>CM071596.1:14321000-15758000 GCA_036435485.1 Saposhnikovia divaricata | reverse complement strand
TCACTGTACTTATACTTGGCATATACTTAAGTCATATAAGTCCGAAAGTCGATCGTTACGAACCAAAATTATACTCCGAGTTTTATCGCTCGTTTTCTAAGTGTTTTAACGAAGTTGTAAACGAGTCGTCTTTTAGGGGTTCGTTCGCGTTTAATCTCGATTCGAATATTTTTAATAAATCGAAAAACGATCCTTTTGACATACGGTTTTCTCTCACGCCTTCCTTTTTACCTCTAGTATTTATTTACCAAGATTCGTCATGACTTTACGTATTTTATCGGGGTTCAATTTTAAGTACGAATACTTGTTTACGGCTCCGAACCACTTTTATGAATTTTATCGTAACTCCTAAACCGTAAGTCCGTTTCACGTGATCTTTATATCAAAACGAAGCTTATAACATAAGCTATCCTAACATGGCAGAAAAGTTTCTGGACAGTAGGGTCTTGATGTGAAACATGGCATACAAAACATGATATTGTAAAATCGGGCATTATAACGGCTATGTTTACGCGTTTTCCAAAGTTTTTACACTTTATCTCGATCTAACAAAGATCAATCCAACCACACAAACACATGATAATCATCATGACTAGTCTATCAACAACTCATCTTAACCATTACATGGTTCATAACCCAAATCATAATCATAACAACTACTAACATGGATCTAAACTTATAATAACATACTAATCACTAAATCATCCATAAATCTCATAAGATCTTAAAATAACACCAAGGGTTTTCAAGTGGATTACCTTCCTTGGGATATGTCCTAGCTTTAATAAGCCTTGTATGTGCCTTTCCTAGCCTTAACAAACCTTAGATCATCATGGAAATCAAGATAAACAAAGTTAATTCAAGAAGGTTACTATTCATCCTCCTCTTTCATGATTTTTTTGAAAATGGAAACTAAGGAATTTGAAGCTAAAATTTCTAGGGTATCACTTTTATGAAATATAGGACTTACCATAAAAATTTGGAGATCAAATGATGGTTGGAACTTGGATTTTGGTTCTTGAATTTAGCAAAAATTCGAATGGCATGAAGATGGGAGAGAGATGGAGTTGTTTGCCTTGCTCTTTGACCTCATCTTGTCCAAAATGAATTATTGAGATAATATCTAGGCATAAAGTACCTTTAATAAAGGTATGAGGTCATGGATGAGGTATTTTAAGGGGCATGTGTCTTGATCTTATGGTTGGATGAGAAGATGATGCTAAGTACTAGTTTGATCTCTAATTGTTCTAGTTCCTTGTTGTAACAAGCTTGGTTACTAGTCATATCCACTTGCACATGGTTGCCTCTTGGCTCTCTGCTTGATTATTTGTCCGGTTATTGCTCAATTTGATTGGTCGTTCGGAGGAATATCTCGAAGATTTCTAGTTAGGATTTTACCGGAAACCTCCTTAATATTTACACTACCATCCTCCATTCTCTTTAATAATTCTTGAACCTATTTTCCTTAAATCCCTTCCATAATTCCTTAAGTCTTTCAGTGACCAGGGAAATCTCGGGGAAAATAAAAGTGCTATTTTTCAGAATCCGACAACTTTTACATACACTATTTTTCCCCCTGGATCACTAATACGAACTCAGAATCTCGTTCCGGGTACTTCAATATAGTGTCGTCTCATAATATTCTCTTTTCCACCAAAACACTATTCATTCTTTATTCTTTACTTATTCTCTTAGGGGTTGTACAATTGTCCCTGATCTCTTTCGATCGTTCTTTAACCTTTTTACGGACCCACTGGACCAATAACAGTTATCGATTTGGATGACATAATAACAATCTTCTCCTTTAGAATTATCAAATCTCAATTCCTTAGGAGATAGATAATTCTTATCTAAAGTGTCAACCAATAGTATTCTCATTGGCATATAAACATTTGAATCCAAATCTATTCCCTTCATTCATTATCTCAATCGTTACATCGTAGTCGTAATCACTATTCACCATTACCTTAGTACATAATAAAAAGTTTTAATTATATCCAAAATTTGGGGTTCTTACAGTCTCCCCTCCTTAAAAGGATTCCGTCCCGGAATCAGATAGGAAGCAAAGAGTCGTTTTCCTGTCGTTCACTTTTTAGCTTCCCCGTAATTTCTTAGTCGTTCTACCCTTTCTCAGCACATCTTCTAATGCTACAATCCATACTTTATCCTTTTTCCATCAACATTGCTACTTTTTGTACCACACACTATCCAGATTATGCTCTTACTCAATCTTATCCTTATTGATACATGCAGTAACATTGGTATCACTATCATACTGCGGATTCGGAGGTAACCTCACTCACACTGTGCATTTCCTGTCGCTTTAATCTTTGCAATCTCGATCAATATAGAGAAGTGGAAAGATTTATTGAGAGATCACTATGATCAATTGAACATTTGTTATATTGCATAGCTAGTACAGAAGGGGGCCAGCCTTTAGTACTTGACAAGCAATTAAACAAGTTATGGTATTCCACTTAGACTTCTATCACATAGACAGATAGTCACGTAGCAGTACCTCCCCTCCTTAAAGGGTTGTTCTTCTCAATTCATAAAGAAGATGAATAAGAGAGAAGAAAAGAAAAGAATTCTAAAGGATTATAGAAAGTTTTCATGATTGTAAAATATCATACTCAGAATTTACCTCTGAACTATAGAGGTTCATTAAGGAAAAAATTAATCATAATTATATCCAATACTATTTGATCGTAACCTCACGTGTCAACATATCTTGTTGCTTTGTCCACTATTCTCTGGACCTGTACCCTGGTTCCACCTTAGCAACACTTACTTTTGGAAAATCTTTGAACCTTTCAGGTTAAATCTTAGTTTCTCGCTTGACACCATTGTTACTGACATTCCATGTCACGCTACTAGCTTTTTCATATCTATAATATTAACACTATTAGGTTGTCATCCCAAGAATTCATCGGAAAACCCATTTATTAATCCATTCCTAACATTCCTTGCTTCCTATCTCGTAGTTGCTTTCCCCGTCTTTTCTTTATCAATCACATCCTTCTTATTATCTGATTCTTATTTACTTCTGTTATTTACTTCCACCTTCATCTCTTTATTGAGACATCTTTTGCACTTGGCACCTCCTTATTGGTATCCCGTCACATTTACTCTATAATCATCACATTATTTCAAATTTAAAACCTCCGAAATGAATCTGGCCGATTTCTTTAGCTTAGATCCAATATAATCTACTTCTGTCAACTTGTTTCTCATCACTTATTCTTTTCTACCCGCGGTTTTTTTTTCACAGGTTGTCTTTCGTAAGTCAGACCAGGTCGTACACCTACCTGCTCGCACTCTTATCATCTGTTGAGCATCTGCATTTTACTGGTGTAGCTTTGCCACATGAAACACGTTACTACCATGCTATAAGCTTTGGGGGTAAAACTGGCTCGAATGCCACCTTCCGAACACTTTTAAACTCTCAGGTGGCCTAATAAGTCTCGGGCTCAACTGCCCTTCTCTCTAAGTCTCATTAATTCTTTTTACAGGAATACAGTTAGAATCATGAATCATCAACCTCATGTTCTCTATCTTGTTTACGCAGAAGTACACTAACACAAACTCGCTTGTCATTCATCAACATGCCATTTAGCTTATCAATAGCAACACTTTCTTTATTTTTACGTTGTCATCTACTTTCTTAGAAGAATCGCCATCGCTTTTTGTTTACGTAATCCGTTAATAGCTAACCTTATGGGTTACAAATCCTTTTGGGGGACAAAGTAATCACTATTCCTTATCCCTAAGGAACACTTCCTGAACTTAATGTAGATATTACATGAAGTAGATAAAATTGCAAAAGAGTTTCAAGCATCGCAGCTAGTTCCGGTTGATGAAACTATCACTCATGCAGCTTCCATAAAAGACTGGAAACTTAACGGTTTACTTCGTCAATTTTGTATCATGGTCCTGGTTTGCCTCAAAACGGGACCTTCTAAGGTACGTAATATGCTTAAGACTCCATCAGGAATCGAATCTTTACTTAAACTATTATTACCTTCGATTCTTGCACAATCATCAAAAGGAATGTAAATTCCTCCACTCCGATATGACCTTCAAGGTCTTTCCAAATATCATTTTGTTTCTTCGGTATAAACATTTGTAATTATTCTTTTATACTTAGACTGTCGGCCACCTCATTGGCCTTTCCTGATAATAATAATTCCTTGTAATCCATGTTTTCTGGATACATTCCAACTCAAATTTTTCTACCTCATTCCCATCACTGCTGGGTGAAAGCATTCCCCCTTAAGCTCTGCTGAAGGAGAAAATATATCTATCAGTCATTGCTTCCATCTACCCGTGGGAACTAAGCATTTTCCATAAGTCATTGCTTCCATCTACCCGTGGGAACTTTATCACGTTTATTCCCACTCCTACTTAGGATACTTCTTTTCTTAGTTCTTTCCTTATCTTAGGATAATCTCAACCTTTATAGGTTCAATCCATACTCCCTCAGGGTTTCATACATGCATTATCTGGTATATTGTTATTGTGTCTTACATTCTCTTCCAAACTTCTAGTTGGAAACTCAGAATATTAACTTTTCCTTGTAAGGTTTCTTAGGTCGTCCTCATCATTCCTCCTGTATTTTCTAGGTACAGGGTATATCAAAACGTCATTGATCAATACTCTAATAATTCTATCTCTGTTCTTTCCAGAACTCTTTTTAATAATCTTTACAGGTCATTGTTGCCTTAGCAAATCCAACTCATATCATCTGAATTTACAATATCTTTATTAGGGTTAATGCCATCCCTTGTGCATTCCCCAGGGTTTGTCTTAATTTGTGGATGTCCTATCCTTAATTCAACTGTCAAGAAATTCCTGAATCCTATAATTGGCAATGAAATCATGTATCCTTAATAAGGGTCTCTTTTCCATCATTCTCCTTTGATAATCGATCGGTGGCTTAATGCTAACCTCTACTTTCAGATAGTTGCCAGCCTCTTCGACCTTCCAAAAGACAACGTATGTCTATCTGCTCTCTTACAGAACTTGGTAATGGTAGCAAGGATGTTTTGGAAGATATTGGTCGAGTTCAACGTGAATCTCTTAGTACTTATCGTTCTTCGCGAAGGTACTTGCCTCAGACAAAATTTCTACAGCATACTGTTCAATTTCTGACCATTTCTATACTCTCTTCATATACCTTCATTGTTTACTTTCCTTCGTCATAATATATTCATGGTATTCATGATACCCTAATATCATACATCTCAAGTCATTATACTTCTATTTTTACTCGTCATCTTGGGCGATCATATACACATGAATCACTTTAGTACGGGTGACCCCATTCCAAAAAGTCTAGTAATTTCCCAATCCAAACATAGGTTGCAAAGGGTTTAGTAGAAGATTCCTATGATCTCATTAATATTTCCATTATATCAGAAGCCCTTGCAGTCGGTGCTTACTTAGAAGCAACCCTGCTTTGTCCTTTCATTGCTGGTCTAGTCACTTGATAATCCTTTGTGTCTTGGCCTCAACTGGCCACACTAAAATTATATGATTTTAGGGGTTGGCTAATAGCATTACTTTTCTAGCAATTGCCAGCATAGTGTCTTCTTCTTTGATACCTTTCTACCTTTCCAAAACTTTACTTCATATAAGTCTTAATCGACTACTCAGCGCCGTCTCCGGTCACCTTTCCTCTACTTTTATCTCTTCAACTATTCTTATCAATCCCGCGTGCCACGCAGCTTACCATTCCTGGCATAACAGCCTTTTCACTTAAGTCAATCCCGAAGTTTCTCAGTCCGGCTGGTTTCTTACTTACATTTCCTGTTTTCGTCCAATCTCACTTCATCATTGTATTTCTACAATAAATTTCGATAACCGGGGTCTGTCCACCAACCCATGTAGCGGCTACCTTACCCAATTCACGGGGTTTGCCCCAGTTTCTACTCTCTTCCATGATGTTCTCTAATAATCAGAAAGACAAGGTTTGCCAAAATTCGTTGAAGTTCTTCCCAGAATTAGGGAAATTTTGGTCAATCTATCCATCAACTGGTAACACTAAGGAGACCAGTTTCGAAACCTGAAGAATAGTTCTATGAACCTCCTAGTAGGTAGAACCGTAAGCAGTCATAATTAACGAAATAATCGTCATCGGGTTGGAAATTTAACCCCTAGAGAGGAACCAATTATATACATCCCTTAGAAAGGAATCAACAGTTTTAAACTGAAACTTGTCACAACGTCCTGATACCTATACGTCCTGATATTCAATATTACCAAATGTCAGTCTACCTGACTACCAATCTCAGAAGGAACATTACCGTCGGAGTTGGTTGTTCCACAAAAATTGGCACTACTAAGGCCATCCGAACCTGGTGAACCATGATTTCCGAATGCATCCGCAAGTACTTTGTCGTGCTGCGCAAGCACACATCTTAATCTTTTATGCGAAGCGTCGTTGGAAGCACAAAGTCTCCCTTTTTCCATTAAACAATGCCAACTCTTGGTCATTACCAATTTCATCTTTTAGCTCCAGGAAGATTTTCTCACATTTTTCTCTTTAACTGCTGATCGTATTACTTGATCCATTATAATTCCGCGTCGGAGTAAACTTAAGGTAACTACTATAATCCATTCAAAGAAAAAAAAGAATTTAATATTCCTCTGAATCACATGCATCTAACGTTTCTGGTTCATCATTTCACTGGGTTAATTTAACCCTATACTTATTCTCTGATAATAGTCTCATTACGAGTTCATCTTGACTCACTGGTCTTATCTTCCGGTAAGTTCTGAGATCATTGTCTTGCTTACTACTCCCTTATATAACTTTATCCAATCATGCTGTCACTTCCCAGTGTTTTCACTTTCTAACTGATTCATTCATAAAATGGACATTTTTCCTGAATAAAATAACTTCATCAACCTCAATTTGGTTCCATAAATTACAACCTATGACATCTGCCTTCTCATGGCGAATTATTACTGACAATATTCATACTTATTCATTTATCAAATGATATGGCACTTACTGCCTCTTCTCAATTATTCCTAAGGACTCTGCTCCTCGCCTTATATCGATGCCTTTGATAATCATACATCCTTCTAGCACTCTTTTCGTTAATATGAAAGTCTCTTATGATTCTCATCTACTCCCGTATAAGATCTCAAGTAATTCTTCCAATCCGTCTTACTTGCTGGTACTACCTCCATTAGTCCAGCCACGAATCCAACATGAATCTTCAGTTCTCTTGCTAATAGATTAGTTCTTTATGCCCACTTTTCTGAGCACTATATCTTAATCATCTCAGTCTTTCTGGCTACAGCCCTCATTCCTCGAGGGTAAGCTCCTTATCCTAACAAGATTTTCCTTATCTGTTGGAACCTCTTCCGGGTCTCCAGTATGGCACTCTATTGAATTTACCCGCTGATCTTCAGCATATAAAGCATCATCGCGCTGCTGTTCGTATTCCTCAAGGTTTGTCGCCTTACTCGTCGATGCAATATCGAACTAAGTTACTATCATGATACTTAATAGTTCCCATAAGGGTTTTATAAGTCATCACTATATTAAGTAGTCCGACTATGAACTTGGCAAGAGTTCTTATTATCTTAGTGAATTTATTGCTTTAACGTCGCCTCATCTCTGGGGTTTATAACGTACGCTCTGATACCACTTCTGTAACACCCCCAGATCCGGGGTCCGGGATCCGGTCGTTACAGTTTCCAATTCTGTCCACAACACTTGAACTTTCCTTAACATAAAATAAATTACATCTCTATGACCCAACACAACAATGTAAAACACACCCGTTATAGTCCCAGAGATGAAATCCGAGTAACAATCCAATTTTTATTAATCACATTATGAGTTCTTACAATCCAAAAGAATTTCAATACAAATACATACTCTTTGCCATCCATTTACATAATTCATACTAGACCATATACTTGGTACTGAAAGAATAAATCCATCCTACCAATAGCTTCTTCTTCAGCTCTGGTAGTCTCAGCGTCCTCGCCCGCGTCGAATGCGCCTTGTGCGAGTCATCTGGTCTAGCTGTTGTTGTGATATAATAACAAAGCAAGGGTGAGCAATAGCCCACCAACAATAATATATAACAGAACGATAATATATAACAGTTCAAAAGTATCTTTCAAACCATATGCCATGCATTTACGGAAATGATGCCAGTATAATATGAACGATGAAGTTACAAGGTAACTTAAATAATTTGTTTGTAGAAATATCTGCTACATCAAAAGTAAGCGAGATATTCTCATTGTCATTAAAAAGAGGAACTTGCATGAAAAGATTGCAATTCCAGTTATGAACACTTTTCCAGCTCTGCCAACAGTAATCATGTTGCAGGAAATAAATAAGTTTGGATGATGAACCAATGATGGAGTATTCACCGCGCCCGCTGTTCCAATCTTGATGATTAGTCGAGATCGTACAGCTCAAATTAGATTTACTACCGGTAGAAGGAAGAACTGACGGCTTTACTTGTCTACCGCCTTACTAGCTCTCCCCGACCAACGGTTGGGCCAAAGGGGATGGACCGGCGCTACTCGGCCTCTTACACGACTCCTAGTTCAAATAGAATTCATGATTCTGAATGTAACGTTCGTCCCCCTTTCCCCAAGTATAATACTTGTTGATAAGACTCTACAAGGTAGTCGTATCTAGTTGGAAAGGAAAATTCACCAATAACTTCCAAGCTATTGCTTGGTAACGAATATCAACTTGTTCCAACAATCTTACCCCTCGAAAGATGAGAAGGTAACCAACGACTTAATAAGTCAATAGCACCCGAGTTGCGAGTGAAGAGAATACTTTATGACCGGGAAGTCGACAAGATAATTAACATTTTTCAAGTAAGGTTCCCTTATTATTAGGGAGATAGACTCAAAGAAGAATGATGTCTGAGAACCTTTCTTGATATATGATTAATAATAATACGACTCCGAAATATTTTCTGTAATAATCGAAGAAGATAAACCTTATTGAGGTTATTCTAAGTCTGGAATAAATATTCAAACAATATTTATTGAATTAAAAATATTTAAAGAATATTTAGGAATATGAAAGAATATCTTTAATCAGAGTATTTTTCAAAATAATCCCTGAAGAAATATCAGGAGAATATTTATTGAATAAATAAATATTTAAATGAATATTCAAAATAATATTCATTAATTAATAAGACCTGAAAGGAATATTTAAGACAATATTCATAATTAATTAGGAATTTAAATGAATATTCAAAAAGTAATATTCATTTAATGAATAATATTCTAAATGAATATCAAGTAATATTCATTTAGTAATCCAAGCCTTAAAGGAATATTCGAGATAATATTCGATAAATAAATCAAGCTTCAGATGAATATTAAAATAATATTCATCAAGTAATTAATATCCAAAATGAATATTCAAAAGTAATATTTATTTAATAAAATAATATTCTAAATGAATATCCAAATAATATTCATTTAGTAGTCTCATCTTTAGAAGAATATTCGAAATAATAATCGATAAATAATTCGACTCTGAATGAATATTAAAAAAATATTATTCGTCGAATAGTTACGTTCAAATAATTATTTGAAGTAAGGATTGTTAAATAAATAATCTCGAACGAATATTCAAATAATATTCGTCGCCCGAATAATGGAAAATATCTACTTAGATATTTTCTTTCGAGGTAATCTCGATATGTCAAGAAATATTGACTCCCGGTCTATATTTGATGAATAAGATGTATACACCCTACTCTGAGGGTCTTACAATAACCGGCTTATAATTGATACGATAGCTACCTAATTTATAAGCCAATAACAATCAGGGAACAAGCATAACGATATAACTTGAAAGTAGGCATGCATGCTATGGCATATTATAACAGAAAACATACATATATATTCAATCACAACAACAGCCTAAAAGAAGGGGATTGAAACTTGCCTGGTAGTCGAGTACGGTAAGGGGTAGTGGTAGCGGGTCCCGGGTCAGCTTGGTGATCTATAAATAGCCAAGACATTCGGGATTAATCACTTAAAACTTTAAAGGTTAAGTTATACTTAAATCGAAACACGTTCTCGAGTTATCTCGTTATACCCCTTTTAGTGTATTTCTTTTATCATCGATCCGACCCGACATTCGTTCGTTAATACGACATGTCACTGTACTTATACTTGGCATATACTTAAGTCATATAAGTCCGAAAGTCGATCGTTACGAACCAAAATTATACTCCGAGTTTTATCGCTCGTTTTCTAAGTGTTTTAACGAAGTTGTAAACGAGTCGTCTTTTAGGGGTTCGTTCGGTTTAATCTCGATTCGAATATTTTTAATAAATCGAAAAACGATCCTTTTGACATACGGTTTTCTCTCACGCCTTCCTTTTTACCTCTAGTATTTATTTACCAAGATTCGTCATGACTTTACATATTTTATCGGGGTTCAATTTTAAGTACGAATACTTGTTTACGGCTCCGAACCACTTTTATGAATTTTATCGTAACTCCTAAACCGTAAGTCCGTTTCACGTGATCTTTATATCAAAACGAAGCTTATAACATAAGCTATCCTAACATGGCAGAAAAGTTTCTGGACAGTAGGGTCTTGATGTGAAACATGGCATACAAAACATGATATTGTAAAATCGGGCATTATAACGGCTATGTTTACGCGTTTTCCAAAGTTTTTACACTTTATCTCGATCTAACAAAGATCAATCCAACCACACAAACACATGATAATCATCATGACTAGTCTATCAACAACTCATCTTAACCATTACATGGTTCATAACCCAAATCATAATCATAACAACTACTAACATGGATCTAAACTTATAATAACATACTAATCACTAAATCATCCATAAATCTCATAAGATCTTAAAATAACACCAAGGGTTTTCAAGTGGATTACCTTCCTTGGGATATGTCCTAGCTTTAATAAGCCTTGTATGTGCCTTTCCTAGCCTTAACAAACCTTAGATCATCATGGAAATCAAGATAAACAAAGTTAATTCAAGAAGGTTACTATTCATCCTCCTCTTTCATGATTTTTTTGAAAATGGAAACTAAGGAATTTGAAGCTAAAATTTCTAGGGTATCACTTTTATGAAATATAGGACTTACCATAAAAATTTGGAGATCAAATGATGGTTGGAACTTGGATTTTGGTTCTTGAATTTAGCAAAAATTCGAATGGCATGAAGATGGGAGAGAGATGGAGTTGTTTGCCTTGCTCTTTGACCTCATCTTGTCCAAAATGAATTATTGAGATAATATCTAGGCATAAAGTACCTTTAATAAAGGTATGAGGTCATGGATGAGGTATTTTAAGGGGCATGTGTCTTGATCTTATGGTTGGATGAGAAGATGATGCTAAGTACTAGTTTGATCTCTAATTGTTCTAGTTCCTTGTTGTAACAAGCTTGGTTACTAGTCATATCCACTTGCACATGGTTGCCTCTTGGCTCTCTGCTTGATTATTTGTCCGGTTATTGCTCAATTTGATTGGTCGTTCGGAGGAATATCTCGAAGATTTCTAGTTAGGATTTTACCGGAAACCTCCTTAATATTTACACTACCATCCTCCATTCTCTTTAATAATTCTTGAACCTATTTTCCTTAAATCCCTTCCATAATTCCTTAAGTCTTTCAGTGACCAGGGAAATCTCGGGGAAAATAAAAGTGCTATTTTTCAGAATCCGACAACTTTTACATACACTATTTTTCCCCCTGGATCACTAATACGAACTCAGAATCTCGTTCCGGGTACTTCAATATAGTGTCGTCTCATAATATTCTCTTTTCCACCAAAACACTATTCATTCTTTATTCTTTACTTATTCTCTTAGGGGTTGTACAATTGTCCCTGATCTCTTTCGATCGTTCTTTAACCTTTTTACGGACCCACTGGACCAATAACAGTTATCGATTTGGATGACATAATAACAATCTTCTCCTTTAGAATTATCAAATCTCAATTCCTTAGGAGATAGATAATTCTTATCTAAAGTGTCAACCAATAGTATTCTTCATGGCATATAAACATTTGAATCCAAATCTATTCCCTTCATTCATTATCTCAATCGTTACATCGTAGTCGTAATCACTATTCACCATTACCTTAGTACATAATAAAAAGTTTTAATTATATCCAAAATTTGGGGTTCTTACACTAATAACTAATTCAAATAATTTATTTGCAGCAACAAAATCAAACACTGCCTAAATAACTTAGGACACATAACAAACTAGAATGAATTAACATGCATCTAACCATGTCCAGATGTGTGCGATTTCTCCTTTCAGATATTCCATACTGTTGAGGCGTTCCGGGCATTGTATATCTTGCATCAATACCACATTCTTGCAAATATCTGACAAACGGTCCAGGGTTTCTTCCACTTTCATCATATCATCCATAATACTCACCGCCTCTATCTGAGATGATAGCTTAATATTATCCCTCTTTTGAAGCTCTACATGTGCCTTATGAACTTTAAATGCATCCAAAGATTCTGTTTTTTCACGAATGAGCTCAACATGACCGTATCGCGAAAAATCATCAATGAATGTGATAAAATACTTGTAACCACCCATAGCAGCTGGAATTAGTGGCCCATATACATCAATATGAATCAATTCTAATACTTTTGTGGACCCGTTTGTTTTACTCTTTCGAACCTTAGCTGTTAATTTTCCTTTTACACAATCAACACATGTAGCGAAGTTTGAAAAATCAAGCTGGTGAAGCACACCATCTTTTATTAATCTCTCTATTCTATCTCTAGAAATGTGTCCTAAACGTTGGTGCCATAACATAAAAGATTTATCGTCATATCTAACATGTTTACCACCAACTACAGTATTAAGAGATAACGGAAAAGCACTAGTGGCAACATCATTCAAATCAATCTTATATAAATTTTCAGATAAAGTTCCATTTCCTAATAGAAGAGAGTCACGGTACAAATTAATTTTCTAGTTCCAAAATTAAGAGTATAACCCAACTTATCTAAAATGGATACTGATATAAATTTCTCCTAATTGAGCGTATGTATGCAACATCATAAAACTCTAAAATATATCCGGTAGACATCTGTACTGTAGTCGAACATTCCCAAAGAAAATAATTTTGACTTTTGTACCATCTCCCATGTGCACATGTTGCTCCAAATTACTCGGTCTTCTTTGATTTGTCACCCCCTACAATGAATTTGTAACATGAATTGTTGCCCCTGTATCTAACCACCTTGTATTTGTAGGTACATCATGATACTCCTATGGTTTTGATGATCACATTCAGCAAGCTATTTGATTGTAGTTTGATATAAAACATCGTGTTATGCTTGTATTGTACTAACGTGGTTTTGCAGGGTATATTAGCCTACTGATTGTTTACACAGAATATACAAACAGCAAGCCATTTGGTATTACAACAGAGAGAGTCTGGCAAGCCATTTGCACACTGACAGTTCACAAACAGCAAGCCATTTCTGACAGTCAGTCACAAACAGCAAGCCATTTGCAACTGCCAGAATTTCTGAAGATAAAGATCAAGTTCGATTCTCAAGGATTTATTTCAGGAAATATATTGTGAGGGCTCTTTATTATATAATACGTATATAATATATTCTAGAGCTCAAATCTTTTCAAATATCTTTCTTTAAAACAAAATCATAAAACTTATAGGAGTTTCCTTATTTAAAAGATTTCTTTCTTTCAAAATCTCCTATACGCGTTTTTATATCTATACAAATCAGAAGGGTTAAGCCTTCATCGATCTCTTTCTTTCAAACCTTCTGTCTAACGTTCACAAGAACGTTTGTAAAATCTCTAACCAATTGAACGTTGGAAATTGATTCTAATCGTTCGAATAATTGGTGATTGATTTTCTGAACGTTGGTGTGATGCTTTATAAACCTTGTTCTTGTGTTCATTCATTCTTAACACTTCAGAGAAAATATTCAAGCACACAAGAATTCAAACAACTCAGTTTTCATTGCTATATCCTTTGATTCTCTCGAGCTCTTAGTATATTCATACGTGCTATATCTTAAAGAGTTCATAGTTTGAGTTGTATCCATTATTGATTGTATTGTTCGATTTGTAAGGTTTAGTTGTTGGACAATTTGGCTTGGGAACTAGGGTTTGGTGATCGTTGCTAGAGAAGTATACTTGGGAAGTATAGCTTAGAGAGCAAGTTCAGAAACGGGAGTTCAGCATGCCATTTGTCAACAGCTGGGTATTGAGGGAGATATATTGTTGTATCTTGTAATTGGTTTATTTCAGTGATCAATAATATATTCTCTTACCAAGTTGGTAAGGGACCAGGACGTAGACCATAGGGGTTAGGGGTCGAACCTGGCTAAAAGTCTATGTGTTCTTTATTTTCTGCTCTTTACTTACTGCTTGCATTTAGCTTACTGTTTATGCACTTTACTGTACTTGTTATCTTTACATTCAGCATACTGTTTACAATCAGCTTACCATTTGTCTCTGCATAAAACGAAATCAGTAAGCTGTTTCTGGTAATTTTTAAAATCGGACTTAGTTGAATATAGTTAGCCATTTACACCTATTCACCCCGCTCTAGGTGTGCATTTTCATTTGGTATCAAAGCTTTGGTATACTAACAATTCTGTAACAGGAAAGTATTCGATCATAATGGCTGAAAACTATCCCGAAGGAAAATCTGATTTCAGGCCTCCACTTCTTCATGGCACACACAACTACCACTGGTGGAAGAGCAGCATGGAAACTCACTTATCCAGAGATCCATTAGTTCTGAGAGTTGTGCAAAAAGGTCCATATGTCTTTCTTGATAAGGATGGCAAGCCAAAGGATGTTGATGATCTCACTCCGGATGAATTAATCAAACTTGGCTACAATGGAAAGGCAAGGAGTTCTCTTATGAATGGTTTAAACCAGGCTGAATATGATAAAGTATCTTCACTCAAATCAGCAAAAGAAATGTGGGATGCTTTGGAGACTTATCATGAAGGTTCGAAATCTCTAAAGAAGGTGAAGCTTAGCAAGCTAATGAATGACTTTGGGAATTTCAAGCTTAATGAAGGTGAAACTATCAAGGATAGTCAAGCACGGTTTCAAGTTACTATAAATTCACTAAAGAGGCTTGGAAAATCTATTCCACAAGATGAAATCAATATGAAGGTATTGAGTGCAGTACCATTCATCTACGAAGCTAAGGTTACTGCCTTGGAATCCTCACCACTTATTGATACTATGGATCACTTGGCCGTATTTGCTGAGCTAGAGCAATTTGAAAGCAAGATAAATGGAAATCAGGTGGGAAGTTCAAGTGTTAAAGCTCCAACAGAAAAGATGAAGAATATGGCTCTCCATTCTAAAAACAGCAAGCCAATTGACATTGATGATGAATCTGATTCTGATGAGGAACTTGCACTTATTTCAAAGAAGATCAAAAGGCTGATAGAAAAGAAGAATATGATGAAAAGGGAAAGAGGTGGCTTCTACAACAACAAAAAGAGTTCAAAGGACTCTAAGGAGGAAACTTGTTTCGAATGTGGCAAGCCAGGCCATTATAAAAGGAACTGCTACAAACTAAAGTCAAAACAGCCTACTGTTTTCAAGGACAAGAAGAAATCGAAGGCTCTACTGACTTGGAGTGATGATGATTCAGATTCCAGTGATGACTCAAGTGAAGAGATGGTGAACTTAGCACTTGTTGGAATTGAAGATGAATCTGTTCAAGGAAATTCAGAAGGAGTGTATGCTGAAACTGATTCTGAAGAGGATCCTAGTGAGGTAAACTCTTTTAATGATTATATCTCTTCAGATGATATATTGTTAGATTCACTAACCATGCAGGAACAAAATAGTGTTACAATTGAAGAACACATGGCACTAAAGGCTGAAATCAGCAAGCTGACTGATAAGAATGCCTATTTATCCAAAATGGTAAAAGATCTTTTGCCAAAAATGGAAGAATGGGATTCAACTTCATTTAGTAAAGCTACAGAGATCAAGGAACTAAATACTAAGAACAGACATTTAGAGGCTAATGTCAAGCTACTTGAAAAGAGAAACAAGACCTTGACTGAAGAAATCAAAGAGCTGAGGTCTGATGTTAAAACTAAAGCTAAAGCATTGGAATCATACAAGATGAAGGAATCTAGTCAAGCCGAATCCTCAAAAACTGCTGAAAAGAGAGTTCAGCAAGCTGAACTCATCAAACAGCAAGCTGAAGTAATCACCCTCCTAGAAACAGAAGTTAAAGATCTCAAGAAGGGCATGGAAACTTTTGTTCAAGGTGAAGACACTTTAAAAACAATGATGAAGAAGGCAAATGTACCTTTGGTCAGAGAAGGTGTTGGTTTAAACTTCAACAAGAAAGATAAGGTGCTCAAATATGATGGAAAGAATGGCATACCCTATGACTATGCTATGCCTTGGAAGACATGCAACAAATGTGGTGGAAAAGGACATCTGGAAAGACATTGTGTGGTTCAAGTAAATCATAAAGTGAAAACAGCTTACCAGAATGAACCAGTCAGGCGACAAACAGCTTACCAGAATGGACCAGTCAGGCGACAAACAGCATACCAGAATGCAAATAGCAGGAGACAAACAGCTTACCGACAGAATGACAACAAGCAAAATCAGACCCCAAAAGTGGTCCAAATGTGGATCAAGAAATCTGATTTAAATACTTTATATATTCTTGCTACTAACCAACCTGGACCCAAACCTATATGGGTACCAAAACATTGAGTTATTTTTGTTTGTTTTGTAGATGTGCCTTGCTGCTAAGGTCAAGTCAAAGCAATGGATCTTGGACAGTGGATGCACAAGACATATGTGTGGAGACAAATCCCAGTTTATGAATCTCAAAATGAAAAAGGGTGGAAGAGTGACAATTGGGAATAATAAAACTCTTCAAATCCTTGGTACCGGTTCTATTGGTAATAGTAATATTTCAATTGATAAAGTTCAATATGTCAAAGGTCTTACTTATAACTTGCTTAGTGTTACTCAATTATTTGATGATGGACATTATGTTGATTTTGGCATTGATAAAACTATTATTACTATTGGTACTAACAAAATCCCCCTAGTTGCTAGAAGGGAAGGAAATATATATGTATTAGACTTTGATATGCAGGAAACAGCGTGCTGTTTGGCTGCAGTAGATAATGACCCATATATTTGGCATAGAAGATTGGGACATGCACACATGGATTTGCTCAGAAAGTTGTCAAGCAAGAAACTAGTGAGAGGGCTGCCCAAGCTAAAGTATGTCAAAACAGAAGTCTGTTCAGCTTGCCAATTGGGCAAACAACTTCGAAGTACTCACAAATCAAAGAAAATGGTATCTACTTCTAAACCCTTAGAGCTTCTGCATTTAGACTTATTTGGTCCAGAAGCTTACAAGAGTATTGGAGGTAAACAATATGGTTTTGTGATTGTAGATGATTATTCTAGATTTACATGGGTATTATTTCTTCGTACTAAAGATTGTGCTTTTGATGAGTTTAAGAAGCTAATTAAATTACTTGAGAACAAGTTGAATACAAGGCTTGTAGGTATAAGGAGTGATAGAGGAGGTGAATTTCTCAACAAGGACTTCATTGATTATTGTGAAGAAAAAGGAATTACACATGAATTTTCCGCACCAAGGACTCCACAACAAAATGGAGTGGTAGAAAGGAAGAACAGGTCACTACAAGAAACAGCAAGGACTTTATTGCAAGAAAGCAAGCTGCCTAGAAGTTTTTGGGCAGAAGCAGTGAATACAGCATGCTATGTGTTGAACAGAGTCATAATCAGGCCTATTTTGAACAAAACTCCGTATGAATTGTTGAGGAAAAAGAAGCCAAACATTAGTTACTTCAAAATCTTTGGCTCAAAGTGTTTTGCGCTCAAGACAGTTGATAATGATGGTAAATTCGATGCTAAATCTTATGAAGCTATTTTTCTTGGCTATTCTTTAACTAGTAGAGCTTATAGAGTTTATAACTTAAATAAACGTATAGTTGAAGAATCTATTGATGTTACTTTTCAAGAACCTAACAATGATCTGCCAAGAGATGAGGAAGAATTTGCAGGTGAAACAAATGATAACATACAATCTCAAGTCACTGGAAATCAGCAAGCCAACAATTCTGCTGAAACTGGAAGTCAGCAAGCCAATAACACTACTGAGAATGGAAAACAGCAAGCTGGAACTGCAAATCAGCAAGCTGAAGTGGTCAGATTAACTTCACACGAAGAAATTGCTCAACATTCTCTACCAAAGGCTACAAGGACAGTAAAGAACCATCCTCCAGAACTTGTTATTGGAAATATCTCAGATGGAATCACAACAAGGAGAGGAAAGGCAAACTTTTGTGCTTATGCTGCCTTTCTAGCTCAAGAAGAACCCAAAAATATCAAGGAAGCATTAGAAGATGAAAATTGGATCATGGCCATGCAAGAAGAACTCAACCAATTCGACAGGTGTGATGTTTGGGAACTTGTAAAGCCACCAGAAGATGCTTCTATCATAGGAACCAAATGGGTGTTCAAAAACAAAGTGGATGAGTTTGGAACCGTCACTCGAAATAAGGCAAGGCTCGTGGCTCAAGGCTATAATCAACAAGAAGGAATTGATTTTGATGAAACATATGCTCCAGTTGCTCGTTTAGAATCAATCAGAATGCTTCTTGCTTATGCATGCTACAAGAAATTCAAGTTATATCAAATGGACGTAAAAAGCGCATTTCTTAATGGCGTGCTGAATGAGGAAGTCTATGTCAAACAGCCTCCTGGATTCGAACATGAGAAGTTTCATGATTATGTTTACAAGCTCAAGAAGGCATTATATGGTTTAAGGCAGGCCCCTAGAGCGTGGTATGAAAGACTTAGTAAGTTTCTTCTCAAAAATGGATTCACTCGAGGTAATATCGATCCCACATTATTTACAAAGCAAAATGGTAAAGATATTCTTGTTGTACAAATATATGTGGATGATATTGTATTCGGTTCTACTAATGAATCTATGTGTGAGTGGTTTTCTAAGTGCATGTACAATGAATTTGACATGAGCATGATGGGGGAACTCAATTATTTCTTGGGTCTCCAAATCAAGCAAACCAATGATGGTATTTATGTGCATCAATCCAAGTATACAAAGAATCTGCTCAAAAGATTTGGTTTTGAAGATGTCAAAGCAAAAACAACTCCTATGACTCAAAACAGCAAGCTGTTTGCAGATGAGAATGGTAAGGATGTGGATATCAAAAGGTATAGAGGTATGATTGGAAGTCTATTATACTTAACTGCCTCAAGACCTGATATCATGTATAGTGTTTGTGTTTGTGCAAGGTTTCAATCCAACCCTAAAGAGTCTCACTTAAATGCGGTTAAAAGAATTTTTAAATATTTAAGTGGTACTATCAATCTTGGTTTGTTCTATCCTATCACAAATACTTTTGATCTCGTGGGGTATAGTGATGCAGATTATGCAGGGTCTCAAACTGATAGAAAGAGCACAAGTGGTGTTTGTACATTTCTTGGACAAAGCTTGGTGTCATGGCAAAGCAAAAAGCAAGCTTCTGTTGCTCTTTCAACGGCCGAAGGAGAGTATCTAGCAGCTGGTAGATGTTGCTCTCAAATTTTATGGATGATTCAAACTCTAAGGGATTTCAATATCAAGTGTGGCAAGATTCCAATATATTGTGACAACACGAGTGCTATCAATATCTCCAAGAATCCTGTGAATCACTCAAGAACAAAGCATATTGACGTTCGTCATCATTTCTTGAGAGATAATGCAGCAAAGGGGAAGATTGAGTTGGTATTTGTCTCAACTGAAGTTCAACTAGCAGATATCTTCACAAAGCCATTGGCTGAAGAAAGATTTGCAGCCATACGAATGGAGCTTGGCATGTGTACTGTGTAGTCAGCAAGCTGACAAGCACAGAATGGGTAACGTTGGCTTACCATTTGTATTTGAACTGTTTATATGCTATTACCATGATTTTTTTTTTCTCTATGCTTATTCCAGACCTGGACTAATATTCTTTTTGATGGTTTTTTGATGGATTAAGGGGGAGAAATTTAGGAGAATTTATTTGTTTGTTTGGTCAAGATATTCGACTTGGATATGATTAATTGCTTGTTCATCTTGAATTTGTTTTATATCAAAATGTACTAATATGCAGGGATTTAGGGGGAGTTCTTATTTCTCCTAAATATTGTGTAATCATCAAAAAGGGGGAGATTGATACTCCTATGGTTTTGATGATCACATTCAGCAAGCTATTTGATTGTAGTTTGATATAAAACATCGTGTTATGCTTGTATTGTACTAACGTGGTTTTGCAGGGTATATTAGCATACTGATTGTTTACACAGAATATACAAACAGCAAGCCATTTGGTATTACAACAGAGAGAGTCTGGCAAGCCATTTGCACACTGACAGTTCACAAACAGCAAGCCATTTCTGACAGTCAGTCACAAACAGCAAGCCATTTGCAACTGCCAGAATTTCTGAAGATAAAGATCAAGTTCGATTCTCAAGGATTTATTTCAGGAAATATATTGTGAGGGCTCTTTATTATATAATACGTATATAATATATTCTAGAGCTCAAATCTTTTCAAATATCTTTCTTTAAAACAAAATCATAAAACTTATAGGAGTTTCCTTATTTAAAAGATTTCTTTCTTTCAAAATCTCCTATACGCGTTTTTATATCTATACAAATCAGAAGGGTTAAGCCTTCATCGATCTCTTTCTTTCAAACCTTCTGTCTAACGTTCACAAGAACGTTTTTAAAATCTCTAACCAATTGAACGTTGGAAATTGATTCTAATCGTTCGAATAATTGGTGATTGATTTTCTGAACGTTGGTGTGATGCTTTATAAACCTTGTTCTTGTGTTCATTCGTTCTTAACACTTCAGAGAAAATATTCAAGCACACAAGAATTCAAACAACTCAGTTTTCATTGCTATATCCTTTGATTCTCTCGAGCTCTTAGTATATTCATACGTGCTATATCTTAAAGAGTTCATAGTTTGAGTTGTATCCATTATTGATTGTATTGTTCGATTTGTAAGGTTTAGTTGTTGGACAATTTGGCTTGGGAACTAGGGTTTGGTGATCGTTGCTAGAGAAGTATACTTGGGAAGTATAGCTTAGAGAGCAAGTTCAGAAACGGGAGTTCAGCATGCCATTTGTCAACAGCTGGGTATTGAGGGAGATATATTGTTGTATCTTGTAATTGGTTTATTTCAGTGATCAATAATATATTCTCTTACCAAGTTGGTAAGGGACCAGGACGTAGACCATAGGGGTTAGGGGTCGAACCTGGCTAAAAGTCTATGTGTTCTTTATTTTCTGCTCTTTACTTACTGCTTGCATTTAGCTTACTGTTTATGCACTTTACTGTACTTGTTATCTTTACATTCAGCATACTGTTTACAATCAGCTTACCATTTGTCTCTGCATAAAACGAAATCAGTAAGCTGTTTCTGGTAATTTTTAAAATCGGACTTAGTTGAATATAGTTAGCCATTTACACCTATTCACCCCCCTCTAGGTGTGCATTTTCACATCAACAATATTACATTCTAAACAAACCATCACAAGACAATTACCTTTCTTTTCTAAGTGAGCTTTGAGCTTTCGGCAATCAGTTTTCTTGTGTCCAAAGTTATGACAAAAATTGCACTTCCCTTTAAAAAAACTCATTCTTATGACCAATAGAAGATGAGCCTGGATGTCCATTCCCACCATTCCCTTAGGAACAAATACTATCTTCTTAGGATGTCTATGGTCAGTAGAGTTATTAGGACTGAACTTTCGTTTATGAGGATTATTTGGGTTTGTTATCATAGAGATGCTTCTTGCCTTTCCCTTTTTTATGTCATCTTCCTCCTTAGCAAGAATAGCTGTCATCTCTTCAACCGTCCATTGTTCTTTCTGAGCATTGTAGCTTGACCTGATTGAATCAAATTGGGGTGGAATAGTCTCCATCACAAACCATACCATATAATCCTCACCAAGATCCATCCCCATGCCCTTTAGTTTGTGGTAACAGCCCATGAGCTTATCGATATGAGCTCGAATGTCACTTCTACCATCGTAAGTTGTGTGGTGAAGCATGTTTAAGTACTCGTTCTTTTCATTCTTTGAGAATTTCTTGTATTTTTCTTTAATGGCATCAAGAAAGTCCTTTGCATTCTTGGCTTCTGGAATACTATCACGAATGGATTCCTCCATGTGATACCTCATGATCATCAGGCAACAACGATTCGAGTATTCCCACTGTTCATATAATTTTTTATCACTTTCCTCAGCGTCAGTAGGAGGTGCAGACTGTGCATCAACCCTTAAGGCCAAGTCTACTTTCATAATGGTCAAATTCATCATAAGAGATTCAACCCACTGTTTGTGGTTCATTCCATTCAGTGTCAAGATGACAGAGGCTCTAGGATTACTTAAAGCTGTATGAGAAACATGAGCAGTAACCATTAAAATGCATGTTACAATGTCATTTATGCTCTTTTCTCATAAATTATTGATCGTAACACAATCAAGAGATCATCACGTATGTTAGAGTTCTTGAACATGAAAAAACAAAATAGAACTCATTCATAGGTAAGAACAATCTATGAATACTATAACCAAATACATTAATTTACCATCGACAGGATGTGTAAATTGTGATTCATAATATTCAATAGAATTTCTTCACCATATTAAGCATCCATATAAAGCAAATATTTATTATCGATAGGATAATAAAGCACTCATACAGATCTCAATGTCATTTTTTTGGAGGAATCAACAGAATTTAAATAAGTGACTATTTAAATGTTCCTCAAACTAGCCAATATTAATATGCTCAATCACATGACAGGTAATGAATTAGCATTTTAAATTTAATCAAATAAATAAACAAACAAAGATAGGTTCTACAAACATGATTGCTATCATTTACACCATTCAGAAAAGGGCAGTACATCAGCATAAAGCAAGAGACAACCTCAAAAAACAGAAAAAAAAATAGAAGTAAAAGCACAGCCTTTCCTTGTAAACATGTACGTGGATATAGTTATGATTCGAGTTTGCATATCTAATGTGACCCTAAAATTATGAACCAACAGCTCTGATACCAAATGTTATGAAATACATATAGGGTCATGCTTTCTAAATAGGGTCATCTGGATATTCAAGTTTGAACGACATACCTCTGATGCTTGGATTTGATTCTCTGAGAGCCACCTTCAGTTGTTGTTATTCTACTCCTTATCACCTTATGCTTGAAAATCAAAATTAGTAGAGTTTCATTATCGATAGTGTTGGAGGCCCATCGGCCCAATAGGCTATATTAAGCCTATCACTGTACACCTAAGTTAAGTATCCAAGACATAGAGATCCGAATCCAAGACATAGAGATCCCTTGGATGCTTCGGTCCAGTCAACAAGTGACACCTCAGAATGTGGGGTACGGCTGTTCTCTCCTCATCATCTCCTAGGGCCCATATCCGAAGGCTATAAATAGAAGAGAGTAAGCAACAACAAGGGACAATTCATTATCACTACTCAAGTATTCTCTTTCACAATTTCTTTACGTTTTACCCTATCATTTAAACAACCAGAAAACTTACTCTTACGCCGGAGGTGAATCGAGGGTCAACACCCTCGCATTCTTTTGTCTTGCAGGTTGACCGAAGGCCCTACTCGGAAATATCTGGTTCCAACATTTGGCGCCGTCTGTGGGAACGTAGAGAAACAATTGTGTTCGAGTTTATCAAAAAATTATGGCAGCTGAAGACACGCCCTTACCAGACGCCAGCACCGTAGCTGGAGACAGTCCCATCACCCCTACCATCCAAAGAGTCGCCCCTATGTCCCAGGAAAATCCTTCTGTTGCCCGAAGGATATTGAATTTTGATGAAGAAGAAGACGTGCCCACTCCCGAAGAGCAGCAAGAGATGCTAATGAAATGGAGAGAGCAGCAGAAGGCCAAAGGAAAGCAGAAGGAAACAAACAATAAAGAAGCCGAAAGATTAGCTAAGAAAAAGGCGGCTGACCGATTGAAATTAGAAGCCCTCAAGCTCCAAAGAGAAGAGATCGAGCTACAAGAAAAACTACTTCGTGAGGCCCTAGAGGCCGAAAATCCAAAAGCCGAAGATGAAAGAGAGAAGAGAACTAGAGATGACGAAGACGAATCCTGGAATTCGGAATCGCAATCTAAGAGAGCAAGATCCAAAAACAATTATTCCTCGGATTCTGAAGAAGAAGGTCCTCGCACGGATGACCGAATCCGAAGGCTAGAAAAGGTGATGTTCGGCGAAAGAAAGATGAGCCATGAGCCTGTGGTGACCATAGACGTGGAACAATACTGACCTCCGACAGGGAGACAATTTCCGAAGATGAACGAATTTAATGGAAAAGGGGATCCCGAAGATCATTGCGAGAAATATGAATCGCTCATGACCGGTATGGGACACTGTGATGTCATGCTGTGCAAAATGTTTAAGACATATCTGAAAGGATCAGCGTCAATGTGGTATCGTTCGTTAAGACCCAGGTCTATTGGTTCATACGTACAAATCAAAAGGAAATTCATAAGGCACTACTCCCACATGTGCCGAAGAGAAAAAGATACAGAGGCCCTGATCCATTGCAGACAAAGACCGAACGAAGAGTTGGGGGAATACCTGGCCCGATTCAAAGACGAAGCAGGGACGGAACGATATATATTTACGAGGAGAAGCTATCCGAAGAAAGTTGGAATCCATCAACGGATACAAAGATAAGAAAAATGATAAAAGTGATAGAAGAGACGACAGAAGGGACGACCGAAGAGATCGTGGGGATACCAGAAACAGGCCAAATGGCGCAAGGCCCAATAAAGGAACCGAACGAAGAAGAGATAGAGAGAACGCCGTGTTTACACCTCTCAACACTCCAATCTCAAAAATCCTTCATGAAATTAAAGGAAGGCCTGGATTCACTCGACCACCCAAGATGCGAGCTCCCGAACACCGAAGAAACGAAAATAAGTTCTGCGACTACCATCGTGATAAAGGTCATAACACCAACGATTGTTACCATCTAAAGAATCTGATAGAAAGAATGATCAGGGAGGGAGACCTAGCACAATTCATCGGAGATATGAGGGGGAAGCTGGACAACAAAGAAAAGAAAGAAGCTGAAGTATCGGAAAAATACCGAGGAGAGGTGAAAACCATTTCCGGAGGCACGATTCTAGATCGGAACAGTAAAACCGCCCGAAAGAAGTATGCCAGACAAATCTACAACCTCTGTCAATCAAACATCGCGAAGTAGCCTTTACCCATATCTTTCACCGAAGACGATTACGAGGACGTAATATGGCCGCACGAAGACCCACTCGTCATAAACCCAGTCATCGGCGAAAATAAGATTTGGAGAGTGCTGATTGACGAAGGCAGTTCGGTAAACATTTTGTACCACCGAACATACTGCAAGATGAATCTTGGAGGAGAAGAATTAGAACCCTGCCATGAAGCACCATTGTACGGTTTTGGAAATCAGCCCATACCGATTGAAGGAACAATCACTCTCTCCGTCTTGCTAGGAAAAGCACCGTACACTGTAACGAAGGAAGCAAAATTCTACGTGGTTCGGGTTGACAGTCCATACATTGGAATCCTCGGGAGGCCAGCTTTATCTTCATTTCAAGCCGTCTCTTCCATACCGCATCTAAAGTTAAAGTTTCCAACCGAGAACGGAGTCGGAGAAATGAGAGGAGATCATAATTTTGGAGGACCTAGAGAAAGACAAGGACATAGAGATGACCGAAGCGGGAAAGAGAAAGAGGATCAACGAGGACACCGGAAGCAGCCATCAATTGCTGAATATTGAGCTAGAGAAATTCGGAGTCGATTTATCTAGTCCGATTGCCGAACCGGCAACTGAGACCGAGGAGGTTGAGCTATACGTAGGTCAGTCGGGCAAAATGATCCAGATAGGCAAGGATCTAGATCCCGAACTGAAAGCGAGAGTCATCAAAGTCATTCGGGAATTTCACGACGTATTCGCCTGGAATCCCGAAGACATGCCAGGTTTAGACCCATCGGTCGCCAAACATTGCCTCAACGTGAAACCCGATGCCCAACCGGTGAAGCAGAAGAAGCGAAATTTCGCTATGGAAAGACAAAAGGTCATCCAAGCCGAAGTCGAAAAACTTCTAGAAGCCAAATTCATTGAAGAAATAGATTACCCCGATTGGTTGGCAAACGTGGTGGTAGTCAAAAAGTCAAACGGAAAGTGGAGAATGTGTGTCGATTACACCGACCTAAACAAGCATTGCCCGAAGGACCATTACCCTTTATCGAACATCGATCAGTTGATATATGCCACTTCAGGCCATCAAATACTCAGCTTCTTGGATGCGTTCTCCGGATACCATCAGATCGCCATGAACGCCGAAGACATTCCCAAAACAGCATTCATCACACCGAATGGCACTTATGCCTACATCAAAATGCCCTTCGGACTAAAGAATGCAGGGGCAACGTTTCAAAAGATGATCAACAAAGTCTTCAAAGCCCAAATAGGCCGAAACATGGAATGCTACGTGGATGACATGATTGTCAAATCCTTGTTTAGAGATCACGCTGAAGATTTGAAAGAATGCTTCGAAGCACTAAGGAAAAACAACATGAGGATTAACCCGAACAAATGCACGTTCGGAGTTAATAGTGGAAAATTTTTAGGATATATGGTCAGCGCCCGAGGAATTGAGGCGAATCCTGAAAAAATTAAAGCAGTCATCGACATGGAAGTACCGAGGACAATCAGGGATATTCAGAAATTGACCGGACGAATGGCAGCCTTGAGAAGGTTCATTTCTCGATCAGCTGAAAAAGCCCTACCATTTTTTGAGGTTCTTCGGGGAACAAAAAACTTCGAATGGGGACCGAGTTGTCAAAAGGCTTTTGAAGAACTAAAGGAATACCTGGTAAACACCCCACTCTTAATGAGACCGAGCCCGAATGAAACCCTTCAGCTATATCTGGCTGTGAACGACCGAACACTCGGGGCGGTACTGATCAAACAGCACGAAGGGAACCAACATCCAGTTTTCTACGTTTCTCACATCCTAAAAGATGCAGAAACAAGGTATCCCAATGCCGAAAAGTTTACCTACGGGCTAGTAATGGCATCGAGAAAGTTACGGCACTACTTCCAAGGCCGAACAATCCAAGTAGTAACTGATCAACCCCTGAAGAAGATCATGCGAAGACCAGAAGCTTCGGGCCGAGTGGTCGCTTGGTCGGTCGAATTAGGAGAATACGACCTGGAATTTGTTCCCCGAACAGCAATCAAAGCTCAAACCCTTGCCGACTTCATAACGGAATGCTCTTTCCCTGGTCCAAAAGATTTGGCTCCTGAAGAACAATTAATACCTTCACCAGGAAAGTGGAAAATTTTTGTAGATGGTTCGGTAGCAGGATCAAAGTGTGGTGTAGGCCTCATATTAACTAGTCCCGAAGGTTTCGAGATATGTCAAGCGATCAGATTCGCCTTCTCCTTAACCAATAACGAGGCCGAATATGAAGCGGTATTAGCAGGTCTAGATCTGGCAAAAAGTTTGGAGGTAAAGCACCTAAGAGTTTTCAGCGACTCTATGTTAGTCGTCAAACAGTTTTCGGGAGAATACGGACAAAGAGACCCCCGAACAAAGGCCTATGCCACGAAGGTGTGAGAAAATTCATTACTGTTCGAATCATTCGAATTAAGCCAAGTAGCCAGGGAAAACAACAGCCGAGCCGACGCGTTATCAAGGTTAGCTTCGGCGGAAACTCAGAATCTCACAGGTTCAATTTATCTGACCGAAGTCAAGGCATCATCGATAGACAAAAAACAATGCCTGGAAATACATCAAGGAATTAACTGGATGACGCCAATCAGAGCTTTCTTAGAAAAAGACACCCTTCCCCTTGATAAAAAACAGGCCCATAAAATCAGATACCGATCGGCCAGTTACTCCATCATTGAAGGCAGATTATTTAGAAGATCAGCCACTCAGCCCTTGCTCCGATGCCTGGACCCCGACGAGCAAAAGATGGCATTAGAAAGTATTCATGAAGGCATCTGTGGTGAACACCTCGTAGGACGGTCACTTGCCTTCAAAATCTTAAGGCAAGGTTTCTATTGGCCAACGATAAGGGAGGACGCTTCGGAGTACGCAAAGAAATGCAAACAATGTCAATTATTCAGTAACGTTCCGAAGCAACCACCCGAAGAAATGACCTCGGTACTCAACCCGATTCCTTTTGCTATGTGGGCGGTAGATATTGTGGGCATTCTGCCAACTAGTACTAAACAGGCCAAATACTGCATTGTGGCCATTGATTACATGACCAAATGGGTAGAAGCAAGACCCCTCTCAGCCATCACCGAAGAAGCCGCGAAAAAGTTCGTGCTAGAACAAATTATTCTAAGGTTCGGAATCCCGATGATATGTGTGTCGGACAATGGGACACAATTCATTGGAAGCAAATTCAGGAAATTCCTATTTGAATTCGGAATTCAGCAAAGATTCAGTTCGGTCGGCCATCCTCAAGGAAATGGAGCAATCGAAGCAGCTAACAAGATCATTTTCGACGGGATAAAGAAAAGGCTAGGAGATTCAAAAGGACTTTGGGCCGAAGAATTGCCGTATGTCTTGTGGGCCTACCGAACAACTCCAAGATCGTCGACCGGAGAAACTGCATTCAAACTCGCTTTCGGCACTGATGCTTTGATGCCAACTGAGGTCGGCCTAGAATCCTATCGGACACAGGTATTCAACGTGGAAACAAATGAATTCGGACTCCGAGAAAATGTGGATCTGCTTGAAGAAGAAAGGGAAGCAGCCTATCAGAGAAATTTAAGATACCAACTTCAGGCAGCCCAATATTACGATTCAGGAATAAAGAAAAGATCATTCCACGTGGGAGATTTGGTCCTCCGAGAATTAGCCACTTCGATGCCGACCAGACAAGGTAAACTCATGCCGAATTGGGAAGGTCCCTACGTGGTGATAGAGGTAGTTCGTCCAGGCACATACAAGCTAGCTCATTCGGATGGGAATCCTATCAAAAATACATGGCATGTGTTATTCCCAGATTACACACTTGTATAATTGTAGAAGGGGGGGTTGAATACAATTCTTGATATTTATAAATTTCTGATAAGAACTTCAGAAACTTATGAAGAGATAATTGCAATGTAAGATTTAAACACATACATATATAAAATCAGGTGGTTAATATGCACCACCTGAAGCTTTTATTTGAAGAAAACTCTGTGATACAAAATGTACACAGCTGCCGTTTTACAACTCTTTGCTTCTAAGGATATTCAAGAAAACCTAAGCAAATATGTCTGTTTTCTTAACCTACAAAGAGTTGCTACACTTGGTTATATATCCCAAGTTTTACAAGTACTACTGGAATAAGATAATACTAATCTAATTCTAGTTGACTTGCTACTACACTCCAAATACACATGTAGCCGAAAGGTTGTCCTTGTGTTCAGACATGTCTCCTGCACCTTTCTTGTATTCATAGTGTAAATGGAATGCTTCTTTCTTCTGTGTTTCCAAAGTATGGCTGCCATACTGCTTTTTGTATCTACTTTCAACTCATGTGATCTGTCAGTCAAACATGTCCTTATCAACTGCTAATCTCCAGCTAATCATAGAAATCAGTGTCAATGATTATTCGTTGATGATGTACACTGACATCCGTTGATGATGTATACTGACATCCGTTGATGATGTATAGAGCAGTATCCGTTGATGTTGGGACTTGAGCTGTATCCGTTGATAGAGTGGATTTGAGTTGTATCCGTTGATAGAGTTTAGTCTTCATCCGTTGATACACTTTCACTTAGACAGAATTACATAGCATAGCTTATTTACAATTGGCTACCCTATTCTGCCTATCCGTTGATAGTCAACATGACTGAGGATAAAAACACTATCAACTGATAACATAGAGATACTGCAGTGTGCTACAAAAACCTCATCCGTTGATGAGCTACCTGTCAACGGATAGAGTTATAAATCCTCATCCGTTGACAGCTACAAAACCTTAAACAATTTGATTGATTGTGAAGTTATCATCAAGTACAACATATTCCTAACAATCTCCCCCAATTTATACTTGATGGCAATAAAGCATAAATTCAGGACCTTGATGATAACAAAACATTCCTAAAGATATATAAAGAACAATACATAAATTGTATTAAGCTACAATAATTAAAAACTGAAAGTTTGAGAAATTTACAGAGAAGTGCTCCTCTAGACTGAGCAGATTAGGACTGTTTCTTTCCTCTTGTTGGCATCACCCTTGATTTTCCTTCCTTGGCAGAGTTGGACTCAATCTGTATTTGGAGTTGCCTATAGAAGGCATCTTCTTCATCTACCTTTGGATTTAGCTTCTGTTGTAGCCATCTCAGGTATTGAGAACTAGCCTTTGGTAGTTGGTCTTCTAACCTGAAGAATCTCCTGTTACCATCTTCATCCCTGAACTCCATCATCCAGAAAGGTTGGAGGTGGATTTTCTGTCCATTGTATGGGATCTTCATTTTCCTTGGTAGACTTGATGGTGAGTTCCAATCCCTCCTTATTTGTTCTATTTTGTCCAGTATCTCCCCTTTTGCTATCTTGGAGAACCCTGTGTATCTCTTGATTGCAGAGAACACTTTGGTTAAGGTATGATAATTTTCTCCAAGAACCCTTTGTAGTGGCCATGTCCTTTCCGTTCCTCCCTTGTATACAAAGACCAATCTTTCAGGCAAATGTTTATATTTGTCAATTCCTCTTACTTCTGACAATTCATCCAGATAAAGATTCATGTCAGAGTATTCTTCAATATCTGCCTGATAGATAAAATCATCCTTGTTTTCCAAGATTGGCTGCCTGACAATTGCAGGTACCCTAGCAACTTGAATTGGTTCCTTTGAAGGTTGCTTCCTTGGTTTCCTTTTCTTCTGTATAGGCTTCTGTTGAGGCTTCAGCAAGAATGAAGGAACCTCAATGGAGTCAAGATTCATTGGTTCCTCTTTAGGTACTATAGGCTCACCATGGAAATTTACATCTGGGTTGAATACTTTTACATCAATAGGTCGTGATGAACCAACTGTCTCTTTGTTTTCAGTTTCTGGAGAGACAGGCCTCCTTGCATGTGATTTTAATCTCTTGGATTTGGGGACTGATTTCCCTTTCTTTTTGAATTTGGGGACTTCCTCAGGTTCCCTCAATTCATCCTCTACCTCATCCAATAACTCTTGAGCCAGCCTTGCTTGCTTCTCATCTGAGTTTTCATATTGATATTCAGTGCTTGGTTGAGATTCTCTTAGCAGCCTTGAAGTCTCTTCTCTCTTGGCTTCAACAAATCTAGGATGGCTGTTGGATATGTTTAGAACTTTTCCATTCCTTATGATTACAGCCATCCATTCTCTTACACAACTGTTAGTCTTCTCCTTGAATTCCTTGATTGCCTTACCCATCAACTTCTCTTCATCATCCTTGGGAAATGGAAAGTCCAGTTGTAACTTGTTCTTCCCATTTGCTTTTGGTGGTGAGAAGGGTCTTGATTTGATGTAGGGTTCAAATTCCTTAACATGAGAAGGCTCAGCATCATAGAATGTAGGAGCCACAATTGCTGGAGTGAGCACCTTCAGAATTGTTGTAGATATTGTTGGAGCTGAGGTTTGGCTAGAGAACAGAGTTGATGCAATAGATTGATTGATCAATCTTTCTGTCCTCATTATCCTTTCATAGTTTTCTTCTTTCATCTTTTGGAGAGCTTCAATTTTGGCTAGCTTTTCTTCTTCTGTCAAGTTTGAAAGATCAAACTCTTCAGATACAGGTTTGGATTTGCTGGGGGAAGCTGTGCCAATGAATTCTTGTGGATTGACCACTATGGTAGGCTGCTGCTCCCCCTCACTTGCTGCTTCCCTTCTTTCAGAAATTAAGATTTGACTTGTAGTTGCTACAGCCTCTTCCACTTTCTCCCCCTTTTTGTTAGCATCAAGGGTTTGACTAGAAGTTGGGGCTGCAACTAACTTTTCTAGCAGTTGGGTTTGCAGTTTCTGATGTTGAAGAAATTGCTCCATCTGGGATTCCATCTTTTCCACTCTTGAATTGAGAAGTTGCACAGATTTAGCCAGGTTGTCTTCTTTGAGAAACCTTTGTTGCAACACCCTCTGAGTGGCTGTAGGAGCTAGTTGCTCTAGCTTGGAATCCACAGAGATCTTCACATCCTTGATTTCTTGTTTGACCTCCTCTAAATTGGATCTCTGAATCACCATTTGCATCTTTTGTAACTTTAGGGAGTCAATTGCCTGTTGAAGAACAACCTTTCTCTGTGGATCTGCTTCTGGGTGCTCAGCCAGGGCAGATTTATATTGCCTTATGATTTCCATATCAAGTTGATGATAGGTGTAGTTTTGAGCAAATGCAAAATCATGAATACTGCTACCACCTTCATCTTCAGAGCTCTGGCTGTCTTCATCTTCAGAATTGTCAAATTCATCACTCTCAGCAGTGGTTGGCAGAGCTGCTATAGATTCCTTAGCTCTAAGTAGAGATTGTGAGGTGTGCACTAGGTGCATTGCCTCCTCTGCTTCCACATTGCCCTGTTGTGCCAGAATTTGATAGGCAGGAACAGGGTGAGTAAAGGTTTCAGCATCCAAAGAAATGGAGTCAATCATGGACTGATATTCTCTTTGAAATTCCATTTCCTTGGATGCATCCTCAACCCCCATTGACTCACTAGCAATGGCTGCTTCTTCCATCCTTATCTCTCCTGTAGTCCCTTCTCTCCCCTCATCTCTCTTTTCTTGCATCAAGGGCTCCCCTTGGCTCACACCTCTCACACCCTCACCTTTACCTACTAAGGTGGAACTCTCAAACTCTCCTTTTGCCTGACCGGAAGAAATGGCCAGCCTCTCATTATTTATCTCTCCTTTTGCCTGCTCACAAGGCAGCCTCTCACTCCCTTCCCTCAAACCTAAAAGTGTTTCAACTACTGAGAACTCCTCTACACTTGACACTGGAATGTCAGATATAGCAGTGGTAGAGTGAGTTATCAACGGATAAGGAATATCCGTTGATGGAGTAGTTATAGCTGTCAACGGATGGCTAGATAGAGGCGCATCCGTTGATGGAGAAACACTTGTCAACGGATGAAGGATATCCGTTGAGGAAGGAATAATTATATCCGTTGAAGAGAAAACCAACACTGAATCTGTGGAGATTGATTTTAAGTTCGAGGCCACAGTCTGTGTTTGAGAATTCTGGAAGGGAAGATTGATGGTCCAACAAATCATCTAAAAGATGATGACCACCAATTACAGAGTGGGGCTTCTCCAAGAATCTTAAAGATGAAGAATCAGGAATTGATGTAGATATCATATCCACATCCAGAGAAGGAGTTGGTGATGGTGGATTGTAATGTGTGTCAATTTGAAGATTAAGATCAAGGGGCTGTGACTCCACATTTATTGAAGCCACATCAAACTGAGTTTGAGAAGGTACAGTTTCCTGTACAGTGTGTGCACCCTGTGATTCCCCTGTGGTTTTAGATTTCACTCTTCTTCCATAGGTTTTTGAGATTGGGCTATATGTGTCCCTAACCCTCTTGTGCAGTGTTCCTTGTGGGGAACTTGATTCAGTAGTCACACTCTTTTGGGAGAGTGTAACTAGAATTTGGCCTGTAGTTACATTAGCAGTCTTTTGAGAGACTGAAATGGTGGTTGCACTCATCTCTCCTTCCTTATCCTTAGGGCTTCTTTGATGTTCACCCTGTCCCTCACCACTCACTACCACCTTCACACTCCCCTCAAGAGGTTTGGTAGATTTTACAACAGGTGTCTTTTGAGAGACACTTGAGGTTTGTCTTTTAGAATGTGGTTTTGGAACTCTGGATTTGGTCACTTTGGTAGGAGCCTGTTTGGTCACAACTACAGACTCCATTGTGACACTAGAAGGCAAAGAAATTTGGGGGCTGGAGATAGGGGTTTCAGAGTTAGAGATAGTTACCTGAACAATTGGTAGATATACCAACTGTACTCCTGCATTGAGGTTCATTCGAATCAGGTCACTTAAGACTCTCTTCTCCTGAACAAAACATTGGAACTTGCTATCCGGGTTAGCAATGGATAGCTTATTCTCAGACACATGCAGTGCTAAGAGCATTAAAAATCTAGCAAAGTAGATATTCTTGCTCCTAGTTTCCTTTTTACCCAACTTTGAAGCTATCTCATACATAACTAATGTGCCAAAATTATAGAATTTATCATTTAAAAGCATACACATCATTGTTAGCATGGACTGGGTAACAGCATCAAAATTACTAATTTTTCCTGAAAAAGTTTTAATGAAGGCATCACAGAAGTAGCTCCATTCTTTAACCATTCCTTTTCTAGCAATTTTCCCTAAGTTTTCAGTACTAAGAGCATAATTAATAGAATTAAGCATGGCAACAATTTCAGCATCAGTAGGTACTTTCAGACAGTTATTCTCAGGCAATTTTAAACAAGCAGTTATTACATCAGAATTAACCACATAGTTTTTACCCTTTAAAGAAAAAGCAATTGTACCGTCTGTGCCATTGTACTCAGCAGATGTCCACATTTCTTCAATTACCTCATGGATTAAGGGAGTGGTAGCCGTCATAGCATATGACAGTTTGCATTTCTTCACGAAACTCATCAAAGTGTGGTAAGCTTCTGGAGCATTCACTGTGTCAACAAAGGCCGCGAAATTGTTCTTCTCATAGGTAAACCTAGTGGAGGACATCATCTTAACAATAGGCGCCATTGAAGTGGTTGAACTTTGGTTACAGAGAGTTTTAGGGAAGAAGATGCAGTTAGCTTTTGATATGCTTGAAAATGAATAAAAGTGAGATGTGAGAGTACAAGTCCGCCTTTTATATTTTTCAAGAATTAAAAATGAAATAATTAAAAGTAATTACTCCATTGGTCAAAAGTAACTGTCAGATAATAAATAAAAAGAGAATAAGTACAGCCATGATTTGATATACACGGTTACCAACGGTTAAAAAAAAATGTATATCAACGGATATAGAATGAACGGTTGAGATACAGTTTATCCGTTGATGACGTGGATAGCCTGTTACCCGTTGACATGCAAAAATCTAGTAATGTGTTTATACTATCAACGGATAAAAGGATATCCGTTGATAAGCTAATTTTGCCTTGGGCAAAATTTCTGCAGAAAATTTTTCTGAAAGTTTTAACTTTCAAGTAAATCAAAACACATTTCCAGCTTCAATTTATTGAAATCAAATATCACTAGAAATTATGACAAGTTAAGCATACACTGACATCCGTTGATGATGTATACTGACATCCGTTGATGATGTATAGAGCAGTATCCGTTGATGTTGGGACTTGAGCTGTATCCGTTGATAGAGTGGATTTGAGTTGTATCCGTTGATAGAGTTTAGTCTTCATCCGTTGATACACTTTCACTTAGACAGAATTACATAGCATAGCTTATTTACAATTGGCTACCCTATTCTGCCTATCCGTTGATAGTCAACATGACTGAGGATAAAAACACTATCAACTGATAACATAGAGATACTGCAGTGTGCTACAAAAACCTCATCCGTTGATGAACTACCTGTCAACGGATAGAGTTATAAATCCTCATCCGTTGACAGCTACAAAACCTTAAACAATTTGATTGATTGTGAAGTTATCATCAAGTACAACATATTCCTAACAGCATGCATCCCGCCTTCGTCGTTTTTACCAGTAAGACCTTTTCATCTTATTGTAAATAAAGTAAATATAAGGAACCCATGTTTGGGGCAGACCGAATAAAACATGTGTTCTTATTTCTGGTTTAGTATTTATGATATTTTGACATAATTAAGGCAGGGAGGAAATATTTTTCATTAACCGAAGAAAGCCTTAATTATTTACAAATACCTTAAATACTTGGGGACATAAGAGCTAGGCTCCGGCCGAAGATGCAATATTGTCCGAAGACGCATAAAAATGAAAATTATGCTAAGGACAAAATAAAGAGCTAGGCTCCGGCCGAAGATGCAATATTGTCCGAAGACGCATAAAAACGAAAATTATGCCAAGGACAAATAAAGAGCTAGGCTCCGGCCGAAGATGCAATATTGTCCGAAGACGCATAAAAATGAAAATTATGCCAAGGACAAATAAAGAGCTAGGCTCCGGCCGAAGATGCAATATTGTTCGAAGACGCATAAAAATGAAAATTATGCCAAGGACAAAATAAAGAGCTAGGCTCCGGCCGAAGATGCAATATTGTTCGAAGACGCATAAAAATGAAAATTATGCTAAGGACAAAATAAAAAGCTAGGCTCCGGCCGAAGATGCAATATTGTCCGAAGACGCATAAAAATGAAAATTATGCTAAGGACAAAATAAAGAGCTAGGCTCCGGCCGAAGATGCAATATTGTCCGAAGACGCATAAAAATGAAAATTATGCCAAGGACAAATAAAGAGCTAGGCTCCGGCCGAAGATGCAATATTGTCCGAAGACGCATAAAAATGAAAATTATGCTAAGGACAAAATAAAGAGCTAGGCTCCGGCCGAAGATGCAATATTGTCCGAAGACGCATAAAAATGAAAATTATGCTAAGGACAAATAGATTATGCTAAGGGCATAAAATGAAAATAGCCGAAGATACAAAATAGTCCGAAGACGCATGACTTTATGCTAAGGACAATATAAATTGAAAAACAAGCGACATAAATATTTCAAAAGGTCAGAGTTATGCCCGAAGGCTTACATCAATCCGAATAAAAAGTTATGCCCGAAGGCTTACATTATGTGATCGAAAACAAAAGAAGAAAACTCAATCAGAAAGTTCAAGCTCGGAGCCCGAACTGACTTCAAGAGGTAGATCGGGTTCTGGGGGACGAGTAACAGGATCTTCAAACATGCCCAGGATCTGCTTGTAGTCCCAACCCTTCTCATGAGCCCGAACCACTGCCTCATCAAAGCCAGCCGCGTAACTCCTGTCTTCGCACTGGATCATCTTCTTCTCAGACTTCTTCAGCAACCGCCGACTCCGCTTGGCTTGCTCGGTCCTCCTCGCCGCAAGCCTCGTCTGAGCATCCTTCTCCAGCTCCAGAGACTTGCGTTCGATCTCCAAATTCTCAACACGAGTCTGGAGTTCGGCATTCTGCTTCCGAAGAGACTCTACCTCCTTAAGCTGCTTGGACATATCCTTTACCTTGTCCTGAACGGCCGCAGCCCAAGGAGCAGTCTGAAACAAACAAGAAAGCAAACATGAAACGAATGAAAAAACGTGCAAAAAATACAAGTTTAAAGTAACAAGGAATATACCATGGTAAGATGCCCCAACAGCTCGGCACAAGCCGACACAGGATCAGCAGATTCATAAACAGATCGATCGGCAGGAAGAATCATGGCGTGGAGGAAGTCGTCGGAAACCTGCTTCGCCTCCGTAGGAGCAGGGGCAGCAAACTTATCCGTGGACATGATCGACCAAGAAGGTCGATAGGACTGAATAACCTCTTTGGTATTCCGAATCCTCTTGTTCACATTATCAGCAGTTCCGCCAGACGAAGAACCAGCTGGATGACCAGACTCAGAAACCGTTTTAGGATCGTTCTGATCGGCCTCGGTTCCGTCGGTTATTAAACATTGCTCCTCGGCCTTTTTCTTGGCCTCCTCTTCAGCCAACCGAAGCAATCTAGGTTCTTCTTCGGCCTTCTTCTTGGCCGCTTTCTCGGCTTGCCTCCGAGCCAAATCCTGTTTAGAAGACACTACAACAACAAAGCACAAAATCAGCAAGTTATCATTTTTGAACAAAAATTCACCGAAGAAAGAAAAGATATGTTACCACCACGCCAATGGATAGCGTCAAGATAACCCTTGTCTCGGCTCATAGCTAGGGGAATCTTATCCGGAACCATCGGTCGGCTAATTTTGTAATAATCAGCCTTATCTTGATCAGACATATCAGGTGCCAGTACGTTCCGAGGTTCTATCTCTCGCCACACTCGGTAATTATCTAATCTCGGACCACTAATGTAAAACCACTTGGTGTGCGTGTTATGATTACTAGAGTTGGTGGCAGCCCAATCTGCCCGACCAGACCTTCGGGCTATTGTGTAGAAACCCGCCGATTTAGGGTTCCTCCTTATGTCATAATGATGAAGAAAGAGGACCAATCGGGGTTCGACCTCGACTTTTATGCATCTAGTTTGAAAGGCATTGAAATGAATAAAACTGTTCGGGTCCAGCTGACCTAAAGCTACCCTCGTATGAATCAAGAACCTCCTAATGATCGGAAGAAGAGGGAGTCTAAGGCCGCAATGGAAGGCTCGTTCAGAGATGCCTATTTTAAAACTTCCATGAGGACAAGGGGAAACAGGGGTATGGTAGACGAGGTCATCTTCCTCGGCCTGGTATGCCTCATATTGTTCGGGGAAGTCATATCTACTATGCATGTGTAAGACTTCTTCTTCGGACATATCCGAAAGAAGATTGGCTGCTGGAAATTTTGACTCATCGCCAAAATGCGCCATCGCCGAATACGGAGGAACCGCACCTGATTGAGCCATCTCCTGCGTTCGGAAACAGAGGAGTCAGCCATGTACTCGAAAAATAAGAAAAAATTTTGAGAAAAAAAAACTTATTCGGTCAGTAACCGAGTATAGAGGGCTTGGATCAATCGGCCGAATAAAACCCAGATTCATGCGAACCGAAGGGTGTTCTTAAGTATTGGGGACACCGAGGAAAGTTCTTACCCCAAAAATTCCCAAAAAAAAACGAAAACCTACAAAAACTAGTAAACTCCCAAAACGGTTCAAACCCATATCCCCAAAAACCTCTTATCGTAAAAAAAAAACCCTACTACATTTACATATACACATACAAACATACATGCATTTGCACAAAATAAAAACGCGAATCTTCATACTAACAGATATCTTGAAAGAAAGAAGAAGAACTTACTTATTGTCCAGTAGGAGATGAGGTCGAGTTCCTGGGGATAGTTTGTTTGAAGATGAACCACAACTGGAGTTGGAGCAGCGATGTCGTTCGAACCTGCGTTCCCAATCGTTAAATTTGGAGGAAAGGTTGAGAAGAGATTTTTTACCAAGAGGCCGATGTGAAAAGAGAAAAGTAAAAAAGCCAAAGGGGTTTTTGAGGTTTTAATAGACAGTACCCTTGAAAATAGAGGATGTTACAAATGCAACGGCTACGATCTAAGCACAGATCTTAAGACAGGAGTAACTGTCATCATTAATGGACGTGACTCCCCACGCGACTCCTTCTCATCAATAGCTGTCATCCATGTCCGAAAAAAGGCGGCCGAAAAGGTAATCTGAAGATGGGCTATTGGTTTCGGCCTTCAGTCCGAGGATACCTCTTACCGAAGCCCTGGGACATGTTGGAGGCCCATCGGCCCAATAGGCTATATTAAGCCCATCACTGTACACCTAAGTTAAGTATCCAAGACATAGAGATCTGAATCCAAGACATAGAGATCCCTTGGATGCTTCGGTCCAGTCAACAAGTGACACCTCAGAATGTGGGGTACGGCTGTTCTCTCCTCATCATCTCCTAGGGCCCATATCCGAAGGCTATAAATAGAAGAGAGTAAGCAACAACAAGGGACAATTCATTATCACTACTCAAGTATTCTCTTTCACAATTTCTTTACGTTTTACCCTATCATTTAAACAACCAGAAAACTTACTCTTACGCCGGAGGTGAATCGAGGGTCAACACCCTCGCATTCTTTTGTCTTGCAGGTTGACCGAAGGCCCTACTCGGAAATATCTGGTTCCAACAGATAGTAAGAAAATAGAATAGATATTGTATGGAGAGCAACCCAGTAACACCGTATACCACTGTGTGTATGTTTAACACCATTTATAACATTAAACATACGCTTGTGTCTCTTCTGTTACCCAAAATGTAAGAACATTATGGGCCAACTTTTGGACTTACAATACTAACAGTGGTGGACTATGATTTAATGGGCCAATTCATAGTGATGAGGGTGCTTCTAACTATATACTTTTATAAAATTGATAATCATCCCATTACGATTAAAATTGGATAGACAAATTCAATATCATGGATATGGAATTACGTTTGTGATTATATTAGTCCATTTAAATATTCTAACAACATCTTCTAGACCAGATATAACATTTGTAGTTCAACATTTGAGTCAATTTTTACATGCACCTAGAGCTAAACATTTGGAAGCTGTGCACAGAGTTCTTAGATATTTACAAGTAACTAAGGATCATGACTTGTTTTTCCCTTCCCAGAATTCTTTGGTACTTAAAGAGTATAGTGATAGTGATTGGGGTGGGTGTTCTATCAGTAGGAGATCTGTTGGAGGCTATGCATTCTTACTTGGCAACTATGTTGCACGGGGACGCCTCCGGGGTCACGTACCGAAGTTTGGGGACGTCTCGGGGACGGGGACGGCACGGGGACGGCATGGGGACGGCTTGGGGACGGCTTGGGGACGTCCCCAAAATTCTGGGGACGGCTGCTCTAATTTGGGGACGTTTCGGGGGCTAAAAAGACTGAATTACCCGTCCCCCACTTAAAATAAAAACCCTACATATTTAATCAATCGTTTGTTCAACCGCCTTCTTCTCTTTTACGTATATCAGGCCTCTATCTCTCTTATTTTCTCTCTCTCTCTCTCTCTCTCTCTCTCTCTCCATCTTCTTATCTTCTCTCTTTTACATATTTAATCAGTCCTCTCTCTTTTATATATTTAAACCTCTCTCTTCCCATAAAATATACGCATCCTATATACATATATATTATATATACACACGATATTATAAATGGAATCTGAAAATCAAAGTGGGTCTGAATGTATATATCCTATATACATAAGATTTTTTATGTAAAATCTTTTAAATGTTGAATATTGCCTTTATTTTATATATTAATAATTTTATTATATTAATGTATTAAATGTCGTACCCGTACCCTAAAATTTTAAAGTTACCGTTTTCCGTCCCCGTCCCCGTACCGGTATATGTTCCCGTACCCGTCTCCGTGCAACATAGCTTGGCAATGTGGTTATTTCTTGGAGATCTAAAAAGCAACATGTAGTTTCTAAGAGTTCAGCAGAGGCTGAATACAAAGCTTTATCTGATGCTTCTTGTGAAGCTGTTTGGCTTACTGGTTTGTTTAAGGAGCTTGGTTTATCTTGTACTGATCCTATAAACTTGTTGTGTGACAACAAAGCAGCTATTGATTTGACTGCTAATCCAGTTTATCATGCCAAGACCAAGCACATAGAGATAGATTGTCATTTCATTCGAGAAAAGATTGCCAATGGTTTTGTGTCTGTTTTACAGGTCCCTTCTAAAGACAATGCTGCAGATATTCTCACCAAAGGCTTAGGCAAAGCTCTGCACTGGGGTTGTTCTTCAACATTAGGCATTACTTACTCTTGTGTGCCTTCGCTTTGTGGGGGGGATAAAGGAAAGATTGAAGTCCAGAATATATCAGTTGCATGGGCGGCTATTGACAATATCAAGTCAACGACTGAGTCAACTTCTCATGTGATGCTAATAAAGCCACACATGTGTAATAAACTAGCTTTACAATTTAGCCAAACAAGGCCTTATATCTTGTAACTGTTTTCTGTTATAGATCTAGACTATAAATAGACATGTGGTGTGTAAAAACATTCTTCACCATTTTATCAATATATCACAATATACTTCTTCTTCACATTTCTTATTAAATAATACAAGCATATACATCTGTGAATCTATAATTGTTCATAATTATGAGCCTGTTTGGGTAGCTTAAAGGTGCCCCAACTCGTTTTAAGTTGATCGTTGATGTATTTGATTACACTTAGGTCCTTTCTAGCAATTAGTTGTTAGCGATTAGCATATTGAGTTAGTTGTTTTGACTAGAGGATTAAATAAGCTATTTTATATAAAATTGTTTGGTAATTAGCTGTTTAAGTTATCTTTTTGTATATTAATTAGATACATCATAATCCTCTAATTGAAAAAACTCATCCAAGTAGGTTTTCAAAATTAGCTTTTTGAGTCCAAATAGTTATATCAATCCACCATCTACCAAACACCAATGTTAGAGGTTGCATTTGGTCAAACCTCTAATTTTTTCTCAAACCTCTAACTCCAAACACCTCGGGCTAAAGCTAGTCTTAGTTTAAATTTAAGTACCTCATAGGTACTTTTTTTCAACTTTTTTTTACATCAAATTTTATATATTTGAATCATCTTTTAACTCATATTTTATTCTTTGCATATATTTGAACTTTATATTTTGATTTTATGTTTTAAAAAAATATAAATTTCTATTTTATTAATCAATTTTTTTCGAATAAATTCACTTTAAGTAAAATTCGCCAAACACATGCATCTAACTTAAAGTTAAAATTATCATGAATGCGATGAGATAATTCAAGTGGTAAGGGTTTATCTCTTGTCGTCCTCGAATCTCGCTCACCCTCGAGATTTGTTAGAACATATACTCATTTGTAAGGCATATAGGCCTAAATATTCAAAAAAAATTAAAATTATCACTTTTCACTTGAAGCGAATAAGTTACACTCTAAGTTATAAGTAATACTCCCTCTGTCCCATCCATTTCTTTACACTTTCCTTTTTGGGATGTCCCAACCAATTCTTTACGTTTCCTAAAATAGTAACTTTTAACAATAAAATACTTTATTACATCCACTACTTCACTCCACTTTTTCAACACTTTACACTATTACACCCACTAACTCACTTATTTTAACAATAAAATCACTATTACACCAACTAACTCACTTATTTTAACAATATTACACCCACTATCTTGGTTTCCGTGCAAAAAGCAAACGTAAACAACTCCCTGGGACGGAGGGAGTATTTTTTAAGTTTACCCAAACGGTATCTATATGTCACAAAGAACAACTATGAAACAATTAGATTAGTATGCCATGATCTTGGTACATTTGTTTTCTTGTACGTCCAGATAATTGATAGCGTAGTTAGTACCTCAAACGACAAGAAAAAAGTTGGTCTCCAAAATTAAATATAATATTCCCTATATAATATCATTTTTATATAAAGTACTGTTACAAATTTAACAGAAATGGGTCCATCTAGTTAGACACCATATTTAACAAGACATAATCATACAACATAATTAATAATAGCGCGATGAGATAACCCCAAGTGATAAGAGTTTATCTCTTTTCATCCCAAATTCTTGGTTCGCTTCTCACTCAACCCGAGATCTATGAAAACATATACTCATTTATAAGACATATAAGCCTACTTATTCAAAAAAATAGTATGAAATTATATGTACATTTGAATTTTAAATATCATAAATAAAACAATTGAATTATAATTAAAGAAGCAATTATTTTTTTATTGAGTAATAAAAACATGTCAGCGTACACATTAAAAGACATTCAACAACATCGACTGATGTTATGAATTATAATGGCCAACGTAGATCCCCTTCTATCACCACCATTCCGTGAAATTTCTAGCATGAATTTGCTGACTGGTCTGCTACAAATGCGAGGAAATGCAAATACAAGAAATTTTTAATTGAAAAATGATGACCTAGGGGCGGAGACACTCGATTTATTTAATAAAATTGGGAACATGTGCCATGTCCAACCATTTACCGCATAACACTTTCCGCTGATGGAACTATTTATTGGGAATTTAATTAGAGCCTATTCAAGAAAGAGTGAGATACAGAATGGATTGGTAACCCAACTCTGGACATTGTTTATGAAATATGTGTTGTCTTAAGTTAGGAGTTTGACCAAATCATACTTGGTATTTCAATTTCTGTTTCATTCCGTATAATAAGTGTTATTATTCAGGACTAGTTTAGAGTTCGTGCATGAGTCACTTAAGAGTTAGGTTTCATTATACACGTAAACATGATGTTGTTTAATGTGGGTTGTTTCTTAGGTGTTTCAGTTGGTTGCATTGGCTATTTATGCCAAGGCCGTTGAATAATAAACTTAGATTTTTATTTTACAAACTGAGTAATCCTGAATTCAGTTCTAAATATCTATAATTTTATGGTCCATTTCCTTATGTCACGTCTCTTACGTGTGGGAAACAACGATTTGGCAGATATAAAATTATATGCTACGGTTTGATACTTCCTTCATCGGTTTAGCATGGAATACGTGTTCGTATCTAATATATGCGATGTCGTAGATTTTTTCAAATAGCAGAGGAAGATGGGACAATTTTATAACATTTGAGTTATTTATACATTGTTTTTTAAAAATTACTACTGTTGTTTTTTTCATTTAATATTATATGTATAAAATAAAACATGACTTAATTCAGTAAATAAACATAAACATGAAGTAATATAATTCTATAAGGTTCTGACCTTCAAACCCAATAATCCTGTCAAAGAACCTGCTCAAAACATACAATCTGGCAAGAAACCTGCTCAAAACGTACAATCTGGTCAAAGCGAGGAACCTTCTCAAAACGTAGAATTTGGTAGCGAGGAACCTCAACCACATCCTCAATATGAAGACGAAGATCTTGAAAAAATTGGTAGGTTTTACAGGGCAGTCCTGCAACACAACAGAGATACTAGTGGTGGTGGTAGTAAAATGCGTTGAACATAAAAGATAATTTCCGAAATGAAAAATTGATGCAGACTAAGAATTGCAACTGTTATGAACTTACTAAAACAAAGCAAATGCTTTAGTTTGTTATTTTTCAAATTGCAAATACAAGGTCTATAAATAGACTTACAAAAGGAATATAAAACAGCTCACATGGACAAGACCCATGCTCACATATGTAACAGACATACTGATCAAACATACATGCTCACACGTGAACACACATGCACAATACACACGAAAATAGCACACACACACAGATCCACACACACACAAATCACACACACACAAATCCACGTTGTTGGTGTTGTAACTTTAACATTCCCCCTCAACACTAACACCCTTATTCTTCATTACACCAAGTTCATTACCACAATAATCATGCTTCCTACTGTTCAAACCTTTTGTAAAGATGTCTGATATTTGATCTTTCGTTCCAACATGTAGCATCTCCACTTCTTTCTTGATGACTTTTTCCCTAATAAAAAGATAGTGTACTTCTATATGTTTAGTTCTGGCGTGAAATACTGGATTTTCAGCCAGATATATTGTTGACTTGTTGTCACAATACAACGGAACATTGCACTTTGTTACTTGATTTAACTCTCCTAATAGTTTCACAAGCCAAGTACTCTCTTGGGCTGCCATTGCAGCTGCTCGGTATTCCGCTTCTGTGGTCGATAAGGACACTGTTGGTTGTCTTTTGCTGCACCACGAAATTGCTCCAGACCCAAGTAAAAATACATACCCAGTAGTCGAGCACCGAGTTTCACAATCACCTGCATAATCAGCATCACAATAACCAACTAAGCTACTCTCTCCACCTTTTTGGTACATAATACCATGAGACAAAGTACCCTTGACATATCTCAGGATCCTCTGAACTGCTTCCAAGTGAGGCTTCTTTGGATTCTGCATGTATCTACTCATCACTCCAAATGCATAAGAGAGATCAGGCCTTGTTAGAGTAAGGTAGATTAGACTACCCACCAACTGATGGTATATTGTGGCATCCTTCAAAAATTTTCCTTCATGTGTACATAATTTTGTATTGAAGTCGATTGGTGTCGAGGTTGGTTTGCAATTAAGCATTCCAAATCTTTTTAACAAATCGGAAGAGTATTTGTGCTGATGCGGAAATATTCCTTCTTTAGTGTAACTAATCTCTAAACCAAGAAAATGATGAAGTCGACCAAGCTCCTTCATTTGAAAGCGTACTGACAAATTCTTTTTCGTTCTAAGAATTTCTTCTTCATCATCACCAGTTAAAACTAAGTCATCCACATAGACCAGTACAACATCTATCTTACCATTAGTAGATTTAACAAACAAACTGGAATCTGATGATGTAGCTGAATAATCACTATAAATAAGAAATTCAGCAATCTTACCATACCAGGCTCGAGGTGACTGTTTTAATCCGTAAATCGCCTTTCACAACTTACACACATATTCAGGATGATTGATACTTTCAAAACCCTTAGGTTGATACATGTAGATATCATGATCTGGATCTCCGTGCAAAAATGCGTTCTTTACATCCATCTGCCAAAGTTTCCATTTCTTAGTTGCTTCCAGTGATAGCAGAACTCGTACAATAGTAAGTTTTGCTACTGGACTAAACGTTTCATCACAGTCCAGTTCATATTGTTGAGAGAATCCTCGAGCTACCAACCGTGCCTTGCACCTTTCGATTGTACCATCTGCATGACGTTTTATTTTATAAACCCATTTGCACGAAACAGGTTTAACATTTTTTGGTTTTGGTACTAGCTCCCAAGTTTGGTTTTGTTCTAATGCAATAATCTCTTCTTCCATGGCACATTTCCACTCTGATTTTTCCATTGCCTCTTCAAAGCTTGTTGGTTTTTCAGCTATGGCAACATTAGCATACTTAGTATTTGATTTTCTGATTCTTGTTGTTCTTCTAAGCGGAGGTGGTGTGTCTACCCCACTATCATCATCTTCTCCATCTTGTTGCAAGCTTGTATCATTTTTCCAAGTACTTTGAGTCTCCACTATTGCGCCATCTTCACTGTCTCCAATACCCAACTGGACCAAAGACGATCCCGATGCTTTATTACAATTATTGGAGTCCAGCTGATCTTCGTGTTCAGAAGGCCACCATGAAGAGGCTTCATCAAATACTACATTCCAAGATGTGTAACATTTTTCTGTGGTTGGTTCACAACATCGCCACCCCTTTCTTGGTTCGTCATACCCTACAAAAATGCACTTGACAGCCTTTTTCTCAAGCTTGCTGCGTAAAGGATCAGGTACAAAAACATAGCATACACTTCCAAAAACTCGAAAGTAGATAACATCAGCCTTCTTTTCTAATGCCTTCTCATAGGGAGAAACAAATTATAACCTTTGTTGGGGAAGCACATTAATAACAAAGGCTGCAGTCTTTATCGCCTCTGCCCAAAAACGTCCAGGGACAATATTAGCATGAAGCATACTCCGACACACTTCTGCTAAATGTCTATTTTTTCTTTCGGCAACACCGTTTTGTTGTGGTGTACTTGAACATGTGAATTGACGGCGTATCCTGCATTCTGTAAGAAAATTTGAAAACTCAAATGAGGTGTATTCACCCCCATTGTCAGTACGTATGCAACAGATGTTACTCCCAACCTTTGTTTCTGCTTCATCTTTAAAGATTTTGAATTTTGACAGAACCTCAGATTTTTCCTTCATAAAGAAAACCCATAAGTACCTTGAAAAATCATCAATGAAAGTAACCATGTACTTCATCCCGCCAATTGAGGCTTGCTTGACTGGCCCAAACACATCAGAGTGTATTAACTCTAATGGTTTCTTTGCTCGATACTTGGATTCTTCATAAGGTAGTTGATGTGCTTTTCAAAATTGACATCCTGCACATACAATGTCATTTCATACTTTGAGTTGGGGTAACCCTTTCATCATTGATTTTCTCATCATCACGTCTAGCTTAGAGTAGCTAACATGACTCAGCCTTGCATGCCATAAGTCGGCAGTTTCATTTTTTCTTGTCTTGTCTACAAATACAGATTCTGCAGACATCACATAAATTGATTCCAATCTTCGTCCTTTCAGTATTGGTTCTTCCTTAACTTCAATATCTCGATACACTTTTACATCTTGAGGACCAAACAAGACATAATGACCAGAAGATGTTAATTGAGATACTGATAGAAGGTTTTTAGTCATACCCGGAACATGATAAACATTCTGGAGTGGTACTTCTACATCATTAAGTTGAGGAGTCACAACGAGATCACTGATATGTGTTATCAATAATTTAGAGTTGTCTGCTGTTACCATGACACGACCTCCTTTATACTCTGTCAAAGTCTGCAACTTTTTCGCATCACCGGTCATGTGGTTAGAGCAGCCCGAATCAACAATCCAATCGTTTTCAAAGTCAATTTGATTGGTTGTTACTGTTAACGCTAACTCTTCTCTGACTATAACAACTAACGCTTCATCATCCCATTCTTCTTCATCCCTTGAAGTGACAAGATTACTCTCTGCATTCTTCTTCTTTAACCAACAATCTCTTGCCATGTGCCCCTTTTTATTGCAATTGAAACATTATCCTGCAAAGTTTCTATCATGACTTTGATTTAACGAAGCTTCCTCACCACGAGTGCTCCCTTCATTTTGATATTCTTTCCTCCTTCCTTCATTTAATTTGCTAGTAAAATGTTGATTTTAGGGTCGTCTAATTTTGTTGACGTAGAGTGCCTCTTCTTCTTTCTTTAATGAGACTCCTCTCATTTTCTTAGCTAATGCTTCTTGATCAGCTAGCAAATTCTCAAATTCAACAAGGGATGGCTGCTTTTCCCAACCTTGTACTGCACCAACAAAGTTTCTGTATTCAGGTCTCAGACCATGGATGATGATGCGTTTCATCCTTGTTTCTTTTATTGGAGCTTCTGTATCTAGCGCTGAAATCTCACGACATAGCACCTTCACCTTGTGAAAATATTGTGCTATTGTCATGTCGCGTTGTGCTATGGAGAGCAACTCACTTTCCAGGAGTTGAAGTTTTGATACATTTTTCTTTGAAAATAATTTGGTGAGTGTATTCCAAGCATCCTTCGGTGCTGAATCATCTCGAATGTGCTGTAAAATATCCTTATCAACTGTTGTCTTAAGAGCAAATAGAGCTTTACCTGCTTTGATCTTCCACTTTCGAAGAGAACCATTTGCATCCTCCACCACCGGCTTGTTGGTTTCACTGCCATCAACTATCTCCCACAGATCTTGTCCTTGCATGTATGACATTATACAGGTCGACCACATTTTGTAATTGGTGTTACTGAGTTTCTTCATACCGTTGACAACTTGTAGGTCAGTCATTATGTTGACAACACAACTCTATTAACAAACAAAAGATACAAATTGTGGTTATAAGTGTATAGGCTTTGATACCAAATTGTTGAACATAAAAGATAATTTCTGAAATGAAAAATTGATGCAGACTAAGAATTGCAACTGTTATGAACTTAATAAAACAAAGCAAATGCTTTAGTTTGTTATTTTTCAAAGTACATATACAAGGTCTATAAATAGACTTACAAATGGAATATAAAACAGCTCACATGGACAAGACCCATGCTCACATGTGTAACAGACATACTGATCAAACATACATGCTCACACGTGAACACACATGCACAATACACACAGAAACAGCACACACACACACAGATCACACACACACACACACACAGATCCACACACACAGATCACGCACACACAGATCCACGTTGTTGGTGTTGTAACTTTAACAAAATGGACATACAATTGAAGTATGCATGAATAATCTTTTCGAAAATTTTATTGTAGGTGCATATCGAATGGACATACAATTGAAGTATGCAAGAATAATCTTTTCGAAAATTTTATTGTAGGTGCATATCGAAGCATGTGCTCTAATAATATGTTTTTTTTCCTAGTTGTCACTTGGATAGCAGAGTACTTTGAGGTATGGTTTATTGGTCGTGACTTCATTCAGTAAAAAAAACATAAACATAAAGTAATATAATTCCTAAACAGTTGTCATTTATTAGGTCATAAATTATATTAATCACGAAATTCAAAATTCAAAATTCAAAATTCAAAATTTCCACCCATGAAATTTACCAACCATCATTTGTGATGCCATATTGCCTTTAAAAGACACAAAATAAGTAATAATTCATTGTTTTTAATGAATAATATATTTAATGGTACAAATTTATTGATTAAAAAATTAAGACCAATTTAGTTAAAATAAGTTACCGTTTCATGCATTTTAGTAATAGAATAAACAGTATAGAAATTTTAAACCAAACACAAACATCTGAACACATATACAACAATCTTAACATGACATCTCTCTAATTAGAACTAACCGTTTAAATCTATCTAAAACATGTAGATTTTGTTTTCGTATGTGTAACTTTATTACACGCAAGCTGGCCATTTAAATCTATCTGAAACATGTAGATATTGTTTTCGTATGTGCAACTTTATTACACGCAATTTACAATTATATATATATATATATCGATAATCCTTGTGTTTTATGGGTGGATTTGATGATGAATATCATGTGCTCTTTAGTATGCTATTGAATACTCACGATGGTCTATTAGTCACCTCACTTTTGAGTATTGAGTTTTGATGTATCCACTAATGTTACATGTTGGAAGCTGATTGTGTTGGTAAAAAAATTCGTCAAGGTTCAGCAAATCAATGATCCTAATAAAGGCACCCTTAAAAACATTTGTGTTTTTCCTATTGCATATTGTGCATAAATTTACTCCAAAAGGTCGAATTATTACCATGGATAGACATAAATAAGGGCAAAGAGCTAATGGTTCAACTAACAGATGCCAATAGATTTGACGTTGTTACTAGAAATGTCACACCAACTAGCACTCTCGAAATCTCAAATCTGTTATATAGGTTCTTTCAATATGTGATTGACTTTGATTTCACAAAATATGCAGTTACAATCAACAACAATCATGCCCCAGAGTAAGTTTTTAAGTTACAATTATGTATTATCCTGACCTGACATGTCTTATTTATTCATATACAACTGATTGAAATTCTCCGTAAAACTTTTATTGATTACAGGAAGGAGGCTCTTGGCTTTCCCCATTTTTATAGGAGTGGAAAGGAAATAAATGTGATGGTGATATGTAGCCCGTTTGAAAAGGGAGAAAACACTGCATGTTCGGTCAAACAAAAGGAAATGAAATAAATCGATGGTGCATTTGAAATTACTAGCGAGATGCTCCGAGATGGTGGCTCAAATAAAATATTCTCACGATTCGATGAAGACAAAAAGGTATACTTCTTAACTGTTGCAAAGCGTTTGAGTAACATGGCCAGCTGAAATATTTTAACGTTCTTGTTAATAAGTTGAAAGTGATATGACAATCATTTTGACTGATGTTCAATTTTCAATGTGAAGTTATTGTTATCACAAGCATATATGCTAAACTTTCCATAAAATATGAATATTTTAATAGATAAGTGTACCATTTACAGTTGAGTACTTGCATAAGTTGTAGGTGTTCTCAGAATGTTCCCAAAATATAGTGTAGTTCATTTTCAAATCTAGTTTAGTCATATGTACAGTAAAAAATCAATAAATTCTTGTCAAAGTTTTTATGATTCCGGGGTTTCAAAAACTGGATCTATCAATATTTCTATAGCATTAATGAGATGTTTATCTTTTCAGGCTATATATTTGCGCCAGTTTACCATTGTATTTATAATTATATTCTTAATTAATGTCGATCGCGGAATCATGCAGCTCAAACTTCTTTTATAACACTTTTTACTGTATCATTGCTCAGTTCATGGACTCACAAGGCTAATTTATCTGTTGTCTTTATTACTAAACAAAAACTCTGTAACCTAATTCTTTTGCTTGCAATTTAAACTTTAAATTGCAATTTGATTTTCACTTTTTATCAAACTGTAATATGATATGTGTGTTTGTGGTATTTTTTTTGTTGTAATTATATTTAAACTTATCAGCTCCCAGTTGACTGTATGACGATCGCTAAGTAGGTGTTGAAAACAAAGGAGGATAAGAAGAAAAAGATAAAAATACATGACTTACCATAAGAAGTCTTTAGAGTAATTTGTACAAAACCGCCACTCCGTTATCTATTTCTTTGCATATACGACCACAAGTCTTGGTATTCTCTTGTACAATAACCTAACTTTATTACCCTCCACTTAAATCATCAGAAGATGATGACGAATTATTATTATTATTATTTAAAGCTATTAAAATACTTTTTAATATTGAAAATAGTTCTATTTTGACATCGGGTTAAAATCTAGTTGTTCTTAATTTGACAGGTAATGTATGTGGCTACCAAATTATAAAATAAATCCCTTATAATAACAAAGGATATCATATAATTTATTTTTATAAGAGAGTAGGGTTCTCAGTGGGTTGAGTTCGGGACAGGGATAAAAACCAAATTCCCAATCCCCGCCCCGTGTTCCTTTATTGGGATTTTTTTATTTATCCCCATCCCCGTCCCACGGGGCAATACTAAGTCCCTGCCCTACCCCGCTTTTACCCCTTCCCATTTAATAATTTATTAATAAAAAATATTTATAAAATACTTTTTAATATATATTATATATTAGGGGTTGATTCAAATGAGATTATGAGAACCACTACCTAAAAGAGAACCAGAGATCCATTAACCATCGTTGGATCAGTATTCAATTAATGGCTGAGATTTTTTTCCAGAGACAATTAATGTAGAATATTCACAAATCAATAAAAATGGTAACCAAATAATTGTAAGATTTTTTTGTATTTCTATGGGTTGTTATGCCCAAAATCTCGCACAGGTATTTTATTCTGGATTCGGGTCGATATTGGGTTTTAATTTGGGGATTTCTTAGATAAATTATGGTTTTTGTCAAGATTTATAGAAGGAGGACGCACCCTCTCCTCCTACACGAGGAGGGCGCGCCCTGAAGAGTATAAAGGCAGAATGAAGAGAATTATTGATAGGTTTCATGAGGATTATTGAAATATTCCCTCCTGGCGTATCCCAGGAGGAGGAAGTCCGTCGTAGACACATAGGGTGCGCCCTAAGGTGGAAAGATGGGGAGTTTTGGTGTGTGCTTTGGAGCTCTGTTCCTGTATTCAATGGGTGCGTCCTCATTGGGGAACTTCGGGGTAATCCTGCACTTTGCACCCAAAAGCTCTAGATCACTTGTCGTGCTATCTGGTGGGTGCTTCTCATTCGGGGGACAAGGATGCGCTCCACACTTGGGGTAAACCATGGCTATACCTGTGTCCTTGAAATCAAGAAATAGCTGGTAGCGGAAAGGACTAGTCCTCGACGGGGGAAGTTTCCTTATCCGTTATCCGTGAAGTCTTGAGATCTTGGACGAGCCTTGGGCCTTTGTGGTTAGACCTCATAATGGAACATTCCGGAAGCTAGACCGTCAATCCAAGCCCAATTGGGTTTCTTGTTCTTCTTACACACAATATCACTTCTCCTCGTTCAACACTTGAACTTTGAATGTTATGGAACTGAAACTGAAAGTTCATGTGGAGAACATGTAGTGCAAATACGTAGTTCATACGCAGAACATATATTTTTTCAATTAGTCGAGGAAGATGATTTGGCTTGGGACATGACTATAATTTAGTAAATAAACATAAAGTAATATAATTCTATAAGATTCTGACCTTCAAACCCAATAATCCTGTCAAAAAACCTGCTCAAAACATACAATATGGCAAGCAACCTGCTCAAAACGTACAATCTGGTCAAACCGAGGAACCTCTCAAAACGTAGAATCTAGTAGCGAGGAACCTTAGCCACGACTCAATATGAAGACGAAGATGTTGAAGAAATTGGTAGGTTTTACAAGACAGTCCTGCAATACAACAGAGATAGTAGTGGTGGTGGTAGTAGAATGGACACGCATACAGTTGAAGTATGCATGAGCAATCTTTTCGAAAATTTTATGTGCATTTGGAGATCTAGAAAGTTCATATGTAGAACATTACCAAATATGTAAGTTCATACGCAGAAGATATTTATTTTTATTAAATTATATAAGTTTGGTACATAAACTTTAAAAGTTCTACATTCGAACTTCCCTATTTTAAAATTTGAACTTGGAAATTGATGATATCCAATCTTGATTATTGATTTTATTACGTGATTTTTGCAAGATATGAAATTGTGTAATATTTAAATTTTTGGGAAAAAAATTGATAGAGATTCACTACAAATTTATTGTATTTAAGAATCGATTCTTGTGTTCTCAGTTTAGAATTTAGGGTGGTTGGTGTTTAACAAATTTGTTCTCAGTTTATGATATTCTCCCATTCAGTTATGGTTGGTGTTTTTAGTCTGAACTCTAATTCGTGCAAGATAACAAGTCAAGATAATGTTTTCCTTTCTGGCGTAAGTAAGAATCACCATCTTTTTGTTGGTGGTGTTGCATATCGGCTAGGGACTGAGCCCCAGATGAGTCATTGACAGAACTGAGTAAATTCACAGAACAATAAGCTAATAACCAGAGCAACAATGGTGGAAAAGATGATCTAAATTGATGATGATGAGAGAATACAATGTCTACATTCTCAAATATTACACACGAGAAAACAGAATGAATAACAGAATTGTATTAGTTGATCACATTGTTACATTTCAACTATATTTATATTATCTAAGATCTGTAACTAACTCTCTAACAAACTCAATGACAGCTGTTGCTTGCCACTTGGATTGTCCAGCTCAGCACAATGTATTGGATTGTTTCCTCTTGTAGATGATGAATCTTTAGTCTCTATAACATCCTCCCTCAAGTTGGATGTGTGAAAGAGATTTCGAACACCCAACTTGTGACAAAAGAATGACAAATGACTATAATCAAGGGATTTTGTAAACATGTTAGCAGGCTGAAGTTTGGTGTCAATGTGAGCTAACTGAATCATGCCAAGTTGCAGTTTCTCACGAACAATATGACAGTCAATGTCTATATGTTTGGTGCGTTCGTGAAAGACTGGATTAGAAGCAATATGAATAGCTGACCTACTATCACAATGTAGGGTTACAGGTGTAAGAGAGTGCATTCCAAAAGTTTTGAAAAGACCAAGAAGCCAAGAGAGTTCACAGCATGTGTTAGCCATGCTTCGATACTCGGCCTCAGCTGAGGATTTGGACACTGTGTGTTGTTTTTTACACTTCCATGAGATCAAAGCAGAGCCAAACTTAATGTCATAACCAGTTAGAGATTGCCTAGATTCTTTACAACCAGCCCAGTCAGAATCACAGAAAGCATGAAGAGTAAAATCAGACTTGGAGGGTATCAATAAACCTTGACCTGGAGAAGTTTTGAGATATCTCACAACTTTGTGAGCAGTTATTAAATGATCCTGTCGAGGAGTGGCTAAAAAATGTGATAACACTTGAACAGAGTAAGAGAGATCTGGCCTGGTGACAGTGAGATAGATGAGTCTACCAACTAACCTTCGATAACTAGAAGCATCAGAAACAGATAGCAAGGAACTGGTACTATCTTGAAGTGTATGATTTTGATCCATTGGAATTTTGGAAGGCCTAGCATCTAACAGGCCTGTATCCTGAAGAATATCCAATGTATATTTTCGTTGATGAAGATAAATGCCCTCAGTTGACCTAGCAACTTCAATCCCTAAGAAGTACTTTAAAGGACCTAAATCCTTAATTAAGAACTTTTGACTAAGATAAGACTTAATCAGTTGAATTAATGTCAGATCATTGCCAGTGACCAAAATGTCATCAACATATACAAGCACAGCTACAAACTTGGTATCAATATTATAAGTGAACAGGCTATTATCTGAATGAGACTGAAGAAATCCATAATCAGTCAATGCAGTTGCAAACTTAGTGAACCAACAACGTGGTGCCTGTTTGAGACCATAAAGGGACTTACGAAGCTTACACACATAAGCAGAAGGATCAGTAATAGACTGTAGAGATTGGCAAGAAGACAACTGGAAGTAGCCAGGAGGAATCTTCATATAAATTTCTTCATGAATATCACCATGAAGAAATGCATTTGTAACATCAAGTTGAGAAATTGACCAATCTTGTGAAGCAGCTATAGCAATTAGAACTCGAACAGTAGTCATTTTAGCTACTGGTGCAAATGTCTCAAAATAGTCTAAACCAAATTTTTGAGTGAAACCTTTGGCAACTAATCTAGCCTTATAACGTTCAATAGAGCCATCAGGATTATGTTTAATTTTGAATAACCATTTGCAGTCGACAATATGTGTGTTAGGAGGTTTTGGGACAATTTCCCAAGTATGGTTATTTTCCAGGGCATTGAGTTCAACTTTCATGGCTTGTAACCAATTATGATCTAAAGCAGCCTGTTTAAAAGTATATGGAATGGATACATTTGCTGTAGCAACAAGATACTTCTGATATGAGGGTGAAAAATTATTGTATGTCATGTGATGTTGTAAAGGATAAGAGAGAGTACCTGGAAACATGCTCACAGAAGAGACTGTAGAATTGGTATGAAGTTGAGATGGAAGACCTGTAAAATCCTTGTATTTAGTAGGAATTCTTCGAATTCTTGATGGTTTATTAAGAACAGGAGGAGGAGAAGGAATTGTAGATGTGGAATGAGGAGATGAGATGGTGTTAGGTGATGAGATTGCAGGTGAGATTGCAGGAGGTGATGATATAGTAGGAGGTGATGATATAGTAGGAGGAGATGAGGTAGAGTCAGTAGGACGAGAAGAGATAACAGAGGTGTCCTCATTTGTTGGTAATGGTGAAGTAAACATGAGATGATCAGGTTCAGATGATGGTGAATTATGAAAAGGGAAAATATGTTCAACAAAATGAACATGTCTGCTAGTAAGTATTTGTTTTGTATGAAGATTAATGACCTTATAACCTTTTTGATTAAAAGGGTAACCAATAAACACACATTTGTGAGCTCTAGGGGAGAACTTTGTTGTGATACTAGTGTTAGAAATATAACACAAACAACCAAATGGTCGAAGATAATCATAAGAAGGTGGTTTGTTAAACAAAATCTCATAAGGTGATTTGTAGTTAAGAGTTTTTGTAGGTAAAAGATTGATAATATGTGCAGCTGTTAAGACACAATTACCCCAGTAATGTATAGGAAGATTAGACTGAAATTTTAAAGCCCTAGCAACCTTAAGAAGATGTTGATGTTTTCGTTCAACTAATCCATTTTGTTGAGGTGTGTGAGGACAGCTAGTTTGGTGAATGATGCCAAGACTAGATAAGTATTAAGATCAGCATTACAGAATTCTGTACCATTATCTGATCTTAAGACTTTCACAGTAGTGTTAAAGTGATTTTTAACATAGGTGAGGTAGTTATTTATTAATGTAGGAACTTGAGATTTGTGAGAAAACAAGAACAGCCATGTACACTTAGAGAAGTCCTCAACAATAGTCAGAAAATAATGACATTTACCATGTGTGGGGTACTTGTAAGGTCCCCACACATCACAATGTATAAGATCAAACAAAGCAGAACTATGAGAGGTACTATTATGAAAAGATAACTTTGTTTGCTTTGCCAAATGACAGATTTCACAGTCAGGAATTACATGAGTAGACAAATTCTGTAAACAAGGTACATGAGAGAGTACAATGGAAGATGGATGTCCTAATCTGGAATGCCATTTGTGTAAAGTAGAAGAAACAGTAGTAGACACACTCATTGTAGAAACAGTAGGTGTAGAATTTGATAAGATACAAAGCTGATACAGGCCCCCTCTTAATTCACCAATCTGCCTCTTCTGTTTCATAGCATGGTCCTGCACAAAGCACTCAGTAGAAGTGAAATAAACATCACAGTTGTTATCTTTAGAAAGTTGAGTGATTGAGATAAGATTACAGTGAAAAGTTGGAACATAGAATACTTGAGTGAGAAGAATATTGTTAGGTAGCTCAATATTACCAATGTGAGTAATAAGAGACTTATGTCCATTAAGTAGGTGAAGTTCAGAATGAAAAGATTTTGTGTTTTTAAGTAAGGAGAAATGAGATGTAATGTGATGTGTGGCTCCTGAATCTAGGATCCAGGTACTAGCAGTGTTGATGAGTGTAGTTGAATGAACACAAGGATTACAGGACAAACCTGCCATCTGAGAAACTGTATTAGCATGAATCCAAGGAGCATTGCCAGATGTAGAAGTCTCTGGAGTGATTTTCAGACGATTTTGAAACATATCCAACAGCTTTTGATACTGTTGATCAGAGAGATCAACTGTGGTAGAGGTTGTAGGCTGAGACGCAGAGACATTAGAAGCTGAAGGTTGCACATTAGTAGCAGAGCTTCGTCTAGTATTATTAGCACGAAGTTTAGGCTTAGGCTGACCATAGAGACGGTGCCAATCAGGGTAACCATGAAGAACAAAACATTAGTCCTTAGTGTGACCAGATAGTTTGCAATGATCACAAACAACAGTTGAATCTGAGACTTTTTTCACAACAGGCATAGATCTTGACTTGTTTCCAGAGTTATTATTAGTTGAACCAAAACGCACATTCATAGCAAATGAATCAGAATTCATACCAGTAGTTGTGATTTGATTTGCAAAATCACGTTGATTTTCTTCTTGAAGAAGCATAGAATAAGCATGTGCAAGTTCAGGTAAAGGATGCATCAGTAGTATTTGACCTCTAGTAGCAGTAAATTGTTCATTAAGTCCCATAAGGAACTGACATAACTTTGTATGTTGCTCATACTGTTCAAGTTTCTCAGAATTGTTACATTTGCAAGAGGAATTGACACATGAACATTTAGGTATAGGTGCAAGATTATCCAACTCATCAATGAGACCTCGAAAAAGAGTGAAATAGGTAGTAATAGATTTGGTACCTTGATTGAGAGAAGATAGATCTTTGCGTAATTGAAAGAGACGAGGCATATTTGTTTGTGAGTACCTGATCGCAAGATCGTCCCAAATTTGCTTAGCAGTGGAGAAGAAGACTACGCTCTTGTGAATATTTGTAGAAATGGAGTTGAGTAACCAGGAGATAACAAGATCGTTGCTACGACGCCATAGATGCAGTTGAGGAGAATCCACAGAAGGCATAACTTGAGATCCATCAATGAAGCCAAGCTTCAATTTAGCAGATAAAGCGATCTTAATAGATCGACTCCAGTGATAGTAGTTATGATCAGTTAAAGGTTCAGTGACAAGAGCAAGTCCAGGGTGATATGATGAACTCAGATAGTAAGGATGATTGATATCAATCACAGAATTAGTCTCCATAGATGTAGTTTGAGGTGAAGAAGATGCTAATGGTGAAGAACCTGAAGGAGTGATTAGAGCGGAAGCATATGTACGATTCATGAGTAAAGACGACGATGTATGCTAATGATGATAAGATCGAGATTTGTGCTCTGATACCATGACAGAACTGAGTAAATTCACATAACAATAAGCTAATAACCAGAGCAACAATGGTGGAAAAGATGATCTAAAATGATGATGATGAGAGAATACAATGTCTACATTCTCAAATATTACACACGAGAAAACAGAATGAATAACAGAATTGTATTAGTTGATCACATTGTTACATTTCAACTATATTTATATCATCTAAGATCTGTAACTAACTCTCTAACAAACTCAATGACAGCTGTTGCTTGCCACTTGGATTGTCCAGCTCAGCACAATGTATTGGATTGTTGCCTCTTGTAGATGATGAATCTTTAGTCTCTATAACAGTCATCAAATAATTATGTGCTTTGATACCAAGTCCAGTATTTTGCGTGAAATCTCGTTGCCAGACTGGGTTGAAAGTCAAGTTTATCTATCAAGTTCTCTCATTCATCCATTTGGACAGTGTATAGCTTACTTTGTTCAGGACCGAGAATTAAATCATTTCGACATGTGGGTATTGAAAGGCAATCCGATAAATGAGTTTTCCTGGGAGAAGAAGATGAGTGTCGGTCTAAGTGGAGATTTTCGGCCAGAAGTATTGGGTTTAAGACACAATGGTGAACCCATACTTTTCAAGTTATTTGACTTCGTTTCGTTTATTCTTGATAGTATGGTACTCATGATCTTTTGTGCATGATTTGGCTTTATCACTGTATCTACATGTGTATCAAAGCTCAGATTTAACTGGAGTTGATATTCAGTGCTAACTTCCTAGATACAACTATGCATACTTATCTTCTACTAGATACAACTATCGTCTATCAGATGCTTACTTTCCTGTACTAAGCTGAGGGTTAGGCCTACCAACGGGTCGGATTCGGATCGGATCCATATCCGAATCCATTAAAATTTTTCGGGTTCGGATCGGATCGAATCATGGGCGGATATTTTTTAGTTCGATCCATACCCGATCCGTTCGGGTTTCGGGTTTTTGGATCGGAGGTCCGACCTGTTTAATTAAAAAAAAACATGCAAAATTATAAAATTGACATCGAGATTTAAAATTCCATAAAAAAGTTCATAACAAGTTCCAATTACATTGTATTAACATTGAATTACATCATGAATTACATTGCATTCAAATTTTTAGATGTTAATCGAAAAGTCTATATATTTTTATAAAATTTATATTATATATGATAAATAAAAAATATATAATATATACTAAAAATAAATATAGTATATTATATATTATATAATACATATAAATAATAAATATAACATATTATATATATATATATATATATATATATATATATATAATATAGTATAGTATAGATATGTAGATATATTTTTTATATTATATATTATATATAATAAATATATTATATATAATATATAAAAAAATATTTAATATATAAATATATTCGGATCGGATCATGCTAAATCCATACCCGTTCCTTATCGGATCGGATTCTTATCGGATCGGATCTTTATCGGATCGGATATTTTTTTGAATGATCCATACCCGCTAATTTCGGATCGGATCAGATTCTTGATCCATTGACAGGCCTACTGAGGGTAGTATAGCAATCATACTTAGAGGTGGTTTCATCAGCAGCTGAGGAATATTTAAACAACAAGAAGAGAGAAGTCAAATATTTATCCAATTTAGTTATGGTTATAAACTTATAATGAAATACGATTGAATTATGGCTCGCAGGTTTCTAAAACTTATCAAAATTTATTTAGCTTTACTGTGACACTTAATACTTATCTAATTATTCTAACCTTATATATTAAAGATTAAATTGTGTCAGTTTCAATTGTAACTGTAAATGTTGTCTGTATCGATTTAATGTTACTTTATTAGTTGATGCAAGACAACTTTAGAAATGATGGATAAATATAAACTAATTTTACCTTTCCTAACAAAAAGGCCAACAATTTCAATTTGCAACAGGTAGACATCTGAGAACTTAGTAGGACTGTATATGTTCTGGAAACTTGAGCTCGATAACAACCTTAGCATTACTTTCATGCACATTGTTCATCATTCTAGTCATTGCCATTTGCCAATATAATTCAGAGGACAAATGATTCTAGCTTGCATCCAAACACTAATTCTTGAACTCAACCGCAACCTAGTGGTCACACAGTTGCTACTTTGAACTGTTCTCATCAGATCCCATGCTCCATGGACTTCGCTGATAAAGCAAACAAATTAAAATTAAAAACTAGGTGCCCACACATCACACTGAAATGCCGCTAAAAGATTCTGAAATATTTTACGAGACTTCTGTCAAGAACAAGTTGCACAAGGTCCTTGCTCATATTTCTTCGTCCTCAAACGGGTCCCGCTCTGGGTAGTCACCAACCTAGCATATAACTTTAAATCATCGACATATATACATAAACTGATACTCATTTATTCATAATCATGTTAAAACAATTGGGGAATGCGGTGTACTGGCGTAGAATATTTTCATGTAACCATTAAGTTGTTTCTGGTTCTAGATATGCTATAATACTTCAAACTACAACCACCGAAGAAGATGCATAGACATCTAATCTTAACAGACGACGTTTAAAGAAACTTTTTTAGCTGAAAGTCAATTATCATTAACCATAAATTTGCATAGTTAAGATGGAATGTTCGGTGGCAACTGTAATGAAGAATACAAAACATTGCACACATCACGTCTATGCTAAGACATCTAACCTTGATAGGTGTTGTTAAAGAATATGAAAGCTGGAAAATAATTACTATTCAGCAAAAAATATTAATTGAGAATTCATAACTACCACCTTGAAATTATTCTACTTCAACAATGTGGAATTTGTCTTCCGCCATACTTAAACTTAATATTGTGAAAACATTGTCTGACAAGTAACATGCAAGTTTTATGTCCCAGGGACAGATGAAGAAATCATAAATAAGGAGATGATGCTTTTATGTGGTTTAGAGCAGCATTCAGAAATTATAATCTTAACAGGTGATTAAATACAGACCTTGACTTTGTCGGGCCTCATTATTGCACCATGAAGTGGAGGACAATCAAAGTAGCGTGTTCCTTTCACCCTGAAAACAGGACACTCCTTATTCAAAACCTAAACTGCATGATACTCGCAACTCACATACAGTAAGCAGATAAACATAAAACTGGAATGTCACTAGCAACAGCAAAGATCAGAGAAATCTTCTTCCAGCTTAAATTCACTTAATTTGTAAGTGCAGACCAAAAAGTGATAATAACTTATCCAAGGAACACGTTAAGATAAAATAGAGCTCACTCACATGCCATCATGTTTCCCCAGTGGTTCATCATATTGAATTCCAACCCAGTATCCTGGTCCAAGTGCTTCTGCACGGCCAACAAATTTAATGACCCCTCTTTTATCCCCTGGTTCAACTTGGCATCTATCTCCAATCTATATTGTCAAATTGAACAATATCATAACATCATGCAAAAGAAGAAAAATAATCTAGTAATTGAATGGACACAAAAAACATGAAAGAGAATGCCAAAAGAGAAGGCGTCACTTTCGAGTTGATGAACACAAATTAGATCGGTCATACTAATATACTATAGAATTTTATCATAATAGTTAAGTTTATATTATTACAGTCCAGCGCATAGAGATCAAAGCTTCTCCCCAACCAATATTTGGCATGTTCATTGCATAAACGAACTTTAAGATGGTCTAAGATGCCAGCCAATACATATATGGTGTATCCAGGCACCCGGGGGGGGGGGGGGTATAATAAAAATTACATACGTATTTTAGTTCTCAAATATAAGCTCAGACATAATTATACATAAAACTCTTGCTAAACACCAAGAAGGTAACTGGATTTTAGAAGATGTTATGTTTTCAAACTGATTCAAAATTGATTCACTGTCAATTTTTGCAAAAAACATCCTTCTCGATGTATACTATCAAAACTATCATTAGTCCATTCATCTCTATCCGATTTCACAAATCAGTCTTGACAATATTCATGCTGAAAATACCATTTCAACAGAATCTATAAAAAATATTTAGGGAGGAAGGAAAACGGGGGAAGAAGTTTAAGATGTCCAACCTATTTATAAATTGTTGCACTTTTTCCTTAACTGAGGTGATAAATTGTCGCACATTGCTCATGATCAATAAATACTTATTTATAAAGAAAACTCAAAGCATGATTTATACGTTAATCTAAATCTATTAGCGTGTTTAAATAAGTTAATCAAGCATCAAATGTGCCTAAAATAATATGAGTGGATATAATTACTCAGTCCATTCAAAGATAGGGATGTAAAACACACTCACGTGTGATCAAGTGCATCAACAGACTTGGGGAAATTACTAAATGAAAGTAAATAAAAGAAAAGAAAAGTCTTTCTTTGTCAAGACCAAGCACCAGATTAAACTGAAAGGAGGAACACACAGTCTGAAGGATAAGTAGACAATATGAATTGTAATACTAAATGTTAACATAAAGTGTAATACACGATCTATAAAATTTGGAGTATAGCCAGAAGGGTCAAGGGCAATTTGAATAACAAACTAATTGATTCCAGAATTTTCTGAAATATGCTAGATTTTACCGAAAGTTTTAGAATGTTTCAGATTTTAAAAGGCTCTGGATTATTTTGGATTCATAATAATTTTTTAGCAGCTTTAAAAAGATTCTAGTATCAGTATCATCTTGTATATGTCTAGAAGTTTGTCTTAATCACTTTAATGTCTCAACACTTTTCCAGTGATATAAATACTTGTTTCAATAATTTCTATGGAGGCAGATTGATTATTTTTAGATTTCCTTATATTCTTGAGTACGAGTATTCTACGTACACGGGCTGTGGCCTAAAAATCTAGGTGTTAAGCCTAACTATATCTTATCTTAGCTTCATCTTAAGTTCAAATTCCATAGAAATTTGAAACTGATTCCATATAATAAAAATTACATTGTAGAAATATCAGAATTTGATAAAGGAATACTTGCAATAATTGTAAATATCTTTAGATTGATTTGTGTATATTCTAATGGCTGATAATTAGGATGGTGAATCATGTAATTACTGATTTTTAGGATCTAGATTAGTCATATTACCTAGAAGAGCTCTAGTAGAGTAAGTATAAATAGTGGATGACTTGTGTACTACAAAGAACTTTTATAAAGGAGATTTATTCCTACTAAACTTTAGATTTATTCATACAAAACTTCATGGTATCAGAGCTGTGGTAGTCAGATCTTTTCAGAACAGTTTTGGGCTTCAATTAACACTTCTGGGCTCAATTCTTCTTCAATCTCACTCCAAAATTACATATTTCTGGTTGTTCCAACCAAAACTTTCATATAAATGGCTCTTAAATCAGCCAATGTCATCTATAAATCAGCTTCTATTGTCACCAACGATTATGACAAAACCAGACATATCTCAGATTATGGAATCAGTACGGCTCCAACATCACCTGGACCTGGGCAGTTTATGCAGCAGCTGATGGATTCAAATCGAAGCTCAAACAAAGCAAATGTCATTGCAACGTGTCATCCAAAATCTATGCCTCGCGCATATATTGCTACCTCCAACAACGGTACTTGGATAGTTGACTCGGGCGCTTCTGATCACATGACAAGTGATTTTCAAGTCTTCAACACCTTCAAACCATGTGCAGATTCAGATTCCCACACAGTCAGAACTGCCGATGGATCTCTCTCAAAAGTGATAGGAACTGGATCTGTAACATTATCAAACAATCTTCATCTCAAATCTGTTTTATTTGTCCCCACATTAAGTTGCAATCTTCTTTCAATCAGCAAACTTGCTCGAGATATGAATTGTATAATCAAGTTCTATCAAAATCATTGTGAATTTCAGGTTGAGGGCTCGGAAAAAGTGTTTGGCAGTGCTGAAATGCATGATGGACTCTATATTCTCAAGGATTCTCATACATCTAAACAACAGAAATCAACTGTTGGTAAACATTCTAATTCAGTATTCAATTCGATTGTTGTTTCAAATGAAAATCATATCATGTTGTGGCATTTTCGCCTTGGACATCCAAGTTTTGGTTATCTTGAAAGGTTGTTTCCTCACTTATTTGTCCACAAGAAATCAAAATTTTTTCATTGTGAAGTCTGTCAACTTGCTAAACACACTCGAAACTCATATCCTACTGTTCCTTATAAACCTTCGCAACCTTTCTTAATGATACATAGTGATATTTGGGGACCCTCTCGAGTAACTAGTATCAATGGATCTAGATGGTTTATATCCTTCATTGATGATCACACTAGGACAACATGGACATTTCTTATGAAAGAAAAATCTGAAACTGCATCTATCTTCAAAAGTTTTCATTTGATGATTCAAAATCAATTCAAACAAAAGATCCAAATTCTGAAAACTAACAATGGAAGGGAATATTTTAACTCCACTCTTGGTCCATACTTATTAGATCAAGGGATTGTTCATATTAGTTCATGTGTTGATACTCCACAACAAAATGGAGTGGCTGAGAGAAAAAATAGACATCTTCTTGAAGTTTCGAGATCAATCATGTTTGCAAGTCATGTCCCTAAACACTTTTGGGGGGAAGCTATACTCACATCAACCTATCTTATAAATCGTATGCCTAGTAGAGTCTTACAATTCAGAACCCCAAGAAAGTTGTTAGAAGACACTTTTCCTCATATTTCATCTTTCTCCTCAAATCTTCCACTAAAAATTTTTGGATGTACGTCATTTGTCCATATTTATGATCATAAAAGAACAAAACTTGATCCAAAGTCTCACAAGTGTGTCTTCATTGGGTATTCAAATAGTCAAAAAGGATACAAGTGTTACTCTCCAGTTACGAGAAGAGTCTATCACACTATGGATGTCTCCTTCTTTGAACATCAATCTTTCTTTCCCAAACCTGCTATTCAAGGACAAGGTTCACATGAAAATCAGTTTCAAGAAATATTCGATCATCATACCTCATTTCCTCAACCTAATTTCGAGACACATGGACATCAAAACATATCTTTGTCTATCCATCCAAATACATCAAAATCAGCAGAGTTTCCTCTGCCTTCTTTGCCTATACAAACCAATCTCAATCCAGAAAACACACCTAGCATGTCCCTACCATAACCTATAATCAGTCCAAACTCAACATCCTCTTCGGTAATCCCTAATATCTCTTCAAACGTAACACCACTTCAAACTCAAGAACCAGGTGAGAAAGGTAACAAAGAATTACTTGTTTATAGTAGAAGAAAAGCTAAAAATATAGAGGTCGATATGCAAGACAAGAACTGTTCAGACACTCATCAAAACTCTCTTGACCATGAAAATCTTGAAGGTGACGATTCTAACAGTCATGAGTTAGTTTCTCCTACTATTGATGATATTGATTTACCTATTGCTCACCGAAAAGGTGTTAGAAGCTGTACCAATCACCCTATTGAAAAATATGTTGCTTATGGGAAATTAACACCTATGTATCGAGCTTTTGTCTCTTCTCTTGATCTTGTTCAGATTCCCAAAGACATTCATGAAGCTTTAAAAGATCCTAAATGGAAGATTGCAGTACAGGAAGAAATTAATGCTCTTGAAAAAAATGGTACTTGGATTCTCACTCAGATTCCTTAAGGGAAGCGAACTGTTGGTCGCAAGTGGATATTCACCATCAAGTATAATTCAGACGGGAGTATTGACAGATACAAGGCTCGATTGGTTGCCAAAGGATTCACACAATCATATGGTGTTGACTATCATGAGACATTTGCCCCGGTTGCAAAACTTAATACCGTAAGATTTTTACTATCACTTGCGGTGAATTGTGATTGGCCTTTACATCAGTTGGATGTAAAAAATGCATTTCTCAATGGGGATCTCAAAGAAGAGGTATACATGGACATTCCACCTTGAATGGAGAAGCCTTACAATGGGCGATTGGTGTACGGGCTTATCAAAACTATTTATGGCTTAAAACAATCTCCTAGAGAATGGTTTGGGAAGTTCTCAAAGTCACTTATTAAGCATGAATATACTCAATGTCAGGCAGATCATACCATGTTCGTCAAGTTCTCATCAACAGGAAAAAAGCAATTCTCATTGTCTATGTAGATGACATAATCATAATTGGAGAGGGCTCGGATGAAATTTCAAAACTCAAAAGACTTCTTGCCTTAGAATTTGAAATCAAAGATCTCGGGCCCCTCAAATATTTTCTTGGAATGGAAGTAGCTCGATCAAAAGATGGAATTGTTATATCTCAACGAAAATACATCTTAGATCTTCTAAAAGAAACAGGAATGTTAGGGTGTAAACCAGTTGACACTCCAATGGATCCAAATTTAAAGGTAAATCGAAGTAAGGATTCAACTCCAGTAGAAAGGGGGAGTTACCAACGACTAGTGGGAAAACTACTCTATCTCTCTCATACTAGGCAAGATATCGCCTATCCTGTCAGCGTGGTGAGTCAACACATGCATAATCCTTGTGAGGAGCACTTGGATGCAGTTTATCGCAGTGTTGTGAAATGCACAAAATCAAAAAAAAACGCAAGTTCCAATTTTGAAGCGCGACTCGCGAAGAGCAATTACTCGCACGATTTTTTGCCAAAAATGAAATTATTTACGTAATTATTTGTATTTATACATAATTACTTCTAAAAATGTTAGTTATCATTTTTAACACTAGAACGGTACGTTAAGTAAAAGTTAAAACGATTAATTCCACCACTGTATATGTGCTTGCAAAATGAGCACTGAACTTTTGACTTATCATTCTGTACAGGACTCCCATATTTCCACCCAAAATCAGCAGTACGAGTCATTTTCTAACTATTTTTAGAGTAATCAGTAAGTACTTGAATTTTTTTTTTAAGGGGAATTTCATCAAACACCTAACTGGCACAAAAGAAAGTACTTGATATATAGTATATATACTATATATCTATGATCAGCTTTGAGAATATATAAGAAAGAGAGATAGAAAGAGAGAGATGAAGAGAAAAAGGGGCAGAGAGAACGAGAGATGAAGAGAAAGGGGGTATAGAGAATGAGAGATGAAGGGACTGAGAGAGAGTTATGAGTTTGAGCGGTTATGCAAAACCCTACTTATAAAGATATAAGTAGGGTTTTTTAACTTAAGGGTATTTCGTTCTTTTAAGCATGTGCGATTTTTTGCGTTTTTTTACGATTTTTTGCGATTTTTTGCGAGTAATCGCGAGTCAACCGCGATTTTTAGCCAAGTTCATAATCGCACTAAATCGCTCATACGCAACTCGCAGAACCTTCGCCTAATCGCGAAGCGCGATTAATCGCACGATTAATAGCGATTTTCACAACACTGGTTTATCGTATTCTGAGATATTTAAAAATGACACCAGGTCTCGGATTGTATTTTAGAAAACATAATGATCGAGACTTGAAGATTTACACGGATTCTAGTTGGGGTGGAGAGCTGACTGAAAGACGATCAACTAGTGGTTATTGCACCTATGTATGGGGCAATTTAGTCACTTGGCGAAGCAAAAAGCAATCTGTGGTCTCAAGAAGTAGCGCAGAGGCAGAATATCGAGCCTTGGCCTTGGGTATTTGTGACGGGATGTGGATCAAAAGGCTGATGAAGGAATTGAGGTGTGACTCTCTGAATTCCTTTAAAGTATACATTGACAGTACAGCTGCAATAGACATTGCTAAAGACCCGGTTCAACATGATCGAACTAAACATATTGAAATAGACCGGCACTTCATTTATGAGAAGTTGAATTCAAAGTTAGTTGAGCTCAACTACATTCCTACAAAGAAGCAGATTGCTGACATCTTTACAAAGGCCTTACCAAGATCGAGTTTTGAAGAATTCATTTCCAAGCTGAGTTTGTATAACATATACAACTCAGCTTGAGGGGGAGTGTAGAAATATCAGAATTTGATAAAGGAATATTTGCAATAATTGTAAATATCTTTAGATTGATTTGTGTATATTCTAATGGCTGATAATTAGGATGGTGAATCATGTAATTACTGATTTTTAGGATCTAGATTAGTCATATTACCTAGAAGAGCTCTAGTAGAGTAAGTATAAATAGTGGATGACTTGTGTACTATAAAGAACTTTTATAAAGGAGATTTATTCCTACTAAACTTTAGATTTATTCATACAAAACTTCAATACGTATTTTAGTTCTCAAATATAAGCTCAGACATAATTATACATAAAACTCTTGCTAAACACCAAGAAGGTAACTGGATTTTAGAAGATGTTATGTTTTCAAACTGATTCAAAATTGATTCACTGTCAATTTTTGCAAATACATCCTTCTCAATGTATACTATTAAAACTATCATTAGTCCATTCATCTCTATCCGATTTCGCAAATCAGTCTTGACAATATTCATGCTGAAAATACCATTTCAACAGAATCTATAAAGAATATTTAGGGAGGAAGGAAAACGGGGGAAGAAGTTTAAGATGTCCTATAACCTATTTATAAACTGTTGCACTTTTTCCTTAACTGAGGTGATAAATTGTCGCACATTGCTCATGATCAATAAATACTTATTTATAAAGAAAACTCAAAGCATGATTTATACGTTAATCTAAATCTAGTAGCGTGTTTAAATAAGTTAATCAAGCATCAAATGTGCCTTAAATAATATGAGTGGATATAATTACTCAGTCCATTCAAAGATAGGGATGTAAAACACACTCACGTGTGATCAAGTACATCAACAGACTTGGGAAATTACTAAATGAAGGTAAATAAAAGAAAAGAAAAGTCTTTCTTTGTCAAGACCAAGCACCAGATTAAACTGAAAGGAGGAACACACAGTCTGAAGGATAAGTAGACAATATGAATTGTAATACTAAATGTTAACATAAAGTGTAATACACGATCTATAAAATTTGTGGTATAGGGGTCAAGGGCAATTTGAATAACAAACTAATTGATTCCAGAATTTTCTGAAATATGCTAGATTTTACCGAAAGTTTTAGAATGTTTCAGATTTTAAAAGGCTCTGGATTATTTTGGATTCATAATGATTTTTTAGCAGCTTTAAAAAGATTCTAGTATCAGTATCATCTTGTATATGTCTAGAAGTTTGTCTTAATCACTTTAATGTCTCAACATTTTTCCAGTGATATAAATACTTGTTTCAATAATTTCTATGGAGGCAGATTGATTATTTTTAGATTTCCTTATATTCTTGAGTACGAGTATTCTACGTACACGGGCTGTGGCCTAAAAATCTAGGTGTTAAGCCTAACTATATCTTATCTTAGCTTCATCTTAAGTTCAAATTCCACTCCTTGCACCGATTAATTTGAAATATTACATGCTGACTCGATATCCAGCATCAAACGCAAAGCAATTCAACAGTCTTAATCTAGTTTCAACAAGTATGATTCCTCAAGGCCCGTTTAAATTTTAAGTTAGTGAAAAGATATTGCATCCTCTATTAATGATTTAAAGACATGTATTTGGTATATGAGCCAATAAATCAACAAATAGGATTTAGAATTCAATTAATGCAATTATTTACTGGTTGCAAGTGTAATGGACATCACATACATAGTTCTGAAGTGAGTCCCATCGATATTAAAGTACTAAAGCAGGACAATTATTTTTGGAGCACAGCAAACAAACTCAGAATAAATTTAAACATATGGAGGATTAACAAGGGAGAGAGAAAATAAACCTTAATATTTGTACAAAGATCTTCCATATAATTTTCTGACATCTGTGAAGTAAAGTAAAACAGAATGTCAAAACTCTTTTGCATCACAACTTTACTAAAAGCGACCCTACTTCAGTTTATCTAGTTTAGTTATGGATTCATATTATTTTAGCAAAGAAGAATATATGAGAGAAGAGAAAACTCAAGAAGCATGTAAAGAGGTGGTCAACAAAAGTTAAGAGCCCATACATCTACTTCATCTAGGTCATAATGGACACCAATCCCAATATGAGAAGAAGACCAGAACCCTCTACCACCATCCCTCAACAATTACCATGTGTATTCGCCACTTGTAACATAAAGGACGCCTTACAGTTATGGTTCAATTGAGTTCAACGTCTTTGGTATTAACCTACTTCTCAATTCCTTATCAATTCACTAGCCTTTGCGTTATAAGCGCTTGAATTTGTCACTCACAAAAAAAGTCTAGGTGACAAGTCATAATAAAACCTAAAAGGAAGGGCACTTCAAAGTTATCAGCTCTAAGAGAACAACAATTGTATGAGAAAGTTACCTTAGAAGCTTGATTTGTAGGCTTTTGGTGAGCAAATTTTTCCTTATATTTCCTATATGTGCCTGAAAAAAGGATAATAAAAATGAAAAATATGTCATCTGCCAGAGGCCCACGGCTAATGTTCTCTTCACTGAGAAAGTAATGATACCACTATATCACTAACTCAAGGGTGCACCAAAAGAGTGATGAATTTAAGCATGTAAACCAGTAAATGGTTTTTTCAAAAAAAAAAAGAGAAAAAAAGGACATTATTTGGTATCAAAACATATGCTCCAGAGCTTCAATTTTTATCTTTAAATATTACCGATCCCCAAATAACAACCTGGACAAGCTGAGCACGCCATAAATCATCGAAAAATATATACAAAACAATTAAACAAGTCAAACAACTTATCAAAAAGTACATTTTATGCAACAGTGTGATACATCATATAAACAATACATACAAAAATACAGCATCTGAGCAAACAAATAATATCACGTCAGAGTATACCGTCAAGTTTATCAAAAGCTTCTTCTGAAATTGTGTATTTTTCGACCTGTGAAGTGTCATCCAGCCAACCTCCAGAGGTCACAGATGATGGATCAAGATCTATAATATGAAGCCGGTGTCTAGAACATAAAACAAAAATATAAGACATTGAACACCAAAAAGATGATCAACAGAACCCAAACTACAAACAAGCGGCAAGCAAATTGTCAATCTTTTTCTAAAAAAACATAATCTTAAAATCAATGTAGACATGTAGTGTTATAAGAACTAATGATCCTATTGCCAAACTATGAAACATTAATCATTAGAAGGGACATCAAAGTTTAAACATATACTTCCACTGTTACGAGGATTACAAAGAACTTTTAGGTGGCAGAGTCCCACCTAGTACCTACAAGATTTCCTTGGTGCCACGAGCAACTGTCAGTGAAGTTGTTTTTTTGCACTTAATTGTGTGCAACTGGATCCACTGTTTTTAGATGAACAGTAGTAATCTTGAAGTCAATAATTTGCTAAATGATCCTGTAAGGACATACCTCAGAACAAAATGCAATGCAATGCTGTTAAACTAATTTCCATAAACAATTACGAAAGTTCACTTTAAGCTACATGTGAAAGAACTAAAAGCTATACTCATCATTCACTTGAGAAATTCTAGATGGCCAAACAGGTAGCCTTCCAAGTTCGATTTATTAACAAGTTATAGCTTATATAAGATAATGTAGTTAATTCTAACAGAGGTAAAACTCTTGTAAAGATATATTCATTTGAGCTTAAAAGTACAGAGAAATGTATCAAATACCCGTCTTGTGGAGAATAGAAGCCAAGGGGTCTCTTGTTATCACTTAAATTTGAAATTTTAGTGCCACTATGATCATATAGTTCAAGACACATTGAATCAACAGAGGTGCCACATTTTTTCCATAGCTTTTCTTTTACAGCTTCTACTGTCATCTGCAATCATGATGAAGAAAGCAGTTGTCGTAGCATAACCTTATTAGTCAAGAACTTTTGCTTCGTGTATCAGAAAATTGGAAAACAAACAATACCAACATGTATCTGGTTATTACTTAATACTCATGATTTCACTTACAATCCACATGAACCTGATAAGAAGCGTTATGTGGAGTGGGAGGACAACAATGATACAATATGGAGGTCCACAATAAATCAAACAAAATGTTTCTATGAAAGTCTTCAAACTTGGGCATTGACGTTGATACTGACTCTTGAAATTTTTTTAAGTGTAAACAATAAAGCAGCCATTTAGATAACACAAAGATATTTACGTACGTCTAAACTAAATCTAACACATTTCCTAACACTTTCTACAAAGAGCCTGAAAATATAAATTAAAGAAAAATTCATCAGCATGAGATAATAACTCAACTTTAATCTTACTAGTTACTATACTAAAGATAATTAGGCCATTTTCATCTATGAATATCTAACAATTATAACTATAGTAAAGAAAGTTAGGGGTACATGGAAACTACAATATTTTTTTGTTGCACTGTCCTTGTCGCAAATCTAACTTTATAATATATATTTTACATGTTACTTGTAGTATAGAATAACTCAGTTTTTATTAAGGCGTAATCTTGGGATACAGAATGAAGTGGAAAGATAATACCTCAAGTTGAAAAATACTGGTTGCAAATATCACATCAAAGTTATATTACAAGTACCTGAAGTGAGAAACGAGTTATATTACAAGTACCTGAAGTGAGAAACGAACTTCTGGAGCAAAGCTCTTCATGTTAGAGTGCGAAATGAGCAAAAGAACCGATTCATCTCCTTGAATTTGTAAGCTAGCCATGGACGGCAACTCAACTAATCTTGTACCGTACTCTAATACTTGTACCTATATATTTACAGCAGATCAACCAATACAACTAGTGAGAATAACCCTCTTGCATCAAGTTATGCTACATTTCGACCCTCAACACAACCATGTATAAAAAAATTCACTTTCGACAAGTAAACCATCTCAAAATTCACATTCAATTTGTAATAAATTAGTAAAGTTTAAACTGAAACTGCAAGAAGTATAGAACAAGTACACAACAAACACTCATATTCTTTTATACACCAATATTACATTATAATTCTTGAAAATTAATTCTACTACAATTATAAAAAGGGTATTGACAAATCTTGAACAAGTATTTAAAACCCTAATCACAGTAACATAATCAATGTCATTTGATAGATACAAGACTAGTTCATATAGTAAAAATCATTACTTTATACGTATGTATTATTCAAGCCACTGAAAAATCATACCTTTATCACCTTCAATCACTGAGCAGTGCTGCTGCCTGTATATATTTTGTTTACATACACACAGATTTGAAAACGGAGAGTAAAGAGATTGGAGTACAAGTCTCTGGAAAAGTCCATAAAGCCCATGTAGAAGGGTACTCAAGAAAAGGTTATTAAAGTCAAATAAAATATAAATATTTTTTTAGTTTTTATTTTTATTTTTATTTTATACTCTTTCACTGACCCAAATCATAAAACCTAAAACAGAATCTGGGTTTTGCATTTCAGGCAGAAGACTCTATCGCAGGTGGTGTTCTGTCTCTCTATATATGTATAAAGAGATAGATATATAGATATGTATGTATAGGTTGTACTAAAAGATTACATTTTTCTTGTTTTTTGAGTACTGATTTGTGTAGGGTTCTACTATTGCAGCACATCAAGAATTGAAGAAGCCTCTGCATATATATACACACATATATCATCATGGATGGTATGGTTCTCATTTCTATATAATTTTCTGTTCCTTCATTTCTTGCTTTATAGAATTATCTGTGGCCACAGATAAGTTAATTGTTTTCAGCAAAACCACTTTATAAGTTTTTTTTTTTTTAATGTTATTTCGAGTTTTTCTGGTCAGAATGTGATTTTTTGTTTTAATTAGTGATATCAATTGTGTGCGGTTAATCTTCTAGAAGTTTGTCATGTTAAGCAAATTAGTGATTGTGAATTTACTTTTTACTGGTTGAAAGCTTGTAGTGTAGGAGCATTATGTCTGATCAAACGAAGGGGGGAGTTGGGGACAGTATTGATATGCCTACTAATCCATACCTCCGGTTAAAAACGCTTAAAGTTAAAACTTTAGGGAATAGTTGCACCATTACCCTTCACATTAATGATGTTGCGGGCAACATTTTGAGTGACTATGTTTTAACCCTGGTATTAAATTAGTAGGCATGATCTGAACTCTTACACCATAGGTCTTAAAGTCGTGATCAAGATTAGATATTATCTTTTTTAGTGTATTTGACATTGTCTTATGTAATAGCCTAATAGGTTTATTGATTATGTTTTGACACTGGAGTATTAACAAGTTGATTCAAGACGGAACTTTTTACTTTATTGCCTTGCTTTGGGTTTCAAAAATGTTCTTTTCTTCACTCAAATTCTAATGTTTTACCTGCAATGCATCTCATAGTAATTTGTCAAACAGATTACTTAAGATAACATTATCCCATGGAAAACTTACCTGTAATTTTTTTACAGATTCTACTGAGTACTGAGATTTTATCTTTTTGTGGTTTTAGTTGATTCGCAACCTACGATGGAGGAAACCATTTTAGTTGGTGATGATCTGATGACGGGTCCAGCATCGCCAGTCATTCCACCAGAAATTGCATCGCATGTTCTTGAAGGTGTTGATATATGCGATGGAAAATTGAGGAACTTGTTTTTATGTAAATCTTCTTTCAGCCCTGCCTTTCCCTGGTCTTTTGTTTTTTTTTTTCCCATCATTCATTATCAACTGTTGTTCCATTTGTGATATGCACCACCTGTTCAAATCTCATGATTTTTCAGGTTTGCAGATAAATGATATTGAGCCATTCTGTCAAGATGAGATTGCTCTTTACAAGCAGTGTTCACAAAAAAGGGTGAGCAAATTTAGTGTTAAGTATCACACGATAGAGAACATGGAGAATTCTTACAGATGGAAAGGGAACTGAGAAACATTAAGCACATTTTTTTAATTGTTAAAAAATTTACTTAGTTACATTGTTATCTTCTAGGATATGGAACTAAGACAGAGGCTACAAGATAGTGAGCATAAATTAGGATTGTCAATGCCCATTGATCAAGCAAGGGAAAGAGCCTCCCAACTAGAATCAGAAGCGACATTATTAGATAGGTATGTTGGTCAATTAACTCTTTTAATATTAAATGTGTTGAAAGAGTACTTTGTTTCAAGAAGTTAGATCAGAACTCCAACTGTGATATTTTTCTTATATTCGTATTAATTCATCAAAAGGTGATTTCTACAGTAATTTTTAGATTATTGTGACATGTATTCCCAGTTATTTCTAGATGTGAGTTCCAGCAAATTTTAATTAACTTAAATTATTTATTCATCTCAAGGGAAATATTATAATTCTGGCAACTTGTCTGTTTAGGACTGAAAGACAAATGCAAGAACAGTATTATTATTGTAGTTAAACCATTGCTTGCACTTCGTGTTTGGTTAAAAAAAATTCTTTTTATTTATTAGTGATTTAAAATATGTTTTAGTCTTCTAGTCACTTAAGGAGGTGGAGCATTAAAATTATCACATACTGATGTTCATGGTTTACTGTTACACCCAGCTGTGGAATGAGGATATGTATTCTAAAGAATCATTAATACTTCATAACATAATTTAATTTTTGACATTAGCCAAAACAGAGAGAAAGTTCACGTTGTTTGGTCTTTTGCAGCGCTGCCTTTGAAAATTCAGTTTGTTTTTCCTTTTAGATTTTCTTATTCGTGTATGTACTGCTAGTCATCCCCCTTGCTTGTTTGTTTAAGTCGTTTAAATTGTGTAGTTGTTTCTTAGTGTTGGTTTATGTGCAAGTGAAAGTACAATAAAAAGGGCTTGCACTCACTATTGGTAGACAAGAGGTCTGCCAATTAGTTTGAACTGGGACTAGTCTTTCATTGGCTTGGTCCTGATATTAAAAATAATAATAATAATAGTGAGGCTATTAATGCGGCATGGACCATTTGTGATAGATGGTAGATGTATGCACTTTAATCTTAATGCGGTTCATGAAATGGATCATTTCTGTTCTGATTTCTTGATTAGATTTGCACATAATTTACTCCTAAACACTTGTACCTAACATTGTGAATTGTACATTCTAGACGCCTGATTCTATTAAGTGCCGATAAAAGCTTTATAGCGCATCGTCTAAGATGGAGCCTGCAATCCCGTTCCACAGATATCAAGTAACGTTTGCTCTCAATACTTTGATCTATATATACTTTATTTCTTTTATAACAACTAAATAATAGTTTTGCCTTCTTAGTTGTATGGGTTATGGCTACCTTTAACTGAATTGAGCACTTTGCAGGAGAAGGCTTGAGGGATTGAAGCAGGGAATAGAGAACAGGAAGGAAGAACCTATTAAATCTGCAACCCCCAAAAAATGGTTCTTCTGGTGAATGAACCCTTCTGGTTAATTTGCAACTACGATATATAGATGTATTAGCTTATCTTCTGTACTATTTATACCTTTGGCCTAATTTTTTTCCCAAGAGAGGCAAGGAAAGGGATTATACCATATATCGCATTACATTTGAGTTTTTTTCTTTGGCGTTTTTTTATACTAGCTGCACCACAAGAAGTAGCAATTGAATGCTTCTTGCCTAATGTTTTCCATTCATTTTTGTTCCCATCATCAGCACTGGGCACCCCATCTCTCGTTTCAGTATCAGTCTTGGTATTAACCCCAGCAGGCACATTATTGGCATTAATACCATTATGAAGAGAACCCTCAACAAGAGAGGTAACAGGCACATTATTGACGGACATGCTGAAATCAGATGACCCAAAGAGTTGCCATGGGTTTTAAGGCATACGTTACATTGACTTGAGCAATAAATTTATCCCTAGTAACTGGATCAATGACCGTAATTGAAACTTTGTCCGGTAAAGACTTCCCAACAGTGTATTCCACACAGAAAAGTGCAAAAAACGACATTTCCAACTTTGGGGTCCTTGGGTCAGGACGCCATCAAGGCATCCTAAACCTTCACGAGTCCAATACGTCTGGAATATTGCTCAATTTAGCCCACATAACCAGAGAAGTAGTAGGTTCACTAGACAACTTAGCACCCAACTCCCCCAACCACAAATACCAAGTTCCGGACTCGGGGAACCAAGTTCCCTGCACAAGTTAAAGTATATTCATGCAGATACAATATAAGATTAAAGTTACTAAATAAAATAATGAAGATTCATTATTCAAAGTTGGTGGTTCTAATCTTTCTACAAACACGGTAACATCAGAAATGATAAGCTAATGACATAGACGATAAGCTCATTAACAGTAACATTTACTTTTCAAATTCATGGTGCCAAATGGAGCTGTAATAGTTTTCAAATTCATGGTGCCAAATTATATATCCTATTATATAAAAGAGTAATAAGATATGTCAAGGGTTCGACTCCTGACAACAACATATATTTTATAACTTAAATTTAAAGCCATTAATATTTAATATATAGCTTAATTAGCAAATTAGGTATTATTCTATTATATCCTATTATATAATAAGAATAAGGGGATTTTATTTGAAGTAATACCGTGGGTCAAGAGTTCAATCTTTATTAATAGGGTTTTTTTCTCTTATGTCCTATTTTAAAATGTCATTTATAATTTTGTCCTATCTTTATTTGTTATTATAAATATATCCCATTTTTCTAATTTGTCCTATTTTTTGTTGTAACCATGATTAAATAAATAACTACACATTCTTAAAAGACAATTTTGTACTCTTATTATAATTGAACATTTACCAATAACTGAACAATATCAGATGAAGTGTGACAATATCAGATGGAGCAGAAGACAAAATGTCCAGTATCCTTTCTATAGTGACGGCCCAAAAAATCTTTTAGAAGCCCGGAACAAAAACACACATACTGTACTCTGTTCTAAAAACTAACCATTGAAAAGTCTGAAAAACAATTTCAATAACTTAATTAAAAAATAGCAACAGTCTGAAAAGTTTGCTAAGTGAATGGATGTGCCCCTGGGCCAGAAATAGGAGGAGAGAGGTAGGTGGATGGTGAATTGTTGGGTGAGAAAAAAAAGGGTATTCTAGTCTTATGTAGTATAAATATATGTATAATTATATGTATATAAGTTATATATGGGTTAAATTTAATTATGGAACATTTTTATAATTATTCATTAAAAAGGGACATATTTATAATTGACTTATTAATTTGGGACATATCAAACTAATACCCTTATTAATAACTAGCATAAAAACCCGTGCGAGGCACGGGTCGCTATTTTAAATTGTATTTTTAAATTAAATTATGCATGATCAATGTCTTTCAAAGTACTCCATGTGATTGATTTTAATGGAATTTTAAATTGTGTACTTATTTAAGTATGTTCAAGTTTGTAATCTGAAAATTAATATGAGTAATATTGATAATAGTCATGTTAGTTTTTCTTTTTATGAGTCATATAATAGAATTCGAGTGTTTTATAGGCATCGTCTAATTAAGAAGATTTTTCAGAACACTTACAATACTAAATTGTTCTTCCACTTCTTTGAAAATGATACATCCATTTAGTTCGATCTCCAATAATATTCAAGATACAAACTAAATAGGCTTCAAGATATTGCATTTTGCGAATGTAGGTTTTACTCTTGATATTAATCAAAAACTTCGTAAATCTTCAAATATTCTACTCTGGCCTTGCGCTTTTACTTCTTAAAACTATCTTTCCAACTCTTTCATCTATTTTCTTCTAATTTCTTCATTTTAAGCATCCTTTGTCCTTTACTATTCCTCTGTCCGCTAGACTTGTAAAACACCAGATAATTCTAATTGACTGAGTAAATATATCTTGTGTAATTACAAGTTTATTATTGGATTCTAATTGATAGACCAAAGACTTGAATGAGTTTGTTGAATTACGAGTCTCTAGCTAGCTTTACTTATTTTCTAAAATTTATTATAATTTTTTAATTGATATTTTAATTATTTAAAAAAAATAAAATTTTTACCTTTAATTAATTGTGTCTTGGTAAATAAATATTTGATAAATCAATAAATTCGTCAAATGAATAATTTGTATAGTTCTAAATATTGACATCGATAGAGAATAATATTAATAAATGATATAACATAATATAACATAAGAGCATGCATAAGTTACTTGATAGATTCCCATGAACAACATTTTTTTTAATAAAAATGTGTTGGTGTTTTACCTAAGTTTTTAGTTTCATAGTTATTTACAAATGTATTACTCTTAAACGACATTCACTTATTATGTGTATGGTTTGAAAACACATGTGACATTGTAGCGTAGTGGTAAGAGCATGCCTAAGATATTTGGTAGACTCAAGTTCGATTCTCATGAACAACACATTTTTTAATAAATATTAAACATGAGGGCAAATTGGTATTTTCATGTGCATTAAAAAATCTCACATTTTCTTCTTGTGTTGGCCTATTATATATATAATAGACATATTAAATTAAATTTAGCTATGTATAACAAAAGAAAGGGAACAATATATTACAATCCATGTATAGAAGACATAGAAGGAAAAGCGGCTCTAATACTTCATACTACGGGCTCTGATGTTTCCCTGCTATATCCAATATAACGATCATTACAGATACTGATGAGCAAAAAATCGAATTGAAATCGAAACTGAACCGAAACCGGTCAAAAACGAAACCAAAACCGAACCGGCGGTTGCGGTTTTTGATTTTTAAAAATCGAGACTTTCGGTTCCGGTTATAGGTTCAAACCGAACCGAAAAAATTCGAAACTATACCGATTATTTATATAAATAAATAAATATTTATATTTTTTTATAGATATTTAAAATTATGCACATTCACATATATATATATATTTGGTAAGTAAAGACTTTTATGGATGATTAGAGGAGTAGAGGTAGTATTTCTATTTTATGATATGTGCACAAACTCTGTTTCATAGTCAGACTTTTATATTCTTAATGTTAATGGAGTCTGTGTCGTTTCTATTCCTTATGCTCACAGTCTCAAGTGCAAGTTCGTGGCCATATTCTTGTTTTAATGGCAATTTTTTATTAGTTGTAAAGTGATAGTCTCCTACTTAATCACTATAGATAGATAAGGGATGAGTTTAGCATTGCAAAACAATTTTAGAGGTTCTAATTGCAGGCATTATTTTTCATGTTCCGTTCATCTTAAACAATGTTTTTCTTACTATTGGATAATTAATTTGTAATACTTTCTTATTTTTATTTTATTTGGTTTTAAAATCGAAACCGAACCGATAAAAACCGAACCGGGGTTTTAAAACCAAAACTGAAACCGATGGTTTGGTTGCGGTTCCGATTTTCGATTTTTAAAGCCGGTAACTTTCGAACTCGTTTCCGATTTTACCCAAAAACCGAATCGAACCGAGGTTTGCTCTCCCCTAATTACAACACCAGAACAATACAGTTTTGTAACTTCTTAGTTACAAAGTTCCGTCTCAAAAAAAAAAAAAAAAATTTAAAAAACAGTACAATGTTCTTTTGCTACGAAGCCTTATGAATTAGAAATTTTATTTTATATCGAAAAACTGTTGCGAACTTAGTTTAACTATTGAAAACTTTAAACAAGTATTAAGCAATTCCTGAAATATTTTATAAAATTCGTTTGAAAACACTCCAGGCAAGTATTAAGCAATCCTTAAAATTATTTCAAAAAAAAAAAAGCAATCCTTAAAATATTTTAAAAAATTAAATACATTTATATTAAATTATTAAAATCGAAACATTAAAGTTTTGTGGAATGAATTGTCGATATTTGGTCCTTAGACTGGTGTAACCTGTTTCTTTTATATTCATAATTACGAATTAAGGGAGTAAGTGTGTAATGTTATGTTTGAGTCTAATATTAAACTAGCCAACTTATCCGCGCTTCGCGCGGTTTATAAATTTTTATATAAAAGTACTGTAATAGATAAATTAATTTCTATTATTCTTAAAAATTGATTGGTCTCTTATGAATTTTCTATAAAAATAATTAATTTAAAAATAATTTACATGAATTATTAATTGGAAAAATACTCTCATTATATACAAAATTTTGATAATCTTAAAAATATCACAAACATATAAAAATAAAAATTACAATATAAACGTAATATTTACGATCAAAAGTTACAAATATTGACTACAACTTAATAACGCTTTTTAAAGCCGACACCCCTCTCATAATATACATGTTCAATAATAGTGTAAGAATTTATTTATTTTGAATATTAATTTGTTTTGACACAATATAATGAAATAATGAGTGTATAAATTTTTATCAATTTAATCTTCCGATAAAATGGTTGGGTTTGTTCAATTTAATTAGTTTAGTCATAACTCATGTGTAATTTATTCATGTGCATGATTTGTTTACAAATTTCAGATATTAAGTAAAGATCCGTGTACTTCCATAATTTACTACGACTTCACAATCATTCATAATAACGATTGTTTGAGACGTTAAGGTTAAAAACACTTTTTAAAGCTGACACCACTCTCATAATATACATATTCAATAATAGTGTAAGAATTTGTTTAATTACAATAAAAATTTATTTCGACACAGTATAACGAAATAATGGGTGCTTTTTTATCAATTTTATCTTCCAATAAATGGCTGGATTTGTTAAATTTAATCAATTTGATCATAAATTATGTATTATTTATTCATGTGCAAAATTAAAAATATGTCTGTATTGTTTGCATACAATTCCAGATATTAAGTAAATATCTTGTACTTCCATAATTTATTACGATTTTCACAATTATTGATAATAAAAATTGCTTGAAAAGTTAAGGTCGTCTACCCTATAATCATCTGGAAAGAAATTATAGTGATCTTGAATAGGGAATAAAAAATAACGCAATATAAACAATTGTTAGTCGTCATTTTACCTAAAAATAAACATAACTATATATAATTAATATTTAATAATGAAATAATAACTATAATGTTCAACTAATTTGCTAATTTTTAAACAAATAAATAGAGTAAATTTAATATATGTTTAATAGGTGTAATTAATGACTAATTAAATTATCATTAATAGCTATTTAATGCAAGAAAAGAATTTTAATAGAAAAATCAAAAAAATGAAAATTCAAGAAAAATACCTTGAATTGTTCTGATGCATTTCCGATCTCCAGGCATTATAATATATATAGATTTTTGAAAGAATAAAAAGGACATCAATTATTTTAAATTGATAAATAAAAAATATTTAAAAATAATCTGTGCTTTGCACGGATTCTAAACTTAAATATTTAAAAATAATTAAAATTATGTTATATCCTTATGTATAATAAGCATAAGAGGGATTTTATCCATAATTTTGATCCCTTAATTTTGGTCACTGTACCGTCAAAATAATCTCAACCGTCGAATTTAATAATTTTAAAAATAGACTATCAAGATTATTTCATATTAAAAAATTATAATCTAAAAGGGATATAATTAAAAAATGTTATATTATAATTGAACTTTAAAAAGAAAATTATAATCTGAAAATGATATAACTAAAAAATGTTGTATTATAATTGAATTTTATTTTATTTTTTTATTAATATTAAAAAATTTCATATTTACTATTTGGCTTCTATCTCGAGATATAGAAATCTTATTTGGATGATTTTACAGCTCACACGAAACTCATAAATTATCTTTAATTTAGTGATAATTTAACAATTATTATATGTTAGGTCCACTATGATTGTAGAAGGGGGTTGAATACAATCAATATCAATTTCTCAAAATTTATTCGTTAAATAATTTTCACTAAAACGAATATTTTGTGCGGAATAAATTGACTCGGATTTCAAGTTAAATATAACTGTATATTAACTTGATGTGGTGTTACAAAATCAATCCAAACTATTATCAAGTGTTTAATAACTAATTAAAAAATTCGACATGAACTTTTCTAATTTAGTTAATAAATCTCAAGATAAGTACTAGGAAACTTAATTCGCTAGTAATACAAGAATCACAAGTAGACAAGTTCTATCGGATAGAATATTACAAAGATGATGAACTTGAATTTATGTGAATTAATTTGTTCTTGGTGTTCTTGATATTTGAGAGAGAATTCTGCTGTGTTTTTCCAGGATATTGTTGTGTTCTGGTCTGTTGCTTCATTCTGTTGCTTCTACTGTGTTATATAGGTCTGTACTCATTAGATATGACTTAAACTGCTTCAAGACCTATTAAATCAGCTGTCAGCATGACTTAATCTTGCTTCAAGACATAATTTTCTGTAGGTATGACCTAAACAATGTGTCGGTATGACCTAATCTTCAACAGTGTGGTCGGTATGACCTAAACACTTTTGTCGGTATGACCTAACACCTTTCCAGAAATATCTTGCTTCGGTATGACCTATTTCCATCGGTATGACCTAACAGATTTGAGGTCGGTAAGACCTAATCCACTCAGCAGCTCGGTATGACCTAAATCTTTATGCTTAGTATGACTTAGATTTAAGTCATGTCAGTATGACCTAATTTAGGTCATACCGAACTAAACTTAATCAAGACATAATCAATTCAGCATTTAATTAAGTCATATTGATCCTTTTAATTAATTAATGATTAACTAATTCATGATTAATTGATACAATAATTAACTTAATAAATGAATTAATTCTAATTAATTCATTAATTAAATCAATTAAATGATTTATATCAATTAAAAACAAATTAAATTAAATCAATAAATTAATTTAATTCTTCCAAACCACGGAAAATAATAAAGAATTACCATTGACTTATGTTGACGTTCGATGTACTAGCTGGTTCATGAATGACTAACTTCAATGATGCTTCTTCACTTCTGACTTTAAGCTGTGGTTTATTTCTTCTCTCAATTTTCTTGTACTTTGATTGATTTTCAATCTATCACTCGAAAAATCTCTGTCACTGTAAATGAATCCATTCACTTCAATGTTATACTGAGGCTTGATCAGATACCTGATACGTCTTCCAGTGTGAAACATCAAAACTATAGATTGACCTCATTCTTTCTTCTGACAGATATTGCTTCCTGAGATTCCTGTGACAGATCATACGGATATTTACTTATGACAATTTGGTTTAAGTTGATTAGGATCCTCGAACTACAAATAGGTTGATTCATATGCCTTTCAATCTCCCCCTATTTGTTTGTTAGACAATAACAACCAAATACCTAGAGGATACCTCAACTAATTCAACTTAACCAAATGAAAGATAAATATTAAACGTAAAGCAAATATCAAATAGTTTTGGTTTATATTAAACATTTCCAGATTCAAACAAAATGATAAATACAAGATAGATGATCCTTTAGCCTGATCATATTTAACATATTCCTATCTTGACCTATCTAGCTCTAAAGATAATACACGTAGAGCTGATCTTCAATTACTGTCTTCTCGTCTAAATTCTCCTTCTTCTGGCTCATCTGTGACTTGAAGTTTCATGTGTAAATCAAAATCAACAAGACGCTCTCTTCTTGATGACAATCCTTGAGGTAAGACTAAAGGAATTCCAAGCTTCTTTCTCAGTTCACCTTGAAATTTCTTGTAATCTTTTATATTCGTTTGTGCATAGGATCGAATGTGATCTGCAACTATTACCTTTTCTTCAGTCAAGAATCCATGATTTCTAAGAGCATATTCAGCATATACCAAGTGTTTTGCATGATGTTCATATAACTCATCTGTCTGAAGATTGATTGAATGAAGTACCTCTCCCTTAAGAAATTTTACTTGTGGAGGATCCTTAATCACTTCTGGTCCAGCTCTTTCAGCAAATTCTTTGAAATTCTCATGTAACAATACACCTAGCTCAGAAGATGTTCTCACCTTAGGCCTAAGTACCCAAATCTCTGTCAGCGATCTGTCATAAAAGAACTGAATAGATACTCTGAAAGTTCCAACATTATGACAATCCACAAATATTACCAGCTCATCAGATTTGGGTTCAAATGCAGTAGTTATCCTGATGACTTCTACCTATAAGGCCCTTATATACATATCATGAATTGGATTTTCCAGTTTGAATTCCTCGAGAATTTCTCCAAGACGACGATCTTCATAATCAGAACTCTGAGGTGAATCAATTGCTTTTTGAGCACGTTCCCATTTGTCACCGCTCATTAGTCTGATATATGTCTTTCTCTTCTAAACATTTATAGCATGTAATCGTTGTAATGCTTGCTGTTCAGCTTTCTGAAGTTCTTCATTTCGTGCAATTTGCTCTAATGACTTTTGAAGCTTTTCTTCTCTCATTAGCAAATTAGCTTCCCTCTGAGCAAATAATTCTTCAGATTCTTTCTCTGCTTGTTGAGCTTCATATTCAGATATCACTGGTTCTTCTTCTTCCCAGTGACTTTAATCTGGTTCAGGTAATTTCTCACCTTCATCAGAAAAATCAAAGTCATCAAAAACATCAAGATTATCTGGTTCACCCGTGTAGAAATATTCTGTGTCTTTGACTTGATCATCTGCAACAACTTTCTTCTTCCCCTTATTCCTCCTGTCTTCACTGTCTGTATCAGATTTATCAGATTTACCTCCTTTCTCCCCTCGTCCTTTCTCACCTTGTGATTTCTGTGCCTGTTGTGATTTCTCCCCCTTAGTTGAGGAATCCTCTACAGATTTATCAGTTGCACCAACTTCAGGATCTCGTTCATCATCATCACCCCCTGTTCTTGCAAAGAATTCTCTTTCTTCAGTAGTTGGTGTGCGATTTTGACTGATCAGATGAAATAAATGCCTTAATCCTTTAGCTTGATGTGCATTTTGCTTCTCAATTTGATCTAGTCGAAAATCAGTAGAACGCTGATTTTCATGCACTTCTTCCTGTAGATTGTCAACCTTGTTGGAGATTTCAGCAATAATTTTGTCTTGTGCCACAGTGACCTCACCAAAATCATCAAGAGCTTTTTCATGAGAAAGTTCGAGAGTTTTGATTTTATTAGTGAAGAATGTCTTCAAGTTGTTGATGTCACCCTTTATCGAAGTAAGCTGATTATCAACAGAGGTGGATGGAGAAGACTGTTCATCCACTTGTGCTCGAAGTAATCTAGCTTCAGCTTTACTTGCTTCTAGTTCCCTTTCCAGATCTTGTATCTTTTGAAACAATGAGAGAGTGTATGTGTCTGTGTGTGCACTCACCTGAGTTTCACTCTGAATTTCACTCACCTGATGTGTATGTGTATCACTCAATTTTGTGGTGATCCTCACATCACTCCTCTCAATTTCCTTAGCTTTTCCAGAAGCGGTACCTGCAGTTAAAATCACCCTAGCCTCCTCTGGGAAGGTCAGTGGTGGTGCAATGAGAGTTCGCAAATCCCTGTCCTCAATCAATTCTACTTGCACATTTGGATTTGTAATCTGAATTGCTTCAGTAGTAGATTGATCAAGTTGCCTTCCACTTTCTTCAGTCGAAACTGCGAGTGGAAACTCCCTTGAGGGATCTAGGAATGTTTCTCCTAGGAGGGGAGATGATGGTTCCATTAAAGTTGGCAGGGAACCAAGATTTCCCTCAGAAGTCTGTGAAGACTCATCTACCGTAACTATGGTAGGCACTGTTTCAGACTCAATGTGCTCTCCTGTCAATGTGTCCCTGTTTTCGTCATAATCTATATGTTCTCCCATTGTTAGTAATAACAAAGGGGTTGTGCTTGACACATTACAGGATGTCATGGCCCTATGGCGAATTTCAATAGTATCATCCTGTTGAGAGGATGATCCTAGTAACTGTTGCATGGCCATATCAACGTCCATATCTTATTGGGAAGATACGGATGGGCTTACAGTTGCCTCTGAATCAGTTCTACTTTTCTTTTGTAGAGGCAGAGCTGTGGGTTCACTCATTATATTTCTTCTTTTCTTTGCTCTTTGAAAGGGAATTTTCTTTCTGGAGTGGAAAGTTTTAAGTGATGTAGATTCAGTGTTTGGCTCTATGACCGGGGTTAGAGATTGCGGTCTTACAATCCCTTGGTCAGCCCTATCAACCACTTGGGTTCCAGAAATAGATTGTTCATCAATAGAGAGATTAGAAGTCAATACCTGGTCAGCAGGTGCCGAAGAGATTGCAGCTTGAGTAGTTTGAACCATTTGTTCTTGAACAGGCTCAATTTGCTGGATAGGTACCTCTTGTTCAGCTTCAGGTTCAACTATTGGTTCTGCTTGCTCCGGTAGTGGTTCATTTTCTTCGGGTATAGGTACAGGTGCAATGATGGGTAGTTGTATAAAGTTTGACATGTATTGAGTGACAACTACTGGCACATTTGACAATTTAGGTCTGACACCGTAATCAGTGAATAATCTCGTCGAAGATTTACCCGACACCAATGCTTCACTATTCAGAAATGGAGCATGATATTGTAGTTCTACCAAATGATTAAAAATCAAGGAAAGAAATCTTGGGTAAAAGCATTGAACTTTATCGCCCCTGTCAAAATTCCTTTTAGCATTGATGATTCTTCTAACCATCGGTCCACACAGAAGGCTGCCAATATTGATTCTTCGATTATAAGCAACTGCAAATCCAATATGCTGTATAAAGGAAGGTAATACTCCGAAGTTGCTTTTTGTTGTATTGGCAAAGACATTGGCTAGTGTGTCGAACACATAATCCCATTCCTGAACTAGAAATTTTTTATTCAAGACAGGAACATCTGCTCTGTCTTGATAATGAATACCAGCAAAGAAATTAGTTAATTCCTCATCTGACGGATAATCCTCAAAATTGTCATTTGGAAAGTTTAAGACTGTATTAATGACAGATTCATCCACTGTGTACTGATTGTCTCCAAGAGTGAAAACAAAAGATCTGTTATCGCCAGAAACGACAGCAGTAGTACACATAATTCGCAGGGTTTCAATTTTTAAAGGAGTATCTAAACTCAAAGCAGTACGAACTAGTGAATGATCGTTTAAAAATCGAATCCACGGTCGAAAACGTTCGATTGAACATTTTTCGGGATCAAAATATCCGATCAAATTATGCTTAACTATTTCAAATCGAACATTGTTATTACCAACCATTTTTATCGAATATTAACACTTTGAAAATTTCAAATTTTACAAAATAATTAATTAAATTGATTTATTTCGAATTAATAATTAATTAAAAATTCGAAAATAATCAAAGTTGTTCAAAAATTCTGAAAAATTCACACAATGATCTTGATTACAACACGAACACACGTATATTTTTAGTTTTTCAAGAATCGAACCCAATTTTTCAGAAAAGTAAATCGTAATTTTCGATTTTCGATTTCAAAATCCTTCAAAATCGAACGAAATTTCGAGTTTAAGCACTTAAAATGTAGATAATCAGACAAGGAGTCGACTTATGTGATTAGATCGTGATTATCAACAAGATTCGAGACAAAAATTGGGCATGAACGATCGTATATGCGTGTGTATATATGTGTGTATCTATAGAGTTCTCTAAGACTTAACTTGAGAGAAAGAAATAAACTGAAATATGACTTAATTCTAATATATACTCTAAACACTGAATATGACTGTAACACCCCCAGATCCGGGGTCCGGGATCCGGTGGTTACGGTTTCCAATTCTGTCCACAACAATTGAACTTTCCTTAACATAAAATAAATTACGTCTCTATAACCCAACACAACAATATAAAACACACCCGTTATAGTCCCAGAGATGAAATCAGAGTAACAATCAAATTTTTATTAATCACATTAAGAGTTCTTACAATCCAAAAGGATTTCAATATAAATACATACTCTTTGCCATCCATTTACATAAGTCATACTAGACTATATTCTTGGTACTGAAAGAATAAATATACCCTACCAATAGCTTCTTCTTCAGCTCTGGTAGTCTTATAGTCCTCGCCCGCGTCGAGTGCGCCTTGTGCGAGTCATCTGGTCTAGCTGTTGTTGTGATATAATAATAAAGCAAGGGTGAGCAATAGCCCACCAACAATAACATATAACTGAACGATAATGTATAACAGTTCAAAAGTATCTTTCAAACCATATGCCATGCATTTACGGAAATGATGCCAGTATAATATGAACGATGAAGTTACAAGGTAACTTAAAGTATTTGTTTGTAGAAATATCTGCTACATCAAAGTAAGCGAGATATTCTTATTGTTATTAAGAAGAGGAACTTGCAAGAAAAGGTTGCAACTCCAGTTATGACACTTTTCCAATTCTGCCAACAGTAATCATGTTGCAGGAAATAAATAAATTTGGATGATGAACCAATGATGGAGTATTCACCGCGCCCGCTGTTCCAATCTTGATGATCAGTCGAGATCGTACAGCTCAATTTAGATTTACTACCGGTAGAAGGAAGAACTGACGGCTTTACCTGTATACCGCCTTACTAGCTCTCCCCGGCCAACGGTTGGGCCAAAGGGGATGGACCGGCGCTACTCGGCCTCTTACACGACTCCTAGTTCAAATAGAATTCATGATTCTGAATGTAACGTTCGTCCCCCTTTCCCCAAGTATAATACTTGTTGATAAGACTCCACAAAGTAGTCGTATCTAGTTGGAAAGGAAAATTTACCAATAACTCCCAAGCTATTACTTGGTAACGGATATTAACTTGTTCCAGTAATCTTACCCCTCGAAAGATGAGAAGGTAAGCAACGACTTAATAAGTCAACAGCACCCGAGTTGCGGGTGAAGGGAATACTTTATGACCGGGAAGTCGACAAGATAAATAACATTTTCCAAGTAAGGTTCCCTTATTATTAAGGAGATAGACTCGAAGAAGAATGATGTCTGAGAACCTTTCTTGATATAAGATTAATAATAATATGACTCCGAAATATTTTTCGTAATAATCGAAGAAGATAACCCTTATTGAGGTTATTCTAAGTATGGAATAAATATTCAGAGAATATTTATTGAATTAAAATATTTTACAGAATATTTAGGAATATGAAATAATGTCTTAAATCAGAGTATTTCTCAAAATAATCCCTGAAGAAATATCAGGAGAATATTTATTGAATAAATAAATATTTAAATGAATATTCAAAACAATATTTATTAATTAATAAGACCTGAAAAGAATATTTAAGGTAATATTCATAATTAATTAGGAATTTAAATGAATATTCAAAAGTAATATTCATTTAATGAATAATATCCTAAATGAATATCAAGTAATATTCATTTAGTAATCCAAGCCTTAAGGAATATTCGAGATAATATTCGATAATTAAATCAAGCTTCAGATGAATATTAAAATAATATTCATCAAGTATTTAATATCTTAAATGAATATTCAAAAGTAATATTTCTTTAATAAAATAATAATCTAAAAGAATATCCAAAATAATATTCATTTAATAGTCTCATCTTTAGAAGAATATTCGAAATAATAGTCGATAATCAATTCGACTCTGAATGAATATTGAGAAATATTATTCGTTGAATAGTTACGTTCAAATAATTATTTGAAGTAAGGATCGTTAAAATAATTAGTCTCGAACGAATATTCAAATAATATTCGTCGCCCAAATAATAGAAAATATTTACTTAAATATTTTCTTCCGAGGTAATCTCGATATATCAAGGAATATTGACTCCCGGTCTATTTTTGATTAATAAGATATATACGCCCTTCTATGAGGGTCTTACAATAACCGGCTTATAACTGATATATAACTATCTAGCTTATAAGCCAACAATAACATTCAGGGAACAAGTATATCAATTCAACTTGAAAGTAGGCATGCATGCAATGGCATATGTATATCAGCAATCATATATATATATTATTCAATCACAACAACAGCCTAAAAGAAGGGAATTGAAACTTGCCTGGTAGTCGAGTACGGTAAGGGGTAGTGGTAGCGGGTCCCGGTTCAGCTTGGTGATCTATAAATAGCCAAGGCATTCGGGATTAATCACTTAACATATTAAAAGTTAAGTTATACTTAATTCGAAACTCGTTCTCGAGTTATCTCGTTATACCCCTTTTAGTGGATTACTTTTATCACTGATCCGACCCGACATTCGTTCGTTAATATGACATATCATTGTACTTATACCTGGGACATACTTAAGTCATATGAGTTCTAAGGTCGATCGTTACGAACCAATACTATACTCCGAGTTTTATCGCCCGTTTTCTAAGTGTTTTACCGAAGTTATAAAAGAGTCGTCTTTTAGGGGTTCGTTCGCGTTTAACCTCGACTCGAACATTTTTAATAAATCGAAAAATGATCTTTTTGACATACAGTTTTCTTTCACACCTTCCCTTTTACCTCTAGTATTTATTTACCAAGATTCGCCATGACGTTACATAGTTTACGAGGGTTCAATTACAGTTACGAACTTTCGTTTACGGATTCGAACTACTTTTAGTAAACCGGCCGTAACTCCTAAACCGTAAGTCCGTTTCACGCGATCTTTATATCAAAACGAAGCTTATAACATAAGCTATCCTAACATGGCAGAAAAGTTTCTGGACAGTAGGGCCTTGATGTGAAAAATGGCATACAAAACATGATATTGTAAAATCGGGCATTATAACGGCTATGTTTACACGCTTTTCCAAATTTTTATCACCATCAAATCATCCTCCAACAACAACCAAGTCAAGACCTAAAGTTTATCATCTATTCTAAGTCATGATATCTCAAGAACAACTCAAATCCAACAAGTATGAAATATCAATAACAACCAATTATGCATACATGGATCTAAGCATACTAACACCTCTCCATCATATATCCATCCAAAAAGATCCATAAACTCAAAGTAGTACTAAGGGTTCTTGAGCTTTATACCTTCCTTGGAGAGTGAATAACACTTGTTAAGCCTTGAATGATCCTTAAGTAGCCTTAGTATACTTGAATCAATCAAAAGAAAACAAGAACACAAAGTTAATACTTAAAAGTTACTATTCATCACCATCTTCTTGATTTTATATCTCAAGATTGGTATGGAATTTGAAGATGAAATTCATAGGATATCTTAGTTATGAAATATAGGACTCACCTTAATTTTCTTGAGATTTAACAATGGTTGGAAGTTGGACTTTGGATCTTGAATTATGCAAGAAGTCGAATGGAAGGAGAATGGAGAGTGGTGGTGTTTGCTTGGCTTGGTTCCTTGCTCTCTTGCATTATTGTGAAAATATCTAACATAAAGTTGCTTTATTAAAGGTACTAGGTCATGGCATACATCATCTTGGTGGACAAGTGTTTAATTTGGTGTGGTAGGATGAGAAAGCATGCTAAGTACTTGGTTTGATTGCTAAGATTGCTAGTTAGCTTTGTAACTAGCTTGGTCTCTTTGATCTTATCTTGCATAAAGTGATTATGTCACCTTCCACTAGCTCATCATACCTCTTGGCTCTCTGCTTGTCTCTTTGTCCGGTTATTGCCCGTTTCGATTGATCGTTCGTAGGAATATTTCACGGATTTCTAATTAGGGTTTACCGGGAATCCTTTTTAATATTAATACTTTCATTCTCCATCTTTCATTCTAACTTTCCAATTTATATTCCTTAAATCCATTCGTTAAATACTTAAGGCTATCAGTGTCCAGGGAACTCTCGGAGAAAATAAAAGTGCGGTTTTTCAGAATCCGACAGCTTTTACATACACTTATTTTCCCCCTGGATCACTAATACGAACTCGGAAATCCGTTCCGAATACTTCTTTATAGTGTCGTCTCATATTATTATATACTCCCACCACAACACTATTCATTCTGTATTCTTTACTTGTTCTCTTAGGGTGGTACAATTGTCCGTATTCTCTTTCGATCGTTCCTTAACCTTTTTACGGAACTACTGGATTAATCGTTATCGATCTGGATGACATGAGGGTATTCTCTTACTTGAAGTTGCCATATCTTATTCCCTTAGAAGATAGATTATTCTTACCTATGTTGTCACCCTTTAGCATTCTTCAAGACATAAACATAATAAGGTCGAATTCCATTCATTCTTTCCAAATATCAATAATTACATTGTAGCCATAACCACTCCTTAGTGGTTTCCTACCTTCATTCTTAAATCAAATATAATAACATCCCAAAATATCAAATCCTCAAAGTTAATATCTCAATTCTTGGATTATAATAATATTTAATCCACTGTCCGGTCAAATATTATACCGAAAAAGAATTTGGAATTTCTGAATTCCGATCGTCTCTGCATTCACTTATTTCCTCCGCGTATTACTAATATGACTTCGAAACATCCATATCACGTCCCGTACATAGGGTGGCGTGAAAAGTTTTCCAACTTACAAAATCACTATTCATCCACCAAATTACTATGCACGTACAGGAAACACTATGCACGTACGGGAAATACTATGCACGTATGGGAAACACTATGCACGTACTCATTTCCTTTCAAGGATCCATTAGCTCCTTCCTGGATGGTAGATTATTCTTATCTAGGTTCTCAACCATCGAATTACTCTATTCTGACAATATACCAATGCATCAGGATCATTGTCCAAAGCAATATCCATTCATTACAATCATTGTTCTTCATTTTATCATTACTTAATAAAAAGTTTTAATTATATCCAAAATTTGGGGTTCTTACAGTCTCCCCTCCTTAAAAGGATTCCGTCCCGGAATCAGGTAGGAAGCAAAGAGTCGTTCTACCCTTCCTCAGCACATCTTCTAGTGCTACAATCCATACTGTATCCTTTTTCCATCAACGTTGCTACTTTTCGTACAACTCACTATCCGGGTTATACTCTTACTCAGTCTTATCCTTATTGATACCTGCAGTAACATTGGTATCACTATCACCCTACGATTCGGAGGTAACCTCGCTCGTACTGTGCATTTCCTGATCGCTTTAATCTTCGCAATCTCGATCAATATAGAGAAGTGGAAAGATTTATTGAGAGATCACTATGATCAATTGAACATTTGTTATATTGCATAGTTAGTACAGAAGGGGGCCAGCCTTTAGTACTTGACAAGCAATTAAACAAGTCATGGCATTCCACTTAGACTTCTATCACATAGACAGATAGTCACGTAGCAGTACCTCCCCTCCTAAAAGGGTTGTTCTTCTCAATTCATAAAGAAGATGAATAAGAGAGAAGAAGAGAAAAGAGTTCAAAAGGATTATAGAAAGCTTTCATGATTGTAGAATATCATACTCAGAATTTACCTCTGAACTATAGAGGTTTATCAAAGAAGAAATTAATCATAATTATATCCACTACTATTTGATCGCAATTTCACGTGTCAGCGTATCTTGCTGCTTTGTCCATTATTCTATGGACAAATACTCTTGTTCAATCTTAGCGATACTCACATTCGGGAAATCTTTCAACCTTTCAGGTTAATCTTAGATTTCTCACTTGACATCATTATTACTGACATCCCATATCATGTTACTAGCTTTTTCATAACTATAATATTGACACTATCAGGTTGTCATCCTGAGAATTCATTAGAAAACCCATTCATAACATTCCTTGCTTCTCATTCCATAGTTGTTTCCCCAGCCTTTTCTTTATCAATCACATCCTTCTTATTAGCTGATTCTTACTCATTTCTATTATTTACTTTCACCTTCACCTCTTTATTGAGACACCTTTTTGCACTTGGTACCTCCTTATCGGTATTCCGTCACATTTATTCTATAATCATCACGTTATTCCAATTTAAACTTTCCGAAATGAATCTGGCCCGATCCCTTTAACTTAGATTCATATAATCTACTTCTGCCAACCTTGTTTCTCATCACTTGTTCTTTTCTATCCGTGGTTTTCCACAGGTTGTCTTTCGTAAGTCAGACCAGGTCGTATATCTACATGCTCGTACTCCTATCATCTGTTGAACATCTGCATTTTACTGACGTAGCCTGGCCACATGAAAACCCGTTATGACCGTGCTATAAGTTTTGGGGGTAAGGCTGGCTGGAATACCGCCGTCCGAACATTTTAAACTCTCAGGTGGCCCAATAAGTCTCAGGCTCAACCGCCCTTCCCTCCAAGTCTCATTAATTCTTTCCATGGGAATATCTTTAACATCATGAATCATCAACCTCATATTCTCTATCTTGTTTGCGCAGAAGTACACTAACATAAACTTGTTTGTCATTCATCAACATGCCATTTAGTTAATCAATGGCAGCACTTTCTTTATCTTTACATTGTCATCTACTTTCTTAGAAGAATCACCATCACTTGTTGTTTACGTAGTGCATTAATAGCTAACCCTACGGGTTTCAAATCCCTTAGGGAGACAAAGTAATCACTATTCCTTATCCATAAGGAACACTTCCTGAACTTGATGTAGATATAACATGAAGTAGATAGAATTGCAGAAGAGTTTCAGGCATCGCAGCTAAGTCCGGTTGATGAAACTATCACTTGTGCATCTTCCATAAAAGACTGGAAACTTAACGGTTTACTTCATCAATTTTGTACCATGGTCCTGGTTTGCCTCAAAACGGGACCTTCTAAGGTACGTAATATGCTTAAGACTCCATCAGGAATCGAATCTTTACTTAAACTATTATTACCTTCGATTCTTGCACAATCATCAAAAGGAATGTAACTTCCTCCACTCCAATATGACCTTCAAGGTCTTTCCAAATATCATTTTGTTTCTTCGGTATGAACATTTATAATTATTCCTTTATACTTAGACTGTCGGCCACCTCATTGGCCTTTCATGATAATAATAATAATTTCCGGTAATCCTTGTTCCTTGGATATATTCCAATTCAAACATTTCTACCTCATTCCCATCATTCTTGGGTGAAAGCATTCTCCCTTAAGCTCTGCTGATGGAGAAAATATATTTAAAAGTCTTTCTCCATAAGTCATTGCTTCCACCTACCCGTGGGAACTTTATCACGTTTATTCCCAATCCTACTTAGGATACTTCTCTTCTTAGTTCTTTCCTTATCTTAGGATAATCTCAACCTTTATAGGTTCAATCCATACTTCCTCAGGGTCTCATACATGCCTCATCTGGCATTACTGTTACTATGTCATACATTCCTTACCAAACTTCCATTTTGAAGTTCGGAATATTACCTTTTTCCTTGTAAGGTTTCATAGGTCATCCTCATCCTTCCTCCTGTATTTTCTGGGTACAGGGTATATCAAAATGTCATTGATTAATACTCTAATAATTCTATCTATGTTCTTTCCAGAACTCTTTTTTTTTTTTTTTTAATAATCCTTACCGGTCATTGTTGCCTTAGCAAGTCCAACTCATATCATCTGAAGTCATAATGTCGTTATTAGGGTTAATGCCACCCCTTGTGCATTCCCTAGGGTTTGTCTTAATTTATGGATATCCTATCCTTAATTCAACTGCCAAAGAATTCTTGCATCTTATAATTGGCAATCAGATCATGTATCCTTAATAAAGGTCTCTTTTCAATCATTCTCATTTGATAATCGATCGGTGGCTTAATGCCATCCTCTTCTTTCAGATAGTTGTCAGCCTATTTGGCCTTCCAAAAGGCAACGTATGCCTATCTCCTCTCTTACAGAACTTGGTAATGGCAGCAAGGATGTTTTGGGAGATATTGGTCGAGTTCAACGTGAATCTCTTAGTACTTATCGTTCTTTTCAAATGTATTTGTCTTAGACAAAATTTCTACAGCATACTGTTCAATTTCTGACCTTTTCTATACCCTCTTCATATACCTTCATTGTTTACTTTCCTCCGTCATAGTATATTCATGGTATTCATGATACCCTAACATCATACATCTCAAGTCACTATACTTCCATTTTACTCGAAATCTTGGACAACCATATACACATGAGTCACTTTAGTACGGGTGACCCCATCCCAAAAAGGTCTAGTGAATTCCAAATCAAAACATGGGTTGTTCGGCAGAAGATTCAAACGATCTCATTAATGTTTCCTTTATATTAGAAGCCCTTGCAGTCGGTGCTTACTTAGAAGCAACCCTGCTTTGTCTTTTCATTGCTGGTCTAGTCACTTTATAGTCCGTTGTGACTTGGCCTCAACTGGCCACACTAAAATAAAAATATATGATTTTAGGGGTTGGCTAATAGCATTACTTTTCTAGCAATTGCCGGCATAGTGCCTTCTTCTTTGATACCTTTCTACCTTTCCAAAACTTTACTCCATATAAGTCTTAATCGACTACTCGGCACCGTCTCCGGTCACCTTTCCTCCACTTTTATCTTTTCAACTGTACTTATCAATCCTGCGTGCCACACAAGCTTACCATTCCTGGCATAACATCCTTTTCATTTAAGTCAATCCTGGAATTTCTCAGTCCGGCTGGTTTCTTACTTACATTTCCTATTTTCGTCCAATCTCACTTCATCATTTTATCACTACCGTCGATTGTAATGCTCAGGGTCCGTTTACTAACCCATTTTACAGCATCCTTATCCAAATCACAGGGTTTGCTCCAATTTTTTTACTCTCTTCCATGACATTCTCTGATAATCAGAAAGATAAGGTTTGCCAAAATTCACCGAATTCCTTTCCAGACTCAGGGAAATTTTGATCAATCTAACCACCTACTGGTAACATTAAGGAGACCAGTTTCGAAACCTGAAGAATAGTTCTATGAACCTCCAGGCAGGTGGAATCATAAGCAGTCATAGTTAACGAAATAATCATCATCGGATTGGAAGTTTACCCACTGGAGAGGAATCAATTATATCCATCCCTTAAAAAGGGAATCAATAGTTTCAAACTGAAACCTGTCACAACGTCCTGATATTCAATACTACCAAATGTCGGTCTACCTAACCCTTTATGCGAGGCGTCATTGGAAGCACAAAGTCTCCTTTTTCCATTAAGCAATGCCAGCTCTTGGTCATTACCAATTTCACCTTTTAGCTCCAGGAAGATTTTCTCACATTTTCCTCTTCAACTGCTGATCGTATTACTTGATCTATTATAATTCCATGTCGGAGTAAACTTAAGGTAACTACTATAATCCATTCAAAGAGAAGAAGGAATTTAATATTCCTCTGAATCACATGCATATAACGTTTCTGGTTCATCATTTAACTGAGTTGAATTAACTCTATACTCAGTCTCTGGCAGTAGTCTCATTACGAGTTCATCTTGACTCACTGGTCTTATCTTCCGGTAGGTTCTGAGATCATTGTCTTGCTTACTACTTCCTTATATAACTTTATCCAATCATGCTGTCACTTCCCAGTGTTTTCACTTTCTAACTGACTCATTCATAAAATGGACATTTTTCCTGAATAAAACAATTTCATCAACCTCAATTTGGTTCCATAAATTACAACCTATGACATCTGCCTTCTCGTGGCAAATTATTACTGACCATATTCATACTGATTCATTTATCAAATGATATGGCACTTACTGCCTCATTCTCAACTATTCCTAGGGACTCTGCTCCTCGTCCTATATCGCTGTCTTTGATAATCATACATCCCTCTAGCTCTTTCTTTGTTAAGATGAAAATCTCTAAGGATTCTCATCTATTTCCGTATAAGATCTCAAGTAATTCTTCCAATCCTTCTTTCTTGCTGGTACTACATCTGGTAGTCCGGCTATGAATTCAACATGCATCTCCAGATCTCTTAATAATATCTCGGTTCTTTATACTCACTTTTTTGAGCACCATATCTTAATCATCACAGTCATTCTGGTTGCGACCCTCATTACCCATGGGTAAGCTCCTCATCCTAACAGGACTTTCCTTATCTGCTGGAACCTCTTCCGGGTCTCCAGTAGGGTACTCCATCGAATTACCCGCTGATCTTTAGCATATAAAGCATCATCGCGCTATTGCTCGTATGCCTCAAGGTCAGTCGCCTTACTCGTCGATACGATATCGAGCTAAGTTACTATCATTATACTTACGAGTTCCCATAAGGGTTTTTATATGTCATCACTACATTAAGTAGTCCGACTATGAACTTGGCAAGAGTTCTTATTATCTTATTGAATTTATTGTTTTAACGTCACCTCATCTCTGGGGTTTATAACGTACGCTCTGATACCACTTCTGTAACACCCCCAGATCCGGGGTCCGGGATCCGGTGGTTACGGTTTCCAATTCTGTCCACAACAATTGAACTTTCCTTAACATAAAATAAATTACGTCTCTATAACCCAACACAACAATATAAAACACACCCGTTATAGTCCCAGAGATGAAATCAGAGTAACAATCAAATTTTTATTAATCACATTAAGAGTTCTTACAATCCAAAAGGATTTCAATATAAATACATACTCTTTGCCATCCATTTACATATGTCATACTAGACTATATTCTTGGTACTGAAAGAATAAATATACCCTACCAATAGCTTCTTCTTCAGCTCTGGTAGTCTTATAGTCCTCGCCCGCGTCGAGTGCGCCTTGTGCGAGTCATCTGGTCTAGCTGTTGTTGTGATATAATAATAAAGCAAGGGTGAGCAATAGCCCACCAACAATAACATATAACTGAACGATAATGTATAACAGTTCAAAAGTATCTTTCAAACCATATGCCATGCATTTACGGAAATGATGCCAGTATAATATGAACGATGAAGTTACAAGGTAACTTAAAGTATTTGTTTGTAGAAATATCTGCTACATCAAAGTAAGCGAGATATTCTTATTGTTATTAAGAAGAGGAACTTGCAAGAAAAGGTTGCAACTCCAGTTATGACTCTTTTCCAATTCTGCCAACAGTAATCATGTTGCAGGAAATAAATAAATTTGGATGATGAACCAATGATGGAGTATTCACCGCGCCCGCTGTTCCAATCTTGATGATCAGTCGAGATCGTACAGCTCAATTTAGATTTACTACCGGTAGAAGGAAGAACTGACGGCTTTACCTGTATACCGCCTTACTAGCTCTCCCCGGCCAACGGTTGGGCCAAAGGGGATGGACCGGCGCTACTCGGCCTCTTACACGACTCCTAGTTCAAATAGAATTCATGATTCTGAATGTAACGTTCGTCCCCCTTTCCCCAAGTATAATCCTTGTTGATAAGACTCCACAAAGTAGTCGTATCTAGTTGGAAAGGAAAATTTACCAATAACTCCCAAGCTATTACTTGGTAACGGATATTAACTTGTTCCAGTAATCTTACCCCTCGAAAGATGAGAAGGTAAGCAACGACTTAATAAGTCAACAGCACCCGAGTTGCGGGTGAAGGGAATACTTTATGACCGGGAAGTCGACAAGATAAATAACATTTTCCAAGTAAGGTTCCCTTATTATTAAGGAGATAGACTCGAAGAAGAATGATGTCTGAGAACCTTTCTTGATATAAGATTAATAATAATATGACTCCGAAATATTTTTCGTAATAATCGAAGAAGATAACCCTTATTGAGGTTATTCTAAGTATGGAATAAATATTCAGAGAATATTTATTGAATTAAAATATTTTACAGAATATTTAGGAATATGAAATAATGTCTTAAATCAGAGTATTTCTCAAAATAATCCCTGAAGAAATATCAGGAGAATATTTATTGAATAAATAAATATTTAAATGAATATTCAAAACAATATTCATTAATTAATAAGACCTGAAAAGAATATTTAAGGTAATATTCATAATTAATTAGGAATTTAAATGAATATTCAAAAGTAATATTCATTTAATGAATAATATCCTAAATGAATATCAAGTAATATTCATTTAGTAATCCAAGCCTTAAGGAATATTCGAGATAATATTCGATAATTAAATCAAGCTTCAGATGAATTTAAAATAATATTCATCAAGTATTTAATATCTTAAATGAATATTCAAAAGTAATATTTCTTTAATAAAATAATAATCTAAAAGAATATCCAAAATAATATTCATTTAATAGTCTCATCTTTAGAAGAATATTCGAAATAATAGTCGATAATCAATTCGACTCTGAATGAATATTGAGAAATATTATTCGTTGAATAGTTACGTTCAAATAATTATTTGAAGTAAGGATCGTTAAAATAATTAGTCTCGAACGAATATTCAAATAATATTCGTCGCCCAAATAATAGAAAATATTTACTTAAATATTTTCTTCCGAGGTAATCTCGATATATCAAGGAATATTGACTCCCGGTCTATTTTTGATTAATAAGATATATACGCCCTTCTATGAGGGTCTTACAATAACCGGCTTATAACTGATATATAACTATCTAGCTTATAAGCCAACAATAACATTCAGGGAACAAGTATATCAATTCAACTTGAAAGTAGGCATGCATGCAATGGCATATGTATATCAGCAATCATATATATATATATTATTCAATCACAACAACAGCCTAAAAGAAGGGAATTGAAACTTGCCTGGTAGTCGAGTACGGTAAGGGGTAGTGGTAGCGGGTCCCGGTTCAGCTTGGTGATCTATAAATAGCCAAGGCATTCGGGATTAATCACTTAACATATTAAAAGTTAAGTTATACTTAATTCGAAACTCGTTCTCGAGTTATCTCGTTATACCCCTTTTAGTGGATTACTTTTATCACTGATCCGACCCGACATTCGTTCGTTAATATGACATATCATTGTACTTATACCTGGGACATACTTAAGTCATATGAGTTCTAAGGTCGATCGTTACGAACCAATACTATACTCCGAGTTTTATCGCCCGTTTTCTAAGTGTTTTACCGAAGTTATAAAAGAGTCGTCTTTTAGGGGTTCGTTCGCGTTTAACCTCGACTCGAACATTTTTAATAAATCGAAAAATGATCTTTTTGACATACAGTTTTCTTTCACACCTTACCTTTTACCTCTAGTATTTATTTACCAAGATTCGCCATGACGTTACATAGTTTACGAGGGTTCAATTACAGTTACGAACTTTCGTTTACGGATTCGAACTACTTTTAGTAAACCGGCCGTAACTCCTAAACCGTAAGTCCGTTTCACGCGATCTTTATATCAAAACGAAGCTTATAACATAAGCTATCCTAACATGGCAGAAAAGTTTCTGGAAAGTAGGGCCTTGATGTGAAAAATGGCATACAAAACATGATATTGTAAAATCGGGCATTATAACGGCTATGTTTACACGCTTTTCCAAATTTTTATCACCATCAAATCATCCTCCAACAACAACCAAGTCAAGACCTAAAGTTTATCATCTATTCTAAGTCATGATATCTCAAGAACAACTCAAATCCAACAAGTATGAAATATCAATAACAACCAATTATGCATACATGGATCTAAGCATACTAACACCTCTCCATCATATATCCATCCAAAAAGATCCATAAACTCAAAGTAGTACTAAGGGTTCTTGAGCTTTATACCTTCCTTGGAGAGTGAATAACACTTGTTAAGCCTTGAATGATCCTTAAGTAGCCTTAGTATACTTGAATCAATCAAAAGAAAACAAGAACACAAAGTTAATACTTAAAAGTTACTATTCATCACCATCTTCTTGATTTTATATCTCAAGATTGGTATGGAATTTGAAGATGAAATTCATAGGATATCTTAGTTATGAAATATAGGACTCACCTTAATTTTCTTGAGATTTAACAATGGTTGGAAGTTGGACTTTGGATCTTGAATTATGCAAGAAGTCGAATGGAAGGAGAATGGAGAGTGGTGGTGTTTGCTTGGCTTGGTTCCTTGCTCTCTTGCATTATTGTGAAAATATCTAACATAAAGTTGCTTTATTAAAGGTACTAGGTCATGGCATACATCATCTTGGTGGACAAGTGTTTAATTTGGTGTGGTAGGATGAGAAAGCATGCTAAGTACTTGGTTTGATTGCTAAGATTGCTAGTTAGCTTTGTAACTAGCTTGGTCTCTTTGATCTTATCTTGCATAAAGTGATTATGTCACCTTCCACTAGCTCATCATACCTCTTGGCTCTCTGCTTGTCTCTTTGTCCGGTTATTGCCCGTTTCGATTGATCGTTCGTAGGAATATTTCACGGATTTCTAATTAGGGTTTACCGGGAATCCTTTTTAATATTAATACTTTCATTCTCCATCTTTCATTCTAACTTTCCAATTTATATTCCTTAAATCCATTCGTTAAATACTTAAGGCTATCAGTGTCCAGGGAACTCTCGGAGAAAATAAAAGTGCGGTTTTTCAGAATCCGACAGCTTTTACATACACTTATTTTCCCCCTGGATCACTAATACGAACTCGGAAATCCGTTCCGAATACTTCTTTATAGTGTCGTCTCATATTATTATATACTCCCACCACAACACTATTCATTCTGTATTCTTTACTTGTTCTCTTAGGGTGGTACAATTGTCCGTATTCTCTTTCGATCGTTCCTTAACCTTTTTACGGAACTACTGGATTAATCGTTATCGATCTGGATGACATGAGGGTATTCTCTTACTTGAAGTTGCCATATCTTATTCCCTTAGAAGATAGATTATTCTTACCTATGTTGTCACCCTTTAGCATTCTTCAAGACATAAACATAATAAGGTCGAATTCCATTCATTCTTTCCAAATATCAATAATTACATTGTAGCCATAACCACTCCTTAGTGGTTTCCTACCTTCATTCTTAAATCAAATATAATAACATCCCAAAATATCAAATCCTCAAAGTTAATATCTCAATTCTTGGATTATAATAATATTTAATCCACTATCCGGTCAAATATTATACCGAAAAAGAATTTGGAATTTCTGAATTCCGATCGTCTCTGCATTCACTTATTTCCTCCGCGTATTACTAATATGACTTCGAAACATCCATATCACGTCCCGTACATAGGGTGGCGTGAAAAGTTTTCCAACTTACAAAATCACTATTCATCCACCAAATTACTATGCACGTACAGGAAATACTATGCACGTACGGGAAATACTATGCACGTATGGGAAACACTATGCACGTACTCATTTCCTTTCAAGGATCCATTAGCTCCTTCCTGGATGGTAGATTATTCTTATCTAGGTTCTCAACCATCGAATTACTCTATTCTGACAATATACCAATGCATCAGGATCATTGTCCAAAGCAATATCCATTCATTACAATCATTGTTCTTCATTTTATCATTACTTAATAAAAAGTTTTAATTATATCCAAAATTTGGGGTTCTTACAATGACTTAATTATTAATCGTTATGACCTAAATAATATAAACTGACTCACTATGACTTAATATACATGGATACTGATTATGACTTAAATAAAACTAATGTTGATTATGACCTAATTAAAGGTAATACTGAATATGACTTAATTAACACTAAGATTCGATTAAGACTTAAATTAACTTGACAAAATTTAAGACTTAACTAATTACTAACGAATATGACTTAATTCGTTATGACTTAATCTAAATAAGACTAAATCTGATCAATATAACAAATAAGTCATACCGACCAGAAAACAATTAAAAACAAGTCATATTGCAGTTTAGATTAATTTTAAGTCATATCTACTTAAAATAGATTAAAGAAAATACAAATAATTTAATTAAACACACAAATATTTACAACTAATAATACAGAAAAATATATTAAAATAATATTATTAATCAAACAAATAATAACAATAGAAATAACTAATATAGATTAATCTGTTAACGAAAATAACACAATATTAACAGGACAAACATTACAAACCATTAAATAAAATATTCTAAACAAATAAAATAAATATATATACAATTATTCTAAAATTATAGAAATATGGAATAACAACTATTTAATGAAACGAAATAATAAATACAATAACAATCAAGAAAACAAGTTGATATAATAATTAAACAAGTGATGATTTTTTTTTAAAATATTCACAAACTAATCACTTGTTAATTATTAAAGATCAAACCTCAGATATTAACTAGATTAATTACTAGGATTGTTCAACATAACCAATTCATCAACAATTTTGGTGAATGTGGATTCGTCGAGCGACTTAGTAAAAATATCTGCTGTTTGTTCTTCAGTGGGTACAAACAATAATTCCACTGTACCATTCATGACATGCTCTCTAATAAAATGATACCTTATATCTATATGCTTTGTCCTTGAATGCTGCACAGGATTGTTGGAGATTGCTATGGCACATGTATTATCACACAAAATAGGAATATTTTGTAATACAAAGCCATAGTCCATCAGTTGATTCCTAATCCACAAGATTTGAGCACAACAACTTCCAGCAGCTATATATTCAGCTTCGGCTGTAGAGTTGGAAACTGTTTGTTGTTTCTTGCTGTACCATAAAACCAATCTACCACCTAGGAATTGACAACTACCAGATGTGCTTTTTCTATCTACAACACTTCCTGCATAGGGTACCAGATACCTAAATTAGGCGTACCCTTGAGTTATCTCAGAATTCGTTTAACGGCAATGAGATGAACATCTCTAGGATCCGATTGGAACCTTGCACATAAGCACGTAGCATGTATAATATCAGGTCTACTTGCAGTAAGATAAAGTAATGAGCCTATCATACCTCTGTAGCTTGTAATATCTACCTTAGCAAAATTTTCACATGCTCCAAATTTGACAGCTGTGGATGATGGTGTCTTTGCTGAAGAAGAGTCCTCCATTTGATATTTCTTGAGAAGCTCTTTGATGTACTTGGATTGACAAATAAATATACCATCTTGCCTTTGATTTATTTGTAACCCAAGAAAGAACTTCAACTCACCCATCATGCTCATTTCAAATTTACCCTGCATTAACTTCGCAAATTTCTTGCACAAAAGATCATTAGTAGACCCGAATATTATATCGTCCACATAGACTTGGACTATAATTGTATCATTCTTATGTTTCTTTGTGAAGAGAGTTTTGTCTATGACACCTCTAACAAAATCATTTTCAAGTAAAAATTCAGAGAGAGTGTCATACCATTTCCTTGGTGCTTGCTTAAGACCATAGACAGCCTTGAAAAGGAAGTAGACATAGTCAATTAAATCTGGATCTTCAAAGCCAGGGGGCTGTTCTACATAAACCTCTTCATCTAGATTGCCATTCAAGAAAGCACTCTTGACATCCATTTGATAAACTTTAAAGTTTGAAAATGCTGCGAATGCCAAGAATATTCTTATGGCCTCAAGTCTAGCCACTGGAGCATAGGTCCCATCATAATCAATGCCTTCAGATTGGGAGTAACCCTTTGCTACCAGTCTTGCTTTATTTCTCGTCACTGTGCCATCTTCATCAAGTTTGTTTCTGAATACCCACCTTGTGCCAACTACTGGTCTGTTTGTAGGTCTGGGCACCAGCTTCCAAACTTCTTGTTGTTTAAATTGATTGAGTTCATTTTGCATAGCAATTACCCAATCAGGATCAGAAAGAGCTTCTTCAGTTTTCTTAGGTTCCATTTCAGATAGAAACCCTGAATAATTACATTGATTTTGAAAAGCTCTTCTAGTCTTTACACCAACATCTGGATCACCAACGATTAGCTCAAAAGGATGAGCTCTATTCCAAACAGTCTGTCTGGGAAGATTTAGTCTTGATGATTCACCTTGTTCTTCATTATGATGTTGAGTATGACTAGTAGATCCTTCATTAGCTCCCCCTGAGTTGTTTCCAGGATGATTAGATGATTGTTCAGAAGTATAAGTGGTGTTATCAATATTATCATTATTTTCACCACTATTATTCTGATTAGACTCATCATTGTCATTGTTGTCATTTGCATCAGCAAAAACATCAGGTGGACTATCATCATCTGAATCTAGATCTGTCATATCTTCAAAAGATAGATTTTCAGATGAATCTTCATTTTGGATACTTGGGAGTTTAGTGTCATCAAATGTAACATTGACACTTTCCATCATCTTCTGATGTTCAATCAAAGACACCTTATAAGCTCTTCTTTCATAACCAACAAAAATTGCTTCATGTGCTTTGGCTTCAAATTTTCCACCTTGATCGTCTCCTTCTTTAAGTACAAAGCATTTAGCTCCAAATACATGGAAGTATTTGAGTGTTGGTTTCTTTTCATTCAATGCTTCATAGGGTGTCTTCATCAAGTCTTTGTTGATCAGAGTTCGATTCTGAGTATAGCAAGCAGTGTTGATAGCTTCAGCCCAAAAATATAATGGAAGCCTTGATTCGCTTAACATAGTACGTGCAGCTTCAATTAAGGTTCTATTCTTTCTTTCAACTACCCCATTTTGCTGAGGAGTTCTTGGAGCTGAGTATTGTCTGGTTATACCTTTTTCAGTACAAAAGTCATTCAGAACTGCATTCTTGAATTCAGTTCCATTGTCTGACCTTATAGCTCTCACTGGATACTTGGAATCCAACTCAATTAACTTGATGTGATCAATCACCAGTTGTGGAGTCTCATCTTTAGAATTCAGGAACAAGACCCATGTGAATTTTGAAAAATCATCAACAATCACAAGAGCATATCTTTTCTTTGACATAGACATCACATTCACTGGACCAAATAGATCCATGTGAAGTAACTGTAAAGGTTCAGTTATTGAAGACATATCAGTGCTTCTGTGAGTTGCCCTTTTTAGTTTGCCTTTTTGACAGGCATCACATAGTCCTTCCTGTGTAAATTCCATAGAAGGTAAACCCCTCACCAATTCTCTCTTGACCAGAGAGTTCATGGTCTTGAAGTTTAGGTGAGAAAGTTTCTTGTGCCATAGCCAACTTTCATTTGTGGATGCTTTAGAATAGAAGCAATTGATTTCTTCAGTGCTTCTAGTGTTCATGTTGGCTACATACAAGTTTCCTTTTCTGACTCCCGTTAGAGATGGTTGTTCACTTCTTTTGTGTGTAATCAGACAATTCTTTTTGTTAAAGTAGACTTCAAATCCCTTGTCACAGAATTGACTGATACTGAGCAAATTATGCTCAAGTCCTTTTACAAAGGACACTTCTTCAATGATAACATTTCCAGCTTCAAGTCTGCCATATCCATCAGTTCTACCTTTGCTGTTATCTCCAAAGGTAACTACTGGGCCGGCCTTCTCCACCACATTTGTCAGCAGGGTTCTGTCTCCAGTCATATGCCTTGAACATCCACTGTCCAAGATCCAGGTTACTCGATCAACCTGTTCAATACCCTGCAATGACAAATGAATTAAACCTTCTTCGGGACCCAAATTTGATTGGGTCCTGCGTATTTAAAGTATTGACCTTTATCAGGCAAAACAACATTTTTAATTTTAACATCTTTAGTCAATAAACATTTAAACTTATAAACAGATTTGAAAATCTTTTGTTTTATCTTGGGTATCCGTGTTTCTCTAGCAGCAGTAACACTTGTGTCATTGACTGGACATTTGACCTGGTAAACATTCTTGGTAACCTTTTGTTTAGTCTTAGGTGCAAATGTCTCTCTCCTAACTTGAGGAGGAAAAGCAGTCTTTGATCGAACATTATTGTTCCTGTTCATGTGCTGTCGAGGAGCATTCTGTTTAACACATGCATAATTACCATTAAAATAAGCACGCATACTGTTAAAAGCACAAGACATACAATTGATAACACCACATGCTTTATGATTAGAATCAATGGTAGGCATGGTATTTTTCTTTTTCAACTTATTAGTACCTAATCCAGTCTTAGAAGAACTAGCTGATTCAACAACTTTGACTGGTACTTTAGATACATCTTTCTTAGATGAAATATTCGTTGTATTAGTGTCCTCAACTGATTTAGCCTTAACAAAGACTGTGACATTTTTCTTGGATGAAACATTCTTTGTATTATTGTTCTTAACAGTTTTATCCTTAACAAAGACTGTGCCATTTGCACTATCCTCATTTCTCATTTCTTCTTGGATAACCATAGAAAGAATATTTGGTGGGCCAGCATCATATTTTTTAAACAGAGGTTCTTTAACATTTTTGAGCACATGTGGTATTCCCCTTTCTTTAGCACTAACAGGGTTAGGGGAATTTATGCCCAATGAACCAACATCTTCATTGTAACCATACCCTATACCTGTTGTTCGTTCTACAATTTGATTGTTAAAGAACTCTTTGGAAACTTTAACCGAATTATAATAAGCCCTGACCTGTGTTTCAAGTTCAGTAATTCTAGCCATTTGTTTGCCTACAACTTCTAGAATAGCTTTTTCCTTTTTATTAAGCATTCTTATTTCATCTCTTTGTTGATCTTGATTAATATGCACCTTTTTCAATTCTGACACTTCATTGCTAAGATTAGTGCTTAACAGATCTAGTCTTCTATATTCAGTTTGTGCATTACCTACTGAATTACGAAGACTACAAATCAACTCAGTGTCAGTAAGAGTTACCGGTTTGTTATGATGAACATATGCTTGATCATTTGCCACCAGTGCAAAATTTCCATATTCCTCATCTTCGCTGTCCGTGTCATCCCAACTCTTACCAGCCGCAACATAGGCTTTTCCAGGTTTCTTCTTCTCAGCAGCAAAATCTCTTCTTTGAGTTTGCTTCGGTTTCTGACATTCAGTGGCAAAGTGCATAAATTCATTACAGTTGAAGCAACGAATCTTGCTTCTGTCAACAGATCCAGTTTTGTATCCTCCCCTGTTACTAGAGGAAGAAGAGCCTCCTCTTTGGAATCTGTTATTTCACTTAAACCTGTACTTTGGATTTCTTCTGAATCTGAAGTTGCCAAATTGTCTTACCATCAATGCCAGGGATTCATCTTCCAGTTGATCTAGCTCTTCCAATGAATAGAAATCTCCACCATCCTGAGTAGGTGGTGTTAGACCAAGTTCTACTTCAGTCTTTTCCTTGTCTGAGCTGTAAGGTAGAACAACCATAGCTTCCACTTCCTTAGGTGCCTCAACTACAAGAGATGTAGATGAACTTGGCACTCTTCCTTTACTAGAGACCTCCCTCTGCTGTACTTGTTCCAGTTCATAGGTTTTCAGAACACCAAACAATCTGTCAAGAGCAATCTTATTCAAATCTCTTGATTCTCTGATGGCTGTTATCCTATGTTCAAGATGAGTGGGCATTGTCAACAAAAACTTCATATTAATCTCCTTCTGTGTATATTGCTTGCCATTGACTTGCAAGTTGTTGATAATTTTGTTATACCTTTCAAACACTTCCTGAATGCCTTCATTAGGGCAAGCTCTAAAGTGTTCATACTCAGAAGTTAAAATCTGAAGTCTGTTTTCCCTGACTTCATCAGTTCCTTCATTGATAGTCTCAATAGTTTCCCACATGTGTTTTGCAGTTTTACAATTTATCACATGACTGTACATCACAGGATCCAGGGAATCTATTAAAATAAGTCTCAAATTCTTATCTAGTCCCGCGTCCTCTTTTTCAGCAGGAGAAAAAGAACTAGCATCCTTTGCAACATCTGATGCAGGTGTTACAACACTTCCTCCAACAACAGATGCAGGTACATGTTCGGGTGGAATTATAGGTCCGTTCTTTAGAACACTCAAATATTTAGAATTTGCAACATCAAGAAACAACTCCATTTTATTTTTCCACATTGTATAATTGTCCTTGTTAAACATGGGAATTTTAACAATGCTTTTTGACGACATGATGAATTTTTAAGTGAGTTAAAAATTCGAGATAGATTTTTGGCGGAATAAAATTAGGATCTTGATTTGTATATCAATCAATAGGCTCTGGTACCAATTGTTAGGTCCACTATGATTGTAGAAGGGGGGTTGAATACAATCAATATCAATTTCTCAAAATTTATTCGTTAAATAATTTTCACTAAAACGAATATTTTGTGCGGAATAAATTGACTCGGATTTCAAGTTAAATATAACTGTATATTAACTTGATGTGGTGTTACAAAATCAATCCAAACTATTATCAAGTGTTTAATAACTAATTAGAAAATTCGACATGAACTTTTCTAATTTAGTTAATAAATCTCAAGATAAGTACTAGGAAACTTAATTCGCTAGTAATACAAGAATCACAAGTAGACAAGTTCTATCGGATAGAATATTACAAAGATGATGAACTTGAATTTATGTGAATTAATTTGTTCTTGGTGTTCTTGATATTTGAGAGAGAATTCTGCTGTGTTTTTCCAGGATATTGCTGTGTTTTGGTCTGTTGCTTCATTCTGTTGCTTCTGCTGTGTTATATAGGTCTGTACTCATTAGATATGACTTAAACTGCTTCAAGACCTATTAAATCAGTTGTCAGCATGACTTAATCTTGCTTCAAGACATAATTTTCTGTAGGTATGACCTAAACAATGTGTCGGTATGACCTAATCTTCAACAGTGTGGTCGGTATGACCTAAACACTTTTGTCGGTATGACCTAACACCTTTCCAGAAATATCTTGCTTCGGTATGACCTATTTCCATCGGTATGACCTAACAGATTTGAGGTCGGTAAGACCTAATCCACTCAGCAGCTCGGTATGACCTAAATCTTTATGCTTAGTATGACTTAGATTTAAGTCATGTCGGTATGACCTAATTTAGGTCATACCGAACTAAACTTAATCAAGACATAATCAATTCAGCATTTAATTACGTCATATTGATCCTTTTAATTAATTAATGATTAACTAATTCATGATTAATTGATACAATAATTAACTTAATAAATGAATTAATTCTATTAGAATTAATTCATTAATTAAATCAATTAAATGATTTATATCAATTAAAAACAAATTAAATTAAATCAATAAATTAATTTAATTCTTCCAAACCACGGAAAATAATAAAGAATTACCACTGACTTATGTTGACGTTCGATGTACTGTCTGGTTCATGAACGACTAACTTCAATGATGCTTCTTCACTTCTGACTTTAAGCTGTGGTTTATTTCTTCTCTCAATTTTCTTGTACTTTGATTGATTTTCAATCTATCACTCGAAAAATCTCTGTCACTGTAAATGAATCCATTCACTTCAATGTTATACTGAGGCTTGATCAGATACCTGATACGTCTTCCAGTGTGAAACATCAAAACTATAGATTGACCTCCTTCTTTCTTCTGACAGATATTGCTTCCTGAGATTCCTGTGACAGATCATACGGATATTTACTTATTACAATTTGGTTTAAGTTGATTAGGATCCTCGAACTACAAATAGGCTGATTCATATGCCTTTCATTATACAAATGGAAACACTCACATTCTCAAGATAAAATATAATTACAAATTATTACATCAATCTTATTCATTGTAAAAGACCTATATTAATAATTCTATTCAATGTAGAAAACCTAATTATATATGATTTAAATCATTGACATTCACTTTTTCGTATTTCAATATAAATACACTTTTTAGTTTACATTTTAAAAATTATCATATAAATCATTGACATTCACTTTTTCATATTTCAATATAAATACACTTTTTAGTTTACATTTTAAAATATAAAATATTTTTTAATGCTAGATCCGACGTTATTCATCTATTTATTTTAAGATCGAACGGTTCTTATTTATTTTGTCGTACTGGGGACCAAACTAGCGACTACCAAATTTTTGTACAAAATCTCTCTTACACTTATTATTAAAACTCACTATCTTCAAATACTAAAAGGTTATATTTCCTAAATCGAATAAAATTTTAAACGTAAAAAATTGTCAATTTCTTCTATCTTTTATTTCTTGATAGTTTCAATTGGAATAACTGTTAAACCATCACTAAATTAAATATTATTTTATTAATTTCACGTGGATAGTAAAATCGTCCAAATCAAATTTTAAGAATTGAAGATAAAAATACATAGTAAATTGAACGTGTAAAATCTTATATATGAATTTTTTAACAACAATTTGATATGTAAATTAAAAACAAATAAATTTTAAAAAAATTAGTATAATTATAGATATTAGAAAAGGAGCCGTGCGTTGCATGGGTTATAAGCTTATAGCCCGTGCAAAGCACGGGTTATTTTTAATTTTTTATAATTTATTTATAGTGTGATATGATATTATAAATATTAATTTTAATATGGTATTAGAAGAATTCGAACCTTAGATTTTTTTTTAAATAAAAAAAATATTATTTATTAGAGTTCACACAATCAATATACTATTTTTGCAATATCTTGAGTTCAAAAAATCAGATTTAGACGATTTTACTACTCATATAAAATTTAAGAAATCATTTTTAATTTAGTGATGGTTAATGAAAGAAAAATGAAGTTATGAATTTTTAAATTGAGAATTCGATTCAATTTAAAAAATCTACTTTTATTTGTTTTAGATTGTTTAAATTTTCTTTTTGATATTCACATATAATCCTACTATCAATCAAATAAACATTTTAATATTAAATCTAACAGTTTTCATCTATCTATTTTAAGATCCAACGGTTCATACTATTTTGATCGTTCAGCGACAATCATATTACCGTACTACCAAAAAACTGGATAAGATCTCACTTATGCTTTCTTATAAGGATATAATTTTATTGTTGACGGGATTTGAACCTTAAATTTATGAGAATATTTTAAATATTAAAAGAAAAATATTCTTTCATAACCGTTTACTATATATGAGGATATACTTAATATAATAGAAATATATTTAGAAGTTTTATAAGTTTGTTACCAATAATAGTTTTAGAATAATGATTAAAAAAAACGATAGTGTTTGAATAATGATTATTTTACATCATTTATATATATGCGAACAATGTTACTTTGATTGTAAGAGACATGCGGAGTACGGTTTACATCATTACATGACTACATTACAGGAATATTAATACTTATAGAACAGCTAAGTCTTAATATCTAAGTAGTTAATACATTGGAATCCATTTCCTAGATAAATTCTAACTATATACTTAGGGGGTGGTATTGTATTATGATTTTTAAATACTTTTTAAGACTTTAGATGTTTGGAGGTATTCAATTAATACTTTTAAAGACTCTTTAAAAGTAAGGAGGTATTGTATCGTGATTTTAAAAAAGTATTTAAAAGTTTAAGGTATTCAATTACAATTTTTAAGGAGTTATTAAAAGTCACTTGTTATTCAGAAAGTAAATGATTTTGGTGGAAAAATAAAAATGAGTGACTTTTTATGACTTTTTATGAAAAAGTGTATATATTTTCTCCAAAAATTGTCACGTCTTTTGATAACTGGATTTATATCCACTTGTAGCGTTCCATATCGGCTTAAATTGATTGTCTTGGACTCAAGTTTGTTGTAGTTTTGATGTGTTTTTAGTGAATTTGTGCAGGAATAAGAGTCGGATGTGGGATGATGTTTTCCATGCTTAAATGGTGGGTTTTGAGCTTAAAGAATAACAGTACATCAAATTGCGAGAGAGCCAGAAGAAACGGAATGAAAATCGGAGTTAAAACGACGAAAATAGAACAAAATCAGCGAAATGAACAGTAACGGACGCGCATGAACAGTAATGGACGCGCATGAACAGTAACGGACGCGCATGAACAGTAGCAGTCAGCGGGTAAAAAATCAGCCAGAATTTCTGATTTTGTTTTGGCCATATCTTGAGTTCTACAAGTCCGTTTTGGACGATTCAACTGCCCACGCGAAGATAACGGAATTTTCTATCATTCTAAGGTGGTCCGGAGTCCAGAATTATTGAAGAGAATTTTCCTTCAAAACAGAATCAACAGAAATTGCCAGAATTCAATTCTAAACATGAAATTGCCACAATTCCTACTTCTAATCAGTATGGTAATTGCTCTGGGCGGCTAGAACATTCCAGAATCAGATCTACATATGGAATTTACAATTCTATTCTCATTCAGGAACGGAAATTGTCATACTCCTATTCCAACTCTAAAACGGCAATTGCTTGATGGAGAGGCAAATTGGGGCTATAAATACAAATCTTGGGGGACAGAAAAAACACACACCATTACATATCAATTACTTAGGTTTATTTGTATCTTTTCATACTTTGTTTATATCATGGTTTCATCAGATCCCATGATGACGAGAGGTTCGATTATGAACTAATCATTGTCATGGGATTCTAACTGATTTACTTATGGAGCTTTAGTATCTTGATTGCTTTAAAGATCTGTGTGTGATGTATATCTGATATCCTCGTATGGTTATGCTTAATTGTTAGATGCGTAGCTAACATCTAATTTTTTAATCTCTTGTGAAGTGAAAGTGGATCTTGAGATTTAGAACTTGCCATGCTAGCATAGGTTCATGATTGTTTATCAACATTATTCGTAGTATGAGATGAAAATACTTATATTGCCCTGTGTGATCTTTATGGATAACTTGTTCTTCAACCGTTATGTTTTCAAATTATATAGACATATAGGGTCTAAGCATAATTGGTGTCTATTCATCTTCTATCTCTTTTGTGGATGTATGTTTAGTTTGGTATTCGTATACTGAGAAGTAGCGTGTACTTGTTTCGTGTTATCCGATCAGATATCATAACCATTGCATATAGTGATTAAAGGAGTCAGATCTAAGCGAAATATTTAATGAAGTTAGGATTCCATGGTTCATATTGCGTAAGTAATTTCATTTTAATTATCGTTAGTTAGTTAATTCTTAGTTGATAATTTGCATCTTAGTTAGTTTAGTTAATTAAAACTCAAATTTGTTATTTGTCTTAGCAGTGAGTAATAACCATACATTGTTGCATAGGTACAATAACTGAATTAAAACCATAACCAGATCTCTGTGGGAACGAACTCGACTTATTCATATATTACTTGTGACCACGTACGCTTGCGTGATTTAGTGCAAACATCTTTTTTGAGAAGATTTGACAAAAGTTTGTTTTCCCTCAACGATAGCTCCCATCTAGGGTTCCATCCTTGCCGAAAGAGGTTACTTTTTTTCTCCCACCTAGTGAAGTTGTATTTGCTTCTTCTTACAGGAGTTTCTTTCCCTCTATTACTCTAGTTGCTCTGCATCAATTTGTGTAGATCTGTTATTTATTGCTCGGGCAAGGTGATTTTGTTCAGTATTTGATGGATATTATCAAGCCTGAGCTATCAGAGCCTACTAATACCATCAGTTCGTTTAAGCTTGTAGGGTTGTTGGAGAGTGCAATAAGGTCCTCCAGTGCACATGTTAAATATAATTGATGTGTTTTGATCAGTGTTTAAGTGTTACAGGGAGTTATCAGAGTTTAGCTGGAAGCAGTCAGAGTTTGCGTAAACTCTGACAGTTGGAAGCTCGACAGAGTTTGTTAAACTCTGTCTGAAGGAAGCGCGTCTACTGTTCAACAGTGATTGAAGATTAATTATGGAAGCGATATCTTTGAAGATTGGATAGCTATCAAAGAGATCGAGTTGACATAGGAGACGTGTGACAATCTGTAATTGATATCATTGTATAGCTGATTATTAGGAATATCAATTGGAGATTGTATCGTAGCTGTATGGTATATAAATACAGATAGGTTAACCCTAGAAGGGTATCGATAACGAATTATCATTATTGTAACCTAGCAGCTCTTTGTGATATTTTACATCACGAAGAGGGTTTGAAATACAAGAAGTTTTTTAAGTGCATAAACGCTTTTACTTATTAATCTCTCATACAAAGTTGATTATTAATTGTGTATTCGGCCTAACAAGTGGTATCAGAGCCAATCTGTTACTTTATTACAGGTTAAGATCCAAACACAACAATAATCATGTCAGAAATTCTTCCACCAACACCTACTATTTCTGAAAAGGCTCCTACTACTGTGAGTCGTTATGAACCAATCAGGGTTCCTATTCTGAGGCCATTATTGTATGCTATGTGGAAGGTCAAGATGACTATGTTTCTGGAGGCTACAGATCCAGAATATCTTGACAGGATTTATGAAGGCCCTCACAATCCTACAAAGCTATCTGTTGCAGTTGCTGGTGAAGCAGCAAAAATGGTTCCAAAGGAAAAGAAGGACATGACTCCTGAAGATCTATCATCAATTGCTAAGGATGCAAAAGTTAGGCATTTACTGCATAGTGCTTTAGACAATGTTATGTCTAACAAAGTCATTAACTGCACCACTGCAAAAGAGATATGGGATGCTCTTGAAGTCAGGTGTCAAGGAACTGCAGCTATTAAGAAGAATAGGAGAAACATACTCACACAAGAGTATGAGCATTTTGAGGCTAAACCTGAAGAGACCATGACAGAAACATTTGATAGATTCTGTAAACTGATTAATGATCTGTCATTGATCAACAAAGAGTATGATCTAGAAGACTCGAATCTCAAGTTTCTTCTTTCTCTACCTGAAAAGTGGGATGTGAAAACAACCACTATTAGAGACAACTATGATCTTGCTGAAACAGAGATTGATGAAATCTATGGACTGCTCAAAACTTATGAATTGGAAATGGAACAGAGAAATAGGAGATCAAGCAGGAAAGGAAAGTCTGTTGCTCTTAATGTTGAAGAGAAGCCTCAGAAGAAAGAGGCAACAAGAAGGAAAATGAAAGGAAAAGGTTTGGTCATACATTCAGAAAGTGAATCACCAAACTCTGATTATGATTCAAATTCTTCTGAATCATCTGACTCTGAGGATGATGAAGAAGAAATGAGGAAAATGGCTGTGTTAATGGTGAAGACTTTCAAGAAAATGGGCTTCAAGAATTTCAAGAAAGGAAAAAGGTTTTCTAGGGATTCAAATGAAGACAGGAAAAGCTACAGGAAGTCTGATAAGAGAGATTCTAAAGGAAAGAAGGATAAGTCTGAAATTCAATGCTACAAGTGTAAGGAGATGGGCCACTATGCTCCTGAGTGCAAGAAAGGTAAAACTGGAAAGGTACTCTACACTAAAGGCAGAGATTGGGCAGATACTTCAGATTCTGATGAAGAAGTAAACTATGCTCTCATGGCTACTACTGAATCAGAATCCTCTGAAAATCAGGTACCTCTAACTACCTATGCTTATAATATTGATGACATTGCTCAATTAAGAATTTTTCTTAAGTCATTGCATATAAGTTATAGGGATCAGACTTTAGAAAATGAGAGGATAAAAGCTGAAAATTTTGAACTTAAAGAAAGAAATAAACTTGTTGAAGAGAAACTTGAAAACATGCAACAAGTTCAGAAAGAGAGAGATGATGCTGTTTCTATAGAACAGGATTTGCTTCAGAAATATAAACAACTAGAATCTGAGTTAGAGGAAGCAAATAAGAAAATTAGGACTTGGACTAATTCTGGAAAGGACACTCAACAGATTTTTCAAACAGACACTGTTGGTCTAGGTTATAATGAGGGAGATGAACTTAGATTTCAAAATCAAGTTAAAGTCAGAACTAAATTTGTTCATGGAACCAGTAAATTTTTGTCTGAGAATGAAAAAGAAGCTGTCAAAAGAAAACCAGTAAAAACTAGTGTTAAACAGGTTAATATTGGTTCAATGACAGATAAACAACTCAAACATAAACTGAAGGAGTTAAAATCTGTTGAGAAAAAGAAAGTGTCAAACAAGAACAGAAATGGAAAAGTAGGCATTACTTCAGGAAATAAACCAATGCTTGCTAGTTATGCTCCAAGAAAGACATGTCATAACTGTGGTAGTACTAAGCATCTTGCAAATTTTTGCAAGAAAAATAAAAATATAAATTCTTTACCTACAAAGTCTGAGGTAAAGAAGGATTTTGCTAGAACTAAGCCACAGACTCTATGCACACACTGTGGAAGCACTTGGCATTCCATCTATACTTGCAGAGAATATCATGCTATCTATCATAATTACTATGAACTGAAACCCAATCTGAAATGGGTTAAAGTTGATACTGCAAGTGTAAACACTGATAATGTTAGCTCAAACTCTGATAATGTTAATTCCGCTGCAAAAGCTAACAAAGTTAAGAATGCCAAAGGATCCAAGCAAGTCTGGATCCTTAAAACTAATCCTCAGTAATTGTTTGTGATTGCAGGGTAACAGGGAGGCAACCCTAGTCGTGGACAGTGGATGTTCAGGACACATGACTGGAAATAAAGCCCTGTTATCAGAATATGAGGAGAAGGCTGGCCCAAAAGTTTCCTATGGTGATGGCAATATAGGAAGAACATTGGGATATGGCAATATCAATCTTGGAAATGTCATCATCAACAATGTAGCTCATGTCCCAGGACTCAAGCATGACTTGCTATCTGTGAGTCAAATCTGTGACAAGGGATATCATGTAGATTTCCAACCTGAATATTGTGAAGTTATCAGCAAATCTACAGGAAAGGTTGTTCTAGTTGGTCACAGGCAAAACAACATTTATGAAATCAAGCTTTTGATAGACTCTGTTGGAAAAGCTGTTTGCCTGTCTACAAGAATGTCTAGTGAAGAGAGTTGGAAGTGGCACAAGAAACTCTCACATTTGAACTTGAACAACATCAATGAATTGATCAGAAAGGATCTTGTAAGAGGACTCCCAAAGACCCTGTTAAATGTTGATGGCCTATGTGACTCATGTCAGAAGGCTAAACAAAGGAAGTCATCTTTCAAGAGCAAGACAGAATTTTCTATCACTGATCCCTATCATCTTCTGCATGTTGATCTCTTTTGTCCAGTAAATGTTATGTCTATTGCAAGAAAGAAATATGCTTTAGTCATTGTTGATGAATACACTAGATTCACCTGGGTGTATTTTCTAGCAAAGAAGGAAGAAACTGCATCGACTCTGATGGAGCATGTGAAGCTTCTGGACAAAGGATCAAGCAACAAAGTCAGAATCATCAGAAGTGATAATGGAACTGAGTTCAGAAATGCAACAATGGAAGAATTCTGCAAGGACAATGGAGTGAAACAAGAATTTTCAGCACCTGGTACACCACAACAAAATGGTGTAGTTGAAAGGAAAAATAGAACCTTAATTGAAGCTGCCAGAACTATGCTTGATGAAGCAAAATTGCCAACTTATTTCTGGGCAGAAGCTGTTCAAACTGCTTGTTTTACTCAAAATGCAACACTGATCAATAAGCATGGAAAGACACCATATGAGATGGTGAAGAAAAAGAAGCCTAACCTGAAATATTTTCATATTTTCGGGTGCAAATGTTTTGTTTTGAAGACTCATCCAGAACAGTTGACCAAGTTTGAACTAAAGGCAGATGAAGGAATTTTTGTTGGCTATCCACTGTCAACAAAGGCATTCAGAGTTTACAATCTGAGAACTAAAGTGATCATGGAATCTATACATGTTTCTTTTGATGATAAGAAGATAACTGGACTTGAAGACAAAGATGAATATGATCAACTGAACTTTGAAAATGAAGTTTTAAACTCTGATGAAGGAAACTCTGATAAAACAATTCTGACAGACTCTGTTGAAACAAACTCTGAACCTCTACTGGTAAATTCTGAAGAAACTTCTCAGTCACAACAAAGGGGAGAACCAGTTGAGGGGGAGCATGATCAAAATGAAGACTCAAACACTGATACTGAGTCAACTGAAAAATCTGGATCAAACTCTGATGCTTCAAACTCTGAAAATTCAAATTCTGACTCTGGGCAGTCAAGTTCAGGGGGAGTCTCAGAAAACAAAGATAGATCACAACAAAATCAGGAGAGCATGGATCAAGGGGGAGGATCACATACTGATAGAAGTCATTTGCCTTCTGCTAGGAAATGGACTAAATCACATACACCTGATTTGATAATTGGTGATCCAGATGCAAAAGTAAAGACAAGAAGTGCTACTGCAAGTGAATGTCTGTTTCATGCATTCTTGTCTAAAAATGAACCAAAGAAAGTGGAAGAAGCTCTTCAAGATGCAGACTGGATAACAGCAATGCAGGAAGAGTTAAATGAATTTGAAAGAAATGAAGTTTGGACCCTTGTACCAAGGCCAAAGAATAGATCTATTGTTGGTACTAAATGGGTTTTCAGAAACAAGACTGACAGTGAAGGTGTTATCACGAGGAACAAGGCTAGACTGGTAGCAAAAGGTTATTCACAGCAGGAAGAAATAGATTATGATGAAACATTTGCTCCAGTAGCAAGATTGGAGGCAATCAGAATTTTTCTAGCATATGCCTCTCACAAGAAATTCAAAGTGTTCCAGATGGATGTGAAAAGTGCTTTTCTGAATGGAAATCTTGAAGAAGAAGTGTTTGTTGAACAACCACCAGGATTTGTGGACCCCAAATATCCAGATTATGTCTACAGGCTAGATAAGGCACTATATGGACTTAAGCAGGCACCAAGAGCATGGTATGAGACACTTGTTCAGTTTCTCCTAGAAAGTGGATTCAACAGAGGAACAATTGACAAAACACTGTTTTATTTCAATCAAGGAAGTGACCTGCTTTTAGTTCAAATTTATGTTGATGACATCATCTTTGGGTCTACTAATGATAAACTCTGTAAGAAGTTTGCCAAGCTCATGCAGTCCAGATATCAAATGAGCATGATGGGAGAGCTTAGTTACTTTCTAGGCCTACAGGTGAAACAAACAGAAGATGGAATTTTCATTAATCAAGAAAAATACACCAGAAATCTTCTCAAGAAATTTGGTATGCTTGACTGTTCATCTGCATCAACTCCCATGGCAACAGCAACTAAACTGGACAAAGACAGAGGAGTTTCAGTGGATATGACAAACTACAGGGGCATGATAGGATCTCTTCTATACTTGACAGCTAGTAGGCCTGACATCATGTATGCAACCTGTCTTTGTGCAAGGTTTCAGGCAGATCCTAGAGAGCCACATCTGACAGCTGTGAAAAGAATCTTCAAGTATCTCAAGGGCACCATATCATTAGGTCTGTGGTACCCCAGAGAATCATATTTTAAGCTACTTGGGTATTCTGATGCAGACTTTGCAGGCTGTAAGGTAGACAGAAAGAGCACTAGTGGAAGTTGTCAATTTCTTGGTGACAGACTTGTTTCCTGGTACAGCAAGAAACAGAAATCAATCTCCACATCTACAGCTGAAGCAGAGTATATTGCAGCTGGTAGCTGTTGTGCACAGATCTTATGGATGAAGAATCAATTGCTGGATTATGGATTGAGGTACAGTAATATCCCTATTTACTGTGATAATCAAAGTGCTATTGCTATGACAGGTAATCCAGTACAGCATTCAATGACCAAGCACATCAGCATAAGGTACCACTTCATCAGAGAACATGTGGAAGAAGGAAATATTGAACTACATTTTGTATCTACAGAACAACAGCTTACAGATATCTTCACTAAACCATTGAGTGAAGCTACATTTACAAGACTGGTCAATGAACTAGGAATGGTCTCTGGTTCTGACTAGAAATGTTGGTTAGATTCAAACTTTACTTATGTGATGTATTAATCATATTTCCTGATTGGTTAAATGCTAAGTGAACTCTGTTGATTAAACTCTGTTATGCATACTCTGTTAAACTCTGTCAGTATGTCTGTATGTCATACACTGTTAATAAGTTTGATAAACTCTGTGAACTCTGAGTTGATTTTTGTCTGAATGAAAACACCAATGAAGAAATATGTATGAAGCATGATTCTGAGCAATTAATCATGAATCTTTCTGAGTTATTGTGATCTAATCTTAGATTGTGCAGAAAGTTAACACAGCATGATACTGGCTCATATTTATAGCATCTCTTAGTTTATTTTGTCCTAAACTCTGAGTCTATAAATACTGTTTGCATTACCTTTCATGAAAAACTACTGATGTTGATGAACTCTAAACTCTGTTAGTTATACTCTGATAAAATAAAATGTTTACTGCAATACCCCAAAGAAAATGTATATAGGTTGTGATACTCCTTTGAGATTATGTTGGATACTAGGATGACCCAGGAACCTATTGGTATATAATATGTGCTAAAATTCTCTGATTTTTGGTGACTAGTTAAATACTAGGATGACCCAGGAACTTATGAAAATGATAAGGGCTAAAATTTTTGAATTTTTGGTGACTGGTTCCAACCTCTGATTACTGGAATAAAAAAAAATAATAATAAAAAAAAATGAAAAAAAAAATGATGAAAATAAAAAAAATGTATATAAAGGGGGTATAAAATAAAAATTACTGTATAAAGTTTGATTACTTCAGAGTTTAGCTTTCATCATACAGTCAGTGTTTACTATGACAGTTTGTGCATTCAGTGTTTATTGATTTACTTTATGGATTTTATGAAAAATTAGATGCTCTAAAAATTGACTTAGTAAACTCTGCTTCACACACACAAATATTCACAACTGTGCAATTTATGAAAGGGTTTCGGTGATAAAGTTGAAGAATTGACAAACGCTGTTGATTCGTGATTTGTACTCTAAGGTAAATTTTCACTTGGACAATTTGAAAGTCTTGGAGTAAGTAGGGTTTGTGACAACTGTTAATCAGTGGATAGTTGATGAATGTGTTCTTTATATGATTACTTTAATTAGTCTTCATATTCTCTTCTTGATTAATTTTCTTGAAGAACAGTTCATATAACATATATAACAGTTGCAGAACACAGTGAATATGATTAGAGAAACAAAATTTTCATTGATAATACGAAAGAGATTACAAGCAAATATTACATCTTTTTGTTTTCTCTATCTACTAATCTATTCAACAGGAATGTAAAAGGTCCGTCCACACCACTCCATTGTTAGCAAAAATTCCCAGATCCCATCTTTGCCACTTTGTTTGGGTGGAAGTTGAAGGGATAAGGTTATTTTTGCTGACATATTCATTAACAATGGTTGGTGGTGGTGGATGAGGATGCCTTCGAGGAGAGCCATGCCAATGTTGCTTGGAGGGCAGCATCGATGTCGATCACCCTTGCAGGTTTCTCTCTCTCGAGCTCTTCAAGACCAGCATCCATTTGCAGCCACAGCGTCTCAAGCTGCCTTTCCCACTCAAACGCTTCAAATTCTTCACGCGTATAGCTGAAGATGTCCCTATTCTCGACAAGATGAAGGTTTTTCTCTTTGATGGTAAGGTTGGCCATTGTTTTTCAAGAGTATTTGGTTTGAAGGGTTTGTGATTTTATAGGGGAGACTGAAAGGTCAAAGCTTTAATGAAATAATCTGAGCAAGTCTCTAGGCCTTAAATAGAGATGGGTAAGAACGAAGTTCTTAATCGCTTCGTATTCTGGTTATTAAAGGCAACAGGCGCACGTGACCCACTCGCCCTTTAATGTGTCCCACTTACCTATTATCGTGTCCCACTACACATTAATCAAGGAACTGATTGAGTGTTTGTTACATAAGAGATTGAGTTTTTCATTACTTTAATCACTTTTGTGTCCAAACATACCTAAGTCACTCTCAGTGGTAGAACAAACTCCACCAACTAGTGAAGAGGATTCAGAAAATATACCTCTAGCAAAACGAAGAAAACTGGTATTCTCTGATTCTGTGGATGAAGATATTGAAGCTCCAGAGGTTGTTTCACAGCAAACACCTCCTGTTGAGGTTGAGAAAGATGCAATACCTGCAGAGGATGTAATACCTGCAGAGGATGTAATGCCTGCAGAGGATAAAATGCCTGCAGAAGAGGATGCAAGAGATGGTGTTTCTCCGATAAATGATATTCCTGATTCATTTATGCCATTCTCTGATCCTATCTCTGATATTGGTGTAGCTGATCAACCTACGGCTGTTCTTTCTGAAGCTGTGGCATCTCATACTGAGTTAATATCTGATGCTCACCAAAATGTTGAAGAAGGTGAAGAAATTGATCAGGCAACCAAAGCAACTTCTCAGTCAATGCCTGTTGCTGAGCCTGAGCAACATGGAGAAAATCTTGCCAAGCCTACAGAAGAAATTGCTAAATCTATGGCTGAAGATGAACCAGTTAAAGCTACAAGTGTTGAAGCTGAAGGTGACAGTAGTGCAAACTCTGATGCTTCTCTGAGTGCACCAGTACAAACTGACAATAAACATACACCTTTTCCTCAACCTTGTACTTCTCATGAAGTTGAGAGAGCACAATTTGCCAAGAATGCTGCTGAATGGTATAAAGAAGATTGTATTTTTCCACCAGAAAGAGCAGCTAAGTTTGTTAAGCAAAGTGCTGATACTATCTCCAATCCAGAGATACTTTCTTGCTTGAAAGCAACTGTAGTTCAAGTAAAAACTCTGGATAGAAGATTTGATGATACTACTTTGGCAATCACTGCTTTGCGAAATGAGGTTGTAGCTAGAGAAATGAAAATGGAAACACATTCAAAACTAGTGACTACAAAATTCTCTAAAGCTCAAGACAATATCTTTGCCAGGCTGAGTAAAGTTGAAGAGAACCAGTCTGACTTATCTGCTAAAATTGATTCTATTGCTACCTCCCTGGAGTTAATTACTTCTATCCTTATGCCTGATGATGTCAAAAAGGGGGAGAGAGTTGTCAGAAGGGATAGTGCTGGAGATGGAGGGGCAAGTAACAAAGGAAAGAAAAAGGCTGAAGAGGTTCAAACTCTGAGAACTAGTAATTCATCAAAATCACAGTCTGTTGGGAGAAATGCTGATACTCAAGGAACTTCAAGGACCAAGAGTTTACTGTTATCTTCAAATCCACAAACTGATGAAGAATTGGCTGCTAAGCTGTTCATTGAAGAGAATGAGGAAGGAGTAACGATTGAGGACATTGAAGCTGAGGAAAAGAGTTTACAAGAAGAACATCTTAAAGCTTTAAAGTCTGATAAGGTACAAAGAGGAAAAGCTCCTAGACCTGTTGTTAAAGGTGTTGTGATCAGGGAAAGGACTGAAGTTAGTCAAAGTTCTCGGTTCTCAAAGGAAGCAATTGCAGCAGAGGCTAAACTCAAGCTAAAAGGCATTGAAGGTGAAAGTTCACAGAAGAAAGTTACAACTTCTGTTGCATCTCAAGCAATGATCACACCTTTACACTCTTCACAGTTGAAATCTGTTTTTGGAAAAGGAACAATTTCTGATCCAAATGTGTTATCTGGAGTCTCAATGAATGTTTCTGATGGAAAAGCTTTATCTGGCAAGATTGGAAATAATAAGGCTGGACTAGGTTCACATAAAGATAAAAGGCAATATACTGGTCCTAGAGATCCTTCTTCACTGGCTGTTCCAGGTCGTGGTGTTCCTCAAGAGAGTTTGGACAGACTGGAATCAGTGCAGTTAGTTCATCAGAAGAGTTTAGACAAGGATTTTCTTTTATACTTCATGGCTGATGGGACAGTATTCAAAGTTGGTGAGGATGATATTGGCTTGAAATATTGGGAAGAACTAGAGTATGTTCTGTATCTTCTCAAGGTGAATAGTCGAAGGACTCAGTCAGTTGCTAATGTGCTCAGACAGAAAATGACTCAGAATCTGGCAATCAGAGGACAGAAATACAATAGCAGATATATTCCTAAGTACAGGGATTACAAAGGAAATCTCATTGAAATGAAGAAAGGTACTGCAAAGTTAAAAACTGATTTGGGAATCACAGTACTTGACTTCAATACACAGGCAGAAAAAGTCAGATTTATCAGACTGGGTAATGAAATGAGAAGGAACAAGATTTATGATCTTAGGGCTGCTATTTACCTGACAGATGAAAGTGATCCTCATCTCAGAGAAATCAAAGAAGCAATGAAGATTGAACTTGAAAATGCAGAAAGAAGATTGCTGATTGATTATCTCAGAACCATGCCAGATCTTGAAATTATAAGAGATTAAGTTCTGTAAGAATTCTCTTATTCTTTTTAGTTTTTATTAAGTAGAAGCTTAAACTCTGAATTTGTATAAACACTGTATTTGTCTATTTGTTTTGACATCATCAATTACTGTCATTAACTTGTACATTTTTTTTTGCTAATGAACAAGTTGGGGGAGATTGTTAAATATAATTGATGTGTTTTGATCAGTGTTTAAGTGTTACAGGGAGTTATCAGAGTTTAGCTGGAAGCAGTCAGAGTTTGCGTAAACTCTGACAGTTGGAAGCTCGACAGAGTTTGTTAAACTCTGTCTGAAGGAAGCGCGTCTACTGTTCAACAGTGATTGAAGATTAATTATGGAAGCGATATCTTTGAAGATTGGATAGCTATCAAAGAGATCGAGTTGACATAGGAGACGTGTGACAATCTGTAATTGATATCATTGTATAGCTGATTATTAGGAATATCAATTAGAGATTGTATCGTAGCTGTATGGTATATAAATACAGATAGGTTAACCCTAGAAGGGTATCGATAACGAATTATCATTATTGTAACCTAGCAGCTCTTTGTGATATTTTACATCACGAAGAGGGTTTGAAATACAAGAAGTTTTTTAAGTGCATAAACGCTTTTACTTATTAATCTCTCATACAAAGTTGATTATTAATTGTGTATTCGGCCTAACAGCACAATATGATGATCCTGACATACTGGATAGATTGAGGGTCAAAATGATGCCACACAACATAGGAGATAGAGGGTGGGATGTCTACTCCCTGGAATACGATGCAAGAATGCCTTTAAATACTCTGTTTACAGAGCCAGTCATGACGAAGTATCTCAGAATCTTCAATTTCCTAAGGAAGCTTAGACGGGTAGAGCATGCACTCATTGGTGTTCGCACCTGAATCATGCCCTATAGTTAATAATGTTTCTGTTAGGCCGAATACACAATTAATAATCAAATTCGTATGAGAGTTTAACAAGTAATATGTTTATGCACTTAAAAACTTCTGATATTAAGAACCCTCTTCGTGATGTAAACTATCACAAAGAGCTGCTAGGTTACAATAAAGATAATTCGTTGTACGATACCCTTCTAGGGTTAACCTAACTATATTTATAAAACATACAGCTTCGATACAATCTCTAATTGATATTCCTAATAATCAGCTATACAATGATATCAATTACAGATTGTCACACGTCTCCTAAGTCAACTCGATCTCTTTGATAGCTATCCAATCTTCAAAGATATCGCTTCCATAATAATTCTTCAATCACCGTTGACCAGTAGACGCTGCCTCCAGACAGAGTTTGACAAACTCTGTCGAGCTTCCATCAATCAAGGTTTACACTAAAATCTGACCGCTTCCAGCTAAACTCTGATAATTCACTGTAACACTTAAACACTGATTAAAACACATCAATTATATTTAACAATCTCCCCCAACTTGTTCATTAGCAAAAATGCACAAGTTAATGACAATAATTAATGATGTCAAAACAAATAGACAAATACAGTGTTTATACAATTTCAGAGTTTAAGCTTCTACTTAACAAAATCTACAGAGAATAAGAAAATCCTTACAGACCTTAATCTCTTATCTCTTCAAGATCTGGCATATCTCTGAGATAATCTATGAGCAATCTTCTTTCTGCATTTTCAAGCTCAATCTCCATAGCTTCTTTAATCTCTCTGAGCTGAGGATCACTCTCATCTGTCTGGTAGATAGCAGCCCTAAGATCATAGATTTTGTTCCTTCACATCTCATTTCCCAGTCTGATAAATTTAACTTCTTCTGACTGTGAATTGAAGTCAAGTACTGTGATTCCCAAATCAGTCTTTAATTTTGCAGTACCTTTCTTCATTGCAATAAGATTTCCATTGTAATCCCTGTACTTAGGAACATATCTGCTATTATACTTCTCTCCTCTGATTGCCAAATTCTGAAGCATCCTCTTTCTGAGCACATTAGTAACTGATAGAGTCCTTTGACTATTCACCTTGAAAAGATATAGAACATATTCTAGTTCTTCCCAATATTTCAAGCCAATATCATTCTCACCAATTTTAAATACTGTCCCATCAGCCATAAAGTACAAGAGAAAGTCCTTCTTTAAACTCTTCTGATAAACTAATTGTACTGATTCCAGTTTGTCCAAACTCTCTTGAGTGACACCACGACTTGGAACAGCCAGTGAAGAAGGATCTCTAGGACCAGTATATTGCCTTTTGTCTTTGTGTGAACCTAGTCCACCCTTATTGTTTCCAACTTTACCAGACAAAGCTCTTCCATCAGAAATATTCATAGAAACTCCAGATAATATATTTGGATCTTGAATTGTTCCTTTCCCAAAAACCGATTTCAACTGAGAAGATTGTAAAGGTGTGGTTATAACTTGTGATGCAACAGAAGTTGTAACTTTCTTCTGTGAACTTTCTCCTTCAATGCCTTTCAGCTTGAGTTGAGCTTCTGCTGCCATTGTTTCCTTTGAAAACTGAGATCTCTGACTAACATCAGCCCTTTCCTTAATCACAACACCTTTAACAATAGGCCTAGGAGCTTTTCCTCTTTTTATCTTACCAGACTTTAAAGCCTTGAGATGTTCTTCTTGTAAACTCTTTTCTTCAGCTTCAATGTCCTCAATTGTAACTCCTTCCTCATTCTCTTCAATAAACAACTTAGCAGCCAATTCTTCATCAGTCTGTGGATTGAAAGGTAATAGCAAACTCTTGGTCTTTGAAGTACCTTGAGTATCAGTATTTATCCCAACAAACTGTGATTTAGATGACTTGCTAGTTCTCAAAGTTTGAACTTCTTCAGTTTTGTTCTTTCCTTTACTGCTTGCTCCTCCATCTCCAGCACTATCCCTTCTGATCAGAGTTTGAGATTGCTTGCACTTGTCTTTAGCTACTCTCTCCCCCTTTTTGACATCATCAGGCATAAGAATAGATGTAATTAACTCCAAGGAGGTAGCAATAGAATCAATTTTAACAGACAAGGCAGACTGATTTTCTTCAACTTTACCCAGCCTAGCAAAGAGATTGTCTTGAGCTTTAGAAAATTTTGTATTCATGAGTTTTGACTCTCTTTCCATTTTCATTTCTGTAGTTAGGATCTCAGTCCTCAAATCAGTGATTGCCTTTGTAGTGTCATCAAATCTTCTATCCAGAGTTTTGACTTGAACTACAGTTGCTTTTAAGCAAGAAAGAATCTCTGGATTGGAAATAGTATCAGCAGTTTGCTTAACAAAATCAGCTGCTCTCCCTCGTGGAAAAATGCAATCCTCTTTGTACCAGTCAGCAGCAAATTTTGCAAGTTGTGCTCTTTCAACTTCATGAGACTGACAAGGTTGAGTGAATGGTGTATGTTTATTGTCTGTTTGTACTGGTGCACTTAGAGAAGAATCAGAGTTTGCACTGCTTTCACCTTCAGATTCAACACTTGCAGCTTTAGCATGTTCATCTTCAAGTAAAACACTGTGCTGAGCATTGTCAGCCACAGTTTCTGCAATTTCTTCTGCAGCCTTGTCAAGATTTACTTCATGTTGCTCAGACTCAGCAACAGAGTTTACATTCTTGTCATCAACAGGCATAGACTGAGAAGTAGCCTTGGTTGCTTGATCAATCTCATCTCCTCCTTCAACAGTTTGGTGAGCATCTGATAGTAACTCTCTATGTGATGCTACAGTTTCAGAAAGGACAACCGTAGGTTGATCAGCTGCACCAGTATCAGAGATAGGATCAGAGAATGGCATAAATGAATCAAGAATATCATTCATTGGAGAAAAGCCATCTCTAGTATCCTCTTCTGCAGGCATTTTGTCCTCTGCAGGCATTTCAACCTCTGCAGGTATTTCAACCTCTGCAGGTATTTCATCTTTTTCAACCTCAACAGTAGGTGTTTGCTGTGAAACCACCTCTGGAGCTTCAACATTTTCATCCACAAAATCAGAGATTACCAGTTTTCTTCTCTTCGCTAGAGGCACTTCATCTGAATCCTCTTCACTAGATTGTGGAGATTGTGCTACCACTGAGAGTGACTTAGGTATGTTTGCCGTTTGTTTTATTCTTTTCACTCTTCTAGTATAAACAGCTCCAGGAGATGTCTGTTTTGCTTTCATTTTTGTCTCTATTGCCTTCTTAACTCTTGCATGTCGTTCAGTGTTCAGTGCTGACTTTACTCTGCCTCTTTTTGTTTTAGACTGTGGTTGTGGTGGAGATTGTGATGATTCAGAGTTTGTTTGTGGAGTGTGTGAAGGTTGTTTTGTAGGTGCTGAGTGAGTAGATGATGTAGGTGATTCAGTGTTTGGTGTTTGAGTATGATCAATGTTTAGTGGTTCAGGTTGTGGTTCTGGTTGTGGTTCTGGTTGTGGGTCTGGTTGTTGTTGGTCCTGAGGTTGATTGAGAAAGTTCTGCAAAGTAAGTGGCAGAACAAAGGCAGGGAGATTTTCTTTACCAACATCCTTATTAGTCATATCAGAGAATATGCTCTTGTTGACTCTAAAAGGGTGAATTTCATCAGTATCAGCAATTTCTAGACCAGGTACACAAGCATTGAACAGCATTTGACAAAATTGAGCATAATAAACTGTAGTAGACTCTGACAGTTTATCACCTAAATTCATCAGAACATATCTACCAAAATCAAAATTACTACCATAGAGTAGAGAATACCCGATTTGTAGACTGTCTATCGGAATGGCATCCCAGTTGGTGACTTTCTTCTGGAATGTCCTTGTAATGCAATCAAAGAAAAAGTTCCATTCCTTCCTGAGATTAGGTCTCTTTATACCGCCAAGCTTGTCAAGAGATTCCATGTAACCTATCTCCTGTAGCATCTCTCTCAATAGAGTTTCATTAACAAGAGTATAAGATGTATGTGTATCAAACCCCATTGTATCTCTGACAGTTTGTGGAGTAATCACAAACTCTTGTTCTTCATAAGTGAAGATAATGTTAGGAGTCCCATTCTCTCCTCCATCCACAAAGACTGAGTTTTGCCAAAAAGTAGCAATTTGAGATGCAGAGAGAGTATCAGGTCCAACCAGAGCTTGTCCAATCTCTGAGTCTCTCAAGAAATTCTGCATTAGATGAAACGCTTCTGGAACACGTTCATGATAGAGTGGAGCTTCATAGTTGTTAGGGACAAACCGTAGACCAAGAGCAGTGAATGATTTAGAAGCCATTGAGTTAAGAAATTGGCAAGAATCCCTAAGAGAAATGTATGAAGGAAAGGTGTTTGCGAGAATGTCCAAGTGAAAAGTGAGAGAACTGTGAGATGTAAAAATAAAACACAACCGTTTGGACACAAAAGTAATTAGAGTAATTAAAAAAAAACTCAATCTCTTATGTAATCAAACACTCAATCAGTTCCTAGATTAATGTGTAGTGGGACACGATAATGGGTGAGTGAGACAAATTAATGGGTGAGTGGGTCACGTGCACGTATTTTTAAGAAGTGTATTTTGCAAATTAAAATAATAAAATATTTGATTTTAAAAGAAAATCAAATAACACTCTCTTAAAATACCTGGACCCAATTAAAACCAGAATAGGAAGCGTTTACCTATAACCATTAATATTCAAAATACGAAGCGATTTAGTACTTCGTTGCTTACCCATCTCTATTTAAGGCCTAGAGACTTGTTCAGATTAGTTCACTATCTCTTTAACCTTTCATCCTCTCCTGAAAAATCAAAAACCCTTCAATACAACACACTCTTAAAAACAATGGCAAACCTTACCATCAAAGAAAAGAATCTCCATCTCGTAGAGAATAGAGATATCTTCAGTTATACGCGTGAAGAGTTTGATGCATTTGACTGGGAAAGGCAGCTTGAAACTCTGTGGCTGCAGATGGATGCCGGTCTGGAAGAGATCGAGAGAGAAAAACCTGCAAGAATGATCGACATCAATGCTGCTCTCCAAGCAACATTAGCATGGCTTTCCTCGAAGGCATCCTCATCCAACACCACCAACCATTGTTAATGAATATGTCAGCAAAAATAACCTTATCCCTTCAACTTCCACCCAAATAAAGTGGCAAAGATGGGATCTGAGATGTTTGCTAACAATGGAGTGGTTTGGACTTGACCTTTTATTTTCCTGTTGAATAGATTAGCAGATAGAGAGAACAAAAAGATGTAATACTTGCTTGTAATCTCTTTCTTATTATCAATGAAAAATTATGTTTCTCTAATCTTATTCATTGTGTTCTGCAATTTTTTTTTTATTTATGTTTATGAACTGTTCTACAAGGAAGTAAATCAAAGAAGAGAATATGAAAACTAATTAAAGTAATCATATAAGGAACAAATTCATCAACAATAATCGCAATTAAATCAGGAGCAGAACAGAGTACCAATTCGAGAAGTGTTTTGTTCTATTCGAGAACTCTGAGACTCAGAGTATGAATCACAAATCAACAATACACTTATTAACAGTTGTCAAAAGCCCTATTTACTCCAAAATTTTCAAATTATCCAAATGAAAATTGACCTTAGAGTACGAACCACGAATCAACAGCGTTTGTCAATTCTCCAACTTTATCACCGAAACCCTTTCATAAATTGCACAGTTGTGAAAATATGTGTGTGTGAAGCAGAGTTTACTAAATCAATTTTTAGAGCATCTAATTTTTCATAAAATCCATAAAGTAAATCAATAAACACTGGATGCACAAACTGTCATAGTAAACACTGACTGTATGATGAAAGCTAAACTCTGTAGTAATCAATCTATATACAGTAACTTTTAAATTATTTTATACCCCCTCTATATATACATTTTTTTTAATTCTATTCATTCCAGTAATTAGAGGTTGGAACCAGTCACCAAAAAATTCAAAAAATTTAGCCCTTATCATTTTGATAAGTTCCTGGGTCATCCTAGTATTTTAACTAGTCACCAAAAATCAGAGAATTTTAGCACATATTATATACCAATAAGTTCCTGGGTCATCCTAGTATCCAACATAATCTAAAAGGAGTATAACAACCTATATACATTTTCTTTGGGGTATTGCAGTAAGTATTTTATTCTTCCAGAGTATAACTAACAGAGTTTAAAGTTCATCAACATCAGTAGTTTTTCATGTAAGGTAATGCACACAGTATTTATAGACTCAGAGTTTAGGACAAAATAAACTAAGAGATGCTATAAATATGAACCAGTATCATGCTGTGTTAACTTTCTGCACAATCTAAGATTAGATCACAATAACTCAGAAAGATTCATGATTAATTGCTGAGAATCATGCTTCATACATATTTCTTCATTGGTGTTTTCATTCAGACAAAAATTAACTTAGAGTTCACATAGTTTATCAAACTTATTAACAGTGTATGACATACAGGCATGCTGACAGAGTTTAACAGAGTATTCATAACAGAGTTTAATCAACAGAGTTCACTTAGCATTTAACCAATCAGGAAATATGAGTAATACAATACATAAGAAAAATTTGAATCTAACCAACATTCCTAGTCAGAACCAGAGACCATTCCTAGTTCATTGACCAGTCTTGTAAATGTAGCTTCACTCAATGGTTTAGTGAAGATATCTGCAAGTTGTTGTTCTGTAGATACAAAATGTAGTTCAATATTCCCTTTTTCCACATGTTCTCTGATGAAGTGGTACCTTATGCTGATGTGCTTGGTCATTGAATGCTGTACTGGATTACCTGTCATAGAAATAGCACTTTGATTATCACAGTAAATAGGAATTTTACTGTACCTTAATCCATAATCCAGCAATTGATTCTTCATCCACAAGATCTGTGCACAACAGCTACCAGCTGCAATATACTCTGCTTCAGCTGTAGATGTGGAAATTGATTTCTGTTTCTTGCTGTACCAGGAGACAAGTCTGTCACCAAGAAATTGACAACTTCCACTAGTGCTCTTTCTGTCTATCTTGCAGCCTGCAAAGTCTGCATCAGAATACCCAAGTAGCTTGAAATCTGATTCTCTGGGGTACCACAGACCTAATGATATGGTGCCCTTGAGATACTTGAAGATTCTTTTCACAGCTGTCAGATGTGGCTCTCTAGGATCTGCCTGAAACCTTGCACAAAGACAGGTTGCATACATGATGTCAGGCCTACTAGCTGTCAAGTATAGAAGTGATCCTATCATGCCCCTGTAGTTTGTCATATCCACTGAAACTCCTGTGTTTTTGTCCAATTTAGTTGCTGTTGCCATGGGAGTTGATGCAGATGAACAGTCAAGCATACCAAATTTCTTGAGAAGATTTCTGGTATATTTTTCTTGATTAATGAAAATACCATCATCTGTTTGTCTCACCTGTAGGCCTAGAAAGTAACTAAGCTCTCCCATCATGCTCATTTGATACCTGGACTGCATGAGCTTGGCAAACTTCTTACAGAGTTTATCATTAGTAGACCCAAAGATAATGTCATCAACATAAATCTGAACTAAAAGGAGGTCACTTCCTTGATTGAAATAAAACAGACTTTTGTCAATTGTTCCTCTGTTGAATCCACTTTCTAGAAGAAATTGTGCAAGAGTCTCATACCATGCTCTTGGTGCATGCTTAAGTCCATATAGTGCCTTATCTAGCCTGTAGACATAATCTGGATATTTGGGGTCCACAAATCCTGGTGGTTGTTCAACAAACACTTCTTCTTTAAGCTTTCCATTCAGAAAAGCACTTTTCACATCCATCTGGAACACTTTGAATTTCTTGTGAGAGGCATATGCTAGAAAAATTCTGATTGCCTCCAATCTTGCAACTGGAGCAAATGTTTCATCATAGTCTATTCCTTCCTGTTGTGAATAGCCTTTTGCTACCAGTCTAGCCTTGTTCCTTGTGATAACACCTTCACTGTCAGTCTTGTTTCTGAAAACCCATTTAGTACCAACAATAGATCTGTTCTTTGGCCTTGGTACAAGGGTCCAAACTTCATTTCTTTCAAATTCATTCAACTCTTCTTGCATTGCTGTTATCCAGTCAGCATCTTGAAGAGCTTCTTTCACTTTTTTTGGTTCATTTTTAGATAAGAATGCATGAAACAGACATTCACTTACAGTAGCACTTCTTGTTTTCACTTTTGCATCTGGATCACCAATTATCAAATCAGGTGTATGTGATTTAGTCCATTTCCTAGCAGAAGGCAAATGACTTCTGTCAGCATGTGATCCTCCCCCTTGATCCATGCTCTCCTGATTTTGTTGTGATCTATCTTCGTTTTCTGAGACTCTCCCTGAACTTGACTGCCCAGAGTCAGAATTTGAATTTTCAGAGTTTGAATCGTCAGAGTTTGATCCAGATTTTTCAGTTGACTCAGTATCAGTGTTTGAGTCTTCATCTTGATCATGCTCCCCCTCAACTAGTTCTTCCCTTTGTTGTGGCTTAGAAGTTTCTCCAGTGTTTACCAGTAGAGGTTCAGAGTTTGTTTCAATAGAGTCTGTCAGAATTGTTTCATCAGAGTTTACTTCATCAGAGTTTAAATCTTCATTTTCAAAGTTCAGTTGATCATATTCATCTTTGTCTTCAAGTCCAGTTATCTTCTTATCATCAAAAGACACATGTATAGATTCCATGATCACTTTAGTTCTCAGATTGTAAACTCTGAATGCCTTTGTTGACAGTGGATAGCCAACAAAAATTCCTTCATCTGCCTTTAGCTCAAACTTGGTCAACTGTTCAGGATGAGTCTTCAAAACAAAACATTTGCACCCGAAAATATGAAAGTATTTCAGGTTAGGCTTCTTTTTCTTCACCATCTCATATGGTGTCTTTCCATGCTTATTGATCAGTGTAGCATTTTGAGTAAAACAAGCAGTTTGAACAGCTTCTGCCCAGAAATAAGTTGGCAATTTTGCTTCATTAAGCATAGTTCTGGCAGCTTCAATCAAGGTTCTATTTTTCCTTTCAACTACACCATTTTGTTGTGGTGTACCAGGTGCTGAAAATTCTTGCTTCACTCCATTGTCCTTGCAGAATTCTTCCATTGTTGCATTTCTGAACTCAGTTCCATTATCACTTCTGATGATTCTGACTTTGTTACTTGATCCTTTGTCTAGAAGCTTCACATGCTCCATCAGAGTTAATACAGTTTCATCCTTCTTTGCTAGAAAATACACCCAAGTGAATCTAGTGTATTCATCAACAATGACTAAAGCATATTTCTTCCTTGCTATAGACATAACATTTACTGGACCAAAGAGATCAACATGCAGAAGATGATAGGGATCAGTGATTGAAAATTTTGTCTTGCTCTTGAAAGATGACTTCCTTTGTTTAGCCTTCTGACATGAATCACATAGGCCATCAACATTTAACAGAGCCTTTGGGAGTCCTCTTACAAGATCCTTTCTGATCAATTCATTTATGTTGTTCAAGTTCAAATGTGAGAGTTTCTTGTGCCACTTCCAACTCTCTTCACTAGACATTCTTGTAGACAGGCAAACAGTTTTTCCAACAGAGTCTATCAAAAGCTTGATTTCATAAATGTTGTTTTGCCTGTGACCAACTAGAACAACCTTTCCTGTAGATTTGCTGATAACTTCACAATATTCAGGTTGAAAATCTACATGATATCCCTTGTCACAGATTTGACTCACAGATAACAAGTCATGCTTGAGTCCTGGGACATGAGCTACATTGTTGATGATGACATTTCCAAGATTAATATTGCCATATCCCAACGTTCTTCCTACATTGCCATCATCATAGGAAACTTTTGGGCCAGCTTTCTCCTCATAGTCTGATAGCAGGGCTTTATTTCCAGTCATGTGTCCTGAACATCCACTATCCACGACTAGGGTTGCCTCCCTGTTGCCCTGCAATCACAAGCAATTACTGAGGATTAGATTTAAGGATCCAGACTTGCTTGGATCCTTTGACATTCTTAACTTTGTTAGCTTTTGCAGCGGAATTAACATTATCAGAGTTTGAGCTAACAGTATCAGTGTTTACACTTGTAGTATCAACTTTAACCCATTTCAAATTGGGTTTCAGTTCATAGTAATTATGATAGATAGCATGATATTCTCTGCAAGTATAAATGGAATGCCAAGTGCTTCCACAGTGTGTGCATAAAGTCTGTGGCTTAGTTCTAGCAAAATCCTTCTTTACCTCAGACTTGGTAGGTAAAGAATTTATATTTTTATTTTTCTTGCAGAAATTTGCAAGATGCTTAGTACTACCACAGTTATGACATGTCTTTCTTGGAGCATAACTAGCAAGCATTGGTTTATTTCCTGAAGTGATGCCTACTTTTCCATTTCTGTTCTTATTTGACACTCTCTGTTTCTTAACAGATTTTAACTCCTTCAGTTTATGTTTGAGTTGTTTATCTGTCATTGAACCAATATTAACCTGTTTAACACTAGTTTTTACTGGTTTACTTTTAACAACTTCTTTTTCATTTTCAAACAAAAATTTACTGGTTCCATATACAAAATGAGGTCTGATTTTAACTTGATTTTGAAATCTAAGTTCATCTTCCTCATTATAACCTAGACCAACAGTGTCTGTTTGAAAAATTTGTTGAGTGTCCTTTCCAGAATTAGTCCAAGTCCTAATTTTCTTATTTGCTTCCTCCAACTCAGATTGTAGTTGTTTATATTTCTGAAGCAAACTCTATAGAAACAACATCATCTCTCTCTTTCTGAACTTGTTGCATGTTTTCAAGTTTTTCTTCAACAAGTTTATTTCTAACCTTAAGTTCAGAATTTTCAGATTTGATCCTCTCATTTTCTAAAGTCTGATCCCTATAACTTATATGCAATGACTTAAGATAAATTCTTAGTTGAGCAATGTCATCAATATTATAAGTATAGGTAGTTAGAGGTACCTGATTTTCAGAAGTTTCTGATTCAGTAGTAGCCATGAGAGCATAGTTCACTTCTTCATCAGAATCTGAAGTATCTGCCCAATCTCTACCTTTAGTGTAGAGTACCTTTCCAGTTTTGCCCTTCTTGCACTCAGGAGCATAGTGACCCATCTCCTTACACTTGTAGCATTGAATTTCAGACTTATCCTTCTTCCCTTTAGATTCTCTCTTATCAAACTTCCTGAAGCTTTTCCTGTCTTCATTTGAATCTCTAGAAAACCTTTTTCCTTTCTTGAAATTCTTGAAGCCCATTTTCTTGAAGGTCTTCACCATCAACACAGCCATTTTCCTAATTTCTTCTTCATCATCCTCAGAGTCAAATGATTCAGAAGAGTTTGAATCACAATCAGAGTTTGATGATTCACTTTCTGAATGTATGACCAAAGCTTTTCCCTTCATTTTCCTTCTTGATGCCTCTTTCTTCTGAGGCTTCTCTTCAACATTAAGAGCAACAGACTTTCCCTTCCTGCTTGATCTCCTGTTTCTTTGCTCCATTTCCAATTCATGAGTTTTGAGCAGCCCATAGATTTCATCAATCTCTGTTTCAGCAAGATCATAGTTGTCTCTAATAGTGGTTGTTTTCACATCCCACTTTTCAGGTAGAGAAAGAAGAAACTTGAGATTTGAGTCTTCTAGATCATACTCTTTGTTGACCAATGACAGATCATTGAGCAATTTACAGAATCTATCAAATGTTTCTGTCATGGTCTCTTCAGGTTTAGCCTCAAAATGCTCATACTCTTGTGTAAGTATGTTTCTCCTATTCTTCTTAATAACCGCAGTTCCTTGACACCTGACTTCAAGAGCATCCCATATCTCTTTTGCAGTGGTGCAGTTAATGACTTTGTTAGACATAACATTGTCTAAAGCACTATGCAGTAAATGCCTAACCTTTGCATCCTTAGCAATTGATGATAGATCCTCAGGAGTCATGTCCTTCTTTTCCTTTGGAACTATTTTAGCTTCTTCACCAGCAGCTGCAACAGATAGCTTTGTAGGATTGTGAGGGCCTTCATAAATCCTGTCAAGATATTCTGGATCTGTAGCCTCCAGAAACATAGTCATCTTGACCTTCCACATAGCATACTCTAATGGCCTCAGAATAGGAACCCTGATTGGTTCATAACGACTCACAGTAGTAGGAGCCTTTTCAGAAACAGTAGGTGTTGGTGAAGGAATTGCTGACATGATTATTGTTGTGTTTGGATCTTAACCTGTAATAAAGTAACAGATTGGCTCTGATACCACTTGTTAGGCCGAATACACAATTAATAATCAAATTCGTATGAGAGTTTAACGAGTAATACGTTTATGCACTTAAAAACTTCTGATATTAAGAACCATCTTCGTGATGTAAACTATCACAAAGAGCTGCTAGGTTACAATAAAGGTAATTCGTTGTACGATACCCTTCTAGGGTTAACCTAACTGTATTTATAAAACATACAGCTTCGATACAATCTCTAATTGATATTCCTAATAATCAGCTATACAATGATATCAATTACAGATTGTCACACGTCTCCTAAGTCAACTCGATCTCTTTGATAGCTATCCAATCTTCAAAGATATCGCTTCCATAATAATTCTTCAATCACCGTTGACCAGTAGACGCTGCCTCCAGACAGAGTTTGACAAACTCTGTCGAGCTTCCATCAATCAGGGTTTACACTAAACTCTGACCGCTTCCAGCTAAACTCTGATAATTCACTGTAACACTTAAACACTGATTAAAACACATCAATTATATTTAACAGTTTCTCTTATATGATATAATTAATATTGTTTTATTATGGTGTTCGTAAGAATCGAACTCTTTACCTATGATAGTACTCGTTTATTATCCCTTTTACTCTTATTATATAATAGGATAATTCGTAATTATATTTTCTCTTGTGAATATGAGTGTTTCCATTTGAATAATAATTATTAAATCATTACTAAATTAAAGATAATTTTATGAGTTTCACGTGGATTGTAAAATCATCTAAGTATGATTTTTAGATCTCAAAGTAGAACCTAAATAGTAAATATGAATTTTTTTTTAATACTAATAAAAAAAATTCAACTCTAACGCAACCTTTTTTAATTATATCGCTTTTAGATTATAATTTTCTTTTAAAATTCACTTCTAATGTAACCTTTTCTAATTATATCATTTTTAGATTGTAACTTTCTCTTTTAATATGATATAATCTTGATCGTTTATTTTTAAAAATATTGATTCGATGGTTGAGATTATTTTGGTAATGTAGTAACCAAATTATGGATAAAATCACTCTTACGCTTATCATTGTCGGCGTATATCTATATATAATGATCTTTTCTTTGCAATTAATTAACTATATAAAGATAAATTATGCATACACAGATTATTTATTTTTTCAAGACTCGATATTTATATTACGGCTTAATGATCTTATAGTTAACTATAGCTAATATCCTAAAGTTAAGTCATATTTCAATACAAAAGTAAGAGTATTTTTGTAAATACAGGGGGTGAATTCTATTATTACAAAAATGCCATCTAACTTTTGTATATAAAATGCAAATGACTTTAGGTAAGTCCTACAGTTAACTGTAGGAACATTTTTCTATATATATATATATATCAATTTCATAACAACAATTTGATATGTAAACTAATAACAAATAAATAATAATAAAAATAATATAATAAATATTAGAAAAAGAGCCGTGCGTTGCACGGGTTATAAGCTATATATTAAGTTTTAGGAAAATGTCGTATCTAGATCTTCAAATCTAAAGATGATTTCTACAAAATTGAGACAGTTTAGACATAGATAATAAGCCAACTGTTCTTAAAGGGGTTTTATGATTGTTGCTTGGAGCAAGCTATTTCAATGATCTTGAAAAGTTGTTAATAATGGAAAGACTTCACTACAAATATTTAGTCAATTTTTGAAGTGCTTTGCACTAAACTATGCTACAAAATATGCTTGGAAATCGAGCTAGACAATAGCTACAAAATGTGCAAGGAAAAGGATGTTAAAATTTTGTTAAAGAACCCAGAATCCATGATTGTCCTCCATTTTGCAGTTACATAATTGTACACCCCAGGGTTGTCTAAGTAGGAACAACTATCACTTCTATGTTCTGCCAATGACCCCTTTATATTACTCTGGGCCATTCCACCAAATTTATATGGCGTTAAAAAATGGGACGGGATGTGCAGCATTAGCAACATTGTCTTCCTACCTGAAGGCTTCAATCATTGAGGCGTTAATCCTTCTATCAATGTTACGCTATTACCTAATTTGTGATTGGAAAAGTTATGACTGGGTTGTCTTCTGTATTTATTGAATCATAATGTTAGTATTTCCTTTGATATATATTTCCACAGTCTAACCCAACATAGTGGCATTCCCCTTGTCAGTGCCAAAAAAAAATCATTACATCGTCATAGTGTTTCTGACAAAACATAGAAAAGAAGGAACCCATGGTTATCTCTTAGAATTCTATATATCGGCTTCTAATTCTGGTTTGACATAATATATTTAGCGTATTCGGATCTGTACCAAATGCAACAAAAATTTCGCAGTGTATATTGACCACAGCTGATACGCAGCTACAGCTTAAATCACCTCTATTTATTTAAATTCACCTCAAACAAAATGTCAGCTATAACCTCCAATTTCAGTGGCACCACTTGAAATGTAGCAGCTATTATTACTGCTGTCAAAAGATTCAGAGTGGGCTGCAATGCATTTCCCTTGCACTTTTTTCAATTGTGGAACTGTAATATGTTGGGACATAGGGTCATGGTGTTACATTTGTTCATTCATTGGTCTTCTTAGAAAAAAAAACACAACACAACACAACGTACTCAGTATATCCCGCATGAGCAGGGTCTGAGGGGGGTAGGATGTACGCAATCATGCCCCTACACAAAGGTAGAGAGATTGTTTCCGGTTTTTGACCCCCGGCAGGAGTCGAACCCGTGACCTCACGGTTCACGGATTGGGCACTTACCACTGGTCTTCTTAGAAGCGGTCAGTTAATACATTTTTATTAATGAAAATTTATTTTTGTTTTATTATGCAGAATATAGATACTAGCAGTGAAACTGAGAATAGAAGATAATGTTGCACTAGAAAATAAAAGCCAACACCATGTTTAACCTGCACTTTTACGGCTTCTTCTCATGGTTAGTCATTGTGTAAAAGCCGAAACCTGCAAGACCGACTCAAGTTAGTAGACAAATTCTAGCGTTCTATATAATTAGAAATTTCTTTAGTCCATTTACTAGATTAATATGTGTAATATACAGGCTCATTTGTTTTCGATAAAATTAAGTTAGTCAAGGATATTGATGTCCAAGCTCCAGAAACATAAAGTTTTGTTTTGGACAAGCTAGCTTATCTCTTCATAGTTACTGAAACCTGCAAGATCGACTCAAGTTAGTAGACAAATTTTAGCGTTCTATATAATTATAATTTCTTTAGTCCATTTACTAAATTAATATGTGTAATATACAGGCTCATTTGTTTTCGGTAAAATTAAGTTGATCAAGGATATTGATTGACATGCTCCAGAAACATAAAGTTTTGTTTTGGACAAGCTAGCTTATCTCTTGAGAGTTACCGCAAATAGCCCATCTTAGATGTGCTTGGTGCTGATAGAAATGAAAAACTATAGGATCAGTACGATCTAATTGTATATACTATATCAACAAATGGCTTAAATAAAATATGTGCATTTTAAGGGAGACAACCTCTTTAAGTTACATAGGTCACTAATATAATGCTATAAAGACCTGCAGACCTAAAACACATAATTTATATTTGATAAAGATGACAAATGCTTATACTATACTTAGAGATTACTGCAGATTTGAAGAATTTTTAGTGCTCGTGTATTTTTACGGGAAGATCTTCAAGATTGGAGTTAAAACGTCTATTGCCACCTACACCTCACTAAGTGACTGTTCCTACAATTGGTGCATCCTGACAAGGATCGATACCCCACTAAATGTATAATTCATATATGATCATAGCTGCAGAAAAGTCTCTTCATATGTGTCATATAACGTTGTATGTCATATAACCCCATAATTCATAGTCTTAGTTTTCAAGGATATGTAAATGAAGGTAAAAATATACTAGACAAGCTGACAAGTGGAGTTTTTCCGTGAGATGTTTTAATATTAACCTTATCAGAAGATATTAGATCAAATAAAACTTTTAAGGATGTGAGGTTTTATAAGAGTAAGAGAAAAATCAATAGAGAATGAGGTGTTATATTAATATTCCCTTTTTAGTTGTCTTAATCTTAATATTAATATTAAGTACCTATCATACTTTGGTACAATTGTCCCACCATTTTAAATAACTCTTTCTAAAATTTATTTACTATAGTAGGTGCTCAAAAATGAATTTATTTACAGTTTCGATTAATATGGAATTTGCCTAATTCCTTTGATAGCAGGGAAGCTGAGTCTTTTGGCCGCGGCTTAAATGTTACAGGAATTTTTCATGAATCTCAACATGACGAAGATACAAAGGTTGATTAGTTTGGAAGTTGCAGGATTTCGCCTTGATAGTAGAAGACATGCTAACACAAGCACTGTTGGCATGGTGCGTTGAAAGTGATTTGGCACACACTAGCAGTGTTGTTAAAATAATTCTGTCACATTCCAATAGTGCATGGTATATATTTAGAGTGTCATAAAAGCTAATGCTTAGAAATTATAGTCCTTGAACATTTCAAAAAAGTTGTTTTATTTTTTTGCCTTTCTTATAGAGTACTAACTGTCAAATTCATTTTAAACCTACCAGACTAAAATGATAGGTTAGGTATCATTCGAGCATTATAAGATTTAGTCATATGATATCTTACTGATGATGAATATGTACTTGCTATTCCATTATACCTTGCTGCTACTTTTAGATTTCTCTTTTAGATTTCTTAAGTCGAGGCTCATGCATTTCAGTTTCTAACAAAATATAATTATTTTCGATGAGCCAAACTTTAAAATCTTAACAAAGAGTACTAGATAATGACCCTGCCTCGCACGGGTTTTCATGCTAGTTAATTATTTATTAATCAACTAATAAAAATAACAAATCTTTTATCATAAAAAGATTTAAATTCAATTAAGTCAATTATATATTTAAATAATAATTAATTAATATAATTAATCAATTAATTAAATCAATTAAATTATTATTTAATAATAATTAACTAATTTAATTTAATTTTAGAAATTAAAATAATAATTCATAAAAGAATTGTGAATTTTAGAAAATTTTTATAAAAATTTGACCCAAAAACAGTTTTCTGAAAAGTTTTAAAGGAAAAACGGATCAAACAGCACTATTCATCGCCATCTCCACACATTCATCACCAAGAACACCAAGAACACTCAACCACCATTAATGGAGGTTCGCCAGAATCCGAAAATTTTCCGGTAACCTTTAAATCTTCCGGTGACCATTACTTTCACATAACAAAATCAAATCAAGCGTATAACATATGCATCTTGAGCAAAATTTCAAGACAAACTCAACAGCGACAACGGAAACAGCAAAAACACCGCCAAATTCCGTCAAGGTCATCGGAAAATTTGGCCAAAATCATTTTTACAAAAAATGGAAACCAAACTTAACGTTCTATACATCAAAACGAAGCTTAGAACACGTATAATCGAACCCCTAACACGAAAAATTAATAAATATTACGAACGAATTGATTAAAAAAAACTAATTAAACTTAAAACTTAAATAGCACAATCCGGCTATAGAATGATACAATTAACTACATGAATCGACTCTAAATGATCATATAAAGCTATTGGAATCATCAAAACAACCGAAAAATCACTCAATCAAAAAGCCATAAATTTTTATTCAAGAACCATAGAAAACGCAGGTTCAAAGAAAATTTCATAGAAAATCATAAATTTACCCAACACGAAAACTGTTGATGGATTATGAAATAGGGTATTGAGAGCTTCGATTTGAGTATAAGAAAAACAAAATCGGATATCGATAACGCCTCCAAACGCAGCTTTGATTCTCAAGAACGCTAAGAACAATTCAGAGAATTTTCCCGAATTTTTAATAAAATAAAATAAAAACTGATTTTTTGATTTTTAATAAATAAAAAAAATCTGATTTCTATTTATATAATCAAACATTAATACCCCAAAAATATTTTTAACCCCTAATTAAAATCATTAAGCCTTAAAAATAATTTTATGGGATAAAAATGTAAATTTTTTATTTTTAAACAAATATAATATAAATGCCAAAATTTTCCAAAAATTACGAATATTACATAAATTACAAAATAATACATTTTTAAATATCCTACTGTTATATAAAAATATTTTTATCAAAAACAGGGCCTCGAATTCAGTACAGGGGCTGGGTCCGGAAATTAAAATGCGAAATAATTGTATTCTAAAAATATAAAAATTACAGAAAATAGAATAAAATATTCTATGATACACAGAAGTCACATAACACGTATGGGATAATTTTCTTATTTAATAAAAATCATAACGCGTTTGAATGCATAAAAAAAATAAACTGAAACACAGTAAAATGAACTAAAAATATATTTTAATATAATAATTTACACGTAATTTTCCCGGTCGTTACATCCTTCCCCCTTATAAGGATTCCGTCCTCGGAATCAGCTAAGGCAACTAGTGGGGTTCCTTAACTCCTTCATCATCAACACTTGTTTTACAAAATTGGGGATAGTGTCCCTTCGTAAACAACTTCTCCAAAATCTCAATTCAACTATAGGGTCTCTATCTGAGACAGTTATCACTGGAGTCTTACAACCCACCGTTATTCCTTCCAAATATGGCTCGACCAACTTTCCATTAACATAATATCCTTGAGAGACTGAACTGATTCCATTGATATGTCACTGATATTCTAATCATTTTAGGACTCGCTCTTGCTCTTGGCGATTCCGTTGCGAATCTAATTTCTATTAGCGAATTTCGCTTATTCTGGCCTAATTGGTATTCCCTTGAAATTCAGTAGAGATAACAAGAATCATGAAATTTTGAAGAGAACAAATTCCATATCATACCAAATGGCCCACAATTATGGTTATGGTTTTTTTTTTGCGAATTTTTAAAGCAACTTGATTTGGAATGAAAGAATAACTGAGAGATCAATATGATCATATGAACCCGACGTTGCGTGTCTTAGCTCCGACATTTACAAATAAAGGTGGCCAGCCTTCTTGTAATAACCAACACACCAGTGATGGCGTCCCATCCAACTTCTATCACACAGACAGATATACCTGGTGTCCCCTATAAATAGGGTTGTTCGTCTCAGTAGGAGTAGAGAAATATCAAAGGTATTCCAATGGTGTTATTTTTGAAAAGAATAACCAAAAAGAAGATATCGAATAAGTGGTACCGTATTGCAGAATAAAGTTATTCACCACTCGAGAAAACAAAAAGTTGAAAGCCTCAGAAATTTGAAAGTAGGTTTCATAATAACCTTTGAAACAATCGAAATCCAAAGTGGAGGTTGAACACAAGTGTCAAAATGTCACTACTTAGAAGAGGAAATATATCTTTTAACGAATGCCTCTTTAAGAGGGATATAAAAATAATTCATAGAAAGGAAAGGTATTGCCAAGGTCTCTACTTATGCCTTCTTTACCAGTTCATTCGATAGCTCGTCATTCGATTTTAAGCTTCTTCCTTTCCACGTTTTAAGGATATCGATATCGTTTGTCATCGTAAACTTGTAATAATCTCTGAAGATTCCACAGTAGAAATCTCCATTCGCAAGGCGGTCTATCCAGTTCAGCACAACTATCTCAAACAAGTACTCCAATCTTAACTTACTAATTGCTACTACATCGAATAGTCCAACACGAACTCTACATGAGCTTGGACGTTCCTTACTTAACTATACACAATCCTACACACTCTCATTTCTAGTTTACTATAACCCTGCTCTGATACCAACTGTTACACCCCCCAAATCCAGGGTCAGAAGATTTGGTCATCACGTGAAAATCCTCAAAATAAAACATCTGTTTAATAATAATCATTCACTTGTGATTGTCCAACACTGGAAATGGTTCTATACATAGAGAGTGGCGCAAAAAACAGATGTGCCAGTATATAATAATACAATTGTGATTTATTTTAAATCAGAAATTGTGATTAATTAGTTAATAAGTATTTATGAAAATTAGTGTGTAATATATAACTATTTAATAAAGTATGATTTTAATTGATTTTTATGAAAATTAGCTCGTAATATATAACAGTATAATTTTTGATTGACTTTCAATTAAAAGATTGATAAGTTTGTAAATTTTTGATCACTTTAAAAAATATGTAATTTATGCATACTAAATAAAATAAATTTTTTAATTCAAAAAATTTGTTAAGTAACCATGATAAGTAATATAGGGATATGTTAAATCAAGTAACTACTACATTTAAATTAGAATTGTTAAATAACCATGGTTAGTATAATAGGATGAGAATGGTAAATAAGAAAAATTTTAAATGTAATATGATTAGTCTAAAATTTAGGAATGACCGTGATTGATTCTATAATATATTTAATTTTAGTGATAAATTCTGATTGGCTATTATATATATTTAGGAAAATTAATCCGTAATATATAATAATGTAATTATGATTAATTGTAAATCAAAGGGTGGAAGATTAATATTGTGAAAATCGATTAATATTATGTATTTTATAATTTCGATTGATTTTAATTTATAGTATTAATTTATTATAATTGTTTTTTAACATTGAAAAATATATAATATAGGGATATGTTAAATCAAATAACTACTACATTTAAATTAGAATTGTTAACTAACCATGGTTAGTATAATAGGATGAGAATGGTAAATAAGAAAAATTTTAAATGTAATATGATTGGTCTAAAATTTAGGAATGACCTCTGATTGATTCTATAATATATTTAATTTTAGTGATAAATTCCGATTTGCTCTTATATATATTTATGAAAATTAATCCGTAATATATGATAATATAATTATGATTAATTGTAAGTCAAAGGGTGGAAGATTAATATTGTGAAAATCGCCTAATATTATGTATTTGTATAATTCAGATTGATTTTAATTTATAGTATTAATTTATTATAATTGTTTTTTAACATTGAAAAATATATAATGTAGGGATATGTTAAATCAAGTAACTACTACATTTAAATTAGAATTGTTAACTAACCATGGTTAGTATAATAGGATGAGAATGGTTACTACATTTCTTATTCTTGTTTTTTAGAGTTAAGGATTACAATTTTGCAATTGTATTATTGATTATGTTGGTGAAATGAAAATAACAAATTTATACTAAATTGTATATTTTAATTTTACTACAATGAAAGTGTTGCAATAGCTAAATTGTATATGGTAATGGATGATTCACATGATCTTGTAGCTTAGTTGATGCACAACAGTGATTTTGTTCAGTTAATAATAGGACTTATTTGTTATTTAATTAGTAATAATAATTTTTAAATTAGTATGAGTTAATTAATTATTATTATTAATTTTTGAACTTTTATATTTGTACAAAAAATATAATTAATAATAAAACTTATATGCAAAAGAAATGGATCAAACAAATGGAACTGGGGGAGTAATTTTTAGATGACAATTACTTCAAAAAAGGTTAATTTTCAACATATATTTATATCCTTGATATTATAGAAATTCCATATTTGTGATACGGTAACTACGAAAAATTCATAAATGGGTGGTTTTTTTTTTTTTGAATAATTAGGCTTATACTTTACAATTGAGTATATGTCCTAAGAAAATGGCAGAATCAAACACAGGTACGAACAATAGACGATAAGCCTTTAATTATAAAATCAACAAAATAGTTATATACTTTTTTTTTGCTGAATACACAAAGCTAATGTTTTGCACCTATTTTACAATCATGGAAAGAAACACTTCTTTTTCGTCACAAAGGTACATGAGTTCATGCTTTGGTCCCCTACACTTCCTTAACATAAACTCGTCACTATATAAACATTCCATACCTAACGTAACAGTCAACTTGAAAAAATTTGCTCTAGGGCTTCTGTAAAATGGCGCAACAAATTTAAACTTTTTTACTGTATCACAATCTCCGAGGTGTTTCAGATCTAGATAAACATATTGATAGGAATTCTCATTCACAGTCAACTTCACCCACAACCTGTTATTAACGACCATGTTATACAAGGTGATCTCTAACGGTATTCCAACAGGCAGTCCTGGGACAAAGAAAAGAGGAGTTTCACAGGTATTGTTGACAATGTCCAACTCCGCCTTCACATGTTTCAGCAACTTCTTAAACTGCTTCAGAGAGAATAATTCAAGCAACTTCTTAAACTGAAACAAGTTACTGAACCCCCCAATTGAGGTCTGAAATTCGTGCAAAGATTTTCCAACTTCTACCAAAAAATTTGAAGGCTCAATGGATCCCTTTTCGAGAAGCAATTCTACAACTGAATATATAGAAGAAAGCTTTCTAAGTGTAAATTCATAACACCAAGGCTCCACACTACATAAATTCAGTGTACAAGTCACCAGCATTAGCTCCAGGAGGTGGACTGTCACTTCTTTATCCACCCCTAAGAACAAATGAACCAGCACTCTTAATTTATAGTATTTTTCCAAAATTGATTTCCATCTCTCCTGCTAACGGGAACTTCTTCAGACACATTAAGTTTGTCCACACCTTTCCAAAAAATTCTAAAACCCGTACATATTTCATTCCAAAAACCAAAACACCAAAAGATTGGGGTGATGTGAAATTAAAGCTTTCAAGCTCTTTTTTCTAGCTCCTCAAAGTCTCAAGTACTTCATCGATGCATCCAACTTGCATCAGTTGCCAGATGTTATTAATTTGTACTCGAACGATAATCACTATTGCTACTACTTCGACCCCCTCCTGATTACCCAAGGAATCATTTACTATATGTTGTAAAATCTCCTCCCCATTAACACTACAAGAAAAAGTTCAATAGATATCACACATTACACATCGGTTACTAATGCCACTGATGTTAAAAAATGTAATAACATCACCCCGTGTTAATCTGATGTCTTTGTTATTTTAAGACATCGCTTATTTTACAACCGATGTCTAAAATTCGACTAAAAAAAATTCAACGCGCGCCCATTTCAATTTGTTTCCCCTTAGTCAAAATTTCCCCCCCTTTATACCTAATATTCCTCCCCCCCCCCCCCAAATTTATTTCCCCCCATGACAAAAAACTAAAAAACTAAAACTCACTCTCACAAATCTTTCAGTAATGAAACTCTTTCTCGTGTCTCACCACCACAACTCAACTCCACCACCACTCACCTCTGTTCTACTCACCACCACCACCCCCGTGCATATTTGTGATACGGTAACTATGAAAAATTCATAAATGGGTTTTTTTTTTGAATAATTAGGCTTATAGCTTACAATTAAGTATATGTTCTAAGAAAATGCTAGAATCAAACACAAGTCCCACTACGCCATAGATGACTTTACACAACGTTTTTCTATGGTGTTTCAGTCTAAAAAAATGTTGTCGTAGCTATATTCAACCTTGCCTATTACAACATCGAGTCCTTGTGTTACCATAGACATGGTAAAGTGTTGGCGTAGTTGTTGTATATGGTTAATTGAAAAATAAATTAAATAATCATTTCACATAAAAGTGATAAAAATTATTAAAAAATAATTTGCTTATTTTTTGGAATTTGAACGGGAGTGAATGGTATTTTTTTGTAAAGTAACATTTTTTTCAATAATTTTAAAATTAACAAATTTAAAGCTTTTACGTTTTTTAATTAAGAAATTATATATATATATATATATATATATATATATATATATGTATTAAAAATAATTTACAATAAATTTCACTTTACATAAAAAGTAAAAAAAAAATTGTGAAATGAATTTATTTATTATATAGAAAATATTAAATTAAATATGAATGAAAATGATCATTATTTTGAATAATTTTAAAATGAACAAATTTTGTCAATTTTTTTTCTAAAATGAAATTATTAAAATACTAAGAAAGCTGCATACAATTTTGATGAAGCAAATTTACCGCCTCCCCTTGGGTGAAAGTCCTAAATAACCAAGATTTAGAGTGGTGTGCCCAAAATGACACTTTGTGGAAATGGTGCCCAAAATAAGCAGAAGGCTACGCATTTCTTATTGTCTTATAGCGATCTTTTGGACTTATGCTATTCGGACATATTAGAGGAACTTTCCTCTGATATTTTAGTCCTATTACGAGGATAGGGTTCTAATTTTGTAATTCTTTTCAGATTACTAATTTCATTTTCTATAATATAAGAAAATTTATTATAAAAAGAGGGTTGCTCTTCTTTTATGGCTTCTAAATCCCAAATTAGATATCTAGTCGCTGCTTGGTTTCCAGGGGAAACTAAATTCTAGAGGTCTCTAAGAGATGATCTAGAAATTCTCGGTTAGACATGTATATCATGGCATTACCTTGAATATTAACAAACCATGGCTTATCACTCATGATTATAGCAGTTAAACAACCTTGTTTTAAATTTGAAATTTAAATAGGGTGTTGTGAGTTTTACCAGACTTCTTCAATGATCTTTATCTGCATAGATATTATTGATCTTTAAAACTTCATTTCCTTGCCTGAATCTTTAGGTTATCATTCTTTGTCTTCAATCCTATGAGCGGCGTTTCCCTAATGGCCTCCTGCCTAGAGGTACTCCCTGTGCTCCAAAGCGGACTCCAGAATAACTTAAAATATAACCAAGATTCATGAAGAAAAAGACTTTTTATTGATTCATATAATTATACAGATCCTGTTTACACTCACAACCCCTAAGGGTTTTACTCACTCATTAAGAACTTTTTTGAATAATAGTATACAGGGTGTATGCTTCGGTAAATTCAAGATGTCCAATACTGAAAACTTAACTCGCCTTTTATAGAATAAGGTCGAGGATCTGTACAAAATTACTAACGTAAGTGATTACATTTTTGTACTCCATTATTTTGCCTTTTGAAGAGATAAGATTCCTCTTGTCTTCTCTTGTGCTTCTTTTTGAAGAGATAGTATTCCTCTTATCATGTCTTCTTCTGTGCTTTAAAGTAGATTCTCTCTATTTTAATCTTCCACCTTTGCTTTTCCAGCTGCTTTAGACAGCTTGTTTTCTTCCTCCTTGGTGGTAGGGCTACAATGTTGACATTCTAACTGGATGCCAATCATTTTTATCTCCTTCAGCTTACTTTTGCAAAATTGATCTTTATGGGAACCAACAACATCTTTGTGTAATAGTTGTCTTCTGAAAGCTACAATTTTGCTATAGTCTTCTTCAGTTAATCCCTTATGTGAGTAAGACGTCATTAAAGAATAACATGTTGCAAGGTTAACCTTTAATTTATCTTCTGGCTTAATGCTGAATAACTTATTGATTAAAATCAATAATTTTTGCTCAGAAAGTTCTCTTAAATCTTTCTTCTTCAAGGTAGACTCCATGGCTTGACTTGGAGAATAGATTTTTTTTCCTTTGCAATACCAACCTGGACATAATGAGTTGGTTGATTTGCTGGACAGTCATATTCTTCTTCATCTTCCCAACAGATAATTGTACTGGTAGTTTTAATGAAGATATCGTTTTCCTGGCCTTTAAGACAATTTGTTTTGTATGCCTTAACTGCTTTTCTAAATTCCTTAGGGAATCTAGAGATTTCCAACAGATTACTAGCAGTAGGATAAACTTGTGCTAATAATCTGTATTTATATGCCTCGTATACGATGTTTGGATCGACATTAAGATAGAAGTTGAAGTAGCTGACTTTCTTCTTGTCTGTGGTGAAGAAATGCTCATCGATGAACTTCTACTATGTGGCTGACCAGCCATATTGATAAAGATAACTGAACCTTGAATATGTAATTTCATTGGTATCCTCGTCTTCATCTAGATGTTTCAACAATGTCTGTTGAACCTTCGGAATTGTTCCCAGCACTGTTTTGCTTGAAAATTCCTTCGTTTGAGTAACTGCATCTGCATAAGTTGGTTGTAATGCATCTGCGTGACTTATTAGCTCAAGTGGTGGCTTGGACTATTGAGTAATATAAATATTTGAAGCGACTCTTGCTTCTGCGAAAGATTTATACTTCTTGTGCTTGACATTAGAGAAACCTTTAACAGCTTTCTCTGCAATCTCCCATGTGGTGTATATTCCTGCATTAGGACCGTTAAACACAACATAGTAGGCTTTAGGGCCTTTATATCCGGAAAGGACTGCTGAAGTTTGACCTTCAGTCTTTTTAGGGATTTGAATTCCCCCGTTATGTCTCAAACTGAAGTCTGAGGGCTTGACAAACGTTGTGGAGGTCTGTACCTCATTCTAAATTTTTGGCAAATTCACAGCCTTCAATGGATTTGTTGAATCTTTACCTGGAGCCGTTTGCTCAAGATTAGTCACTTCTTGACTCATTTCTGAGGAAGGTGAAGTAATTACCTTTTGAGACGAAGTTGAAGCTTCGTGTTGGATTTTTGTCAAATCCACATGCGTCAACGGAGTTGATATACCTTTATCGGTAGCCGTTTGCTCCGAGCTAGTCTCAGATTCATTCTTTGAAGAAGAAGGTTCATAGATAACCTTTTGTTGTTCAGGAAGAGAGTACTTCCTTACAAATGCTATTTTTTCTCAAAGGATTGAAAGTCTAGTTTCCAATGATTCGTATTCTTTTAGCAAAATCATTTTTCTGCTAATAATTTTTCTATGGAGAATTCCATATCTTTATATCAAAGAAAGAGATTTTTATAGAGCAGGGCTCTTTGATCTATGCAAAAGATCTTTGGTATAGAGAGGATGTTTGGTGTTTGGTGTGGTTTCCAAATGCTGAATTCCTCTTCTATTTATAGGCCTGAAATGCCTTGGATACCTGCAATAGGATGTGACATAAACCTGTAGAGTTTTATTTGCCATACCTTTTACTTTTGCTGATATTCCCTTGTTAAGAAGTCGACAAGACGATTCTTAACTCCATCAAGTTGTTCAACCTCGAAGCTGTATCTGGAAAACCATTGCTGCCATCGCACAAGTCTTCCTTGCTTATTATCTCCTTCAATCTTTAATGTAAGGAAATAAGTAAAATTCTTATTATCCGTCCTGACAAGAAATTCAACAGGGGTTAGATAAATAGAGAATTTTGTAATAGCTCTTTTGACCGCCAAGTATTCTTTCTCTTTATAATGATATCTTGTTTCTGCGTCTTTAAAGCTTCTTGATGCATATCGGCATATTAATTCCTTGTCGTCAGAATTAACTGCTTTGAGAACTCCACCCCAGTGTTTATCGGATGCATCTGTCTCTACGATAAGCTTGTCTCCTGGCTCTGGATGATAGTGCTTTGGAAAACTCACTAACTGCTTCTTAATTTTCTTAATATAAGAAGTGTCAAATTCAGTCCATTTCCATGGATTTTCCTTCTTGAGCTTAGCCTTTAAAGGAGATCTTATAGCTGCAAGTTTAGGAATGTAATCAGATGCATAAGTTAGTATACCTAAAAACCTTTGCAACTGTTTTATGTCTTCTATCTGATCTGGAAACTTATGAATATGCTCCAGAATATGATTTTGAGGACAGTGTGTTCCTTGATCAATTTCTAGACCTAAGAAATTAATCTTTGTTTTGAAGAGCAGCGCCTTTTTCTTATATAGGATTATGCCAAGACTCTCGCATTTCTTCAGTACTGTTGCCAAATGTATAAGATGTTCTTTTTCATTATTAGAAAATATAAGAATATCATCTACATAAATATAACAGAATTTTTTAAAAGATCTAAATGCGTTCTGCATATGTCTTTGAAATATTGATGGAGCTTGTTTGAAGCCAAATGGTAACACTCTCCACTGATAATGTCCTTGAGGACATGTAAATGCTGTCAATAGCTGTGATTCTTCGTCTAACAATACCTGCAAGAATCCTGATTTACAGTCTAGTGAACTAAACATTTTCTTACCTCTTATAATGGTTAGCAATCTATCCTTATTGGGTAGATTATGACCATCACCTATAGTAAGATCGTTCATCTTTTTATAGTTGACAACCATTCTTTTCTTACCTCGACATCGTCCAGCTTCATTTTCTACTAGAAATGCTGGCGACATGTGGGCTGATTTACTGGGGATGATTACCTTCATCTCAAGTAATTCTTTAATTTGCACAGCAAATTCTTCAACATCTTGGGGATTATATTTCATAGGTTTTACCCTGCAAATATCCTTAGGATTGTTGAGTTTTAATGATGCTTGGTCTTCTTAGGATCCAACGGATTGTCTAAGCATACTTTGTCTAAGACTTTTTCAACCTTAGATTTCCTGTCAATATCTAGAGATAAATTTGTTAGAGCAAAATTCATTTCTTGATATTTTAGTAACATATCCCTCCCCCTCTCTAAAAGTTGGATTTTGTTCTGGGAAATGTTGATAGGTGTAACGGGTTTTGTTTTTGAATTCTTTTTCTTGGATGCCAAAAACGTAGGGAAACCTACTCGATTTGCATGAGTAACTTTCTTAACCCATACTGGTTCACCATTGAGTGCGAAAATAATCCTTTTATCATCAAGTTGTATAAAAGGTCTATAAGCTAGACAAAAATTATTACCTAAAAGAAAGTCTATGCCTGATTCTTGTTGATAAACAGTAGGAATATGAAATATTTCTTCTGCTATCATAATATCAAGGTTTTTACATACCTTATCAATCACAATGGTTTTACCATTAGCGATTTTTACCTCAATAGGTCTTTCGACATTCACCCAATGTTCTGGTGGAATGACGTGTTTACTTGCTATACATAGGCTAGCACCTGTATTAACATAGCAATGCAGTTCAATTTTTTTTATATCCAGTAAACTTAAGTGTACCTTTTATATAAATCAATGATGGATTAGTAATGTTTGGCATTACTAATTCTTCATATGAATCTTCAGTGGCATTCGGCTTTTGATTCATCTTTTGACTCGTCGGACGATGGTCCAGGGTCAATTTCTTTTATGGTGAAAACTTCTTTTTTTTCATCATATTTATCTTCTACAGGCTCATAACCTATTGATAAGTGGATTTCATATCCACTTAGAATGCTTCGTATCGGTTTAAATTGATTAACTTGACCTCAAGTATGTGGTGTTTTTGATGTGTTTTTAGTTAGTTTGTGCAGGACAACAAAGCTGGAAGCAGGAAGTACATTTCAGTGTTTATTGGTGGTTTTGAGCTCAAGAATTGAAAAACGGCAACTTGTGAGAGAATCGGAGGAAGAAAGGAGCAAAAATATGACAAAAGCTGAAAATTTTCCTGACAGTCAGAGCACGGGCGCGCCACAGAGAAGCGCGGGTGTGCGGTAGGGAATTCAACAAAGCGCGGGCATGCTAGGACGGCTGCCAGAAAATTCTATTTTACTTCTGTTTTGGAATTCTCTTGTTGTGCAAGGCACGTGGGGGCTATATAAACACAAGTTAACATCATGAATAAAAAAAACAAGAAGGAACACAGCGAGACATGAGAGAGAGCCAAGAAGAGAGATAACATAGAGAAGGATTACCCAGAGATCGTGACAACTAACGGAGATCTAGATCTACATCTTTTGTATTCTTCTAATTAGGCGATACTTTTGGATGCTCATTTTGGATTTGTTTTCTAAACTTTATTACTCTAGTACTCTCGTTATTATTCAGATCTTGTTTTATATCATGTTATCATTAGATCCCATGATAACGAGCCGTTCGATTATGAACTAATCGTTGTCATGGGATTCTAACGGATTTATTTACGGAGTTTAGTAGTTTGATTGCTTTAAAGATTTGTGTGTGATGACATATTGATTTCCTCGTATGGTTGTACTTATTCTTCTTGGATGCGTAGCTAACATCTAAGTTGTATTGTTAATCTCTATTGAATGCGAAAGTGGATACAGAGATTTAGAACTTGCCATGCTAGCATAGGTTTATGGATGTTTTGACATGCATGATTCGTAGTGTAATTTTAACCATCTTACGCTGCCCTATGTAATCTCAATGGATAACTTGTGCTTAACCCGTTATGTTTTCAAATCTTATAGACATATAGGATCTAAACATAATTGGTGTCTACCCAGCTTCTATCCGTTTTGTGGATGTTGAGTGGTTTGGTATACGTATGCTGAAAGGTAGCGTGTACTAATTTCGTGTTGTCCGATTAGTTGTCATAACCATCGTATACATTGATTAAAGGCATCAACTTTAAACGAAACATTAAATGAAGTTAGGATCCCATGATTTATCTCTTATAAGTAATTCGAATTTAATCTCATTAGTTAATTAATTCTTATTATTGCTAAATTGCTTGTTAGTTAAATTAGTTAATCAAAACACACATTTGATATTTGTCTTAGCAGTGAATAATAATCATACATTGTTGCATAAGTGCATAATCTGAAATACACCAGTCTCCGTGGGAACGAACTCTATTTACTGTGATATTACTTGTGACCGCGTACGCTTGCGTGATTTAGTGCGAACAAGTTTTTGGCGCCCCTGCCAGGGAACGGTGTTTATTATAGTTTATGTGCTTGTCATCAATGGTCGTTAAAGTTCATTGACTCTGATTATTTTTCTTACTTAGCTTGCTCTGTTCTTTGTGTTTCAGGTACTTGAGCGTGTATGCGAACACGTTCTCAATCTCGTAAGTATAAACTTGCAGAAGAAGGACTTGAAGCAGCAGTAGATATGGGAGAACCAGCAGCAGCAACGAAAGCATTGAAGGATTATTCTCAACCGAAAATCAATGACATTCAGTCTATCATTATCAGACCAGCCATTGCAGCTAATACCTTTGAATCATGCCTGGCACGATTCAAATGGTACAGAATTCAGTTCAGTTTGGGGGTGCTCCTACAGAAGATCCTAATATGCACATCCGGAACTTCATCGAGATTTGTGACACCTTCAAGTTCAGCGGTGTGTCGGAATATGCTGTGAAATTGAGACTTTTCCCATTTTTTCTTAGGGATAAAGCTAAAGGCTGGTTGCACTTGACATGGGAGGATCTTGCTCAGAAATTTCTCAATAAATTCTTCCATATGGCAAAAACAACAGCAATAAGGAACGCTCTTACTCAATTTACACAGCAGTCGGGGGAATCTTTATGTGAAGCTTGGGAGCGCTACAAGGAGATGCTTAGGAAGTGTCTTCATCATGGAATGCCCGACTGGATGGTGATTAATTATTTCTATAATGGACTGAGAGCACAATCAAGACCAATGTTAGATGCAGCATCAGGTGGAGCTTTATGGGCTAAGAGCTATGAGGAAGCGTACGAGCTAATTTAGATGATGGCTGCTAATAAATATCAGAATCCAACTCAGAGACTACCACAAGGCAAAGTAGCAGGAATTCTGGAAGTGGATGCAGCTACAACTATAGCAGCTCAGTTAAAGGCTTTGACTATGAAGGTGGATTCTCTGACTAATTACGAAGTTCAACAAGTGGCAAGTGTTTGTGAGCTTTGTGCGAGTGCACATGAGACAAATCAATGTGCCATATCTAGTGAATCAGCGCAGTTTGTGAGCAATTTTCAGAGACCACAACAACTAGCTCCTGCCACCTATCATCCTAATAACAAAAACCATCTTAATTTCAGTTGGAGCAACAATCAAGGTGGTATTTAACAACCACAACAGCCGTATAAGCAGTTTCAAGGTCAACAATATGGAGCTAAGCCATTCAGTCCTTCTGGTTTTCAGCAGCAGTATGCTCCAAAGCAATAATTTCAACCTCCGGGGTTTCAGCAATAGTCTCATGCAAGTACGGGGCAGTCTTCTACTGAAAAATCTGAATTGGAAGAATTGAGGTTGATGTGTAAAAGCCAAGCGGTTTCCATCAAAACCTTGGAGAATCAGATAGGTCAAATTGCTAATGCGTTGTTGAATAGGCCACAAGGAACTCTTCCTAGTGATACAGAGGCAAATCCAGGCAAGAGGGAAGTCAAAGAACAGGTGAAAGCAGTTAATTTGAGATTTGGAAAAGTCACAAACGATCAGAAATCAGCAGTGCAGGAAGATGGAAGGACTTCAGGAACAGAAGGTGGAGCGCGCCCGCGCCATAGGGAGAGCGCCCTCTTCAGAAACATAAAATGTAATTCCTGATGTGGCAGCTGATCAGTTGGATGGCGAAGCGGAAAAGAGCAAAAATTCTGCTGAAAAATCTACTTCGGAGCAGACTACCAAGAGCAATCAGATCTACCCACCTCCTCCATATCCAAAAAGACTCTAGAAGCAGAAGTTAGAAAAGCAGTTTGCCAAGTTTCTTGAGGTTTTCAAGAAGTTGCATATCAACATACCTTTTGCGGAAGCTCTAGAACAGATGCCGAGCTACGCTAGGTTCATGAAGGGTATTCTATCACGGAAATTGAAACTCGAGGAATTGGAAACTGTTGCTTTGATAGAAGAGTGCAGTGCGGTGTTGCAACAGAAACTGCCACCGAAAATTAAGGGTTCTGGAAGCTTCACAATACCGTGCACCATTGGTAACTTATCTTTCGACAAGTGTTTATGTGACTTGGGAGCTAGCATTAATCTGATGCGATTGTCTGTCTTTAAGCAACTTGGGTTGCCTGATCCGAAACTGTTAGTCACAGAGGCATGCCTGTATACATCTAATAACAAGCCTAATTATTGTAATGCTTTGCATTAGCTACATGACCTTTTAACTGAGGGAACCTCTAGTTGTAGAGTTTCTACTTGTTGTAGTACTTATAACAGGCATCAAATTCTACCTGTGTAACTGTAATTAAAGTCAGAGAATAATGCTTGAAAGAAGTTCCAAGGATCATGCCTCAAGCTTGAAGACTAAGACTGTCAAAATAAACACAGTTGGAATTTGGAGAATGAATATTTGCCTAAGTACCAATTCGAGAAGTATGTTTGTTATATTCGAGAAGTCTAGCGTTCGAGAAGTCAGGAATTCGATATCTCAAAAGACACTGTTCGATATCTCTGGAGGTCAACTAGTCAAAGCCTCATTCGAGAACTCAGAGATTCGACATGTCTAATGCTCTATTCGAGAACTCAAGAAGTCAACAAGTCAAAGCATCATTCGAGTTCTCTAAGAGTCAACAAGTCAAAGCTACATTCGATATCTCAAGGACTAAAGAAGCTATTCAATATCTCAGGGATTCGATAAGTAAAATGCTCTATTCAATATCTCAAGGATTCCTGGAGAAAAGACTTATTCGAGAAGTGATTCGATATGTCAGCTCAACAGTATTCGAGAACTCAGAGTTATCGATTAAGCCAATTCTAGTTCTCGAATCACCAACAGAGTTACTTCTCGAATACAATCTTGGAGACAAAATACTGAAGAATTGTACAAGTCAGAAACCTGCAACAAGCCAAGACACTTTATGGACCACATACTGTAAAGCACGTTGGAAAACCTACAAAGAAGCTTGGAGAGATAGTACAAGAGACAAAGAGCTAAAGAAGTGGATCTGAACAGAGTTCTAAAAAGTCAAATCTGTAGCAGTTTGGATGTTTACTCAAATAGGATAGACACATTAAAAAGCAAATTTATTTGCTACCTTATTTGTTGTAAGCAAGTTGTTCACGTGATATAAGTGAACAACCCTACTTCTTTAGCAAGTATCAACCAGAGTGATCTAGAGTTTTTACAAGTAATATCTCTCTGAGAAAGAAGCTGAGAATACTAACATTTGTATTCACAGATTGTAGCAAATCTTTATCTAATACAATATTAGATTAAAGTGATATCGTGTTCTTGTGTTTATATTCCGCAGTTACATAATCTGTTAAACACAAACACACACTTTGTTACACAATCAGATTCAAACCCTTAAAACAACCTTCACCTAAAACACTTATCTGAAGAAAAGTTTGAGAATACATTCACCCCCCCTCTGTATTCTCTCGTGTGTTCAATACTCAACAAGTGGTATCAGAGCAGGTTGTTTATTTAAAAACAGAAAAATATCATGAATACACCAAAGACTACAGGAACAGTGAAGGTCCCTAAGTTCGACAAAGAGAATTACAACCTCTGGAAGATTAAAATGCTGTTGTTCATCAAAGCTGCTAACCCTCTATATCCTGAGATACTCAAGAATGGTCCCTTTGTTCCACAATAAGAGATTCCTGAAAAGATTGTTGGAACTGTAACCATTCCAAGATCTTATGTGGCTAAAGAACCATCCAAATGGACAGAGACAGAAAAAGAGATGGTTGCTCTCGACAGTCATCTCATGTTATTAATCATAGATTCTATGGAACCATCAATGTTTGCTAACATAGCCTCTTGCAAAACAGCAAAGGAGATGTGGGATCATATTGAGGTGTTATGCGAAGGAACAGAGGAGGCTAGAGAAAACAAGAAACAGATACTGGTCACACAGTATGAAGCTTTCATGGCTCAGACCAAGGAAAGCATTACTGACATGTTTGAAAGGTTTCACAAGCTGGTGACTGAGCTACAGATGAATGGGAAGGTGTATAGCACCAAGGAGTTTAACATGAAGTTTCTATTGTCTTCACCAAACCATCTAGAGCAAAGGGTCATTTCTCTAAGAGAAAGAGATTTGAACAAAGTCACATATGATGTGCTATATGGGGTTTTAAAGACTCATGAGCTTGAGTTGCTTCAGAAGAGGGCTATCCAAGCCAACCAAGGCATAATGGTAAACACATCATGTACCTTAATTGTCAGCAAATCTGTTCAAGACCTAGAAGCATCTACAAGTCAGCTGAGGATAGAAGAGATAGTAGATGATGAAGAAAATGAAGGTGAAGTGACTGAACCTGTTGAGGAGAAGGAAGAAGAAGAGTTCTATACTCTTGAAGAGCTAGATGGCATGGAAAACACTTCATATGCTTTCATGGCCAGAAAGTTTCCAAACATCAGATTCAAGAGGAGCCAACCCTTCAAACCTAGACCCCAAAACCATTCATTTAACAAGAGCAAGGCACCCGTGAAAGAAAACAAGAATAAATTCAAAACCAGCCATGTGGATAGGTCATCTATAAGGTGTTATAGATGCAATGACCTAGGGCATTTTGCCAGTGAATGCAAGAATCCTAAAAAGAAGGATAAGGAGTTTCTAGAGCTTGAAGCCAAGTATGAGGCCCTTCTGAAAAAGCAAACACAAGGCAAGGCCTACATAGCTGAAGGGAAGTGTTGGGATGACTCTGATAGTGATGGAGAGGAGCAAGAATTTTGCAACTATGCCTTGATGGCTGATTCTAAGGATGAACAATCTTTATCTGACTCTCAGGTACCATCTCTCACTACCATAGATATGTCTGTTTCTGAGTATAATTGCATGGTTGAACAACTATCTATTGAAATGTTTAATATTCATACTAGTATGACTGCTGCTAATGAAAAGATTGCCAAACTGTCAGCTAAGAATGAATTGTTAAACAAGAAGAATGGGGAACTTGAGCTAACTGCTATGCAAGTAGATAACCTTAAAAAAGAAGTTGAATATTTGCAGACTAAGGTTCTATGTGCTAGTCAGGTTGAGAAGGCTCTTAGGGATGAACTAGCTGAGAATGAATTCAAACTGAAAACTTTTAAGAACTCCTCTAGTCTACTGCAGTCCTACCATGAGAAAAACCAAGCTAAACCCAAGGCTGCCATTGGACTTGACTATGGCACTCTTAAACAGAGGAAAGACTATGCTGTCATTGAAGATGACATAGTTGTTCAGGATGAAATGCCTCACGTTTTGAAAAAGACTGAGTCTCCAATTTTTAAAGAACCAACATTTGAAATTGATGAGGATGCCTTACTCATTAAGCAAATGTTGAATGATGAGGATGAGACACAGTCTAGTGAACAACTAGCATCCTCTAAGAGTGAGAGTGTCAAGGCAAAAGCCAAGAAGCTAGTAGGAGGAAGACCTAGACCTGAGAAGTTTGTGAAGTTTGTTTCAGCTGGGAAAAATGAATTTGAGAAAAAAGTGGCTAATAAGAAACAAAACAGAAATGACAAGCTAGGGATAAACAAGAATAATAATTATGCTTATGTGCCTAATTCTCCTAGGAAAGTTTGTCAAAACTGTTTTAGCACTAATCACTTAACTCATGCATGCAAGAAACCAACTGGTAGTGTAGCTAAGCCTTTCTATGATTGTTCTGTGCCTTTAAGACATAGAGATTCACCTTTCTGTGATAAACTTGACTGTATGCCATGCAACATGAATGTTATGACTAGCTGTTTTAATTTGAGAAGACAATTCATATATGGTTGCATCAGTCACAACATTCACACACACTACACAAGGCCAGAGTCTTCAAGTCCTCCTCGAGTTAGGAAGGTACCACTGTCACCTAAGTCTAAGAATTTAGATTCTAAGACTTTTAACAATGACAAGAAGACCAGTCCTAAGAAAGATGATAAGCATGCTATTTTTGATAAATCTGTTTCTAAGCCAAGTGGACCCAAACTTGTTTGGGTACCAAAGAAGAAGTAATACCTTTGTGCTTGCAGGGCAAAGAAAGTGAAAAGAAGGTCATGTAGATTTTGGACAGTGGATGCTCAAATCACATGACTGGTGATATGGCCTTGCTATCACAATATAAGGAGAAGGCTGGCCCAATGGTTGCTTTTGGAGATGACAGCTTGGGTAACACATTGGGATATGGAAAGTTAAAAGTTGGTAATGTCATCATTGAAGATGTAGCACTAGTCAAGGGTCTCAAGCATAATCTGCTAAGTGTTGGTCAGTTTACTGATAGAGGATTCAAGGTAAATTTTGACAAAGATGAATGTTTGTCACCCACAAGAAGACTGGTGATTTTGCTCTATCTGGAGTAAGAAAAGGAAGCCTGTTTGTAGCCAATATGGACTCTACAAACAAGGACAAAGTTTGTTGCTTCTACTCAAAAGCATCAAATGAAGATTGTTGGCTATGGCACAAGAAGTTATCATACCTGAACTTTAAGGCCATTAATTCTCTAGTCAAAAGAGAGTTAGTGAGAGGCATGCCCACACTTGAATTCTATCAAGAAGGAGTGTGTGAGGCTTGCCAAAAACAAAAGGTCAAGCCACAAGTCAAAGACAGTGACATCAATCACCAAGCCCCTGCAATTAATTCATATGGATTTGTTTGGGCCTGTCAATATTATGTCACTCTCAAGAAAGAAGTATGCCCTAGTGATGGTTGATGACTACACAAGGTATACATGGGTGGAATTTCTAGCATCAACGGATAAGGCTCAACAAGTAATCATTGAGCACATAAAGAAAGTTGATAAGGAAGCAAAAGCCAACAATGCAAGTGTGATTGCATTGAGAAGTGATAATGGAACAGAGTTCAGAAATGCCTTACTTGAAGCATTTTGTAAAGAGAATGGCATTTCTCAACAATTCTCAGCTCCAAGGACTCCATAACAAAATGGAGTAGTTGAGAGAAAGAACAGAACTCTAATTGAGGCTGCTAGAACAATGTTGCTTGATGCAAAGATGCCTACATGTTTTTGGGCTGAGGCTGTGAGCACTGCATGCTACATCTAGAACAAAACCCTCATCAACAAAAACACTGGAAAGACACCTTACAATTTAATGACTAGAAAGAAGCCTACTCTAAAGTATGTTCATACTTTTGGACGCAAATGCTTTGTGTTAAAAGACAATTTAGAATATGTTGGGAAGTTTGATGCAAAGGCATTTGAAGGAATTTTTCTTGGCTATTCTATGGAGAGAATTGCATACAAAGTTTATGTCATCAGTCAAAAGAAGTTATGGAAATCACAGATGTGACATTTGATGACAGCAAACTACCTAGATTAGAAGAAGTCAATGATGAAGATAGAGATCCATTAAAGTTTGAAAATCTAGATGATTCTGATGAAGAGATTGAAACTGAAGTTGAAACTCTAGTTCAACAAACTCAAGTGAATGATGAAGCAAGAGAAGAATCTGATCCAACCAACAGTGAAGAGACTAGCATCCAAGACACAGCTGTGAATAGTAGCAACTTCACAGGGGGAGGAAATGAAAATGATCATGTCTTGGATGATGAAGCAACATCAAGGTTGAGAAATCAAACTGAGCACTCAAGGAAATGGGATAGGTCACACACTGCAGAGCAAATTATTGGAGATCCAAATGCAGGAGTGATAACTAGGAGAGCAACTCAAAATGAGTGTCTCTATGGTTGCTTTATATCTCAGATTGAGCCTAAGAAACTTGATGATGCACTGTTGGATCCAGATTGGATTATTGCTATGCAAGAGGGGCTGAGTCAATTTGAAAGAAACAAAGTATGGGAACTTGTGCCTGCACCAAAGAACAGAACCATTGTTGGAACAAAATGGGTTCTGAAGAATAAGATGGATGAAGATGGTGTAATAGTAAGAAATAAAGCAAGGTTGGTTGCAAAAGGATACTCTCAACAGGAAGGCATTGACTATGATGAGACATTTGCTCCTGTTACTAGATTGGAAGCCATCAGAATCTTCTTGGCATTTGCTGCTCATTCAAACTTTAAAGTCTATCAAATGGATGTCAAGAGTGCATTTCTGAATAGGGAGTTGGAAGAAGAAGTTTATGTGCAACAACCACCTGGCTTTGAGGATCCACATTTCCCAGAATTTGTCTACAGATTGCTTAAGGCATTGTATGGACTTAAGCAGGCTCCAAGGGCATGGTATGGCACTTTATCACAGTTCCTTCTTGAAAATCAATTCACTAGAGGCACATTGGACAAGACACTGTTTTACAAGAAGCATGGTAATGATATTATCCTAGTTCAGATCTATGTGGATGATATCATATTTGGCTCTACAAATGAGAAGCTGTGTGAGAAATTCTCTAAACTCATGCAAATCAGATATGAGATGAGTATGATGGGAGAGTTAACATTCTTTCTTGGATTGCAAGTTAGTCAGAGGAAGGATGGTATCTTCATCAGTCAAACCAAGTACATCAAGGATTTATTAAAGAAGTTTGACTTAAAAGACTGCTCACCTGCAAAGACACCCATGGCCACTGCCACCAAATTGGATGAAGATGTCAAAGGCAAGAGAGTAGATATCTCAGTCTACAGAGGCATGGTTGGTTCTCTACTCTATCTCACTGCAAGTAGGCCAGACATCATGTTTGCTACATGTTTGTGTGCAAGATTTCAATCAAATCCAAAAGAGTCACATTTGATTGCTATAAAAAAGATCTTTAGATATCTGAAGGGCACTCCAAACTTGGGTTTATGGTATCCTAAGGGCACAGGGTTCAATCTGGTTGGTTACTCTGATGCTGATTATGCTGGATGCAGAGTGGATAGGAAGAGCACCTCAGGTAGCTGCAAGTTTCTTGGACAAAGGCTAGTCTCTTGGTACAGCAAGAAACAACAATCTGTGTCAACTTCCACAGTTGAGGCTGAATACATAGTCGCTGGAAGTTGCTGTGCTCAAGTGCTTTGGATTAGAAATCAGCTTAGAGATTACGGACTTGTGTTGGAAAGAATTCCAATCATGTGTGACAACACAAGTGCAATCTCTATAGTTGTCAATCCTGTAAATCATTTTAGGACAAAGCACATTGACATCAGATATCATTTCATTAAGGAGCATGCAACTAATGGAACCATTGAGTTGCATTATGTCCCTACAGATAAACAATTAGCTGATATATTCACTAAGCCATTGGATGAAGCCACCTTCACAAGGTTGGTTAGTGAAATTGGAATGTTGAAATCTTCAGAATCTGGCTAAGTGAAAATATCAACTAAATTGTTGCAGCAGTAAACACTTACTTTATCTAAATTCTCAATATTTTTGAAGTAAGTGTTGACTAAAATATGATTTATAAATATTTCAAATCTGTTGCATATGTTGAAAATCATATTCGAATTAGCTTGAAATTTCTATGAAATTTTAAGACTATCACTATTTAATTTGTTAGAATATTCTTAATTTGAATAATTCTGATGAATTTTGAAAAGGTAGTGAAAATTAACTTTTATGAGTGGAAAGTGTAGCTCGATAAGTCAGACTTCTCTAATGACTTTCATGTCTATGGTCGACTTATCTAACAAGTCTATTTGGAACACTCTTGAGTTCTCGAATAGTGCATTTTGGAGAAATCGAACAGAGACTTGCTTGACTTCTCGAATAGGACATTTGAGTTCTCTAATGACTAAGTTCTCGAATGGAACATTTGAGTTCTCTAATGATTGAGTTCTCAAATAGAACATTTGAGTTGTCGAATCTTTTGAAAAGGCTGAATTTTTGCTGAATCTTAACTGTTTTTGGATTTTTATTCAGAATTTTAAACCACTCATAAAAACATATTTTATTTAATTTGGAATTATTTCTAAGTTAGATAATAGCCAGCTGTGAGTTACAAACTGCTTGAGATATCGATTAAGCCTTTCTTGACTTATCGAATAGTTGATTTCTACTTCTCGAATGACTGACTTGTCGATATAAAACATATATCTAATCGACAATTCAAGTACTTCATACTTATACAGCTTTACATCTATTCATTTCATTTCACTCAATTTCTCAAGCATCTAAAGTTCCAAAACCTCTGAAAACCCTAACTTCAAAAGCTAAATTTCTTCTTCAACCTTCATTCTCTTCTCTCGTCTCTCTGTTTAACAATGGCAAATACCCAACTCACAATTCATAACCACACCAACTTCATTGCTATTACTAATGATGTGGAAGCACCCAATGCTAATTTCAAGTGCTTTGTTCGATGGATGTCTGAGTCCTACATCAAGGATGCACTTTCAGCCAACCCAACACTGTATCTAGATTTGCTAGAACAATTTTGGAGGACTGCTACTGTGGAGGTCATTGCTCTTGAGAATGCTATAACCTCATATGTAGTCTACTGCAAGATTCAGGACAAGAAGATCACCATCACTACGGCATACATGAATCAAGCACTGGGGCTACAACAAGGAGTGTATGACCCACTAGCCACTAATGCTGAATTGGAGGACTTCTTTGATTTTATCAACTACTCAGATAAAATCAAACTTGGAAATTTGAATATGAAGTTCTTGAGAAAAGAATGGAGCTATGTCTTTGCCACTCTTCTCCAAGTCTTCACAGCAAGAAAGTCTAGCTTTGACCAAATCAGTACACATGTTCAACAAATAGGCTATGCCCTAGCGTATGGGAAAAAGATTGATGTTGGACTAATCATAATGCAGGAGCTATATGGGAGACTTGGTAAGAACTCAACCAAGAGAAGTAATGAAATTTTCTTCCCTCGTTTTATTCAATCTGCTCTTAATTTTGTAGATAATAAACTGATTGAATTGCCTGGGATGAATAGAAATAGAATAGGCTATCCGAAATCCATGACCAAACTCATTTTTGGTAGCTTGGAGACTAAGAATGATGTGGATGTAAGACTTAAAATAACTCCCCATATGGAGAGTTTATTTAGGACTTACCCCCACAACATGCCAATATTTGCCTCTAAAACTGAGTTAGCTAGGCCTAAGCAAGTAGAACAAGATGCTAACCCAAGGCCTGCTAACCAACCCCATCAACCAAACATTCTACCAAACACAGAGCCACCTGCATCATCCTCTCAACAGGGTGGTGTTAGTAAAAAGGAGAAGAAGAGAAAACAGATTGTTTCTGAACCATTAAAAATCTTAACTGAAGCAGCATTAGCTGTAGAATTAGGTTTAGAAAGTGAGGAACCTGAGTCACCCTTACTAAGGCTAAAGAAGAAGAAGAAGAAATCTAAAACCACCTCTTCAGTCACACAAATGGCTGAACTTGTAAAATCAGGGGCACATAGTTCACTAGATGTATCCTCTCAACAGGGTGCATCTATAGAATCAAGAATCCTCCCTATTGCACTATCTTGTCACGAGTCAGCACCTGGGAGTGATAAGGCTGGCACAACACTGAGTGGAGAGCACATCACACTTGAAACTCCCTCTATTTCTCAGGGGGAGTTGCCAAAATCTACTCTAAAAGACACTACTCTTCCAGAATCTAACACTCAAATTTCTTTGGATCCTGCAACTCAAGCAATTGAGGAGCAAGGCATTGATCACCAAGAATTTTCTTCTCTCGATGAGCCAATGGACTCAAGTGACTTAGTGCATGATACTTTGCTCACCACCCAGGAACAACATTTAGATGGTGAGGGAATGCTAGTTGGGGCATATCCTAATGACACCATCACAAGCACATAGGATTCACTAGTTTTCACTAGAGACTCTGTGCCTGTGTCAACTACTGGTGTAACTCATCCCACTTCTGTGGAGACTCTAGTAGTAGAGTCATTCCGTCCGGTTACAGAAGTTGAATCTTTAACTGAGAAGTCTAGCTTGCCTAGCTCTAGCTCTGACTTCCTGTCATAATGGATGAAGCTTGTGCAACATGACAGTGCTTCAGGATCAGGATCTGTTCCGCCACAATTGACGGTTAAAGCACTTCAAAGCTTAGTTGTGGATCAGATCCCAGAGTTTGTAAAAATTTCCCAACACCTTGTCACCTCAAATTTGTCAAATCCAGATTATGAAGCCATTCTGCTATGTCATAAAGAAGATGTGGAGATGCAGAATGAGAAAATAGCAGATGAGGCTGAAAGAGATGGCAATGTGGATGCTTGGTTGCAAGGCAGGAATGACATTGGTCTATCAGAGGGTCTTCAATTTCTCAGAGAAGAGTACATCACTTCATTAGGGTCAAATGCCAAATCTTTAACCCCTAGTGAAGTGTATGAAGCTGTGAATGATACCTATAAAGGAACTCTGAAGGCTGCTCACTATCTAGGCAAGGGCCTTAAAACTGAAATTAATGAGGTATGTGCAGCCACAGCCAAGGAAGTAAATGAAATTAAGAGAGATTTTGACTCCAAGTTCCCTTCACTCAACTCTGTTATCAAGACCATTCAAGAATGCAAGGCTACCTGCACCAAGACAGACAATGGTTTGGTCTTAGCTCAAAGTGCTATCAAGAATATGGCCACTCAAATGGAGAAACTGACAAATCAGACAATAGATGCAAATGCCATGCTGAAAACTCTCTTTGCAAATCAATATGGAGATAAGCTAGCGACTGAAGTCCCTGTTCATGAAATGACCAAATTTGAAGTGCAGAGACTCAAGGACCAATCTCTTTCTGGATTTAAAGCCTCTGAGCTATTCACCAAAGTGAATACTCTTGAAAAGGAAGTGAGGTCACTCAAGCAGTCAAATACTCATCTTACAGACACAGTTGCAACTCTTACTGAGAAGCTGGACACTCAAGCTACCACTACAGCTGATGTTCTTCTTCATCAACAACTGATGTTGTCTGCTGTGATGAAACACATGGGACTCCCTCTACCTGAAGAATATGTCAATCCCATCTCTTCCAACCCAAAGGCCACTACTGAAGCCTCTATGCCTGATACCAAGCCTAAGGGGGAGAAGAGGACCTTAAGGAGCTCAATACCTAAGGGGGAGAATAAAGAGGAGAGACCTAGGGAGAAAGGCATAATCATCTCTGAGGGTGGTCATTCAAAAATCTCAAAACCTACAACCTCTCATGTTCAAGGCAAGGGCAAAGCCAAAGTCAATGCACCTCTACCTTCTCTACCAACTGTCATCCTACCTCCTGTACACATCACTACCCCAAGTGGCCAAGAACAAACCATCACCTCTTCAGTGGTCGCAGGATCTATGCCAACTGAGCAAGCTAAAACCTCCAGAAATGAAGAAGATCAACCAGTTGAAATGGATGTAGTTACTGAGTCCAAGCTGATAGAAGTAGCAAATTCAGAAACTTATCATGATGCTACCTTCTTGAAGTTTCTGCAAGTCTCATAAGCAAAGGTTATAGGGGATACATTGAAGTATAGAAGGAGTCTGAAAGAGCAAATCAATTATCTGATAGTGATTCCAAGGAAGCTAAATCAAATCTATCTCAAGGAGATTATGATGGTGACCAGTAATAAATATAACATCTATCTTATGATACCTTGAAGGCTCTAAAATTCATAGAGATTAATGTTATCCCGGGGTTGATAGAGAAGATGGGAGAGAACAACAGAAGCCTATATACTGATCTGAGGAATGGCCAACAAGCTAGGTTGCCTGAAGTTTGCACTTATCCAAGAACAATTATCTATCAATTTGGCACAAGGATTGAGGATATCAAACAGCTGGTCATTCCCAAGGATCTCACTCTCCAGACTTACAGATTTATCATTGACATTATTGATAAATTACAAAAGAAGAATGAGATAAGAACTGGTGAAGAAGTAGAGGCATTGCACATTCTTAGAACCTTCATTGCCACAGGTGAGATTCTAGAAATAGCAAAAGGAAGGAGAAATAAGGATGATGAAGATGAAGAAAAAAGTGATGGGAGGAGAAGACATCACAGGAGTGATAAGGGCGATGAAGACAAGAAGAAGAAGAAGGATAGCAAAGACAAGAAGGATGATGATGGCCAAGGCAAAGTCTATGAGAGGAAAAGTGGAAAACAGCAAGCCCTAGGCATCACTAGCTATAACCTCACCACAACACAAGACTCTAAGTCTGGGGTGAATATAGTTAGTAGTGACCTACCAAAATCTACACCCATGGCCTCTGCAACTGTTTTGCCATCTCAAGAAGAGAAGAAGATGCAAATCAAGAAACCATCTGTATATTTCCAAAAGCAAACTGCTAATGGTATACTACAATGGTCTACCAGCAAAGGTCACAAGTTTCTGCCAAGCAACCAAGTGAAAAAGATCAAATTCAAACATGTTGCAAGAAGAGTGAAGCCATCTAAATCAAGGGCCCTAACTATCATTCCAAGATTAAAACTCCAACCACTAGATGAAGACTTTGATGAAGACCAACTACAATTCCTATGGGCTCAAAGAATCTACCATGTTGCCATTGTTGATAACTGCCTTGAAGTTAAATACACTGATGGAAGACAGAAGAAATTCAAGCAAGGGACATGCCAGCATTGGGGCAAGCTAGATGATATAGAAAGGATTATTTCTATGTTGGATTCTAAAAATAGAGTGGAAAGAGTATGGAAGCTGGAGTTGATTGACTTTGTCAAGATGAAGAGAGATCACCAGGCAGAATGGAAAAAGAAAAGTGAGGAGTTGTTAAAGAAAAGAAAGGAGGAGTTTGCTGCTATGGAAGCTAAGGCTGATGAGTTAAGAGCCATGGGTCTGTGTAGAGTCAAGTATAATCCTTACATTATTGAATACAAGAAATATGGAAGAACTGTGAAGATTAGAATGGACTACATCAATTCCTACTCTGAGAAACAGCTGAATGAAGTTCTTAAAGATCTATCAGGCTATCCTCTAATTGAGGAACTCACTGCTATAGAAGACATTGTTCTTGCTATGAAAGAAAATGCAAAAAAGAAAGATAAAGAAGCTGAAGAAAAGAATACAAATGAGAATCTGCCAGCCAAAGCTCAAGAGATGAATCCAAAAGGATATGGCAAGTAATTCTTCATAACTTGTAAGGATGCCTCTTTGTATTTTCAATCAAGTTACATACATGTACCTTTCAAGTTTTATCTTTATGTATGATAGGCTTGTTATCTGACATGAAATTGTGACTAAGGGTCTTACTCACAATTTGCTGGAGAGTGTTAGTCACAGAGGCATGCCTGTATACATCTAATAACAAACCTAATTGTTTGTAATGCTTTGCATTACCAACATGGCCTCTTAATTGAGGGAACCTCTAGTTGTAGAGTTTCTACTTGTTGTAGTACTTATAACAGGCATCAAATTCTACCTGTGTAACTGTAATTAAAGTCAGAGAATAATGCTTGAAAGAAGTTCCAAGGATCATGCCTCAAGCTTGAAGACCAAGACTGTCAAAATAAACACAGTTGGAATTTGGAGAATGAATATTTGCCTAAGTACCAATTCGAGAAGTATGTTTGTTATATTCGAGAAGTCTATCGTTCGAGAAATCAGGAATTCGATATCTTAAAAGACACTGTTCGATATCTCTAGAGGTCAACTAGTCAAAGGCTCATTCGAGAACTCAGAGATTCGACATGTCTAATGTTCTATTCGAGAACTCAAGAAGTCAACAAGTCAAAGCATCATTCGAGTTCTCTAAGAGTCAACAAGTCAAAGCTACATTCGATATCTCAAGGACTAAAGAAGTTATTCGATATCTCAGGGATTCGATAAGTAAAATGCTCTATTCGATATCTCAAGGATTCCTAGAGAAAAGACTTATGAGAAGTGATTCGATATGTCAGCTCAACAGTATTCGAGAACTCAGAGTTATCGATTAATCCAATTCTAGTTCTCGAATCACCAACAGAGTTACTTCTCGAATACAATCTTGGAGACAAAATACTGAAGAATTGTACAAGTCAGAAACCTGCAACAAGCCAAGACGCTTTATGGACCACATACTATAAAGCACGTTGGAAATCCTACGAAGAAGCTTAGAGAGATAGTACAAGAGACAAAGAGCTAAAGAAGTGGATCTGAACAGAGTTCTAAGAAGTCAAATTTGTAGCAGTTTGGATGTTTACTCAAATAGGATAGACACATTAAAAAGTGAATTTGTTTGCTACTTTATTTGTTGTAAGCAAGTTGTTCACGTGATATAAGTGAACAATCCTACTTATTTATCAAGTATCAAACAGAGTGATCTAGAGTTTTTACAAGTAATATCTCTCTGAGAAAGAAGCTGAGAATACTAACATTTGTATTCACATATTGTAGCAAATCTTTATCTTATACAATATTAGATTAAAGTGATATCGTGTTCTTGTGTTTATATTGCGTACTTACATAATCTGTTAAACACAGACACACACTTTGGTACACAATCAGATTCAAACCCTTAAAACAACCTTCACCTAAAACACTTATCTGAAGAAAAGTTTGAGAATACATTCAACCCCCTCTGTATTCTCTTGTGTGTTCAATACTCAACAAAAACCGGTTAATATGACCTTGCAGTTAGCAGATCGGTCGATCACGTATCCGAGGGGTATAGTGGAGGATGTATTAGTGAAGGTGGATAAGCTGATTTTTCCGGTTGATTTTGTTATACTGGACTTTGAGGAGGATAAGAGGATTCCCATCATCTTGGGAATGCTATTTCTAGCTACGGGCCGAACTCTGATCGATGTGCAAAAAGGAGAGCTTACCACGAGAGTGCATGATCAGAAAGTCACTTTCAATGTGTTTAAGACAGCAAAATATCCGTCAGATTCAGCGGAGTGTTTCAAGGTGGACGTCGTTGATAAGATTGTGAAGAAGGAGATGGAACAGCTAAAAAAAATCAGATTCCGTGGAAAAAGCTTCAAGAGGGATTTTTTGCATTGAGAATGAAGAAAGAAAGGGGCTATTTTAGTTGTTGGATGCAACTCCATGGGAAAGAAGAGTTGACATTCTGCATAAGTGTCGTGGGCTAGCTGATTCTAATAATTTTCAGGTGCTATGTAAGTTGTCAAGTGAGGAAGCTTTTGCACTTGAACTCAATCCACTACCACCCGAGTAGCCACCACCAGATTCACCACCCGATGAGGGTGATCCTGCTGACAGTTAGGTATGTCCTCTACTATCCTTTTTATTGCCTTCAATGAGGACATTGAATATTTTAAGTTTGGGGGTGATTTGAGGATTAGTAGTTAGTAGATTCGTGTTCATATAGAAATCATATTGCATGTGTAGTAGTAGTTTCATTCATATTATTGCATGACTATTTCATATAGAGCATATTCGTTTGCATATTTGTTTATGTATTCCATGTGAGCCCATTTAGTTGCATTTTCATAGAATATTTCATGATCCCGTAGGACTTGGCTATTTTTGTTCGGTAGGTCGATGTTGATTTGAGTGTGGTAATGATGAATAGAGGGTTGACTTAAGTTCTTATGAATTGAGTTGTTTGTTACAGATACAAAATCTTTACACAGTCTCATTGTTTGCTTTTGGACTAGGTCATGTCATACTTGTTTGGTTGTTGAGATTAATCATTTATTTATATTTAGAATGTTCTTTATTCCCTTGATGGCGTAGGAGCACTAAAGTATAAGTTTGGGGGAAACCGGGGATTTCATGCTAGTGTTAATAAAGGTTAGGCGTCAAAAGGCTAGTAGTCGCTCATATTTTATGAGTAGTCTAGGGTTGGATGAGATGGACCGAAACGCACTCATTCCAAATTATTAGATTGCTTTAAAAAAAAAGAAAAAAAAAGAGTTATGTGATTGTGTAAGTGTAGAATTGACCATGGGTGAGCTCTTTAATACTCGAGCAATTAAGTTCTAGGGGACTCTGTGCCTAGTGACCTAAGGCTTTTTCGCTCTGGGATCCACTAACCTAACGCTCGCTACATGGGTATTATTGCATAAGTCTTTAGGGGCCTCATCCACTGCACGGTCAAATAAGCATGTGTATTGTGTTATGTGTCATTGTTTGTTTGGTAATTTAGCATGAATCTTGTCTAACTCAAATGATGATGGAGGTGTATCTGAGTTATGAAGTGTTTAGCGTTCATTCTATTTATAAACATGTGATTGTTTTGGCGAAGAATAGGCTATGGCTTTGATCTAGTGTTGGGAGTATATCTGATGAGCATCGCACACACCCACGTTTCTGTTCATGTAAAGTTAGTAAACGGGGATTTAGTCGAGCTCTGTTTGGAGTTGTTGCATTCTTTGAGATATTTGCTTGCTGAATTGGTCATGGTTAATCTGAGGGGATCGTTGCATTTTCATTTAGTTGCATTCATGCATTGCATTAGTACTTGTCGAGTCTGTTTATGCTTGAGGACAAGCATCGGTTTAAGTTTGGGGGTGTGATAAGTGGATTTCATATCCACTTAGAATGCTTCGTATCGGCTTAAATTGATTAACTTGACCTCAGGTATGTGGTGTTTTTGATGTATTTTTAGTTAGTTTGTGTAGGACTACAAAGCTGGAAGTAGGAAGTATATTTCAGTGTTTATTGGTGGTTTTGAGCTCAAGAATTGAAGAACGGCATCTTGCGAGAGAATCGGAGGAAGAAAGGAGAAAAATCTGACAAAAGCTGAAAATTTTCCAGACAGTCAGAGCGCGGGCACGCCACAGAGAAGCGCGGGTGCGCGGTAGGGAATTCAATAAAGTGCGAGCGCGCTAGGACGGCTGCCAGAAAATTGTATTTTACTTATGTTTTGGAATTCTCTTATTGTCCAATGCACGTGGGGGCTATATAAACACAAGTTAACATCATGAATAAAGAAACAAGAAGGAACACAATGAGACACGAGAGAGAGCCAAAAGGAGAGACAACATAGAGAAGGATTACCCGGAGATTGTGACAACTAACGGAGATCTAGATCTACATCTTTTGTATTCTTCTAATTAGGCGATACTTTTGGATGCTCGTTTTGGATTTTTTTTCTAAACTTTATTACTCTAGTACTCTCGTTATTATTCAGATCTTGTTTTAAATCATGTTATCATTTGATCCCATGATGACGAGCCGTTCGATTATGAACTAATCGTTGTCATGGGATTCTAACGGATTTATTTACGGAGTTTAGTAGTTTGATTGCTTTAAAGATTTGTGTATAATGACATATTGATTTCCTCGTATGGTTGTACTTATTCTTCTTGGATGCGTAGCTAACATCTAAGTTGTATTGTTAATCTCTATTGAATGCGAAAGTGGATATAGAGATTTAGAACTTGCCATACTAGCATAGGTTTATGGATGTTTTGACATGCATGATTCGTAGTGTGATTTTAACCATCTTACGCTGCCCTATGTAATCTCAATGGATAACTTTTGCTTAACCCGTTATGTTTTCAAATCTTATAAACATATAGGATCTAAACATAATTGGTGTCTACCCAGCTTCTATCTGTTTTGTGGATGTTGAGTGGTTTGGTATACGTATGCTGAAAGGTAGCGTGTACTAATTTCGTGTTGTCCGATGAGTTGTCATAACCATCGCATACATTGATTAAAGGCATCAACTCTAAACGAAGTATTTAATGAAGTTAGGATCCCATGTTTTATCTCTTATAAGTAATTCGAATTTAATCACATTAGTTAATTAATTCTTAGTATTGTTAAATTGCTTGTTAGTTAAATTAGTTAATCAAAACAAGCATTTGATATTTGTCTTAGCAGTGAATAATAATCATACATTGTTGCATAAGTGCATAATCTGAAATACACCAGTCTTCGTGGGAACGAACTCTATTTACTGTGATATTACTTGTGACTGCGTACGCTTGCGTGATTTAGTGCGAACACCTATGTAGTAGATTTCTTCTAATACCTTGAGTTCATCAGGGTATTTTTTCCTATTAGGGCATTCATTTGCGTAATGTCCTTCTTCGTTGCAGACCCAACACCTGCAATTTTTCTTTCCTTTCGGACAGAGCTTTTCTTTGTTAGTAGAAAAAGTATTCTTTTTAACATATTTTCCTGGTTTAAAAGGCTTCTTTTTCTTCTTAAACCTATACTTATAAGATATTTTCTTTTTAGAATATTTCTTCTTGTATTTTTTGGTGTAATTGGGGTTACAACCAAAATTATAAGATTCTTCTGAAATCTTTTCACAACATTTTTTGCCAAAAGCTTTCAGTCTCTTCTGTGTTCGGCTGAACTCATAATAGCTTTTGATTTCATTTGTGACAATTCTTTGAGCAAAGGCTAAACTATGCTGTGTCAGGACTGTTCTTTTCTGCAAAAACTTAGTCATAGCTTTTTCTCCTACTAGTGGTATCTTGCGTATGTATTCTTCAACATAAACATGATAACCTGCTAGGTCGCCTGTGTTGATCATATGCTTTTCATATTCTAGAAAGAATTTATCAATTAAGCATATATCACATAATTGCATTTTACTAAGAGCCATCTTAGCATTCTGTTTGATTTTATCTTTTTCTAAATCTTTAGCATTGATGTAATCAATTCCTACAAACATAGTATAGATAGCATCTACGATTGTATTGAAGGTTCTATGGGTTCGAAACTATCAAAATTCCATGTTGCATCTTTAATAAATCGATTAACAACTCCAGCTGTTTTGTGATCAACTAATAACAAAACTCTCTCAGTGTCATTATAAGCGATAAGGTTAGTTTGTATTATCAAACTAATTTCTTTTTCCCAAATATCGATTAAGGTTTTTCTTCCTGATTCACAATCGATATTTAAAATGTTTGAACCAAATAAATTTTGATTCGTTTTAAACTCAGTAGTAGGTGGATAGAAATTACCTTTCTTTCTGTCTACTGGTTTATTTGTTCCAGAAGTAGATGCGAACGGATTTTCATCTTTGTATACACCTTCTTCTTGTTTACTCATCCTAAGTGTTTGTTGAACAAACTCTTCATCTGATGAATCTGCGCCTTGAGAATCCGATTCTGGAGAACTAAATTCCACAATGACATTCAAATAATTAGTAGAATTAAATCCAAATAAAGACTCTAATTCTAGATTATTTTCTACTTGTTGATTAGCTAGATCATCATCTTCTAATTCAAGTAATTCCATTGCCTTAGCAAATTGTTTTTCTTGTTGGTCATTTTGAATTTCTGATTCAAGAACTTCCCAAAAGAATTTTTCTATGTCTTGCATATAGTTCATATTTTCTTATTTTCTTATTGGAAACAGAACCAAATGACCAAGTCATACTGTTCGGATTCTTACCTGTTTCGAGTTCTTCATTTCCTACATCATGGTTAGGATAACTGTATCGATAACGGCTTTTACCTTCATCTTTGTTACCTTGTTCTGGTGTGAGGACAAGTTGTTTTTCTTCTGGAGCTTTTGGCTGTTTACCAATTGCTTCAAGAGTTTTATCGTTTTGATAATCCTGGATTGTTATAACGCCCTAGAAAATTTCGTATTTATAAATAATTATTTAATATTGAATGTAGGTTATATTATGTGAATATTGTGTGAAGGTGAAATATGTGTGATATCATATTTATGTGCTTATATGATGATTTATGTGTGCCGTGAAAGTCCGTGTAATTTTATTTGTATTTTGATGATTAAAATCTATTTAAATCATGCATTATTGATCTTCTAAGATTTTTATAAAATCATTAGAGTTGGTAAAAATTACGAAATCTTTTGTGTTATTATTTTTATGATATTATTTAGTTTTTAAAATTATTGGGTGAATTATTTTGTGTGTTTAAGTATTTTAAGATGATTTTAAAAGTTTTATTGTATTTAAAGGATCAAACTTGCAAAATTCATATTTAATTCATTTTTTATCCTAAAAATATTTTAAAAATATAGGGATGTTTGTAATTTCATAAAATTTATTTTAGATTTTTTAAATTTAAATTTTCCCTTATTTTCCATTTAATTTCAATTTTTGAAACGATTTAAAGTTGTTAAAAGGTAGCTTTTCAGCATGGTTATTTTATAATTCTATCCTTGCTGTTTTTAATTGAGAACCCCAGAAGTGTCTAGAGGATTGAGGCGTGTTTTTTTTGTCTAATCTCTTGAGCTCTCATTTCTCTACAATCTCTCTCAATCTCTTTAATCTCTCTTATCAATCTCTCCCTCCTTTCCGCCTTCTTCACCAAATCGACGTGTGTGAGTATACATGGGGCGTGTGTGTGCGTATTGTAGAAGTTGGGATAAGAAGAGGAGATCAAGAAATGAGGTTTTGGAGCTAGATTTCAAGAGGAAAATCATGGAAAATCACTAAGCTAGCAAGAGGGTATATTTTCTATCCTTAAAACTTTGTTTTCTTTTAGTTTTGAACATGTTTTTGTAAATATTATCAACTCATATTAAGGGGTTCATGGGATTGGGTAATTGTGCTTGCTTGTGCGTTGTTATGGGTTGTGAAGAAGGAGTAATAAGGTGGATTTGAGGGTTACAATTTTGGTTATAATTTACGGAAGCCGAAAGGCAAAAGCACTGACTGTGAACAGTAACTCGGGGGACTGGGTGTTTAGTTTTTGTAAATGTTTTTACATGATAACGTTCTACTCGGAGTCTAGTTTACGTGACCGCAAACGGTGCATCGATTGGATTCACGAGCTAGGAGATATGCCCGTTTAAGTATAAGGGTGTCATTAAGCTACGAATTTGTAGAAACCGAAATTTGGGAAAATATTTCACCATCCTTAACTCTTTAATTTGAATTGAAAAATTTATGTAAGATTTATATATGACTAAGAAAGCGTTCTGTGGAATTTGGTAATCTATTGAACATTTTTGGATTTATTAAAAATACTAGAGTAAGAGGTGCGCAGTGAAGTCTTGTTTTCCAGGTTCACTGTCCTGCCCTATTTTTTAGGAACCAATTTGAACTACTTAGGATCACGCAAGGGCAGTGGGTTTGCTGAGTCTATAATATACCTTGAGTTTAATTTTCAACCTCGAAGGTTTCGAATGGTTTCATTTAGCGAGTAACGCGATATGGCCATTTGAGTGAAGCAAGCGCAGAGAGTACGAATGGTTTAAACATTGAACCTTGGGGAAATGTTTCACCTAGCTAAACACCTTAGTTTGAATTGAAACTCAGAGGGATGGTGTAACCATGAGTATAGAAGATTTTAAAAGTGGATTCATGTTAAAATAACACTACTATGATTTATAATGAATTTTTGAGTAAAGATAGGCATGGCTTCCAGGGCTCTGTTTGGGCAGATTTTTTACCAACTTTGGGCAAACATTTGACCTAGCTATACTAATCATTTTAATCTGGAAATTGGAGGGTAGCAAGGCCTTAAGTTAGAGAGTAAAATGGAAATGGTTTCGTGTTCGAGTGATGGAATTATGAAAAATGTCGGAACATAAGGAGTTAATAAAGAATTCTTAAGGAATTAAACCAAGGAACCATTTTGGGACAAGATTTCGGACGAGTTAGGGGACTCGTATGAAAATAGTTTGAATACAAAAGTTGTAGATACGCATAAGTACTATATAACGGAGTGAAGAATGTATTTTTAAGATGTTCATAAGTTGGGTAGAATAATACCGGAAACAGACTCGAGGAGTTGAGATGCCGGGCAAAATAAGGGTTAAAAATGATTAAACCTAAAATGGACTTAGTATATATATAATTATACTAAATGTGGATTCTTATATTATTATAGAGTATCCGAGGCGAGGAAGGACTTGGATAAGTACTGCAGAGTTCAGGCAAGTATACTATCCCTCACTTATTGTTCAAGTGATGTGAAACCTTTTGTATTATTTGTTCTTTCGAAATCCCTTCTTGCAAGTAATTATACTCTTCATATTTATTCTGAATAATGTGAACCTTTTCTGTTAATTATACGATGTTTCTTTCAAATCATTTTTCTAGTGCCTAAACTCTTCATTTTAATTGTCAGTGACATTCTTCTTCTACTAATTTGCAAACAATCATTTTCAAATTTTTCTGTCATTGTTTATTTTCCTCACCTAATGTTCAGGTGTGGATTTCTTTTAAAATTATTTTATTTCAATATTCCTCGTCTATACTAATATTCTTTAAAGTACGTTTTCCTTCAAATTTATGTAAGCTAATTCGAGGTTTATACTGTTGTTGAGGCATGTGTTGCTCAGTGACGGATAAAGCCGAGAATGAATTGAGATCATCTTAATTATTCGAACATTGTCATGCCGGTTTGGCAGCTAAAGCCTATGAGTGCTTAGCCGACAAGAGTGAGATTTGAGTAATTGGGAATTTCTTAAATCATCGTATTAAACTATTCAAATCTTTTATGTTAGTTCAAACTTTGCAACGGAATTTCAACAATTGATAATATTTGAAATGAGTGGTTATAGTCAGTGCAATAATTTAAATTTTCAGCTGAACTTCCGATTCCTTTATTGCATGATTTTCCTTATAAGTTGTTGTTCAATTCTAGACCCTGAATAATTGCTCTGTTTCTTATTGATTAATGTTTCCTTGTTGATATATGATCCTGTTTTGCTGAACTATACCCTGCTTAGTTCAATCTTATTGCTTTGCTGTTTATAATTCCTTATATCAATTGCTTCCCTGACCCTGAGTTTTTTTAAAATGGTAAATGAAAATGAGTTAATTAATTAAAGATGTTTTTAAAATTCCTTATACAGGGCTGATCTGTTATCAGTGAGTATAAATGACTTAAAAGTGAAATGTTCTAAAAGGGTTTTTAAGGTTTTATTGTGGGGGATTCCGTCTAAATGTTTTTTTACGGATTCCTTCAGATTGGAGGCGTAAGAGGCTAGGGTGGTCCTAGTCCAGCATTTTTTTTATTTAGCGTAATAGGCTAGGGTGGTCCAAGTCCAACATTTTTTTTATTTAGCGTAAGAGGCTAGGGTGGTCCTAGTCCAGCATTAAAGTTCAATGTGTTGCCTAATTAGGAACCCAATTTTATGTCCAGAGGGACTTCGTGTCCGGTATGGGGACTTTACGTGGCTGATCACCCGTATTGTCCGATGTTAAGGGAAAAACTCCAATCAACATAAATGTTTTTAAAAAGGTTTTATGAAAAGTATGTTTCAAAGATGAAAGGGTTTTAAAGAAAGGAATGTTTTGATAGAATATATATATATATATATATATATATATATATATATATATATATATATATATATATATATATATATATATATATATATATATATAGAGTACCCTTCTAGAGAGGACCACCTTATATAGAGAATATGAGAGAACCATATATTTTTCCTGATTCTACAACAGAACCAAATTTTTTTCCAAAAATTTTTTTCTAAAAAAAAATTAACATCGCCACATCATTACTGACATGGCACTGCCACATCATCACTGCTAACGTGGTAGTGCCACGTCATTAGTGACGTCATCATTGATGACGTGGCACTGCCATGTCAGCAGTGATGACGTGGTAGCTGACATCAGCAGTGCCACGTCAGCAGCCATGCCACGTCAGCATTGGTTCTCTTACAGAATCAGAATTTTTTTTATAGAACCAAAAAAAATTGGTCTTTTTTTTATAGAACCAAAAATTAAAACTTTGATTCTAATATAGAATCATATAAAATTAGTAGTTCTCTCATATTCTCCATATAAGGAGGTCCTCTATAGAATAATGACCTATATATATATATATATAAGAACACTTGAAAAAAGATTAAGAGAATCTAATTTAAAATTTTAAAACTTCAAAAAAATTTAGAAGAACTTTTAGTTGTACACTTAGTTGAACAGATTAAATAGTTGAATCTTAATAAATTTTATTAGATTTATCTTAAAATAATTAATAAAACACTCAATAGAACACATGGTAGAATCTTATTATTGTTTTATAATAATATAAATTAAATTTTATTCAAATAATAATTAATAAAAAAATTTGTGAAACACTTAATAAAATCTTAAAAAAACACTTGAGTGAATCTTGGAAGAACACTCAAAAAAAGACTTAAGAGAATCTAATTTAAAATTTTAACAAACCAAACACTAAAGAGAATCTTAGAAGAACACTTAGTTGAACATGTTGAATCTTAATATCTTTGTCTATTGAAATATATTTTTTTTAATAGTTAATAAAACATTTGATAGAACACTGAGTAGAATCTTAATAAAAAATTGAACGTACAATATTAATTAAATAAATTATATTTAGTTGAGCTACAATGAAATAGTCAAGAGAATCTTACTGAAATCAGAGTTTATTGTGAAATTAATGCAACTATACGATTGATAACGATTCAAACCTGATTGTATAGTTTATTTGTAGCAATTACCTTTTTTTACGTTTTCCATCTTTAAGAGAAGAATTTTGAAATCTAAATTAATACTACTATCATTAATAATCAAATTTTAAGTTTGTTAGTTACAATATAAATTAACGGTGTAGATTATGATCTCTAAGTTTTCTATCTAAAAAGTTTTCCCTAGATCTATTTAGCAGGGCTAAAATAGTAAATTCAAAATTGTAATAATATTCTTTATATACCTTCATATAAAATTAGTGCAAGCCAGTGTAATTGGTATGGGTCACTAATATAAACAAACACGACATTCAACAATCTTAACCAAACTTAAATTCTAAACACTTTCCAATAAAAATTATTAAAATAAAGAATAGAATTATAGTTCTTGATATAATCTATCTATCTATACTATTATATTAAAGCCGAAACATTGAAAGTTTTGGTTTTCGGTTTGGTTATCCTATTTATTTTGGTTTTCGGTTTGATTAATTTAATTTTTAATTAATTTTAAATATAAAATAAATCAATTTTAATCCGTTATTGGCTATAGTCCAAAAGACACAATAGTATTTTATATTTACACCATTACTAATACAGCTAAACTTAAAACCTCCGTTGCCTTCACGAACACTGCGCACAGAACTCTATTCTTCTAAACCTAATTTACACCATCTTCATCAATTCAATACACAAGTTTCTTCGACTTTTCTCTTCTTTTGTTTATAACAAATCTATCTATCTATCTATCTATACTATTATATTAAAGCCGAAACAATGAAAGTTTTGAAAGTTTTGGTTTTCGGTTTGGTTATCCTAATTATTAAAATAAATAATTAAATTAAAAAAACAACTCTAAAAACAAATTACTAATGTTAACGTAATTATATTCCGATAAAAATTCCTTCATCCGCATTGAGCTTCTACTTGGACTCTTTTTTCTGCTCCAACAACTCAATTACCCATTTTTTCTAAAGATTTTACTTCTAATTAAAACACTTTACCATTTATTTGAAACTAATATTACAATAATTAATATATATATCCAAAATATCACACCATATCTTTCCGTAATTATTTTTAATTGTAATTTTTGTAATTAAAACATGTTACTTTTTAATTTAATACTATTATAAAGCCGAAACATTGAAAGTTTTGGTTTCGGTTTGGTTATCCTAATTATTAAAATAAATAATTAAATTACAAAAACAACTCAAAAAGCAATTTACTAATGTTAACGTAATTATATTCCGATTAAAATTCCTTCATTCGCATTGAGCTTCTACTTGGACTCTTTTTTCTGCTCCAACAACTCAATTACCCATTTTTTCTAAAGATTTTTCTTCTAATTAAAACACTTTACCATTTATTTAAAACTAATATTACAATAATTAATATATATCCAAAATATCACACCATATCTTTCCGTAATTATTTTTAATAGTAATTTTTGTAATTAAACACGTTACTTTTTTAATTTAAAATTAATCTTGCGATCGCTAATATACACCCAAAAATATCTCACCATATATTCAAATCATTATTTTTAATAATAAATCAGAATCGTTAGATCTAATAATAAGATTTATTATATGAATAAATTAATTTACTAAAAATTCAATGTTTGAACCGTCAACGACATTTTTAATTTAGAATATTACAAAATAAATTTTAAACCATGCATATCATTATATAAATTTATATTAAATTAAAATTATTAAATTATTAAAAATAAGGATTATATAAAAACATAATTATAATGTTAAATAAATTTTATAACCTATCAAAAGAAACCCCCTAGTTATTATATAAAAGTCGAAACATTAAAAGTTTGGTTGGTTGGTTGGTTGGTCGGTCGGTCGGTACGGTAGATTTTACTTATTTACCCTTACTCAGATAAAATCCATCCTACTAACTAATCAATTTCTTTTTTCGGTTTAAATATATTATCTTTTCTATTTTTCAATAACTAAATAATTTTCTTTCCAGGTAAAATACAATATCTTTTATATTTTATCTAACTAAAATTTCTCCATTATTAATCAATTTCCTTTTTTAGGTTAAACAAATTACCTTTTCTATTTTTCAATAACCTGAAAATACAATAGCTTTTACATTTTATCTAACTAAAATTTCTCCTTTTTTAAAAACACTACAAACAATTTTGTTTAATAAAATAACATAATTATATTATGATTAATATTAACGAATCAATTACCCTTTTCAGCCAAAACACGTTACCTTTTCTCTTTTCTCTAACTAGAATCTCTCTTTTTCCAATTATATCATGGACGGTTACCTTTTTCAACCAAAACATGTTACCTTTTTTCTTTTCTTTTACTAAAACCTCTTTTTTTCCAATTATATCACGGGAATTTTGTTTAATAAAATAACATAATTACATTATGATTAATATTAACTAATCAATTACCTTTTTCAGCCAAAACACGTTACCTTTTCTCTTTTCTCTAACTAAAATCTCTCTTTTTTCAATTATATCATGGACGGTTATCTTTTTCAGCCAAAACACGTTACCTTTTTTCTTTTCTTTTACTAAAACCTCTCTTTTTCCAATTATATCACGGGAGTTTCTATTTAATAAAAATAAAATAATAATATTATAATACTAATAATTAGCCGATTACCTTTTCAGCTAAAACGTGTCATCTTTTCTAAAAATATCACGGGCAACATTAATTTCTCATTCTCTAAAAAGTAATAATAATTTTATTTAGTAAAATAACATAATTAAATTTAATTACTATAAACTAATCAATTGCATTTTTTACATAGATCATGTCATCTTTTTAATTTTCACGTTACCTTTCTATTTTCACTAACTAAAATATCTATTTTCCAATTATATCACGGGTGGTCAATATAATACAATAAACTAATAATTATTATAATATTAATAATTAATCGATTACTTTTTTCAGCTAAAACGTATCATCTTTTCAATATTTTCTAACTAAAATCTCTATTTTAATAGAAATATCACGGACAATATTAATTTCTCCTTTTCTAAAAATATTACGAGCAATTGTATTTAGTAAAATAACGTAATTAAATTATAATTACTATAAACTAATCAATTACCTTTTTCACCTAGAACATGTTACCTTTTTAATTTTCTCTAACTAAATTCTTTTTTTTTTCTAATCATATCACGGGCATTTTATTTAATAAAAAAAATAATAATATACTAATAATTAATCGATTATCTTTTTCAACTAAAACCTATCATCTTTTCTATATTTTCTAACTAAAATCTTTCTTTTTCTAGAAATATCACAGATAACATTTATATAATTATTATCAAATCGTCTCATATAAAAATTTAAGTCTCCAGAATTCATGTTTTAAAAAAATTAATTTGAACTAATAAAAAAATTAATATAATATTAAAGAAATCCGTGCATCGCACGGGTTTTAAGCTAGTATAAGTAACTTTTGTTTTGCCAAGAAATCGAACCATGGCTTTTTGTGGAGGAATTTTAAAATTATAATTTAATTTTTGACAATCAAACCATATTAATCATTTTAAATTAATTAAATATAAAATTAATATATAATTGTAGTTTTAAATTAATTAAATTGGTCATAATTTATAAAATTCAAGCAAGTAATTAATTAATAATTTATAATTTATAAGTTTACTCCCTCCGTCCCCTTCATTTGTTTACATGGAGGGGACACCGTCCCTTCATTTGTTTACATTGGAGGGGAGACGGAGACCAAGACAATGTATAAAAAATGAGTAAAATTAGATGAAAAGTGGGTCTATCAATATTTAATAATAGATTTGAGATAGTGGAGGAAAGTATTGGGTGTAATAATATTTTTTATTATTAAATACTTTAGTAATGTACTTTGTTAACAAATTACAACCAGTGAGTAGTAACTTAATAAACTTAAAAAGAATCCAACTTACTTTCCCTTTCATTTTTACAAATAATATTCTGGAAAACTGCATGTTACTAATTTCTCTGTAAGTTGTATACTTGTACACAGAATAATAAATTCACAACGCGTTAGATCACTAGAGTATAATATTAGTCCTACTAGTCTACAAGTTGGGTGGCGCTAAAGGTGACAACCACCACCTGTTTGTTAAAATGCTCAAAAGAGTCCGTTGTATACTTGTCAAATCCTGTAAAATTTACTTTCATTTCTTCTGTTTACAGGCTATACTGTGAATAGCTGCTGGAAGTTGATACATTGTTAACGAGGAATTAAACGAGTTGCTCCGAAGCTTGCAGACATTGCTGGTAAAATGTGTTTTTGCTCTATATACATGGAGAATGTATGAATTATGGTGCCCTTTTAGGATCATCTATGTATACCAAACCCTGAAATGTACTTTACTGTTTAGTAATAACATATAGTAATTCTATATGCGGAATATTTAATTGCTTGCTGATGCATCGATGTATGTTGGTACCAAGCCTACACCACTTATTATCTTCAGGACCAAAATCTTTCACTAGGCACATATACTAACATACATTAAGAACAAGTCTTCTCATAAGATATCAACATTGAGGGACTAAAGTTCGTGACTTCATATTTAGTCTTTTAAAGGCAAGGTAGCACACAGTATAATAACCTAGAGGCAGTTCCTGATAAATTGTAGCTCACGTAATACAGCACGCATGTTTGGCCGATCCTTTGGTGATGGCTTGGAGCATGCTAAACCAATATTAAACATTTTAGTTAGGCATTCATGTACTCGTTTTCCCTCCCCTTCATTTACAGATGACATTACCTTCATGAGTGGGTCAGTAACGTCAATTACATCGTTAGGTAAGGCCATCCAAACATAGTTGTGAAGGCTAAGATCCCCGCGAAAAATTTGATGAGTAGGCTTCTTCCCTGTCAGCATCTCCAGTAACAGAATCCCGAAGCTGTATATATCTCCCTTGGTTGTCATCTGGCATCCTAGACCATACTCTGTTAAGCAAGAAAATTGTAAAGCTCAAATGTTTGGTCATAATTGCAAGATAGAGTAAAAATTTTACTCTCCGTCACTTATGCCATGACCCTTACCTCGCCGCTTCAAGTACTTTAGCAAATACGCATACAACCATTAAAATTAATTACACCAAGTCTAGGCTATTATCAATTTAGTAGTATCTGGGAAATGCATGCACCATGTGTGTATGAAAACTTTATTAAGAGTTTCTATTCCATTAATGCTAATTAGAACAATATTCCTAATACAAAATTTGTACTAGACAAAGAGGAAGCCTCTCAGCTATTCAGATCAGGATAGCAACAATTATAGTATTAATCAGCCAGAATTATGTGCATGATTAAAGGAATATTATACTACACTAATTTACAATCTATCAAGGAAAACTATCAGATTATATACATTCTAAAATAGATAAGACAGTTCTACATGGCTAGCAAGGCTGAGTCTAAAAAGCATAAGACTGGTTTAGCGGAATTTAAACTATTACTACCGAGAAATCATTCTAAAGTAGATAAAAATTTCTTATGTACATGTCCGTTATCAAGTCAGGTTCATATAAGAACTTTTAAAGAAGAAATCTTCCGAGGAATAGTTTATTAATTACGGTGTATGAAAGATTAGCTGGTGCATGTTATTAGAAATCAGTAAGAAATTTATTGATAATATGCGGAAGTGACACAGTTTAATAAAAACAGTTTTCAGGAAGACAATTCAAACCAAAGGTCAATCCCTAGCATTGTAGCCCAGTGGATACCTCTCTTCTACGAGGTTGAGGTTTCGAGCCTCTTGGATGCATGTGTGTGTGTGTGGTTAGGCGCGTAGGCCCCTTAAAATATCCAGCTCGCCTTATTAAAAAAAAAAAAAAGAAGCAGCCAAAGATCAGAGGTAAATAACTGAGTTGGAAAAAGCTGAACGTAATGTTGAATGCTTTTCAACTTCTATAGTGAGAATTCATCATAACGAAAAAGGGTATGAGGAGGAGGGTATTTGTGTTGGTTGCTACATTACCTGGACTCAGCTCAAAGTGTCCATCATGAATGCATAGCCAAGTGTCCAAATTGCTAATTTTTTACCCAAATTATTGTGTCTAAATGTCTATGCTCATGCCTGAGTGTTGAGTAAACAACACGAGCGCTCCTGGTGAAGTAAAGAGTGGTTGTGATAGGCTGGTTGTACAGAAGATAGTAAAAGCTCGTTTCTTGCGTGTGTAAGCAGCAAATTAGTGCAATTGTGGAAAGCTAAAGAGGCCCGTGCAATTCCTGAATTGCCCAATGACTTAAATTCCTGATCTCTTTTTCTCATTTTTCCACCTTGAACTCGTGTCGTGCTTCTAGTACTATTATATTAAAGTCGAAACATTGAAAGTTTTGGTTTTCGGTTTGTTTATCCTAAGTTTTGGTTTTCGGTTTGGTTATCCTAATTATTAAAATAAATAGTTAAATTACAAAAACAACTCAAAAAGCTAATTACTAATGTTAACGTAATTATATTCTGATTAAAATTCCTTCATCCACTTCTATTTGGATTCTTTTTTCTGCTCCAACAACTCAATTATTCATTTTTCTCTAAAGATTTTACTTCTAACTAAAACATTTTACCATTTAATTTAAAACTAATATTACAATAATTTATATATATCCAAAATATCACACCCTATATTTCCGTAATTATTTTTAGTAGTAATTTTTGTAATTAAAACATGGAGTACTTTTTAATTTAAAATTAATCTTGCGATCACTAATATACACCAAAAATATCTCACCATATATACAAATCATTATTTTTATTAATAAATAACAATCGTTAGATCTAATAATAAGATATATTATATGATTAAATTAATTACTAAAAATTCAAAGTTCGAATCCGTCAACGACATTTTTAATTTAGAATTTTACAAAATAAATTTTAAACCATGCATTTCATTATATAAATTTATATTAAATTAAAATTAAAAAATTATTAAAAATAAGGATTATATAAAAACATAATTATAATGTTAAATAAATTTTATAACCTATCAAAAGAAACCCGTGTTTTGCACGGGTTATAAGCTAGTTACATTAAATAACTACAATATGTATAATGTTTTGTTGAAAAGACTTGTCTAACTTGTGCAGGTGCATAGGTAAAATCTAACCAACTTTGAGTATAAAGTTACAATTAAATCTTTTATTAAGATAAAAATTACAGATGAAACTTGTATGATAAAAGTTTTATTTATTTATATCCTATTTGGAATTGAATCATCAAATTAACTAGTACTCCGTACAAGATTTGGCTATATATATATATATATATATATATATAACTCGATCGAAAGAAAACTACACCTAAAATTAGAAAGCTTGTATCTCGGCGGCGATGGAGCAAGAAGTCCTCAGCAAGTTCCTCCAACTCAGCGGCAGCAATACACCTCCATCCAAACACGCCCTAACTCTTGCTAGATCACTAATCACTAATCCTTCAACTTCAACTTCAACAATCTCCACAATTTATCAAACCCTAACACTCTCCCTCTCCCCAATCCCTAACTCTAATTCCATCTCTCTCCATCATATTCTCTCTCTCCTCTCCGACCTCTCTCTCCACCACCCCCACCTCCGCCGCCTCATCTTCTCTTCTCTCCGTTCTTTCTCTCTTCTCCCAAACAACTCGCCTCGCCTCCTCGTCCAATCGCTCTCGATACTCGTATCGATTGTGGAGGAAGACTCGGAGCTGGTTGAGTTGGTTGAGGAGTTTAGCGAGAGTGTGTTTTTGTCAGTGTGTTTTGGTGGTTGTGTTGGTGTGAGGAGGTGGTTGTTGCTGAATGCTAAGAGGATTTTGGTTAGGCCTGCGGTGTTGGTTACGGTCTTTTTGGGTTTTAGTAAGGATCCGTATCCCGAAATTAGGAAAGTTGCCTTGGATGGATTGAGTTGGTGTGTTGGCAGCATTGAGGATAGGGGGATGATGGAGGGGTGTTATTTGCGTGGTGTTGAGATGCTTTCTGATATGGAGGATTGCGTTAGATGCTCTGCTGTTCGTGTTGTTGGTGAGTGGGGGCAAATACTCGTGGCATCCAGTGAAGGAGAAAGTAAAAAGTACTGGTCTGATGCTTTATTTGAAAAGCTTTGTTCAATTGTCAGAGACATGAGTGTAGATGTAAGACTCCAAGTTTTTAATGCCATTGGGAAGATAACCATGGCATCTGAGAATATTCTACTTCAAACCCTGTCTAAGAAGGTACTTACTAAATCACAAACATCTAATGTCGTTGCTGGAGCTTTTGTGCATGGGTTGGAGGACGAATTTTACGAGGTACGAAGGGCTGCTTGTTCTTCCTTGAGTGCACTCTCCATCCTTTCTTCCAACTTTGCTTGTAAATCCTTAAATTTGTTGGTGGATATGCTGAATGATGATTCAATAGTTGTCCGACTACAAGCATTACAATCAGTGCATCATATGGCGCAACATGACCATCAGGTTCAAGACGAAAACCTTAACCTGCTGTTTGGCGCTTTGTTTGACACGTCTACCTCAATAAGGTCTGAGGCAAGGAGAATAATTCAGTTACTTAGGCTGCATAGTTTGAAAATGTTTAAATTATGTGTTAATGGCCTCGTTGAAAATCTGGAAATTTATCCTCAGGACGAAGCTGATATTTTTTTTGTTCTGTTTATCATTGGTCGAAATCATGGTAGTTATGCTGTCAGCATCGTCGAGAATACTTCTCGAAATATAGATGACTTTTTCGATGGCAAGTTGGGATCTAATGGTGCGAAAACTGCATTAATTCTAGTACTGGCCATCTCAGCTTCACTCTCACCTGAGATAAACATTTGCAAAATCCCGTCTAGAATGTTTTCATATGCGGTTACTCTTCTGGGGAGAATATCTTCTGGTTTAGCTTATGCTTTGGATTGCCATGTACTTTTCTCTTACTTGTGTGCTTGCAGTAGATTCACATCTGTTTCTGATCCAGACTTGATTATAAATGGGGAGGAGATTTTACAACATATAGTAAATGATTCCTTGGGTAATCAGGAATCATGGGAACTGAGCAGAGCACAAGTCTCTCGTGCAGATTGTCAGCAGGAGGGGGTTGAAGTAGTAGCAATAGTGAATATCATTCTAGCACAAATTGATAACATCTGGCAACTTATGCAAGTTGGATGCATCGATGAAGTACTTGAGACTTTGAGGAGCTGGAAAGAAGAGCTTGAAAGCTTTAATTTCAAATCATCCCAATCTTTTGGTGTTTTGGTTTTTGCAATGAAATATGTACAGGTTTTAGAATTTTTTGGAAAGGTGTGGACAAACTTAAAGTGTCCGAAGAAGTTCCCGTTAGCAGGAGAGATGGAAATCAATTTTAGAAAAATAGACTATAAATTAAGAGTGCTGGTTCATTTGTTCTTAGGGTTGGATAAAGAAGTGACAGTCCACCTCCTGGAGTTGATGTTGGTGACTTGTACACTGAATTTATGTAGTGTGGAGCCTTGGTGTTATGAATTTACACTTAGAAAGCTTTCTTCTATATATTCAGTTGTAGAATTGCTTCTCGAAAAGGGATCCATTGAGCCTTCAAAATTTTTGGTAGAAGTTGGAAAATCTTTGCACGAATTTCAGACCTCAAATGGGGGGTTCACTAACTTATTTCAGTTTAAGAAGTTGCTTGAATTATTCTCTCTAAAGCAGGTTGAGTTGCCTGGAGGGTTGAAACATGTGAAGGCGGAGTTGGACATTGTCAACAATACCTGTGAAACTCCTCTTTTCTTTGTCCCGGGACTGCCTGTTGGAATACCGTTAGAGATCACCTTGTATAACATGGTCGTTAATAACAGGTTGTGGGTGAAGTTGACTGTGAATGAGGATTCCTATCAATATGTTTATCTAGATCTGAAACACCTCGGAGATTGTGATACAGTAAAAAAGTTTAAATTTGTTGCGCCATTTTATAGAAGCCCTAGAGCAAATTTTTTCAAGTTGACTGTTACGTTAGGTATGGAATGTTTATATAGTGACGAGTTTATGTTAAGGAAGTGTAGGGGACCAAAGCATGAACTCATGTACCTTTGTGACGAAAAAGAAGTGTTTCTTTCCATGATTGTAAAATAGGTGCAAAGCATTAGCTTTATGTATTCAGCAAAAAAAATATATAACTATTTTGTTGATTTTATAATTAAAGGCTTATCCTCTATTGTTCAGACCCGTGGTTGATTCTGCCATTTTCTTAGTACATATACTCAATTGTAAGCCTTAAGCTTAATTATTCAAAAAAAAAAAAACAACCCATTCATGAATTTTTCATAGTTACCGTATCACAAATATGGAATTTCTATAATATCAAGGATATAAATATATGTTGAAAATTAACCTTTTTTTGAAGTAATTGTCATCTAAAAATTACTCCCTCAGTTCCATTTGTTTGATCCATTTCTTTTGCATATAAGTTCTATTAATATTTTTTGTACAAAATAGAAAAGTTCAAAAATTAATAATAATAATTAACAAACTCATACTAATTTCAAAATTATTATTACTAATTAAATAACAAATAAGTCCTATTATTAACTGAACAAAATCACTGTTGTGCATCAACTAAGCTACAAGATCATGTGAATCATCCATTACCATATACAATTTAGCTATTGCAACACTTTCATTGTAGTAAAATTAAAATATACAATTTAGTATAAATTTGTTATCTTCATTTCACCAACATAATCAATAATACAATTGCAAAATTTGTAATCCTTAACTCTAAAAAACAAGGATAAGAAATGAAAGTTACAAATTTTGCAAAAATCCTAACTAATGAAAAAGAAAACATATACATCAAGTAGTTTATGTATCGAATTCTTCCATACGTTATTCACTTCCACATTTACTTGTCTTAAACCTTGATCTTTGTCAATTTGCTCAGCAATGATGGAGTCTACTGTGGTGTTCACTTGCTTGCAAATTGCCTGCAATGGGCCATCAAAATCACACCTGATAGAATAAAAAGTATTGAAATGCAAAAGGGAATAAAACATGAGGTACTAGTACCTCATGGTCTCAATGAAATTATTAAGCCAATCAATCTGCAGAAATTGATATACATTAAAAAAAATGGTCTGGACATGCTAAAATTTAGACATGGATCTCAACTTCAGTCTGCTTATTTGTTTGTTTTTACGTTCTTATTGAACATTAAGATGTAGGGTCTTTTTCTTTCCAAATTCTCATTCAGGTTAGTGCCAACTTTATTGTGAATATATGCAAAAAAAATCAAGAAATGGATTTTTCTCGTGTACATACCAGGTTTCATGTTCTCTGAAATATACATTTTAACTGCCCTTGTTCTTGGTAGAATTAGAAAAGATGGCTTGTCCTGTTCTTCATTGGTAAACTGCCGATCAAGAGGTCTCAGAATACAGTCAGTGTGAGAATTACAAACTACTTATTTTCTTGTTCTCCAGTGCAATAGAGTTGCATAATATCAGTAAACATGGTGTAGGAATTTCTTACCTCATTGCACGTTCAGGTGGCTTTCGAGTCTTTAAATAGAGCCATCACTCAGTCCCCCCTCACCTTCACTATCACTAATTTGTATGTTTCCGAAATCTGTAGACAAATTCTGACCCATGTTCTCACCAACAGATCTTGAATGCCTAAGTTATGGCTTTTGGTTCTTGTCATCCAAAGACCGTTGAGGACTAACTGAGGAATTATTTGGTCTGCCCTCTTTGCTACTCCATGCAGCACCAAGCTCAACTCCGGATACCATGCATAAATCTACTTGGCCTATTTTGTCGTAAATGCATTTATATATTAATATAAGAAGAAAAGAACTTTGAAATTTACGAGAGAAAAAAAATAGTTGTAAAACAGAAAAGAGAAATGAAATGTGAGGCCCTTTTGGCTTATATAATTCATAGCAATGTTTTCTATTAGTTGTAAAACTTGGACTGACTGAAGTGGGATCTGTGAACAGAAGGTACAGAAGAAATTCCAAACAATAATGGGGGAACTGGTTTACCTGACCTACTGCCCGAAGGATGCTCTTCTGAATTCTAATGTCTTTCTCAACTTCAATACCTGTTGGAAGGCACAACTTAATTTATAACCAGGGACGGAACTAGAAATATAATCAAGGGGGAGCGACATTTATATAGAAGAAATTTTTTAATTCATACATAATAAAGATACTTAATAAATAACATGGTTAATGTTTAATACAATCCTCAAATACAATTATTAATTAACATGCGAGAGTTGACAACGCCGATTCTCCATATTCTGAAATCGTTGCAAAATAGCTTCATCATCAATAACCATAAAAACTTCTCTCTCGATATAGACAACTAAACAATCATTCATCCATTCGTCTCCCATTTTATTTCGCAACCTCGTTTTCACCACATTCATTGCCGAGAAAACCCTTTCAACAGATGATGTCGCAACCGGAAGAATTAAGGCTAATTCAATCAAACGATACACCAAGGGAAAACATTTATGCTTCATGGTTTCCACCAATTTCTTCCCCAAATTTCCTAAATCATCAAGATACTTGAATCGTGCATCTTTTCTCAAATCTTGAATATATGTTTCAAGTTCTTGTCGGATGAATAATAGTTCAGTTAAATTGAAATCATTAGGATAAAGATAAGCAAGCTGAACTAACTTATCGACATTGAATGAAGTGAAGGATGATCTTGGACTAAGGCAAGCAATGCAAGAGAGCAATTCAGTACTTGTCTAAAACTTGAATAAACAACAAAATAATATATATGAAAGACTTTAAAATTTAAATCAATTTAGAGTTTAAATAAGTGATACCTTGAAAAGATTAACTATGGAAGAGCTATGGCCTATGGAGAGCAGAGGGAGCCAGAGTCCAGGGAGCAGGGAGACAGAGCTGACTAGCCGAGAAGAAGAACACAGAAGAAGAGGCGTATTCGTTGGTTTTACTAATTTAGGGTAATTGTTTTGTTTGTAAGTTGTAAGACTTCAGTTAAAAAAAGACAGGCCCATTGGCCCAATAACCCAATTCAATAATTAAGTTAAAAAAAAAAGAGGCCCAAACATTGTATACCTATATTGTATGTATTCTTAATTCCTCATTCATCTTCTTCCTGCCTATATTGCTATATATATAATATATATACTTGCGCCTGTTCTCAGAATCAAGGGGGAGCAATTTTAAATGATGTCCGATGAAGGGGTGCGCGACCGCACCCCCTGCCACCAGCTGGTTCCGTCCCTGTTTATAACTACTTTTATTGCTTAACTAAGATATAAGACATGCATTACATGAATAAATATACGATAAAGCACAGTCCACAGATGAAAACAAGTAGATATAAAGTTCTATACCAGATGCTATATGCAGTATAAATTGTTTTGAGGGGTCCAATCCTATAATATTGTATCGTCATGGTTTCTTAGCTTTGTCCTTTCCTCCAGGACTTGATTCTGTCAGCCGCTAACTGGAGATGAACAAAGTGGTGTTGTCACAACTGCATCATGTCGTCTATGAGCAGCTGCCACTGCCCCGGGAGGAACATCACATCCAAGATCACCACTGATCACCTGTAGACGCAACTAGATCAATAGTTGCAGATAATAATACCCCCTGCTCAAAAAACAAACATAGACACACCTAAAGCTTTGACGATAGCAGAAACAGCTTACTAGACCCCAACATAAGTATATTGTAGTTGATTGGGCTGATGTACGAGACGTAATTACTGCCATATGCTACCATTCAAATGGAAAGGTATATAATAAGTTCTTGAAGAAAGATTTAAATTTTATCGATACTAGAAAGTCGAAACTTTCATTCAGCACTTAATTAATAAGGTTAATCTCTTTTTATTGAACAGCTTTTTGCAGTTGGTTCCCTCTCTGGTACTTGCCATTTCTATGATGCATCAGGTACATAAAGAAATTTATAACAAGAGAAGAATCAAGCTTTTCCTGCACAGACTCCTTACCTTTCTTAAGAATTGGACAGCTTGAGCGAATGCTTGGCTGTCAGTAGAGCTAGAAGCAGTGGATGTTCTGCCATAAGAAAAGCCAGTACCAACTGGCAAGTCCAAGAATAAAATACTCGCTATCTGAAAAAGAACGTGCATTGCTGTTCTCATCAGTAAAATTGCATATATATATATATATAGAGAGAGAGAGAGAGAGAGAGAGAGAGAGAGAGAATTAGCCATAAGAGTTCAGTGTTCTGTAAATTATTTGAAAGTTCAGCCACAATATCAACAAATGCAAACTTTAAAAAGAAACATGGGAACCTACAAATTTAATGACTCGTGCTCTGTCGAACTGAAGTAATTAGAATTGACTTTGAGAGCCACTGCATTTAAAGTCTTGCGCTTTTTTGAAAAGTGCACCTTAAACAACACTGATTTAAATGTTTTCTTAAAGTTTCAGACGACCATTCTTAAAGTTTCACACGACCATTTTCTGATCAAAATAGTCAGAATTCAGAAAAAGAACAAGAAAGCACGAAAATGAGGGGGCACATGTCCGATTTTGAACAAGAAAAAGAAAACACAAACCGAATTCTAAGCTACTCGGACTCCGGAACAGAGTGTCCGCTTCGAGTGTCATACTCAAATTTTTGGAATTTGGGGACAGGGACTTACTATAGCCAAACATGGTTCCTCGCTCGCAAACCATGACATTCTGATTTCCAGCTAGCCTAACTTTTTCCGCAGAATTTGTCATGACCTAGAAATTAAATGTATCATTAGCAGCAGATTGAACCAAATCATGGCTACACAAGCTTAAGTAAAAGATGTAGGTTCTGCATAAGAGTCACTTACAGAAGGCGCACAAAATTGACCTTTCTTAATGTTGTTAATCTTTCCAGTCTGCGCAGCTGCGACTAAGAGATCTCTCTATCATTCCAACAAGAAATTGAACTAAAGGTTTTAGATACCACATCTTAAAATGTGACGGTAGACGTAATTAAGGTTCAACTTAAAATTCTTGATGACAGCATAAAAAAAATATTCATCAATCTTACCTGTATGCATAGAAATGCAGGAATCTGGATTACATCAGCTACTCGACCGACTGCATCACACTGACATAATAAAAAGGTGCCAAATACAATTACGCTTATTCACATCAGTTCTATACAGCCCTTCAATCACTACTACTTTAACTTTGGCAAACTAATAACTTACAAAAGATAAAATTAAAGAAAAGAAAGAACATTTTGTATGAAAGGAAACTTCATGAAGTAGTGTTCTTCAATCACAGCTCTTATAAGTTACAACAATACGTTAATGCTTCACTAAACTGGAAAACAGAGAACTAGCACACCAGAGAGTGACATTTGGAGGGGAGATTAGGACTGCTTAAAAAGTTTATTCTTTTGCAAGTTCGTACAGTATGAAAGGGCAGTTTTGGTTTTATTTAATGTATGTATGTACTAAACAATTCCAAACAGAGAGGGAGACAGAGAGAGAAGAGAAACAGAGACAGATACACCTATATACACACATACAAAACACAAAATTAAGAACACCAATTAACATATAATATATACAAAACTAACAACACAAATTAACAAAAATAAGCAAATTAAAGTTGGGGAAAACAATACCTCAAGCTTAAAACCAAATTTGTAAGACCTAACTGAAGAAGCCTTAAACTGAAATCCAAACCCTAATCTTGAATCTCCAACTTGTAATTGGATCTTGAAGCTCTAATCGAACTCTATTGAACCCAAGCTCCTTATCACAAAACCCTATGCAATGAGTTATCGTCAGAGAGAGATAGAGAGAGAGTGGGTGTATCTGTTTTTTACTTAAGACAATAGTTATCTTAGTTTGATAAATAAAATTTGGATAAAGGGCCAAAGGGAGGAGAGAATGACCAAAATAACAGTTTTTTAGAATGAATTGCCCGTAATAACAGTTTTTTAGAATGAAGGGTTAAATGGCGTTTTGATCACTTAACAGATTGGAAACTTTCAATTGGGTCATTAAACTTAAAAAGTTTTCAATCACATCATTATACTCTTAAAAATTTTCATTCAGGTCACTGGCCGTTACACTCCGTTAAAAATTAGACAGAAAGCTGAATAAGTTTGGTGAGTTGGCTTGAAAAAATCCACCGTGGCATGTACAGTCAGCTGAAGCGGCATTTTGGTCACTCAACTGACTAAAAATTTGCAATCGGGTCATCAAACTCGAAGAAATTTTCATTCAGGTCACTAAACTAAAGATTAGTGGTTTCACTCAAAAAAGTTAATCGTTGTTAATCTCTTGTCATTATATATATATATATCTTTAGGTCATTTTGGAAAATTACTCTAAAATTAAAAATACATTATCGAATACCCCAAAATTACATCCGTTAAAATTTGAAAAGAAATCGGACTAAGAGGCCGTTTAGATTAGTTTAAAATAAGTTACTTATAACTTAAAGTGTAGTATATTAACTTTAAGTTAAAAGTAAATTTTTTTGCTTTAAGTTGAATATCTGTGTTTGGATAATTTTATTTAAAGTTAATTGTATTGTTTGATAAATTTTGATTTAAAAGTAACTTTTGACTTAAAAAATTAAATTCATATTTTATTTAAAATGAACTAAAATTAAGGTACAAAAAATGGAATACATAATTAAGTTCCACATATTCAATAAAAGCCAAATAATTTTAGAGTACTCAGTAATGTGTTTATTATACGTATTTGATTAGCAAGTCGTAAGTTATGTATGTATTATATATATTCTTAATCAAAATTATATAATTTTAGAGTATTCGATAATGTATTCTTAATTTTTTAAGATTATTCTGAACGAATTTGAATATACAAAATCGAGTAGTTCGATAGTCAATCGAGTCGAACCGAATCAAATACAAACATTCATATTCGAATTCAAGCCGAATTTGAGCAAAATATAAACATATTAATTCGAATCCGGACCTAATACGAACTAGTAATTATATATAATAACAAGAGATTAACAACGATTAACTTTTGTGAGTGAAAAAACTAATCTTTAGTTTAGTGACCTGAATGAAAATGTAACGCCCCCAAATCCACCCTGACAGGGGACCCGGGTCGTCACATTGTCTCAATATCCTGTAGCACAAGTTACGCAATAACAAAGCAAAATATATAATACAACGGAGCATAAAATGTCCCACTCCGCAGGTCCAAGATCGTCTTCACAACATAGTACAAAACAACTTGATACATCTCGATTTAATATATTAAAAAAAATTCACATCAGTAGAAATATAAAGATTCTATCTGGGTCTTCTAATTATTGACGCCATAGCCTTGCACTTTCCCCTTGCTTTTATAGCCCTGGCTGGACGTCTCGCCTTTTTCCGTCTTGACAGCTGAACAAAATGTTGTAAAGCAAGAATGAGCAACTATAGTGCTCAGCAAGTTCTCTTCTCGCTCGGTATATAAATATGATAAGGTTTACCGAAATTAATACTCAAAATTTTAATATTGAAAATCACAATAAGATTTGACTCAAATTCATCTGGAAAATATCATACTCGAAAGGCTCAAACTCATCTCAAAACAGAATACTCAAAAGACTCATTACTCATCTCGAAACAGAATATTCGATAACTCATTTGATATAACTCTGATAACTCATGATTTAAGAATGAACTGGTCTTCCACCTCTCCGTATCTCGGTGGGGCGATCAACTAACCAACCAAGAATACCGGCCTCCGATGACACCGCACTTCGCCCGATCACGGCTACAATACGATATCAACTATAATATATATGTATGAATGCTAGCATCATAATGGTTATCAATTCAACCAAGGCAACGAATGCCTAAATATTCTCGGGTCCGTAAAACGGTACACGAGTCTCTCTTTCTCTATAAAGGGCCTCTTGCCCAAAATTGACCAGTAGAATACAGAATTCCCGAATATTTGGGGTACAGATAACTTGAGATAACTCTTTCAGAAAATATTTACAAATCTGGCGGACTGCCAGTATGACTCGATTTTACCACCAATCCGAACAATAGACTGATGTAAATTCTCAATAATAATTTATCGGTTGACATGAACAAAATGCCAAACCTTGACAATAAAATCGACTATCTCGAATCTATGAGAATAGTCCTAAGATTAAAGTAATTGGGAGTCGTACTGAACAAATAGTACTTCTCGATATTTATAATACTCAACATTGATGAACGTTTAGATAGAATATTTTTCACTTGATCGATGAATAAAAATCTCTAACAATTATAATTTTAAACTCCTATCGATTAGTTCGAACGAGGAACTAACTAAAAGATAATCAATAAATAACGATTGAATTTGTACAATAAATTCAATCGAAAAGAATAAATTTAACTATCTCAGACGAATGAGATTAGTTTCACTGAATAAAATAATAGTCGTCTCGAATTAATGAGATCGACCCGATATCAATTAAATTGTTTCTATGCTTATAGGGATTATAATTTTCAAATAAACTAACTTGACAATATAATAATATTTAACAAGAAATAATTCTCAAAAGAAATTATTGCATCATATAGAGCAACAGATAATCTCAATATATAATATCTCAAAAATAATTAAGGAATTAAATAACACGAACAGAAATTCACAGTTTCCAAAAGTTAGGGTAGGAATGAACTTGCCTCAATATCGAAGTGCAAATGAATGCAGATAAAAATTATACTCTACCTGTGAACTTGGCGTCGATCTACGTCTCGAGAATTATTCTCTAAAAAAAATGGCAACCAGAAATACGTGAGTGATTCTTCAGAATGAAAAATTCCCGATCCGATAATATAATTAATAATATAATAATAAAATATCTCTCGAAGAATTAACATAAATAATTCCCGGATAAATAAATCTCTCTTCGAACTTCGGAATCAAATCTCGAAAATAAATCCTATTTTTAATATCTGGAAATCTAAATTCTTTGCTCAAAATGAAAAATTCAACAATCTATTTTTATTCAATTTAAATCCAAAATAATTATTCTCATTTTTAAAATAATTCATCAAAGAATTCCACTTTTAATAAACCTCACAAATCCTAATTTATTTAATAAAATATTCACCTCTAAATTAAATCTAACTCGATCCGGTTAATTGAAATAAACCGGAAAATATTAAAAACAGCTTTCCAAAATAAAACATATTTTATTATATTCATTCACAAATATACCTTTTTTTATTTACAAATAAATCTCTAAAATTGTGTTCAGAATCACAATATATTATTATTTAATTAATAAATTAATAAATTCTAAATTATATCTAGAATTCTAAATAATTCTATTTAATTAATAAACCAATCACTATTTTGTTTAAATAAATCATTATTAATACAACTATTTAATTTCTAAATTTAATAAGGTTCCAAATTTAATGGCCCAATTAAATCCAATTTAATTAAAACCCGAATAAAACATATGATCCTAAATTTGGTACGTTATTATTATAATAATATTTATTTGTCAGAAAATTTTATGTGGGCCCCACCTCCCCCACCGTGGGTCCCACCCCTGCATCTCTCCCATCCTCTCTTCTCTCTCCCTCTCCTGGTTCTCTCTCCCTCCCTCTCTCTCTCTGTAAATCTCTCCCAGCCTTTCTTCCTCTCCTCCCCGCCTCCCTCTCTTTCTCAATCACCTCATCTCTCTCACTCAAACAATCTCTCTCCCTGCCTCAATCTCTCGCCCCTGCCTGTCTCCCTCCTCGTTATCTCTTTCTCCGTCACATTCCCCCACTCCGACAACCAACACCTCCTTATCACTCCAATCACCCTCCACTCTCTTCTTTCTCTCTCACCGTCTCTCACTCTCTCTACCTCTACACCAACAACACAACCAATCGATACCCAGCAATCACAACCGACCCACCCCCTAAACTCCAATTTAAACCATCAGTCACTACCTTAACCACATAACCCAGCAAACAATCTCTGCACTCCCTCTCTCTCGGACCAATCTCTCCCTCCACCTCCCTCTTCTCTCCGCCTATCTCTCCTCTCACGACCCCGTTTCAAAACAGTTTTCCCCTCTTACAAACGCCGACCACTACCCATCTACAACACCTCCACAAAACACAACCAACAAATCGGAACAACAATACGCTACTTTGAAAAATAAATGAAATGCTAACAGAGGAAACAAAACAAGAAAGAAGGAAAAAATAAAGAAAGGAAAGAAACAAAAAAAAATTTCTACCTGTGGGTTATGGTTGTGTTCTCTGTTTTGTATGTTTATACAAATGGGTTTGTTGTTTATGAAACAACTAAGTCCGGGTTTTTGGTTTAGAAGAAATAGACAGTCTTGTGCTCGGTTTATAAAAAAAACTTATGTGCTTCTAATGATGATCAACTAGTAGTGCTGATAAATAAAAAAAAATTTAAAAGGCTAAATCATGGAAACAAAATCATTGCAAATTATTTAATGGACATAATGCCTAATCATTATTATTTAAGTGGCAATTAATAAATAAAAAGAAATAAAAATGGGGGACAAATATAATGATGAAAATATTTAATATAAATATTTAGTAAAAAGATTTCGTTTTTCTCCCGCTGACTAATTAAAACGAGACTCTAAAATTCGGCTCAAAATAAAAATATTTTTCCAAAATTCGCGGTTATTACAGTCTTCCCCCCTTATAGGATTCCGTCCTCGGAATCAAACTATGCACTAAACAATTCAGGATATTTATTCCGCATTTCACTTTCTAATTCCCACGTGGCTTCCTCAACTTGGTGGTTTCTCCAAAGTACTTTTACTAAATTCACTTTCTTAGTTCTTAACTCTTGCACTTTGTAATCTAGGATCTCCACTGGCTTTTCTTCGTATGTCAAATCTGGACGAATTTCCACTGGTTCGTAGGTTATAACGTGCCTGAAATCAGAATGGTATTCTCTTAACGCAGAAACATGAAACACATCGTGGATATGCTGAAGGTCTGGAGGTAGGGCCAACTGATAAGCTAGTGGTCCTATCTTCTTAATTATCTCAAAAGGTCCTATATATCTGGGACTTAACTTGCCTTTCTTTCCGAATCTCATTACTCCTTTCCAAGGTGAAACTTTTAACATCACTTTATCTCCCACTTCAAACGCTTTGTCTTTCCTCTTTTGATTTGCATACTTCCTCTGTCGATCTTGAGCTGCAACTAACCTTTTTCGAATAACCTCGGTTGCTTGCTTAGTTTGTTGAAGTAATTCCGGTCCTAGTATCTTCCTTTCTCCTACTTCATCCCAATATAAAGGTGATCTACACTTCCTTCCGTACAAAGCTTCATAAGGTGCCATACATATGCTCGAATGGTAACTATTGTTGTAAGCAAACTCGACTAGGGGCAAATGCTCATCCCAACTTCCTTTAAAATCAAGTGCACAGGCTCTTAACATATCTTCAACTGTTTGAATCGTCCTTTCACTTTGTCCGTCGGTCTGTGGATGATATGCAGTGCTTAGATTTAACTTCGTGCCAAGACATTCTTGAAAACTTTTCCAAAATCGAGAAGTAAAACGGGCATCTCTATCAGAAACAATCGAAACAGGCACTCCGTGACGAACTACAATTTCCTTTAGGTATATGTTCACCAATCTCTCAACGGAATACTTATCACTAATTGGTAGGAAATGCGCAGATTTAGTGAGTCTATCGACGATAACCCAGATCGCATCATGACTGGCTCTAGTTCGGGGCAATCCTACGACAAAATCCATGGTAATATGCTCCCATTTCCACTCGGGTATCTCTAAAGTTTGTAGAAGTCCACTTGGTCGTTGATGTTCTGCCTTCACTTTCTGACATGTCAAACACTTACTTACCCATTCTGCAATCTCCCTCTTAATGTTGGGCCACCAATAATTCAACTTGATGTCTTGATACATTTTTGTGCTCCCTGGGTGAATGGAATATCTCGAGTTATGCGCTTCGCTCATAATTTCTTCCTTCAACTCTGTAACGTTAGGAATCCATATTCTCGATGCAAATCGCTTAATTCCCTTTTCATCTTTTGAACTTAGAAATTCTTCTCCGGTCAACTCTGATCTTCTTCCTTCCATCACTTGCTCTTGACAACGTCGAATCTTCTCGAGTAACTCCGGTTGAAACTGAATGCTGTAAACTCTTTCATTGTTTTGGACTGGGACCTTGACTTCTAATTCCATTTTCTCAAATTCTCTGACCAATTCTTCTGAGGTTGTCAACAGGTTTAGTCTCTCCTTTCTACTCAATGCATCAGCTACAACATTAGCCTTCCCTGGGTGATAGTTTATCGAGCAATCATAGTCTTTGATCAACTCCAACCATCTTCTTTGTCTCATGTTTAATTCCTTCTGCGTGAATATATACTTTAAGCTCTTGTGATCCGTGTAAATCTCGCATTTCTCTCCGTAAAGGTAATGCCTCCAAATCTTGAGTGCGAAAACAATAGCAGCAAGTTCCAAATCATGAGTAGGGTAACGGGACTCATACTCCTTCAGTTGCCGAGAGGCATAAGCTATTACTTTTCCGTGTTGCATCAAAACACATCCCAAACCCTTGTGAGAAGCGTCGCTGTAAATTACGAAATCGCCTTTCTCATCGGGTAAGGTCAACACCGGGGCAGTAGTCAATCTCTTCTTCAATTCTTGAAAGCTTTCTTCGCATTTGGGGGTCCATTCGAACTTTTCACTCTTTCTGGTAAGTCGAGTCAATGGCGTAGCTATCTTTGAGAAATCCTTCACGAATCTACGATAGTATCCGGCCAATCTAAGGAAACTTCTAACTTCGGTTGGAGTCTTGGGTCTCTCCCAATCTGCTACGGCTTCTATCTTTGCGGGGTCTACAGAAATCCCTTCACCGCTTACAATGTGTCCCAAAAATTGAACTTCTTTTAGCCAGAATTCACACTTCGAGAATTTCGCATATAACTTTTCCTTCCGCAGCGTTTCCAGAACTAGACGGAGGTGTTCAGCATGTTCCTCAGGAGACTTCGAGTATATCAGGATGTCATCAATAAATACAATCACGAACTTGTCCAAGTATCTCTTGAACACACGATTCATCAAATCCATAAAAGCAGCTGGCGCATTTGTCAATCCAAAAGACATGACTAAGAATTCGTAATGTCCATATCGGGTCCTAAAGGCAGTCTTAGGAATATCCTCAGGCTTGATCTTTAGTTGATGATAACCGGATCTCAAATCAATTTTTGAAAAACATCTAGCTCCCTTAAGTTGGTCAAACAGATCGTCGATTCGGGGTAGAGGGTACTTATTCTTGATGGTCATCTTGTTCAACTCACGATAATCAATACATAATCGCATAGATCCGTCCTTCTTCTTCACGAACAGCACTGGAGCTCCCCACGGGGATACACTTGGTCTGATTATGCCTTTGTCAAGTAATTCTTACAATTGTGTTGCCAATTCCTTCATTTCCACTGGTGCCATTCTGTACGGCGCCTTTGAGATTGGTGCGGTTCCTGGTCCTACGTCGATTGCTAATTTTATTTCTCGATCCGGCGGTATTCCAGGCAACTCGTCAGGAAAAACATCTTCAAATTGATTAACTACAGGGACTTCTCCGATCGTAGGGGTCTATTTCTCGGTATCTATCCCATGAGCCAGATAGAACTGACATCTTTGCCAAAATAATCTTTTAACTCGAATTATTGACAACAAAATCCTTAGTCGGTTTCCATCTGTAAAACAGAATTCTTATATAATTAGGTCCACTTAAGATAACTCTCTTTCAATGACAATTTATTTGAATATTATAACGTGATAACCAATCCATCCTTAGGATTACGTCAAATTCCCCTAACTTAAAAGGAATGAAGTCTACATCAAAACGCTGCCTATGTATCTCTATATAGCCATTTAGACACAATCGGTTCACTGGTATAACTTCCTGATTATTCATCTCTATATTAAGAATTCCCTCTAAGAGCACAGATTCAAAATTTAAATTATTCATGAAGTCTTCAGAAATAAAAGATTTTGTAGCTCCAGAATCAACTAGAACACACGCATCCTCAGAGTTTACTAGAAGCGTCCCTGTTATCACATCGCTATCATCAATGGTATTCCTTACAGTCATGCTAAAAGTTTGCGCTGTCGGCTTGTTATTAGAAGGTGTTGTAAATCAAGGCACTGGATTCTCCTTCGAAGGTTGTCTAAATTCTCGGGTAATACTTAGCTAAGTATCAACTCAGTAATTCTAACTTAAGATATTACCATCGTGCCTTCAATAGTTCTCTTTTGCCTTCCACCAATAATTTTTATTTACCATAACATATTAACAGAGATAGTCCTAGCTTATTCAACACTATACAAAGAAAATATTCTACATTTCTCTCAACCATGTTCTCATTTCTTTTCCTATATAAAAAACTATCACTCTTTCATCAACAAGTAATATATCATCAATGTATACTCAGTATCAACTCGCTTCTCACTTTTAAAGGATTGTTCCATATTCAAACCAAATTCTTAGCACTTTAACATATAACCATGGGACACTACGTAGACTTTCGAAGATCTGACTAGCGAATAATTAGCGTAATAGTCTATTCATAATTATAAATTGGTACTCAAACTCGAATTGCTGAAATTCTCTTTTCTGGGAGTAACGTTTCATCACATTCAAATTTCAGTATACCTCTTTGAAATTCTTAGACACCGATCATTTTAGGATCCATAAGAACATTGAATAGAGATAACTCATAAAGGAATTAATGGTAACAACAACATATGAATACTCAATTCTTGATAGTGATAATCTTAACAAGGGATTAACTGAGAGATCATGATGATCATTGAACATCTGTTTTATTGTATGTGTCATTAGGACAACCGTCATAGTACACAAGGTGGCCAGCCTTTAGTACTCTAATGACAAACAACAGTACAGACGGTGGCGTCCCACCAGACTTCAATCACAGAGACTGATAGTCTTCCCCTATATATAGGGCTGTTCATCTCAATATCTCAAAGGGTATCAAATATAGGAATGGGTATTAAATGGATTTGTATTTATGAAAGTACATGATGATGGGTAACTTAACCTCTAAACAACATAGGTCCTTTTTCAAATATGGTAGAAATTGTCTGAGTAAATTCGAATGGTAAGATTTATCGATAATCATTGGTAAGGAAGTTATTTTTAAAAAAACGATTTCCTAGCTCAAAGTAAGCTCGTAGGAACAACTATTGATTCTCGAATAAAAGCGACACTTGCAGACCCTGGTAACTCGTTAGGGAAGAAAATCCCTAAAAGGGAATGTACGAAAAACAAACACAGAGAACTATTTCAACCTCTATAAGTTATATCTCTAGAAAAATAATGTCGATCACGAAATCGTTTAAGAATTTAGCCTCAAACTTGGAACACATAGTTGCATCCCTCTTTAAGTCCATCTCTGGTGCACGCACCTCATGTTAGTCCAACTCTGACCGGTAAAGATATTGGCAAAATCTACAAAATGTGGAATCTCTCTGCAGGGTAACATCCAATCTTAACAATAATGGAAACTTAGGCACCCTATCTTAAATCAACTGGGAACTAGGGATCTGTGCGGATAAGGTGTAGGAGATCTGTCTCGAATAGGACGAAAGGCAACAGATCCAGGAATAGACATCTACAAAGGTACAAAAAGTTTCGGTCACAAACAGGTTCTAGTCGACTATAAACGCAAATAAATATATAAGGGTGTAAGGCACTTAGTGCTTAAAATCTCAACATCTTATTAAATCTCTAAATTCTCACGTCGTGTCATATTCCTAGGCTCTCACGTTTCCTAAAAATATAACTATTGCTCTGATACCAAAACTGTAACGCCCCCAAATCCACCCTGACAGGGGACCCGGGTCGTCACATTGTCTCAATATCCTGTAGCACAAGTTACGCAATAACAAAGCAAAATATATAATACAACGGAGCATAAAATGTCCCACTCCGCAGGTCCAAGATCGTCTTCACAACATAGTACAAAACAACTTGATACATCTCGATTTAATATATTAAAAAAAATTCACATCAGTAGAAATATAAAGATTCTATCTGGGTCTTCTAATTATTGACGCCATAGCCTTGCACTTTCCCCTTGCTTTTATAGCCCTGGCTGGACGTCTCGCCTTTTTCCGTCTTGACAGCTGAACAAAATGTTGTAAAGCAAGAATGAGCAACTATAGTGCTCAGCAAGTTCTCTTCTCGCTCGGTATATAAATATGATAAGGTTTACCGAAATTAATACTCAAAATTTTAATATTGAAAATCACAATAAGATTTGACTCAAATTCATCTGGAAAATATCATACTCGAAAGGCTCAAACTCATCTCAAAACAGAATACTCAAAAGACTCATTACTCATCTCGAAACAGAATATTCGATAACTCATTTGATATAACTCTGATAACTCATGATTTAAGAATGAACTGGTCTTCCACCTCTCCGTATCTCGGTGGGGCGATCAACTAACCAACCAAGAATACCGGCCTCCGATGACACCGCACTTCGCCCGATCACGGCTACAATACGATATCAACTATAATATATATGTATGAATGCTAGCATCATAATGGTTATCAATTCAACCAAGGCAACGAATGCCTAAATATTCTCGGGTCCGTAAAACGGTACACGAGTCTCTCTTTCTCTATAAAGGGCCTCTTGCCCAAAATTGACCAGTAGAATACAGAATTCCCGAATATTTGGGGTACAGATAACTTGAGATAACTCTTTCAGAAAATATTTACAAATCTGGCGGACTGCCAGTATGACTCGATTTTACCACCAATCCGAACAATAGACTGATGTAAATTCTCAATAATAATTTATCGGTTGACATGAACAAAATGCCAAACCTTGACAATAAAATCGACTATCTCGAATCTATGAGAATAGTCCTAAGATTAAAGTAATTGGGAGTCGTACTGAACAAATAGTACTTCTCGATATTTATAATACTCAACATTGATGAACGTTTAGATAGAATATTTTTCACTTGATCGATGAATAAAAATCTCTAACAATTATAATTTTAAACTCCTATCGATTAGTTCGAACGAGGAACTAACTAAAAGATAATCAATAAATAACGATTGAATTTGTACAATAAATTCAATCGAAAAGAATAAATTTAACTATCTCAGACGAATGAGATTAGTTTCACTGAATAAAATAATAGTCGTCTCGAATTAATGAGATCGACCCGATATCAATTAAATTGTTTCTATGCTTATAGGGATTATAATTTTCAAATAAACTAACTTGACAATATAATAATATTTAACAAGAAATAATTCTCAAAAGAAATTATTGCATCATATAGAGCAACAGATAATCTCAATATATAATATCTCAAAAATAATTAAGAAATTAAATAACACGAACAGAAATTCACAGTTTCCAAAAGTTAGGGTAGGAATGAACTTGCCTCAATATCGAAGTGCAAATGAATGCAGATAAAAATTATACTCTACCCGTGAACTTGGCGTCGATCTACGTCTCGAGAATTATTCTCTAAAAAAAATGGCAACCAGAAATACGTGAGTGATTCTTCAGAATGAAAAATTCCCGATCCGATAATATAATTAATAATATAATAATAAAATATCTCTCGAAGAATTAACATAAATAATTCCCGGATAAATAAATCTCTCTTCGAACTTCGGAATCAAATCTCGAAAATAAATCCTATTTTTAATATCTGGAAATCTAAATTCTTTGCTCAAAATGAAAAATTCAACAATCTATTTTTATTCAATTTAAATCCAAAATAATTATTCTCATTTTTAAAATAATTCATCAAAGAATTCCACTTTTAATAAACCTCACAAATCCTAATTTATTTAATAAAATATTCACCTCTAAATTAAATCTAACTCGATCCGGTTAATTGAAATAAACCGGAAAATATTAAAAACAGCTTTCCAAAATAAAACATATTTTATTCTATTCATTCACAAATATACCTTTTTTTATTTACAAATAAATCTCTAAAATTGTGTTCAGAATCACAATATATTATTATTTAATTAATAAATTAATAAATTCTAAATTATATCTAGAATTCTAAATAATTCTATTTAATTAATAAACCAATCACTATTTTGTTTAAATAAATCATTATTAATACAACTATTTAATTTCTAAATTTAATAAGGTTCCAAATTTAATGGCCCAATTAAATCCAATTTAATTAAAACCCGAATAAAACATATGATCCTAAATTTGGTACGTTATTATTATAATAATATTTATTTGTCAGAAAATTTTATGTGGGCCCCACCTCCCCCACCGTGGGTCCCACCCCTGCATCTCTCCCATCCTCTCTTCTCTCTCCCTCTCCTGGTTCTCTCTCCCTCCCTCTCTCTCTCTCTCTCTGTAAATCTCTCCCAGCCTTTCTTCCTCTCCTCCCCGCCTCCCTCTCTTTCTCAATCACCTCATCTCTCTCACTCAAACAATCTCTCTCCCTGCCTCAATCTCTCGCCCCTGCCTGTCTCCCTCCTCGTTATCTCTTTCTCCGTCACATTCCCCCACTCCGACAACCAACACCTCCTTATCACTCCAATCACCCTCCACTCTCTTCTTTCTCTCTCACCGTCTCTCACTCTCTCTACCTCTACACCAACAACACAACCAATCGATACCCAGCAATCACAACCGACCCACCCCCTAAACTCCAATTTAAACCATCAGTCACTACCTTAACCACATAACCCAGCAAACAATCTCTGCACTCCCTCTCTCTCGGACCAATCTCTCCCTCCACCTCCCTCTTCTCTCCGCCTATCTCTCCTCTCCCGACCCCGTTTCAAAACAGTTTTCCCCTCTTACAAACGCCGACCACTACCCATCTACAACACCTCCACAAAACACAACCAACAAATCGGAACAACAATACGCTACTTTGAAAAATAAATGAAATGCTAACAGAGGAAACAAAACAAGAAAGAAGGAAAAAATAAAGAAAGGAAAGAAACAAAAAAAAATTTCTACCTGTGGGTTATGGTTGTGTTCTCTGTTTTGTATGTTTATACAAATGGGTTTGTTGTTTATGAAACAACTAAGTCCGGGTTTTTGGTTTAGAAGAAATAGACAGTCTTGTGCTCGGTTTATAAAAAAAACTTATGTGCTTCTAATGATGATCAACTAGTAGTGCTGATAAATAAAAAAAAATTTAAAAGGCTAAATCATGGAAACAAAATCATTGCAAATTATTTAATGGACATAATGCCTAATCATTATTATTTAAGTGGCAATTAATAAATAAAAAGAAATAAAAATGGGGGACAAATATAATGATGAAAATATTTAATATAAATATTTAGTAAAAAGATTTCGTTTTTCTCCCGCTGACTAATTAAAACGAGACTCTAAAATTCGGCTCAAAATAAAAAAAATTTTCCAAAATTCGCGGTTATTACAGTCTTCCCCCCTTATAGGATTCCGTCCTCGGAATCAAACTATGCACTAAACAATTCAGGATATTTATTCCGCATTTCACTTTCTAATTCCCACGTGGCTTCCTCAACTTGGTGGTTTCTCCAAAGTACTTTTACTAAATTCACTTTCTTAGTTCTTAACTCTTGCACTTTGTAATCTAGGATCTCCACTGGCTTTTCTTCGTATGTCAAATCTGGACGAATTTCCACTGGTTCGTAGGTTATAACGTGCCTGAAATCAGAATGGTATTCTCTTAACGCAGAAACATGAAACACATCGTGGATATGCTGAAGGTCTGGAGGTAGGGCCAACTGATAAGCTAGTGGTCCTATCTTCTTAAGTATCTCAAAAGGTCCTATATATCTGGGACTTAACTTGCCTTTCTTTCCGAATCTCATTACTCCTTTCCAAGGTGAAACTTTTAACATCACTTTATCTCCCACTTCAAACGCTTTGTCTTTCCTCTTTTGATTTGCATACTTCCTCTGTCGATCTTGAGCTGCAACTAACCTTTTTCGAATAACCTCGGTTGCTTGCTTAGTTTGTTGAAGTAATTCCGGTCCTAGTATCTTCCTTTCTCCTACTTCATCCCAATATAAAGGTGATCTACACTTCCTTCCGTACAAAGCTTCATAAGGTGCCATACATATGCTCGAATGGTAACTATTGTTGTAAGCAAACTCGACTAGGGGCAAATGCTCATCCCAACTTCCTTTAAAATCAAGTCAGTTGAGTGACCAAAATGCCATTTAACCCCATCTCAAATTCACTGACCTATCTACCCATTAGTATGCAACTTTACAAAATGCGTGTACTAGTATATTATTGTTCATATTGCTGAAAAAACAAAGCACATGTTTGATCCCCATGTTTGTTTTATATGTGTTGTGCAATGTTGTAAAAAGCGGGAATCGGACTTAATCGGTGGAGGCAACGTCCAGGGATTAATCGGGTAATCGGGGATTAATCGGATCATTAATCGGAACTAATTTAATATTATTTTTAAATATAATTATTATTAATATACGTAATTATTTTATTATTTGATTATACATGAATAATTATCATATATTTATACAAATATATTTAAAATATATAGAATTATTAAAGTAAATATAAATTTTAAGATCTAATTTTTGAATTGGGGTCAATATGAAAGAAAAAATTGATAAAATTCATGATTTAACCGTTTAAAATATTAATTTGTATATGAGAATAATATTTTTCTTAAAATTTATTCATTTTTATACTTTTTGAATTTTTTAAATTTTTCTACAAATTTTTCAATTTTTTACCAATAATTCCGATTTTTGACCGATTAATCCCGATTTTTCGAAAAACGATTTTTTAGCCGATTTTTATAAAATCAGTTCGGTGACCTACCGAACAGCGATTAATCGCCGACTTTTAGAACAGAGGTGCTGTGTCATAATCTATGCTACAGTCTCAATTTTATTTCGATTTCGTTGTAAAAATCGTAATAAAAATCTTCATATTCCGCCGGTAAAAAACTTGGTATCATAGCCTAGTTAATAAACTTTTAAAATGAATCTTTTAAAAGAGAAAAATCAGATTCTTGAGGAGGAAACTTCTGATAATCTAGAAATCGAATTTTCAGAATCAGAAAAAGGGTTTCAAGCCAGTTTTCTAATAAAACAAGATTTAATTTCTAAAATCAGGAGCACAAAGCTTGATTTAAAGAAAGAAACTATTTTTAATGTTCATTGGTTGGATCGATTAAAAAGAAAAAACAATATATTTTATTACGTATCTACGAAAGAAATGCATGTAGATATAAAAGATACTACAGGAAAAGTGTATTTGCCTTTAATCACTAAAGAAGATATTAATAGACAATTACAGAAAATGGATTCAAAGACTAGATCAACAATCTCTATGGTTCATAGGAGCTGTTAAGATTTTGATAAAATTTGAATTCCCTGAAGGTATAGATTCTCCAATAAAAATGGCTTTGCTGGATCATAGAATTATTCCAAGAAATGACAATATTTTAGGTGCTGCTAGAGGTAATTTAGCATACCAAAAATTCATGTTTGCAGTATATCCCAAATACGCAGTTAGTTTGAATACTGAAAGATTTGATCAAATTTTATCTTTTATTCATGATTTTGAAAGAAAAGATTTGATGCAAAAAGGTGATAAAGTATTTAGCATTACTTATTTAGTTGATTATGCTTTAGCTAATAGTCATCACAGTATTGACTATAAGAAAAAAGAATACATCGAATTAGACGACGTATTCTCTGAAGAAGGTTCAGTAGAAGATAAACAATTTGCAGAATTGACTCCTACAGACCATAATTGGGCAATTGATATTGCTAGAAATAAACCTCCTTTACAGGATAAACCTAGAAGAAGCTTCAGAGCTAAAGGAAATCTAGCTATTAGAGAACCCTTAGCAGAAGGAAACGATATGCTCCTTAGAAGCATGTCTCAAAGAATAAATGATCTATTAGACAAGTTTGCTAGTATCACTTAAAATGAGCCTTAAAGAGTTAATTGAGGACTTCAATAGCAATGTTAAGCCTCAGCTAACAGAAATTGTAGCTTTGCTTAAGAAAAATGCAGACAATGATGTCAATGGCAATATTGAAGCTTCAGCAGCAAAGATAATCACAGAGTTGAAAGCAACAATTGTAACGCCCCGACTTCCCAATACTGAAAATATAATGTTTATAATAAAATAGACTTTGATACAGGGGAATCTTAGAAAATTTCGGCATGAAGTATTCGTAAATCGGACCATCCACCTGTAATTCAACCAAACCAAATTCCAATTTAACAAATACAATTAAAAACTTAATACACCAACGATTCCTCACCGAGGATCGATTCCAGGTTATGGTATGAAACAAGAATCTAACTAATACAAATTATTTCCAACTTATATCACCGCTCTGATTACAATTTACTATACCATCCAATCTGTAGCTCAATCCCAATCTGTGCTTACCCGCTCTAGCTCCGATATCTATCCTGTATAGAATGCCTCATCACTCTCATTTGCAGGGATAAATGTAGTAGATCATCCTTAAACCTAACTGCAAAGGGTTTGGTAAAACAAAACAAGAGTGAGCCAAAAAACGCTCAGCAAGTTAATAATATAGTGAAACAACGTTATTACGATAATTCATTGATGAACAATATCAATGAATACTTTATCTTAAGAGATCATTCAATTTTTAATCATAGAGTAAAACTTTTCCATTTTCTTCAACTATACTGCCTCAGAAAAATTTTGAGAAAAAGAATATCAAGAAATTCCCCAATCATTCTTACTCCACTTTCAACGTACAATGTTACTCGCGAAGGGAATAACTGGGAAGCTTCTATCCGTCCTTAATCCCATTATTTTACTGAGTTCCAAATTTTATCGTATGTAGAAGACAACTAACTCTGATATCCACAATTTTGAAACTAGAAACCATTTACCTTGAAACATATACATACATACATACATATATACATACATATATATATATATATATATATATATATATATATATATATATATGAATAGAGATCTAGGGAAAACTTTTTAGATAGAAAACTTAGAGATCATAATCTACACCGTTAATTTATATTGTAACTAACAAACTTAAAATTTGATTATTAATGATAGTAGTATTAATTTAGATTTCAAAATTCTTCTCTTAAAGATGGAAAACGTAAAAAAAGGTAATTACTACAGATAAACTATACAATCAGGTTTGAATCGTTATCAATCATATAGTTGCATTAATTTCACAATAAACTCTAATTTCAATAAGATTCTCTTGACTATTTCATTGTAGCTCAATTAAATATAATTTATTTAATTAATATTGTACGTTCAATTTTTTATTAAGATTCTACTCAGTGTTCTATCAAACGTTTTATTAACTATTAAAAAAAATATATTTCAATAGACAAAGATATTAAGATTCAACATGTTCAACTAAGTGTTCTTCTAAGATTCTCTTTAGTGTTTGGTTTGTTGAAATTTTAAATTAGATTCTCTTAAGTCTTTTTTTTTAAGTGTTCTTCCAAGATTCACTCAAGTGTTTTTTTAAGATTTTATTAAGTGTTTCACAAATTTTTTTATTAATTATTATTTGAATAAAATTTAATTTATATTATTATAAAACAATAATAAGATTCTACCATGTGTTCAATTGAGTGTTTTATTAATTATTTTAGGATAAATCTAATAAAATTTATTAAGATTCAACTATTCAATCTGTTCAACTAAGTGTACAACTAAAAGTTCTTCTAAATTTTTTTGAAGTTTTAAAATTTTAAATTAGATTCTCTTAATCTTTTTTTAAGTGTTCTTACAATATTCACTCAAGTGTTCTTTTAAGATCTATTATATATATAATAGGCCAACACAAGAAAAAAATGGTGAGACTTTTTAATGTACATGAAAAGTCCAGTTTGCCCCTCATCTCAATTTTTTGAAAAAATTGTGATTGGTGGGAATTGAACTTGGGTCTCCAATTTAATTCATGCATCCTTTTACCACTACACCACTCAATCACATGTGTTTTAAATCAATCACAATATAAATGCATGTGTGTGTGAATATTTTAATTAGTGCGACACACTAATAATTTTTTGTCCTGATTTTACTTTTACATTTATTTATTTGGACTATAATATATTATATCAAAATATTAATTATTGGTACATAATATATGTTTGATTATATTATAAAATTGTATTAACAATAACAATCAACATAATAATAATAATAAATTACTATATACCTGTCATTCTCTTAAACAACCTAAACACTCATCTATACGTGTTTTCAATAATACACATGATATCTCTATGTGTACCGCACAAGCGGGGCAATATTTGGTTTTATATAAAGAAAAAAAATGAAATGCATATTGTATTTTTATGATTTGTCCTGGTTTTACTTTTACATTTATTGATTTGAACTATAATATATTATATCAAAATATTAATTATTGGTACATAATATATGATTTGATTATATTATAAAATTGTAATAACAATAACAATCAACATAATAATAATAAAAAATTACTATATACCTGTTATTCTTTTAAACAACCTAAGCACTCATCTATACGTGTTTTCAATAATACACATGATATCTCTATGTGTACCGCATTGTGCGGGGCAATATTTGGTTTTATATATAAAAAAAAATGTAATGCATATTGTATTTTTATGAAAAGTATTAAATATAAGACCAAGTCAATAACTAAAGTACTTTATTCATGATTTAAAAGCACCAATTTACCGTTAAGTTCCTATTTATATATAGAAGTATTATTTTCAATTCTAATTGAACTTGGAACACCGAGTTAAATTGTGCATCTTCATACCATTATGCCACACATTCACATGTGTTTTAAATCATACACACAATATGTATGTGTGTGATATTGATGAAATATTATTAATTAAATATTACTGGATTTTAAATGAGTTTGGACTCTTTTATCATTTATCAATTAAAAAATTACGTAAAATACACAATTGAGCTATAAAATGACATTATAATTAATATAATGGATATTATCTAACAATATATTAGAGCAAAAAATATTGAGGTATTGACGTAAAATGAAAATTGTATATTACTACACAACATACAATAATTTATTAGTCAAATAATTCGGGTCGTAAAAATATTTGGCTTTAGAAAAACGAATCCTATAAATAACACATTACATTTTACATACAAATTTGCTAATGTTTAATTTAAAATATGACATTATGTAGAAAGAAAGGATCGTATATTATATATGTTATTTTAATTATGGAGGTGACTCGATGAAAGTCAAACGGACATTGGAAGAGAAACAAAGGCAAGAAATTAGATGAAAACAAATAAAACAGTTAGAAATGTGGTTTTAAGAAGTAAGCACAAGACCTGAGAAGCATTTTAGAAGATTTACGAAGATTTTTTATTAGAATCAGGACTGAAACCTACATTCTCAGAATGCAACATCTTGAAGAGTATTTAGTTTTTACCTTGAATATTGTTGGAGATCAGCTAAATGGATGCATCATTTTTGAAGAATGTTTAGGATTGTAGGTGTTCTGAAAAATCATCTTAATTAGACAACACCCACATAACACTGAAATTATATTCTATGACCCATAACAAAATTAAAAACTGACATAATTTCTATCAGTATTACTCGTATTAGTTTCTAAAGTACAAACTTGAACATATTTAAGAAAGTACACAATAATCACATATGCCACTAACAAGAAAAACTCTATGAAAAACAATCACATATTTCAACTAATATTGATCCTGAATAATTTGATTAAAAAATACAGTTTAAGTAGCAGACCCGTGCCTCGCACGGGTTTTAATGCTAGTTTTTTTAATTGTTCCACAAATTTTATATTAATTAATAGTTAAATAAAATTTTAATTTAATTTATATTATTATAAAACAATAATAAGATTCTACCATGTGTTCTATTGAGTGTTTCATTAATTATTTTAAGATAATATCTAATAAAAAAAATTTAAGATTCAACTATTTAACGTGTTCAACTAAGTGTTCTTCTAAAATTCTCTTAAGTGTTTCGTTTGTTAAATTTTATATTAGATTCTCTTAAGCTCTTTTTAAGTGTTCTTTAAAGATTCACTCCGGTGTTCTTTTAAGATTCTATTAAGTGTTCCACAAATTTTATATTAATTATTAGTTAAATAAAATAAAATTTAATTTACCTTATTATAAAACAATAATAAGATTTCTATCAAGTGTTCTATTATGTGTTTCATTAATTATTTTAAGATAAAATCTAATTTTATTTTATTAAGATTTAGCTAAGTGTTATACTAAGATATTGTGATTTTACTCTAGTGTTCTACTAATTAAGTGAGATAATAAAATTCTAATGAGTGTTAAATTAATTATTTTAAAATTACAGTAAATTTAGTATAATTTTTCAGGTATATTATTAAGTATTCAAGTGTGATCATATTTATTTTAATAAAACTTATTGAAAATTTCATTATTTATTTTAAAATAAAATTCAATATTATTTTTTTATAAAACCGATATTAAGATTATGCTAAGTTTTTTCAAAAAAAAAAAAGATTATGCTAAGTGTTCTTTGACAATTTGAATTAAACAAGTATATTATTTATGTTATGTTCAATCAAGGAATCGATGGAATTTGAATTTTAAAAAGGTGACCAAATAATTTAGTTATTGATTAGTTAACAAAATTAATTGCATTACATTAAATAAATATGTAATTAACTCTCTGTCATATCTATACTATACCATTATAAGCGAAACAGGGTATGATTGGTCGGTCGGTCGGTCGGTTAACACCTTCCCAAAAAGTTTGTTAACACTTTCCAAAAATGAAAAAAATTAAAATTTATATAAAATTTATTTTACTTAATAACAAATTCTTTTAATTACACTCCAATTAATATTCAATTACATACTCTTTTAGTTATATTTAAATTAAAATTCTTCACCTACACCCAATTTTTTTAGACTTTCAATTACTTGGAAATCAAATATTTTCATAATCAATTTATGTAATTTTAATATCACATATTTATTAACAAATTTACAACAAATTATAAATTAACAAAATGAAAACAAACTAAAACTATATAATAAACAATAAAAATTTCACAAAATTACAAATTAATATTAAATTCTATTTTAGACAAATATTACATAGGGATTATTATGGGATCGTAATTTGAATATGATAATATCAACAAAAATTTGAATGTAAGTATATACGATACTTCCATTTGTATTTATAATATTATGACAAAATATAGTCATAAATCGAACAATATATCATATAATTAAACGATTATTATTTAATAATATATATTATGCCAATATTATATTAAGTAATGTATATGAGATATTTAATTATTAAAATATAATTTAAATTTAAGAAAATCGTGCATCATACATTATAAGCAAAATAAAGTATATTTTGTTGGTTGGTTGGTTTGTTAAAGTCTTCCAAAAAAATTGTTAACACATTTCTAAAAATAACAAGTTAAAAAATTATATTAAAGATACTAATTTATTTTTTATAAACAACAAAATTTACCAATAAGACATAAAATTATATTTTTAAAAAATTAAAAAATGTGATAAAAATTCCAAATTCAGTTAAATTATATATAATTAATTAAAAATAAAAAATTACATGTTTTATAGAATAATAAAGGTTTTCAGTTATATCCCGATTAGAATAATCGTCGCATACACTTATTACTACGATTCTTCCCTCTACGATTTTAGGTTATAGTAGATAATTTTTAAAAAATATCTATCTATCTATACTATACTATTATAAGCGAAACATAGTATAATTGGTTGGTTGGTCGGTCGGTTAACACATTTCCAAAAAGTTTGTTAACACTTTCCAAAAATGAAAAAAAAATTAAAATATATATAATTTATTTTACTTAATAACAAATTCTTTTAATTACGCACTCCAATTAATATTCAATTACATACTCTTTTAGTTATATTTAAATTAAAATTCTTCACCTACACCCAATTTTTTTAGACTTTCAATTACTTGGAAATCAAATATTTTAAAAATCAATTTATGTAATTTTAATATCACATATTTATTAACAAATTTACAATAAATTATAAATTAACAAAATGAAAACAAACTAAAATTATATAATAAATAATAAAAATTTCACACAATTACAAATTAATATTAAATTCTATTTTAGACAAATAGTACATAGGGATTATTATGGGATCATAATTTGAATATGATAATATCAACAAAAAAATGAATGTAAGTATATATGATACTTCCATTTATATTTATAATATTATGGCAAAATATAGTCATAATTCGAACAATATATCATATAATTAAACGATTATTATTTAATAATTTATATATATATATATATATATTATGCCAATATTATATTATGTAATGTATATGAGATATTTAATTATTAAAATATAATTTAAAATTTAGAAAATCGTGCATCACATATTATAAGCAAAACAAAGTATATTTTGTTGGTTGTTTAACGTCTTACAAAAAAATTGTTAACACCTTTATAAAAATAACAAGTTAAAAAATTGTATTAAAGATACTAATTTATTTTTTATAAACAACAAAATTTACCAATAAGACATAAAATTATATTTTAAAAAAATTAAAAAATGTGATAAAAATTCCAAATTCAGTTAAATTATATATAATTAATTAAAAATAAAAAATTACATGTTTTATAGAATTATAAAGGTTTTCAATTATATCCGATTAGAATAATCGTCGCAAACACTTATTACTATGATTCTTCCCTCTACGATTTTAGGTTATAGTAAATAATTTTAAAAAAATATCTATTTAATTCTTAAGATATTATTTACTAGTGAGGCACAAAAATATATTTTTAAAAATTAAAAAATTTGTTAAAAATTCTATACTCAGTTAAATAATATATAATTTATTAAAAATAAAAAACCACATGTTTTATAAAATTATAACGTTTTCAGTTATATCCTTATTATAATCATCGCCCGCACTTCTTCCTATGATTCTTTTTTCTACGATTATAGGTTATACTAATTAATTTTTAAAAAATATCTATTGAAATCTTAAGATATTTAACAATAAATTTGAAAATAACATTAAATTAATGATATTTAAAATAAATTAAAATTTTACATTAAATCAAGTAATTAAAATATTAATTCACAATAATAATATATGATAGCCCGTGCTTTTGCACGGGTTATAAGCTAGTATACACTAATTTAATATCCATATATGTTTAATCTTGACCCATCTATCCATCAACTAATCAAAATATTAGTACCTCAAGTTTTCTTCAAAAAAAAGTTTTCTTGTGAGCCTTTCCCTATATATATATATATATATATATATATATATATATATATATATGGAAAAAGAGTTTCTGCCTGACACTGTAGAAAACTTTTCTACAGTATCGCCTTAAATTAAATCTGGGCCATAGATTAATCTAATCCAACGGCCCCGCTAGGGGTACCACACACAAATCGAATACACCCTCACATACATAATCCCACCTAATTTCCTCCATTCTTAATTTGATTTTTACAAATTAATATTAAATTCTATTTTAGACAAATATTACATAGGGATTATTATGGGATCGTAATTTGAATATGATAATATCAACAAAAATTTGAATGTAAGTATATACGATACTTCCATTTATATTTATAATATTATGACAAAATATAGTCATAAATCGAACAATATATCATATAATTAAACGATTATTATTTAATAATATATATATTATGCCAATATTATATTAAGTAATGTATATGAGATATTTAATTATTAAAATATAATTTAAATTTAAGAAAATCGTGCATCATACATTATAAGCAAAATAAAGTATATTTTGTTGGTTGGTTGGTGTGACGCCCCCAAAATTCACCACCTGTGGACTTGGGTCGCCACTCCGTCAATACCTGTCTTAATCCAAGAAATATTACAATACATAAACATCATAAAGGCTTTATCGTACAACAGCGGTTCCATCCCACAAGTCCAAGCATCGATAAATCTCTGAATAGTACAACATAATAATAATTATACAAAATATCGATAGATACGCCAAACAAAGGCAGTCTTCGACAGGGTCGTCGCCTTAGAGAAAAGCATACTAGTTTGACTTCGTGCTCTGGTGTATTATCTCCTTCCCCTTGGAACGTGAGGTTTCGCCTTTTTCCAACTTTACTGAAAAATAATATTAACAACAAGAGTGAGCAACTAGGTGCTCAGCAAGTCCACTGACTCGCTCTCTCACTAACAATGGAAAATGGAAGGAAATCAAGTTTGATCAAGAAAGATTCTCATTTGCAGGCAATGTGCTTTGATAATGATAACACTTACTGATAGACAAAACAATCTATCTCAGAACAAACAAAGAAATTGAAATTGAAAAGCTTGAGATACTGGTCTTCCGCCTCTACGATACCCCACAGCACGATCAACCGCTGTGTCGCAAGTACCGCACACCCGTGATACCCCATAGCACGATCACTACTATGTCGCAAGTATCACAATATCATTCTGCTAGCGTAAAAGTGGTTGAAAAGTCAACCTGGCAACATTTGTGCCAAAATATAAACATTCTCTTTCGATACCACGAGTTTATTTTCCCGTGTTGATCTGAAAGAAACCCATGGGCCATCTCCCATGTTGACCAGTGGATTACACGATTATTCCTCCGAATGAAATTGATTGATTTGGATTCATATTCACTTCTGGCCGATTGCCAGTCTACACTTTGTACAAAACCGACCTGGACAATAGGCCGTCACGATAATCTCAAAAGGAATTAATTTATTTTATTGACACAAACAATATGTCAATTCAAGACAATAAAGTAGCAACCTTGAGCAAGAAAGGTTTGCAGATCAGAATAAATCTTGTGGGGTCGTCTTGAAATAATAAGAACGACCTGATACGGAATGAAACTTCTAAATACGTTGGAGTAGGTATTTTAGAGGAACTTCTGATGATAAACCCTTCATCTCTAAACTATTCTACGCATATCTACTTTGATTCGAACAATGAATCAAATTTAATTATCGAAATAAAGTTTAACGGATATGATCAATAAATCCGTTTGAAATCAATAAAGATTTAACTACTCGAGATATGAGTGTAGTTATAACTGAATAATGTTTGAGGGTCATCTCGAACAATAAGGTGCCCTAGAATTCAATCAAATTACGTTCTATGACTTTTAGAGAGCATTTCTATAATCTTCTAAATAAATATTTGATAACAGAATATTTTATCACGAACTAGCAATTTAAACAGATAATTCAATAACATAATATCTCAGCATATCTCGGAATTTTTCAAAAGGAGTGAGGGTCAAAAGGAACTTGCCTCGGTCTCGAAGTGCAGAAAAATGCAGATTAAATTATACTCTACCCGTGGGCTCGACTTCGGTCTACGGCTCGAGAATTAGGCATTAACAAAGTCAACCAGAAAATACGTGAGCGAAATCGTCAAAATGGAATATACCCGATCCGATAATAATAATTAAATATAATAATAACATAACTCTCGAAAATCTGTTCGATAATTAACGGATAATAAACCCCGGATAAATCTCTCTTCGATCCATAAAATAAACCCGTAATATTTATCATAAATCCGACTTAATAAGAAATACGGCTCCGTCGATACTCCGTGTCTTACGTCTCGTAAATTAACTTTCTAATTATTCTCAAAATAATCCGACAATCCATTATTATTCAATTTAATCCATAATTAATAATATTTCTATTTTAGGAAAAGAACGAACATCCCTTAATAGAAAATCCTAATTTTATTCCCTGTCGCTAATTAATTCTCTTTTATTTTTAATCTCGTAACTCAATTAACCTTATTCTGATTTAACCCACTAACATAATCTAAAAATATTTATTATCATCTATCCAAAATAAAACCTTATTTAACTCCATTTATTCACAAATAAATCTTTCTTTTTATCAACAAAATAATAAGTCACTAAATTATGTCCAATAAATCATAAACATTTCTGATTAATAAATAACTTATTTAATTAAACCATTTTTAATATTCCACTAAATAAATAAATTACCATTTTTAATAAATTAATTATTAACAACCATTTTAATTATTCCATATTCCCATTTATTCACAATTATTCCTCCTTTTTATGTGAATCTCAAATTTTTATCCAGAAATCATTAAATGATTACTTTTGACAAATTAATAAATAATTACTCCATTTTTATCAAACTCCTTTTATTTTATTAAGAAAATTCTCATTTCTCATAATTTAGATAATAAACTACTTTTTAACATTTTTCACCCCTTTTCATTTTAATTAAACATTTCTCTCAATTAATAATATTTAACTTCTTTTATTATTATCTCTTTATTTATTTTATAGATAAATAATTATGTATATTTATATTTATTTATTGTTACGTTTTTATTTCGTTTATTACTCGAAACAGACAGATAGGAATTCCCGAAATCTCTCTGCCTAATCTCTCCCCTGCGTAATCTCTCCATGCCGCCCCTGTTTTGATCCAAACACAACCAAACCAGTCTCCTTATTCCTCCCTCTATTCGACTACTCCCCCTCTTCACTCCCTCACTCTCTTCTCTCTATAGCAACCACAACACATATATTCCATCTCCTTCCTTATACCTCCGTTTACAACCCCTTGTTTCCCGATTACAAACCGATTACAACACCAAATGGACACCACCCAGCAGTTCCCTCTGTCATCTCTGCCAATCTCTCTCGAACCCAACTCTCTCCCTCACTATACCACACGGCAAAAACACACGCCCATGACAATACAATACACAATGATAGCAATACTCATCCCTCCCTTTGAGTCTCAACTTCTCAGCTACTTTAAAATCACTGGGAAGGCGCAAGTACTTCAAGTGTTTCAGCTCTTCTAACTCATCCCACCCTCAAATCACATTCCAACATCCTCCTTATCACTCCGATTGACACTCATCCACACTCTCTTGATTTCGCGCCTCTCTGTTGACTCCCCCACTTCACCCATCTCCTCTCTTCTTAGACCGAAACCACACACACCACCCAATCCCTCTCGCTCTCGTACGACGCCAGTCTAGCACCATCCACTAAAACGAATGTTGTGAAGAATTAAAGGAATGGAAAAGAAATCAAACAAGAGAACAAAAGAAAGAAAAGGAAAATGCTACCTGTTGGATGTTATTGGTTGAATACGGTTCGAGTTTTGTTTTTAGAGAGAAACGAATTTGGGTTTTGTGTTTCTGGCTGTAGAGAAATAAAATGTAAGCTTGTGGGTATGACTTATGAGCTCGGTTTCTACTTGATGAAAGGAAGGGAGAAACAATTTGGGTTTTTGGTTGAAGGAAATAGAGGGGGTGATAGCTTTTTGCAGGAACAAAAGGATGGGGTGGTTTGTATTGTGACCAAGTGACTAATGAGAGATATAACCGTGCTTGAAAAAAAATGAGGTGGGTCTGAGACAATTATTTTTAAAAAAAGAAGGACACGAGGGAACTAAAAGAAGAGCTAGAACATTTAGTGTTCTGTGAAAGAAAAGGGTTAGAACAATTCGTGTTTTGCAAAAGTGATGTTGTGTTTTGTGAAAGAAAAATTGTGCTTAGAAAAGAATTACTTGAATACTGTAATCGAGAAATGCTGTCTCCTTCTTGTTTTTAACGACCCGAACAGTTAAAACCGAAACATTAAAATCGTCGTTTTCCTGCTGGATAATTATAACGAGACCCAAATGTCGTTCTCTAAAATAAATTCTGCGATATAAAATATTATCCGTCCAAAATTAAAATCCTATTTCCTAAATTTTCTAATTTAAATAAATACCTATTAAATATAGATGAATAGATAAAATAAACATTTATTTACATACGAATATAAAATTTTAAAATTTAACCAAAAATACGCTAATTAAATATATTAACGCATTGACCTTAAATAAATTTAAATAACGAGTAGAAAATATTATTCGAAAATTTGCGGTTATTACAGCCTTCCCCCCTTAAAGGATTCCGTCCTCGGAATCAAGTCTACGCACTAAACAATTCAGGATACTTAATTCGCATTTCGCTTTCTAATTCCCACGTAGCTTCTTCCACTTGATGATTTCTCCAAAGTACTTTCACCAAATTGATTTGCTTAGTCCTTAACTCTTGCACCTTGTGATCTAGAATCTGTACTGGTTGCTCTTCGTATGTCAGGTCAGGACGAATTTCCACTGGATCGTAGGTTATGACATGTCTGAAATCGGAATGGTATTCTCTTAACGCAGAAACATGAAAAACGTCATGAATATGCTGGAGGTCTGGAGGTAGGGCCAACTGATAAGCTAGTGGTCCTATCTTCTTGAGAATCTCAAAAGGTCCTATATATCTGGGACTCAATTTGCCTTTCTTTCCGAATCTCATCACCCCCTTCCAAGGTGAAACTTTCAGCATCACTTTATCTCCTACTTCGAATGCTTTGTCCTTTCTCTTTTGATTCGCATACTTTCTCTGTCGATCCTGAGCTGCAACTAACCTTCTTCGAATCACTTCGGTTGCTTGCTTAGTTTGTTGAAGTAGTTTTGGCCCTAGTATCTTTCTTTCCCCTACTTCATCCCAGTATAACGGTGATCTGCACTTTCTTCCGTATAGCGCTTCGTATGGTGCCATGCCTATGCTGGAGTGGTGACTGTTGTTGTAAGCAAACTCGACTAGGGGTAAATGCTCATCCCAACTTCCTTTAAAATCAAGTGCACAGGCTCTTAACATATCCTCAACTGTTTGAATTGTTCTTTCACTTTGTCCGTCGGTCTGGGGGTGATATGCAGTACTCAGATTCAACTTCGTGCCTAGACATTCTTGGAAACTTTTCCAAAATCGGGAAGTAAAGCGGGCATCCCTATCAGATACAATTGAAACGGGCACCCCATGACGAACCACAATTTCCTTTAGGTATAGGTTCACCAATCTTTCAACAGAGTACTTATCACTGATTAATAGGAAATGCGCAGACTTAGTGAGTCGGTCAACAATAACCCAAATTGCATCATGGCTGGCTTTAGTTCGGGGCAATCCTACGACAAAATCCATGGTAATATGCTCCCATTTCCATTCGGGTATCTCTAAGGGCTGTAAAAGTCCACTTGGTCGTTGATGTTCTGCCTTTACTTTCTGACAGGTTAAACACTTACTTACCCATTCTGCAATCTCTCTTTTCATGTTTGGCCACCAATAGTTTTGCTTGATATCCTGATACATCTTCGTGCTCCCGGGATGAATAGAGTACCTCGAATTATGTGCTTCGCTCAAAATCTCTTCCTTTAATTCTGCAACATTCGGTATCCAAATTCTAGAAGCAAATCTTTTAATTCCCTTGACATCCTTTGGACTTTGAAATTCTTCTCCTGTTAACTGATCCCTCTCTTCTTCCATCACTTTCTCTTGACAACGACGAATCTTTTCGATTAACTCTGGTTGTAAGGAGATTTCATATACTCTTTCATTGGTTTGAACAGGAATCTTAATCTCCAAGTCAAATCTCTCAATTTCTTTGATCAATTCCTTTGACGATACTACCATCTTGAGTCTTTCTTTTCTACTTAGCGCGTCTGCCACCACATTGGCCTTCCCTGGATGGTAATTAATCGAACAATCATAGTCCTTGATTAATTCTAACCACCGCCTCTGTCTCATATTCAATTCCTTCTGGGTGAAGACATATTTTAGACTCTTATGATCCGTGTAGATCTCACACTTTTCTCCATATAAATAGTGTCTCCAGATCTTTAGTGCAAAAACAATCGCAGCTAATTCGAGATCGTGAGTTGGGTATCTTATCTCATAATCTTTTAACTGTCGAGAAGCATAAGCAATTACTTTTCCATGCTGCATCAATACGCATCCTAATCCCTTATGGGAAGCATCACTATAGATTACAAAATTTCCCGTATCGTGTGGTAACGTCAAAACCGAGGCAGATGTTAATCGTCTCTTAAGTTCTTGAAAACTTTCTTCACACTTGGGAGTCCATTCAAACTTCTCATTCTTTCTGGTAAGCTTAGTCAATGGTGTAGCTATCTTCGAAAAATCCATTACAAATCTCCGATAATATCCTGCTAGTCCAAGAAAGCTTCTTACTTCTGTTGGAGTCTTTGGCCTTTCCCAGTTTGCAACAGCCTCCACTTTCGCAGGGTCAATCGAAATTCCTTCACTGCTCACAATGTGTCCTAGGAATTGCACTGAACTTAGCCAAAATTCGCACTTAGAGAATTTTGCATACAACCTTTCCTTGCGTAAAGTTTCCAACACTGTTCGGAGGTGCTCTGCGTGTTCTTCTTGATTCTTAGAGTAAATCAAGATGTCATCAATAAATACAATCACGGACTTGTCCAAATATTTCTTGAATATGCGATTCATCAAATCCATGAAAGCAGCTGGAGCATTCGTCAATCCAAAAGGCATCACTAGAAATTCGTAATGTCCATAGCGAGTCCTAAAGGCCGTCTTTGGTACATCTTCAGGTTTGATCTTCAACTGGTGATAACCCGATCTAAGATCAATCTTAGAAAAATAAGCTGCTCCCTTAAGCTGATCGAACAAATCATCAATTCGTGGCAAGAGGTATCTATTCTTGATCGTCATCTTGTTTAGTTCTCGATAATCTATGCACAATCTCATAGATCCGTCTTTCTTCTTCACAAATAACACTGGAGCTCCCCAAGGGGACACGCTGGGTCGAATTACGCCTTTGTCTAATAGTTCTTGCAGTTGTGTGGCCAACTCCTTCATCTCAATTGGGGCCATTCGGTATGGTGCTTTAGAAATCGGTGCCGTTCCAGGGGCAAGATCGATAGTGAATTCTATTTCTCGGTCAGGAGGTAATCCTGGTAATTCTTCAGGAAAGACATCTTCAAATTGATTCACTACAGGAATTTCGTCAATAGCAGGGGCTTGCTTCTCGCTATCAACCACATGAGCTAAGTAGGCTTGACAACCTTGCCTTAGCAGCTTCTTTGCTTGGATCATAGTCAGAAAATTACGAATCGGTTTCCTTCCGCGAAAATGTATTCTTTTGCCGTCCGAAGCCTTTAAACTAACCCACTTACGCCGACAGTTGATTTGCGTATCGTATCGTGCTAACCAATCCATTCCAAGAATTATATCAAACTCCCCTAGGTTAAAGGAAAGAAGATTTGCATCGAAGCGTTGTCCTTGAATTTCGATTCCGCAATCTGGGCATATCTGATCTACAGGAACTTTTTCCTGATTTGCTACTTCTATAATCAAGGTCTCTCCTAACGGTACAGACTGAATATTTAGCTTGTTCATAAAACTCTCCGATATGAAAGATCTTGTTGCTCCCGAATCAATTAAAACACATGCATCTACAGAATTTACCAAAAGCGTACCTGCAATCACATCGTTATCGGCAATAGCATCCTTTACTGTCATGTTGAAAGTACGGGCAGTTGGCTTGTTGCTAGGAGGTGCCATCAATCTAGGTACAGTGGTCTCCTTTGGTGGTGACCTGCAATCTCGTGCTATGTGTCCCTTCTTCCCGCATTTGAAACAAGTAGTTGCCTTTTCTCTCTCCTTGCAGTTGGAAGAGTAATGGCCTTTCTGTCCACAAGTGTAGCACACAATGCTGGCAAGGTTACACGGTCCTGGGTGCTTCCTTCCACAAGTGCCGCATTCAGGTAATGGCGACCTTCCTTGAAGTAAATTTGCTGTCTGAGGGGGTCTGAACTTCTGGTTGTTCCCCCTAGTGTCCTGATTCCCAAATCTCCTTACGGCATTGCTTCTCTCTTCCCGTCTCACAAACGGTTTCTTTGCATTTCGATCATCAGACTTTCTCTCAAAACTAGATCCATGATTCTGAAACTTTCTTTTCTTGATATCCTTATCCTTTGAGTACAATTCAGAACCACTTTCGACAATAGATGCTTTCTGGACTAAAGTCGCATAGTCGGTGATTTCTAGTACCGCAACTCGATTCTGGATCCACGGTTTCAGCCCTAGCTGGAAACGTTTAGCCCTCTTTTCTTCGGTATCCACATGGTAAGGAACAAATCTTGAGAGTTCCGAAAATTTGGCTTCATACTCAGCCACAGTCATATTGCCTTGCTTCAGTTCCAAAAATTTGATTTCCATCTGGTTTTCCAAATATTTAGGAAAATATTTTTCCAAAAATAGTTGAGTGAATCTAGCCCAAGGTATGGCTGCATTCCCTTCTATGGCTCTTTTTGACTCCCACCAATAACTCGCTTCTCCCTTTAGCATGAAAGCTGCAAAGATGGTTTTCTTTTCTTCCTCCACTCCTACAATCTCAAAGGTCTTTTCTATCTCTCGCAACCAAATCCTTGCTTCAATCGGATCAGTGGTACCTTTGAACTCAGGGGGGTTTAAGGATTTGAAGGATTTAAAAGTAACTGCATTATTAGTTGGGGGTGCAGGGGGTTGATCAACTCTGATTTGGGGTGTTCTTTGCCTTGGTGGAGGGTTTTGTGTAAATTGTCTCAGGAATTCCACAAGTAAATTCATAGGTTCATTTGGATTGGGTTGCGCTGCGGGTACTCGCCCTGGTTCAGGTTCTGTTTCGGTTTCTGGTTGAGGATCAACTTCATGCTGGTCCTCTGCTGGGGGTACCTCTTGGTTCTTGCGGGGTCTACCTCTTCTTGGCATCTTTTTCTATTAAGATTAAGAATATAGAGTCTGGTTAAACAAAGTGAGATATATATACCGATCAGAGTATCAATGCTGGTGCTGTAAATCCTCAAGGTCATATATCGATTTCGGAAAATTTAACTTATACGACATTTAGACAGATCATCATTTTTTTTTAAACAGAGGTACTACTAATAGAGAGCAACAGTAATAATAAATCTGAAACAGATAAAACGTAAAAGTACGAATATTAACATATAGTTTCAACTGGTACAACAGGTCAAAACAAAGACTACAATCAAAGTCCTCTAGCCAACTAATACATCCAACTACTAAATCAACAGGGTGCAGATCTATCTACGACAACTAGGTACAAACATAAGCACCCTAACAGAAGTCTATCCTCGAAACATAGTGAAAAATCCAAGCTACAACATCGGTAGTGATCTCAATGACCGAACATCTCCATGACACGCCTGTGAAACTCCTCAACTGCTCTAGTGATCATGTCGGCAATAGTGCTACGGTCCACAGCTCCGGTGTTGGAAGATGGTAAGGCTGTGATATCAGTCCGCAGCCCTGTCAAGATAGAAATAGAGATCTGATGTACGATCTCCATGGGTACATCCCTCACAAGTAGACTACCACCTCCGTGAACTGTAATAGGATCCACTGACAATAATCGCAAAATGGCATCCCTCGTAGCAAAGATCTCCTCGTAGCGCGCCCAAACCCAGCGAAACTGTTGGTAAAGGTGATCATGAACAATCCAGGGCACTGGCTCTCTACCCACTATAGGCTGTGTAGGCATACCGGCAGGCTGAGTTGGAAAAACTGGGGCAGAAGATATCATCACCACTGGAGCCGGGATATGGATGGTAGGTGCAGGTGGAGCCGTGTCACAAGCTGGGGTATCTCCGACTGATGGCAGCATGTAATCTGGTATGGTAGGAGTTGCTGAAGTCATCACATAGACTGGCATAGAAGAAGTAGGTGCTGCTACTCCGGTGCGAATGGGCGAAAACTGGCCCTCCACAATCGGCTCGGATATAAATGGCTCGGGTGTCTCATGCCTGTACGCCTCAGGAGCTGGAGTCTGAGCAGGCTGCTCAGTAGCAAGAGTAGGAGTCTCTACAGCCGTCACAGGAGTAGGTAAATCGACTACCTCTATGATCTGGTCTGGGGAATCTGCTATATCTATCACATGCGGAGGAGAAGGTGTAAGGATCTGGACCGAAGAGTCCTCCGAAACGCTATCAAGCGGCATGTACTCCTCTGATGGATCACTATCTGAACCCGAACTGGAATCTCGTAACCCGTGCGGGTAAGGTGTGGGGGATCTGTCTCGGCTGGAACGAATGTCGGCTGGTCCGGATGTCGACATCTACAAAAGGTACAAAAAGTCTCAGTTATAACCAGGTTCCAAATCGATTGATAAAGGTATAAATATAACGGCGTAGGGCACTTAGTGCTAAAATATCAACGTCGTACTATCTCTCTAAATTCTCACGTCACGTTATAATTCTAGGCTCGTACGATTCCTAAAAATATAACTAACGCTCTGATACCAAGCTGTGACGCCCCCAAAATTCACCACCTGTGGACTTGGGTCGCCACTCCGTCAATACCTATCTTAATCCAAGAAATATTACAATACATAAACATCATAAAGGCTTTATCGTACAACAGCGGTTCCATCCCACAAGTCCAAGCATCGACAAATCTCTGAATATTACAACATAATAATAATTATACAAAATATCGATAGATACGCCAAACAAAGGCAGTCTTCGACAGGGTCGTCGCCTTAGAGAAAAGCATACTAGTTTGACTTCGTGCTCTGGTGTATTATCTCCTTCCCCTTGGAACGTGAGGTTTCGCCTTTTTCCAACTTTACTGAAAAATAATATTAACAACAAGAGTGAGCAACTAGGTGCTCAGCAAGTCCACTGACTCGCTCTCTCACTAACAATGGAAAATGGAAGGAAATCAAGTTTGATCAAGAAAGATTCTCATTTGCAGGCAATGTGCTTTGATAATGATAACACTTACTGATAGACAAAACAATCTATCTCAGAACAAACAAAGAAATTGAAATTGAAAAGCTTGAGATACTGGTCTTCCGCCTCTACGATACCCCACAGCGCGATCAACCGCTGTGTCGCAAGTACCGCACACCCGTGATACCCCATAGCACGATCACTACTATGTCGCAAGTATCACAATATCATTCTGCTAGCGTAAAAGTGGTTGAAAAGTCAACCTGGCAACATTTGTGCCAAAATATAAACATTCTCTTTCGATACCACGAGTTTATTTTCCCGTGTTGATCTGAAAGAAACCCATGGGCCATCTCCCATGTTGACCAGTGGATTACACGATTATTCCTCCGAATGAAATTGATTGATTTGGATTCATATTCACTTCTGGCCGATTGCCAGTCTACACTTTGTACAAAACCGACCTGGACAATAGGCCGTCACGATAATCTCAAAAGGAATTAATCTATTTTATTGACACAAACAATATGTCAATTCAAGACAATAAAGTAGCAACCTTGAGCAAGAAAGGTTTGCAGATCAGAATAAATCTTGTGGGGTCGTCTTGAAATAATAAGAACGACCTGATACGGAATGAAACTTCTAAATACGTTGGAGTAGGTATTTTAGAGGAACTTCTGATGATAAACCCTTCATCTCTAAACTATTCTACGCAAATCTACTTTGATTCGAACAATGAATCAAATTTAATTATCGAAATAAAGTTTAACGGATATGATCAATAAATCCGTTTGAAATCAATAAAGATTTAACTACTCGAGATATGAGTGTAGTTATAACTGAATAATGTTTGAGGGTCATCTCGAACAATAAGGTGCCCTAGAATTCAATCAAATTACGTTCTATGACTTTTAGAGAGCATTTCTATAATTTTCTAAATAAATATTTGATAACAGAATATTTTATCACGAACTAGCAATTTAAACAGATAATTCAATAACATAATATCTCAGCATATCTCGGAATTTTTCAAAAGGAGTGAGGGTCAGAAGGAACTTGCCTCGGTCTCGAAGTGCAGAAAAATGCAGATTAAATTATACTCTACCCGTGGGCTCGACTTCGGTCTACGGCTCAAGAATTAGGCACTAACAAAGTCAACCAGAAAATACGTGAGCGAAATCGTCAAAATGGAATATACCCGATCCGATAATAATAATTAAATATAATAATAACATAACTCTCGAAAATCTGTTCGATAATTAACGGATAATAAACCCCGAATAAATCTCTCTTCGATCCATAAAATAAACCCGTAATATTTATCATAAATCCGACTTAATAAGAAATACGGCTCCGTCGATACTCCGTGTCTTACGTCTCGTAAATTAACTTTCTAATTATTCTCAAAATAATCCGACAATCCATTATTATTCAATTTAATCCATAATTAATAATATTTCTATTTTAGGAAAAGAACGAACATCCCTTAATAGAAAATCCTAATTTTATTCCCTGTCGCTAATTAATTCTCTTTTATTTTTAATCTCGTAACTCAATTAACCTTATTCTGATTTAACCCACTAACATAATCTAAAAATATTTATTATCATCTATCCAAAATAAAACCTTATTTAACTCCATTTATTCACAAATAAATCTTTCTTTTTATCAACAAAATAATAAGTCACTAAATTATGTCCAATAAATCATAAACATTTCTGATTAATAAATAACTTATTTAATTAAACCATTTTTAATATTCCACTAAATAAATAAATTACCATTTTTAATAAATTAATTATTAACAACCATTTTAATTATTCCATATTCCCATTTATTCACAATTATTCCTCCTTTTTATGTGAATCTCAAATTTTTATCCAGAAATCATTAAATGATTACTTTTGACAAATTAATAAATAATTACTCCATTTTTATCAAACTCCTTTTATTTTATTAAGAAAATTCTCATTTCTCATAATTTAGATAATAAACTACTTTTAAACATTTTTCACCCCTTTTCATTTTAATTAAACATTTCTCTCAATTAATAATATTTAACTTCTTTTATTATTATCTCTTTATTTATTTTATAGATAAATAATTATGTATATTTATATTTATTTATTGTTACGTTTTTATTTCGTTTATTACTCGAAACAGACAGACAGGAATTCCCGAAATCTCTCTGCCTAATCTCTCCCCTGCGTAATCTCTCCATGCCGCCCCTGTTTTGATCCAAACACAACCAAACCAGTCTCCTTATTCCTCCCTCTATTCGACTACTCCCCCTCTTCACTCCCTCGCTCTCTTCTCTCTATAGCAACCACAACACATATATTCCATCTCCTTCCTTATACCTCCGTTTACAACCCCTTGTTTCCCGATTACAAACCGATTACAACACCAAATGGACACCACCCAGCAGTTCCCTCTGTCATCTCTGCCAATCTCTCTCGAACCCAACTCTCTCCTTCACTATACCACACGGCAAAAACACACGCCCATGACAATACAATACACAATGACAGCAATACTCATCCCTCCCTTTGAGTCTCAACTTCTCAGCTACTTTAAAATCACTGGGAAGGCGCAAGTACTTCAAGTGTTTCAGCTCTTCTAACTCATCCCACCCTCAAATCACATTCCAACATCCTCCTTATCACTCCGATTGACACTCATCCACACTCTCTTGATTTCGCGCCTCTCTGTTGACTCCCCCACTTCACCCATCTCCTCTCTTCTTAGACCGAAACCACACACACCACCCAATCCCTCTCGCTCTCGTACGACGCCAGTACTAGCACCATCCACTAAAACGAATGTTGTGAAGAATTAAAGGAATGGAAAAGAAATCAAACAAGAGAACAAAAGAAAGAAAAGGAAAATTCTACCTGTTGGATGTTATTGGTTGAATACGGTTCGAGTTTTGTTTTTAGAGAGAAACGAATTTGGGTTTTGTGTTTCTGGCTGTAGAGAAATAAAATGTAAGCTTGTGGGTATGACTTATGAGCTCGGTTTCTACTTGATGAAAGGAAGGGAGAAACAATTTGGGTTTTTGGTTGAAGGAAATAGAGGGGGTGATAGCTTTTTGCAGGAACAAAAGGATGGGGTGGTTTGTATTGTGACCAAGTGACTAATGAGAGATATAACCGTGCTTGAAAAAAAATGAGGTGGGTCTGAGACAATTATTTTAAAAAAAAGAAGGACACGAGGGAACTAAAAGAAGAGCTAGAACATTTAATGTTCTGTGAAAGAAAAGGGTTAGAACAATTCGTGTTTTGCAAAAGTGATGTTGTGTTTTGTGAAAGAAAAATTGTGCTTAGAAAAGAATTACTTGAATACTGTAATCGAGAAATGCCGTCTCCTTCTTGTTTTTAACGACCCGAACAGTTAAAACCGAAACATTAAAATCGTCGTTTTCCTGCTGGATAATTATAACGAGACCCAAATGTCGTTCTCTAAAATAAATTCTGCGATATAAAATATTATCCGTCCAAAATTAAAATCCTATTTCCTAAATTTTCTAATTTAAATAAATACCTATTAAATATAGATAAATAGATAAAATAAACATTTATTTACATACGAATATAAAATTTTAAAATTTAACCAAAAATACGCTAATTAAATATATTAACGCATTGAGCTTAAATAAATTTAAATAACGAGTAGAAAATATTATTCGAAAATTTGCGGTTATTACAGTTGGTTTGTTAAAGTCTTCCAAAAAAATTGTTAACACATTTCTAAAAATAACAAGTTAAAAAATTATATTAAAGATAATAATTTATTTTTTATAAACAACAAAATTTACCAATAAGACATAAAATTATATTTTTAAAAAATTAAAAAATGTGATAAAAATTCCAAATTCAGTTAAATTATATATAATTAATTAAAAATAAAAAATTACATGTTTTATAGAATAATAAAGGTTTTCAGTTATATCCCGATTAGAATAATCGTCGCATACACTTATTACTACGATTCTTCCCTCTACGATTTTAGGTTATAGTAGATAATTTTTAAAAAATATCTATCTATCTATACTATACTATTATAAGCGAAACATAGTATAATTGGTTGGTTGGTCGGTCGGTTAACACATTCCCAAAAAGTTTGTTAACACTTTCCAAAAATGAAAAAAAAATTAAAATATATATAATTTATTTTACTTAATAACAAATTCTTTTAATTACGCACTCCAATTAATATTCAATTACATACTCTTTTAGTTATATTTAAATTAAAATTCTTCACCTACACCCAATTTTTTTAGACTTTCAATTACTTGGAAATCAAATATTTTAAAAATCAATTTATGTAATTTTAATATCACATATTTATTAACAAATTTACAATAAATTATAAATTAACAAAATGAAAACAAACTAAAATTATATAATAAATAATAAAAATTTCACACAATTACAAATTAATATTAAATTCTATTTTAGACAAATAGTACATAGGGATTATTATGGGATCATAATTTGAATATGATAATATCAACAAAAAAATGAAAGTAAGTATATATGATACTTCCATTTATATTTATAATATTATGGCAAAATATAGTCATAATTCGAACAATATATCATATAATTAAACGATTATTATTTAATAATTTATATATATATTATGCCAATATTATATTATGTAATGTATATGAGATATTTAATTATTAAAATATAATTTAAAATTTAGAAAATCGTGCATCACATATTATAAGCAAAACAAAGTATATTTTGTTGGTTGGTTAACGTCTTACAAAAAAATTGTTAACACCTTTATAAAAATAACAAGTTAAAAAATTGTATTAAAGATACTAATTTATTTTTTATAAACAACAAAATTTACCAATAAGACATAAAATTATATTTTAAAAAAATTAAAAAATGTGATAAAAATTCCAAATTCAGTTAAATTATATATAATTAATTAAAAATAAAAAATTACATGTTTTATAGAATTATAAAGGTTTTCAATTATATCCGATTAGAATAATCGTCGCAAACACTTATTACTATGATTCTTCCCTCTACGATTTTAGGTTATAGTAAATAATTTTAAAAAAATATCTATTTATTCTTAAGATATTATTTACCAGTGAGGCACAAAAATATATTTTTAAAAATTAAAAAATTTGTTAAAAATTCTATACTCAGTTAAATAATATATAATTTATTAAAAATAAAAAACCACATGTTTTATAAAATTATAACGTTTTCAGTTATATCCTTATTATAATCATCGCCCGCACTTCTTCCTATGATTTTTTTTTCTACGATTATAGGTTATACTAATTAATTTTTAAAAAATATCTATTGAAATCTTAAGATATTTAACAATAAATTTGAAAATAACATTAAATTAATGATATTTAAAATAAATTAAAATTTTACATTAAATCAAATAATTAAAATATTAATTCACAATAATAATATATGATAGCCCGTGCTTTTGCATGGGTTATAGGCTAGTATACACTAATTTAATATCCATATATGTTTAATCTTGACCCATCTATCCATCAACTAATCAAAATATTAGTACCTCAAGTTTTCTTCATAAAAAAGTTTTCTTGTGAGCCTTTCCCTATATATATATATATATATATATATATATATATATATATATATATATGGAAAAAGAGTTTCTGCCTGACACTGTAGAAAACTTTTCTACAGTATCGCCTTAAATTAAATCTGGGCCATAGATTAATCTAATCCAACGGCCCCGCTAGGGGCACCACACACAAATCGAATATACCCTCATATACATAATCCCACCTAATTTCCTCCATTCTTAATTTGATTTTTCCCGTCAATTAGTGATTTTTTTTTTTGAAATCTGACTTCACTGTATTTTTCTCCATCTCTCAACGATCAGTTTGCATATCATATGTGCAGCAAAATCGTGATTTTAAGGCGACACTGTAGAAAAGTTTCCTACAGTGTCAGGTAGAAACTCTTTACCCTATATATATATATATATATATATATATATATATATATATATATATATATATATATATATTACAATTTTGAATTTAATGTTTTGGCCCTCTCGATCGCACCACTTAAACCGCCTTTTGAATTTACTATTTTGGTCCTGATGACCATACCACTTAAACTGCCTTGCTTTTATCTCTTTCTATATATAATAGAGCAACACATGGATAATTTAGGGGTATTGAGCCAATTAACCCCCTGTGAAATTACAGTTATACCCTTACAAGTTATAAATTTACATGAAATGTCACTCTCCTATTTAAATGGAAAAAAATGAGTTTGTTTTCGTGGTGAATCGAACCTAGAACCTCCTCTATACAAGTTATCCTACTAGCCATTGTGCTACATGTACTTTAATGTTTTGAGTTAAAAAAATCTTTTACATAAACCCGACCTCTCCATTATCTTATCTTTATTATTATTTTAATTCTTGTGTAAAAATAGTGGTGATTCGCATTATTTTAAAAATATTATATTTTAGGTTTCACAATATGGTACACATAGAGGCATTTTGAGCCAATAAACTCCCTGTGAAATTACGAGTTTTCCCTTATATATTACAAAATTACATTGTTTTGCCACTCCCTTATTTGAAGAGAAAAAATAAGTTATTTTGTATTTGTGGGGGATTGAACCCACAACCTCCTCCATATATTTATTCCTTTGAACCATTATGCTACATTATGTTTTTTTGTATGGAGTTAAAACTCTTTTTACATAAGTTCGATCTCTACATTATCCTGTTTTTACAATTATTTTAATTTATGAGTAAAAATAGTAATGACAAATATTAGTTTCAAAATTTGAAATTTTACTTTTCAAAATATGTACGTAATTATATACATTAATTTTAAAATTTATTTCCAGGCTCTTATTTTAAATGAGTTAGTTATTTTTGTTGTGAATTGAATCATTAACCTCGTCCAAACAATTCATCCTTCCGATCATTGTACTATATATATTTTTGGTTTTTAGTTTAATTTTTTTAGATAAATTTGACCTCTTATTTATTCTATTTTTAGTGCTACTTTAATTTTTGAGCAAAAGATAATGGTAATTCACATTACTTTTAATATATTGTATTTTAGTTTAAAAAACATGGTACGTGATTATATATACAAGTAATCTAAAAATTTGATAATAATATCACGCAATGTAAATTGATTTATTTTCAATTAGTTAAATATTTCTTACATATAATATTAACTATAATATATTTTACATTTTTACATAACAATCTATACTATTATATAAAAGCCGAAACATTAAAAGTTTGGTTGGTTGGTTGGTCGGTCGGTCGGTACGGTACCTGTTGATTTTACTTATTTACCCTTATCCAATTACATATAAAATCCATCCTACTAACTAATCAATTTCCTTTTCAAGTTAAATATATTATCTTTTCTATTTTTGAATAACAAAATAATTTCATTTTTCATGTAAAATATAATATCTTTTATATTTTATCTAACTAAAATTTCTCCTTTATTAATCAATTTCCCTTTTCAGGTTAAACATATTACCTTTTTTATTTTTCAATAACTAAATAATTTCCTTTTTCAGATAAAATACAATATCTTTTATATTTTATCTAACTAAAATTTCTCCTTTTTTAAAAACACTACAAGCAATTTTGTTTAATAAAATAACATAAATATATTATAATTACTATTAACTAATCAATTACCTTTTAGTCAAAATACGTTACCTTTTTTTCCTAACTAAAATCTCTCTTTTTTCAATTAAATCATGTACGGTTACTTTTTCAGCCAAAACACGTTACCTTTTTTCTTTTCTCTTACTAAAACCTCTCTTTTTCCAATTATATAACAGGAGTTTCTATTTAATAAAAATAAAATAATAATATTATAATACTAATAATTAACTTATTACCTTTTCATCTAAAACATATCATCTTTTATATTTTTTCTATTTAAATTCCCTTTTTTCTTCTAAAAATATCATGGGCAACATTCAATTCTCATTTTCTAAAAACTATGAGCAATTTTATTTTGTAAAATAACATAATTAAATTATAGTTACTATAAACTAATCAATTACTTTTTTCACATAAATAAATTTCTCCTTTTTTAAAAGATTGCGAGCAATTTTGTTTAATAAAATAACACAATTATATTATAATTACTATTAACTAATCAATTACTTTTTTCAGTAAAAACACGTTACTTTTTTTTTTTCAAACTAAAATGTTTCTTTTTCCAATTATATCATGGAAGGTGGTTACCTTTTACAGCCAAAATACGTTACCGTTTCTCTTTTCTCTTACTAAAACATCTCTTTTTCCAATTATATCACGGGCGATTCTATTTAATAAAAATAAAATAATAAAATAATTATACTAATAATTAATCGATTACCTTTTCAGCTAAAATGTTTCATCTTTTTAATTTTTTCTAATTAAATTTCCTTTTTTCTAGAAATATCACGGGCAACATTAATTTCTCATTTTCTAAAAACCATGAACAATTTTATTTAGAAAAATAACATAATTAAATTAAAATTACTATAAACGAATCAGTTACCTTTTTCACATAAATCATGTCATCTTTTTAATTTTCACGTTACCTTTCTATTTTCTTTAACTAAAATCTCTCCTTTTCAATTATATCACGGGCGGTTATATTTAATACAATATACTAATAATATTATAATATTAATAATTAACCGATACCTTCTTCAGCTAAAACGTATCATCTTTTCTATATTTTCTAACTAAAATATCTCTTTTAATTGAAATATCACGGACAATATTAATTTCTCTTTTTCTAAAAACATTACGAGCAATTGTATTTAGTAAAATAACTAATTAAATTATAATTACAATAAACTATTCAATTACCATTTTGACCTAGAACATGCTACATTTTTAATTTTTTCTAACTAAATCCTCTTTTTTTTTTTTGAAATCATATCACGAGCATTCTATTTAATAAAATAAAATAATAATTTTATAATTACTAATAAATAACCGATTACCTTTTTCAACTAAAATCTATCATCTTTTCTATATTTTCTAACTAAAATCCCTTATTCTCTAGAAATATCACGGATAACATTTTAATAATTATTATCAAATCATCTCATATAAAAATTTTAGCCTAAAAAATTCATGTTTTAAAAAATTAATTTAAATTAATGAAAAAATTCATATAATATTAAAAAAAATCCGTGCATCGCACGGGGTTGAAGTCATCTATACTATTATATAAAAAACCGAAACATTAAAAGTTTGGTCGATCGGTCATTCGGTCGATCGGTCGGTACGGTACCTATTAATTTTACTCATTTACCCTTACTCAATTACATATAAAATCCATCCTTCTAACTAATCAATTTCCTTTTCAAGTTATATATTTTATCTTTTCTATTTTTCAAAAACTAAATAATTTTCTTTTTCATGTAAAATACAATATATTTTATAATTTATCTAAATAAAATGTAATAACCACGAATTTTCGAAATAGATTTTTATTTTTAGCCGAATTTTTGAGTCTCGTTTTAATTAGTCAGCGGGAGAAAAACGAAATCTTTTTATTAAATAATTATATTAAATATTTGCATCATTATAATTGTCCCCCATTTTTATTCTTTTAATTTAATAATTACCCACCTATTAAATAAAAAAATTTTATGATGATTACACCACTAAATGTTACAATGATTTTGTCTCCATGTTTTAATCTTTTAAATTTTTTATCACAACCATTACCAATTTCATGATTAATCACAGTACCTTATTTCTGTTATAAAAAGGCTGGTCTTTGCATTAACTAAAACAAACCCAACGATCTTATTTACTCAATAAAACAGACACACTACACTTTTGTTTTTCTTTCCTTCTGTAACCAAAACACACGGCTTAAATACTCATATATACACACCGAACAAAACACAGATACACAATACACTCTTGTCTCTTCTTTTACCCAAAATCTATATCCAGTATATTCATATACACGAACCAAAACAAGACCCAGGTAGCTTGTTTTTTTTTCTTTGTTTCCTTTTCGTGTTCATTTTTTTTCGTTTGTTAATTACTTTTGGTCAATTAATAGAACTAGTTTTACTTGGGATCGATTGTTTGTTTTGTTTGGTACTACCGTGTGGTAGTCGAGAGAGAAGTGTGGCTGTGGGTTTGTGATTGTTGTGGTTGGTCTTGGTGTCGTTGAATAAAATCTGTAAAGTCGATTGTGATTGTTGTTGTTGCTTGGTTGTGGTCTATCGGTTGTAGTCGGAGAGGGGAGGAGTCGGCGGTAGGAGGGGTGCGAAGAGGGAGATTGGTGGAGAGATGGTTGATGGGTGGGTTGATTGTGAATTGTTGTAGTTTTGCCGGGGATATAAGGGGAAGGGATTGATGTTGGTTTAGTTGAAGTTTATGTTGGAGTGGGGGAAGGGATGGAACGGGAGTAATGAATGGAGAAAAGGGAGAGTGGAGAGGTAAGGAGGGGGGAGTTCGAATGCAGTTTGGGTGGAGAGAACCACCACCGAATTGTGGTGGTGGTGGTGATAAGAGGGAATGAAGAAAGATTAGAGGGAGGTGATGTTTTTGGTATGTGCGTGTTGTCGAGAGAGAGAGAGAGAGAGAGAGAGAGAGACTGGGAGAGAGTCGAGAGAGAGATGCAGGGGAGAGGAAGAAACAGGTGGGGCCCACACGGTGGGACCCACATCGTTGCTTAGTTGCTGTTAAATATAATAAATTATTAACGTAGATGTTCGGGTTTTAATAATCGGGATTTTGTTAATCGAATAAAACGGAATTCAATAAGTTTTGTTAAAAATGAAATATTAATTAATTTGGTTAATAAATAATAAATTATTTAAAATGGTTTAGTTAATTAATTAAATAAGATTTTAGATATAATTTAGAATTATTGATTGTATTGATAAAATAGAATTATTTAGAATTTTAGATGTAATTTAGAATTTAATATTTATTAATTAAATAAGTATTATTTTGAAAACAAATTAGAGATTTATTAATTTTCAATAAAAGGGGTATATTTGTGAATAAATAGAATAATATATGATTTTATTCTGGAAAGCTGTTTTTAATATTTTCCGGTTTATTAACCGGATCGAGTCAGATTTAAAATTTGTTTTATATTATTAATGAGTTTAGTAAATTAGAATTCTTTGATAAATTATTTTAAAAATGAGAATAATTATTAGGATTTAAATTGAATAAAAATGGATGTTTGAATTTTTCATTTTGAGTAAGAAATTGGATTTCCAGATATTAAAAATAGGATATATTCTCCAGATTTAATTCCTGTGTTCGAAGAAATAGTTATTTATCCCGGAATTAATTTCTGTTATTTATTCCGGAGATTTTATGAGATATTATATTATTATTAATTAGATTATCAGATCGGGAGTATTTTATTCTGAAGAATCGCTCACGTATTTCTGGTTGTCATTTTTTTTTTAGAAAATAATTCTCGAGACGTAGATTGACGCCAAGTTCACGGGTAGAGTATATATTTTAGCTTCATTCATTCGTACTTCGAGATCGAGGCAAGTTCGTTCTTACCCTAACTTTTGGAAACTGTGAATTTCTGTTCGTGTTATTTAATTCCTTAATTATTTTTGAGATATTATATGTTGAGATTATTTGTTGCTCTATATGATGCAATAATTTCTTTTGAGAATTTTTCCTTGTTAAATATTATTACATTGTCAAGTTAGTTTATTTAAAAATTATAATCCCTATAAGCATAGAAACAAGTTAATTGATATCGGGTCGATCTCATTAATTCGAGACGACTATTATTTTATTCAGTGAAACTAATCTCATTCGTCTGAGATAGTTAAATTTATTCTTTTCGATTGAATTTATTGTACAAATTCAATCGTTATTTATTGATTATCTTTTAGTAAGTTCCTCGTTCGAACTAACCAATAGGAGTTTAAAATTATAATTGTTAGAGATTTTTATTCGTCGATCAAGTGAAAAATATTCTATCTAAACGTTCATCAATGTTGAGTATTATAAATATTGAGAAGTACTATTTGTTCAGTACGACTCCCAATTACTTCAATCTTAAGACTATTCTCATAAATTCGAGATAGTTGATCTTATTGTCAAGGTTTGGCATTTTGTTCATGTCAACCGATAAATTATTATTGAGAATTTACATCAGTCCATTGTTCGGATTGGTGTTAAAATTGAGTCATACTGGCAGTCCGCCAGATTTGTAAATATTTTCTGAAAGAGTTATCTCAAGTTATCTGTACCCAACTATTCGGGAATTCTGTATTCTACTGGTCAATGTTGGGCAAGAGGCCCTTTATAGAGAAAGAGAGACTCGTGTACCGTTTTACGGACCCGAGAATATTTAGGCATTCGTTGCCTTGGTTGAATTGATAACCATTATGATGCTAGCATTCATACATATATATTATAGTTGATATCGTATTGTAGCCGTGATCGGGCGAAGTGCGGTGTCATCGGAGGCCGGTATTCTTGGTTGGTTAGTTGATCGCCCCACCGAGATACGGAAAGGTGGAAGACCAGTTCATTCTTACATCATGAGTTATCAGAGTTATATCAATTGAGTCTTTTGAGTATTCTGTTTTGAGATGAGTTTTGAGCCTTTCGAGTATGATATTTTCAAGATAAATTTGAGTCAAATCACATTGTTACATTCGATATTAAAATTTTGAGTACTTATTTCGGTAAACCTTATTATATTTATATACCGAGCGAGAAGAGAACTTGCTGAGCACTATAGTTGCTCATTCTTGCTTTACAACATTTTGTTCAGCTGTCAAGACGGAGAAAGGCGAGACGTCCAGCCAGGGCTATAAAGGGAAAGGGAAAGCGCAAGGCTATGGCGACAACAATTAGAAGAATCCAACTGGAATCTTTATATTTCTATTGATGTGAACTTTTGTAATATATAAATTCGAGATGTATCAAGTTGTTTTGTATTATACTGTGAAGACGATCTTAGACCTGCGGAGTGGGACATTTATGCTCCGTTGTAATAAAATTTGGTATTGTTATTGCGTTATCATATTGAGATAATGTGACGACCCGGGTCCCCTGTCAGGGTGGATTTGGGGGCGTTACAGTTTTGGTATCAGAGCCTTAGTTATATTTTTAGGAATCGTACGAGCCTTGGAGTATAACCCGATGCGAGAATTTAGAGATGTAATACGAACCTAGAACTATAACGCGACGTGAGAATTTAGAGATATGATACGATGTTGAGATTTTGGCACTTAGCGCCTTACGCCTTTATATATATTTATAGGCATATCTATTCGATTGAAACCTGACCGAGATTTTTCGTACTTTTGTAGATGTCTACTTCCAGACCATCAGATTTCCGTTCTACCCGAGATAGATCTCCTACACCTTACCCGCATGGACCACTTAGCTCAGGTTCAGACAGTGACCCGTCTGAAGAGTTTATGCTGATGGTTAGTGACACGGAGGATTCTTCAGTTCAGATCCTTACACCTTCTCCTCCACATGTGATAGATTTAGTAGATTCTCCTGACCAGATCATTGAGATAGTCGATTCTCCTCCACCAGTGATTGATTTAGAGGCTCCTACCCCTGAGACGTTCAGAGTTGAGACCCCAGTGCCCGAGATTACGGATCCAGTTGATGAGAGCCAGCTTTCACCCGTCCGTATTGAGGTTGTACCTACCTTGTCAGCTCCAGTATCCGGAGTTGATGTACCTACAGGAGTAGCGGCTCTTGCTGAGTTGTTTACTTTACCTGTTCCCGTCTATGCTTCGACGCCGACAGTCCCTACCGTGCCTGACTACATGTTTCCACCTGTCAGTGCCATGCCTGCATGTGATACTACTCCTCCTGCACCTGCTATACATATCCCTGCTTCAGTGGTGACTATCTCATCTGCTCCACCTTTCCCAGCACAGCCAGTTGGTATGCCCACGCAGCCGAGAGGGGATCGAGGGCCTGTACCTTGGATGGTTCATGATTATCTTTTCCAGCAGTTTCAATGGGCATGGCTTCGTTATGAGGAGATTTTTGCCACTAGAGATGCTATATTGCGATTACTGTCGGTCGACCCTACCACAGTTCATGGAGGAGGCAGCTTGCTTGTGAGGAATGTTCCTATGGAGATCGTACATCAGATCTCTATTGCTATTCTGACTGGGCTACAGACTGATCTCACAGCCCTACCATCCTCTAGTACAGGAGCCGTGGATCGCAATGCTGTTACAGAGTTGATTGCCAGAGCTATCGAGGAGTTCCAGGGACGCGTGGGTGAGATGTTTGGCCGTTGAGACCGTAGCTGATATTGTAGCTTGGGCTTGTTCTTGATGACCCACTTTCTGTATAGTGATGCATTAGATTTGTTTGCATTATGGTGTTTATGTATGAGTTGGCTAGCTTGTATCAGATGTATGCATTAAACGTACCTTATGGTACCATGATGGATTATATGTGGATATTAATATTTTTGCACCCTTACCTGTTTCAGATTTATTATTGTTGTTGCGCTTTAATAATAGTACTCCTGTAAAAAAAAAAAAAAAAAAAATATTGTGACACATGAGATATATCTTCAGCATTTTCAGAAATTCGACATAAGATTTTAAGAGTTTACGTTACCAGCACCGATATTCTGTTATAATTTTACCTAGTTTGACCAAGCTCCTGTTTTCATCTTTATAGAAAAAAAAATGGCACCAAAAAGAGGAAGACCCGCAAAGAATCCTCGTCCTCAACCCGAGGTGAATCCAGGGAATGAGGTTCCACCTCAGAACCAAGTTCCAAACCCGGAACCACAACTCGCTCGAGGTCCCAACCAAGAAAATAACCCGATGAGTCTACTTATGAACTTTCTTATTCAGCATACCCAGAACCCTCAGCCTCAGCTATACCAAAATATAGGAGGGAATCCACCTCCAGCTCAACTGACCCAAACTACTGTGAGTTTCAAATCATTCAAATCCTTGAGTCCACCTGAGTTTAAAGGTACCACTAACCCAGTGGAAGCTAGAATCTGGTTACGTGAAATAGAGAAAACCTTTGAGATCGTAGGGGTAGAAGAAGAGAAAAAAACCATTTTTGCAGCCTATATGTTAAAAGGTGAGGCGAATTATTGGTGGGAATCAAAGAGAGCAATGGAAGGGAACGTAGTCATACCCTGGACCAGGTTCACGCAGCTATTTTTAGAGAAATATTTTCCTAAATACTTGGAGAGCCAAATGGAGGTCAAGTTTCTGGAACTCAAGCAAGGCAACATGACTGTAGCTGAATACGAAGCCAAGTTTTCTGAACTCTCTAGGTTTGTGCCTTACCATGTGGATACTGACGAAAAGAGAGCTAAACGTTTCCAACTAGGGCTGAAGCCGTGGATCCAGAATCGAGTTGCGGTCCTAGAAATCACCAACTATGCTACTGTGGTTCAAAAAGCATCTATTGTGGAAAGTGGATCTGAGTTGTACTCAAAGGACAAGGATATGAAGAAAAGGAAGTTTCAGAATCGTGGAAATAATTTTGAGAGGAAGCCGGACGATCGGAATGGAAAGAGACCTTTTGTGAAGCGGGAAGACAGAGGCAATGATACAAAGAGAACTGAGAATCAAGACGCTAGGGGAAACAATCAAAGGTCCAGACCCCCTCAGGCAGCCAATTTAATTCAAGGAAGGCCACCGCTACCTGAATGCAAAACGTGTGGAAGGAAGCACCCAGGACCATGTAATCTGGCCAACATTGTTTGTTACAACTGTGGACAAAAAGGGCACTATTCTTCTCACTGCAAGGATAAGGCCGTTACTTGTTTCAATTGCGGAAAGAAAGGACATATCGCACGAGATTGCAAGTCACCACCAAAGGAGACAACTGCACCTAGACTCATGGCACCTCCCAGCAACAAGCCAACTGCTCGTACTTTCAACATGACGGTGAAGGATGCTATTGCTGATAGTGATGTGATTGCAGGTACGCTTTTAGTCAATTCTGTGGATGCATGTGTTTTGTTTGATTCGGGAGCAACAAAATCTTTCATATCGGAGAATTTTAGGAATAAATTGGATATTCAGTCCGTACCATTAGGGGAGACATTGATTATAGAAGTAGCAAATCAGGAAAAAGTCCCTGTAGATCAGATATGTCCAGATTGTGGAATCGAAATCCAAGGACAACGTTTCGAAGCAGACCTTCTTTCTTTTAATTTAGGGGAGTTTGATATAATTCTGGGAATGGATTGGTTGACACGTTATGATGCTCAAATCAATTGTCGGCGTAAGTGGGTTAGTGTAAAGGGACCCAACGGCAAAAGAATACAATTCCGCGGAAGGAAACCTACTAGTAATTTTCTGACTTTGATTCAAGCGAAGAAACTACTAAGAAGTGGGTGTCAAGCCTACTTAGCTTATGTGGTTGACAACGAGAAGCAAGCCCCTGCCATTGATGAAATCCCTGTAGTGAATCAATTCGAAGATGTTTTTCCTGAAGACTTACCTGGATTGCCGCCCGACAGAGAAATAGAATTCAATATCGATCTTGCCCCGGGAACTGCACCAATTTCCAAAGCACCATACCGAATGGCTCCAGTTGAGATGAAGGAGTTGGCTACCCAACTGCAAGAACTACTTGACAAAGGCGTAATCAGACCAAGTGTATCCCCGTGGGGAGCTCCAGTGCTGTTCGTGAAAAAGAAGGACGGATCTATGCGACTATGCATTGATTATCGTGAGTTGAACAAGATGACCATCAAGAATAAGTACCCCTTACCTCGAATCGACGATCTGTTTGACCAACTTAAGGGAGCTACATGTTTTTCAAAGATTGATTTGAGATCCGGCTATCATCAACTAAAGATCAAGCCTGAAGATATCCCTAAGACTGCCTTTAGGACCCGATATGGACATTACGAATTCTTAGTCATGTCTTTTGGATTGACGAATGCGCCAGCTGCTTTTATGGATTTGATGAATCGTGTGTTCAAGAGGTACTTGGACAAGTTCGTGATTGTATTTATTGATGACATCCTGATATACTCGAAGTCTCCTGAGGAACATGCTGAACACCTCCGTCTAGTTCTGGAAACGCTGCGGAAGGAAAAGTTATATGCAAAATTCTCGAAGTGTGAATTCTGGCTAAAAGAAGTTCAATTTTTGGGACACATTGTAAGCGGCGAAGGGATTTCTGTAGACCCCGCAAAGATAGAAGCCGTAGCAGACTGGGAGAGACCCAAGACTCCCACCGAAGTTAGAAGTTTCCTTGGTTTGGCCGGATACTATCGCAGGTTCGTGAAGGATTTCTCAAAGATAGCTACGCCACTGACTCGACTTACCAGAAAGAGTGAAAAGTTCGAATGGACCCCCAAATGTGAAGATAGCTTTCAAGAATTGAAGAAGAGATTGACTACTGCCCCGGTGTTGACCTTACCCGATGAGAAAGGCGATTTCGTAATTTACAGCGACGCTTCTCACAAGGGTTTGGGATGTGTTTTGATGCAACACGGAAAAGTAATAGCTTATGCCTCTCGGCAACTGAAGGAATATGAGTCCCGTTACCCTACTCACGATTTGGAACTTGCTGCTATTGTTTTCGCACTCAAGATTTGGAGACATTACCTTTACGGAGAGAAATGCGAGATTTACACGGATCACAAGAGCTTAAAGTATATATTCACGCAAAAGGAATTAAACATGAGACAAAGAAGATGGTTAGAATTGATCAAGGACTATGACTGCTCGATAAACTACCACCCAGGGAAGGCTAATGTTGTAGCTGATGCTTTAAGTAGAAAGGAGAGACTAAACCTGTTGACAACCTCAGAAGAATTGGTCAGAGAATTTGAGAAAATGGAATTGGAAGTCAAGATCCCAGTCCTAAACAATGAAAGAGTTTACAGCATTCAGTTTCAACCGGAGTTACTCGAGAAGATTCGACGTTGTCAAGAGCAAGTGATGGAAGAAAGAAGATCAGAGTTGACCGGAGAAGAATTTCTAAGTTCAAAAGATGAAAAGGGAATTAAGCGATTTGCATCGAGAATATGGATTCCTAATGTTACAGAGTTGAAGGAAGAAATTATGAGCGAAGCGCATAACTCGAGATATTCCATTCACCCAGGGAGCACAAAAATGTATCAAGACATCAAGTTGAATTATTGGTGGCCCAACATGAAGAGAGAGATTGCAGAATGGGTAAGTAAGTGTTTGACCTGTCAGAAAGTGAAAGCCGAACATCAACGACCAAGTGGACTTCTACAACCTTTAGAGATACCCGAGTGGAAATGGGAACATATTACCATGGATTTTGTCGTAGGATTGCCCCGAACTAGAGCTAGCCACGATGCTATTTGGGTTATTGTCGACCGACTCACTAAATCTGCGCATTTCCTACCAATTAGTGATAAGTATTCCGTTGACAGATTGGTGAACATATACCTAAAGGAGATTGTAGTTCGTCACGGAGTACCTGTTTCAATTGTATCCGATAGAGATGCCCGTTTTACTTCTCGATTTTGGAAAAGTTTTCAAGAATGTCTTGGCACGAAGTTAAATCTGAGCACTGCTTATCATCCACAGACCGACGGACAAAGTGAAAGAACGATTCAAACAGTTGAAGATATGTTAAGAGCCTGTGCACTTGATTTTAAAGGAAGTTGGGATGAGCATTTGCCCCTAGTCGAGTTTGCTTACAACAATAGTTACCATTCGAGCATATGTATGGCACCTTATGAAGCTTTGTACGGAAGGAAGTGTAGATCACCGTTATATTGGGATGAAGTAGGAGAAAGAAAGATACTAGGACCGGAATTACTTCAACAAACTAAGCAAGCAACCGAGGTTATTCGAAAAAGGTTAGTTGCAGCTCAAGATCGACAGAGGAAGTATGCAAATCAAAAGAGGAAAGACAAAGCGTTTGAAGTGGGAGATAAAGTGATGCTAAAAGTTTCACCTTGGAAAGGAGTAATGAGATTCGGAAAGAAAGGCAAGTTAAGCCCCAGATATATAGGACCTTTTGAGATTCTTAAGAAGATAGGACCACTAGCTTATCAGTTGGCCCTACCTCCAGACCTTCAGCATATCCACGACGTGTTTCATGTTTCTGCGTTAAGAGAGTACCATTCTGATTTCAGGCACGTTATAACCTACGAACCAGTGGAAATTCGTCCAGATTTGACATACGAAGAAAAACCAGTAGAGATCCTAGATTACAAAGTGCAAGAGTTAAGAACTAAGAAAGTGAATTTAGTGAAAGTACTTTGGAGAAACCACCAAGTTGAGGAAGCCACGTGGGAATTAGAAAGTGAAATGCGGAATAGATATCCGGAATTGTTTAGTGCATAGTTTTGATTCCGAGGACGGAATCCTATAAGGGAGGAAGACTGTAATAACCACGAATTTTCGAAATAGATTTTTATTTTTAGCCGAATTTTTGAGTCTCGTTTTAATTAGTCAGCGGGAGAAAAACGAAATCTTTTTATTAAATAATTATATTAAATATTTGCATCATTATAATTGTCCCCCATTTTTTTTCTTTTAATTTAATAATTACCCACCTATTAAATAAAAAAATTTTATGATGATTACACCACTAAATGTTACAATGATTTTGTCTCCATGTTTTAATCTTTTAAATTTTTTATCACAACCATTACCAATTTCATGATTAATCACAGTACCTTATTTCTGTTATAAAAAGGCTGGTCTTTGCATTAACAAAAACAAACCCAACGATCTTATTTACTCAATAAAACAGACACACTACACTTTTGTTTTTCTTTCCTTCTGTAACCAAAACACACGGCTTAAATACTCATATATACACACCGAACAAAACACAGATACACAATACACTCTTGTCTCTTCTTTTACCCAAAATCTATATCCAGTATATTCATATACACGAACCAAAACAAGACCCAGGTAGCTTGTTTTTTTTTCTTTGTTTCCTTTTCGTGTTCATTTTTTTTCGTTTGTTAATTACTTTTGGTCAATTAATAGAACTGGTTTTACTTGGGATCGATTGTTTGTTTTGTTTGGTACTACCGTGTGGTAGTCGAGAGAGAAGTGTGGCTGTGGGTTTGTGATTGTTGTGGTTGGTCTTGGTGTCGTTGAATAAAATCTGTAAAGTCGATTGTGATTGTTGTTGTTGCTTGGTTGTGGTCTATCGGTTGTAGTCGGAGAGGGGAGGAGTCGGCGGTAGGAGGGGTGCGAAGAGGGAGATTGGTGGAGAGATGGTTGATGGGTGGGTTGATTGTGAATTGTTGTAGTTTTGCCGGGGATATAAGGGGAAGGGATTGATGTTGGTTTAGTTGAAGTTTATGTTGGAGTGGGGGAAGGGATGGAACGGGAGTAATGAATGGAGAAAAGGGAGAGTGGAGAGGTAAGGAGGGGGGAGTTCGAATGCAGTTTGGGTGGAGAGAACCACCACCGAATTGTGGTGGTGGTGGTGATAAGAGGGAATGAAGAAAGATTAGAGGGAGGTGATGTTTTTGGTATGTGCGTGTTGTCGAGAGAGAGAGAGAGAGAGAGAGAGAGAGAGAGAGAGACTGGGAGAGAGTCGAGAGAGAGATGCAGGGGAGAGGAAGAAACAGGTGGGGCCCACACGGTGGGACCCACATCGTTGCTTAGTTGCTGTTAAATATAATAAATTATTAACGTAGATGTTCGGGTTTTAATAATCGGGATTTTGTTAATCGAATAAAACGGAATTCAATAAGTTTTGTTAAAAATGAAATATTAATTAATTTGGTTAATAAATAATAAATTATTTAAAATGGTTTAGTTAATTAATTAAATAAGATTTTAGATATAATTTAGAATTATTGATTTTATTGATAAAATAGAATTATTTAGAATTTTAGATGTAATTTAGAATTTAATATTTATTAATTAAATAAGTATTATTTTGAAAACAAATTAGAGATTTATTAATTTTCAATAAAAGGGGTATATTTGTGAATAAATAGAATAATATATGATTTTATTCTGGAAAGCTGTTTTTAATATTTTCCGGTTTATTAACCGGATCGAGTCAGATTTAAAATTTGTTTTATATTATTAATGAGTTTAGTAAATTAGAATTCTTTGATAAATTATTTTAAAAATGAGAATAATTATTAGGATTTAAATTGAATAAAAATGGATGTTTGAATTTTTCATTTTGAGTAAGAAATTGGATTTCCAGATATTAAAAATAGGATATATTCTCCAGATTTAATTCCTGTGTTCGAAGAAATAGTTATTTATCCCGGAATTAATTTCTGTTATTTATTCCGGAGATTTTATGAGATATTATATTATTATTAATTAGATTATCAGATCGGGAGTATTTTATTCTGAAGAATCGCTCACGTATTTCTGGTTGTCATTTTTTTTTTAGAAAATAATTCTCGAGACGTAGATTGACGCCAAGTTCACGGGTAGAGTATATATTTTAGCTTCATTCATTCGTACTTCGAGATCGAGGCAAGTTCGTTCTTACCCTAACTTTTGGAAACTGTGAATTTCTGTTCGTGTTATTTAATTCCTTAATTATTTTTGAGATATTATATGTTGAGATTATTTGTTGCTCTATATGATGCAATAATTTCTTTTGAGAATTTTTCCTTGTTAAATATTATTACATTGTCAAGTTAGTTTATTTAAAAATTATAATCCCTATAAGCATAGAAACAAGTTAATTGATATCGGGTCGATCTCATTAATTCGAGACGACTATTATTTTATTCAGTGAAACTAATCTCATTCGTCTGAGATAGTTAAATTTATTCTTTTCGATTGAATTTATTGTACAAATTCAATCGTTATTTATTGATTATCTTTTAGTAAGTTCCTCGTTCGAACTAACCAATAGGAGTTTAAAATTATAATTGTTAGAGATTTTTATTCGTCGATCAAGTGAAAAATATTCTATCTAAACGTTCATCAATGTTGAGTATTATAAATATTGAGAAGTACTATTTGTTCAGTACGACTCCCAATTACTTCAATCTTAAGACTATTCTCATAAATTCGAGATAGTTGATCTTATTGTCAAGGTTTGGCATTTTGTTCATGTCAACCGATAAATTATTATTGAGAATTTACATCAGTCCATTGTTCGGATTGGTGTTAAAATTGAGTCATACTGGCAGTCCGCCAGATTTGTAAATATTTTCTGAAAGAGTTATCTCAAGTTATCTGTACCCAACTATTCGGGAATTCTGTATTCTACTGGTCAATGTTGGGCAAGAGGCCCTTTATAGAGAAAGAGAGACTCGTGTACCGTTTTACGGACCCGAGAATATTTAGGCATTCGTTGCCTTGGTTGAATTGATAACCATTATGATGCTAGCATTCATACATATATATTATAGTTGATATCGTATTGTAGCCGTGATCGGGCGAAGTGCGGTGTCATCGGAGGCCGGTATTCTTGGTTGGTTAGTTGATCGCCCCACCGAGATACGGAAAGGTGGAAGACCAGTTCATTCTTACATCATGAGTTATCAGAGTTATATCAATTGAGTCTTTTGAGTATTCTGTTTTGAGATGAGTTTTGAGCCTTTCGAGTATGATATTTTCAAGATAAATTTGAGTCAAATCACATTGTTACATTCGATATTAAAATTTTGAGTACTTATTTCGGTAAACCTTATTATATTTATATACCGAGCGAGAAGAGAACTTGCTGAGCACTATAGTTGCTCATTCTTGCTTTACAACATTTTGTTCAGCTGTCAAGACGGAGAAAGGCGAGACGTCCAGCCAGGGCTATAAAGGGAAAGGGAAAGCGCAAGGCTATGGCGACAACAATTAGAAGAATCCAACTGGAATCTTTATATTTCTATTGATGTGAACTTTTGTAATATATAAATTCGAGATGTATCAAGTTGTTTTGTATTATACTGTGAAGACGATCTTAGACCTGCGGAGTGGGACATTTATGCTCCGTTGTAATAAAATTTGGTATTGTTATTGCGTTATCATATTGAGATAATGTGACGACCCGGGTCCCCTGTCAGGGTGGATTTGGGGGCGTTACATAAAACTTCTCCTTTATTAATCAATTTCCCTTTTCAGGTTAAACATATTACCTTTTTTATTTTTCAACAACTAAATAATTTCCTTTTTCAGATAAAATACAATATCTTTTACATTTTATCTAAATAAATTTCTCCTTTTTTAAAAACACTACAAGAAATTTTGTTAAATAAAATAACATAATTATATTATAATTACTACTAATCAATTACCTTTTTTAATCAAAATACGTTGCCTTTTTATTTTCTCTAACTAAAATCTATATTTTTCCAATTATATCATGGACGGTTACTTTTTCAATCAAAACACGTTACCTTTTTCCTTTTCTCTTACTAAAACCTTTCTTTTTCCAATTATATAACGGGAGTTTCTATTTAATAAAAATAAAATAATAATATTATAATACTAATAATTAACTTATTATCTTTTCAGCTAAAACGTATCATCTTTTCTATTTTTTTTTAATGAAATTCCCTTTTTTCTTCTAGAAATATCACGGTCGTCAACATTCATTTCTCATTTTCTAAAAACTATGAGCAATTTTATTTGGTAAAATAACATAATTAAATTACAGTTACTATAAACTAATCAATTACCTTTTTCACATAAATCAATTTCTCCTTTTTTAAAAGACTACAAGCAAATTTGTTTAATAAAATAACTTAATTATATTATAATTACTATTAACTAATCAATTTCCTTTTTCAGTCAAAACACGTTACCTTTCTTTTTCAAACTAAAATATCTCTTTTTCCAATTATATCATGGACGGTGGTTACCTTTTCCATCCAAAATACGTTACTTTTTCTCTTTTCTTTTAGTAAAACATCTCCTTTTCCAATTATATCATGGGCGATTCTATTTAATAAAAATAAAATAATAAAATTATTACACTAATAATTAATCGATTACCTTTTCATCTAAAACGTATCATCTTTTTAATTTTTTTCTAATTAAATTGCCTTTTTTCTAGAAATATCACGGGCAACATTAATTTCTCATTTTCTAAAAACCATGAACTATTTTATTTAGTAAAATAACATAATTAAATTAAAATTACTACAAACTAATCAATTACCTTTTTCACATAAATCGTGTCATTTTTTTAATTTTCACGCTACCTTTCTATTTTCTTTAACTAAAATCTCTATTTTTCCAATTATATCACGGACGGTTATATTTATTACAATATACTAATAATATTATATTATTAATAATTAACCGATTACCTTTTTCAGCTAAAGCGTATCATCTTTTCTATATTTTCTAACTAAAATCTCTCTTTTAATAGAAATATCACGAACAATATTAATTTCTCCTTTTCTAAAAACATTACGAGCAATTGTATTTAGTAAAATAATGTAATTAAATTATAATTATAATAAACTAATCAATTACCTTTTTGATCTAGAACATGTTACATTTTTAATTTTTTCTAACTAAATCCTTTTTTTTTAAAATCATATCACGAGAATTCTATTTAATAAAATAAAATAATAATTTTATAATTACTAATAATTAACCGATTACCTTTTTCAACTAAAATTTATCATCATTTCTATATTTTCTAACTAAAATCCCTTATTCTCTAGAAATATCACGGATAACATTTTTATAATTATTATCAAGTCATCTCATATAAAAATTTTATCCTAAAAAATTTATGTTTTAAAAAATTAATTTAAATTAATAAAAAAAATTCATATAATATTAAAAAAAATCCGTGCATCGCACGGGGTTTAAGCTAGTATATAATCAAAAGATGAGATCCTTAAAAATGTCATATAGTACAAAAGTTAAAAAAAATAAACCTTGTAGATAAGTTGAGAAAGATACTCTTCCTTGAAAAAAGATCATATAACATATAATAATACCATATATAGGAATCAGTTCATATCATATGTACATCAATTAAAAGTCGTATAATACACATAAAGAAATTTTGGTTGGAAAGAATATTAAAAAAATTCAAAATAAATTGTAAAAAGGATTAAAAATACAGCCAAGTTAACAAATATCTTAGAAACTAGTATATTGCATAGCATGCACATACACAAAATATTATGATCGATCAATCACATTATATACTATGAGGTAGTTAAAATTATTTGCCTAAAAAGATAAAATTTTAAATTATGCAATTAGTTTTTTATATACTGATTGGACAACATCTTTATTGTGAAACATTACGTGGGTAAATAACAGGTTTCTTGAGTTGTCAAAATTATAACTGGAATATGAATAAATATGTCATTCATGTACGACTCATTTATTTTATGATTGTATTCTTAAATATACCTTGAAAGAGAAAGACATCAAAAGAACTATTTTATTTTGAGTGCTTATCTGAATAATTAAATCAAATTTTCTGTAAAACAAAATTGGGACATTATAACAAACATGTTTTAACGGAAACTATACAATCATGTCAATATATATTCTTTAAATCGTAAAAATAAACGAGTTTACATCAACTTCTAGAAGATGACCCGTGCCTCGCACGGGTTATTACGCTAGTTATATATAGGATACTAGCGTTCTACTCGTGTTACGCACCGAATGATAAAATTTATTAATTAATAAATATAATCATGTTATATCAATTATTATTTAGAAAAAATGATAATTTAATTAGAAAGTGACTAACTTAAGTGCAAAATTACTTATTCGTTAATTTATCTCAATTGCATTAATATTAATATTATCGAACATTATCATAACATTCACATCCTCCGCTGAAACATTTTAAGCCCCTTTTTATTGCTTTTTCTTAATTTTCTTTTTTCATTTGATTTCTCTCACTTTTAAGAATATTTTTACGAAATTCATACGTTTTTTTAACCCATATTTTAAGTTCTATTCTTTTGGAAATTTGGTATATATAAATGTGCAGTATTATGGATTTCTATAATTTTAATTATATTAATTCATTCAAAAAGATTTCATGGATCGCGATCAATTTTTCGAACACATATTAAAAATTCATAAACACTTATTTCTCAAGATTGTTATAAATCATTAGATTGTCTCTCAAAAAAGACTACATGTTTCAGCGATATGAGAAATGATCTCTATTGTGCAAGATCCATTAAATGAACGTAAATATGTAAAGAAAACTTTAATCTAGTCTAGTTTATTATGTGTTCGTTTAATATCATTTTTACAAATCATATGTTCTTTTATTAGTGAATTGATTTACTATCCAATATATTTCGTTCTTAGAGTAAGATATGACTGTCAAAGTTTATGGTGATTGCCCTAAGCTTATTTTTAATGACAACTTAAAATGTGTATATTCATTTTGGAAGTTTATATGTTAAATTTTTTATTAGAACATGGTATATTAAATATTAATTTTCTTTTACCCATAAATAGGATTGCAAAATAATTCGATTTGATGGTACCCAATCTGAAACCAAAATTTTGGATATACCGAACCTGGATTTTTGGATTATTTAAATTATAAACCCAAAATAATTTCGATTGGATTTGGATTTCAATTGTACCGAACCCATATTCGATCCGAAATCCGAAATCAGATCCAATATCGAAACCCGATACATAAATAATATAATATCATAATTTGAAATTATTATATGTAATATTTAGATATAAGACATATAATTTATTTATTTTTATTCAAATATTTTATTAAAAATAGTCAATACTAATTTAATAATTAGAACTTCAATTTCTCAATATCATGTTTTATTGAAATATTTAAGATGTAATTTTCTTTTATTTACATAAATTTTTCATTTGTGTTGTATATGAAGAATTATTTTTTAACATATTTTAAATTTTACTTAGTATGTCATTTCAATTTGTACAATATGTTACATTTAACTATTTACTTAATTTAATCATTTTAATTTTTAGTTATTTTATAAATATAATAAATATTGTTTCCGTGTAGCAATTTTTTAAATTTGACTACATTAATACTAATTTTGGATACAGGAAAAAATCATATCTAATCGAAACCCGACGGATTCAGTTTTTGATATTGAGTTTTGGATTTGGATTTGAATTTATTTTTAAAACCCAAAAATATTTAGATATGGGTTTGGATTTTACAAAACTCGAACTGAACCCAACACGTTGTCATCCCTATGCGTAAAATAAGATATTTGAAAATGAGTATCACCTATCTTTTTTTTATTTGACTATCATGTTAGAATAGAAAACTGTACATGAAACTAAAATCAAATGTGTAATACATAAAGCATAATCACACTATTTTATATGTGTCCTTGTAATTTAATTATCGTGTTAGAAAATATTAAATTAATTTTTCTTTAACAGTGAGTATATATGTTAGAAGAAAGCCTTACGTGTAGACTTGACAAATCGTTTGTGTTGTGTACATTAATTCATGACGTGTGTCTTTTGGATCTTGTATGAAAATAACATGAAATTTTTTTGTGTACCCAATATTTGAACACAAAATGATACTAAACTACACAATATTTTGTAAACGAAGGAAAATAATACGCGAAAAGAAAAAATATGACAATCACATAAAATGTTACTTTCTGCCCAAGTTATCTATGTATGTTACTATATAACTGAAAACAACATTGAGATGCTACAAACAAAACTAAGAGTGTAGTACATAAAATGAAGCCCCTTTTTTCAAATTTTGTTTATTGTTAATAAATATCTATGTTTGTTTAGAATTTACCTACCAAATTATTATGTTTCTTTTTACCTCTATTTAAGGGTTTATTGATATAAAAAATAGATGTTATCAATCAACCCAAGCAAATTCGATATGTCTGTTCTTAGATTAGGATATGGGAATTGAATACAATAAATTTTATTCAAGAATAAACAAAATTAAAGAGGGCACCTTTTACTAAAAGCAATATATAATTTTATATGTATCGACCTATCTAGTTATCAATAATAGTGATTTTTATAATGAATGTCGTAGCGGTTCCTCTCTCTCATCCTCTCCCAAAAATATTAAACTAAAGTTTAGGGGCTAACATCAACGTTTTGGTTGATTTTGCTTTGTTTTGTTACGGTTGTTTGTTCGAATACGTTCTGACAAATCAGATATATATTTTCCGCACGATTACAATAAGTTGTTGGATTATCTCGCCAAAAAACTATATTTTTTTGTGATATAAGCGAGGGATGTACCACAATTTAAGATCTGATCTACGATCGTAGTTTGGATGATGGAAAACTTCATTTGATTTATTTTAATATGTGCTTGTCTGATCATTATTTTTGTAGATGTTGTATGACCTTTTATTGATGAATTAATTACATATAAAAAATTGTGATTTTAAAGAAAATTCGAAATTTTAATTATTTTTGTAGATGTCATATGCCATTTTATTGATAAATTATATTATTTATAAAAAAAAATAGTGAATTATAGAATTTTTGCGTTGAGTTGACCAATTTGTTATGAAAATATTCACTAACAATATTTTCATTGACTATGTAATGAATTTTATTTTTGATTGATAATTTATACACCAAATAATATTTAATACTATTTGTGAGTATATTTAGTATTTTGAATAATTCAAATATATTATCATGTCAATTTGTTTGTGTTATTCCCAGATTACACACTTGTATAATTGTAGAAGGGGGGTTGAATACAATTCTTGATATTTATAAATTTCTGATAAGAACTCCAGAAATCTATACTTAGATAATTGCTGTAGAAAGATTAATGCACAAACACATAAAAAATCAGGTGGTTAAATGCACCACCTGAAGCTTTTATTCGAAGAAAACTCTGTGATACAAAAGTACACAGCTTCTGTTTTACAACTCTTTGCTTTCTAAGGATATTCAATAAAAACCCTAAGCAAATGTATATGTTTTCTTAGCCTACAAAGAGTTGCTACACTTGGTTATAAATCCCAAGTTTTACAAGTACTACTAGAATAAGATAATATTAATCTAATTCTAGTTGACTTGCTACTACACTCCAAATACACATGTAGCCGAAAGGTTGTCCTTGTGAACAGACATGTCTCCTGCACCTTTCTTGTATTCATAGTGTAAACGGAATGCTTCTTTCTTCTGTGTTTCCAAAGCACGGCTGCCATACTGCTTTTTGTATCTACTATCAACCCATGTGATCTGTCAGTCAAACCTGTCCTTATCAACTGCTAATCCCCAGCTTTGCATAAGAGACAGTGTCAATGATTATCCGTTGATATTGTACACTGACATCCGTTGATGATGTATTGAGCTGTATCCGTTGATATTGAGACTTGAGCTGTATCCGTTGATAGAGTGGATTTGAGTTGTATCCGTTGATAGAGTTTTGTCTTCATCTGTTGATACACTTTCACTTAGACAGAATTACATAGCATAGCTTATTTACAATTGGCTATCCTATTCTGCCTATCCGTTGATGGTCAACATGACTGTGGATAAAAACACTATCAACTGATAACATAGAGATACTGCAGTATGCTACAAAACCTCATCCGTTGATGAGCTACCTGTCAACGGATAGAGTTATAAATCCTCATCCGTTGACAGCTACAAAACCTTATACAATTTGATTGATTGTGAAGTTATCATCAAGTACAATTCCTAACAGTTTGTTCAGTTAGTTATTGCACAACTAAAAAATACGTAGAAGTAAAATGTTAAAGATAATTGGTTCAAAATTCATTTTAGTATTTTAATTGGTTGAATCTAGTTTTTTTTTTAATAATTGAGTAATTTCTTGTCTGATCTTGATTATTTTTGTAGATGTTGTATGACCTTTTATAGATGAATTAATTACCTATAAAAAATTGTGATTTACAAGAAAACTCAAAATTTTGATTATTTTTGTAGATGTCATATGCCATTTTATTGATAAATTAATTATTTATCAAACAAATAGTGAATTATAAGAATTTTTGCGTTGAGTTGACCAATTTGTTATGAAAATATTCACTAACAATATTTTTATTGACTCTGTAATGAATTTTATTTTTTATTTATAATAGTGTGTCAATTTTTTTTTTACTTTTTAAAAATTTTAATTTAATAATATCGATTTATTCAAATTTGATTGCATCTTATGATTGTAGATCGAGAGTTTGAGATATTAAAATATTATATTATATAATATAGATAAAATAGACACATGTATTAAAATAGTATATTTTCATTTAAATCAATTGAAAATTACGTAATTTTAGAAAATGGCTCTATACGTATATAGAAGGGCGCAAAGAGTAGATGTGCAAGTAAATACTAAAATAATTATGATTGATTTTAAATTAAAAATTTTGATTAATTAATTAATAAGTATTTATAAAAATTAATCTGAAATATGTACTATATATTATAGTTTAATTGTAATTGATATTTATGAAATTTAGCTCGTTATATATAATAGTATAACTCTGATTGACTTTAAATTAAAATATTGATAAGTCAGTAAACATTTAATCACTTTAAAAAATTTGTAATTTATGCATGTACTAAATAAATTTTGTATTTCAAAAAAATTGTTAAATGACCACGATAAATAAATTAGGATGAGAATGATATGATTAATATAATTTTAGTGGTAAATTCTGATTGGCTCTTATATATATATTTATGAAATTTTATTCGTAATATATATAATGTATTTATGATTAATTGTAAATCAAAAGAGTGAAAAATTAATATTGCGAAAATCGCTTAATATTATACATTTGTATAATCCTAATTGATTTTTATTTAGAATATTAATTTATTATAAAAAAATTTTGACATTAAAAAATATGTAATATATCAATATTTAAAATCAAGTAACTACTATATTTAAATTAAAATTGGTAACTAACCACGGTTAGTATAATAGGATGTGAATGGTAAATAAGGAAAACTTTTAATATTTTATGATTGGTCTAAAATTTAGGAATGATCTCTGATTGGTCCTAAAATAATTCATAATTTCTGATGGCTAACTGCATCTAACTGTATACCTGGGTAGACTCAGGTATTATAATAATAGGATAGGATTAGATAATGGCTAGAGGGCACGACATGTGACTTGATATTTAAAAATAAATTTGATAAAATTGGATGGCTAATCTTCAATTTTATAACTGGATTATGAGATTGAATTGTTACCTGGGTTCAAATAAAATAAAATTATCGCACATGATAGATCCTATAAAAATTAATAGGGAGGGGAACATGATTTTTTTTTCCCGATTATTAGGACATGATTTGATATTTAAATATTGGTACCTTGCTACTTTCTATGCTAATGTTTCCATGTTGGTTGAGTTATTACCATATAATTAGCATAATTCCGTAAATATATAGTGGTTATTTAATAAAAGTGAAAATAAATTATATGAGAAATTTATTATAGAATATTTTTGATTAAAAGTATATATAATATATAAGCATGTTAAATTAAATAGTTATTATATTTTAATTAGAGTTGTTAACTAACTACAGTTAGTAAAGTGGGTATAGAAAGATAAATAAGGAAAACTTTTAATATGATATAATTGGTCTAAAATTTAGGAATGAAATCTGATTGGTCTTAAAATAATTCCTCATTTTTGATTGGTTAATACATGGTGTGGTAGACTCAGGTATTATAATAAAAATGATATAAGTAGACTTGTGCTAGTATTCCCCATATGTTTGTTAAACACTGAAAAGTTGTAATTAAGCTAAATAATATTACTACAACATGTATGCTATGTAATATGTAATTGCGCATTAGAAGATAAATTAAGTGAAAGTCATAATGTTCACAATCCTAGACCTGTTTTCCATAATAGCAACACAATGACATTCTCACATCCCTTACCAATGTCGTTGCTCCGTAAAAATAATGTTATTTACAACAGCCTTGCTGGTTCTTAAGTAGTAACACATTTAGGGTTAATGCTTCGCTTAGCGCAGTTAATGTACTGAACACTTTGGCCATGTTTGTTTTAGGGGATTATAATTCTTGGAAAATTACACTATCTTTCTTAAATTTAAAGGATTATAATTCCATTGAAGTATATTGCTATCATCTTTTTGATTCATTTCTATGGGATTATAATACCTTCTTTCACAAGGTATTATAATCCCATGGGAGTGAACTAAAACAATGATCAAAATGTGAATTCATGGGATTATAATCCCTTACGTTTGGGATTTATAAGGTAATAATTTGGGGATTATAATCCCTTGTGATAATTCCCACGGCCGATTAGAGGCTTCCGATCACCGTTCTGGGCACTTTACCGGAAGTAATTTACCTGAGTTTGGGGTACCTGCAAAACAATGCTTTCCCGGGGGTGGTGGCCGTCAAGCACCTCCGGCGTGAGAATCAGTAATCGGAAATAATAATAATCGGGCTGGTGAAAATATATCGTATGTGAAGAGTATTGTAGAGAGCTTTTTTGTGTCTGAAAGGATTGTATCTCTCGTTTGTGTGTAGAATGGGGGTATTTATAGGTTGGGTTTTTCAATCACTGTTGCCCACTAGTTGTGCCGTTAAAGCTACAGTGAGCCACTATTGGAACAGTGATTGATGTCCCCTCAAACATACCTTGATTCTGCCACTTGAACTACTTTGGTCAGATTTTGTCTGTTGCACATGGGTGTCTTTGAGGATTATATTGCCTCTTTGCCTTATGGAGTAAGATACCTTTATGCAAGTGGGCAAGTGGATGTACCTTTATGCAAGTGGGCAAGTAGGTGTACCTTTATGCAAGTGGATAAAGCAAGATATTTTTGTGCATGTGGATTAGTATGATGGTTTGAAATACTTTTTGTGGATACTCTTTTGTATTTTGGAATAATACTTTTGAAATTAGATATACTTTGTCAAATATTCCAGAATTGTGTTTTTAGAGAGTTAGTGTTTTACTAGTAGCGGCTGCCCGCTGATAGCTATCAGCGGGTACTTATCATTGCCCCCACTCCCCCTAGGCGCGTTTGCGGGTAGGGGGAGGAAAAGGAAACGGTAAGCGGAAGCGGAAGAAATGCAAAATTAGGGAATGCTTGTGCCCCCCAAGTGTTGGCGGGCAACACTTCGGAGTTAGAATTTTTTGTGTAAAAATGAGCCCCGCAAGTGTTGGCGGACAACATTTAGGAGTTAGAGTTTTTTGTAAAAATGTGCCCCCCAAGTGTTGGCGGACAACACTTAGGAGTTAGAGTTTTTTGTAAAAATGTGCCCCCCAAGTGTTGGCGGACAACACTTAGGAGTTAGAGTTTTTTGTAAAAATGTGCCCCCCAAGTGTTGGCGGACAACACTTAGGAGTTAGAGTTTTTTGTAAAAATGTGCCCCCCAAGTGTTGGCGGGCAACACTTAGGCGGTTTGCGGTGCTTGACGTATGCGGAGTTGAAAAGTTCATTGTTTGATATGCGTAACTGTTATGCGAATAAATGCTTATTATTGCCAATTAATGCAAGAATAATATTAAATGCCAATAATAAGAGAAATGATAAGTGGCAGTGCGTATTAATGAGTGAAGTGACCTTTGGGTGGAGAGAGAGTGTACCTTTGAAATAATATGTGAGGAGAAGTGGGGAGTTATTACCAAGTGAGTAGTTGGTGTTTTGTACCGAGGTAGTTACTATTGTGCTTTTGGCGTGGACCAGTCAGAATCTGCCACGTTGCGTGTGATAGTGGTTCCCCCTTTTCACGCGCCTCACGTAATAAAAAGGGAGGTTTGGTCAGTTATTTCTCTCATCTTTTTACTGTCTTCATATCTCTTACCATTGAGTGCTTACTTGGTTGTTCTTTGTGGTGGTTGTGCTATTCCGGTGATCGGCGAGGTTTATAAAGCCGTTCGTATCTCCTGCTTTGCGGTAAGGTTTGCTGTTCTTTCCTTGCATTTTTCTTTTGTGATTTCTGTTTCATAGATAACCGTGCCATGTATGTATTTCTAATTTGGTGATGTCTGTTTAGGTAGATGGTTTTGAATGTGGTTTTGTGTTTGTTTTTTGTTTCGGTGGTAAGTGGATATTGTTTTCGATTTCCTCTTTTATGAAAAAGAGTTCGATTTATGTGTTCGAGAGGTTTTTGGTCAGGACTTTCGGTGGTGTATTGTTTGTTGTTCATAGTTTCTGAGTTTGGATAATGTAATCTTTGGATGTTTAGGCCAGTAATGGTGTGTATATATGTATGTATATGTGGTAAATGTTGTGTAAATTGGTTTTGTGATGGTGTGTCTTCGATGTTTGTGGAGGGAAATGGAATATGAATCGTTTTTCTTGTATTTAGCAAAAAGGAAATTGCTGTGAAAATCCACGTGTACCTTGATAGTTGTAAGCGGTTTTTGTGCAGGCGGTACAGGAATTTTACTTTTGAATTTGTGTAGATGGGTGACGAATTTACAGATCCCGGGACCGGAGAGAGGCGACCGCTGATAAATGGGTACGGGCGGTGGGCGGACATTGGGCAACTGACTTATCCAGCGGTTCTTCGGAGAAATCGGTACAGGTACTTTGAGAGTAGTGAGAGTTTGTTCCGGGCGACCAATGTGGCCCCGACAGCGTATTCGAAGGCGCAGATGGATACCGTCTTTTCTAGATTTCCTCACCTTCAACATGACAGTACGTTTCTGAGTGAGGAGTGGTCAGCGTATCTTAGTAGGATGTTCCGGATAGAAGATGGCTATTTCTGGAGGCGGGCGGAGGCGGGTGAGAGGCTGTATCACCGTTTTGATGACGGTTCTGTGTGCCTCCCAGTTAGTCATTTGAAGGCTGGTTTCCGGGTTCCCCCGCACAAATTTATCATGGATTTATTCCGAGTGTACTTTCAGTGCCCGTTAGCTCAGTTTAGTCCCAATTCCATAAGGGCTATTAATTGGGCTCTTCTTCGAAGTTGATAGCTCGGTAGGATGGGGATCCAATCTTGATTGGAGCAAGAGCTTCCGTGCCGAAAGCTAGTTTGAACGGGGTTTCCCCTGTACTTGTCCTAGCTGACGTTCGGTATGCCCAAAGGACGTTAGGCAACTCATGAGGCCATTTCTTTTTGGAAGTAGTTAGCCTCTTTTCCTGGCCTCGAACAATGGTGCGGTTAGTCACCTCAACCTGTCCGTTGCTCTGTGGGTGGCAGACAGAAGCTTTCTTGTGTTTGATCCCGTGGTCGGATAGGAATTTTGTAAATTTCGATCCAACAAACTGTGTCCCGTTGTCGGATATGAGTACCACCGGGATCCCGAACCTCGTGATGACTTGATCTGTGACAAAACGGATTGCATCATCCTGTGTGACGTTCTTGAGTGCCTTTGCTTCGGCCCACTTGGTCATGTAATCGATGGCGACCATTACGTATTGTAGGTCACCCTTGGCTTTAGGGAATGGCCCCATTATGTCGATGCCCCAAACCACAAAGGGTATTGGTGACAAGATTGGTGCTGGAAGGGCTGGTGCTTTTCGGGACATGTTGCTGAATAATTGGCATTGGTGGCACTTTTTTGTGAAAGCTTTGCATTCTTTGTGCATCTTGGGCCAGTAATAGCCTTGTCTGAGTATTTTATGTGCCAGTGCCTTTCCAGCCATGTGGTCGCCACAGATGCCTTCGTGGACCTCTCTCATGCAGTATAAAGCCTCTTCTTCATCAACACATTTGAGTATAGGAGAATCAAAACTCCTTTTGTACAGGGTGTCTTCTTGCATAAAGTACTTTACCGCTTGGGATTTGAGTACCTTAGCTTTAATGTTGTCATCGGGCAGGGTGCCATCTTTTAAGTACCGGATATAGGGAGTCATCCAAGTATCTTGTGGCGGGCCTATCTCCATTACAGGCAGACTGTTAATGCTGGAAGTTTGCAATTCCTCGAAATAAACCGTGTCGCTACCCGTTTTCTCCCCCTTTGTTAGTTTGGATAACATGTCCGCCACTGTATTATCCGTTCTGTCTATTTGTTCGAGGGTATGTTTCTCAAATTGGGATAGCATAGCTTGTACCATTTCCTGGTACTTGCCGAGACTTGTGTCTTTGGTAGAATAATCACCCATCGTCTGGCGGACTACGAGCTGTGAGTCGCTGTAGATGGTGATTTCTTTTACTTGTAAGTTTCTTGCCAACGCTAAACCGGCGAGGAGTGCCTCATACTCTGCCTGGTTATTTGTCGCTTTAAAGTTTAGCTGTATGGCCTGTTTGACTTGGAAACCGTTGGGGCTGGTAAGGATTAATCCTGCCTCACAGCGGGTGTTGGTGGAGGAACCGTCCACGTACAACTGCCAATTGTTACCGGTGATGATCCCGCTTTCCGCTAGTATTTTTTCTTCCCTTGTGGTGAATGAACATTCGGTGACAAAGTCCGCCAATGCTTGTGCTTTGATTGCGGTTCTTGGCTTGTATTTTAAATCGAATTGACCGAGCTCTACAGCCCAATTGATTAGTCTACCAGATAGGTCCGGTTTGTGCAGTATTTTTCTCAGCGGTTGGTCTGTGATAACCCGGATTTGTCTGCCTTGGAAGTAATGTCTTAATTTTCTACTTGCCATTACCAGAGCCAGAACAAACTTTTGAACATTAGGATAGCGAGTTTCTGCGTCTTTAAGTACTTGGCTGACATAATAGACGGGCTTTTGCTCGCCTTTTTCCTCTTTGATCAGTACGGCCCCCACAGCCTTATCTGTTGCAGATAAGTATAGTGATATTGGTTCTGAAGGAGCCGCGACCGTCAGTAAAGGAGCGGAGGAGAGATAGGTTTTAAGATCCTCGAAGGCTTTCTGGCACTCCTCTGTCCAGGATATTGCCTTCGTTTTTGTTGCTCCCTTCAGGGTATTAAAGAATGGGAGGCATTTGTCGGCCAATTTTGCTATGAACCTTCTGAGGGCTGCTAGTCTCCCTGTTAACTTTTGTATTTCCTTTAAGGTCTTTGGCGGTTGCATGTCGATGATTGCTTTTATTTTTTCGGGATTGGCCTCAATGCCCCTGTGAGATACCAAAAATCCCAGGAATTTGCCCGCGTCTAGTGCGAACGCAAATTTGTCCGGGTTGAGCTTCATGTTGTGTTTTCTGAGGGTTGAGAAACATTCCTCCAAGTCTTGTAAGTGACAAGTCGTTAAGAGAGACTTTACTATGAGATCGTCCACATATACCTCCATCTTGCGGCCTATCTGACTGCCGAAGATTTTGTTCATTGTTTTCTGGAATGTGGCGCCCGCGTTGATTAATCCAAAAGGCATGACTTTGTAGCAGTAGACCCCCCTGTGTGTAATGAAGGCTATTTTCTCTCTATCTTCCGGTGACATTTTGATCTGATTGTAACCGGAGTACGCGTCCATGAAACTCAGCATTAGGTGGCCCGCTGTTGCGTCGATGAGTTGATCCATTGAGAGGAGGGGGTACGGGTCCTTTGGGCATGCTTTGTTTAGATCAGTGTAATCCACGCACATTCTCCATTTGCCGTTGGCCTTTTTCACCAGTACTACATTTGCGACCCACTTTGGGTAGGTGACTTCGCAAATTAAATCCGCGTCTAAGAGTTTGTCAATTTCGACATCAATTGCCTGTTGTCGCTCAGGAGCAAAATTCCTTCTTTTCTGTATTTTGGGTGCCTTTTCCGGGTCCACATTCAGTTTGTGGATTGCTACCGATTCGTCCACACCCGGCATATCCTTTGGGCTCCATGCAAAGATATCGGCGTATTTTCTTAGGAGGTCTGTGAGGCCAGCCTTAAAGACTGAATCTAAGCCTGTTCCCACACTCACACTTTTGTTTGCGTCTCCGGGCACAACTTCTATTTTTTCTGTCTGTACCGCGGGGCTTATTGGCGGTTTCTCTTCCCGTTTGAGACACTTCAAGAGATTTGCATCTATTCGTTGCGGGTCGGGCCCGTCGATGAACTGTACCTCTTTCTTTCTTTTGCGGTTGTTTTGCTGATGTTCAATGTGTCTTTGTCTTTTTTCTCTTTTCCTCTTATTTGCCTTTTCTCTGCGGAGGTTGCTGGGTTCAGTCTTACCCAGGGTGAGTGCTATACCGTAGCATCTTTTGGAAGTCTCAGAATCTCCCTTGATTTCTCCCACCCCGTTCAGAGTAGGAAATTTAATCTTTAGATGCGGGGTGGAGGTGACTGCTTTGAGCGTATTCAGTGTGGGCCTCCCTAGAATCATGTTGTAGGAAGATGCAGTATTGATGACATAGAACTTGATCGTTCGACATACTTGCCTGGGCGATTTGCCGAAATAAACGGGTAATCTAGCAATGCCCGCAATTGGGACGGCGTTGTGGCCAAAACCGTAAAGAGGTGTTTCATCGGGACATGGTTCGAGTTTCTCGCCATTTAACTTGAGCCTGTCCCATGTGTGTTTGAAACAGATGTCGACTGAGGATCCATTATCAACGAGGATCCTCTTTACCTCGTTGTTGGCCACGCCCAACGACACAACTAGTGCCTCAGTGTGATTTGGGTTAATACCCTCATAGTCCGCGTCAGTAAAAGTAATGAAATTCGGGGGTCCTTCGTATATCTCATAAATGTCACGCTCTTCTCTTGGCGGGGAGGATTGTCCGCCAAAAACGGTATGTACGATGTTTCTGTCCTGCCCTTGAGACGTGGCTGCCCCTTGTATTTGTCTGGGCAAGTATTGGGATAGGTTGCCCGCTTTTAATTGCCTTTCCAGAAAATATTTGAGGGACAAGCAGCTCTCCGTAGTGTGGCCATGTGTTTCGTGATAGTCGCAGTGCTTGTCCTTTGGTCTGTCTTCAGGTAGTGTGTACATTGGGGCTGGCGGTAGATAGAAAGGCTTTCCCCTAATTTCTCGTAGAATGGTCGCCCTGGGGAGTGTGAAGTCCGTCCATTTTGGCTCGGGACGCCTATCTGTCCGCGGCGGGTTTGTTGGCCCTAAGCGGTCTCTTACTGGGATCGCGGGCTGTGTTTTTTGGGCGGGAGGTGGCGGCCCGTGAGTGGTTTGTACCTGATTTTGGGCCGGTGTTTGCCTTTGATAGGGCGTGTATCTTTCTCTTTGGAAGTAGGATTGAGTGGGCGGGGCCCTGGACTGTCTAAGCACATTCAAGGATTCGGCTTCATTGATGGCCTGTGAGGCCAGGTCATATGCTTTTGCTAAGGTGGTAGGTTTAGCTTCCATGAGTTTGCATACATACTTCTCACATTCGTAGGGGTTGAGACCTCTTCTTAGGTGAACCAAAGCTTCTGTCTCATTTACACAAACGACCTTGTTAACGGCCTCTTTGAAGCGGTCGATGTAGTTCTGCAAGGTTTCTTCGTTGCGTTGCGCGACTATTTCCAAAAACACGGTATGCACCTCGTGTTGCTGGTTTGCTTTGAATTTGTTTAGAAAAAGTTTCTTGAATTCCAACCAGGTATCAACGGATCTGGCGGTCAGTCGACAGAACCATCTCTGGGCGTTACCGCGGAGAGTTGCGGCAAAGAAACGGCACCTTGTGAGATCATTATACTCGTAATGGAGGGCCAGTTGGTCGAAGTAGCTGAGGTGTTCCTCCGGGTCGCCCAGCCCGTCGAAGGAATTGAAGCTATGGTTCTTGATGTCTTTTTGTCGAGGCTCCGCTTCTAATCTTGCGGTAAAGGGTGACCCGTTGGTTTCTGGTTCGCTTGTGCCCTCTATTTTTCTCTTTAGCTCCATGATGGTGTGCATCATGTCTGCATTTGATGGTTGGGTATTTTCTGTTTCGTGCGGGCGGATGGGGGACCGTTCTCCCCGCCTTTGGTTATCATATTCCACCAACCCTTTCTCATATGCGGCCTTCTTGTCGTTGATGATTTTTCTCAGGTCTCTTTCTTTTCTATTCCGTTCCCATGTCTCCGGTCTGTGGTGACTTTTGCCGTGTTTTTTGTGGTTTGTGTTCTGGGAGGAGCCTAGTCGAGAGAAAGCTGAGTTAGCCTTCCTAGGCTGACTGTGTACCTCTTGGTCTTGGTCGTTGTGAGAACGGACTTGGGAGCCCTGTGCTGGTGGTTGCCCTTGCTGCGGAAAAGCTGAAGCTATTTGCATGATTAGATCTACTTGTTGCTGGTTGAATCCCGCGAGGTTCAGGCTAAGCGGTTGTTCCTGGTTATCTTTGTTGGGGGGTGATTTGTTAGTTGATTATTTTTCGGGTTTGTGGGGGGACGTTTGTGTTTACTTCTCTTTGCTGCTCTTCTTGATTATCTGTCATGGTTTGGGTCGAGTACTTGGGGCTATTTTGGTGATGTGTATGTGTTTGGTTTTTCTTGGAATGCGAGGTTTTTGTGTTGGGATTTTTGTTGTATTGGTTAGAGCAGGTGAGGGAATTTTCTCCAAGAAAATAAACCCCCTCCTTCTAGCGCTAAATGATAATTCCCACGGCCGATTAGAGGCTTCCGATCACCGTTCTGGGCACTTTACCGGAAGTACTTCACCTGAGTTTGGGGTACCTGCAAAACAATGCTTGCCCGGGGGTGGTGGCCGTCAAGCACCTCCGGCGTGAGAATCAGTAATCGGAAATAATAATAATCGGGCTGGTGAAAATATATCGTATGTGAAGAGTATTGTAGAGAGCTTTTTTGTGTCTGAAAGGATTGTATCTCTCGTTTGTGTGTAGAATGGGGGTATTTATAGGTTGGGTTTTTCAATCACTGTTGCCCACTAGTTGTGCCGTTAAAGCTACAGTGAGTCACTATTGGAACAGTGATTGATGTCCCCTCAAACATACCTTGATTCTGCCACTTGAACTACTTTGGTCAGATTTTGTCTGTTGCACATGGGTGTCTTTGAGTATTATATTGCCTCTTTGCCTTATGGAGTAAGATACCTTTATGCCAGTGGGCAAGTGGGTGTACCTTTATGCAAGTGGGCAAGTGGGTGTACCTTTATGCAAGTGGATAAAACAAGATATTTTTGTGCAAGTGGATTAGTATGATGGTTTGAAATACTTTTTGTGGATACTCTTTTGTATTTTGGAATAATACTTTTGAAATTAGATATACTTTGTCAAATATTCCAGAATTGTGTTTTTAGAGAGTTAGTGTTTTAGTAGTAGCGGGTGCCCGCTGATTACTTATCACCTTGAAACAAACATGGTCTTTAGGTTTGGATGTTTTTTTGTCAATGGTAATTCTTGCCTAACCAATTTTAATTATGGACATTGTAAATGGTGCCTTTTCCCGTCCTTCAATTTTTTTGCTTAGATCTGTTGCAGTGGTATTGGCCATTGGCATTGATGAACCCATTTATAGTTGCAGCCGATTTCCATGAACATTATGTGTCCAAGTTTGAATATTGACAGTGCGCAATGCATTTCCTGAACTAAAACAAACTAGCATAAAAACCCGAGCGAGGCAAGTGTCGCTAGCTTAAATTGTATTTTTTAATTAAACTATTCATGATCAATATCGTTTGAAACATGTGATTGATTTTAATAGATTTCATCTTGTTACTGGTCTATGTGATTATTGTGTACTTACTTAAATATGTTCAAATTTGTACTTTGAAAATTAATATGAGTAGTATTGATAGCAATCATGTCAGGTTTTAATTTTGTTGTGGGTCATAGAATATAATTTTAGTGTTTTATGGGTGTTGTCTAATTATTAATTAAGATGATTTTTCAGAGCACCTACATTCCTAAATTTCTTTAAAAATGATGCATCCATTTAGCTGGATCTTTAATAATATTCAAGGTAGAAACTTAATAGTCTTCAAGATGCTGCATTCTGAGAATGTAGGTTTCAGTCCTGATTTCAATTAAAAACCTTCGTAAATCTTCTAAAACTTCTCAGGTCTTGCGCTTTTACTTCTTAAAACAACATTTCTAACTCTTTTATTTGCTTTCTTCTAATTTCTTCATTTCAAGAATTCTTTGCCTTTATTTCTCTTCCGATTTCCGTCTGACTTTCATTGAGTTACCTCCATTAATAATATATAATATATGGTCCTTTTTCCCATAAAATGTCATATTTTAAATTGAACTTTAACTAATTTGCATATAAAAGGTAATGTGTTATTTGTAGAATTCGTCTTTTTGAACCAAAATATTTTTATGACCCAAATAATTTGACTAATAAATTATTGTATCTTATTTAGTAATATAAAATTTTCATTTTACGTTAACACCTCAAAATATTTTACTCTAATATATTGTTAGATAATATCCATCATATTAATTATAATATCGGTTTATAACCAAATTGTGTATTTTACGTAATTATTTTCTTGATAAATGATAATCATTAAAGAGTCCAAAACTCATTTAAAATACAGTAATATTTAATTAATAATATTTCATCAATATCACACACATACATATTGTGTGTATAATTTAAAATACATGTGAATATGTGATCTAATAGTATGAAGATGCACAATTTAACTCGGTGATCCACGTTCGATTATCATTAATTTATACTTCTACATATTAATAGGAATTTAGGAGTAAATTGGTGCTTTCAAATCAGTAATAAAGTACTTTCGTTATTGACTTGATCATATATGCAATATTTTTCATAAAAAATACATTATACATTTCATATTGTTTCTTTATATAAAACGAAATATTGCCCCCGCTTAAGCGGTATACATATAGATTTCATGTGTATTATTGAAAATACGTATAGATGAGTGCTTAGGTTGTTTAAGAGAATAATTATATAGTAATTTTATTATTATTATTATTATTATTATTATTATTATTATTATTATTATTATTATTATTATGTTGATCATTATTGTTAGTACAATTTTATAATATTATTAAACCATATATTATGTATCAATTATTTATATTTTAATTTAATATGTTATAGTTCAAATCAATAAATGTAAATGCAACATGTCAAAAAATTATTAATATGTCGCAATATTATAATATTAGAAATTTTTTTCACTAAAACAGCACACACATACATTTTTTATGTGTATGATTTAGAACACATGTGATTGAGTGTTGTAGTGGTAAAAAGATTTGTTAACTAACTCGGGGACCCAAATTCAATTCCCATCAACCACAACTTTTTCAAAAAATTGAGAATTAGAGAGATAAATTAGTAATCATACTACATTAAAAAGTCGCACAACACACACATACATCCATAATGTGCATGATTTAAAACCTATGTGATTGAGTGGTGTAGTGGTAGAAAGACTTGTTAAATAACTTGAAGACCCAAGTTCAATCCCCACCAACCACAATTTTTTCAAAAATTTAAGAATAGAGGGACTTAACCTGCTTGCTGACGCAGGTGCAAGTGCTGTGCATAGGTTGGCCATGGGATTTGTTCCGAAAAAATTTGTATGGAGGACAGATAAACTACTGCATCAAATGCAAGAAAAGCAAGGGCCCTTTCGATCTATAGGTACGCGCTCACATAAGAGATCTTTTTCTCCGGATTAACTTAGGTTATTAGTTCACATACTATAGCTTTTACTCGTATATAAAAATATCACTAAGCTTATGATACCAATTAAGTCGTTAGGACTAAATCACTACACATCATCTTTAACTATGTACAAGTTACAACACAATGACGGTTACTGTCAATGATGCCAGTGCGGAGACAATGCAACTAATTCTCCAACCGTGCGAAATTGCTCGCATTTTCCCAATCGACCTAATTACCGGAAAAACACAATATAAGGTATTAATTTCAATACACATGACATGCAAAATATTCAAACTTATTCCTCTAACAACGTCACCTAGGGATGTGGTAAATATTGGACATTGTAGATAACCCAAAGTCATAATATCATTATTACATGAAAATGAAGCTGCACCAAATTCATAGCAGATTTGTTCCCTCAGCGGGATTCAGTGTTGTATGCAGTTGGAACTGTGTAACTTCAGCACCTCGGCCACCCAGCCAAAATATGTAGTCCAACTCATCGTGGAGGCATCTAAGCTCAGCACAAGGAATTAGCTGGCAACTGCAGACGAATGCAACAAGGTCGCGGTGTGCGCCGCTATACTAGCCCCTAATTTATCACCCGATTCAATTAGAAAAAAAAAATTAATGCTTATTCATTTCAGGACCGTTACATGATTTACTTACAATGCAATATCATATATTACGTCCAAACCAGGATGAAATTAGTGAACGACAATTTCACTTTTGAAAAATACTTTAAACCAGTTATATGCTTTCCTAGCCTTTCTATCTGATGTGAACAACGTTGTACATTCAATGTATATTAAGTTCAATATTCAAACCAATGTAGCGCCCTGGCAAACTTGGGTGATCGCTAAAGTTCATTATGACCAACCTACATTGTACTAATGTCACATGAAACGCACCACAAAATAGTGTCATCCAAAGAGCACGCGACTTCACCGACCACGGAGTTAACAAACTACCACCACCGCAACATGACACTACTGCTAACATAAATCGGGTATATGGAAAAAAACACAAACACACAAATAGTTCATACGAGTCCTAGAACCGACCCGTGCCTTGCACAGATTGTTATGCTAGTACTCAAACAAATGTTCATCAGTGTATAAAATGAACATGTTGCTTTTAAATTAAAATATTATTTTTGAACATGTAGATATTTCAATTTTACTTTTTGTAGTTAACTGAACGTGTTGATTTTGAGAACATTCTTCTTTTTTTGGAATGATTTGTAATAAGTTGATTAATAATAACGTAGTTCATAAAATGATCCCGGTTTGTTTTTTGAACATGCAACTTTGTGCCTGTTTAGGAGACCTTAAAATAAGTGTATAAATTTTATATTTTGATTAAAAAAAAATTATACAAATATTTAATGTAGATTTGAGATTTCATAAGTTGCAAAAAAAATGTTTTTTTCAGAAAAAAAGCTAAAAAAACTTAGCTTATTTATTAAAATAAGTTAACTTTTCTGGAAAATAAGTTCATCCAAACACCCCCTTTATCTTGTATCTTTTAAAAATAACTTTTTTGTCTACTTATTTTGTATTGAAAACGCTAAGTTTCCATTTTAATTTTTTTTTGACAGGTAAAAGGGTTGGCTAAAACCAATCTAGATTTTCAAACATAAATTCAACTTGCTGTCGGTTGGGGAAAAACAAACTAGACATTCGTGTTGGCCCATTTGTTTGACCAATTAAGAATTTAGCAACCCAAATGTGCAAGTGATGTAAACGTCCATTTGTGTGGCAATTTAGTTAGCAACCCAAATTTGCAGGTGCGGGAACGTGTATTTGTGTGGCCCATTTATCAGCAGCTCAAAATGTACACTGCCTAGGATTGGAATACAATTTTTTTTGGGAAACTAAATTCTTTCGTCCTGAACTATTCCGGTTTTATTGTTTTAGTTCCTGAATTAAAGATTCTCTATATGTAATTTAACTTTTGAATTTTTCTGATTTAAATCCTTCCGTTAAAAAGATTATAACGGACATTATAATCTTATTTAATGGAATATTAGTTCTTCACCAAATACAAAATCAAACCGACTTTTTGTGGTGATTTTAGTGTCCAAATCAAGCATGTGAATATCCAAAACAACCCTCTCTCCACCCTCTATTCACCCCATCATCAAAATAAAGTTTCGGTAATCTTTAATTTGCGACATCACCGGAGTTCTTAATTTTGACCAGAATTTGTTTTTATTTAATCGTTTGAAGATTTTGCATGTATATACGTATAGATCCATGTAGTTGGAAGGGTAAATAATTTTTTCAGAATTTTTGGGCTTGTCTTTTGTTCGTCGGAAAATGGATGTGTCACCGAATTTTGTTATTGTGAATGGATTTTGATGTAATGTATTGTAAGATGATCAATTTCTTGAGTTTTGAGACTATTTTCCGGATTTTCGGTGGCTGTTTTTTGGACATTTTCCAGATTCCGGTCAATTTAACGTTTGTTAGTCATTTTTTAGCGGAAGGACTGAATCTTAAAAAATTCAAAAGTTAAATTACGTAAAATAGGGAATCTTTAGTTCGGGGTCTAAAACAATAAAACTGAAATAGTTCAGGGACGAAGAATTTATTTCCACGATTAAATGGATTTATCTTTGGTTAAAAAAAAATTATGCCAAATTAAATGGATTGAGTTGGAAAAAAGTCACCATCTGACTAACCTCGATCCATGAACACACCAACAAAAAAGGTTGAGCATAAATTGAATCAATCCAAAATCGAAATCATTGTAAACTGCTAAAAATTGAATCGTGTAAAACCGAACCAAAATCGAAACCGAAAAATTAAAAACCAATTATTCCGTTCCGGTTATAAGTAAAAATCAAACCAAAAAAACTTATTAAAAATAAGTAAATAAAAAAAATTATATGTTAATATAGCATATATATATATATATATTATGTTGATTTTTAAAATTAAAAGTATGTATATTTTATAAATATAAGAAGTCAATATTAAAAATTTGGGTCAGGGCATTGCGCTACTTGAGCTTCAACGTTTAACACCAGGACTGGCAGATGAAAATCTGATACTTATTCATGTTAAGTAGTATTATCTTTGTTTTAATAACTCATCACCATGTACACATATTATTCATGATATTTGTCTGTTCATTTTAAATCACATTTGAATTTGCATCCAGAGTGTCACAAATCACATTTAAATCACATTTGAATTTGCATTCAGAGTGTCACATATCACATTTAAATCACATTTTGAATTTGCATCTAGAAAATGGATGTGTCATCGAATTTTATTGTTATTATGAATGGATTTTGATGTAATTATGGATCGTAGTTGTTTATAAGTGTGTATGGATTGTAAGATGATCAATTCTTGAGTTTTGAGACTGTTTCCGGATTTTCGGTGGCCTATTTCTAGACATTCTGCTGATTCCAATCAATTTAACGCCTGTTAGTCAATTTTTAACAAAAGGATTGAATCTTGAAAAATTCAAAAGTTAAATTACGTAAATCTTTAGTTCAGGGACTAGAAAAAGAAAATCGGAATAGTTCAGGGACGAAAGAATTTATTATTTTTCCTTTTTTTAAATTGGGTTGAAAACTTTTATGCCAAATTAAATGAATCGAGTTGTAAAAAAGTCTCCATCTGACCAACCCCTATCCATCAACACACCAACAAAAAGGGTTGAGCAAAAAATTGAATCAATTCGAAACCGAAATCATTGAAAACTGCTAAAAATCGAATCGTGTAAAACCGAATCAAAATCGAAATCGAAAAATTAAAAACCAATTATTCCGTTCTAGTTATAAGTAAAAATCGAACAAAAAAACCGATCCGATCCGATTATTAAAAATAAGTAAATAAAAAATTTATATATTAATTTATCAATATATATATATAATGTAGATTTTTAAAATTAAAAGATATGTATATTTTATAGATATAAGAAGTAAATATTAAAATTTTGGATCTGGGCATTGCGCCACTTGCACTTCAACGTTTAACCCTGGGACTAGCAGATGAAAATCTGATACTTATTATTTTCCTGTTAAGTAGTGTTATCTCTGTTTTAATAACACATCACCATGTACATATATTATTCATGACATTTATCTGTTCTTTTTAAATCACATTTGAATTTGCATCTGCATTGCGCCACTTGCGCTTCAACGTTTAACACTGGGACTGGCAGATGAAAATCTGATACTTATTCTTTTCATGTTAAGTAGTATTATCTCTATTTTAGTAACACATGTATATATATATATTCATGACATTTGTCTGTTCTTTTTAAATCACATTTGAATTTGCATGTGCATTGCGTCACTTGCGCTTCAACGTTTAACACTGGGATTGGCAGATGAAAATCTAATACTTATTTTTTTCATGTTAAGTAGTATTATCTCAGTTTTAATAACACATTACCATGTACATATATTATTCATGACATTTGTCTGTTCTTTTTAAATTACATATGAATTTTCATCCAGATTATCACATCTCACATATTTAAATTTGTTTCATCATTGTCCATTGAACACAAGAGATGAACAAAGTTCAAAATGATATTGGGCACCACTATTGATAAACATAAATGTCCTTGCCTTTGATGATTCAATGCTACTTTATTACGATATGCTTAAAAATGGATTTTGTATACATAAAAATTCTAATAATCATATTAATTTTGTCATACTTTTATTTGAGGCAATTTTAAAATCGAAACTAAACCGATTATAACCGATTTTACATTTGGGATTGCAAATTAGGTTATACCATATATTTAATTTGTTTTTTAAAAAAACTCATATTTTTATATAATTTTAACCGACCATTTTCCCTCATTTGCTCGAACCCCTCGATAATATTGCAACATGATTCCCTTTGGTAAATCTTCTTTTAAGTTTAATACTTTACCTCGAGCTTTAAGCTGCTAAAACCTATGTTATCATAGTTCATACTAAATTTATGTTTGATGGATGATATAGTGTAGTATCATATGTATGTACCAATCTCTGAAAAAATGTCACACACTCCACAAATCATCCTCCTCCTATGTATCTCACCTCATTCATCATTGTGTACACTCAAAGTCTTTAACTTTAGCTAAATTTGTACATGCCTATTTGATAAAAATTGGATTAAATCATCAAACTTTTCATGGTAATAATTGTGTGAATTTTTACTCTAAGTTGGGGTGTGTTGAAGATTCTTTACTTGCATTTGATGAGATTGAAGTGAAAAATGTTGTGTCTTGGAACATTTGTTTGAGGGTTTTGGTGAAATTTCAAGATTTGGTTAGTGCAAGGAAGGTATTTGATGAAATGCCTGAACGAGATGTTGTTAGTTGGAATAGTATGATTTCTGGGTATGTTTCGAATGGGTTTGGTGAGTGTGGATTGGAGGTTTTTAGGAGAATGCAGAGTGAGGGTGTTAGGCCTAGTGGGTTTACGTTTTCGATATTGGTTTCGTGTGTTGGGTGTGGTAGATTGGGTAAGGAGATTCATGGGAATATGGTAAGGAGTGGAGTGGATTTGGGTAATGTAGTTGGGAATTCTTTGATTGATATGTATGGGAAGCTTGGGTTATTGGATTATGCGTTTGGAGTGTTTTTGTGTATGGAGGAGTTGGATGTTATTTCATGGAACTCATTGCTCTCGGGTTGCTGTAAATCAGGTCATGAGGAATTGGCATTAAGTTATTTTTGTACATTGAGAGAGAGATTTTCACCGGATGAGTTTACGATATCCACAGTCTCAACTGTATGTTCCAACTTGCAAGATTTGCGAATGGGTAAGCAGATTTTATGTATTTCTGTTAAATTGGGATTTCTTTCGAATACCATTGTCTCGAGTGCAATGATTGACATGTTCTCCAAATGCAACAGAGCAGAGGATGCAGTCCATGTCTTTGAATATGTGCATGTGTGGGATTCAGCAGTTTGTAACTCAATGATTTCAAGTTATGCAAGGAATGGATGCGAGGAGGATGCATTGCAATTATTTGTCTTGACCTTAAGGAAAGACATCAAACCAACTGAGTTCACACTCAGCTGTGTTGTTAGTTGCGCATCAGTCCTTCATCCCATAGAGCATGGTAGTCAGTTTCATTGTTTAGTTGTCAAATTAGGTTTTGATTCAGATTCTGTTGTTGCTAGCTCTCTTGTAGAAATGTACAGTAAATATGGACAGATTGATTTTGCCACGATGATCTTTGACGACATGGGTTTAAAAGATCTGATATCTTGGAATACGATGATTTTGGGGTTGACTTGCAATGGGAAAGTAGCAGAATCACTAGACCTTTTCAAGGAATTACTTGAAAGAGGCCCACCACCAGATCACGTCACAATGACTGGAGTTTTATCAGCTTGCAACTATGGCGGTTTTGTAGATGAAGGGATGTCTATATTTGCGTTAATGGAAAAGCAATATGGGGTCAAACCTGTTGGCGAACATTATGTTTGTGTAGTGGACATGATGAGTCGAGCAGGTCATCTCGAAGAAGCCCTAAATATATTAGAAACAATGTCTTGTGAACCAAAAGTCCTTTGCTGGATATCTATTCTTTATGCTTCTGAAATGTATAATGACTTGAAATTTATGGAAAGAGCTTCACAGAGGATATTAGAGTTGGAACCGCAGTCATCGCTTCCTTATATGGTGTTGGCCAAAGCTTATGAGAGAAGGGGCAGATGGGAAAGCCTTGTTCGGGTCAAAAAGGTCATGGAAAAGAGTCGTGCAAAGGGAGTGGTGGGATATAGTTCAGTTGGAATAAGAAATCGCGTATATTTGTTTAGAGAAAATCAACTACTACACTGTGGTGGCAAGGAAATATATTCAACACTAGGATTACTGGCAGAGGATTTAGAACACTGTAAGAAAACTGGAACATGATAGAACTGACGGCTACATTGTTTGCATATTAATGATATAGTAAAAAAAATGTTAATAGCTAAAGAAAGATGAGGTCATTAGAATAACAGACAGCCCTTTGTATATGTGATGTATGTTAGTTACTTGTTCCGTAGATATCAATTTCGGAACAGATTGTACGGAATAGAGTTTCAGTATGAGATGAGCTAACCTAGAATGATCAAGCTGCTGAAGTTTAGATGGCACAACTTCTACCCGTATACTTGCTGATGCACACAATTTGGTTATATAGAAGCATTTAACAGCTAACTTTTGTGTTCTTTGGATGATTAGATAGAAATATTGATGCAGAACAGAATGAGTCCAAGGAAAGCAGCTCCCACAATCACCCTACACAGTACATTCACAATCCCAGGTTATAAAATCATTCTAAACTATTATTTATTTCACATAATTGAAGTCATTACTTACATGAAAAGTTACTTGACGTCCTACTGAGTTGTTGCACATTTATCAATCTTAAAATATTGCTGAGGACTAGTTGTAACTTTTAAGTGGTTGATACAGAATTATTGCAGTTCCCTAAACCTTCTGCGGTAGTGAAAAACTCTTTTTGAGTTTGAGTATAAGATGTTCACGCTTTATTGTTGGACTGCAATTATGGCTCTTAATATTAACGTTGACACAAGAGTTTGTTTTGTTTTTGATTAGAGATAATTCAGAAAGAAGCCTCTATGTAGGAGGTTTTAAGTATATGACCTCACTGTATCAGTTTTGAATTTTTGATATGTTTTGCAACCAAGTAGTGATACTATATTAGCAGCAATGGAGTAATGAAAGTAGTCTTATCTGTAGTTGCACATTATATGGTAACATTGCAAGTCAGATAGTTGAGTTTACTGGAATGATGCATATATCTGATGCAAATATATGAACCAAAGCTCTGGTTTGAGGATGTATATCTCAGACTTTAAGAATTTGTTCGGACATGAGTTTGATTAATTATTTGCGGAACTAAGATTGGTAACAGAAGTCATCTCTCTGTGTGTTCTCTTATTGGCTAATGCATATGAGAGTTGAGGTGCGTAGTGGAGAACATTTTGCAAGCCACGAAACTCCATGAAGAATGTGGATCTGAAAGTCATCTTGGTTCACATTTAGCTTATAATCCACACGAAAGGTTTACTTTGCACATTCTACACATTATCGTATGCGAAAAAGTGAAGAATCAAGGGTATTGAAAAAGAACTGTACCACTTTGCAAAGGAATCTGCATTCTCTAGTTGTAGTCACCTTCTAGTTATAAGAGGGAGACATACATGATTGTCACCACATCAGAAGAGGAAAATAGAACATAAACTAATAGGCCACACAAATTGATAGTGCAAGATGACATATTTTTATGCATTATATATATTTTATATGATATAGAATATAGATAATAGATCTACTGTTTGTAATGGTCCCTTGTCATAATTTGGTAAAATGTCAATGTTGAAATGGGTGAACCATGAAGATCCACATAGGTAAAGTATGTCATGGAATCCATTCACCTATCCTCCTTTGCATCTTTGGTGGTCTCTACACACACAACTTGTATATATGTTAAATGACTGTATCTGTATTTTTTGTTTTTGAGGGATACCTGTACTTTATGCATATATCATGATCATGCATATACATAGGTTAACCTAAATAATTATGTACTAGTTGGTTATGTACTGCATTTTTTTCGAAAATTAAAGAAAGAGTTTAGACATGGTGAGTGATTCATGGTTTTTGGACGAAAAAGAGTTTCTTATCTGGGTATAATCTGGTCTGAAAGAACATGCACATTTACAAGGAAAGTGAGAATGAGGTTCTATTTTCTTGGTCTATATACAAGTTATGAAGTCATATTTGAATATTGGTTTATTTCAAACCATATCTTGATTTACAACTACAAAGAGAATACCAAAGTACAGGAATAAGGCAATAGAGCTTCCAAAAATTATGTGGACTAGCCTGAAAAACAGGGAAATGCCTGACCGAATGTCTGGATAAGTTATTTTCAAAGATGATTAGATTCATGGTTCCCCACGAAACATTTATAAAGATTTATCATCCAGTAGCATAATTTGGTTGCATATATACAAGTTAAAGTGTGTGTATTTATGTGAAAGTTGGAATGAGATTCCATTTCTCCTGGTGCACAACAATGCTAAAAGTTTACACTAAAGGGAGGGTGTTTAAATTTTTAATCCGTTGGTTGGGGCTTGGTTAATTATTGTGTAGTGACTTCAAATATTGTACATCAAAAGCTCTATCAAAATGATTTAAAATTATAGTAAGAAATCATTTGATTGTCATTTAGGATTGTGCGTGTACAGGTGACCGATAGTTTAATCAAGTTGTTAAAATTTGTGCGACGAAAATAGATTCGAACTTATTATCGTATTATTGTATATATCCGAAAAACATTAAAATTAACAAAAAAACAAAAAAACAGAGAGAGAAGTAGAGAACATATAAATTTGTGAACTCAAAGTTTCTTACTTCTAAGAAATGAAATATTCACTGAAGTCAACTGAAACAGTTTCAATCATATACTCCATTAATCAACTTGACCCGGTACCATATACGATAAAATTGGCATGATATAAAATCGTTTTAATTTAGAAACCCAAAAAAAATAAATTCTAATTTGCTTCCCACACAGTTTTCTTTTTTATTTTTCTTTCTAATTTTTTAAAGAAAGAGATCGAAAGTGGCACAAGTGGGGGTTGAACATAAAAATGAATAGGACAATAGTTGCAAGTATAAAAAGCGCACTGAAAGAAGCTAGTCTAGTTGTGTTGTACTTGTACGTAGGGGTGTTCATGGGTTCACCAAACCGATCAAACCGACCCAACCCGACCCTTTTTTCGGCCGTTCAAACCGATTAAAAAAAACCCGATACTTGATTGGGTTATAAAATTTTCAAACCGATTTAAATGGGTTGGGTATGGGTTTTATATTTTTTCGGCCAACCCAACCCAACCCAACCCGATCTAATATATATTTTTTCTTTTATAATTTAATATAATTTTATTTATGGATGTATGATTACATATGGCGTGTATGCATATGATTTACGATGTAATTTATATTACTAAAATTATAACAATAATTAAATTAAATATTAACAATAAAATCCTAGGTTACACATAATTTAATTTTACTTAAGTTCTCAAAATGAGCTTTGCTTTGTGTACTTTAATTTTTTTTATAAAATTATTTAACTCATTCAAACCGAACCAACCCAACCCAAACCGAAATATATTGGGTAGGGTTGGGTTATAAAATTATTTTTTACGGGTTGGGTTAAAATTTTTGAAACCGATTTAATTGGGTCGGGTTGCAAAAACGTCATCAACCCGGCCAACCCGACCCGCGAACACCCTACTTGTATGCATTAAAACTCATCGCACTGCATTTGCTTACTGTTGTATCATGTAGTTGTCCACTCAAAACAAACATCTCCTCCTCCTCCTCTCTCTCTCTGCACCACAGTTGTCACTTGTCACACATGCAATCTTGGAAGTATATGTGAATATCGTTCATTCTTATCTTCTGCCATCTCCATCCCTTCAGATATGTTATTTGTCAAGTAAAACTCCTCCTCCTTCAACTCAGGTGATTCTCTCTCTCTCTCTCTCTCTCTCTCTCTCTCTCTCTCTCTCTCTCTCTCTCTCTCTCTCTCTCTCTCTCTCTCTCTCTCTCCCTCTCTCTCTCTCTCCCTCTCTCTCTCTCATATCATGTATGCATGTATATGTTATTTGTGTTTCATGTTTTATTACCTTTTCAATTCTCGTTAATTACTGAACGTGGTTAAGTATTTACTTGTAATCCGCTGGCTAAATGTAGAAAGAGTTGCTCTAAAGAAAAGAAGAGATGCCTGGATAAATAGGAATCTCGGGCACAGCCCCTGACTTTTAAATTAGTAGTTGTGATGATTTTTGTTTTCTTTTGTATTGTTACATATTTTTTGTTGTACCAAATTTTACGTACACGGAAGGAAATGATAATTGAGAAAGGAAATGATAATTGAGACTTAAGAGGGGAACGAGTCTTGCAACCTGTCCAACTAGTTCTCAAATTTAGCTCTTGTTTACATTTATATGTATCTTTCGAAATTACAAAGTTTTATATAATATTCTGATAAAAACCTTCCAAGAGATGAAAAGATTTGCTATTGAAAGTTAAGCATTTTGCCTTTCTACTTTCACTTTACATCTTTTCTTTAGTACTGCACAAAGTAGAAGTATGTGGAATAACTAAGTAATTACTAGTAACAGATTGAGTGTATATATTATGCTCTGTTACTCTATTTGTCATAAAATGAGTCATATGTTCTTATCCCCACGTGTATATTACGTGTTGTGTATATATTATGCTGTACTAATAGTACTACCATGACAAAATGAATCCTATGTTCCTATCTCACAGTTGTAGGACTGATAGCTTTCGGATTGACAGGCCCTCATGGTTAGATTCTTTATGTCTGCTAAAAAGATTCAGGATGTAATTTTGGTGCTCATATGCTACCCAAGGTCCTCACTCTTGACATATTTCCTCGAATAGTTAAGAATAAAATGTGTTAAAAAGTTTCTAACATAGCTTGAAAATTATGCAAGATTGTGTTGTTTTTGATATGGTGGGTAGATAAAGAATGCAGAAGAATCCACATCTTGATGTTACGTCTGATTCACGATTTACTTATCATGTTTCTATCTAGATTACTATCCCAGAAAGAGCCTTGTCAACAAACATACATACAACACTCACCGATAGGGTAGCCTCACTCAAGGATACATCTTTTGTTTGAAGAAATTAGATGATGTTCAAATTTTGGAATTGTTGAATATCTTTTTTCCACTCTAGGCTGCACTTGAATTAAGGTTTCCAAAATGAGTTCTTTCACTTAGGTCTTATAAGTAATGTCGTGTGAAGCGCCAAGCAATAGTGAGGGAATTCTACGGAAGAAAATGTTTCTTTATTCGACAAGATTTAAGAACGGATAAGATGAATTAAGTTCTTCTGTGTCCGGGAAATAAGTTCCAGAAATTGAAATAACTGGTCTCACTTATTTTGTCCAATGTTGAGGGTTTACTCTTTTTTTTTCCTTAACTCAAGTCCAGTTGCTAGCTACAACGATCTAGGTGAGGAAAATGGATGCGATTAATTTGATGTTACCCTGACAAGATGAATCATGTTTCATTCTTTGCAGAAAAGGCCTTGTAAAATGTTCAAAGAATAAAGTATAAGTTAGAATATGTTAAGAGATGACGATTTTATGCATATCCAGTCTTTTTTCTAATATATTGCTGAATAATGTGATTGAATCAGATGTCTGTACTTCTGACCAAGTCATATGGATCCAACATTGGTTTTTGAAAAATGTTTATGGTTCTTAAGATATTGCTTATACTGTTATACATAAGGTGATTTTATGATTAAAATGAGTTGTTAATGCTATAGTGCCAGAGCAAGTGTAGTTTTCCAGTTGCATCTGATATGTAGCTTGTGATAGTGAAGTTTCATCATCTAATTTGATTATTTTGTGGATTGCATTCCCGACAGATACTAGAACCTGGGATGTGTATAGTTCTTAAATCCTCCTTTAGAAATATGTTAAATTGTATAATATTCCTTTCTATAATCTTTGTTTGATAACGAGAACCAGAACTTACATAGTACATACCTAACAGATCAGTGGAGGAATATCATGAAAGTTTGCTTCTATTATTTATTTTATTAGGCATCAATGCTTAATATTTTTAAATTCATAGCTCATAATACATTTGTTCTAGAGATCCTTTTAAATCATGAAAATGATTCTCATCTATCTGTCACCGTATCTATGTCCGGGTCCTGAATATTTTGACTAGTTCACGTTATTCTTGCACGAGCAAATTATTCGTGGGGGACAAATCCCCTATACATGTGAGTTTTCTCCATTTCTCCTTCAATGATAAAGTGCTGGGTCTGGTGGACTTCTTAGTAGATACTATTGACTTAAAGTCTTACAATGTGTGCTTAAACCTAACACTTTCTGGGAATATAGATCGTGATTAACCTAAAAAACTTACAGCTCATCCGATTCGAAAACGGGTTCTCACTAGTTTCCTTTAACAAAGTAAATGTTAAGGATTTTGAATATCTGCTTAGGACCCATGAACTTATATATGCCCATCCCCTTGTTCTGTAAATCTCAATGGTATGCATAGGTAACATTTGTGAGTACCATTGATGATTAATATATGATTAAACATTCAAGCACATGCATTTCTTATGACTTTAGGGTAGTTGCGGTATGACTGCTTTGTGTGTGCCCTATCTGAGCACATCAAAACTTTTATCATGGTAAGCTGGTTTATTATCTCTTTACAGAAAAGTCTGTCTCAACATTATTAAGTATCTTTTGAGATGAATATATGATTTATTATTTATTTTAATCGACACTTTGAAAAGAAATTGTGTTTTATAGATTGTGAATATAAGCGCTTCCTTTTATGATCCAGTTTGTCCACCTGTTTCGCCATTAAAGTCTGAAGTCTGAACTAATCGCAGTAGTGAGAAAAAGTTTACTTGTATAAGTATGGACAATAATCTGTTGATACTTCATTTTGTATGCATTATCACTTGGGACTGGGGAGCTTCTAAACCCTAACATTTTGCTGTAATGCAGGCAGGAGAAGAGAGTCATCTTCTGCAGTTGCCAGAAAACAGGTGGGGATGGCTTCAGGTTTGGCTTACTTTGATCCTGACTATGAGAATCTCAGCTCTAGAATAAACCCTCCAAGGTGATACCTCTCACATTATTTTCCCAAGCACTGCATAACTAGATAAGTAGTATATTAGTGCTTCCATCATTTTACAGCTTTCATGTACCATCTTTGTACTTGGAATTCGCAAACTTAGTTAGAGAACTTCTATGCCATATTATATAGTCTTTATTTAATCCTACGGCAGCTTTTTCAGGTTTGTGTATATTGATAGATTTTAGTATGGGTTACAATTATCAAACTATGTCTCCTAACCCTTTTATCCCCCCAAATTTTTTGTAGGGTGTCTGTGGACAACACTAGTTGCAAGAACTATACCTTGGTCCAGGTAACTTCTTGTTTTCCTAACTATTTTTTATAAATGTTGTGTAACATCTCAAGCTCTAATTTCAAGCTCTGTGGATATAAAGATCTGAAGAGTTTGTAATAGGTTACCCTGCTCTTCACAGTGCCATGTGGCCAAAATCTCGATAAAAGCAAGAAATACATAACATTCATCCTATGCATTTTGTTTTAATTGCATTGGCACGTCCCAGAGGATCATAATTGTATTACTGCAATGAGTATTCTCTACATTTCTATTCTTCTTTAATCCACTATCATGAATTATAACAACAGCATGTTCAAACTCATTAAACAATCTATTCTTCTCTGTTCCTAAGTATCAAAATATGAAATAAAAATAACAAGGTATTAGTTATGTAATTTGGCACACCAATCTTCCGCTGAATTCATTTTACAAACAACAGTGGTTAAAAGTTCTGATACTGCGGGGGATTACTGAACACAAATTTTACTTCTGTTGCCATTTTCACCCCTGAACGTACCTAGCTAGTGCCTGATTTATCACTGTTGCCATAAGCTTAACATTTTGAGGATCCTAACAAATCTAGTGGACTAAAAGCTCTTTTCATGGTCAAAACATTAAGGGAGTAAAGTATGGCCTCATTAAATGTTGCAGCTAGTATATGGTGCAGTATTCTGAACACCAGAAGAAAACATGCATTCTATTAGATGATAGAGTCATGTGATTGATGTGCTACGATAGCATTTTATAAATTTCACTTAAATTGACAAGATTTTCTGGATGTGCTGGTTAGGTTGACAGTGTAAACAAACCTGGGATACTTCTGGAAGTTGTGCAAATTTTATCAGACCTTGACCTCAGCATATCCAAAGCATACATCTCTTCTGATGGTGGATGGTTCATGGATGGTATGTGTTGTTTAACGTTATAGTAGCTTCTACAGACAGAACTAAAACGATGCTCATTCAGTTGCTCTAAAATTGTTGCCACCTACTTCTCTTATACACACCAAAATCATCATTATGATTTGATTGAGTAAACATACTTGCTCATGTATTTCTTGAGTAACCATTTTCATATTGGACTTTTGCAGTTTTTCACGTGACTGATCAACACGGGAACAAAATCACCGACACTAAAACCATAAATGACTTAGAACAGGTATGCTGTCGAGTATCAGACTGTCAAATGCTTAAGATTAAGTAATTTGATGCATATAAACTACAAATATGCGACGCTTTATTTGTGACTAATACCTGTACCTTCTTTCCCCTTTCAGATATTTTCTGTATCTCTATTTTTCATTGATGTTTTAAAATGTCTGCACTTTCAGTGCTGATAAACTTCCAGGATAGAGTGCGAATGAGAAGGTTGACGAAGCAGCCAATTAGCTGTCTCCTAACTCGTACGAAACAAAAGCTAAAAGAGCTTAGCTTATATGTTTAGAAAAATCTAATTCTTATAGTCCATACAAGTATAGTATTAGGCTATCAGCTATATATGCTGTCCATAAGTCGGCTATAATACAGTATAGTATTAAGCTATCAGCTATCAGCCATACTCCATTCTGTCATGCAACTTAATTAGGGATGTTTAGTTCTGTCAGTTCCTTGTCATGGAATCGATTATTATGTACATATTAAGTCCATCAACTAAACAGAATGACCAACAAATAGGGGTTTGATGGGGTTTAGTGGATTGAAAAGTGGTTATTCTGTATTAGTTCAAAAGATGAAGTGGTTATATTTAAATCCAATTTTGGTAACCAAGGCCTGCATACAAATAAAAGTTAAATATCTTCGTATGTTCTTCTCGTTTTTATTAGGCTCTAGAACCTAAATGTCGCAAAGCAAATGTGTCAAAAACTTGGTCCGGACAAAGAGTAGAAGTTCATTCTATGGGGGACCACACTGTGGTTGAGCTTATAGGCAGGGACCGCCCAGGGCTCTTATCAGAAGTCTCTGCCATTCTCAGCAACCTTCACATCAATGTTGTTGCTGCAGAAGTTTGGACACATAACCAAAGAGTAGCATCTGTTGTTTATGTCAATAATAATACAACTTGTCGTGCTGTGGATGACCCCATTCAGTTATCTAAAATGAAAGAGCAGCTGAGGAACATTCTTGGCGGGTGTGAGGAAGATGAAAAAGTGTCTCATACTGATTTTTCTGAAGGTTCCACCCATATTGATCGGCGACTCCACCAAATGCTGTTTGCTGATAGAGACTATGAAGGTGTTTGTTTTACATCTGGGAATGATCACCTTCATTCTGTACAACCGAATATAACTATTGATCACTGTGAGGAGAAAGGGTATGCAGTGGTTAGTGTCAGGTGCAAAGATCGGTCAAAACTGATGTTTGACATCGTGTGCACTCTTACATATATGAAGTACGTGGTTTTTCATGCCAGTATCTCCTCCGACAGTCCTTACGCATCACAGGTACATTAGGACTTTTTCAAAGTTAAAATTCATCTTGTCTTGGAACTTTCGTTCCAATGTTATATATGTATTGCACAGAATAATGCTATGGCCAAATCAGAAATTAGCCTGGGCCTCTGGTACTTGTAATATTAACATTGTCACTCTGAATTGTCTGTATACTTATTTAACATCTGTTTAAAATTCAATTATGTTATATTGGTTTGTACTTGCACTCAAGTGTAAACTACTTGGTAACTGGTGCACTTCAAAAAATGTATATTAGCTTATGCCAAGGTACACGTTCGGATTTTGTTTGTCTTCAATTATTATTTTTTTTTTTTGAGGTAAATAGCATGTCACATTGTATTTTTTTTGAGGTAAATAGCATGGCACATTGTATATTCATACTTGTGCACTGTTATCACATGCTGATTATTGACTAGTTCTAATTTACGAGGAACTTAAAATGACCTTTTATATATTTCTTCCCTCTTTTCAACTGATAAAATCATTTTACTAATATTGTAGGAGTATTATATACGTCATGTGGATGGTTGCACTCTTAACACTGATGGAGAAAAAGAAAGGGTCATCAAGTGTCTTGAAGCTGCAATACGGCGAAGAGTGAGTGAGGTGAGGAATTTTAACTAACATGGTATCGGTTACTCATTAAAAAGCATAATGACGAAGTGCTCCATGTTTCTTAAATGTTCTTTTTCTTCCCTCTTAGTCTTACGGCACAACCGAAATATACATCTTCCGAAGTCTGACATCTTGTTAGCTTGCTCCTGACTTCAAATTACTAAAATTAGAAAAATGGTACTTGCATTATTTCTGATGTACTTTCTATTTTCATCTGCGATTAGTAGGTAGTGGAAGTGAAATGGAAAAGAAGAAACTAGTGAAGATTGCATCATTTTGATCTACTTTTTTTTATTTTCATCTACAAGTAGAGGAAGTTGTAATTAATTGGCAGAGATTAATGATGGCAAAAAAAAAAAAAAAAAATTCATTCTAGGCCATGGATAGTCTACAACCACGATTTTTGTTTGCGTTTAGGTCTCTTCATGGGTATCCTGTAAGATTGTCCTAATGATTGAATTCATTATATTTTGTTATCACCTACAAGAACTTGCTTTAATAGCCTGTACAAACTTCAGAATATAGTATATACAAACATTAAACATGATTTTAATGCAATTGTCTTAATTCTAGTGATAATCTTTGAGAAATTAAAATTGGTGTCCATAAATATTACTAGTATTTAAGATAGCACACACCCTTTTTATTATGTTTTAACTACCTTTCTTATTATAATAGTTGATTAGTTTCACACCACAACGTGATTTTGTTAATATATTATACCGCTGTCTATTACATGAATGTAGAAATTGTAGTTTTAGTATTTGTCCATCATGAGAAGGTTCAAAATTCTTGTAGCAACAAATTAGATTCATGTAGTAAATTAAATCTGGATGCTATATAGGGATTAAGGCTGGAGCTGTGTGCAAAGGACAGGGTAGGATTACTCTCTGAAGTAACCAGAGTTCTTCGAGAAAATGGACTCATTGTTGCAAGGGCAGGTGTAACAACAGTTGGAGAACAAGCAATGAATGTATTCTACATAAGAGATTCTTCAGGGAATCAGGTGAATATGAAGACCATTGAAGAACTTAGAAAAGAAATCGGACACAGGATGATGCTAAACGTGAAGATGGACCCAGCAAGTGAAAAGGTACCCGAAGCTAGTAAATGGGCAGCAAAACCAAGTTTTTCCTTCGGAGGTTTGATGGGGAAGTTCTTGTCTTGAAACTTCTGTTCCAATCTTATGTATGTAACGTACAGAATAATGCTATGGCCAAAACGAAATCAGTCCGGGCCTTTGATACTTTGTATAATTACCTCTTTCGCTGTTAACTATCTGTATAATCATTTAGCAGTTCTGTTGAAATCTCCTTTGTTGTAGTTTCTGTTTAGTGTAACACGAAAAATTTGAAACCAAAATGTCTTTGTATTTAGTAATCCACCTGTGTTCTATGTTCTGCTAATATACAACTAAAATCCTGGCAGCCCTTGAATTAAATTGCAGGACTTCTTCAAGTACAAGTCTCGGACAAATAATTTAAATCCATGATGCAATAGATCATGATGATTTAAGTACTGGTGTTCATCTGCTATAAGAACAGAGAACTGTAAAGGTAAAATGAATAGATTGATATCCGCATTAATTGTTAAAGATGCGGTTCGAAATTGGCCAGACTCCCTACTTCTCGGTTTGGAAGAAAAACGTAGTCATGGACCATGGCCTCATGGGTGCCAAGTATCAGCTCCCCGATCACATGACATTATACACTAGAAAAATATATTACATGAACAAAAATTGTAATAATGCGTCAATGCCAACCTAATTTTAAAGCAAAATCTATTGTGCCACTGCAATCAAGAAGCTCCGAGTGGTCCGTTCTTATTAGATGAAGAGCTGCGCCTCCTGAACGCGACAACATTCAGCTTTGATGTCGACTTTACAACACCGTACTCCCCACTACCTATCTGTTTCTTGCCACCACTTGCTCGCTCTCTATTGCTACTCATAGTTGAAGATTTTAGTGGCTTCGAAACCTTAAATCCTAAGCTCTGCAGCTTCTTGCCGCCGGATGCTGCTTCTCCCGCTGATCTACAAAACAAATTCACAGAGAGAAATTTCTTAATCAAGGGATGCGCATTTTCAATAACGCAAGAAAAGCATGGCATACCTGCACCAAATTATTAATCTTTGAACAATCCCCCGCTGCAGTATCTCTCCAACTGCGATCCAGAATAATAACAATTTAGGGGGCCTGTTTTAACCCAGCACTAATGCGAATCTCATGGAAATTTAAAGGCACCAGAAGCTCAACTGCCCCTGCCAATGCTTGAATTTGCACCTCTCTCTACATGGTTCCCTACACTCACTTTCAATGTCCTAATAAATGAAGCAAAAAAAAAATCAGTTAAATTTATAGAACAACAAGATGTCTTACTTGTAGAACTACAGTGTTTGAGTGCAACAAAACAGAGCCTCACAAACATCTTACTTGTAGAACCTTTTCATCCAGCAATATTCTTCGAACAACTTTGTCCCAGTTTAGGGCAACCGGTAAAACAACCTTCTTACAAACATAACATTATATCAAGAAAACCCAAACAAACCCACGACGCACAATGATAAAATTTATTAAGAAATAAATAGAATCCACTAAATCCATGAATCATTTGCCTCATCCTAGTCCATATCGAATAACAGGTTATCCGACTTGGTACATTGTTCAATTATTTCAATCAAGATTAAGCAATGCCAGACTCTCCACAAAAGGACTAACGTAAAAGGGTGGTGCCATGTCGTAATCATAATAAGAAAAATCATCCCAACTATTCCAAGAATCAACAAAATCATTTTCTTCATGGCTATCAAGATTATATGAAAGTAAATCATAAAAACTAAAAACTAAAGGTTCACCGTTGTTCCTTAGACCCAAGACTTGCGCCCGAAAAAATTCATTTACAGTAACACTCATCTTTTTCTCCCAAAAGAACTCATCCATAGAATCGCCTTTCAATACCCACATGTCAAAATGACCTGCTCTCTCATCCTCAACAAAGTAAGCTACAGATTTGACCAAATGGATGAAAGCCAATCCAAGGAGTTTCAACCCAGTCTGGCAACAAGATTTCTCGCAATGTATCAGTCTTAGTATCAAAGCACACAAGTATTTGACAGTTCTCCGACTTGGACCCCAACCAATATGCAACACCATTAACGAAAACAGAGTGATCCATGTTGATAGTACCTTTAAAAAAATAATCTTGACCCACCGTCTTCCATGAATTATTGTTTAGACTATAAATAGCAATCTTAACTAAATGGGGTTTAGGTGGACAGCACTTTGGATGAGGCTGCATAAGATAAACCACCACATAACCATTAAATTGTGGTAGAAACCCAAATGCTAAAGCAGACAAGCATACAGATTCAAACATACCAAAAAAAGGTGAATGCGGAAGAGTTGTATACTTATGAACAAGCGGATTCCACAAATATATGCCAGGGTCCAGCGAATAAGTCACGCAAAACAAACCATGTGAGTGTGCTATCCAGGTGGAGGGGGGCAAGTCAGGAAGATACTTAACTCTGCAGTATTCGTGACACTGTCTATCATCGAAACGTATTGTCATGAAATTGCTATAAGTAGCCCTGAAAGAGAGATATCTAGGACGATTAGGGTTATTCTTGTGATAATCTGTGTGGAGGGTGATGAAAGTAGGTGTCTTTATAAGAGAATTCCATGACTTTTGGATGCACCTGCAACGCAGTACATATTTCACAGGTAGTGTTTTAAGAACTTCTGCCAACAATTCGGGTGGTAAATCAGACAAAGTGGAAGGATTACGAGTGGTTTGATTGTTTATATACTTGGGACGGTGCCCGTGTCTTAATAAAATAGGAGTAGTAAACGTACTATTGCCCAGCAATTTCATCTTCTTCTTCTTCGTGTGCTGCTGGTTTGATGTCATCATCTCCTCTTTCAAGTCCATCTCCTTTTCAACTTTTCGTTTAGGTTTGCCCATTGGCTCATCAGACTCAGATATCACCATTGAACTAGTACTAGTACTAGAGCCGGCAATTTCGTACACGACACGAAAACGACACGAAAATTACGGATTTGGGTTGACCTTTACGGTACACGAACACGAAAGTATACGAACACGAAATTACACGGATGAATTTAGTGTCGGTTTTGGGTTTACCCTTGGGTACACGACACGAAACGAAAATACACGAAATAAATGAAAATTTAAATAATTTTATTAAAATTATATGAATACATATTTTAAAACGATATTTTATATATAATTTTTACATAAGATAAATACAAAATAGTTTCAAATCTTAGTTTCACAAGACTTAAGCACACTTCATTCCTTATGACATATTAACTTAAGACCGGACTAGTCTAGTACTACCAATTTGATTGTCCAGCAATTTCATCATCTTCTTCTTTTTGTGCTGGTGGTTTGGTGTCATCTTCTGGTTCAAGTGCATCCCCTTTTCGAGTTTTCGTTTTCTTTTATAGCGCATTGGATAATCGGACGCTGATTTCATCATTGAACTAGTACTAGTACTAATTTGATTATCCAGCAATTTCATCTTCTTCTTCTCGTTGTCCATCCCCTTTTCGAGTTTTCGTTTTCTTTTATTATTACGCATTGAACTACCACCACTACTAGTACTCGTAGCAATTTGATTGTTAATCCATCTGGCGTGATTTGAATTCCAATCAGGACTGATTGATTCATCTTTCGTCTGCCTACACAATTGTAGCTTTAAGGTTTTGTTCCTTTTCTTCTTCATTATCTTCCCAAGCCGGATCTGAGCTCGGAAAAATCCCAATACCATCAGATTCTTTTTTTGTTTTTGAAAGAGGCTGCGGGGCTTCTTTGACTATCAATTTCAAACTTTGACCTACACTGAATATGCTGCGGCGCCTTGGGGTTCAACTATATACACACATCATCAACTATATACACAAATCATCATTCAATTACGTAATCAAACTACACACACAGAGCCAGATATCACCTAGAAAAAACTAAAATTAGGGTTTTGAAAACACTAAACAAGAGAGAAGACGCTATAATATATATCAAATATACATCTATAACGTTTATTAATAAACAAAACACACTTTTAACGATATCACTTTTTTTGTTTCATCCCTATTTTGGTTTCACCCTATAATCCTATTTCTATTATAATTTTATTATAACTAGTCGATAAAGCCGCGCTTCGCGGCGGCGTTACAATATTTTTTAAAAAATTCAATACATTTACGTTATAATATAATATTAAAATTAAAATTTAATAATTAAATAATCTTCTCTAATGAATCGATTTCTTGTTAAACACAATTATTTCGATTGAGCCGCTCTCTCATTAAAACCGAAATCCCAATTTTAACATATATTATAAAGACTTATATAATAATTTTTATCCATAAAATTGAACCGTAAAAAAAAAATTATGACATCAATATCACATTCTAATAACTAATACAATATTTTCTAGTGAGCTGTCTTCCCGTTAAATACGTTTCGAGCCGCTCTTAATTGGAACCGAAATTTTAAGTTCATTATATAAAGAGAGTTAATTCTAATTTTTATATTCTTTAAACTTTCAAATATTTATGGAGTTTTAAAAGGTAAAAATACATCTTATATTTTCTGTATATTATAGATATTCCTGCATTTATTTACAACTTCCGCATGGGAATGTCTTTCTGTTATGTTAACATATCAAAACAAAAATTAAATACGAAGACTTTTCGTTACGGGAATAACATTAAATTTATGGATATATTTTTCTAATGCAAGTATAATTAACTTGTATAAAAAAATTTAATATAAAGGATTTCTGGGAAAAATATATATAGTTTTAAAAAAATCGTATAAGACGTCTCCACCCTCGTATTATACTTCCAATAAAACATTTTATTTAATGTATTTCTTATATATTCAAACATCTTTTATACGGTCTTCTTTAATGAACCGTTCTCGTTAAACACGATTATTACTATTGATCCGTTCTCTCGTTAAGACCAAAAACCTTAGTTTTACATATATCATTTGTATGATAATGTTTATCCATAAAAATCAAATCCTAAAAATAAAATAAAATTTATAACATCAATATGATACTTTAATAGCTAATACAATGTTTTATAGTGAGTCGTCTTCCCGTTAAACACACGTTTCGAGCCGCTCTCGTTTGGGATCAAAATTCGAACTTCATTAAATAATATTGATGATACTTATCTTACAGAACAACTTTTTTCCTTAAAATCAAAACCTAAAAAATAGAAAAAATTCCAATATATACTTTCTAAAATTTATGGAGTTTTAAAAAATGAAAACATATCTTATTTTCTCTTTATATTATAGATACTCCTGTATTTATTTAGGATTTCTGCATGAGAATGTTCTTTTATTATGTTAACAAATCAATTCTTTTCTTTTTAAATACGATGACTTTTTTTATGACTATAGTATTGGATTTATAAATAAATTTTCATAATAGAAGTCTAATTAACATATATAAAAAAGTATAATTTAAGAAGATCGTACTTTCTATAAAATATTTAATTATATGCCTGCTCTATATATTCAAACACTTATTCTACTTCTAATAGAACTTTTATTTATATATTTTTTCTATAAATTCGAATTCTTATTCTCTATAAATTCGAACTCCTATTCTACTTCAAACACCTATTCTACTACTAATAGAACTTTTGTTTATATGTTTTTTCAATAAATTTGAATTCTTATTCTCTATAAATTCGAACTCCTATTCTACTTCCAATAGAACTTTTAATCATATGTTTTATAAATACTTATTGTACTTCTAATAGAACTTCTAATCATATGTCTTCCTTATAAATTCAAACCCTTCTTTTCTATAAATTCGAACACTTATTCTACTTTTAATTTATTAAATGATATTTTTATATTTATTTGTGTTTAAAATTCTAAAATTCTTAAAAATTAGAAAAATAGATTGAAACGATCTTAGAGCGCCACCTAAGCTCCCGCGTATCCTCCTTTATATATATATATATATATATATATATATATATATATATATATATATATATATATATATATATATATATATATATATATATATATCTTATTCTACTTTTAATATATTAAATGATATTTTTATATTTATTTGTGTTTAAAATTCTAAAATTCTTAAAAATTAGAAAAATAGATTGAAACGATCTTAGAGCGCCACCTAAGCTCCCGCGTATCCTCCTTTATATATATATATATTGATTCTATTATAATTTATGATGTTTTTTAATATAAATAGAAATTATATTATAATTATAATTTTTTTATTACAATTTTAAATTAAAAAAATAGTTCGATCCTTATAATCATATTCCCTTATAATTATATGTTATTTTTTAAAAAAATTGAAATCCTATTATAATTATAGTACAATTTTTTTATCTTAATTTAGAATCAAAAAATAATACGATCAATTCTTCAAAAGATTTTTCAAGGAACACCCCTTTAACGGTACCACTTTTGGTTCACACCGTATTTTTTTTTCACCCCTATAATCCTATTTTACTATAATTCTATGTTGTTTTTTAATAAAATAGAAATCCTATTCTAATTATAAATCTTTTATTACAATTTAAAAAAAAATAGTTTCATCCCTAAAATCACATTCCCTTACGATTCTATGTTATTTTTTTAAAGAAAATAATAAAATTGGAATCCTATTATAATTATAATACAATTTTTTAAATTACGATCAATGATCCTAAATATTTTTCAATAAAAACAACCAAAACGTGTTTCCATGCACTTCTATTAAACAATTTAAGTTTATAGTTTGTTAATCGCATAAATTTTTTATGTGAATAACATGATTCTTTTTATAATTTTTGTAATATAATTTCATAAATATTTAATTAAATAAAAATTAGTAATTATTTAACATAAATCTTCGAGCCTGTGCTTCGCACGGGTTATCATCTAGTGTAGAATAAAGACGAAATTACATACCGCCATTGCTGATTATCCTTTATTATAATACCTGAGTCTATCAATGTGCAGTTAGCCAATCAGAAATTATGAATTATTTTAGAACCAATCAGAGCTAATTCCTAAATTTAGACCAATCATGTTATATTAATAGATTTCCTTATTTACAATATCAACCTACCTCTTTAACCATGGTTAGTTAACACTTCTAATTTAAATACAATAATGGTTTTATTAAACATATCCATAAATACATATTTTTAAAAGCAAAAAATATTTATAGAATTTCACAATTTTAATTTAAATTCAATCACGATATACTATTATATATTTTAAATAAAATTTCATAATTAATCATTCATTATCAACCATTCTATTAATATAAAGTCAATCAAAATCATATTATCATACATTATAAATTGATTTTCATAATATATATTTAACTATTATAATCGATTTTAAGAAATTATAATCTAACTCAACTAGAAATCTGAAAAAATCGGATTTGAAATCAGATTTTAAATAATTTGGATAGAATACCTTCAAAATTTTGATTTTTTTTAAAGTTCAAAAAAAATATTTATTAATAATTTGTTAATAAAATTAATTAATAAATAAATACATATAAGCCAACACTACATGATCAGATTAATTAGAACGACCATATATTTGGAAAAAAGATATTTTAGTTAAAAAGTTACAAAAGGTAATAGCTGAAAAAGGTAATTAGTTATTATTTAGGAGAAAATGAGATATTTTAGTTAGAAAATGTATACCTTTTAGCTTGGAAAGATAATCAGTAAGTTATTTGTGATTATAATATTATTAGTTTATTTCATTAATTAGAACAACCATACTGAAAAAATCAGATTTGAAATCAGATTTTAAATAATTTGGATAAATTCATTAATTAGAACAACCATACTGAAAAAATTGGACTTGAAATCAGATTTTAAATAACTCGGATAAAATCCATACCTTCAAAAATTTGATTTTTTTAAAAGTTCAAAAATATATTTATTCATAATTTGTTAACAAAATTAAATAATAAAAGCATATACGTCAACACTACAAAATTGGATTTGAATCAAATTCTAAATAGCTTGGATAAAATCCATATCTACAAAGACTCGATTTTTTTTAAAGACTCAAAAATATATTTATTCACAATTTTTTAATAAAAAAATTAGTAAATTCACATAAACGAATACTACATACATTTTTAAATACTTTAATTATTAAATATACACTAGAAGAGTATTATTATTGGTTGGTGAACAAATTACCAATCAAAAAATTTAAATTATTCTAAACTTTAAATCAATGAATCATGTACAAATTTTTATTATTTACCATATTTATTCTAATTTATTAATAGCATTTAAATTAAATTTAAATATAATAATCTCTTGATTTAATAACTTCGTATATCACATGATTTTTAATTTTAAAAAATTTCTACTAATCGTAAATATTATTTTCTATAAATCCACATATCAATATATTATATATGTTTATACATCTTTTAGCTATGAATGATTTTTGAACATCCTTTATTAAAATAAAGGATACCAGAATCTACCATATATTAGTTAACCAATCACAAAATTGTGAATTATTTTAACATCTATCAAAATCTACGAAATTTTAGACCAATTAAGCTTAATGTAACATGTTTCTCTATTAGATCTTGATTCTACGTTTCAGCCACGATTAAACTCAACTCAAGTTACATTCAATAACATTTGATTTTTATTATTTTCATATCAATTAACTAAACATAATAACTACTAATTTTTATTTTAACGATTAACTAATAAATTATTTATATAAAATAAAATTCTTACAAACTAAAAAAATATAATTATTATATCAATTTAAACATTAAGGGAAATTTAAGCCGCTTATTGCCTATTCCCCATCAGACCTAACCAACTTTGATAAACTAAGTGTATGCATTAATTCTGCTCATGCCTAAATCATATCAATTATGGTTAAGGTAGTACTTTATATCTTTTTATTATATGACATATTATACTTGGATAGATTATCTTTTTATTTCGATTATATATATGTATCGCGTGTTTCGTGTTTTAATTGTCCAATAAAATCAGCAAAAAATAGAAAACGATTTAGGTTATCATCATCCCCAGTCTAGATTATCCCAAAGTTAATTCCCAATACAATATTAAGTGGGGAACTCCAATAATTCTGCGACTTACCGAAATCATAGGCATCAATCCTTAACACATTACACTGATTTGTTTACATTATTGGGCGTGCCTATTGAAAAATGTTTTTTACAGTGTTGGGTTGTCGATGTTATTCAGTGATTACTTAACAATATTGTTCTAAATACGATAATTATTTAATTTAAAAATAATACACTAATATATAAGTCTATAAATATATAATAGATATTTTGATATCTCAAACTCTCAATTCAAAATCATAAGATACAACCAAAATTGTTAATTAAAAATTGTTAACAATATAAAACTATTTAGCACATTATTCTAAATACATATTCAAAATTTAAGCTATGTAAAGTATTAAATAATTTGGTTTAAAAAAAAAGCTAGCATCAACCAATTGAAACATTAGAATGAATTTTAAACCAATCATCTTTCATATTTTAATTACGAATTTTTTTTAACTATGCAATAATTAATGGAAAAATAATTTGATCTTCCAATTTATTTAAATTTTTTAAACTATTAAATATATATATATATATATATATATATATATATATATATATATACTCTTATATAGTACTATACATTATTTGTTATATAAATTATCAATCAAAAAATAAAATTTTTACAAAGTTAATGAAAATATTGTTAGTGAATATTTCCATAACAAATTGGTCAATTTAGCAGTACAAAATAAGTTAATCATTACTGTTGCACTTTGTGCGTTTATTAGAATTACAAAGTTTGGCAATACGCCTTTTATTCCTTTTAATTGTGAAGGCTTAGAGAGTGGATTAGGTTAAATTAAAATTCTCCTGCATCAAAGCATATATCATTATTCATATGAAACTTAAGAATGATGATGCCAAACTAAACAATCAAACTTATGACTCTCTCTATCTCTTTCTCTCTCTCCCTCTCTCTCTCTCTCTCAATTTATATGAAACTTAATAATAATGATGCTAGACTAAACAATCAAACAATAGGAATAGAACAAAATTATGGAGAAAAGCAATAATCGAAATCCTAACTATAACGATATCAATTAAAAACTATCACGAATCATGAGAATCAAACAACGTGACAACGCGAAAAATGAAATTTAAAACCCTAACTATATATTAACAACATCAATTAATGGATCATCGAAATTAAACAAATCCGAACAATTGTAAATAAGAGAAACCTTACATGAGCATCATAGCCGGTAGTGGACAAGATCTTCACCTGTCGGCGTGCAGTAGCTAATTCCCTCTCCTTCGGAATTGGTAGAGTTACGGACACGTCCAAATCACTGCGAGAAACCGCAACACCAGCGCCGAAAGAACCATACGTGGCAATACGAGCATCTGGGAATGAGTTTGTGATAGTAGTGGTGAGATTGTGCAAAAGAGCGTTAAAAACATCCTGCCTGTGGCTTGGTAGCAAGAAATCCTCGCACTTTCCGATCAGGTAGGTATGAACAGATGTGGAAGGCCGATCAGGGTTTTTGACATCATACAGTAAAACAATCATGATCGATCGGAGAGAGAATCAGAGAGAGATTTTGTGATGATTTTATACGAAGAGAGAGAGAGAGAGAGAGAGAGAGAGAGAGAGAGAGAGAGAGAGAGAGAGAGAGTAGGGTTTTCAATCGGTAATTTGGGAAGAGAGAGACGACTAATTTTTCCCTCTACTTTCTGTGTATTTAAAAATCAAACAAGGTACAACGAAGTTTTGGTCTGGGGGTATATGAAAATTTTGTATTCTTTTTGTTTATATTAATAAAATTCACCAATTGGTTCTCTTAATTCTTTTTTTTTTCGAAACAGATTCTCTTAATTCTTATTCACTTGATTCTTTGGACTCAAATTTGTAATTATAGAGTAATTTGGGGGACTCAATTTTGTTTTCACATGAGAACATTGGAAAAAAAACAAAGAGTAATTCTAGAGATATAAAAAAAATCAAAATCTAAATCTAAACTACATCGAACAATCTCATCAATGAATAAATACAGTAAGCTCAAACCTGAAGCTTTTGTTACTATCTTCCTTACTATTTCCAATTTTCCATTGCATCACATACAAGGTCTACGACAGCCCGAAATTCCACCTGAAGCTTTTGTTATTATCTTCCTTACTATTTCCAGTGCATCACATTCAAGGACTACGACAGCCCGAAATTCCATTCATTTTACAATATTCAGACAATCACCTTGTAATTTTGTTCTTGTGAAATACTTTTGTGTCATATTTTAATTAAATTAATTTTCAATAAAAATATATCTAACTTCGCAAATAGAATACGATAACTCATAGTATTTGGAAAAGTTTTAAAAACAAGTTTAGAAATAATTATAGTTTAAGAAAAATGCCCCTAAGGGTATTTAGATGGATATTTTTTTAATGACATGATCATAATAATCGGAAAATTCATGTAATTATGAAAATATTCCATATTTGTTTAGAATCTTTTATATCACGTATAAATTAGATGAGTTTTACTCTTTTTTAGTTATTATCTTTTTTCATTACTTTTTTTTTCCGTTTTGTGAATGTCAAAGGGGAAACAAGTAGTTGACTATTTTGTCCACAACAGCAACATCAATTAAATTAATGAATTTTCCTTTCTTTTTTTTTTTAAAAAAAAGGCGCGAAAAGCATGTACTACTCTAATTAAAACACTCAGCTTCTACACTACACTGTTTCTTTTGATTCCAATGCCATTTCTATCTCCTCTCTTGCCACTGCAAACTTGAGATTGATTATATCCATTACTATACTGTGTATTGTCTTAATGTAACAGCTCGACTTTTCGGACTATTAATTCTAAATTGAAAACTAACATACGTACATTTTATTAATAAAAAATTCTATTACAAAGATAACTATTACAAAAGTGCAGCTAACGATGACAATGTACTCCGAACCTAAGATCCTTGAACTCCAATGTTATCACACTCGATGTTACACCGAACCTGAAAATTGTAAGTAATGAGCTATACAGCCCAGCAAGAAACCAACCGATCCAACTAGTAAGGCCACATAACATGTATACACATAAGAGAATACAATATTCGATACGATACGATAAAATATACGATACATAACTTTCTATACACGTATTCTTATTCTTATTCGATATGATACGATACGACTACATATAACAACAATAACTTGAAACTCATGATTCATATCACGACCACTACAACCCGGTGATAACGGTCCTAAATTTTCAGAAAACTATCACTACAATCCGGTGACTCGGTCCTTATTCTTATTCTTATTTTCGCAAACCATGGCATAAATCAGAGTCCCAAAATTGTCGTATAGACACCACATAGATACACAAATACATGTAACTTCAAATATAATCACTTAGCCCAAGTTTTAATAACAAATACGTACACATAACACATAATTTTGAAAACACTAGAAAGAACGATCAGAAACTTACCTCTACACGGAAATTCAAGAATCAAATCATCCTATCCAATTCTGTCCAGACCTGTATTTACCCTTTTTGACCCTCGAAGCGATGTTTTCTTGAAAAACTCAAAGAACGAATTGTAGAACACGAAAAGATCTTTCCGAAAAGTCTAGAATCAACGAATTTCGACTTACGATGAATTTTCTACGAATTTTACAAGACTCCTAAATTGTGTGTGAAAAAACCCTACGAATTTTGTTACAAAAGATGAGGAAGAAGAATATGATGTATTTATAATGTCTCACAACCCTAATTCCAGACCTGCTAGTAATCCGTATTCAAATCTGATCCATGTTTTAAGCCCATTATTCTACTCCAATTTTAAATCCTATTTAATATCTAATTTTTAATCCTTTTTTTCTATTATTCTTTTATTATTACTCATCTAAAAATTACGGGATATTGCACTTACGTTTTATGAATTGATGGGGTTGAGCTCTTTTGGAGTTTTGGTCAGATAAAAAGGAGATTTTACTATCCTTGAGATGAAGCAAAGTTTCGATTTGGAAGAACAATATAGTTCTGGGCTCAGGGCCTTATGGGTGTCAAGTGTAAGCTCCTCGAATACATAACATTACACATTAGAAAATTAAATTACATGAACATAGTTTGTAACAATGGCAACCTAATTTTAAAGCAATCAAGAAGCTCCGAGTGGCCCGTTTTAATTAGATGAAGAGCTGTCCCTCCTGAACACGACAACATTCAGCTTGGATGTAGACTTTACAGCACCGTACTCCCCACTACCTTTCCGTTTCTTGCCACCACTTGCTCGCTCTCCATTGCTACTCCCAGTTGAGGATTTCAGTGGATTTGAAACCCTAGATCCCGAGCTCTACAGCTTCCTGACGCCGGATGCTGCTCTTTCATTTGAAGACTTCAGTGGTCTTGGAACCTCCCCTCCTAGATTTGAGTATGGAGAAAGCTCTGCCAGAGTTCGATCCAGCTGTCCTTGTGCTTCCAGCCTTGCCATGGATGGAGGCTGATTTACCGGATACTGCTTCCGTCCCCTGATTCGAAACTTTTATCAACTTTGCATTTTCAACTATATTCTGAGATTTAATTTTTAATGAACGAAAAGCTAAAAACCTACGGGCTACAAGAGATTAAAAGATGAAAAAAAAAATGCTAATATAATTTTTAAGGAAAAGATTAAAAGATGTAAATTGGATACTAGAGTGTGACTGCAGTTTTCATCGTTTCTGTTGGGTACTGCATTAAACTACAGTGTTTGAGGCAACAAAACAGAACCTCACAAACACCTTACTTGTAGAACCTTTTCATCCAGCAATATTCTTCGAACAACTTTGTCCCAGTTTAGAGTAACCGCCAAAACAAAACTTTACAAACATAACATATCATTCTGAAAACCCAAACCAACCCACGACTCACAATGATAAAATCTAATAAGAAATAGCTAGAATCCACTAAATCCATGAATCATGCGCCTCATCCTAGTCACTGAGGAATCCACATCAAATAACAAGTAATCTGACTTGATACATTGTTCAATAATTTCAATCAAGATTAAGCAAAGCCAGACTCTCCACAAAAGGACTAACGGAAAAGGGTGGTGCCATGCCGTAATCATCATAAGAAAATTCATCCCACAAATTCCATGAATCAACAAAATCATTTTCTTCATGGCTATCAAGATTATATGAAAGTAAATCATAAAAACTAGAAACTACTGGTTCACCATTGTTTCTTAGACCCAAGACTTCCGTCTGAAATAATTCATTTACACCAATACTCATCTTTTTCTCCCAAAAGAACTCATCTATTGAATCGCCTTTCAATACCCACATGTCAAAATGACCTGCTCTCTCATCCTCAACAAAGTAAGCTATAGATTGACCAAATGGATGAAAGCCAATCCAAGGAGTTTCAACCCACTCTGGCAACAAGATTTCTCGCAATGTATCAGTCTTAGTATCAAAGCACACAAGTATTTGACAGTTCTCCGACTTGGACACCAACCAATATGCAACACCATTAACGAAAACAGAGTGATCCATGTTGATAGTACCTTTAAAAAAATAATCTTGACCCACCGTCTTCCATGAATTATTGTTTAGACTATAAATAGCAATCTTAACTAAATGGGGTTTAGGTGGACAGCACTTTGGATGAGGCTGCATAAGATAAACCACCACATAACCATTAAATTGTGGTAGAAACCCAAATGCTAAAGCAGACAAGCATACAGATTCAAACATACCAAAAAAAGGTGAATGCGGAAGAGTTGTATACTTATGAACAAGCGGATTCCACAAATATATGCCAGGGTCCAGCGAATAAGTCACGCAAAACAAACCATGTGAGTGTGCTATCCAGGTGGAGGGGGGCAAGTCAGGAAGATACTTAACTCTGCAGTATTCGTGACACTGTCTATCATCGAAACGTATTGTCATGAAATTGCTATAAGTAGCCCTGAAAGAGAGATATCTAGGACGATTAGGGTTATTCTTGTGATAATCTGTGTGGAGGGTGATGAAAGTAGGTGTCTTTATAAGAGAATTCCATGACTTTTGGATGCACCTGCAACGCAGTACATATTTCACAGGTAGTGTTTTAAGAACTTCTGCCAACAATTCGGGTGGTAAATCAGACAAAGTGGAAGGATTACGAGGATTCTTTTTTGACTTGATCGATTTCATCTTTGAGCTCTTTGACTATCAATTTCAAACTTTGACCTACACTGAATATGCTGCGGCGCCTTGGGGTTTAACTATACATACTAAACCAATTTGGGCTTTTATTCTACTCGGACTGGGGCCTACGGTTCCTACGACACACCGCACTATCAACATTTCTCTCCCTTTTCTTATACTCTCTTACTGTGTACACGTATGGATAAAACCGATCAATCCAATCCAAACCGATACTATTTCAACCGATCCAAATCGATTTTTTTTAAATTGATATATAACTGGATTGAAAAAAAGTTAAACCGATTTAAATGGGTTGGGTACGGCTTTTAATTTTTTTCTAACCGAACCAACCAACCCGATTAAAAAATAAATTAATTTAATAAAATATTTTTTATATCCATTATTACATTGGCCCATTTACATTTATATCAAGATTGAAAGCAGAGTGCCTAGTGCAGTACCGCGTAGCAGTAGTGCTAACATGTCTTTGTACCAGCCATGTATATTCATGTATTTTGTCATACAAACCATTAAAATACATGAAGCTGAGAGAAAGTAGCAACATTTTATCTATTATAGAAAATTTTATCTGTTATAGAAACTATGAGATGCAAATCGTATGTTAAATTTTTATCGCAATCATGTTATGCTGAAATGTATTAAACATATACCGAAACCTTTCATTCTCTCAGCAACCACAAAAATAATAACAATTTTTTATACAATTTTTTTTAATATTTATTCATAACCCGTCCAAACCGATCCAAACCGATTGGATTGGATTGGGTTGGATTATGAATTTAATTTTAATGGATGGGGTTGAAAATTTTTTAAACAGATTAAATTGGGTTGGGTCAAAAAATTATTCCAAACCCGCCCAACCCAAACCGTGTACACCCCTCTCTCTCAGAGACACTCTCTCTCTCACTCACACACTCTCTCTCACACAAAAAGATAACCTGGGAAAGAGAAAGAAGATTAGAGACAACAAGTAGAAGTGGCAGACAGAGTATATCAACATGATCAGAACATCAACACTATTCTCAGAAGCTTTCGCTTATCAGAACATCAACACTAAGCTTTCGCTTACATCACCCTCTCCCAACTTAACTAATTATTTTTCCAAAAATCAAACCCTTTTTTCAAGAAGACTTATTCAATGTAGAGGTTCCTTCTCGAAATGGTCATATACGAGGAGATTTATATGGCTTTTATTCTGGGTGGTGATTTATGCACACCCCATATTTATTTATGCACACCCTACATTTAGTTTGGACAAAAAATAACCTTAATTTTGATCTTCATATGTCAAACTTATTCCATTTTTTACCTTGAGGCCAAATCTTAATAGAAACTCAATAAATGAATATACTTAGGAGTAAGAAAATATATTCGAGTTTATTTGTTTATCGATAAATGGATATTTTATTCAATTATTGATAAATGAATATAGACAACTATTTTATTTTAAAGCTATTCTTAATAAAAGGAATCCAGTAGATTATACCAAGAACGGAAAGGAAATAAGAAGAGAGTATAGTACTAGAGTTCATAACTAACAATGCAGATTTGGTGGATGGAGAATTATTAGCTAAGGTGGTCACTAGAAATGAGGCAGATATCTCTAAGGCGCTATTGCAGATACATCATAGGAGCTTGCCACGAAAAGATAAGAAAGAGGTGCTTTCTCAGAATGAGCAGGTTCGAGTTGGTGATGCGTCAATGAAGGAACATCTAGTTAGGTTGATGTAAGGAATAATGCAAACCCAGCAGTGAAGTGGACATTCCAAAGGAGAAAAGGAAGAAACACGGGACAAACAATTGGAGAAAATAAATAAAAAGAAGTATTGACTGGAGCATTGACTGAGAAGGGCAAAATAGGAATTTCGTGGCAAGGGGTATAAATAGAATGAGATTAGGGTTGAGAATGTTATGTTGAATATTGTTTAGATCTGAGAATTTGGGAGGCGACCTCTTCCTCGAATTGGGCCTTTATCTTGTAATCTTTTCATTTATTCTGTTTGTTTTGACATTTAATCAAACTCCAGTCTTATTATCAGTCTCAGCTTCATCTCGTATATAGTTAATTTGTTATAAAGTGGTATCAGAGCAGTTCGTCATGGGACCTCCAACGGCGGCGCAGAGAATGGAGTTGTTGGATGAGCAGATAGCAGCGATACATACATCGATACGAGTTACTGTGGCTGAAGAAGTGACGGCCGCCATCAAAGGGGCAGTGGCCGCAATGGAGCAAGCGTTGACAAACCGTTTCACTAACAGCTTCGAAGAGACACTTCAGAGGCAGGAGATTAAAATCGATGAAACAACAACTCGATTAGAGGGGCGAATAAGCAAATCGCGAGAACACCAAGAACATATGCTCGCTCTCCTCAAAGATGACCAGTTACGTTTTCAATCGGAGGTACATGGGGCTTTAAGAGATCTCCTGACCAAAGACAAGGCACCGTTGAAGCTATCAGAGGTACCCTGTAACCCTAGTTTAATTACTGATGTGGAGAAAATAGGGGAAACAGGGATGGGTGAGAGTAGTAGTAGAAATAAAGGGGTTAGGGAGGAAGCGAGTCATGGGGGACAAGGGTCAGGTGGTGGTCCAGGTGGAGGGCCTGGTGGCGGAAGTGGTGGTGGACTAGGCATTGGATACACAGGTGGGGAGGAGCGAATTGGAGGTTTAAAAAATTGGATATGCCATTGTTTGATGGAACAAATCCAGATGGATGGATTTTGCGGGCGGAGAGGTACTTCCAATTTTATAGACTAACGGAGGAGGATAAGATTGAAGCGGCGGTGGTGGCGCTAGAAGGAGACGCCTTATTGTGGTTCCAGTGGGAACACAAATGGCGACCCATACTGAATTGGGATGAGATGAAGGCAATGATTCGCCGAAAGTTCAGATCAACAGCCATGGGAACCTTGCACGAGCAGTAGTTAGCCCATCAACAAACTGGCAGTGTGGGGGAATATCGGAGGAGATTTATTGAGTTACTCGCACCATTAGATCGAGTACCGGAGGAGATTGCCAATGGCCAGTTTCTGAACGGATTGAAGGAAGAAGTTAAGGTGGAGGTGCGACTACTAGGGCCTGGAAATTTGGATAATGCCATGGATTTGGCCCTGATGGTGGAAGATAAATTGCGTATTGGCAGTCACAAAAAAGAGTTTAGCAGAGGGGGTTACACCACAAGTGGCAGGGTAGCAGCTCAAAGTTCACCCGTGTGGTCAGCACAAGGCAGTACAGGGCAAAATTCGATGGGAACTAGAGCACCTAGTGTTTATTCAAATTCGAGCCAGTCGGTGATATCAACAGGGGGAAGTGGGCCAGTTAGGAGATTGACTGATAAAGAGTTACAGATGAAAAGGGAGAAAGGATTGTGCTACCGGTGTGATGACAAGTGGTCTGTGGGGCATCGATGTAAGAGAAAAGAGCTTAGTGTATTACTCACGTGCGAAGGGGAGGAGGAAGAGCCAGAATTGAGTCCTCACAGTCAAGTGTCGGAAGAGAACAATGAAGTGTACCCTAGCTCACCACAACCAGAGATCTCACTTAATTCGGTGATGGGGCTTACTAGTCCACGAACAATGAAGCTTGTAGGGCAGATTGGAGGGAGTGGGGTTGTGGTGATGGTAGACCCAGGGGCTACACATAATTTCATCTCGAATGAAGCTATAAGGAAGTTAGGAATCCCAGTAACACCGTCTCAAGAATTCGATGTATCCTTGGGGACAGGGGAAGCAGTAACAGGGAAGGGGGTGTGTAAATCAGTGGTGCTGGAAATGCAGGGCATGGTAATAGTGGAGAATTTTTTGCCACTGGACTTGGGAAATTCTGATGTGATTTTGGGGATACAATGGCTAGAAAAATTGGGAACTACGACAACCAATTGGAAAACTCAAACCATGCGATTCCAACTGGGCAATGAGACAGTGACATTAAAAGGTGACCCATCTTTAGGGTGGAGTGGAATTTCCTTGAAGGCAATGCTACGTCAGTTGAGAAAAGAAAAGGCAGGGTACTTAGTTGAATTCAACTTTCTGGGAAAAATCGGTGGGAGTGACAAAGGAACCTCAGATTGCCCAGAGTTCTTGGAACCAGTATTAGATAAGTACACACAGGTGTTTGAATTACCAGTAGGGCTACCCCCTACACGCAGCCATGATCACGCCATCATATTAAAAGAAGGGACGGATCCTATAAATGTCCGTCCGTATCGATATCCTCAAGTACAGAAGAACGAGATTGAAAGATTGATAAACGACATGCTCAAGGCCAAAATTATTCAACTATCAACGAGTCCATTTTCAAGCCCGGTGCTGCTCGTGAAGAAAAAAAATGGCTCGTGGCGCTTTTGCGTCGATTATCGAGCATTGAACAAGGCTACAGTACCAGATAAGTTTCCGATACCCGTTATAGATGAATTATTGGATGAGTTACGGGGGGCATCGGTGTTCACAAAGCTCGATCTTAAATCAGGTTATCACCAAATTCGAATGAAGGAGGATGATATTCCTAAAACGGCGTTTCGCACACACGAGGGGCACTATGAATTTTTGGTGCTACCTTTCGGATTGACTAATGGACCGGCAACGTTCCAAGCAATAATGAATGAAATTTTCAGACCCTATTTAAGGAAGTTCGTATTAGTCTTCTTCGATGATATCCTCATTTACAGTCGGAGTAATGAGGAACACGTCAAGCATGTCGATACGGTTCTGAAGATCTTACAAGAGCACCAGCTATTTGTTAATCGAAAGAAGTGTGAGTTCGGTCAAAAGCAAGTCGCCTATTTGGGTCATATAATTAGCCAAGAAGGAGTGGCAGTGGATGGTTCCAAAATTCAAGCAATGCAAGATTGGCCCCTACCAAGAAACATCAAAGAACTCCGGGGGTTTTTAGGATTAACCGGCTATTGCAGAAAATTCATACAAAATTATGCAAGGATAGCGGCACCTTTGACTGAGCAATTAAAAAAAGACAGTTATCACTGGAATACAGAGGCTACAGCAGCGTTTCAGGCTCTCAAGAAAGCCATGACCGAGGCACCCATTTTATCACTTCCAGATTTTGAACAAGAATTCGTTATTGAGACAGACGCCTCCGGCTTCGGGGTAGGAGCAGTGCTATTGCAGAATAAACATCCTCTTGCCTACTTTAGCAAGCTGTTGGGGCCCCGCAACAGGCTCAAATCGATTTACGAAAAAGAATTAATGGCAATTGTGTTTGCCGTTCAAAGGTGGAGACATTATCTAATGGGAAGAAAGTTTGTGGTTCGCACGGACCAACAAAGCCTGCGTTTCTTATTTGAACATCGAGAAGTGGGAATGGAATATCAAAAGTGGGTTTTCAAACTAATGGGGTTCGACTTTCAAATTCAATACAAACCAGGGGCAAGCAACAGGATAGCCGACGCCTTGTCGCGTGAATATGTGGGGCAAACTGAATTAGCCACATTGGTAACAACTTGTGGTATTCCATGGAATGATATAGCGTCTCAAATCAGGCTCGATCCATTCATTCAAAAGGTACTGGAGGATATCAAGAAGGGGGAGACAGCACCTAAGGGATACATAGTGGATCACGATATTTTGAGGCATAGAGGACGGATTGTTTTACCAGCAAAATCAAAGATAGTGGAACAAATCTTGAGTGAATATCATGACAGCCTCATTGGAGGGCATGCTGGGGATTTTAAAACTTATCAACGGATTGCACAGGAGTGGTATTGGTTGGGTATGAGGAAACGTATCCAATTATATGTGCAAGCGTGCCCAGTTTTGTCAGCAAAACAAATCAGAATCCTTGAGCCCGGCTGGTCTGCTTCAATCGTTACCCATTCCTACAAGAATCTGGGAAGACATTTCTTTGGATTTCGTGGATGGATTGCCCCGTTCCCAGGGCTTTGATACAGTGCTGGTAGTCGTGGATCGTTTATCGAAATACGCCCACTTCATAGGTCTGAAACACCCCTATACAGCCCCATCAGTAGCTACGGTGTTCATCAAGGAGGTAGTAAAACTTCATGGGGTGCCAGCGACCATTGTGTCGGACAGGGACAAGGTGTTACTCAGTCTATTCTGGAGAGAATTATTCCACTCACAAGGCACCAAACTGCACCGTAGCTCAGCCTACCACCCGCAGTCAGATGGGCAGACTGAAGTAGTAAACAAAGTCATGGAGAATTACTTGCGTTGCTTTATCAATGGACAACCCAATTCATGGGCCAAGTGGCTGCCTTGGTTAGAATACTGGTACAACACTTCTTATCAAGTTTCAATAAATAGCACTCCTTTTAAGGTGGTATACGGGCGAGACCCACCTCACTTGGTCCGTTTTGAGAAAGGCAGTACTGTTGTGGCAAGCTTGGAAGAACAGTTGGTGGAACGAGACGCCATACTGGATGACATTAAGGCCAATCTGTTACGAGCACAACACCGTATGAAGAAATATACTGATGTGCACAGAAGAGATATCGAGTTCACAGTGGGGGAGATGGTGTATCTTAAGTTACAACCTTACCGCCAACAGTCTTTGGCCAGGCGAGTTTGTGAGAAATTGGCAGCACGTTTTTATGGTCCATTCATGATTACGGAGCGGATTGGTAAGAGGGCATACCGATTGGAGCTACCCCCAGATTGCAAACTCCATAATGTATTCCATGTGTCGCAATTAAAGCAAGCTATCGGTCAGCAGCCGTGTAACCCGACTATACCACCACAAATGACAAGGGATTTAGTACTGGATGTGGAACCCCTGGCAGTGATGGGCATCCGAAATGCAGGGGATGGGAGTGGCAGAACAGAGGTCTTGATCAAGTGGATGGGCATGGCGGACTGGGAAGCTACTTGGGAAGATTCCCACCAGATTACGGAGATGTTTCCTTCTTTTCACCTTGAGGACAAGGTGCAAGTTTGGGCCCGGGGTAATGTAAGGAATAATGCAAACCCAGCAGTGAAGTGGACATTCCAAAGGAGAAAAGGAAGAAACACGGGACAAACAATTGGAGAAAATAAATAAAAAGAAGTATTGACTGGAGCATTGACTGAGAAGGGCAAAATAGGAATTTCGTGGCAAGGGGTATAAATAGAATGAGATTAGGGTTGAGAATGTTATGTTGAATATTGTTTAGATCTGAGAATTTGGGAGGCGACCTCTTCCTCGAATTGGGGCTTTATCTTGTAATCTTTTCATTTATTCTGTTTGTTTTGACATTTAATCAAACTCCAGTCTTATTATTAGTCTCAGCTTCATCTCGTATATAGTTAATTTGTTACAGTTGATAGGAGGTGAAAAGCAAGGACATGAGCAACCTTGGTTCTTGATGGGAAAGAAGAAAAGTATCCCCCTCAAAATCCCCCCCAGAATGCCTAACAAACAATTACCACCAAAGTTCTCTTATAATAAAGGTCACTCCACAGTGCACTTTATGTAGGATGAGGATAGTTCTATGCAGCAAGGCATCAATATTTCCTATGTCAATGCTGTCAAGTTTGGTAGTCCTAAACACACTAAAACCCCATTCAACAGGACTACTAAGGCCGAGGAGACTATAAAACTACCTCACAATGTTTTTGTCCACAACATTCCAGAAAATGCGGGGTTAGCAGAATTAAAGAGCTTCTTTAATAGGTGGGGAGACATCAAGGATATCATTCTTTCTAGGAAAAGGGACAAATTCAACATAAGATTTGGATTCATTGTCCCTCTTAATGGAGGCAACAAGGCGAACTTCAAAGGCAATATCTTAACAGTCAAGATTGCAGGGAAACCAGAAGCTCCCAAGCCTAATCAACCCCCAGAAGTGGAGGTCAAATCCAAGCCAACAGTTAAGAAAGACCCTCAATTTGCTCCTTTTGACCCTAAAGTGATAGTTGAGGAAAATGGTATCTTCTCAGACAAGAAAGAGTTTCTAAATCATAGAGTAATCAGAATGGCTGTTGATGAAGAGGTGAAAGAAGAAATGGAAGCTAGCTTGATTGCTCACTCTAGGCAAAGAGAAACCACATCCTCTCTTAGAAGCAAGCTATCCAAAGAGGGACTGTCCCTAATCAAAATTAAAAGCTTATCACCTTCCAAGTTCCTTCTAACCTTTGAGTCTAAGAAAGAAAAAGATAAAAAAAATAAACTTCTTCGCAACCTCATTTTTCAAAGTCTTGCGTCCTCCTGAAAGTTTTTAGTCTTGCTCTCATAGCAAGTTTTTAGTCTTGCTCTCATGGCAAGTTTTATCTGTCCTTTTTTGGCAGCATTTATAATTTAGCTTTCCTGGTCCCTTACTCATTCAGTCACTTTAATTATCTCCTGTTCTTTCATATCGACTTATTTATATCCTTTCGTTCAACGTCTCTTATGGCACGTATGGAGGGGTCATTGGAAAACATGTACGCAAACTTAGTTCTTGAGGAGGAGGAGGTTGATGAGATAGATATTGGCAGTGTGAAAACCGCCGAAGTAAGGCAAGACTATGTCCTGGTGGGGAAGTTCTTGACGGACAAAAATATCAACTTTAATGCTATGAAGAATGTCATCGCATCGTTATGGAGGCCAAAAGAAGGTATGGAGATCCATGATTTGGGAGGCTTTCGATACTCATTCGTGTTCTATCACAAGCTAGACTTGCAGAAAGTTATAGATGGGGGTCCATGGGCATTCGAACAAGCCATGTTGGTTCTTAAACAGTTGAAAGGTGATGAAGATCCACACTTAATACCCTTGAAGGAAGCAGAGATGTGGATTCAAATACATGACATCCCTAGAGGCTTTTTGTCTGATGTCGTCCTTAAAAGTATTGGAGCATCTATTGGTAGCTTCATCAAATCAGATCCTGCAAACTTAGAGGGATCCTGGAAATCGTTTGCACGTATTAGAGTGGCTATAGACATTGAAAAACCGATAAAACGAAGAATGAAGTTAAAGAGAGAAGGAAATGTATGGAATTGGATTAACTTCAAGTATGAAAGGCTGGCCACATTTTGCTTCGTATGTGGACGAATAGGTCACTCTGAACGGGATTGTAATGTGGTGTATGCAAACCCGGATAAAGTGGTAGACAGAGCTTATGGCCCCTGGTTACGTGCTACTACGAAAAATGCAAACGCTAATGCTGGATCAAGGTGGTTGAGGAACACTTCTGATGGAGAACAACAATGGTCAAAACCAGGTACTTCAGCGAGGCAGTCAATCACAGAACAAGAAATGACTGGAAACAACCGGAGTACAAAGTTCTCAGAGATCGATGGAGTAGTCAAAGAAGTAAATGCCGAGGATAGTGCTATTATTATTAAAAGTAGTGAAAAAGAGGAAATGCATGTGAAAGAGAATATTGCAAAGCAAATGGAGGGTTATGGGGGTGAGGAAAAAGGTTCTGAAGACATGGGAATATTGGATTTAAAAAGAAAAAGGAGGGAACAAGAGGAAAAATTAAATAAAATTCAAGACCATCCCACTGACATGGAAACACAATATGGTGACAACCAGTTTTCAAAAAACGATATGTTGGCGAGTGCTGCTTTGCAGGCTCGCCATTCATCATGAATACCTTAGCTTGGAACTGCCAGGGTATGGGTTCCCCTGGGAAGATTCGGTTCCTTAAAGATATAACCCGTTTGGAGAAACCGTCTTTTGTGTTTTTATGTGAAACAATCAGTAGCTATAAGAAAATGGAGGAGTTGTGCGCTATTCTTGGCTTCGAAGGTTTCGTAGCAGTGGAGCCACAGGGTAGAAGTGGTGGTATTGCCATGTTTTGGAAGAACGCGGAAAGGGTCACGCTGTTGAGCTATTCTCGTTCGTATATTGACATTGTGGTTAGCTCTTCTGGAAAGGATGATTGGCGTTTGACAGGTATCTACGGGGAACCTTCGAGATCCCAGCGTCATAAGACATGGGACTTGTTGAGAAACCTAGCTAGGGATGCTAATCTCCCTTGGTGTCTGGTTGGAGACTTCAACAATGTCACGTCGCAGATAGACAAAAAAGGTGGATCTCTGTACCCTACCCATCTGATCGAGGGCTTCAAGGAGTGCATGCATGATACGGATCTGCAAGACTTAGATATTATTGGCCATCAATACACGTGGGAAAGAGGCAGAAACACTGATCACTGGATAGAAATTCGTCTAGATAGAGTCCTTGCTAACCCTTTGTGGCTGGACAACTATAAGCTGGCAAAAGTTTACAATATGGAAGGATCCCCATCCGATCATAGCCCTCTTCTATTAATTCCAGAGCAGCAGTCAAGAGGAAGCAAAAAACGCCACTTTCGCTTCGAAAATGCATGGCTAGTAGAGCCTATGTGTTTCCAGATTATTAAGGATGGTTGGGAACAAGGAAGCAATGACGATTTTATGCAGAAAATAAGAAGATGTGCAGAAATCTTGGAGACTTTGGGTCGAGAGATTACGGGCTGTTTCAGTAAGAGGATCAAGGAATGCAAAAAAGCTCTAAAGCTTTTAAGAAACAAAAGAGATTCCCATTCAGTCACAGCTTACGAAAATGCTCGCAGACAACTTCATTTGGTGTTAGATCAAAAAGAGATCTTCTGGAAGCAAAGGTCCAAACAAATGTGGTTACAAGCAGGTAATAAGAATACTAAATATTTTCATGCGACATGCAGTAAGAAAAAGAGAAACAACCACATTCAAAGATTAAAAAACGAGAATGGGACATGGGTGGATTGGCAAAGTGGCTTGCCAGAGCTAATCAAGAATTACTTCCAACTCTTATTCACAACAGGTCAAACACATACAGAGGAGGTTCTAAGTTGCATCAATAAGTCTATCTCTGATCAACAGAACACAGAATTATTGGGGCCTGTCACGGAGGAAGAAGTTAAATTAGCAGTTTTCAACATGCATCCTGACAAAGCTCCGGGGCCAGATGGCATGACCCCGGCATTTTTTCAGAAGAATTGGCAGGTTATTGGTAAGGATGTAGTGCAGGTGATTAGGCATTTCTTCGAAAACGGAGCAATTCCAGATCACATAAATGACACCAATATCGTTCTTATCCCCAAGAAAAAGTACCCTACATCGATCTCGGACATGAGACCTATAGCCTTATGTAATGTAAGTATGAAAATTATCACCAAGGTGATTGCTAATCGTTTGAAAGGAGTTCTGGATTCAGTCATCTCAGATACGCAAAGTGCGTTCTTGCCTGGGCGCTCCATCACTGATAACATCATGATTTCATTCGAAATTATGCATTATTTGAAGCGTAAAAAGTTTGGAAAAGAAGGTTTCATGGCTTTAAAACTGGACATGTCAAAGGCTTACGATCGAATAGAATGGAAGTTCCTGAGAGATATTTTGACAGCTATGGGCTTCAGTGACAAGTGGATAAGTTTAGTCATGCAGTGTGTGTCCACAGTTGAGTATAATATTATCCATGGGGAGTTCGAAATTAGTCCTATTATCCCGACTAGAGGGTTGAGACAAGGGGATCCGCTATCCCCTTATCTATTTGTTATCTGTGCAGAAGGCCTCACGGCATTGATCAAGTGTTTTGAAGCTAGAAAGTGGGTTCAGGGTATCAAGATATGCAAACGAGCTCCAGTAATCAATCACATGCTTTTCGCAGACGACAGCTACCTGTTTTGTAAGGCTGACTTGAATGAAGCAGGGAAAATAAAGGAATTACTGTCAACCTATGAAAAAGCCTCGGGTCAACAGGTTAATATAAACAAGTCGACGATTTTCTATAGCGCAAATGTTATTGAATATAACAAGCAGTTAATATGCAATGAGCTTCAAATCAAGGAGGCTGATGAGGCTTGCAAATATCTGGGGCTTCCTAATATCCTGGGAAGAAATAAAACGGTAATCTTTAGCTATCTTAAGGATAGAGTGTTAAACAACATCCAGAACTGGAACGAGAAAAACATGTCGAAGCCTACAAAAGAGATCCTTCTTAAGATGGTGGCGCAGGTCTTACCTTCATACGCAATGAATGTGTTCCTTCTCCCCCTTGAGCTCATTCGAGATATTGAAAAGAGTATGGCGAAATTTTTCTGGAATTCTTCGAAGAATCAAAGCTCAAAAATAATTTGGATGTCTTGGGATAGATTGGCGAGACACAAACAAACAGGAGGTTTGGGATTTCGATATCTTCGAGACTTCAACTTAGCCATGCTTGGAAAACAGGGTTGGCGCCTGGTTACTAATCCGAACAGTTTGGTAGCCCGTGTTTATAAAGCCAAATACTATCATAATAAAGATTTCATGGAGGCTAGCTTAGGTAGTAGCCCTAGTTTTATTTGGCGGAGCATTCTCGAAGCAAGGAAAGTAATCTCAGACGGAGCGATTTGGAGAATAGGCAACGGCAAAGATATTCAAATCCTAAATCAGCCTTGGTTGAACAACAAGGAAAATCCTTATGTCACGACGACTTCCCCAGTCCTAGTAGCACAAAAGGTTGATTCTCTTTTTTGCATTGGCACGAAGGAGTGGGATTTAGAGATTATTGAGGATGTGTTTGACAGTAGAGATCAACAAGTCATATTGAACACCAAGATCGAACAAGACTTAGAAAAGGATGTGTTAAGCTGGAAGTTAGAGCATTCAGGCCACTACTCTGTCAAGAGTGCTTACAAGCTGATGCAGTCTCAGAAAGAGGATTGGAATGCAGGTGCTCCTGTTAACTTATGGAAGACGCTGTGGAAGATTAAAGCCCCTCCTCCGGTTCTGAACTTAATTTGGAGAGCCTGTACATCGTGTTTACCCACGCTAGTACAGCTTCAATCAAAGCATGTAGACATCAGTATTATATGTCCTGTTTGCAAGGATGGTATCGAGTCTATCTTTCACGCTTTAGTTCAATGCAAGATAGCTTCTGCGTGTTGGAAAATCTTTGACCCAGGTATTAACACAGAGGATAATATGGAGTTTCCGGTATGGCTAGAGACCAATATGCAGGGTCAATCGATCAAGAACAAGGCAAAGATTATCACTCTCTGTTGGTCGATTTGGAGGGCCAGAAATGATCTTGTTTGGAAGGGCAAGAGAGGGCCAGTGTTGAGAATCATTGCTAAGGCTTGGGAGTTTCTTTCACAGTGGGTAAATGCCCAGAGTCGAAGTATTGTTGCACCTATAACTCACGCAGCTGCAGGTGATGGTGCGGTTTCCTGGGTAAAGCCACAAACAGACGAAGTAAAGATTATAGTTGACGCAGCGATTTTTGCCAATCGAGGTGCCTCAGGGATGGGACTAATAGCCAGAAATCACAACGGCCAATTGCTCCTAGCCAAAACGAAGATTGAAGCAGAGCATATGAACCCAACTTTGGCGGAGGCTATAGCGATCAAAGAGGCATTAAGCTGGGCTAAAGAAATGAAATGGCACACAGTTACGGTGGAATCAGATTGTCAAGTAGTGGTTCAGTTGATTCGGAGTTCGATCCCCATGAGATCCAGACTCGGCAAGGTGGTGGAGGACTGTAGAGATCTTTTACGAATTTATAACAATTTTCAGTTGTATTTTATCAAACGATCTGCGAATATGTCGGCACACGAGCTTGCTCAAGTGTCTCATATGTATCCTGATCGTATCTTTGACTGGGGTCTGTCCCAGGCAGAGTTAAGCAGTGTATCCTTCAAGAAATATGAATCATTCCGCATTTCGTCAAAAAAAAAAAAAAAAAAAAGAAAGAAAAAGATAATATGGACCTAGGATAGTTAGACCCATGGTTCTCTTCCTTCATGGAACCTAGTCACAAAGAGCTAGTAAGGCCTCGAAGAGCTTGGCTAAACTGCGATGGACTGCCAATCAGCCTCTGGAGTCAGTCCAACTGGGATAAAATAATAGAAGAATGGGGCTCGTTCTCACATGTTGAAAATTGCAATCCTAACGATGATTTCCTAGTTAACCCTTTAGTGTGTATTCTAACCAATAAAGTTCAGAAAATCAAGGAAACATTCAAGTTTCTAATAGGTGAAGAAAGCTTCTGGGTTGTTCTCAAGGAGGTGTCCTATTTCACTCGAGAAATCAAGGAGGATAAAGATCAAGAGATTAAAAAATCTAAGGAGGAAGAAGAAATTCATGAGGCTAATAGCAGAACTCATCTTAATCCCAACGAAGTAGCTAGTAAGCCTGCAGATAGACATGAATCAACTCAAGAGGTGTAAGAGGAAACCCTTACTTTCAATTAAATTAAACCTCCCTCTAAATCCCCTAGCTAAAGTGTGGGATATCAGAGACAATGCATTGGAAAGTGGGGATTTATCTCCAATAGCTGAAGATAATTGTTCGATTGAAAACTTTCTTTCAGACAGTAGTGTGGAGGTGGAAGTAAACACCATGGATGATTTTAATGTCAAAAACCTCAAACTAGGAAGTAAGGTGGGAAGGCCCAGAAAGAACCCCAAAATCTCCTACTTCTTTGAGATCAGAAGGAATAATATTAAAAATCCACGTCGTTCAAAAAAAGGAAGGAAGGCTTCAACCAGGTATCTTTTCCAGTTTCCTAAAGAGGCAAATCATATGGCAATAATTCCATTTCCTCAGAGTGAGCAAGTTGGTACCTCAAAGGTAAATGAAAAACAAGAACTAGTAGGGCAAATATTAGAAGTGGGGGAGTTGATGGGACTCATTGCATCGGAGGAAAGAAGCCATGCATCAGAAGTCATTCTCAATAGTCTATCAAATTGATCTCATATCGCTTCATCGAGAATCAGTATTTGATTTACCCATGAATAATCTATCAATATTCAATTGGAACATTAGAGGTATATGTAATTTTGGAGCTAGAAAGAATCTTTCAGAATTCATTTTAAAGCATAGACCGAGCATTATCAGCATACAAGAAACAAAGTGTACTAATTGGTCGGATTCTATGAAGGATATGATTTGGTCAGTTCGGGGACTTGGATGGATAGATGCAAAGGCTCATGGTCTGTTAGGAGGAATTTATTGTCATGGGACACCTCATTGATTTCAAAAATTGAGGACATGGTTACTAGACACTGGATCCATCTTCGAGGTAGAGTAATATCAGACTCTATGATTTTTAACATAGTAAGTGTTTATGCTCCTTAGACAATAGTAGGGAAAAAGAAAATGTGGATTGATCTGCAACATCTATTGCAAAGATTTCAGGGTGAACCTTTCTGCATCATTGGAGACTTCAATTGCATCAAGAGTGGCAAGAAAAAGGATGCTTGTGAATATAGAATGAAAGACTCTCGTATTTTTAACGAGTTCATCAAGGATAACTTGTTATGGGATGTACCTTTATTGGATTTCAAATTTACCTGGTTCGGGACAATGGATAGAAAAAGTAAGCTAGATCGAGCCCTCGTTAATTCATATTGGCCTGGTGGAAATACTTGGCATCTTTTAGGAGATTACAGGAAATCTTCAGATCACATTCCGATAATTCTTAGAAGGAGGATGATTGATTGGGGTCCTTTGCCTTTCAGGGCCTTTAACTATTGGCTAGATAATGCAGAATTCAAGGAGTGGTTGAGCAATAATATGAACTCACAAAACATCTCCATCAAAGCTCCTAAAGATTTTTACTCATGGAGAACGGTGAGATATTAGGCCAAAAAGTGGTGCATGAACCACAAGTCGGACATCTCTGCTCATATTTCTCTCTTAGAAGACAAACTAGCACAAGCTGACAAGTCAGGCATGCCTCCACATGAGAAAATGGTGATTACTGAAGCGCTGAACAAGGCATACAAGGTCATAGACTCAATTATTAAACAGAAGGCAAGGTTGAATTGGGATCTAAAAGGAGAGACTAATTCCAAATTCTTCATCAATATGTCAAGTTCAGAAATAGAAAGAATACTATTCATGGAATTAACACATACAATGGATGGATCTCTGAACCAGAAGACATCAAAAAATTCTTCATGAAGTATTTTCAAAAAGTTTTCACTCCTAATTCCAATATTCTGCATCTCCATCTTGAAACGCTAGCACCTTGCAAGCTGAGTGACCAAGATGCTCGAGAGCTAACCTCAAATTTCTCGGACGCAGAGATAGATTTAGCACTAAAAAGTTTAGATTCGAGCAAGGCCCCTGGGCCAGATGGTTTGAATGGAGCCTTCATTAAAGAATCCTGGCCTTTTCTCAAGAATGAATTCTCAGAAATGATGAAGGCATTCCATACAAGTAGAATATTGCCTCATGGACTAAATTCATCATTCATCACGTTGGTGCCTAAATGTGAGGGGCCCAAAGAGGTAGGAGACTATCGACCCATCAGCCTAATTAATTTCTCGATGAAAATTTTGCTAAAAATATTAGCAAACAGAATAAGCAAGGTTCTAAAGGTCCCGGTTTCAGAGCATCAATCGGCCTTCATCAAGGGCAGAAGTATCTCAGACAGCATCCTCATTGCTAATGAGGTGGCTCATAGCATTTTGAGCAGGAAAAGCAAGGGAGTCATATTCAAAATTGATTTTGCAAAGGCCTTCGACTCAGTAAACTGGGTCTTCCTAGAAGACACTTTGAGAGTAATGAATTTCAATGAAAAATGGATAGTATGGGTCAAATCTATTCTATCAATAGCTCGTCCTTCAGTTCTAGTAAACGGCTCTCCATCAAAGGAATTCTGCATGTTTCAAGGGTTAAGGCAAGGGGATCCCCTCTCCCCACTCCTATTTAATTTAGTAGGAGAAATGTTACATCTCTTCTTTACCAAGGCTAGCACTCTGGGAATTTTTTAGGGAGTGGAACTGTCATCAGGTTCAAAAATCACCCATCTGCAATTTGCAGATGATACAATACTCTTCATTAAGAATGATCACCAGTCTATTCGGAGTATTAAGATTCTTCTCAAGCTATTTGAACTCATGTCTGGTCTAAAAATCAACTATCAGAAGAGTTTTCTATATGGATCAAGTGATGAGGATTATCGTGTGAATCATTGGGCTTCAATCCTGGATTGTAGAGTAGAAGTCTGGCCAATCAACTACCTGGGGGCGCAACTAGGGCATTCACCAAGAAACTCAAGGTTCTGGGACCCTCTGATAGGAAAATTTCATAAAAAGTTGAAGAGATGGAAGAATGTTGGAACTTCAATTGCTGGCAGGCTGATTGTGCTCAAAGCCGTTATCAATAGCATTCCTATTTACTGGCTTAACCTCTATAAAATTCCATCGGTGGTCATTGCTAAAATTGACAAAGTCCGCAGGGATTTTATTTGGAATGGTTGGGACAATTCTTCGACTAAAATGCACTTGATCAACTGGAAAATATTTTGCATGAGCATGCATAAGGGAGGTCTAGGGGTTTCTTCTCTCAAAGAAAGGAACATCTCTCTTCTAGCTAAATGGTGGTGGAAGTATAGGGTGGAAACTAACAGTCTGTGGCATAAGTTTCTCTTCAATAAGTATGGAGAATGGGAAGTTCTGTCCTCTAGTAGCACCTCAATCTCCCCAATTATGAGGAGCATCATATCAGTTTCAAAAGATCAACGTCTCAGTATATGTAGAAGAGAAGACTTCTTCTGGAAAGTAGGTAATGGCAGGCATATCAAGTTCTGGGATGATCATTGGTGGGGAGATAGTCCACTAAAACAAAGGTTTTCTAGGATTTATTCAATCTGTAACTTCAAAAGTGAGTCACTGTATTCCTTTTCAGTCAAGTGGAGACAGCAAAACAATGACAATAATCATTTCTGGAGGAGAAACCTAAGGAGCTGGGAAATGGAGGTGGTAGATTCATTGAACACTATCGTCGATAGTTTTGTATCTATCCAGAGCCCTGATATAGCCATTTGGAAATTAAACAAGGGCAGATACACTTCTAAGGATGGTTACAAACTGTTGACGGATAGCCAAGTAGGTGCATGGAACATGCCATGGTTGTGGAAATGTAAAATTCCTCCAGTTGTAAAAGTCTTCCTATGGAAAATAAGTCACAAAATAGTGCCAACCAAAAGGTTCCTTGTGTCTAGAAGAATGAATATCGATACTCCATGTTCATGGTGTGGCTTTTTACAAGAAGATCTCAACCATCACTTTTGGGAATATCCCTTAGCCAAATCGGTTTGGTCAAGCCTTACGACATGGCTCAATATAAATCAATTAAGTCTGGCAAACTCCACTTTCGACTTAAATGCAATTTTTCACATCAAACAAGACAAGGATCTTAGCAAGCATTGGAAGACTTTTGCAGCGGCCTCATTATGGACCATTTGGAGGAACAGAAATGAATGTATCTTTCAAAATATAAGAAATTCTTATCAAAACAGGGTCTATTTTCTCAAAGTCATCTCTCACAAATGGTTGTTTACTAGGAGGTATAATTCTATGTCCTTCAATGGATTGGAAAATGTCTGGATCCACAACCCAATGGGTAACCTAAAGCTACTTCGTCTGAACGCAAGAGAAAATCTAATGGGCCTTCTATCGTCTAAATACGACTTGGTGGGCTTCAGTGATGGAGCTTGGAAAGTCGATAGCTCAGGTCAAATAACATCGGGTATTGGAGGCATAGTGTACAAGAATAGGGAGCCCATATTTATCTTCCCAGGCCCAACTAATACCCCATCTCCTTTGGAGACAGAAATACCGGCATGCTACTTTCTTATAGGGGAACTCAAGAAATCTATTCATGCAAAAGCAAATATTGCTATTTGTACTGATGCTCATTGGTTACAGGAGGATTTTTCTAAGCACAAGGTATATGATAATACCTTAAGTAATTATCATGTTATATACTGTGATAGAGAGCTTAACAGAGAAGCTGATTTCCTGGCAAAAAATGGAAGAAGTTTGCATGCAATTCGTTCAGAGTGGTTTAGATCAGGGTAATAGGTAATTAGTATTATTCTCTCCTATTGTTTAGCTCAGAGTAATAGGTAATTAGTATTATTAAGCCCCAAGATTGTCTCATGTCAGAACTCTACCGAACACCATCATCTAAGTTTTATCGGGGAACCTAATTTCTCTCTACCAGCTTATTGGGTGCATATCCACGCCTCTCTCGAAATATTAAATTGTCTGCAGCAAGCAAAATCTTTTCAGAATCATGTAGAGTTCCAAGGATTTCATCTCCTATCCAGTAGAATGCATTAGTGTAGTTTTAAGAGACTCTTGACCTATAAATTAGAGAGCTGTTTGCTCAAACCCCAGCATAACTTCTCACTAATTCTATTCTCAGCCTCCTCCCTCATGGAATATCATTGAACCCTTACAAGACCAGGAGTTGTCAAAGTTAACGTGCATGGAGCTACTCCCTTCATCCCTTTTCCAAATGGCAACATTAATGGAATAGGTATGATCATGCGCAACTCAGAGGGTGAATTTCTCAAACTCTCGACTGGAGTGCTACCTGCTTCTTCCTCCATTGAAAACAAGCTCAATGCAATCCATCATGGTCTAATAACGGCATTTGAAGATAACTACAAAGATGTCATCTTAGAAACGGACAATCTTGATGCCTTCCAGATTCTCAAAAGCTTTCCTCACGGTGTACCTGAAGATCGGCATTCATTACCCAGCAGATTTTTATCAGACTTGACGACCCCAGGTGGTTGTGTACCATAGCTTTCATCTTTTCTGAGCGTAATCAGGTGGCAATCTACTTATCCAAGATAGGAGGAGAAAAGTGCAATCACCTCTTCACCCTTAAAAGGCCAATTGGAGCGGTTGAAGAGCTACTTAGCTTGGATTTAGGGTTTGGACACCTTAACCCTCATCACCATGCAGTGGAAATTCTACGCGATGAGGAAGACCCAGTGGACTTTGGTCCAGCATCCATTCCAGGTGAAGGATCATTAATCAATGCATACGCTTATCATGAGGAATTCTTCTCCATTGAATCTGAAAAAGGTCCAGTCATCACCCCAGTTCATGAGGCGGTTCAGGAGGACTCAATTTATGGGAAAGGATTTACTATCTAAAAGCCTCTTTATTCTTAGTATTGTCCAGGCCGTAGTCCTTGTTCCTTGTTCCTTTTCAGTTGTTAGTCGAGGTTTGGTCCTATGTTTTGGCTTGGGGATAGTTTTCATTTTGTTTAATTTCTAGTATCGTTAGTTGCTTTAGATTGTAGCTAGTTGCAGGCTCTAGCAGTATCTCCCCAAGTCTCATCAGCTCCTAAGTTGTATCTCTTATTTTAATGAACGTTGGCTTTTCTAACAAAAAACTATTTTATTTTATTTTCTTATGATAACATTGTTTTAACGAGATTAATTTATTTTACTCATTTATTTACCACATTATCTCAAGTCGTGATCAGAAAAATTATTTATTTGACGAGATTATTCATTTATCGAACATTCGTTTATCGAGGTTCTACTGTATTATGCAAAATAATTTTAATAATAATATGTTTTATCAATTTTAAAATTGAATTTTAATTATTAAATTTTTATTACTTTTCTTAATTTTATTAGTTCAATCATATAACTTACTATAAATATGAATTTTCAATTCAATTATTAACTAATAGATAATTACGAAAAAGAATATTTAGTTCAAATATATTTTATTATTTACTACAAAAACAATGAGTTATTCTTCGAGTAGCAATGTATGAAAGTTAATATAATAAAATAAAGTAAAGTTTATTTATTCGCTATGTTCCAACCCCATTGATAATTAATTATTCTGATACCTTTTTAAGTTAAGAAAGTTAACAAATGTAAACAAATTTATCTAATTATTTCATAATTATTATATTTCTAAAATAATATTCTTGCACATGGCTAATACAAAACTTATATTCCGATCCAAATTTTAATGAATTTGGATTTGTACTTTCCTATATTTCATGTTTCTTAATGGATATATGTTAATTAAATTTTTATATAAATATAAAAAAATTATGAAGAACGACATTATTTTTAGTAATTCGATCCCGACAAATTGTTCAAACTTAATGACGTGAAAATGAAAAAAAAACCGATCTTGTGTGACCGTATTATTGCCAAAGAAAAAATGTGAGCCATTTTTATCTATTTTGGAAAATTTATATTATTTTATATTATATTTATTAAAATTTTTGTTTATAATAATGATAAAAGGATAAAAAAAATTATATATAATGGTATCCTTACACTAAAGTCTGGTTCTCTTTTTGCGACCTAGTAAACCAAAGGATTAATATTGTGGCAAATTTACTAAGAAATGAAGATATTTTAGTCAAATTTATAAAAAAAAATATGCATAAATAAGTTTAGAATGTGCATAAATCAGCACCCTTTCTTCTACTCGGACTGGGCCTGCCATTCCTATGACACACCCCACTCTCAACATTTCTCTCCCTTTTCATACTCTCACTCTCTCTCTCTCTCACACAATTGTTAAATATAATAATAATAGTAATGAATAGTAGTAAATTAGTAATACAAGATGAAAGAGCAGCTCAGAAAACATAATTTGAAAAAACATTATAGGTCGGTTTCCTCTCTAACCCATATATATATATATATATATATATATATATATATATATATATATATATATAGTTAAGTTCTATGGAGACCAAATTTTTTAGTGGAGATCGGAGACCATATATCAATTAAAGCATTGCAAAACCTTATTCATTGAAAATCATGTTCATGAAAGTCACTATTTCATTCATTTCATTGAAAATCTTGAACTCGGTTAGTAACTCGGTTTTACCTTTCATGATTTTGAGCTTTGATGTCTTGATAAGAAGATAAAACATATTCACTATGTCTTGAAATAATTATTTTAATATTGTCACATATTCTTTTTGTTCTGATATTCAACAACATAAGTTCATATCCACAGTGTCTGAAGTGATTATTATTATCATTATTTTATTTTTCCTGTTTAATTTATATGATTACATAATATCCATTTGTTTATCCAAAATAAGTTAATCATTACTGTTGCACTTTGTGCGTTTATTAGAATTACAAAGTTTGGCAGTACGCCTTTTATTCCTTTTAATTGTGAAGGCTTAGAGAGTGGATTAGGTTAAAATTAAAATTCTCCTGCATCAAAGCATATATCATTATTCATATGAAATTTAAGAATAATGATGCAAGACTAAACAATCAAACTTATGACTTTCTCTCTCTCTTTCTCAATTTATATGAAACTTAAGAATAATGATGCTAGACTAAACAATCAAACAATAGGAATAGAACAAAATTATGGTGAAAAGCAATAATCGAAATCTTAACTATAACCGATAAAAATTAGAAACAATCACAAATCATGAGAATCAAACAACGCGACAACGCGAAAAATGAAATTTAAAACCCTAACTATATATTAACAACATCAATTAATGGATCATCGAAATTAAACAAATGCGAACAATTGTAAATAAGAGAAACCTTACATGAGCATCATAGTCGGCAGTGGACAAGATCTTCACCAGTCGGCGTGTAGTAGCTAATTTCCTCTCCTTCGGAATTGGTAGAGTTATGGACACGTCCAAATCATTGCGAGAAACTGTAACACCAGCGCCGAAAGAACCATACGTGGCGATACGATACGAGCATCTGGGAATGAGTTTGTGATGGTAGTGGTGAGATTGTGCAAAAGAGCGTTAAAAACATCCTGCCCGTCGCTTGGTAGCAAGAAATCCTCGCACTTTCCGATCAGGTAGGTATGAACAGATGTGGAAGGCCGATCAGGGTTTTCGACATCATATAGTAAAACAACCATGATCGACCGAAGAGAGAATCAGAGAGAGATTTTGTGATGATTTTGTGCGAAGAGAGAGAGAGAAAGAGTAGGGTTTTCAATCGGTAATTTGGAGAGAGAAAGACGACTAATTTTTCCCTCTACTTTTTATGTATTTAAAAATCAAACAAGGTACAACGACGTTTTGGCCTGGGGGAATATGAAAATTTTGTATTCTTTTTGTTTATATTAATAAAATTCACCAATTTGGTTCTCTTAATTCTTTTTTTTTTTGGAAACAGATTCTCTTAATTCTTATTCACTTGATTCTTTGGACTCAAATTTGTAGATTTTTTTTAGCTAACTTTTTCAATTAGCATGCGATGAAATTTTGTTTTGGTTAGTTCTCTTACGATATGAGCTAAGCTCTAATATAATATAACATGTAATGAAATTTATTTTCTAAAAGCAAGGAAATTTTTATTAAACTAAATTAAGTTCGGTCAAACTAATAATAGTTTGAGGAAACAATCCAATCTTACAAGTTCAAAATTAGGAGGGGTATTTGCTCTAATTATATAATGAGCAATTTTATTCCCGTCCTTTTTCACATGAGAACATTGGAAAAAATCAAAGAGTAATTCTAGAGATATAAAAAAAAATCAAAATCTAAATCTAAACTACATCGAACAATCTCATCAATGAATAAATACAGTAAGCTCAAACCTGAAGTTTTTGTTACTATCTTCCTTACTATTTCCAGTGCATCACATTCAAGGACTACGACAGCCCGAAATTCCATTCTTTTTACAATATTCAGACCATCACCTTGCAATTTTGTTCTTGTGAAATACTTGTGTGTCATATTTTAATTAAATTAATTTTCAATAAAAATATATCTAACTTCGCAAATAGAATATGAGTTAATTTGGAAAAGTTTTAAAAACAAGTTTAGAGATAATTATTGTTTAAGAAAAATGGCCCTAATGGTATTTAGATGGATATTTTTTTAATGACATGATCATAATAATCGAAAAATTCATGTAATTATGAAAATATTCCATATTTGTTTAGAATCTTTTATACTCCCTCCGTCCCATTTATTTTGGTCACATTTTTATTTTTTGTTGTCCCATAATATTTGTCCACTTTCCCTAATAAAGGTAAATAAAATTCTAAATATGTTAAAAATTTGTAAAGATAGTAATATTTAAGCTTAGTTATGGAAATTAAACAAAAAAATATAGTAAATTGGTAAAAACGTAGATTTTGATTGATGGACAAAATAAGTGAGACGGAGGAGTATCTCATATAAATTAGGTGAGTTTTACTCTTTTTTAGTTATTATCTTTTTTCATTACTTTTTTTTTCCCGTTCTATGAATGTCAAAGGGGAAACAAGTAGTTGACTATTTTGTCCACAACAGCAACATCAATTAAATTAATGAAGTTTCTTTTCTTTCTTTTTTCTTTTTTAAAAAAAAGGCGCGAAAAGCATCTATCTATTACCCTATACTAAAATAAAATCCCCTACCACCAATTTTCCTCCCAATATTCCCTTCTCTCTCTCTCTCCTCTTACTTTTTCAAATATTTATTTATCTCCTCTTCTCTCTCCTCTCACTTTACACTATTACTAGTTTTTTTTGCCCGCGCTCTGCGAGCGGGCGTTGATTAATCTTGTTTGTTAGAATTTTTTAAATGATAGAATAATATAAATATCGATTTAATAAAAAATAAATAAATTATGATGCAAAATGTTTTAGAATGATGGTATGTACTTTGTTTAAATTGTTTTATAAATATTTTCGACTCTATTTTTAGTTGTTCTTTTGTTGATTAAATAAAATCCTTTGAACTTGTAATAAAAAGTGAGAATTATGTTATTTTGACTAATATTTTTTTAAGTCAAAATACATTATTACAAAATCTTCATCTTCTTTGATTATTTTTTTCCCATATCGAAAGTTTCCAATGTTGCTGTCTCGTACCACGGTCATAATCAACATTGGGTTTGAGTATAAAATGGTATGATCTGTATGAGTATTTTAGTATCTAAGTATTTGCTTTGCTTCATCCTGCATTTGCTATAAATGCTTATAACCTTTGCAAATCATGATAATTGGTAGTGAAAGAATTGTTTTGAAATAACTGCTTGGTACTTAGATACTCAAAGTTATAGATGCACAATTAACCAATTGGTTTTGCTTAAGAAACGCAACACCTGCAATGCAATTACTTTTAGAGCCAAAAGTAATTGGGAAGATTAAAATCTTGCTTTTCTGAATTGACCTGGTTTAATTTGATTTGGTAAAACATTTTGGGTTCTATGTGTGAATAAACTTGTTGATTTATTTGTTAGTATTTTGACATCCTCTTCATTCTCAAATCTTAGTTAATGGTAATCATATTAAATATATGCATACAAATTATAATCCATGCAATTATATATTGCCTAATTTTGATATTCATTTGATTATGATATGCAATTGTTATGACAACTAATGCAACAAATTTGAATATATATTTTGTTTAAAAGAAATAGATTATATATAATAATCTTTTAATATATTTCTATACAACAATTTGAATATCTTAAATTTGTATATCAAAGAAATATTAAAAGATGTAATGTATCAAATATTAAAATATTGAATTATAATGTAAATCTATAATAATCGTTAGATGTAATATTTATATAATATTCTATATTTTAATATTTAAAATATTAATAAATTATGGGAGGTTAATAATTATATAGTTCACTCACTTAATAATATCAATAATTTCAATTTTTATATTAGAAATCATACGTTTATCGATGATTATCCTATAATAGTATTCTTAAGTCTGATGGTAAGAAAATATAATATTTTTTTTACAAAATAGGACTAAAAAATTAACATAAAATATATTTACTTAAATACTAAGTATCATTAGCTTTCACAATAAGTTTTGCTTTAAACGAATGTGCGTGGAATCTAAATCAGAGCATTTCTAACTCATTATATTATGTATTTTTTTTGTCGGTTCTACTCGCACCAAATCTAACATTAAAACAAATTATTAATGTGTTTTAAATATTATTTTATTATTAAAAATAATAAAATATAAGGGCATAAATGGAATAAATTTATTTTAATTAATTAGTATAAAGATAATATTAGAAGTTTAAAAAATTTGAAAAGTTAGACCAAATTTTAGTCTTACATCAAATTTATTGTAATTTAAATATTTGATAAAAATCATTTCCTTGTGTAAAATTATTTTTCAAATGATTAATTTATTAATTTAAATTAAAATAATATTTTATTATAATAGTTTCTCGGCTCGTCATCGGCTCGACTTTTAATCTAATTTTGAAATCTAATTAATTGATAAACAAATTGGATAATATTTAATTATTTGATAAAAAGCTTTTGAACTCATAATTTAGTGTAAAATTATATTTCAAATAATTACTTTATTAATTTAAATTAAATTATTTGTTTTTATAAAAACATTTCGGTATCGCCTTCACCAATGCCTCAACTTTTAATCTAATTTTGAAATCTAATTAATTTATAATCAAATTGAATAATATTTAAATATTTGATAAAAATCTTTTCAACTCATAATTTAGTATAAATCATTTTTCATATAATTACTTTAGTAATTTAAATTATTTTTATTTTTTATTTTAAAAATAAAATTCTTTGGAATGAAAATTAAAATAAAATTTATTTGTTTGTCAATTAGACAATCTGATTAAATAAATTAGAAGATTTAAAGTTCCATTAGATACAGATATACTATCATATCAGAAAAGTTGGTTACTGTTAAATTGTGGTCAGGTTTTAGGGTGGTCAGTAGCAAGTGATTGAAAACACGTTCATTTTTTTAAATTAAACACTTTACATTTGACATCAAGTCATTACCAACGTATCACTACAAAAGAAATTAAATTTGCCCCTCAAAGACAAAAAAAATGATATTAAAAGAAGATACTGTTGAAGCCTGAAGGTCATGGTGTTTGCTAATATTTTCTTCAGTAGTTTTTGTATGCGATTGATGATATAAAATCATCAATCAGTTCCAAGCAACGCAAGCATACATGAGTTAACCCAGATATTTCAGCAAAAGAGCAAGTTCTATATGTTATTTAAAGTACCAAATATTGTTTATACTACCATTAATTTAATCACTACTATAAAATTCATCAGCATATGAATCAGGAGTCATTGGACCAATATCAGTACCACTGCTATTCCCATCACTTATATCTTCATAAATGACATCTTTGTCCATTGCGCTATTAATTGGAATCTGTCCAAAGTCATGGCTTAATTCAACATCAGAGTCATCATGTGTTCCTGCTAACTTCCTTTACAAAATCCCATCAAATAAAGGGAAGGTATTGATTCTGCATCACCCGCAAGATATCTCTCCATCTGTGTTTTCAATGCTTCAACAAACCAATGCCAAAATTTTAAAACAGTCCGAAAATTGTCTTCGTGATAAAACTGATTTACAACATTCATATTGCTGGGAACCAAAACCCCTGTTCTTCAGCACCTGCTGCTTATAGTTACTTACTTTCTTGTCGTCATAGTTACCAGAAGTGCGCTCTATTACATTGCAACTTCTTTTTCTCCTTCTTGCTTCTGCATCTCCAAGCTCTTTCTGAGATTTCAACCCCTCAACCTTTTCTTCAAGATTTCTATAGTGTCATCCAGCAAACACACATTGTCAACCTTCATACACAAAAAAAAATAGATATATGAAAAATGAGCATTCAAAACATATAAGAGATCGTGTGAAAAATATCACTACATTAAAGTAAAATGATCTCAGTCCAGGGTTTGTCTACCTTGCCTGTTGAAGGTATTATCGATCTAAGAATTATAATTTTTTCATGCATCTTTTCTCTTTGCCTTCTCTCTTCTGGTGCATGGTTTGCATCAAGTTCTTGAGCTTTCAAAATTACTAAGGTTGAAAAAGGATGATTAAGTATCTAATCTCTTATAAGAGATTAGATAAATTTAAAATTTAAAAATAAATTATGGAATTATACTTTATTAGAGCCTTAAAATGTGTGTTAAGCCATCTGTCCCAAACGTAAACTGTTCGTTGGGACTGAGGGAGTATTAATACCATACTGCAAATTACCAAATAGAGTTATAAATTTAAAACCTATATGGTTAAAAAAAAAATATTGAACATGGATAAATATCTAGCATTCAAATTATTCCAAAAATCTACAATGGTAGAGTTCAGTGTTGGTTTTATCTTATTTAGAACATGATACATGAACTCCATACCTTTAGAACAGTAGCTAAACTATATTTTACAATAACATTTCAAGTGCCAAGTGCCAACACATTAGTGAAAAAATAGATGAGAACTTAGAAGCTAAATTCAATTCATTCATATTAAAATGTTTGTCAATATTTCAAAATTTACAGCTACTAATTTACAGCTACCCAAAATCAGATATAACTGATTTTTCTAGTTTTCCTTCAAATCTTATTTGGATTATTACTTGAAGAAAATCATGTTAAACATTGACCCCAATTGTAGTTTAGAAAGTGTCCAAATTTTTTAGAATCAATAACCTTGAGTTTGATTTCAATTTTTGGTCATACAACGAATTTATTAAAACCTATACAGAAACTATTAGATATGATTAGGTCTAGAGGTCTTTGTGCATAAAATTTGTTGCGAGGAAATTTTAAATATCCAAATTTGGGTCTCAGTTCTCTACTTTGACAGGATATAACCCTAAAAGTAATAAGTAAACAACAAAGTCAACATGTGTTTTTTGCAAACAAAGATCCCCAAAATTCCTGTAAGGTACAGCTCCAGGGTGGTAGGTCTTATGTCTAAAATTATAAAAATATGTAATATAATTCCTAAATCAAGTAACAGGAACCATAAAAATCAATATGTTACTTTTGATTCATTTTACAGTCTAATTATCATAACAGGTCAAATCATGGTTCAATCCATTGTCCCAAAAGACATTAGAGACTTACTATTTACAATCACAAAGTTTACTACTTGCATTCTTAGTACTTACTGTTAAGATCTTAGTCCTGATTTATTTAGTACACAAATATTAATATCGAGTCGGTTATAGCAATCTATCCCAATTAATATAATAAATCGTTGAACTCTTGTCAAGTCTCAAATCTACAATTTTTATTTATGCTGCAGATTCAGACAACCCATGAAAACTCAGATCCAAACAAAATGTCAAACTTCCATGCATGTTAGCCTGTATGACCTGATTAGTGATTACTTAATAATTAGCCTAATAAGCTATTAACAATAAAACTAAATCACTTAAATTAACCTTATAAGCAAATAATATATTTTATTGTTTCACTAAACAAAAATAAAATCAATTATTCACTATACATATGTTGTTGTTTCAATGTCCGCTCATCAATCTCTTTATCATCCAGAATACTCAATCTTTATCCCTTTTTGAAATTGTGATACCAAGATCAGGTTCTTTTAACTACTCAATGACGTAAATACATATGAATTCAGCTCCCCGATACAGCTTCATTGAACATAAATTTGTGAATTATTACCTTGTTCTGAGTTTATATACAAAATTTCAAAGAAAAATCACACATGTAACAAAAAATGAGTGCCCATATTATTTAAGTGCTCACTATAAGGTAGTAAATTTAAAATTTTGTTTCTTTCAGAGATTGACACAGTTGACCCAAGGGATGGGATCATCCCAATTCTAGACACAAAGACTGCAACATATAAATTCAAGACAACCATAAATAAATAAATGAAAATCAATTTCATCATATATAATGCGCACGACTATCGTCAACATACAATTCTACCACAAAATCATATACAATAACACAAAATAATATCTTTAAAAACTGGACACCTACTCTAGAGTTAGAGTGGAAAGCACGATAAGAATATAGAGCAATGTCTACTTTTTTTGCTCATGATAAAACAAACAAAAACAAATGAAATGTGTGATAGCATGACAAAAAGAAAGTTCTTGATTACCAAACACTTAAGTGCCCTGTTGACGGCTCTAATTGCAAACATCCTCGATAGCAGATCCTAAGATATCATATCATCATATCAATATACTAACAAATAACTTAATCACTAATAAAAATTATTACATGTTTAACGTTGTGCTCTTGGGTAAGATTGTAATTTTTTAGATTTGAGTATCAATCTTTTAATATACCTGTGTAACTGGTCTGAAATCTGAGTTAGAGTCTGTATGTAAGTTCAAATAAGTTTCAAGCATGACGCTTACAACCTGCATAATATCATTATTTGAGTAATCAATTCAAATAACGAACAATCGGAAGACCTATAAAAGTTTAAAAAATATATGATCAAAAATATGATTCATAGGTATCGATAAGTAACAAACAACCATACTAACCAATTAGACGATGGAAAATATAAGGCCTGTACACCTCTATCTGCATAAATAAGCCAATATCAGTCAATCGATTCGCACTGGAGTGAGGAGTTGCTGCACAAAATCATAAAAACTAATCTTAACTGAGTTGAAACAATTGGAAATAACATATGATGCACAACAATATAAGGTAACCTTAAAAGAGAAGCTAGAATTCTGGGTAGTTCGTTGTTTACAAAATGGGAGGAAGGACATAAAAGGAAGGACATAAATGGGAGGAAGCTAGAACTTTTCTTTCCTCCCTCATTCTCTTTCTCCTCTCAATCATTTATTATTTTACATTTTTTTCCCTCAATTCTTATTTTCCTTCTTAAGTATGTCATTTATTTTTTTCTTATCATCCATTATTTTTATTTACATTTAAATTTGTATTTGTTCCATTTCATAATTATCACACTTTTCTCAAATGTCAATTTTTTTTAAATTCTATCATATTATTTTTTATAAATAATACTATAAGCTAAACAAAATTTAATCCTCATCAAATTTGTATTTCATACTGTTTTATGTATATCTACAACTTTCAGCATACTTTATTTTTTTTTTGTCATGATTATTTAAATCATATATAACATTTTTATATAAATAATCAATATTTTTGCTTATGTAGATTACTTCTAAAAATTATTTTATCTATAACATTATACGTGTGGAAAGCATTCTATTTTTCGAATATTTCGAATTTAAAAAATTTAACCAAATTGATGATATATATTAGTAAAAAGATTCATTACTTGAGTGAGGGGCATATTAAGATGTTGATTTTATATTTGTAATTGAGATTTTTGAGTTTGTATCTAGAAATATTGGAAAAAATAATCTTTGACAATCGTCTTTAACTGATTATTCCTTATTTGATATAACAGTTTACATAAATAATTAAAGTGTTATACTCTAAAATATTAATTTAGTACTTGAAATACTTTGATTATGTAAAAATGTTATTTTAGTTATTAACATCTAATCAATTGAATTAATTTTTATTAGAATGTCGAAAATCTAACTAATATAAATGAAAATTAATTATTATGAACAAGATTTGTAATGGGTGAAATCCCAAAATACCCATCTTTTCAAATCAACTAACCAAAATACCCACCTGCGCGCGTTTCTGCCCAAAATACCCACCAGATACGCATTTCCAACATGCGTATTCTTCCCTTTTTTTTACGAAGCAGGCCACGCATTACTAACATGCGTATTCCTTTTATTTTATTTTTTTTAAAAACAGACCACGCATTTGGATTATGCGTGTAGTTAAAATTTCTGAAGAATACGCATATTAACCATGCGTATAGCTCTCTGAAATTTAAAAAAAATGAGGAGGAGGTGCCTCTGCGGGGCCAACAGAAATGAGAAATACGCATAACCTATATGCGTATAGGTTGTGTATGCGCATAACTGTTATGCGTGTTTTGTATATTTTTTTTATTTTTAAAATCCTATACGCATAGCTAAGATGCGTGTTCTTTAAAAAGTCTGACTACACATGTCACACATGCGTATTTGGTGGGTATTTTGGGCGGTTGTCATCGCCTAGCATTTTGGGCAATGGATTCCTAAAAGTGGTGTATTTTGGTCTTTTTTTCATTTGTAATCATGTACATTATTTTTTCTCCAAAATTATCTAATTCAAATTTCAATAAATATATTTGACAAAAGAAAAATAAAACTAACGAATATAAAAATTAATTCTACTAAATACAATAATAATAATATATTAATTTTTTTTGAATAGTATTCAAAAATATATTACCTACAAATTTATATTCAATCAATCCGAATTTTTGCACTTTCTTTTGGATGTTTCTCTCAATATTATTTGATCCATCACTCAACTCATATTTTTTAAAAAAATTCCATTATCTTTAAAATCTTGCATATGCACGCTACTCTAATTAAAACACTCAGCTTCTACACTACACTGTTTCTTTTGATTCCAATGCCATTTCTATCTCCTCTCTTGCCACTGCAAACTTGAGATTGATTATATCCACTACTATACTGTGTCTATACTGTATTGCCTTAAGTTTTATGAATTGATGGGGTTGGGCTCTTTTGGAGTTTTGGTCAGAAAAAAATACCAAAAAGAGGTGAACGCGGAAGAGTTGTATACTTCTGAACTAGAGGATTCCACAAATGTATGCCTTCTCTTTTAGGCTGCATTGAAAACAAGGGTTTGATGTAGTTGAAACAATGGTTCTGAACTAGAGGATTCCACAAATTGTATGCTTTGACCTTTTCGATTTCAACTTTGACCTACTCAAGTACACTGAATAAGCTGCGGGTACTTGTTTTCAAGCATAACACCTTGCTTATATACTCATCCAGTTTGGGCTTTTATTCTACTCGGGCTGGACTAATTTGCGCTTCTTTTTTTTTTTTTTTTTTTTTATTCTCACAAATATACACAATTGTCTAAGTATCTTTGTTCATGTTTATGTAACTGTGATATAAGGTGAAAATTGATGATTTTTTATTTGTTGTAAATATGAATACCCAATTGCTCAATATTTAGTTCTTTATATGTTGTTCATATAAGTTTTCCAGGTATCTGTATATGTACTTTGACTAAAAAAGAAACCATTTTCTAATAATTCAATTAGATGATGGTTTCTTTGTGTATAATCTTTTTATCTAATAATAATTATATAAAGCCAAGCATATATTATTCAATTGTAACCATTATCTGAGATGTGCCCTCTTATTAGTGACTGATCAGTTGTCTTCCTACTTCCTAGTGTTTCTATATTGTTTCATCTCTCCATGTTCTTTATTATACTTTAGCATTAGACTAATTAAACCAGCAAGTTTCAGCCTTGGTCTATAATTAAATGGGAGTAAACTAGAAAACAGAACTTTTTGATGAAATAAGTGCCAATGTTTTAATTAAGCTTATGTTTTTTATGTCCATTTCCATGTAGAGTTATCCTTCCATCATGATTTAAACTTATATATGTTACTTTTTCCGGGTGCAAGAAAAACTTGAATAACTTGGTGCTATCTTTCGCTCCCACATTCTCAAACGTGCAAGTTCTAGTTCTCTGCCAAGATAACTGACAGCTGCAGGATAATGCAGTTGAGACTGTTGCAGCATTCTGTCATGACGTGCAGTATCTAGACCTAAGCAAGAGTTTCAGACTCATTGATTGCTCCTTATATGCCTTGGCTCATGGTTGCCCCAATCTTACAAAGCTCAACATCAGTTAGTGCTCAACATTCAGAGATGTTGCTCTCTCACATTTTAGCAATTACTGCAGAAAAATGCAAACCTTAAACCTATGTGGATGCGTCAAAGCTGCATCTGACTCTGCCTTGAAGGTAGGTAAGGGTCGGGACTTGATGTCTTATCTCAGTGCTTTAGATTATATATTTTCCTGTTAATTTTCTTACGAATTCTGTGCAGGTTATGGATATAATTGTACTCGACTGCAGTATCTGTACCTCGGATGGCGTGAGAATGTTGGAGATATAGGTATTATGAGTCTAGGTTATGGATGTCCTGATCTAAGAGTCCTTGACTTGTGCGGTTGTGTTCTTATAACAGGTATGATAAGAGCTTTAATCGGCATGAACATATACTACTCTCTCTCTCTCTCTGTTCTTCTAGCTGTGGATGTACTAGTGTACTACACAGTACCCGACGTTTATAATATTTGTGCTGTGCAATATTGATATAGTCTGTGTCACGATCTTAAAGCATTTGACAGCCTTAAACACTTCACTGTATCCATGAGAAAGCATTCAACATTAAGATTTTACTGAGTATTCAGCTACTCGCCAGTATTCACTACTAATTGAAACATTACTCTAGCCTCGATTTTAATACGTGTCAATGACTTAAAAATATTTTCTTTACGGTATTAGCTAGAAAGTTCCAATGCTGAGATAGTTGTATAGAGTACCATTTTAATATCACTCGTATGTTTTGGTAATCTGTACATGTTGCCATCATAATTTTGTGGTGAAATTTGGTTGCAATGTCAATTTTATATCATGAGCAACCATGAGCCAAGGGGGATTTTTATATCATGCTGAGAGTTGAGACGGCTTCCTAGAAATATATTCTGCATCGGTCACAGGTTCGGGGTGTAGGAAGGTGAAAATAATGTAGTTTCCATGATGTTGGAGTAATGTTTTCTCCACCTAACTTCAACGCAGGGCTGCAGAGACCTATTCATGTGTTTAGAAAAAAAAAAAACTATGACTATTATTTATGAGCAAGTTGGAGTTACTTGAAACTAGCTAATAATATAAATAAATTAATAAATATTATTTAAATTTGTAGTTATAGAAAATCGAATAACAGATAAAGCTAAAATATTTAAAATAAATAAATCTTTATAATTATGTAGTTGTAACTTGTAAGGAATCAATCGCGGTGAAGCTAAAAAAATTGAAATAAATAAATCTTGTATAATTATGTAGTTTTAAGAAATCGAAGGCCGTGATAATCAAATTTAGTATTTTGGTACTTTGGTACTATTATGTACCCTTATCCACCTAATAAAAAATAAGTATAGATTTCCGGAAAATTTTATCATTCGATTTGATTCATGTCTGGATGGGTGAGAAATCGGGAATTTTTTCTAATATGAGACAAAAATCGGGTATATCAAAATAATCCTAACTAGGTAAGCAAGTTCTTTAATTCATGTAGTAATTTTTATATGTATATCAAAAAAAATTATCAAACAAAAAAAATATGTGATGTTATAATTTTAAATTTTTTATCCACTCAATAATTTAAAATTTACTTATTGTGATATGATTTAATTATTATAATATTATTTTTATCTCTCATTAATAGTATAATTAAAGTTTAATTCAAATTAAAGTAAAAACAGTATTCTAAAATAAAAAAAAATAAAATATTATAATTTATCATGTTCCTTTATATTAAAAAACATTATTCACAATTTATATTTTTAGAAAAATTAATAAGAATTCTTCGATTCCGAGCAAGGTTGGATAGCACAAGTGTTTAAGGGTATATCTTTTTTCGACACCGGTTCCATCGATTCTCTCACCCCGAGAATTGTTAGAACAGATACTAATTTGTAAGTTTATATGCACTTTATTGTCATAAAAAAAAAGAGAATTATTAGAACAAATACTCATTTATAAGTTTATATACATTTTATTGTCAAAAAAAAAAAAAAAAATTCTTCGATTCCCCAAAAAATCCGTTTTCCGTACGGAATAGGAAAGTAGAATAATTTTCGTTTGACAGGTTTTGATTTTTGGAATTAGAGGTGGATACCACAAGGGTCTTACTGCAATATAATCGATTTAAATTTATTATAAACTAAGTTCGACTTGTTCAAAATTGAATTAACTTGTTTTTGACGAAAGAAAGAAAGAAAGAAACTAGGAGTTGTTTGAATTTGAGTCCCACATATTTAAATTTGTTAATCAAGACCATAAAAGCAAACAATCAAAACGCAACACGTACCACCCACGAAACTGGAAATATAAAACAATTTCGACTGTTGATCTTGATTTTGTGTTCTAATTATTGTCCACCATATACATGTTGTCAGTGGAATCGTTGCCTATAGTTAATATTATTTAAATATTTTATATAATTATTTGATATATACTTAATATTATTTACATATCTATACTATATTATAATAAGTGAAATGAGGTATAATTTAAAGTTTGGTTATCCCTTATTTTTTGTTATCCCCCATTCACAACCGTTAGATCTTCAACTCAACAATACTAAAAGTTGGAGGTATAAGGTTCAAATCCCACCAACAACATTTTAATATAAAATTAATAATAGATTATGTTATATAGAAAGGTTAAAGGTTCGATTCCTACCAACAACATATTAATTTAGATTTAATACTAAATATTATTTATATACAAAGGTCTAAAATTCGAATTCTCCCAACATATTAAAAGTAATGTTTATAATATTATATATAGTAAACTATAAGTAAATTAAAAAAAATTAAAAGTAACCAGTGCTTTGCACGGATTATAAGCTAGTTTTTATATAATTATTAGAATGCATGTTTGGAAAAAGAAAACTATGACTATTATGTATGGGCAAGTCGCAGTTACTTGAAATTTCTGGAAAAATTTATCAGCCTACTAGAGTCTTGTTCCAATATTATCGAGTCTAATCCTTTATATATGAGAAAAATGTTCCTACATTTAATGGTAGAAAAATTACATAATTTTTCATTTGGAAAGTATGAGAATTTTAAATTCAGAATTTTTAAATATGGAGAAAATTTTCGTGGAATAAATATCTTGAGAAATTTTTCTCGGGTAGAAAATTTTTCCAAAAAAAAATTTCTCGAGAAAATTATTATGGAAAAAAATTTCTTGAGAAAATTTTCCCAGGAAAAAATTTCTCGAGAAAATTATTCTGGAAAAAAATTTCTCGAGAAAATTTTTCCTGGAAAAAATTTCTCAAGAAAATTTTCCCGGGAAAACATTTCTCGAGAAAATTTTCCCGGGAAAAAATTTCTCGAGAAAATTTTCCCGGGAAAAAACTTCTCGAGAAAATTATTCTAGAAAATTTTCCCGGAAAAAAAAATCTCGAGAAAATTTTCCCGGAAAAAAATATCTCGAGAAAATTTTCCATGGAAAAATTTCTCGAGATAATTTTCCCGGGGAAAAATTTCTCGAGAAAATTTTCACGGAAAAAAAATTTCTCGAGAAAATTTTTCTGGGAAAAATTTTTTCGAGAAAATTTGCCCGGAAAGAAATTTCTCGAGAAAATTTTCTCGAAAAAATTTCTCGAGAAAAAAAGTTTCAAAGACTATTTCTCTAAAAAATTTCCAAAAAAGGTGTGATGGTAATATAGTTTGGTGGAGAAAAATTTCAAACGACAACCTTTTATTTGTAATTACAAATTACAAAAAAAATAGCTAATATTTAATTGGTATGGAATTCATCAATTCCAATTCCAAATTTTTTTAATCTTGCCAAACATTAAATTCGATCAATTCCAAAAATTCAAATGAATTCCAAGTTACCAAACACTCAAACAGGCCATAAAGTAATTTGCAATTTATATACAAAAGTTAGAAGGCATTTTTGTAATAATAGAATTCACCCCTATATTTACAAAAATGCCCTTATTTTGTATTGAAATATGAGTTAACTTTAGGATATTACTTATAGTTAACTAGGCTTTTGTTCCATACAGAACACTCTTATATAACAAATAACAAAGAACACCTTAGATCTATTAGATCCTTTGGCCCCGCCAGGGGCACCCAATACAAAAAGTTGTTATTTTTTTACCCTCTATCAAGTCTTAAAAAAAAAAAATTGAAAATTACTGTTCACTGATGACGTCACTGATGACATCGTCAATGAACAGTAAATTTTCATTTTTTTGTTGGTTTGTTAGAGGGTAAAAAAATAACAACTTTTTGTATTGGGTGCTATGACGGTACTCTTAAATTATATTAGATATAAGATGTTCTTTATTATTTGTTATATAAGGTGTTTGCTATGGAGTGCAACTCTAGTTAACTAGAGAATCATTAAACCCTTTATATACACTGTCGACAATCAAATTGTGTTCAATTCAAGTTTGTAAAAATTGGGTTCAACTTACTAACCCAGAACAAATATTTATTCAAAATCAAGTTTGATAATTGAGTTCCCGCCAGATTACCTACTCCTTCCGTTCCAAATCTTTTGTCTCATTTAACTTTTTTGTAGTTAAATTGATGGTACTTATTCCTTCCATTCGAAATCTTTTGTCTCGTTTAACTTTTTTATGGTTAAATTGATAGTATTTTGACCAACATTTATGTATCATTCTTTTATAATTTACAAAATTTGAAAAATAAATCTTAAAGGAGATTAAATGTATTTTCTAATAATATAATTTTTGTCATAATTTTTATTTATATTTTATATGTAATGTTTGAATAAGACAAAAAATTTGAGATAGAAGAAATACGTTTTATCAAATATAATTCGAGTTGTTCGAATTGAGCCTCATTTCCCTTAAATCACAAATAGAAACAATCAAAAGGCAACACGTAGCATGCAGGAATCTGGACAGTACCGTTCATTACTTAAATCATTTATAGGTTGCAAATGTGGGGTACAGCGATCATTTATCTAAATATTTCATTTTAGATTTTTGTTATTATAATTGAGTTTCAGAGTACTAGGTATCCAAAATTTTTCCCAAATAAAGTGGTAGGACACTTGTCACATTTTAATTTTTAGGCATATATGTATAAACCCGGGTCTCATATCATTATTAGGAAACTTACTAATTACTCACATAACACTTAAGCATCTGTAGGCAGATATGTATGCACACGGTTCCATTCATTGCTTAAATTACTAGGTTGCAAATGTGGGGTAATATGGGGTACAAAGATCTATATGATATCCAAATCTTTCTTCCTAGATTCTTGTTAATAAAGTAAACTAATCATTTTGTTCACCTAGAATGGGTGGTCACAACGTAACGAAATTGCAAGTGAGAATGCTCTCTTGAACTTTCTAGCCAGGTATCTGATTTAACTTTAGCCCCCACAAGCAATGCAAATGCACATGTATGTACTTGTTAGAAACGCGTTTTGATTTTTTCCCAACCGCCAACACGGAATTCAAAGGCAAATACTCTTCTCAGCTCATCAGGGCCTCAAGCTAGCTAGTACATATACATGTGCTACATGTTCTTTAATTTGCAACCATAACATTTTATACTTATCAAATACAAGGAGTGTATGAAACTGGCGAAGCTCAATGTGGAGCTACAAGTCACCACCCCTGGAAATGGACTGTGTCGGTGTCCTGCATCCCAAGCAACGATAAAATCTCCGATGATCCGATGTACTGGAGTCATGACTTGCAACCGTTGTAGCAGCACAATGCTCGATCATATCGATAACATTGTCAACAATAGTTCAGAAAATTGCATGATTTCGCTATACAAAGTACGTGAGTTCACAAAGCTGTCAGCTGAAAACCGCGACTTCTTAGCAAATTATAAAGGATTTGTTCTAGCGACTGTTGAGATTTTGAGAAAAGTTTCTGAAGTTGAAGTTATCGGATCGGTAGTGGAGGTTTTAAACTTGATTGTATCGGAAGATGGTAAGATTAAAGAACGGTTACGTAATCTGATCTTGAGAGACAACAAAAATTGTTTCTCTCCATTCGTTTTGTTGCTCGAAAAAGGTAACTTGAATTCAAAGATCAATTCAGCGAAACTTCTAGAATCAATTGCATCTACGATGAATTATCAAACAACAATGTTTGAAAATCAGGCTTTATTAACAGGGTTGCACAAGTTAGTTAGTTCGGAAAGTAACCAGACAGCTCGTGCTGCTGGTTTATCGTCGTTAATTGCTGTTTCACAATCAAGAAACATGAAAATTAAACTCGTCCGTCTCGGAATCATTCGCACCGGAGGGAAAATTCTCTCCGATCCGGAAACAGAAGTTGTGGTTATCGAGAAAGTGATGAAGGTTTTAGAAATTGTGTCCATGTGTACAGAAGGACGAACAGCAATATGCATGGACGAGAGATGCTTAAAGGCGATAATAACAAGGCTGATGAATGTATCAGGGACAGCCACAGAGCATGGTATTGGAGTGTTGTGGAGCTTGTGTTATCTATCCGGTGACAGGATGGCGAAGGAGGCAGTGGCGAAGAGTAATGGAATGAGGAAGGTGGTGTTGGTGATGCAGAGCAAGTGCTCAGGAAGTGTGAGGCAAATGTGTGGGGATTTGGTAAAGGTGTTCCAAGTTGACTCAAAATCATGGTTAACGAGTTACGAAACCAGGACAACTCGTGTGCGTTGATTACTCTTGGCTGCTTCGTCCTCAATTTGTTATCCTATTACTTCTCGTTAGCATTATTTTGCTGTATATAAATTGTTCATAGATTATAAGCACCATACAAGTTTGTCGTTCACAAAGCTTTTCTGTTATGCACTACCATTTAACGAAATTGAACATAACAGTATTTCCGGCTAAGAATTAAGGTCCAGGGGAAATAATCAGTAGAGGGGGAAACACCGATATGTCTCCCTCAGAAGTAAGGTTAAGAGCTTGAAATACAAGTATCTCCTACTTAAAAGAAAAATCCAGAGAGGGGAGATGTACACAATTTTATCTTTGCTTTAAGGCAGCTAGTTAAAAAAAACCAATGATATATTACTTGGCTGAAAACAGAAGAATATGCAGACTATTTAGACAAAACACACAATTGTGCTTATCATCCAGCAGAACCAAAAGTACTCAGCAAGCACCAACCGGTTGCATTGATATTTCAAATTTCAAAATGATCTCACTTAGAATCGGGGATAAGTAAGCATTAAACTGTTTTTTCACGGTTAAGAATCCACATAACCATTGTTTATCATTTGGAGATCTTCTAGTAAGTAAAATCAGATCATATCTAAAAGCAGATCACTGACGTGATCTACAAAAGTCAGAATTCGAACATGGTCTATTCAACATACAGCTTATTACATTAAGCATGGGAAATTGAAGTGCATATAATCCAAGCTAGTAGAATACACTACATTAAGGTATAATATGCACAATCGCATTATCTACAATACCAAGAGGGGAGAATGAACAAGCATGTTCAGCAGCTTATAAGTTGTTTTGAGTGCACATGTACAATTTGAATCAGTAAGTCTTTCTGTAACTAGTTCTTACTTAAATGAGTTCCGGGGGTTGACCATGGTGTGCCATCCAACCCTTCATTACACTGTTTCATATCTTCAGAATTCTCACTCAATGCCCGGATCCTCAAAGTTGGCTTAGAAGCAGGCAGTTTACGCAATGGTGCCTCCCCTTTCAGCATTCGTGCTACTTCCTTCATTGAAGGCCGCCTCTCATTATTCGGATGCACACAAGACAGCCCAACCAAGAAGATCCTTTCCATCTCCACCCTATTAAAGTTCCCCATCAGTGAAGGATCAGCAGCAGACATTAAATTTCTTATTTCCCACACATCCCACATCCAATCAGTCAACAGAGTCCCATCATCATTTACAGGCCTCCTCCCAGTTGCTACCTCCAGAGCAACCACGCCAAAGCTGTATACGTCTGTTTTTACAGACGGAATACCAGAGTAAACATACTCCGGAGCAAGATATCCCATGGTTCCAGCTGGCAGAGTAACATCTCTTGCCTTGGAACTATGCTCATGGACTTCTGCTAAGCCAAAATCTCCAAGCTTGGGATTGAACTCAGAATCAAGCATAATATTGGAAGTCTTTAAATCTCTATGAATTATCTGTTTCTCACACTCCTCGTGTAGATATGCAAGTGCAGAAGCAATGCCAAGAACTACATACACCCTGCGCTCCCAGGTGAGAAGTTTTGTGGCTCGAGTGCGCGAGTGTAAAATCCTGTCAAGGCTCCCATTAGGCATGTACTCATAAACTAGCACAAGTTCATTCCTCTCACAGCACCATCCTAACAGCTGAACCAAGTTCTTATGCCTCATACACCCCACCATTGTCCCGAATTCATTAGTAAACCGATTATACAAAGCACTAGTTCTTTTTACCTCGCTGAACCTCTTTACTGCCACACTACCAAAAGAAGGGAGTGATCCTTCATAGACGACTGCTGATGCTCCTGCACCGATGATTCTCTTCCGGTTAAATCCTTTTGTAGCTGATCTAATTTCAGTCAGTGACAACCTTTTTGGTATTTTATTGGCCTGAAGCCCCTGAACCCTACTTACTTTACCTTCACTGCATTTTCTAGCAACATCTCTCTTCCTCTTTCTCACACACACAAACAAACAAAGAAATCCAATAACAGACATGACAGAGACCACAAAGCCACCCAAAGCAAGGGCCACTTGTAGTACCCATTTACGTTTGTGACCATGATCCGAGTCACCAACATCTGCACTAGCACTACCAGAATCCCCAGGAAAACATATCAAACACTCCTCCAACTCATCTGCAAATCTATCAACCACCATTGTTGAAGACACAAAACCTGAAGTCCGAAACTGCCACTCATCAACAACATGAATAGCAGAACCTCTACCATTCGAAGCAGAAAACCCAACATACATAAACTCTTTAAAACTCTTCGAAGTATCAATGTTACAAACAAGTAAAGGACTTGAAGGCCTCAAAAACCCAAAATACCCAACCCAAACACGAATCATATTCTCCGAATGACTATACTCAATCCAAACACTCATTTTCCTCCCACTCTTAAAATCAATACCTCTAGACAAAGAATCAACAGAAGCAACAGAAAGAACAGAATTCAAATCAACACTAACATGATTCCCATTAATATCACCAAGATTACCATTAAAACTAGTATCAAACTCAACAGCAAGAAAAGAATCTCGAGAATTCGATACAGGCATTCCCATATAACCATCAGAAAGACTTACAGAACCAGGATTAGATGTGATCAAGAATGCAAGACCATCACCAAATGCACAATAAGGAGCAGAAGGGTCAATTCTAAATGAAAATTCACAGGAAAAAGAAGCAACATTATTAGTCGAAAAATCAAGAAACCTTATTGGGTACTTAAAAAAAGCTCTGCCAACACCAGAAGAGTGTGAAGATGACATTGAAGAAGAACAAGCAAATGCTTCTTGGGTGAGAATAATGGAGGTGTTCTTGAAATGTGCATCACCAAGAAAGGTGAAATCTTTGTTATTTAAAGGGTTTGAAAAGGAAAAAGAAGTGAAAAGAGTGGTGAAAATGAAGAAAATGAGAAGAACCCAGAAGAGTTTAGTTGTGTTTGAAGGCATTGTGGTTCAAGAATCAGGGTTTAGACTCGTGGGGTTTATCTAAAAACAGAGATTCTGCAGAAGGCATTGTGTCAGTCTGTCAGAAAGAAGAATATATAATATAGCGTGTGTGTGTGTAAAGTTCAAAGAGTGTTTGGGTGTTTCTTGGTTTATTGATCAGTTTAATGAACTGAATGTGGCTACTGATTTGACGATACTAGCAAATTCAAGAGGTCTCATCAAAAAACAGAGGAGACTAGAGAGACAAGTTATTTAAATTAAAAGAGTCATAAATATAATTTTAATTTTATTGACGAAAAATTATCTGGCAAGGCATTTAATAAAATTAATACAAAATTCGAAAAGTAATAATCTCAATAAAAATGTAATTAGTGCCAATATAGATAATGTAACTTAGAATTTAATAATTAATAAATAATAAGTTAATATATAATTCTGATCACAAGAATATACATCTATGGAAGTACAACATGTAATACTAAAATTAAAATATTATATCGTACACATTTATAAATGAAAAAGACCCAAGCAAAATATAAAAATCTTCGATCATAAACTAATTTATATTGAAATTACAAAATTTCAATATTTTGTCTTTAATATTATAGTATATGTGGAAAATATAATTTTCTATTAGTTAATACAAAATTACAATTTTTCTAAATGTGGAAATAATAAATAGCATCCAGAACGAAAATCAAATATCCATAGAAGATAAATTCGAAATAAACGGCTCGAAAATTTCAGTTCTAAAACTTTCTATTGTTATTTGATTTATCAAATAAATAATTAATTGGTCCATACCAAAATTAAGGAACTAAACGAAAATACCAAAAAAAAAAATTTGAAACTTTTGTTTGATCATCTAACATTTTTCATATCTTTCAGTGAGGTTTCTAAGAACACCGATCTCTGCAAGCCAAAATTTGAGAACAATGATAAAAATGCAGTGCCAAAATTTAATAAAGGTACTGGGACAATTTGGCTTATTGACTGGTTCATCCGAGTAGTAATCAGGAAGTGTGATGTGCAGCAAGACCTGGTCCGTTTATGAGCAAGGCTGGGCTCTACTAACCTAAAACACGAGAGCTTGACTAATTAGCCACGGACAGGAGCAAGAAATGAGCTTGACCCTATCGCACCAATGTCTGGGTCAATTCTCTGGTTTAGGCCTTTGCTCATCTCCTACAGTCGTACTCTCACAGTGTCACGTTACGGCTCAGCAGATTTAAATTATTTGATATAATTTTAAATTGAGAGTAGGAAGCCTGAGATATATTTCAGGTAAGGGATGGGTATTTTAGTAATTTCAAAGATTTTTAATTAGTCCTGCGAGTCCAACAATATTTAATGATTATTTTATATGTATCTTAGTAAAAGTTCCCTGATATATATTTCAGGATCCTTTTTCTCTTTTAAATACTTTTTTATTATTATTTTCATGAACTTTTTATAAAAATTCGTGCAGTTTTGTGTATATACAAAAGGTGAATCATGCTGAGTGCTGATTTTTTTAAAAGAAAATGATCCATTAATAATAAGTTGTACGACATCTACAATGATAATTAAACATTAATGAACATATAATAAAAATCAAATCAAAAATTTCTTGGTTAAAACTACTATCGTCGAGTAGATTTTGCATTGTGGAGCATCTCTCGCTCATATCGTTGACATTTACAGCCTTTTTGGAGAGACAATCTAACAACTTGGTGTAGTTGTGAACAATATGCATACCTGATTTGTCATAACGTATTCAAAACATCGACCATAACTGCGACACCATGTAGACCCTCATCAACGAATCATTATTATAATACTTCCGCAGATCTACGATCCCGGACATAAAACAAACTAAACTCTCACAAGAAGAGACAAACAAACCAAACTCTCACAAGGAGAGAGAATCAAGCACAATTAATGGGTAGAACTATTCTCACAAAGAAATAAGTTATTGAATAATAATAAAAATTAAGACAAAAACAGTAATGGGCTTATCACCAACCAAGAAGGTTGATGATAGCCCCTAAAACGATATATTGAATTTAGGGTTTTTTTGGAGGGGGAGAGAAAAAGAGAGAGAGTTTGTCACGATATGTGTCTTAGAGCATCTCCAAGAGGCTCTCTATTGTAGTTCTTAACTCAAAAAATGAGGAGAGAGAATAAAAATCAAGCTCCAAGAGACTCTTAGAGGCTTTTTAAAAAGTTAAGAACTTCTTCGCTCTCCTCTATTTTAGGAGCAACTAGTAGCTCTTAACTTAATATTTTATTAGTAAAATAGTGGTTCTTCTCTCTCATCTATTGATTGTTTGTCCAAGTGGAATTGAAATATGAATAAAATATAAAATAAAGAGCTATAATAGAGAGCATTGTTGGAGTTGACACACAAATCAATGTAATAACTTGCTAAGAGCTTAATTGTTTATAATATATTTAGGAGTGAGCTAAGAGACTCTTGGAGATGCTCTTAGCTCATTGCTTGGTTCGTGTTGCTGAGTGCTGACTTAAGAGCCCGTTTGGCATTCTACTTTAAGTTAAAAAAATGTTTGTTTGTATAATAAGTTAAAAATTGATTTAAAGTTAAAAAAATAATTTAAAGTTAAAAGTTGATAGGAGGTACTTTTTTTGAATGACTTATTTTGTTTCGAAACTTTTACTTGATTAAAGTTAATATCATCATTTAAATAAATAATTTATCAAATTTATTTTTATGTTTACATCTTTAATAAGACAAAATGACAGTTTGTAACCCCTATGTATATGGATTTTGTCAAATTGGTCCAGATTTACGTTTTTTAGCACTTTGCAACCCCTATCTTCAAATCTCGCTTCATATTACAACCCCTCCGTCTAATTGACCTATTTTACAAGCAAAAACGAGTGAAAAACCTCTATATATAAGGGGTACAAACTGTCATTTTTGAAGATAGGGGTTGTAATATGAAGCGAGATTTGAACATAGGGGTTGCAAAATGCTAAAAAACGTAAATCTGGACCAATTTGACAAAACCCATATACATAGGGGTTACAAACTGTCATTTTGTCTTTTAATAATTTATAAGTCACTCATCTATACTATTATATTAAAGCAGAAACATTGAAAGTTTTGGTTTTCGGTTTGGTTATCCTATTTATTTTGGTTTTCGGTTTGGTTAATTTAATTTTTAATTAATTTTAAATATAAAATAAATCAATTTTAATCCCTTATTGGCTATAGTCCTAAAGTTAATTACTAATGTTAAGGTAATTATATTACAATTAAAATTCCTCTACCCGCTTGGACTCTTTCCTTCTCAATTACCCATCTTCTCCAAAGATTTCACTTCTAATTAAAACACGTTATCTTTTAATTTAAAATTAATATTACAATCTTCTATACTATTATATTAAAGCCGAAACATTGAAAGTTTTGGTTTTCGGTTCGGTTATCCTATTTATTTTGTTTTTCGGTTTGGTTAATTTAATTTTTAATTAATTTTAAATATAAAATAAATCAATTTTAATCCGTTATTGGCTATAGTCCTAAAGTTAATTACTAATGTTAAGGTAATTATATTACAATTAAAATTCCTCCACCCGCTTGGACTCTTTCCTTCTCAATTACCCATCTTCTCCAAAGATTTCACTTCTAATTAAAACACGTTATCTTTTAATTTAAAATTAATATTACAATCTTCTATACTATTATATTAAAGCCGAAACATTGAAAGTTTTGGTTTTCGGTTCGGTTATCCTATTTATTTGTTTTTCGGTTTGATTAATTTAATTTTTAATTAATTTTAAATATAAAATAAATCAATTTTAATCCGTTATTGGCTATAGTCCTAAAGTTAATTACTAATGTTAGGGTAATTATATTACAATTAAAATTCCTCCACCCGCTTGGACTCTTTCCTTCTTAATTAATTACCCATCTTCTCCAAAGATTTCACTTCTAATTAAAACACGTTATCTTTTAATTTAAAATTAATATTACAATAATTAATATATACCCAAAATATCACACCTTATCTTTCCGTCATTATTTTAGTAATATTTTTTTATGAATAAAACACGTTACTTTTTAATTTAAAACTAATCTTGCAATCATTAATATACACCCAAATATATCACATCATATATTCAAATCATTATTTTAGTGATAAATAGTAATCGTCACATTTAATAATAAGATATATTATATAATTAAATTACTTACTAAACATTTAAGGTTCGAACCAGTCAACCAGATATTTAATTTAGAATTTTACAATATAAATTTTAAACCATGCATATAATTATTTAAATTTATATTAAATTAAAATTTAGAAAACATTATTCAAAAATAATGATTATATAAAAACATAATTATACTGTTAATTAAAATTTATTAAATATTAAAATAAACTCGTGCTTTGCACGGGTTATAAGCTAGTAATATAAAATTACCCAAACAGATATTAACTTAAAATTTTTACTTTCACTTATCACTTTAAACAACTTTAAATGATAAGTAATAATTGTAATAATTTTAAGTTTAGCCAAATGATCTCTAAACTAAGTACATAAAATATATCGTGTCCAAAAAAGAATACAGTATTATCTCAATGTACACTACACAGCTTGCAACTAGAAAGTCTAATTTTTTATATGATCATTTACATGATTGTCCAAAGTTCCAGGCACACGTTTTTCCACATATTTAGAATTTATTTTATCCACTTCAAAAAAAAAAAGAATATCTTTTATCGAAAATAAACAAAGAAATGATTTTGAAAATGACAAGATTTTCATTTTCACCGTCGGAATAGGTGTAATTTTAAGATGTTTCTAAAGAAAGTTTTGCGTATAGGATTAGGAATCTATGAATTACTACGGTGTTCTTAATTATTGATTTGATCATCGGTGAAGCAGTAAATTTAACTATTTTGACTAGTTATTTCAGCTTTATAAAAGTTCAGAACCAACGAAGTACTTTTGTTTTTAATAATAATTGATTTATATTAAATGCGTTCATACTATTATTGACTAATTATATTAATAATAACTATTGCCTTTTATTGATACTAATATTAATTAGCAATTTTCTGAAATACATTTTTCATACTAATATTGACAGGTAGTATATATTTTGATACTTAATATTGAATTTCCTTACATGCAGTTATTTTAATATATTTACGTACCATCCATGGTGTTCTGGAAAATCAAATAAATTAAAATATATAGTTATTTTCAGAAAAATATCTAATAATTAGCTTTTGCTAATTAATTGTTCATATAGTAGTTATTGGAAATAAATTATATATATACATACATTTTTATCTAATACATAACAACTAAGAACTCAACTGTAATATCCAAACAAAAATTTTAAATTTTTATACGTTTAGAGATAGGGAAATAAATTTATAAGTCCTTAAATTATTCGAATTTTTATTAAGCAAAAAAAAAAAAAAATCGAACTTCCAAGTCTCAAGCAGTTGCAACTTAGGAGTACAAGAGTGGATCTATGTCCCTGCCGCGTATAAATGAAGTTGACAAGTTTTTTTTTTTTTTTTGATCACCAAGTTGACAAGTTCAAACACTCGTAAAGCAAAGAAACAGCCAAAAGACCCAGCCTCTAGCAGCCAAAATAACGAGTATACACTTTACTATATATCTATCCACTAATCTAAATGTACATACACACTCCACTTGTTCTGTTTTAGATCATTTCATGCACACAATCACACATAATAATCTCTGTTTCTCCTTATAGACAACAAAACTTATTAGCATCACTACTACCTTCAAGTAATCTACAAAAAATGAACTCCTCTTCCAATTTTTCTGGCAAGTCTCCCCGAAAAGAGATCCAAGGACCGCGGCCAACGCCTCTCCAAGTACGAAAAGACTCACATATGATCCGAAAACCACCTGTTAATGTTTCACAACAAGTGTCTCAGTCTCATAGTCATCGCCAGCACCCACCACCGGTTATCATTTACACTCTTTCACCAAAATTATACCATGTAGAACCAAATGAGTTCATGCAGCTTGTTCAAAAACTAACTGGCCGTAAAGGTACAGTTGGACAATCATCTTCTGCTGTTGTCGACAATGATAGTGCGATTTCTCCTGCTGCTCGTTTTGCTGCCACTGAATATGTTGACAAGTTGCCGAAAAGGAAGAAAGATTATGAAGCAATGGGTGAAGCTGATATAGGAGTAGACATAAATGAAATTACTGATCTGTTTCCGGGGATTTTGTCGCCTCCTCCAAGTTCTCTTCCACCTATTGCACAAGACATTTTTGCTCCGTCTTCTGAGACTAATTCTGGTGGCAAGAACTATATGGACAGACATGACAGAAGTCCTGCCTCTACTCGTTCAAACAATTCATTTTCCCCTAAAATTATGGCTTATTCGCCTGATTCTCAAGATTATTTCATAAATTTCTATGACATTTAGGGCCAGTTTCGCCAAGTTTTTTTTTTCTGACATACAAGTGAAAAGAGTAGCTAAAAGTACTTTTGGCAACGAATTTTAACTTATAAGTTAGAAAAATGCTTAGACAAACGGCATCAGAGTCGGCCCTGTGTATTTTTAGTTTCTGCAAGTACCCCTAGTTATTCCCAGAAACTCATCGATTTACAGTTAGGTTTTTTAGTAAGATATCAAACTGATAAGTGCCTGACTGGACCCTAGTTATGGCACATTCTGACTCTTCGATTGATTTACCGTTATTTCAGAAATAGTTACTATTTCTGTAGAAAGATAGGATTGCTTTAGCTTAGGTATCCAACCCTGGAAAACAGTGGTGTTTTGTTCCATATTATATTATCGTTCCAAGTTTGATGTGGTTTGGTGGGAAACTATGTGTTTTTATATACTATTTCTAAAAGTAAAACAGATATTCAATTCAAGTGTGCAAGTGTTGCAATCTTATTCTCATTACAAAGCAGACTAATTGAGGATTTTTTTTTACTTAAGCTTGATTCACATATTTCTATCTATATAGTTGAACGAAGATAAAGTGGCAAACTGTCATTTCTAAAATGCTGACAAGTTGTTCAAGTCACATCAACTCTATAGTAAATGTTATTCTGCCAGGTTGAACATAAAAAACAGCTTCAAGTATTTCAGTTCCTAAATGCATACAAGTCATACCTGTTGATATTCTTGAAAGCGCCGAGCTTTAGAGTGTTAAGCTAGTGAATAAACAGACATTGAATTTGGTCTCTGATCTAATCTCCTATTGTTATTGGTATCCCGAACAACAAGCATGAACTTGCTGAATTGCCCCAGAACCAATAGCATCTAGACACCCAAGCAAGGATTTCTTCCATTGACGTGCATTCATTTGCAGTAAACGCCATAACGACGGACTAAGTGGGGAAGAAATCCTAAAACTTTCGTCCTCACAATCACCATCACACAGCAATGATTTTAGTGCTTACATTAGGGTTTTAACCCATCAATCCAATCTCTCAAGAAATCCTTAAAGAGAGTACCCAGAAATCAAAGCAATTCAATGTATCAAATCCGGTTCAGGCATTTTATCAAGCACCTAACGTGCATTTACCACTTAGCAATACAAGTCAACTAAACTAGTCGTACGAACACATAACTCCCAGACCTACTTCTTCAATTTTAACACGGGTAAAATAAGTAATTGGTCACCGAAGTTACTACTAACTTGCAAGTAGGTCACGAAGTTAAAAAAACTTTCAATCGCATCATGAAGTTAAAATTAGCTTGCAATCAAAGTACTAAACCGAAAAAAATTTGCACAACTGTTAAATTATGTTGACTTTTAACGGTTTCCGTTAAAAGACAACACATTTGATGTTAGGTCACTGAACTATGTGCTAATTTTCAGTTAGGTCACTTACTAAAAAAAATTAAATATTCAAAAAATATCTAACGAAATTGTTATTTTAAACGATTATGTTTTTGTTAATTTAAATTGTAATCATTCAAAAAAATTTAATTAAATTTGATATTTTTTTAAATATGTGTTTGTTTTTACCGATTTACTAAATTACTAGCATATAAAATAAATGGATATGTTCAATTTTAAATTTAATTAAATTATAAATTAAATAAATGGAGAAAAGGGATATCTAAATATTTGTTCAATTGTATCGATATGTAAGCATATGGATTAAAGCGGTATATACAAATTACATTTAATTAAAGTGTAATTATTTGAAAAAAAATGTAAACATTTGATTTTTTTTACCTTTTATCATTATCGGAAAAAAACTTATTATCTTTTCGTTCATATTTACTCATAAGCATATGTATTGAATTGGCATGTATAATTTTAAATTTTATTAAAGAAAAATCATTCAAAAATAATTTTAAAATTTAATTAGTTAAAATTAATTTTGGCTAATTACCTAATTGAAAATTGTTATCAAGTTCAGTGACCTACTTGCAAGTTTCGTTGTGCCACGTTAGCGTCTATGTCATCTTTCCGTTAGGGTTTTTAACGGAATTGACGACAATGACTAATTTGCAAGTTTTTAAGTACTTTATTAGTTGACTGAAAGCTTTTTTAACTTTGTGACCTACTTGCAAGTTTTTACTAAGTACAGTGACCAATTAGCTATTTTACCCATTTTAACACTATCCACTTGAATTGGCGTTCGGCAGTCCGCACACAGCTATAATTTTTAAAAATTTCAGCGGTTAAAATGTTATCAAACATTTGAATTTTAAAATAAATGTTTAAATATCAAAGTGGTCACCGAAGTGGAGTCCATATATCATTTTACTCATCGATCTCGGGGTATCATTTGAATCACTAAAGTCATAATAAATATCAAATAGATAACTCTAAATACATGTTCGAAAAATAAAAACAATTTTTTGTTGATTCTGCACATTTTTTTTGAATACTACCATAAACAAATAAAAAATTGTTAAATTCTAGTATTTCAGATAATATATTTAGAATTTAAAAAGTATATATACTGTTTTTTTAATTAAAACAAGAAAAATGACTATAAAATTAAAAATAAATAGTAAATGAATTTTTAAAAATTTAAATATATTAACTGAAATACCAGAATTTAACAACGTTTCATTTGGTTGCAGTAACATTCAAGAAAAATGTACAGAATCAACAAAAAATTATTTTTAGTTTTCGAACACATATTTAGAGCTATCTGTTTGATATCTATTATGACTTTAGTGATTCAAATGACATCCCATTAAGATCAGTGAGTAAAATGATATACGGTCTTCACTTCAGTGACCACTTTGATATTTAACCCTTAAAATAAATGGGGGCACAACTATATGAGAACCGTTCTAAAGAATTTAAGAACCGGTTCTTAAATACAATAAAAATATATTTATCATATTTATAATATAGATTAAATTTGTAAATTAAAAAAAAAAGAAATAAGTAAAATTTGTAGTGAATTTCTATCATTTTTTTCCCAAAAATTTATCTTCCAAGAATCACAATCATGTAATAAAATCAATAATCAAGATTGAATATCATTTTCCAAGTTCAAATTTAAAATATAGGGAAGTTCAAATCTAGATCTTTTAAAATTAATGTACGAAACTTATAATTCAATAAAAATAAATACATTATGCGTATGAACTTACATATTTGCATTATATGTTTTACACATGAACTTTCTAGATTTTCGAATACACATGTAAAATATAAATATGTTTAAATGTAGAACTTTCAAAGTTCATGTGCAAAACTTATATAATTTAATAAAAATAAATACGTTTTGCGTATGAACTAACGCATTTGCACTACATGTTTTTCACATTAACTTTCAATTTCAGTTTCATAACATTCAAAATTCAAGTGTTGAACGAGTAGAAGTAATATTGTGTGTAGACACGTACAGATACGTAGAAGAAGAAACATACATATAATATTGTATATTTTACAAAAAAACTTACAATTATTTGGTTAGCTTTTTTATTGATTTGTGAATATTCTACATTAATTGTCTCTAAGAAAAAAATCTTAACCATTAATTGAATACTGATCTAACGATTTTTAATGAAGCTCCGATTATCTTTTAGGTAGTGGTTTTTATTTTGAATCAAACCCTAAAACAAATTATATCTTTATGTATAACTAGCATTCTACCCGTGCTATGCACCGAACCGTAAAATTTATTAATTAATTAATATCAACATATTATTTTAATCATGATTTATAAAAAAGATAATTTAATTAGAATGTAATTAATTTAAGCACAAAATTACCTATTCGTCAATTTATTCCAATTACATTAATATTAATATTATCGAACAATTATCATAACATTGACTTCCTCCGCTGAAACGTTCTAAAAATCAGATTTGGATGATTTTACAGTTCACGAGAAATCACAAAATTATCTTTTATTTAATGATGATTTAACAATTATTGTCCGAATGCAATTTGAAGAAAAAATACAATTAAGAATTTCTACATTAATCATCCTAATTATTATAGAAAACCTAATTATATATGATTTAAATTATTAACATATACTTTTACGTATTTCAGTATAAATACACTTTTTAGTTAACATATTAAAATATAAAATACTTTTATGTTAGATTCAACAGTTTCAATTTATTTATTTATTTTAAAATTTAGCTGTTCTTATTTATTTATCCGTGCTGAGGACCAGACTGCCGACTACAAAAGTTTTGAATAAGATCCTTCTTACGCTTATTATTAAGGAGACCAGTTTGACTAATACGTAAATTATATTCAATATTCTATTATATACCAGTTTAACTAATACGTAAATTATATTCATTATTATATTATATACCAAAATAATAGGGATAGTTAGATTTCAAAATATAAAGATGAGAATCATTGGATCTTTTAATAAAATGTATTCAATTGTTTGTAGAACTATATTCAAATACGTAAAAGGTTTTTGATAATCTAAATTAAATAAGTAGATTTCCTAAATTAAATAGAATTTTCAACGTAAAAAATCGTCAATTTTATCTCTTTTTTTGTATCTGGGTAATTTTAATTGGAAACTAATTGTTAAACAATCACTAAATTAAAGATTATTTTGTGAATTTCACGTGGACTGTAAAATCGTGTAAATTAAATTTTTAGAACTTGAGATAGAATACAAATAGTAAATTAAACGTGTAAAACCTTATATATATCAATTTTAACAGCAATTTGATTATGTAAACTAAAAACATATGAATATTAAAAAATTAATATTTTTGTAGATATTAAAAAAAGAACTATGCGTAGCATAGATTATAATATGTTTGTTTATAATAATAAAATAATAAATAAAGTGATAACCAAAGTTTGATATTATTGTGTTCCAACATAAAAAGATTTCCTTTTGTAAGATTTATAATAGGGTATGCGTGTAATGAGACTTATAGTAAAAATAAAAATAGGTGTATTTCATTATGATTGTATATTTATAAATAAAGAGTAGCATTTTAGAGAGAACCATCTTATATAGAGAATCGGAAAAAATCATCTAATTTTTGCTGTTTCTATAATAGAATCAAAGCTTTTTAAAATATTTTTTTCCAAAAAAAAAAAAAATTACCCACTGTCACGTCAGCATTAATGACGTGACACTACCATGTCAACATTACTGACGTCATCACTGCTAACGTGGCAGTGCCGCGTCATCAGTGATGATGTCACTGCTTACGTGGCGGTGACACATGGCAATGCCATGTTAGCAAAGGTGCCACGTCATCGTTTGGTTCTACTATAAAATTAGAAAATTGTTTTTTTTTTAATTATAGAACCAAAAAAATTGGTCTTTTTTTTATAAAATCAAAAATTAAAACTTTGATTCTACAATAAAATCATAAAATTAGTGATTCTCTACAATTCTCTATATAAGATCTATATAAGATGGTTCTCTATAGAATCTATAAATAAATACATAAATAATGATAACCTTGATACTATTACACTCCAACGAAAATAAATAGATTTCGCTTAATAAAGAGTATATTCATATCTATCCAATAAATCTTATAAAATAACATTATCCAGACTACACATTCAGTTTTCTCCCATGTCTCTCATGATATGTGAAGCAAAATCTCAGTTTATTTATACTATAAGCACTACACTTGCTCAAAATAATCAATACAAAATTTCAGTTTTTGTCTAGAATGTAAGAAATAAACTTTGTATATAATATTCTTTGTTAATATTAAAACATATATATTTGATGAAATTTATTACTACTTAATCACAATTTTGGTGTGAATTTAGTTAGAACATGGTGTATCATGTGTTGTCAACCGATTTATGTATAACCTTGTTTCATTCAAAAATTAGGCTTCCCTATCCCTTGAGTTTTACTCTTTTAATTCTATGTCAGGCTTGTTGTAGGATAATAAGTGTTATGCACATGAATAAATCTTAAATCATTATCGTTTCTGTTTTACTAACTGTTGCTGGTAAAAAGGACTAAATCTTGCTTTAGCTTTTGAAGTGCCAACTAAGAAGTGTCTCACAAATTGAAGATTAGCAGGCAAGGCACAGATAAATTAGGCAAAAATATAATAATGAAGTGACCACAGTCCAAAGTTACATACGAGTCGTTAACATGAAAGCAAAGTAGCAAGATCAACAACTAGCAGGGATTACAGAGGATACTGCAGTTCCAAAAGATATATAACAAGATTTATGAGAACAAAGTGAGCAAGTAGCCAGAATTAACAACTAAGCGAAATATAACAATGCAGTTCTACGAGACAAAAGAAAGTTTGAAGCACATTCACTGCGATCACAAAACATCTGGCCAGAAGGAATACCTAGGAGCAGATTCTACTCATCGGTGATAGCAATTCTATCAATGATTTTAGCCAACACATCCCTTGATTCCCTAAGCAAACCAATGCTCTGATTCAATCTTGCTCTCTTTAGAGCAACTGAAGGCGCTTCATCCATCAGACGCTCAAGGCCACCACCTTGACCCAAAACCTCATTTACTGTCTCTTCCTCCATGCCCTGGTTAACCAACTTCGTCAAAGCCAGAAGCAATTGAAGAGCAGTAGAGTCTACCATTCTTTTCAAAACAATATTCCAGTAAGCAGTAAGCCTCATCTTCAAGTCAAAGGCTTCATCTCTAACACCAGGATAAACCGTCAAATGACCAACATCAATTTCCCCAAAGCCTTCTATATTAGCTTTCGTAGAACGACCATTAAAAACAGCTTTGAATGCGTCATGTGATGTCATGAACTTACTCCACGTAGCCATATACTCTGGATCACACGTGTAGTCTGCAATTTCTTCCATCTCTATAATTTCCATCGCTCGTAATGTTGACTGCTCTTTCAGTTTGATAATTTGATTTGCAACAGCTCGTTTAATGGAAGATTGCAGTTGAGGATAATTTTCACAGTGATGCATCATTATTTTATCGACCACAGTCTTGATGTAGTCCCAGACTTCAGCAATGAAGTTTAAAGGGATTTTTGAAATTGTCTTGACCTTAAGTTGTAAGAGTGAATGGAACGCAGATCTAGGAAGGAAATTAGGAAGTGCTACACTCTTAGTTTCTTGAAGCACAGATATCTCATCAAGTAAAAATTTCTCATTGCCAATCGTCTGAGAATTGTTTTTCAAGTCCTGAGAAAACTTGTCTAGCATTTCAGCTAGACGAGCAGTACAATGCATATCCTTATCTTCAGGATATTCATCGAACTCACCTCTCACAAGAAGCTTTTTCAAAGACTCTTTTGACAATCCCAAAATCCTCATGAAAATAGTCATTGCTTCTGCAACAGTAGAGAGTTTTTGAGGAAACCTATTTAGCTGTGAAATGTTGCCATTTAACTTACTGTTGATCTTCTTGACTATTTCTGGCAAACATTTAGATATAATTTGAGCTTGGATTTGAACTAGCTTTCTAGCTAGAACGGGTATACCAACCATAGACTTGTCGATTTTTGAAAGCAGCGGGTGGGATTCAAAAAGAATACGTTCTGCAACTTTTGCTTCATCGTATGATTCATCACCTATTCGGTTCCGGACACAAACGTATCCCAGCCCAATATTGACATCGTCAGACATTACTTTCTCTAGAAGGCCCTCCGGAGCTTTATCTGACTTTGTAACTACTGCTAGTGTCCGTTCCCCATTTTTGTCCTCAGACTGTGACATTCGAATTGACTCACAGGTAGGAAAATCAACAGTTGCAGATAGAACATTCAGTATAATGCTTTCTTCTGGTTTTATGTACTCCATTATTATACCTGCAATTTGCTCATATATATTCTCCGGTTGACCATGCACTGGAACTCTGGTGATACCTATTGCAAAAATTATAAATCAGTACTAGTAATATAATGTATGAAATAATTAAGCACGTAACTGATTATATAACTAAGAACAAGAAAGATTAAAACACAAATTTAATCAACACTTGCTTTTTGTTAACCCTTAGCTAAGGTGTATTGGATTATATATATATACATGGATTTTAACTCAAAACCCCTGCAATACTTGTACTTGACCTCTAATACCATGTTGCATGTTAAGTTGGAACCCCTGTCTTTATACTCGAAACCCCCTGTAAAGTAACACTTAAAGTTAATACACGCCTCTTATACTTATTACCCGAAACTCCTGTACTGATGAGTTAAGTTGCATGTACTGATGAGTTAATAAACTGCTGCAGTCACAACAGTATTAATCTTACAAATTTGTTCTAATGGTGTGTTATTCTATAAATTTTGTTTTAAACATAAAAACTACAATTTATAATTGATGCATGCGAATAATATTTTATATATTTTCATATGAGATCAAGTTAAGGAATATGTACCAGGCAGATCAACCATTGTAAGATCAGGAACACCATTTTTCTTTACAACAAGTGTCAGTGGTGTGTGAGATATCCCTTTGCCGTTACCAGCAATCACTTCGGTAGCCATGTCTATAGCTACTGCTACATTCATCTCATCAGTAGACACCACTTTCCCACAATACTCCAGATGGAGCTCTGATTCAGGTTTCGAGTGATGATGCAGCCTCATTATGAGTGGAACCCTGGTACAAATCCCCTGACCCCGAGGCAAGCTGATTCCAGCAAGTGATTCAAGCACACTAGACTTGCCAGATGACTGATCACCAACAACAACAATGGTGGGGAGTTGAATCCCTTCTTGCATGACCTTCAAATTTCTTAGCTTATCAATAGCATCCAAAAGTGGTCTGATTCTTTCATTGTAAGAAGACACAATTGGTGCATGAGAAGCAGCAGGAACTGATTCATCAACAACTAATGCCATGTTACTACTACTGCTGCTGTTTTCTTCACCGAATTTGAAGACTGATTGTTTCAAAGCTCTTGGTTTTGTGTTTCCAGTAACCATTTTGTAATTATTTTTTCTTTTGTTCGAGGAGGAGTTAGCTAGGGAGATTCAGGATGGGATATGGGTACAACTTATATGCTTTTAGATTACAAAAAGTGTTTTCTATATGATTTGACAGCAGCCGTCAACTTTTTCATATATCAGCCAAAAAGTTATTTGTTACGTGAATTTATGTACATAACGTGCACGCTGATATGATAACTTACGAAATTATCATAAGATCGAGCGAGATTTAGTATGACTAAAAATTTAATCCACGTATCTGAGGCTTTCATGCCACTAGTATTGCCAATGCCAAAATGTGGATAGCCTTTAGGTGTTTATGCCATAATTATTAATTTTTTTAATTGAATGAAATTTTTGTGAATATAAAATCTGTTATTATTAATAAAAATAAAATTAATTAAAAAATATGAATTAAATTCTTATTGTTTGTTCATAGACACATATTAGATATTCATTTTTTTTTATATGCCTTCGTTTCTACCAACTTTTTTTATGTACCTTCGTTTTTCTACCAATGTCACACTCTTGAATTTTTGTATCCTTAATATAACTAAACTACTAAACTGTTTGAAGATGTAAATGATCGTAAATAATTAGTAACATTGTCTTACACAGATTCGTAAACCTTAAAATTAAATTTCAATTTCATTTAAGTAATTTTTTCTACCGAGAAATACATTAATATTCCATTTTACATTGATAAGGAGCCGATTTCTTAAAATAACCGCATTACATATATTATCCTCACAAGTCGATTTGATTGATGTAAATTTTTTATGCAGCTCAAGGGTTAGTTTTTGCATTAATTAAGTACGTGCATACATAATGAAAAACAACACCTAGAGGGGGTGAATAGGTGTTTATGGTTATTAATGTGAATTTATGAACTGTTTTGAAAATAACTGAAAACAGCTTGCTGTTTGTAATAACACAGTTCACAAACAGCACGCTGTTTGTATCTAACATGCAATGCAGAAAGGATATAAACAGTAAGTAAAAGAGACACACAATCTTTTAGCCAGGTTCGACCCCTAATCCCCTATGGTCTACGTCCTGGTCCCTTACCAAACTTGGTAAGAGAATATATTATTGATCAACTATAATCCAATTACAAGATCCAACAATATATCTCCCTTACACCCTTGCTGCTTACAAATGGCTTGCTGTTTCCTGTGCTGAACTAGCTCTCTAAGCAATACTTCCCAAGTATCCTTCTCTAGCCTAGTTCGATCCACCCTAAACCTTAAGCCAACCTTGTACAGCAACAAATCAATTACACCTTGAACAATACAAAGATTTGAATAGATACAACTCAACCTATGAACCCTCTGAATATATATATATACGTGTATATAGGGTTTTTGAGGTTTGAAGAATTTAGCAATGAAAGCTTGGTGGTTGTGTATAGTTTCTTGTTTCTGCACTTGATAGATATTCAATGATGGATTATAAGAACTGAAAAAGAGCAGCTCTTAAAAATAGGTAAACAAGAACAATTAAACATAATTTGAAAGGCTCCAACGGATAGAATTTCTCAAGAGACCGTTAGAAGTGTTTTTGTGTTTTTGGTAATGAAGGAGCTTGATATTCTGCAAATTCAGAAGAGATGGAGCGTGTATAGAGTCAAGAAACATGGAGAGAATATTTGCTATGATGTGTCTCATGTGTTGTCTTTGAGTGGAGGATTAAAATAAGATAAAGTGGATCTTACTTTCTTTATTTTAAACAAGAGAATATCTTGTCTCCCAATGTGTTTTAAGATCTGAGTGTTTGATATAGAGCCGACAATTTCGTACACGACACGAAAACACGACACGTAAACGACACGAAAATTACGGGTTTGGGTTGACCTTTACGGTACACGAACACGAAAGTATACGAACACGAAATTACACGGATGAATTTAGTGTCGGTTTTGGGTTTACCCTTGGGTACACGACACGAAACGAAAATACACGAAATAAATAAATATTTAAATAATTTTATTAAAATTATATGAATACATATTTTAAAATGATATTTTATATATAATTTTTACATAAGATAAATACAAAATAGTTTCAAATCTTAGTTTCACAAGACTTAAGCACACTTCATTCCTTATGACATATTGACTTAAGACTGGACTAGTAAAAAATTAATATTTAAATATTTTTATTTTTATTCAAAAATTACACGAAATACGACACGAAACGTACACGAAATGAAGGTACACGAACACGAAACGAAACGAATCCTTAACGGGTCGGTTTTGGATTTAGCATTACGTACACGAAACACGAAAGTACACGACACGAAAGTACACGAAACGAACGAATTGCCAGGTCTAGTTTGATATGTTATATAACGTTCAGAGGGCCCTTACATGTGACTAACATCATTTACACTTGATACTCTTTGAAAACCGAAGCCTTCTTTAATTCTGTCAGACACAATCAGCTTGCTGTTTGTGAAGCTGGCACGCTGTTTGTGAGACTGGTATGCTGATTGTCCATGCATTTGGCTTGCTGTTTGTGATATACTGATTATATAATCAGTAAGCTAATTTTTCCTGCAAAACCAAGTTAGTACAGTACCGAAATAACATAGCAAGTTCATGTCAGCTTGCTGTTTTGGTTCTGGTGAGCTGAACGGATAGATGGCTTTATACTTTTGCATTTCCATATCATCAACCAAGTTTCCTGAGAATATAGATATGTCTGTTTGATCTTTATCTTCAGGAATTCTGAACAGTTGAAAATGGCTTACTGTTTGTACAAATGGCTTGCTGTTTGTACAAATGGCTTGCTGTTTGTGACAAACTGAAAATACAATCAGTAAGCTATTATACCCTGCAAAACCAAGTGAGTACATACACAACTAGCATGCTGTTTTATATCTACTAATAAGCCAAATGGCTTACTGTTTGTGATCATCAAAACTTAGGAGTATCAATCTCCCCCTTTTTGATGATTACAACTAATTTAGGAGAATTAGAATAACTCCCCCTAAATCTCTGCATCTCAAAATTAGATATAAAAAAATAATCTAACAAGATCAAATAAAAACATCCAATAATACATTTTCATACATTTTCATTAAGTATTCTCCTAAAGTTCTCCCCCTTAATCCATCAAAAATTGATGACAAACAATATGCTATTTGCAGTAGGTTACCTGCACAAACAGCTTGCTGTTTGTGGTATTTTACCTGCATAGATAGCTTGCTATTTGTTGAATGTTACCTGTACAAATGGTAAGCTAACATGCCCTGCAAACAATCATTCAGCATGCTGTTTTAGATAGAACACATACCAAGTTGCATTCGAATGACTGAAAATCTTTCTTCAGCAAGAGGCTTTGTGAAAATATCTGCAAGTTGAAATTCTGTTGGAACAAAGACCAACTCTATCTTGCCTTTAGCAACATTATCTCTCAAGAAATGGTGTCGAACATCGATATGCTTCGTTCTTGAGTGATTCACCGGATTCTTTGAAATATTAATGGTGCTAGTGTTGTCACAATTTATTGGAACCTTTTCACACTTGATATTAAAGTCCCTTAGTGTTTGAATCATCCATAGAAGTTGAGAACAATAGCTCCCAGCTGCTAGATACTCCCCTTCTGCAGTGGATAAGGCAACCGAAGTTTGTTTCTTGCATTGCCAAGAAACTAGGCTTTGTCCAAGGAATGTACAAACACCACTAGTACTTTTTCTATCAATTAGGCAACCTGCATAATCTGCATCACTATACCCAACAAGATCAAAAGTATTTGTGATAGGATAAAACAAACCAAGAGAAATGGTACCACTTAAATATCGAGATACTCTTTTAATGGCATTTAAGTGAGATTCTTTGGGGTTTGATTGAAACCTTGCACAAACACATACACTATACATTATGTCAGGTCTAGAAGCAGTTAAATACAGTAGGCTTCCAATCATACCTCGATATCTTTTAATATCAACAGCCTTACCATTTTCATCTGCAATCAGCTTGCTGTTTTGCACCATGGGAGTTGATTTTGGTTTTACATCTTCAAAACCGAATCTCTTCAATAGACTTTGTGTATATTTGGATTGGTGTACAAAAATTCCATCTTTAGATTGCTTGATTTGAAGACCCAAGAAGTAATTTAGTTCGCCCATCATGCTCATTTCGAACTCACTATGCATACACTTGGAAAACCACTTACACATAGATTCATTAGTAGCTCCAAAGATAATATCATCCACATATATTTGAACAATTAAAATGTCTTTACCATTTTGCATAATAAATAATGTGGGATCGATTTTACCTCGAATAAATCCATTTTGGATTAGATACTTACTAAGCCTTTTGTACCAAGCTCTAGGGGCCTGTTTTAATCCATAGAGAGCCTTCTTTAGCTTGAATACATAGTTTGGAAATTGATCATGCTCGAATCCAGGAGGTTGTTTGACAAAAACTTCCTCTTCCAGCACGCCATTTAGGAAGGCACTCTACACGTCCATTTGATATAGCTTGATTTTCTTGAAACATGCATAGGCTAGAAGTATTCTTATTGATTCCAAACGAGCAACAGGAGCATAAGTTTGATCAAAGTCAATGCCTTCTTGTTGATTAAAGCCTTGAGCTACGAGCCTTGCTTTATTTCGAGTAACGGTGCCAAATTCATCAACTTTGTTTTTGAACACCCATTTTGTTCCTATAATTGAAGCATCTTCTGGAGGTTTGACAAGTTCCCAAACATCACATCTTTCAAATTGATTTAATTCTTCTTGCATGGCCACGATCCAATTATCATCTTCTAATGCTTCATTGATATTTTTGGGTTCTTCTTGAGCTAGGAAGGCTGCATGAGCACAATAATTTGCCTTCCCTCTTCTTGTAGTAATTCCATCAGTAATATCACCAATGACTAACTCAGGTGGATGATTTTTAACCGTTCTTGTTGCCCTTGGTAAAGAATGTCGAGCTATTTCTTCATGAGTTGTCTTTCTCATCTTTGATGGTGGTGACTGTTCTTCTCCATCATATAGAGGCAATTTTGCAGTAGCCCTTGATCCTCTAGGACCTTCCAAAGTCATTTTTGCTATTTTTGTAATTGAATCTTCCACTTCAGCTTGCTGTTTTGATCTTCCAGCTTGCTGTTTGTCAATATCTGCATCCTTCTTGGTTTGATGATTTTCAGTGTCATCCATATCTTTAGTTTGCTGTTTAGAACTTCCAGCTTGCTGATTTGTTCTTCCATCTTGCTGATTTTCACTTCCAGCTTGCTGACTTTCACTTCCAGCTTGCTGATTTGAACCTCCAGCTTGCTGAATTTCACTTCCAGCTTGCTGATTTGAACCTCCAGCTTGCTGATTGTCAGTATCTACATCCTCCTTGGCTTGCTGACTGTCAATTTTAGTCTCAACTTCAGCTTGCTGATTTGAACTTTCAGCTTGCTGTTTTGAACCTCCATCTTGCTGATTTGAGCTTCCAGCTTGCTGATTTAAACTTCCAGCTTGCTGTTTGTCAGAAATTTGAGGTTGCATACTTTCTCTTTCACCTGCAAATTCTTCCTCATCTCTTGGTAGATCATTGTTAGGTTCTTGAAATGTAACATCAATAGATTCTTCAATAATATGCTTATTAATATTATAAATTCTATAAGCTCTACTTGTTAAAGAATAACCAAGAAATATGGCTTCATAGGATTTAGCATCAAATTTACCATCTTTGCCAATTGTTTTGAGGATAAAACACTTTGAACCAAAAATCTTGAAGTAACTGATATTTGGCTTCTTGTTTCTCAACAGTTGATAGGGAGTTTTGTCCAATAATGGCCTGATTATGATTCGGTTCAACAAATAGCATGCTGTATTTACAGCTTCGGCCCAAAAACTTCTAGGTAGCTTGCTTTCTTGCAGTAGAGTCCTTGCTGTTTCTTGAAGAGACCTATTCTTTCTTTCCACCACACCATTTTGTTGTGGAGTCCTTGGAGCAGAAAGTTCATGGGATATTCCTCTTTCATCACAATATGCAATAAAGTTCTCATTGATAAATTCTCCTCCTCTATCACTTCTTATGCCTACAAGTCTTGTATCATGCTTGTTCTCAAATAATTTTATCAGTTTCTTAAACTCATTAAAAGCACAATCTTTAGTACGAAGAAACAATACCCAAGTAAATCTAGAATAATCATCTACAATAACAAAACCATATTGTTTACCTCCAATACTCTTATAAGATTCTGGACCAAATAAGTCTAAGTGCAGAAGCTCTAAGGGTTTAGAAGTAGATACCATTTTCTTAGCTTTGTGAGTGCTTCGAATTTGTTTACCCAATTGGCATGCTGAACATACTTCGACCTTAGTATATTTCAGTTTTGGTAGCCCTCTGACCAGATTCTTACTTGAAAGTTTATTGATCAAGTCCATGTGTGCATGTCCCAACCTCCTATGCCATATATATGGATCATTGTCGATTGCAGCCAAACAGCATGCTGTTTCCTGCATTTCGAAGTCTAATACATATATATTTCCTTCCCTTCTAGCAACTAGTGGGATTTTGTTAGCACCAATAGTAATAATAGTTTTATCTATGCCAAACTGAACAAAATGTCCATCATCAAATAATTGAGTGACACTAAGTAAATTATATGAAAGACCTTTGACATATTGAACTTTATCGATCGAAATATTACTATTACCAATAGAACCAATACCAAGGATTCGATGAGTCTTGCTATTGCCAATTGTAACTCTTCCTCCTTTCTTCATTCTGAGACTAATGAACTGAGATTTGTCTCCACACATATGTCTAGTGCATCCGCTATCTAAAATCCATTGCTTTGACCTTCCTTTAGCCGCAAGACATATCTACAAAACAAACAAACACCAACTCAATGTTTTGGAACCCATATAGGTTTGGGTCCAAATTGGTTAGTAGCAATAGTATATAAAACATTTAAATCAGTTTTCTTGATCCACATTTGGACCACTTTCGGTGAATGGTAAGCTGTTTTCCTTCTGACAGAAGCATTCTGGCATGCTGTTTGTCGCCTGACTGGTCCATTCTGGTAAGCTGTTTTCGCTTTGTGATTGACTTGAGCCACACAATGTTTTTCCAGATGGCCTTTTCCACCATATTTGTTGCATGTTTTCCAAGGCATAGCATAGTTGTATGGTATGCCATTTCTTCCATCGTATTTGAGTGCACCATGCTTCTTGTTGAGGTTCATGCCAACTCCTTCTCTTACCAATGGAACATTTGCCTTCTTCATCATTGTCTTTAAGCTGTCTTCTCCTTGAACAAACGTTTCCATCTCTTTCTCGAGATCCTTGACCTCTTTTTCCAGGAGAGAGATCAGTTCAGCTTGATGTTTGATAAGAATGGCATGCTGTTTGTCTGCACATTCAGCTTGCTGTTTTCTCTTCTCCGCAGATTTTGAAGACTCGGCTTGGCTAGATTCCTTAATCTTGTATGATTCTATACACTCATCTCTAGCTTTAATCTTTGACCTCAAATCCCTGAGTTCTTTCATAAGAACCTCATTCCTTTATATAATTAATTTATTAACTCCCTCGAATTGAATGAGTTTCTCCTTTAAATCAACAATAAGATCATCATGGTTGATTTCAGGAGCTTTTTCAACCATTAAATCAGAAATGATTTTCTTCAAATGAGTATTCTTCTTTTCAAGCTCATTATTTTTATTTTTCAATTCCATGAACTCAATGATAGATACATTACTTGGCATATGCATGGTTAGTTCATCTAGCATGGTAGAAGTAGAAGGTAAATCAGAGTTAATTGAGTTTACCTCACTTGCATCATCCGAATTTGAATAATCACTATCCACATTTTCTTCTCTTATGGATCCTTCATCATCAATACCAACAAAAGCTAGGTCGACCATGTCATCACTTGAGTCATCATTAGAAGCTGATTCCTCATCATCATTCCTTGTAAGGAGTGCCTTAGATTTATTTGTGTCACTTGAGGCAGCTTGCTGTTTGTGACAATCAGCTTGCTGTTTTGGATTGACACATATTGTAGCTTGATAATGCATTTCTAAGGTATCCCATATTTCCTTTGCTGTGATGCACGTAGAGACCTTGTCATAATCTGAATCTGAAAGACCACAAATTAGTGTATACTTGGCATTTCCATTATAGCTTGCTTTTATCAATTCTTCCCCGGTAAGATCATCAACATCTTTTGGCTTGCCGTTTTCATCCAAAAAGGTAAATGGACCATCTTGAACAACCAACCATTCAAGTGGATTTCTGATCAGAATCATCTTCATCTTCAGTCTCCATAAATCATAATTTTCTGTACCAACGAGAAGTGGTGGCATGTTTGATGATTCTCCATCTTCATAAATGTGTGCCATAGGATCTGTACTTTCCTGTTACAGAAATGTTAGTACACCAAAGCTCTGATACCAATTGAAAAACAACACCTAGAGGGGGGGGTAAATAGGTGTTTATGGTTATTAATGTGAATTTATGAACTGTTTTGAAAATAACTGAAAACAGCTTGCTGTTTGTAATAACACAGTTCACAAACAGCACGCTGTTTGTATCTAAAATGTAATGCAGAAAGGATATAAACAGTAAGTAAAAGAGACACACAATCTTTTAGCCAGGTTCGACCCCTAATCCCCTATGGTCTACGTCCTGGTCCCTTACCAAACTTGGTAAGAGAATATATTATTGATCAACTATAATCCAATTACAAGATCCAACAAAATATCTCCCTTACACCCTTGCTGCTTACAAATGGCTTGCTGTTTCCTGTGCTGAACTAGCTCTCTAAGCAATACTTCCCAAGTATCCTTCTCTAGCCTAGTTCGACCCACCCTAAACCTTAAGCCAACCTTGTACAGCAACAAATCAATTACACCTTGAACAATACAAAGATTTGAATAGATACAACTCAACCTATGAACCCTCTGAATATATATATACGTGTATATAGGGTTTTTGAGGTTTGAAGAATTTAGCAATGAAAGCTTGGTGGTTGTGTATAGTTTCTTGTTTCTGCACTTGATAGATATTCAATGATGGATTATAAGAACTGAAAAAGAGCAGCTCTTAAAAATAGGTAGACAAGAACAATTAAACATAATTTGAAAGGCTCCAACGGATAGAATTTCTCAAGAGACCGTTAGAAGTGTTTTTGTGTTTTTGGTAATGAAGGAGCTTGATATTCTGCAAATTCAGAAGAGATGGGGCGTGTATAGAGTCAAGAAACATGGAGAGAATATTTGCTATGATGTGTCCCATGTGTTGTCTTTGAGTGGAGGATTAAAATAAGATAAAGTGGATCTTACTTTCTTTATTTTAAACAAGAGAATATCTTGTCTCCCAATGTGTTTTATGATCTGAGTGTTTGATATGTTATATAACGTTCAGAGGGTCCTTACATGTGACTAACATCATTTACACTTGATACTCTTTGAAAACCGAAGCCTTCTTTAATTCTGTCAGACACAATCAGCTTGCTGTTTGTGAAGCTGGCACGCTGTTTGTGAGACTGGTATGCTGATTGTCCATGCATTTGGCTTGCTGTTTGTGATATACTGATTATATAATCAGTAAGCTAATTTTTCCTGCAAAACCAAGTTAGTACAGTACCGAAATAACATAGCAAGTTCATGTCAGCTTGCTGTTTTGGTTCTGGTGAGCTGAACGGATAGATGGCTTTATACTTTTGCATTTCCATATCATCAACCAAGTTTCCTGAGAATATAGATATGTCTGTTTGATCTTTATCTTCAGGAATTCTGAACAGTTGAAAATGGCTTACTGTTTGTACAAATGGCTTGCTGTTTGTACAAATGGCTTGCTGTTTGTGACAAACTGAAAATACAATCAGTAAGCTATTATACCCTGCAAAACCAAGTGAGTACATACACAACTAGCATGCTGTTTTATATCTACTAATAAGCCAAATGGCTTACTGTTTGTGATCATCAAAACTTAGGAGTATCACATAATACATTCACTTAATTTTGTATGCCCGTAAAAATTATGAGAAACATACTTTATGCGGCTCGAATTTTTAATGATGACACAATTGGATCCTGGATATGTACAGTAAAAATTATGAGAAACATTCTTTATGCGGCTCGAATTTTTAATGATGACACATTGGATCCTGGATATGTACATGCTACAATGCCTACATGACTAGTACTTTTCGGCGTGCTGTATATGTAGACTGTAGTATTCCCATGTAGAAGAACGGCGGTTAATATTACTTTCACAAATCAAATAATTTACCTTTAATTACTTACTAATCAATAACTCGTGCAAAACACGGCTAGTATAAATAAATTGTATTCGATTTTATTATTTGATACGATTATTTAGTTGACATGTGACAATTATACATTTTTATTATTAGTTTAAAATATACACATATTTTAAACATAATTATGTGTGACTAAAAGCAGTAAGAACTAAGAAGTCTATGGTTTTAGGTTTCGGTAATACAAATGACTAGCTTAAAACCCGTGCGATGCACGGATTTTTATAAATATTATATGAATTTTTTTCATTAATTTAAATTAATTTTTTTTAAAACATGAATTTTGGAGGCTTAAATTTTTATATGAGATGATTTGATAATAATTATATAAATGTTATCCGTGACATTTCTAGAAAAGGAGTGATTTTAGTTAGAAAATATATAAAAGATGATAGGTTTTAGTTGAAAAAGGTGATCGGTTAATTATTAGTAATTATAATTTTTTATTTTATTTTATTAAATAGAATGCCCGTGATATTATTAGAAAAAGAGAAGATTTAGTTAAAGAAAATTAAAAAAGTAACATGTTCTAGGTAAAAAAGGTAATTGATTAGTTTATAGTAATTATAATCTAATTAAATTATTTTACTAAATACAATTGCTCGTAATGTTTTTAGAAAATGAGAAATTAATATTTTTCGTGATATTTATTTTAAAAGAGGGATTTTAGTTAGAAAATATAGAAAAGATGATACGTTTGAGCTGAAAAAGGTAATCGGTTAATTATTAATATTATAATATTATTAGTTTATTGTATTAAATAAAATCGCCCGTGATATAATTGGAAAAAGAGATATTTTAGTTAGAGAAAATAGAAAAGTAACGTGAAAATTAAAAAGATGACATGATTTATGTGAAAAAGGTATTTGATTTGTTTATAGTAATTATAATCTAATTATGTTATTTTACTAAACAAAATTGCTCATAGTTTTTAGAAAATGAGAAAATAATGTTGCCCTTGATATTTCTAGAAGAAAAGGGAATTTAAATAGAAAAAATAGAAAAGATGATACGTTTTAACTGAAAAGATAATCGATTAATTATTAGTATTATAATATTATTATTTAATATTTTTTATTAAATATTATAATCTTATTATTTTATTTTAATTATGATATTATATAATTGGAAAAATATAGGTTTTAGTAAGAGAAAAGAAAAAAGGTAACGTATTTTGGCTGAATAAGGTAACTATCCATGATACAATTAGAAAAAGAGAGATTTTTAGTTAGAGAATAAAGAAAAGGTAACGTGACTGAGAAAGGTAATTGATCAGTTAATATTAATCATAATATAATTATGTTATTTTTTTAAACAAAATTGCTCGTAATGTTTTTAAAAAAGGAGAAATTCTAGTTAGTTAAAATGTAAAAGATATTGTATTTTACCTGAAAAAAGAAAATTATTTATTTATTGAAAAATAGAAAATGTAATATTTTTAACGTGAAAAAAGAAATTGATTAATAAAGGAGAAATTTTAGTCAGATAAAATATAAAAGAAATTTTTTAAAAAATGAGAAATTAATGTTGCCCGTGATATTTCTAGAAAAAATAGAAAAGATGATAGGTTTTAGCGGAAAAGGTAATCAGTTAATTATTAGTATTGTAATATTATTATTTAATATTTTTATTAAATATTATAATATTAGTATTTTATTTTAATTATAATATGATATAATCGGAAAAAGAGAGGTCTTAGCAAGAGAAAAGAAAAAAAGTAACGTGTCCATGATATAATTGGAAAAAGAGATATTTTAGTTAGAGAAAAAATAAAAAGTAACGTGTTTTGGCTGAAAAGGTAATTGATCAATTAATAGTAATTATAATATAATTATGTAATTTTATTAAACAAAATTGCTCGCAGTGTTTTTAAAAAAGGAGAAATTTTAGTTTGATAAAATGTAAAAGATATTGTATTTTATCTAAAAAAGGAAATTATTTAGTTATTGAAAAATAGAAAAGGTAATATGTTTAACTTGAAAAAGGAAATTGATTAATAAAGGAGAAATTTTAGTTAGATAAAATATAAAGATATTATATTTTACTTGAAAAAGGAATTTATTTATTGAAAAATATAAAAAAAATAATAAATAAGTAAAATCAACAGGTATCGTACCGACCAACCGATCGACCAAACTTTTAATGTTTCGACTTTTGTATGTTTAACCTGAAAAAGGAAATTGATTTGTAAAGGAGAAATTTTAGTTAGACAAAATATAAAAGATATAAATAAAGGAAATTATTTAGTTATTGAAAAATAGAAAAGGTAATATATTTAACCTGAAAAAGGAAATTGATTCGTAAAGGAGAAATTTTGTTAGATAAAATATAAAAGATATTGATTAGTTAGTAGGATGTATTTTATTTGTAATTAGGGAAGGGTAAATAAATAAAATACTATACCGACCAACCAAATTTTTAATGTTTCAACTTTTATATAATAGTATAGATTTGATTTGAGTTTGCAGTAAAAGATCATTATAAGTCTATATATATTACATGATTATGTTTTGGAGTTCTATAACGTGAATAAGCTTCCTTTTTATGGCAAATAGGAACTTGCAATAGATGATGACATGACGTACATTTTCATTGTTAAACACTTGGAACCAATTAGTTATAGTTGGAACTTCCAACTTGGAAGGTTTAACGCGTGAATTGAATATCTAAGTGCAATTAAGGAAAAATTGCTATTTGCAGACTTGTGTTGTGGACTACTTGATGGTTTGTTTGCAGAAATTTTGCAAAATATGGTTTTTTTTGTATGTTAGTTTTTCTGCACAAATGTTCTTCCTTTTTCTCTCTCCAGAATGGGAATATTATGTTGCACTTTTTTGATTTTTTTTTTTTGTAGATTCATTTCCACTATTTTTTGTTCTGCAGAGATTTAGGTTATAGATGCTGAATTTTATATTATAATAGGTTTTGTTGTAATGTGCAGGAAATATAGTTCTTAATATAGCTGATTTTATAAATGGTGCAAAAAAATTGCAAAAATAATAACTTCTCAACTTGCTCTTTGTTATGAAGATTGCAGAATCATTCCATGCAAATTAATGCACCTCTTTCAATTCTTATACCAAAATTCATAGGAAAAATGTAATGAATGCTTATCTAAAGGAATTTTGAAAAGGAAGTAAGTTTATTGAGTACTCCCTCTGTCTCATAAAACTCTTCTCACTTTCCTTTTCGGGATATTCAAAATACTCTTCCCATTTCTATTTTAGGCCATAAAATAATTATATTCTATACCCACTACTCCATCCACTACTCTTTAAAATAATATAAAATACCCACTATTCCACCCACTAACCCTTAAAAACAATATTCAATACCCACTATTCCATCCACTACTCTTTAAAAACTATTTTTTCTTAAAACTCGTGTTTTTTCCCAAATGAGAAGAGCTTTGCGAGACGAAGGGAGTAGCTTATAGTTCAAATTCCATTAATGTCAGTCACAATGGAAGCGTATCTAGATTAATTTAATTGTTTAATTATTTGTGAAAAAATCTCAAGTCATTAAAAAGAAGTACATGAAAGCATGTTGACAACTAAAGTGGCCAAACCATGCTTGAAGCATTGATGATAGTAAGTTGGTAACCATTAACAAAAGCTATCAAGTAAGAGCAAGTCCAACAACTTCCTTGTATGTTCCTTATAAATATTATAAAATATTAATTCTTAGTGATTTAGGATATTATAAGGTATGACAACTCCAATAAGCTTCCTTATAGTTGATCCTTATAATTATTAGATAATAAATAAAAGGAAGGAAGCAAGAACAAAAAAGCGAGAAACAATTGGAAAGATGAGGGAAAATAATATTTTAATGATAAAAGTAAAATAAGGGAGCCTGTTAGGAATAATTCGTGAGTTGTGATGTTAAGAATAGAATTTGCATATACTTCTTGTAATATCCTGATCTTATAAAGGATTTTGCACTTTGTATAGGATGTATGTGTTAGACAGTAAACTGTAGAGTTTAGTCAGGAACAGGGTGTCAAGGACTACATTTCAGGAACTATGAACAGATCCTGATACGACAAATCAAATCCTGATGGATGTCAAGTCCTGATGCAATATGAAATCCTGATATCAGTCATACTACTGATGATGTCATTATGGATTCTACAGAAACTGGAAATTGCTATAAAACAGGATCATTGTTTTGAAGAACATCAAGAAGTTATTATGAAGGAAAGAGTTTCTTATTGATGGAAACTATCAACTGGACGACAGAACATTATCATGTATAGAATATTACTTTATGTTATTAGTTGATAGGAAGCATTATAAATACTCTCTCTATATCATTGTAAAAAGAGTTCGAAAGTACGAGAGCTTAGTGTAAGGTTTGTATTCGAGAGTTCGAAACAAACAGAGAGAGATTTATATTGTCAGCAGCTGCTAAAGGTATTGTACACCTTTGGTAGAGTTTGTATTTGATCTTATTAATACAAACAAGTTTGATTCATTCGTTTATTCTTGTTTATTTGATTGAGTAAATATCAGACACGATTATTATACTTATATTCAACCCCCCTTCTACAAGTATATTTGGGTTAACAATTGGTATCAGAGCAGGTTGATTTTGAATAATCAAAAGGATCTGCAATCATGTCTGGTTACAAGTATGGTAATACTAAGATCCCTATGCTCAAGAGAAACGAGTATACTCTCTGGGAAGTGAAGATGTTGCATCATCTGGAAGCAACAGATCCTGATTATCTTGACAGAATAAGAGATGGACCGTTTGTTCCAACGAAGCTGTTTCCTCAGACATCTGCCGATGGAAAAGTCACTGGGAGTATACAGGAGAAAAACCTAAAGCTGAGTGGTCTGATAAGGACAAGGAGAATGTTCTTAAGGATGCTAAAGTGAGAAACATACTATTCAACAGCCTTGATTCTGTTCTCACTAACTATGTTCTCTCTTGTAAAACTGCTAAGGAGATATGGGACAATCTAAAGGTTCATTGTGAAGGAACTAAACCCGTCAAGAAGAATATGAGGACACTTCTTATACAACAATATGAGTATTTTGAATGCAAGTTTGGTGAGTCACTAACTGATACCTTTGATAGGTTTACAAAACTCATAAATGAGATGGCCATGCTTGGTAAATATTATGACTTGGAGGATATGAATACTAAGTTCATGAAAACCTTACCTGATTTCTACAATGAGAAGATATCTGCTATTGAGGAAGTTAATGAGTTGAATGAAATATCATTAGAGGCAGTTTTTGGAAAACTTAGGGCTTATGAACTTGATAGGCAGCAGAAGAAGAGTAGAAGTGAAGGAAAGATGAAAACTGTTGCACTTATTGCTCAATCTGAATCGAAGAAGCTTCCAGAAGAAAAGTTTGAATCTACTGTAAGAGACTCAAGGAAGAAGAAGAGCAAAGAAAGTTCTGAGTTGGAGACTACAGATATAGACTCTGACAACAATGATTCTGAATCAGAGATGGAGGAACTCTTTGCTATGTTTGCTAAAGCTTTCAAGAAAGGAAGATTCAATAGGAGAAGATTTAGCAAAAGACCTTTTCAACAGAAAGAAGAAAAGAAGAGTGACAAAGGCAAGAGTACAATCATCAAGCTTGATAAGGCAAAGATCAAGTGCTTTAACTGCATCGAGCTTGGACACTTTGCTAGTGAGTGTAACAAACCTAGGAATTCAGGAAAGGGCAATGCATTCATGGTCACACAGAAGGATTGGGTAGATTCTAGTGATTCTGAAGATGAATTGGATTATGACAACATTGCTTTGATGGCAAGTGCTTCAAACAAACCTGGATCTCCGAAGAAAACTTCTCCATCTTCTGTTAAGGTATCACTTCACTCTCTTGATCTTAGATTCTGATGATATTAGATCTATCCATGTTGAGTTTAAGAATCTTATGACTAATTTCAGAATTCTTACTAGTGAAAGAGATGAACTTAAGGTTAAGAATGATGAATTAGTTGGTAGAAATAATATTCTTGAATCTGAGTTAATTCAAATGGAACATTATAGATTAGATTCTGATAAGGCTAAGCATGATTATAATGTTATTTTTGAGGCTTTTGACTATGTCAGAAAAGAACTAGAGGAAGAGAGAGATAGGTTTCACACATGGAATACCTCTTGCAAAAAGACTCATGACTTATTAACATTCAGAATCTTGGTAAGATTAAAGGCTTAGGTTTTGACAAGGCTAATGAGGTAGCTATTATCATTGATGATAGAAAAATAGAAGTTAACACATCTAAATCTGAAGGTAAGAAGATAGTTTCTGAACCTAAACATGTTAAGTTTGTTGATTCTAATGGTACCCCAGTTGTGCACAAAAGAATTAACAACACTAATTCAGATAAGAAAGTGTTAGAAAAACCTAAGAATGTCAACATAGGCTTTCTGTCTAAGTCTCCGTTGAAACAAAGACGTGAAAGTCTTTCAGAGTCTAACAAGACCAAGAGAAATAGGAATGAAAAAGAAGGTATTAACAAAGAGAATAATTACAAGAATTTACCTGATACACCTAGGAAGAAATGCTATAAATGATGTAACCATAATCATTTGGCCCTAGACTACAATCAAAAACCTTCTTGGAAAACCAAGTCCAGATTCCCCAAGACTCAGAAAATTTAATACCAACCACAAAAACCTTGTTATCATTGTGGTAGTTTATTCCAATCTATTATTCTTTGAAATCTGAAACTCCTAGTCATAAACAGTTTGTGAAATCAGAGTCTAAGGTTTACTCTGAAACAGGTAGCTTAAAAGTAAAATCTTCAAAGCCTGTTGTTTCTAAATCTAGTAAGTGTTTGCACTAAATCACGCAAGTGTACGTGGTCACAAGTAATATAGATATAAGTCAAGTTCGTTCCCACAGAGATCTGGTTTAGGTTTTAATTCAGCTAATGTACCTATACAACAATGTATGATTTTTACTCACTGCTAAGACAATTAACAAATTTGGGTTGTGATTAATTAAATTAACTAAGATGCAAATTAACAAGAATTAGATCTAATTGACTAATGAGATTTAAAACTGATTTACTTATGAGAATAAAAACATGGGATCCTAACTTCATTAAATACTTCGCTTAGATCTGATACTTTTAATCACTATATGTAATGGTTATGATATCTGATCGAATAACACGAAACAAGTATACGCTACCTGTCAGTATACGTATACCAAAGTACCCATACATCCACAAAAGAGATAGAAGATGATTAGACACCAATTATGCTTAGACCCTGTATGTCTATAGAATTTGAAAACATAACGGTTGAGGAATAAGTTATACATATTGATCACGTAGGGCAACATAATATATTTCTATTTATGCTACAAATCATGTTGATAAATAATCATGAACCTATGCTAGCATGGCAAGTTCTAAATCTGAAGATCCACTTTCACTTCACAAGAGATTAACAGATTAGATGTTAGCTACGCATCTAATAATTAAGCATAACCATACGAGGATATCCGATATACATCACACACAGATCTTTTAAGCATCAAGATACTAAAGCTCCATAAATAAATCCGTTAGAATCCCATGACAACGATTAGTTCATAATCGAACCGTTCGTCATCATAGGATCAAGTGAAAACATGATGATAAAACAAGATTGAATAAATATAAGAATACTAGAGTATGAGTTTAGAAAACAAATCCGAAAACTGGAATCTAAAGTACGCCTAAGAAAAGAATACAAAAGATGAAGTAGATCTAGATCCCCGTTGCTTGTCACGAGCGTTGGTGAATACTTCTCTGCTTTTCTCCCTTGTGTTTATAAGTTATGATACTAATTACAATGTTAAAATGTGTTTAAATAGGCCCTAGAATACTTATCCAACAAGAAAAATCTAAAAATAACAATAAAATTCGAAGCAGGATAAAATTCCAGCAATTTCCAGCATCACGCGCGCTGCCAGCCCCCACTGAGCGCTACCAGCACCCAACATTCTGTCCCTCGCGTGCTGTCAGCGCCCATTGAGCGCTGCCAACCCTCAGCTTCTTGCCCGGCTGATTTTTCTACTCTTTTTTTCGTTCTCGCTCCATTTTCTTCCAGTTTCTTTTGCATTAGATGCCGTCTTCAATCTCAATACACATGAAACTCCATGGTAGCATAAGAAATCACTCCTTTCTTTATTCCAAGCTAATAATCCACTCCAAAGTCAACGAAAAAACGCCAACCCTAGCCGAAATAGCTAAACCTGCATAATTAACGAAAACACATCAAACACACCACATACTTGAGTCCAAGTCAATCAATTTAAGCCGAAATGAAGCGATCCAAGTGGATATGAAATCCACTTATCAGTAAGAAAGGATCCAATCTAAGTTGGGTCCAAAATATTTCTAACTAGTTACTTTTTGTTTGCCGGGCACAAGAAAGAAGCATTCAATCATCTTGGATAGTGGATGCTCTGGACATCTGACTGGAAAGAGGTCCCTGCTTAAAAAGTTGAAGAGGAAAGCTGGCCCAGTGATATCTTTTGGAGATGGCAAAAAAGGAGAAACTCTGGGATATGGCACAATTGTTTTGGGGAATGTCATCATAGAAAATGTAGCACTGGTTGAAGGTTTGAAACACACACTTTTAAGCATAAGTCAACTAGGTGATAAAGGTTGCTAATCAATCTTTGACAATGAAGGATGAAAAATCTTGAATATGAAGAATGGAGACATTGTTCTAACTAGTCAGAGACATGGTAACATTTATGAAGCCATCTAGGATGGTACATCTAAAGGAATTGTCAGGTGTCTTTACAGTAAGGCATCAAATGAAGAAAGCTGGAACTAGCACAAGAAGCTCTCACATCTAAATTTCAAAAAGCTTAATCAACTTGTTAAGCACAATCTTGTGAGAGGCCTACCTCAGGTGAATTATGTGCAAGATGGACTTTGTGATGGTTGTCAGCTTGGTAAACAGAAAAGAACCACTTTCAAGAGCAAGACAGAAAATTCAATTACTGAAACATTTCACATGCTACATCTTGATCTATTTGGTCCAGTGAATATTATGTCTATCAGCAAGAAAATATATGCTCTAGTTATAGTGGATGATTACACAAGGTTCACATGGATGTTCTTTCTCCACAAGAAAGATGAAGCTCCTCAGCAAATCATTGAACTTGTCAAGAATATTCAGAATAGCTCTATGTACAAGGTTAAAGTACTAAGGAGTGACAATGGTACAGAATTCAAGAATTCTACCATGGAGGAGTATTGTGCAGACAATGGAAACTCTCAACAGTTTTCTGCACCTGGAACACCACAACAAAATGGTGTAGTGGAAAGAAAGAACAGAATTCTCATAGAGGCAGCTAGAACCATGCTTGCAGATGCAAAGCTTCCAACATATTTTTGGGCAGAAGCTATCAACACTGCATGTTTCACTCAAAATTATACCTTGGTAAATAATCATGGTAAGACTCCTAATGAGATGATCAAAGGGAAGAAGCCAAGTGTGAAATATTTTCACATCTTTGGATGCAAATGTTATGTCCTGAAAGTTCATCCAGAACAATTAGGAAAATTTGAAGCCAAGTCAGATGAAGCAATCTTTCTAGGATATTCTGCATCAAAGGCCTTCAAAGTATATAATCTCAGAACTCACATTGTTATGGAATAAATTCATGTTGTATTTATTGACAAGAAATTTGGAATTCTGCAAACTGATGAAAGTCATGACAATTTGGAATTTGAAAATCTTAAGAATTCTGAGATACTCTCCAGTGATGATGAAGGTTCTCCAGTAGAAATCTCTGTTACTTCTCATAGGAAAGCTACTGTTGAGGGGGAGTAAGTAAATCAAGGAGAACAAAGTGCTCATCAGGAGTAGACTAGTCATTCAGAGTCTATTCCATCAGGAACTGATCCTTCAGAGACTAACGAAGGAAGATCAGATACTAGCAGCAGTATGGAGTCTACTGATTCTACTGATCAAGGGGGAGCTTTTGAAGGTAGTGAAAGTTCTTCTACAAGAGATACCACTAACTTAGGGGGAGAGTCTAGCATGAGTAATCTACCACCTGTTAGAAAATGGGCAAAGGATCACACTGAAGATTTGATAATTGGTGATCCAAACAGTGGTGTTCGAGAAGATCAATTAAAAATGAATGCTTGTACATTTGTTTTCTCTCAAAGAATGAACCTAAGAAGGTTGAAGAAGCCTTACAGGATCCTGATTAGGTAATTGCAATGCAGGAAGAGCTAAATGAGTTTGAGAGGAACAAAGTCTAGAAATTAGTACCAAGACCTAAAGATAGATCTATTGTTGGTGCAAAATGGGTCTTCAGAAACAAGCTAGATGAATCTGGTATGATTGTAAGAAACAAAGCAAGACTGGTAGCTAAGGGATACTCACAGGAAGAAGGAATTGACTATGATGAAACCTTTACCCCGGTAGTAAGATTGTTAAGAATAGGGGAGATTGTTAGGAATAATTCATGAGTTGTGATGTTAAGAATATAATTTGCATATACTTTTTGTAATATCCTGATCTTATAAAGGATTTAGCACTTTGTATAGGATGTATGTGTTAGACAGTAAACTGTGGAGTTTATTCAGGAACAGGGTGTCAAGGACTATATTTCAGGAACTATGAACAGATCCTGATACGACAAGTCAAATCCTGATGGATGTCAAGTCCTGATGCAATCTGAAATCCTGATATCAGTCATAATACTAATGATGTCATTATGGATTCTACAGAAACTGGAAAGTGATATAAAACAGGATCGTTGTTTTGAACAACAGCAAGAAGTTATCATGAAGGAAAAAGTTTACTATTGATAGAAACTATCAACTGGACGACAGAACATTATCATGTATAGATTATTACTTTCTGCTATTAGTTGATAGGAAGCATTATAAATACTCTCTCTATATCATTCTAAAAAGAGTTCGAAAGTACGAGAGCTTAGTGTAAGGTTTGTATTCGAGAGTTCGTAACAAACAGAAAGAGATTTATGTTGTCAGCTGCTGCTAAAGGTATTGTACACCTTTGATAGAGTTTGTATTTGATCTTATTAATACAAACAAGTTTGATTCATTCGTTTGTTCTTGTTTATTTGATCAAGCAAATATCAGACACGATTACTTATACTTGTATTCAACCCCCCTTCTACAAGTATATTCGGGTTAACAGAGCCCTTAAAGATAAGGGATGACATGATGCTCTTTACTTTTTAAGGAAAAGTTAAGAGGCTGTTGGAGCACAATTTTAGACCCAATCCCTTATAATTTGAGTTAGAAGGTCATATAAGGGATCTGTTGGACTTGCTTTAATTAAGGTTGGCTGCGTATTATAAAACGGGAAATATTTCTAAATGTACGTCACTTTTTGTTATCGATGAATAGGATTTTCTGTGTAGATATACTATCATTTATATTTGATATTTATAGCATAGCGTTCAGTAAAGACAATGGCTTCCAAACTTCCAAAACTCCATTATAGTAGTGGTAACGGTGCCTTTTGTGATGCTAAACTACTGTAAGATTCTGTAATGCGTTAATATATAAATTTGCTAATTTGCATGAAAATTTATCCCTGAAAATTGTAAGGGGAAAAAATGGAGTGCTAAATAGAGAATCGTAGAAGTTAAAATGTCAATTTCTTATGCATTAAAAGGTTTTGTAGTCTTAGAATGTTAAGGTTTTTCTGGTGCGGTGCTCAAAGAGAAATTATGAACAGATGAAGACATGGCACACTTTTCCAATGTTTAAGGCAACTGGATTGGTATCTTTACTACAATTGAAACAATAAATTTGTCTACATTGGCTTCATGTGAATGTAGAAGCAGATGAGTTTTGTTGCAGGAGGTAAATTCAGTATAATTGGATCTTACAAAATCTAAATATCAAAGCACGTATAATAGAATACTAGCTTATAGTCCGTGCAAAGCACGGATTATTTTTAATTTTTTATAATTTATTTATAGTGTAATATGATATTATAAATATTAATTTTAATATGTTATTGGAAAAATTCGAACTTTAAATCTTTGTATATAATAATTTTTAGTATTAAATATAAATTAATATGTTGTTGGCAGGAATCGAACCTTTAATTTTTTATAATTTATATATAGTGTAATATGACATTATAAATATTAATTTTAATATGTTATTGGAAGAATTCGAACCTTAAATATTTGTATATAATAATTTTTAGTATTAAATATAAATTAATATGTTGTTGGCGGGAATCGAACTTTTGACCTCCGTATATAACAACTTTTAGTATTTTGTATCTAGCGGTCATGATCTATTTGAATTGAAAATCTAACGGTTGTAAATAATTTGATTAACCAAAATACAAACTATAAAAGATCTCTACTTTGCCTATAATTAATAATATAGTAGTATAGGATAGATATAGATATATATTATCAAAACTTCTCTAAGTCAAGTCAAATTTTCCAAGTACAGTAAACATTGTGCTAAGAATAAGCATCACAGTTTGTGACAAAATATATTTTAACAAACATTCGAGATCTTAAAAATTTTACATAGTCATGAGCTGAATGTAGACCATTATTACACATCCTAGAAAAATCGACAGCCCAACATCAGAGGAACACTACTTTTTTCTTTCCCGCCTTCCAGTCTACCTTGATGTCATAGCTTATAGTGAGAAACCATCAATGTTCCATCTATTGCAATGGACTGATGATACAGTGCATGTTCCAAGGGAACTACTTTCTCGTACATAGATTGGTTGCTCTCAGAAATAAGCTACATTATCAGACCATATGGCTTTAATAATTCTTAGCACTCGGTTACAGAACACATGCTATTGATACCCTTATTTGATCGCCTTGTGCGAGACTATGATCTGCACTTTTCAATTGCCGTTGGAAATAATCTGTACTATAACGTAGGGGAAAAAGTTACCAAAAAATAAAGAAAATATGCTAGTATGTTTGTTCTCTAAATCTCAGCAATGCAGACAATATTAGAATTTACCTGTATATGCATTTAGCGAACTTCAAGTCTACAGGTACCTGAATAAGATATCTAATGTGGACTATCAAAGCATCGGGAATCAGAGGAACATCAACCTAGTGATTAAAATTTAATGTGTGATATATGAATAAATTTATAAGGTTTCACTCTCAATGTCTCTCTATTTTTCTACATTTAAAGCGCACATGCACAAAAGCTAAGCTTTTTCGAACCTGAAGAAGACACAAAAAAAAAAACCCATTTCAAGTCCATTTAACTATTAGTCTGTGAGAAGGCAATGACATGGTTAAAAAATAAAATCACCACAGCATCATCTCAATGTAGAATAAACATTCCAATAACTTCCTGTATATAGCATCATTTTTTATTCCGGAAAAGAATACATTCGATTTCTTATTCCAGGGTATTATCCATTCAATCTCTCCGGTCCTATAATTCTTTTACCTCTATCTGAAAATCTACATCCTCTCAACCCTAGTTTATAATTCTATACACAAAAATCTGAATTTCATTTCTGCTATGCACAATTGCATAGTTCAAAAATGAATAAGGATGTTCACAAAATTACGTCACACCTAAATTTACATGTTCATACTATAGTTTTTTTACCAATGCATTTATAAGGATGTTCATTGCCATAGGTGGAAAAGAATTACCTTTGATGCTGGTTCTCCAAGTGCTAGACTTCGAGAAAATGCTTGTGCCATGGGGCACTTAAGAGAGGTTCCACTAAATTAAGCTGTTTTTGTTCTTGTTGATGTTTGTGTTTTGGAAAACATGGGGCTTGTTGCTAGATAGATTTGCCGAAAAAAGTTCTGGCGAGGCGTGGGCACTACATGCACAAGAAGATCATAAGTTCATAACTTTATTAGGTAAAAATATTTACACAACCAAATCAATGATAGATCCTAAATAAATAACTTTATTTACACTTTATGGTGCTTTCCCTTGACGGCATTTGCAGCAACTTTTGGCACACTATTATACTAAACAACACTATAACAAAGCATTAAAATTAAATATAGTAGCATATTACAAAAAAGCATGAAAATAGATCACAGACAAATAATTATTTTGAATGAGTATATAGAGAGAAGATAACTTTCAAGAAAACTTGATGCTAGTTACTGAGCTCGTGTCGGTGATGGGTGATGGTGTTTTGTTTGAGACCATAAGTTGCGCAAGGATTTTGTGTTTTGGTGATTTGTTGAAGTGAAGTGGTGACGAGTGCTGTGTGAAAGTGTTTGTAGTTGTATTTATGTAGGACACGATTTTTTTTTCTTCTAAAGTTTTGGAAGGTATTAACATTTTTTTGTTGAGTATACCAAAAAAGATGTACCAAACCGACAATCAAATATACTAAAGACGTACCAAATCAACAATTAAATATATTTCATTTCGCTTAATAGTATAGTATAAATAGATAGTATAAATATTTATGTTTAAGATTAAAACTAAAAATTTATATATTTAGTTTAATTTAATCATTTAGAGAGGCAAAATTGATATTTTTAAAGCGCAGGAGATCTTTCATCTTTATGGGGAGAAAAATAATTATTTTATTAAGATTGATCAACTTACATGCCACCCAATAAAAAGTTACAACGAACATTAGAAAAGATAATTATTTTTTTGACCCGCAGCCATTCCTTTAAATTATTATTTTATGAATAATTAACAATCCCACACGTCTTGAACCACTTGTACTTTTTTACTTACAATTTTTCTTTGAGGAAATCTTCAATTTTTGTATAAAATTGTACTAGTTGATAAATCAGGTCAAGCACGGACAAGATAATTTATTTAAAATAAATTTCATTGATTTGATTTGATATTTATAATCAAAGTTTGATTTTATATTATATTAAAGTCAAATATTGAAAGTTTTATTTTTATTGTTTTCGATCATTTATTTTAATTAGTAAAGAATAAAATAATATTATTAATGTTAATTAATCGATTACTTTTTTAATTAAAATTTAAAAAACCAAAATTTTATATAAAGATTTTTTATTTTATAAACATCTAAAAAATATCAATTATGCCATATTGTTCAATCATTAATATTAATTTTCTAATTAAAACATTCTACCTTTTTTTTTTGAAAAGGGAAACATTCTACCGTTTAAATTAAAATACACTTTGCAATCATTAATATATACCAAAAAATATCCCACCTTATCTTACAATCATTAATAAAATATATTAAATATTTGTACGTTTATAGTAAAGCAACCTGAGTATAATTGTTTGTATTTTGGTTCAGCAGTTCAACAATACGACTAATAACGATCGTTAGATTTTTAGTAAGTAATTAAGAATTGTTGGATTTAATAATAAGAAATATTATACATTTGAATTACTCTACTAAAAATCAAATGTTTAAATCCCATCAACAACATATTTGAATTAAAAATTTATAATATAAGTTTTATAATAAATTAAATTGTATTAAATTAAAATAGTTTTGAAAGTAATGATTACAAAATAACATTATTATAACATTAAATAAAATTTATAACATAATAAAAAACCCGGTGCATCGTACGGGTTATAATCTAGTAAGATTTATAGTAGGAGTGGATGTTGGTAGAAGTAGGTGAGGATGGTATATTTACATTAATAAAATAAATAAATTAATAAATAAATTAATAAATTAATAAATATAATAATAAATAAATAAGTATAGTGATAACCAAAGTTTAGTACCGATATGCTCGGAATTTCTCTAATTAATAAAAAGTATTGATGTCCATGAAAATTTATGGATTGTGAGTGTATGGGTAAAAATATAAATATTCCTTCCTTTTCAAGATACTTGTTTTTCTGATTTTTTTTATACATATTTTAATGTGAATAAAAAATTGCTTTACATTTTTTTTTTAATTTTTCTTGAATATAAATTTTATATTAAAATATTTGTGCATTTTTATTTAAAAAAATGATATATGAAATTATCATTTTTATAGATTTAAAATACGCATAACAAGTTAGAAGATTAGTATTTTGGAACCCAGTACATCTAGATGCACAAAAAGTCATTCGAATCGAATTTTATTCGGGCTTTAAAAAGTTCGGACTTTTTAAGAATCGGGTCGGGCCGGACTTTTTCAAAAATTGGGTCGTGCCTTCTCATTTTTAAGAATGAGATCCGTTTTAGGCCCTTAGGCCCGGGAGGACCACACTTTTATTCAGTTTTTTTTAAATTTATATATACGTTTTTTTTTGTCTTTTTTTGCAAAACAAATATATTAATGAGTAAATTGCAATTTGCACCCCTTATCTTTGGGTATTTTTTCGATTTAGTCTTACATTATGAACTTGGGCACTTTACATCCCATACTTCATGTTTCGCTTCACTTTGCGCTTTTTCCGTTAATTATTTTTAACTTCGTTAAATTTCAATTTTTTTTTAAAAAAATTGGCAGGGATATTTTTGGTATTTAGAAAATTATTTTTCAGCAAAAATGAAAAAATGAAAAAATTTATTTTTGTTTAAAATATATTTTTCGGTTTTTAAAAATATACGGTTATAAAAAAGAGAAGTACCAAAATGGACCATCCACAAAAACATGGCCCGCATCTACCCTCAAATGTGCGGTTGCGTGTAGCGGGACTAATTTTTTTAAAAAATAGTACTGTTGTGCATTATCGGGTTGCGTATTAGCTGTATTATGCATTTTCGGGAAAATGAGGCATTTTGGACTATCACCTTTAAAAACAATATTTGGGGAAAAATTATATAATTTTTTTGGCAAAAAAATATCAAAAATGAAATATGTTTCTTATTAATGTTATTTTTTTATAAGTTTCTTATTTATAATGTTCTAACTCAACACAAATAATAAATATTTCAAATGTGAAAACTGTAATTTAGAAAAAAAATCAAAAAATATTAATTTCATTTTTAAAAAACAAATTGGCAAAAAATATTTCAAAAATGTTAAGAAAAATGAAAAAAAAATCATTTTAAAATTTTTTTAAGAAAATTTTTTCCGCTTTTTAAAAAAATATATTTATAAATTTTTGAAAATAAAATATTTTTTAAAAACCTAAACTACCCCTATCAAACTTTGAAAAAAAATTCAAAGTTAACAGCTCAAAAAAAAAAATATAAGTTTTCCCCAAATTTTTTTCTTTAAAGCCATATACTTTTTTAAAAATTGATTTTTTTTAAACCAAATATAATTTTCTGAAATTTTTTCATTTTTTATGAAAGCAAATTTTCTAAATACCGAAAATACCCCTATCAAATTTTGAAAAAGAATTCAAACTTAACGGAGTTAAAAATTGTTAACGGAAAAAGTGCAAAATGCAAAGTGAAGCGAAACATTAAGTATGAGATGCAAAGTGCCGAAGTTCAGAATATAAAACCAAATCGATAAAAAAAATCCAAAGATAAGGGGTGCAAATGCAATTTACTCTATAATAATATACAAAAAAGAAAATCTTACAAAAGAAACAATCTCTAAAGATCTACACCCCTGAACTTCTAGAATGCAGAATACATAAGAAGAGACACTATGAAACCTATGGTTGGGAAAAAAAATTCGGAAAATCCGATATCCGTCCGAAATATCTTTGTTCGTACCCGGAAAAAAACGGATATTATCCGTATTCGGAGTCAACCTGATATTATCCGTATCTGAACCCGGGAGTTTAGGATACGGATATGGATATAGGCGCATCCGTATCCGAAATATATATTTTTAATATATAATATATATTTTAATATATAACTACAAAATACAAGCATGCCTATCATTCTATCAAGATAATATGATAATATAGTTATCATTAATTATTAAGAATACAAATATTAGCATGTTTATACTAAGTTATGATTAATTATTAATCATTGTAACACAACAATCTGGTAGCCTAAGTGGTTTGAATGTGACATTATGAATTTAGGAAAGCAAAAGGAGCAGCACTCGGGTTCAATTCTCTCCTCACGTAATAATTTGGGTTCAGCCAGATATTTCCGGATCCGGATTCAAATATCATTACTGATTGACGCATGTACCTCAGGAAGACCTCAGAATTATCTCGTATATGACAATTTCGAGAAGCATCCTCTACACTCAATAAATTTTCTTGAAAGAAGGGTTTGTCCTGCATATTGTTGATTCTTCCTAGTCTCATGATCCTTCACATCCCTTTATTGCTAAGTTTAATATTCTTGAAATTTATTAGATTTATTAAAAAAAATTAGATTTTATTTATAAAAAATCGGATTTTTATCTGATTTTCTTAAAAAGTCCGGGATTTTATTCGGGCCGAACCGGGCTTTTATCCAAGATTTTAAAAAAGCACGAATTTTATCCGAGCTTTTAAAAAAGCCAAATTTTATACCAAAATTTTCGAATTTTTTTACGGATCGAATTGGGGCGAATTTCAAATTTCAAGCTTTTTGAACATGTTATTCCCAGATTACACACTTGTATAATTGTAGAAGGGGGGGGTTGAATACAATTCTTGATATTTATAAATTTCTGATAAGAACTTCAGAAACTTATGAAGAGATAATTGCAATGTAAGAATTATACACAAACACATATAAAATCAGGTGGTTAAAATGCACCACCTGAAGCTTTTATTTGAAGAAAACTCTGTGATACAAAATGTACACAGCTGCCGTTTTACAACTCTTTGCTTCTAAAGATATTCAAGAAACCCTAAGCAAATATGTCTGTTTTCTTAACCTACAAAGAGTTGCTACACTTGGTTATATATCCCAAGTTTTACAAGTACTACTGGAATAAGATAATACTAATCTAATTCTAGTTGACTTGCTACTACACTCCAAATACATATGTAGCCGAAAGGTTGTCCTTGTGTTCAGACATGTCTCCTGCACCTTTCTTGTATTCATAGTGTAAATGGAATGCTTCTTTCTTCTGTGTTTCCAAAGTATGGCTGCCATACTGCTTTTTGTATCTACTATAAACTCATGTGATCTGTCAGTCAAACATGTCCTTATCAACTGCTAATCTCCAGCTAATCATAGAAAACAGTGTCAATGATTATCCGTTGATGATGTATACTGACATCCGTTGATGATGTATAGAGCAGTATCCGTTGATATTGGGACTTGAGCTGTATCCGTTGATAGAGTGAATTTGAGTTGTATCCGTTGATAGAGTTTAGTCTTCATCCGTTGATACACTTTCACTTAGACAGAATTACATAGCATAGCTTATTTACAATTGGCTACCCTATTCTGCCTATCCGTTGATAGTCAACATGACTGTGGATAAAAACACTATCAACTGATAACATAGAGATACTGCAGTGTGCTACAAAACCTCATCCGTTGATGAGCTACCTGTCAACGGATAGAGTTATAAATCCTCATCCGTTGACAGCTACAAAACCTTAAACAATTTGATTGATTGTGAAGTTATCATCAAGTACAACATATTCCTAACAATCTCCCCCAATTTATACTTGATGGCAATAAAGCATAAATTCAGGACCTTGATGATAACAAAACATCCCTAAAGATATATAAAGAACAATACATAAATTGTATTAAGCTACAATAATTGAAAAACTGAAAGTTTGAGAAATTTACAGAGAAGTACTCCTCTAGACTGAGCAGATTAGGACTGTTTCTTTCCTCTCGTTGGCATCACCCTTGATTTTCCTTCCTTGGCAGAGTTGGACTCAATCTGTATTTGGAGTTGCCTATAGAAGGCATCTTCTTCATCTACCTTTGGATTTAGCTTCTGTTGTAGCCATCTCAGGTATTGAGAACTAGCCTTTGGCAGTTGGTCTTCTAACCTGAAGAATCTCCTGTTACCATCTTCATCCCTGAACTCCATCATCCAGAAAGGTTGGAGGTGGATTTTCTGTCCATTGTATGGGATCTTCATTTTCCTTGGTAGACTTGATGGTGAGTTCCAATCCCTCCTTATTTGTTCTATTTTGTCCAGTATCTCCCCTTTTGCTATCTTGGAGAACCCTGTGTATCTCTTGATTGCAGAGAACACTTTGGTTAAGGTATGATAATTTTCTCCAAGAACCCTTTGTAGTGGCCATGTCCTTTCCGTTCCTCCCTTGTATACAAAGACCAATCTTTCAGGCAAATGTTTATATTTGTCAATTCCTCTTACTTCTGACAATTCATCCAGATAAAGATTCATGTCAGAGTATTCTTCAATATCTGCCTGATAGATAAAATCATCCTTGTTTTCCAAGATTGGCTGCCTGACAATTGCAGGTACCCTAGCAACTTGAATTGGTTCCTTTGAAGGTTGCTTCCTTGGTTTCCTTTTCTTCTGTGTAGGCTTCTGTTGAGGCTTCAGCAAGAATGAAGGAACCTCAATGGAGTCAAGATTCATTGGTTCCTCTTTAGGTACTATAGGCTCACCATGGAAATTTACATCTGGGTTGAATACTTTCACATCAATAGGTTGTGATGAACCAACTGTCTCTTTGTTTTCAGTTTCTGGAGAGACAGGCCTCCTTGCATGTGATTTTAATCTCTTGGATTTGGGGACTGATTTCCCTTTCTTTTTGAATTTGGGGACTTCCTCAGGTTCCCTCAATTCATCCTCTACCTCATCCAATAACTCTTGAGCCAGCCTTGCTTGCTTCTCATCTGAGTTTTCATATAGATATTCAGTGCTTGGTTGAGATTCTCTTAGCAGCCTTGAAGTTTCTTCTCTCTTAGCTTCAACAAATCTAGGATGGCTGTTGGATATGTTTAGAACTTTTCCATTCCTTATGATTACAGCCATCCATTCTCTTACACAACTGTTAGCCTTCTCCTTGAATTCCTTGATTGCCTTACCCATCAACTTCTCTTCATCATCCTTGGGAAATGGAAAGTCCAGTTGTAACTTGTTCTTCCCATTTGCTTTTGGTGGTGAGAAGGGTCTTGATTTGACGTAGGGTTCAAATTCCTTAACATGAGAAGGCTCAGCATCATAGAATGTAGGAGCCACAATTGCTGGAGTGAGCACCTTCAGAATTGTTGTAGATATTGTTGGAGCTGAGGTTTGGCTAGAGAACAGATTTGATGCAATAGATTGATTGATCAATCTTTCTGTCCTCATTATCCTTTCATAGTTTTCTTCTTTCATCTTTTGGAGAGCTTCAATTTTGGCTAGCTTTTCTTCTTCTGTCAAGTTTGAAAGATCAAACTCTCCATATAGAGGTTTGGATTTGCTGGGGGAAGCTGTGACAATGAATTCTTGTGGATTGACCACTATGGTAGGCTGCTGCTCCCCCTCACTTGCTGCTTCCCTTCTTTCAGAAATTAAGATTTGACTTGAAGTTGCCACAGCCTCTTTTACTTTCTCCCCCTTTTTGTTAGCATCAAGGGTTTGACTAGAAGTTGGGGCTGCAACTAACCTTTCTAGCAGTTGGGTTTGCAGTTTCTGATGTTGAAGAAATTGCTCCATCTGGGATTCCATCTTTTCCACTCTTGAAGTGAGAAGTTGCACAGATTTAGCCAGGTTGTCTTCTTTGAGAAACCTTTGTTGCAACACCCTCTGAGTGGCTGTAGGAGCTAGTTGCTCTAGCTTGGAATCCACAGAGATTTTCACATCCTTGATTTCTTGTTTGACCTCCTCTAAATTGGATCTCTGAATCACCATTTGCATCTTTTGTAACTTTAGGGAGTCAATTGCCTGTTGAAGAACAACCTTTCTCTGTGGATCTGCTTCTGGGTGCTCAGCCAGGGCAGATTTATATTGCCTTATGATTTCCATATCAAGTTGGTGATAGGTGTAGTTTTGAGCAAATGCAAAATCATGAATACTGCTACCACCTTCATCTTCAGAGCTCTGGCTGTCTTCATCTTCAGAATTGTCAAATTCATCACTCTCAGCAGTGGTTGGCAGAGCTGCTATAGATTCCTTAGCTCTAAGTAGAGATTGTGAGGTGTGCACTAGGTGCAGTGCCTCCTCTGCTTCCACATTGCCCTGTTGTGCCAGAATTTGATAGGCAGGAACAGGGTGAGTAAAGGTTTCAGCATCCAGAGAAATGGAGTCAATCATGGACTGATATTCTCTTTGAAATTCCATTTCCTTGGATGCATCCTCAACCCCCATTGACTCACTAGCAATGGCTGCTTCTTCCATCCTTATCTCTCCTGTAGTCCCTTCTCTCACCTCATCTCTCTTTTCTTGCATCAAGGGCTCCCCTTGGCTCACACCTCTCACACCCTCACCTTCACCTACTAAGGTGGTACTCTCCAACTCTCCTTTTGCCTGACCGGAAGAAATGGCCAGCCTCTCATTATTTATCTCTCCTTTTGCCTGCTCACAAGGCAGCCTCTCACTCCCTTCCCTCAAACCTAAAAGTGTTTCAACTACTGAGAACTCCTCTACACTTGACACTGGAATGTCAGATATAGCAGTGGTAGAGTGAGTTATCAACGGATAAGGAATATCCGTTGATGAAGTAGTTAAAGCTGTCAACGGATGGCTAGATAGAGGCGCATCCGTTGATGGAGAAACACTTGTCAACGGATGAAGGATATCCGTTGAGGAAGGAATAATTATATCCGTTGAAGAGAAAACCAACACTGAATCTGTGGAGATTGATTTTAAGTTCGAGGCCACAGTCTGTGTTGAGAATTCTGGAAGGGAAGATTGATGGTCCAACAAATCATCTAAAAGATGATGACCACCAATTATAGAGTGGGGCTTCTCCAAGAATCTTAAAGATGGAGAATCAGGAATTGATGTAGATATCATATCCACATCCAGAGAAGGAGTTGGTGATGGTGGATTGTAATGTGTATCGATTTGAAGATTAAGATCAAGGGGCTGTGACTCCACATTTATTGAAGTCACATCAAACTGAGTTTGAGAAGGTACAGTTTCCTGTACAGTGTGTGTGCCCTGTGATTCCCCTGTGGTTTTAGATTTCACTCTTCTTCCATAGGTTTTTGAGATTGGGCTATATGTGTCCCTAACCCTCTTGTGCAGTGTTCCTTGTGGGGAACTTGATTCAGTAGTCACACTCTTTTGGGAGAGTGTGACTAGAATTTGGCCTGTAGTTACATTAGCAGTCTTTTGAGAGACTGAAATGATGGTTGCACTCATCTCTCCTTCCTTATCCTTAGGGCTTCTTTGATGTTCACCCTGTCCCTCACCACTCACTACCACCTTCACACTCCCCTCAAGAGGTTTGGTAGTTTTTACAACAGGTGTCTTTTGAGAGACACTTGAGGTTTGCCTTTTAGAATGTGGTTTTGGAACTTTGGATTTGGTCACTTTGGTAGGAGCCTGTTTGGTCACAACTACAGACTCCATTGTGACACTAGAAGGTAAAGAAATTTGGGGGTTGGAGATAGAGGTTTCAAAGTTAGAGATAGTTACCTGAACAATTGGTAGATATACCAACTGTACTCCTGCATTGAGGTTCATTCGAATCAGGTCACTTAAGACTCTCTTCTCCTGAACAAAACATTGGAACTTGCTATCCGGGTTAGCAATGGATAGCTTATTCTCAGACACATGCAGTGCTAAGAGCATTAAAAATCTAGCAAAGTAGATATTCTTGCTCCTAGTTTCCTTTTTACCCAACTTTGCAGCTATCTCATACAAAACTAATGTGCCAAAATTATAGAATTTATCATTTAAAAGCATACACATCATTGTTAGCATGGACAGGGTAACAGCATCAAAATTGCTAATTTTTCCTGAAAAAGTTTTAATGAAGGCATCACAGAAGTAGCTCCATTCTTTAACCATTCCTTTTCTAGCAATTTTCCCTAAGTTTTCAGTACTAAGGGCATAATTAATAGAATTAAGCATGGCAACAATTTCAGCATCAGTAGGTACTTTCAGACAGTTATTCTCAGGCAATTTTAAACAAGCAGTTATTACATCAGAATTAACCACATAGTTTTTACCCTTTAAAGAAAAAGCAATTGTACCGTCTGTGCCATTGTACTCAGCAGATGTCCACATTTCTTCAATTACCTCGTGGATTAAGGGAGTGGTAGCCGTCATAGCATATGACAGTTTGCATTTCTTCACGAAACTCATCAAAGTGTGGTAAGCTTCTGGAGCATTCACTGTGTCAACAAAGGCCGCGAAATTGTTCTTCTCATAGGTAAACCCAGTGGAGGACATCATCTTAACAATAGGCGCCATTGAAGTGATTGAACTTTGGTTACAGAGAGTTTTAGGGAAGAGGATGCAGTTAACTTTTGATATGCTTGAAAATGAATAAAAGTGAGATGTGAGAGTACAAGTCCGCCTTTTATATTTTTCAAGAATTAAAAATGAAATAATTAAAAGTAATTACTCCATTGGTCAAAAGTAACTGTCAGATAGTAAATAAAAAGAGAATAAGTACAGCCATGATTAGATATACACGGTTACCAACGGAAAAGAAAAAAAATGTATATCAACGGATATAGAATGAACGGTTGAGATACAGTTTATCCGTTGATGACGTGGATAGCCTGTTACCCGTTGACATGCAAAAATCTAGTAATGTGTTTATACTATCAACGGATAAAAGGATATCCGTTGATAAGCTAATTTTGCCTTAGGCAAAATTTCTGCAGAAAATTTTTTCTGAAAGTTTTCACTTTCAAGTAAATCAAAACACATTTCCAGCTTCAAATCATTGAAATCAAATATCACTAGGAATTATGACAAATTAAGCATACCTAGCTCACCTACCAATCTTGTGAATGTGGATTCATCAAGAGGCTTGGTGAAGATATCTGCAAGCTGCATTTTACTTGGCACAAAGTGCATTTCTACTGTACCATTCATCACATGTTCTCTAATGAAGTGGTATTTGATGTCAATGTGCTTGGTTCTCGAATGTTGCACTGGATTCCCTGTGATGGCAATAGCACTTGTGTTGTCACAGAAAATTGGAATCTTCTCAACTTTTAGACCATAGTCAATGAGTTGGTTTCTCATCCATAGAATCTGTGCACAACAGCTTCCAGCCGCAATGTACTCAGCTTCAGCTGTAGAAGTGGAGACTGAGTTTTGTTTCTTACTGAACCATGACACAAGCCTGTTTCCTAGAAATTGACAGGAACCTGTAGTACTTTTCCTATCAACTCTGCAACCTGCATAATCTGCATCTGAATAGCCAGTTAGATCAAAACCAGATTCTCTTGGGTACCAAATGCCAAGGTTTGGTGTTCCCTTGAGATACCTGAAAATTCTTTTAATAGCTATTAAGTGAGACTCTCTAGGATCAGCTTGAAATCTAGCACAAAGACAGGTAGAAAACATTATATCAGGTCTACTAGCTGTTAGGTATAAAAGTGAACCTACCATGCCTCTATAACTTGAGATGTCCACAGACTTTTCCTTAGTATTCAACTCAAGCTTAGTTGCAGTGGCCATAGGTGTTTTAGCAGATGTACAATCCATTAAGTCAAATTTCTTTAAGAGATCATAAATATATTTTGTTTGACTTATGAAAATGCCCTCATTAACTTGCTTTACTTGTAGGCCAAGAAAGTAAGTTAATTCACCCATCATACTCATTTCATACCTACTTTGCATAAGTTTGGCAAACTTTTTGCAAAGCTTCTCATCTGTAGACCCAAAAATAATATCATCTACATAGATTTGAACAAGTATTGAAGAGCCATTAATATCCCTATGAAATAAGGTTTTATCTACTGTACCTCTAGTGAAGTGGTTCTCCAAAAGAAATTGAGATAAAGTGTCATACCAGGCTCTTGGTGCTTGCTTCAAACCATAAAGTGCTTTCATGAGAAGATATACATATTCTGGAAATTCTGGATCCTCAAAACCAGGAGGTTGATGGACATAGACCTCTTCTTCCAGTTCCCCATTTAGAAAGGCACTTTTGACATCCATCTGATAGACTTTGAAATTGGCATGTGCTGCATAGGCTAGAAAGATTCTTATTGCCTCAAGTCTTGCTACTGGAGCAAAAGTTTCATCAAAATCTATTCCTTCTTCTTGAGAATAGCCCTTTGCCACTAATCTAGCTTTATTCCTCACAATTATGCCATTTTCATCTGTCTTATTCTTGAGAACCCATTTAGTACCTATGACACTTCTATCATCAGGTTTGGGCACAAGCTTCCATACTTTATTCCTTTCAAATTGATTTAGCTCTTCTTGCATTGCTAACACCCAATCTGGATCTAGAAGGGCATCTTCCACTTTCTTAGGTTCCTCTTGAGATAGGAAGCTACTGTATAGACATTCAGCTTGAGTGGCCCTTCTAGTTTGGACTCTTGAATTTGATTCACCAATGATTAACTCAAATGGATGATTTCTAGTCCATTTTCTTGCAGGTGGAAGATTTGATCTTGATGAGGTTGCTTCATTTCCATGATCATGTTGATTTAGCATTGAACTTTGACCATGAGAAACTCCCCCTGAGTTTGTTGTCCTTGCTGAGTTATGAAGTTGACTGTCAATGGATGCATCATTTTGCCTGTCGACGGATGCTTGAGAATTTCTATCAACGGATGCATCTCTAATAGTGTCAACGGATGTTGCAGAATGACTGTCAACGGATGCTCCAGAATGACTATCAACAGATGCTTCATTTACAGTGTAAGCATCACTTCTAGTTGGTGTAACAGCTCTAGGTGGATCTCTGTGGTCATGATCTTCATTCTCCTCATCATCATCATAGTACATTCTTCCTTCACCTTCATTCTCAAATTCCAACTTTTCATGGTAGCCTTCATCATTTAGGCCTAGAATCTTTTGATCATCAAACACAACATGTACAGACTCCATAACAATGTTGGTTCTTAGATTGTAGACCTTGTAGGCTTTCCCTGCTGCATATCCAACGAAAATAGCTTCATCTGCCTTTGCTTCAAATTTGCCTAAATTATCTCCATGATTCCTTAGCACAAAACACTTACATCCAAAGACATGTAGAAAAGCTAAAGTTGGTTTCTTGTTGGTTAATAACTGATAAGGAGTCATTCCTCTAGCTTGATTGACCAAGGAAATATTCTGAGTAAAGCATGCAGTGTTGACAGCTTCAGCCCAGAAATATGTTGGTAATCTTGATTCACTTAACATTGTTCTAGCTGCTTCAATGAGAGTTCTGTTTTTCCTTTCAACAACCCCATTTTGTTGAGGTGTTCTGGCAGCAGAAAACTCATGGACAATTCCATTCTCTTCACAGAAAATCTTCATTGTGGAATTTTTGAATTCAGTACCATTGTCACTTCTGATCCTTTGAACTCTGTCTTCAGAACCATTGTTTAGCATTCTGAGGTGATTGATAATGATTTCACTTGCACAATCCTTGGAGTGCAGGAAGAAAGTCCATGAGAACTTAGAAAAATCATCTACAATCACCAGACAGTATTTCTTCTTTGAAATAGACATGACATTTACTGGACCAAATAAATCCATATGCAGCAATTGAAGAGGCTTAACAATGGATGACTCTGTCTTGCTTTTGAAAGATGATTTCTTTTGTTTCCCTAATTGGCAGGCATCACATAGCCCATCTTTGACAAACTCCAAATGAGGGATTCCTCTAGCAAGATCCTTTCTTACCAAATCATTCATAACTTTAAAATTCAAATGTGACAGCTTCTTATGCCATAGCCAACTCTCATCCTTACTTGCTTTGCTGAAGAGACAAGTAATGGATTCTGAGCATGCTGAATTGAAGTCAGCTATGTAAACATTTCCTTTTCTAAAGCCTGTCAATACCACATTGTTGTCTTCCTTGGCAGAAACAACACAGGCTTCTTTTGTGAACTTTACTTCATAGTCTTTGTCACAAATCTGACTGATGCTCAGCAAATTGTGCTTTAAACCTTCAACTAAAGCCACTTCTTCAATGATGACATTGTCTTTTGAAATCAGGCCATATCCCTTAGTATATCCTTTGCTGTCATCTCCAAAGGTAATTCTAGGGCCAGCTCCTTCCTTGAACTCTGTGAGCAGGGTTGAATCTCCTGTCATGTGCCTAGAACATCCACTGTCTAGGTACCATAGATTCCTTCTGTTTCCCTGCACACATTTCAAAAACAAATCAAGTTGATTTTGGTACCCAAGCTTCCTTGGGTCCTTTCTTGTTAGCCTTTGACTTTGCACTCTTAGCATTCTTCATCTTAGGTGTAGATGCTTGAGTAATGGGGTTTGACAAATGCTCATTTGCATGAATATTGGATGCATGCATGTGTGGAAAATTGGCATACATATTATTCATGTTAGGTAGGTTCCATGACATTTGTGGCACATTCATAGATTGAAAGAATGGATTAGACACATATGGCATGTTCACATATGGATTTGAAAAACTAGCATTTTGATACAAACCAGGCATTGCAGGCATACATGGCATTGGTTGAGGTATATCAACAGGAGCCTTGTTAACAATCTTGCAATTAGAAGATAAATGATTGACACTATTACAATTACTACAAGTTTTCCTAGGAGCAAACTTGTCAGGAGAGTAATTGTTTTTCTTGTTGATGCCTATCTTACCATTTCTGTTCTTTTTCTTTTTGCCCTCAATTTCTACCTTTTCATTGTCTGATTTACCAACAGCCTTTATGTTGTGTAAATCACCTGTCTTAGTCTTCCCACTGGATTTGGTTTTGCTGCACTCACCACTAACAAAATTCTTGTTTACTGGACCATACTTGATGTCCAGTTTCCTAAGTTCCTTCTTACCAACAGACTTTTTGTTAGTCGACGGATACCTCTCATCCGTTGACGGTTCATCTGTCAACGGATGATCACTATCCGTTGATTCACAAATAGTCTCTAGATCCTCAAGGCCAGGTTCTAGCTCCTTTTTCTTTTGAGTCCAGATATCCTTTACAAAAGATTCTATTCCCTGAACTTCTATTATGTTTTGAGAAACATTCCTACTACTTTGAAATTTAGCAATTATCCCTTGTTCTTTTTCAAGCTGGTCTTTTAAAATCAGTTCTCTTTTTAACACAGCTTCAAGTTCACTTTTAGCATTATTGCAATCAACTCTCATTTTCTCAAATTCTAGAAATTGAGATTCTAGAGCAGCATTTCTATCACTTAAAAACAGATTAGACTCTTTAATTCTATTGTTCTCTTTAGTAAGTGATTTAAGAGTAACACTTAAGTGATATAGTTCAGTAGACATTTCATCTATAACACTATTGCATTCCTCTTTTGTGAGCTCAGAGAGATTAGTGGAAAATACCTGATTGCTAGCTGAACTTGCTTCCTGCTCTCCAGAATCAGCCATTAAAGCAAGGTTGACTAACTCAGCATCATCATCAGAATGATTGTCATCAACAGCCCAGTCATACTCTTGGGTCAAGAATGCCTTTCCTTTCTGCCTGAGAAGATCAAAATATTTCTTCTTATAGTCAACAACCTCAGTTGGCTTTCCCTTGTTCTCAGATCTAGGTTTCCTGCATTCACTTATCATATGACCAGCAATCCCACAATTGTAGCATTTAATTTTGGATTTATCCACATAGTTGTTTGTGGAAAAATCCTTGTTAAATGGCTTGGCCATCCCAGAGTTTCTCTTGAATTTCAGCTTAGAGAATCTCCTAGATAGAAAAGCTAAGTGCTCATCTATCTCATCCAATTCATCCTGCTGAAGGGCATTCAATTCCTCAGATACCTTTACCTTGCTCCCGCTTGATTCTGCTCTACCTTTACAAACCTCCCTGTTTGGTGTAGAACTAGCAGTTTCTGTCCTTTCCTCCTTTTGCTCCAAATTGGCAACGAGTGCAACTGACCCACTTTTCTTTTGAGACTTCTCAATCTCTTCATCCTGCTCCATTTCCAGCTCATAGGTCTTTAAAGTTCCATAGAGCCTTTCAAGAGTAAATGTCTTGTACTCTTGAGTGTTTCTTAGAGAAACAGTCATTGGCTTCCATTCCTTGGGCAGTGATCTCAGAAATTTGAGATTAGAGTCTTTAACCTGATAGACTCTTCCATACAGTTTCAAACCATTTAGTAGCTTTTGAAATCTACTAAATGTATCATTCAATGTTTCTCCACTCTTAAAGTGAAAGTGTTCATACTGTTGGATTAGTAGTTGCATCTTGTTTTCCCTTACCTGTTCTGTTCCTTCACACAGGGTTTGAACAATGTCCCATACTTCCTTGGCGGTAGTACAGTTAATAACATTGTCAACCATGTCTGTTTCTAGACCATTGAACAGAATATTCATGGCCTTTTTGTCTTTGTGGACTTCTGCAATATCTTCAAGACTCCACTCAGAAACAGGTTTGGGAATGAAAGTGTCAGGCACATCATCAGCCAGGCCAACTCTTGTTGCTGTCTTCATTGGAACGTGAGGACCCTTGTCAATGCAATCCACAAAACCCTCATCAATAGACGAGAGATGTAGACGCATTTTTACTTTCCAGTGAAAGTAATTTTCTCTATCAAGAACTGGAATCTTCACTCCATAATCCTTCTTAGACATGTTGGAAGTGTGTTGATCTTTAAACTTCAAATATGTTAGAAGCTTGCTCTGATACCAATTGTTATTCCCAGATTACACACTTGTATAATTGTAGAAGGGGGGGGGTTGAATACAATTCTTGATATTTATAAATTTCTGATAAGAACTTCAGAAACTTATGAAGAGATAATTGCAATGTAAGAATTATACACAAACACATATAAAATCAGGTGGTTAAAATGCACCACCTGAAGCTTTTATTTGAAGAAAACTCTGTGATACAAAATGTACACAGCTGCCGTTTTACAACTCTTTGCTTCTAAAGATATTCAAGAAACCCTAAGCAAATATGTCTGTTTTCTTAACCTACAAAGAGTTGCTACACTTGGTTATATATCCCAAGTTTTACAAGTACTACTGGAATAAGATAATACTAATCTAATTCTAGTTGACTTGCTACTACACTCCAAATACATATGTAGCCGAAAGGTTGTCCTTGTGTTCAGACATGTCTCCTGCACCTTTCTTGTATTCATAGTGTAAATGGAATGCTTCTTTCTTCTGTGTTTCCAAAGTATGGCTGCCATACTGCTTTTTGTATCTACTATAAACTCATGTGATCTGTCAGTCAAACATGTCCTTATCAACTGCTAATCTCCAGCTAATCATAGAAAACAGTGTCAATGATTATCCGTTGATGATGTATACTGACATCCGTTGATGATGTATAGAGCAGTATCCGTTGATATTGGGACTTGAGCTGTATCCGTTGATAGAGTGAATTTGAGTTGTATCCGTTGATAGAGTTTAGTCTTCATCCGTTGATACACTTTCACTTAGACAGAATTACATAGCATAGCTTATTTACAATTGGCTACCCTATTCTGCCTATCCGTTGATAGTCAACATGACTGTGGATAAAAACACTATCAACTGATAACATAGAGATACTGCAGTGTGCTACAAAACCTCATCCGTTGATGAGCTACCTGTCAACGGATAGAGTTATAAATCCTCATCCGTTGACAGCTACAAAACCTTAAACAATTTGATTGATTGTGAAGTTATCATCAAGTACAACATATTCCTAACAGAACATACGTCGAGTACATCACATTATTAATTGTCACAAATAGTAAGGATGGTTATCGTGCAACTTAATTTATGCTAAAAAATGGTTGTCGTGCAACTTAATTTATGTTAAAAATTATAGTCATGATAATCACGTTAGCTGACCAACCGACCAGCTAAGTTAAAAAGATAGAAATGGTAGTAATTATTTCAAAGAAAATTAAATTATGATTTTTATTTATATAAAGTCAACCCATGTCGATTCCGTTAGAAGAAATTTTTAATTTCCGGATTATTATAAACATAGCTAATTAACATGTACATTAATATAAAAAATGTGTACATATATGATTTTTCAACTAAAATGAGAGTCCATGTAATTATTTGGGTTTTTACTAATATATTTCATTTTAAAATTTGATTTATAAATATATCTTATTTATAATTATATTTATAAATATGTCCAATATTCAAATTTTTTATCAATTTTAAATTAATCATGATTAACTTGACTACTTCTTAAATGTCATCTTTAACCTTCAACATAATCTTGACTTAGATGCACTATTGTTCAAAAAGAAATGATTTGAATGCTTTCATATTGTATCATCAATTTACACTTTGCAGTGTAATACTGGACAGATAGAATATGAGTTAAAATAATCCACTAGTGAAATAGCACATGATGAGGCTAACCAAATGGCGCATAATTAAATTTATTTTTTTAAAAACTTCAAAGAGTAGATAGTTTATTTTTCTTTTGAAAATTTCATAGAGTAGATTGTTTATATCATCTTAGCAGTCTATATAATCACAGTGGACTTCGAGTGAGTGATTACATCCTTGAAAGAACTTTTTAAAATCATACAAAAAAATGAGAAAATTAAACCATGTAGTAATTTTTTTTAATGATTTTGTAAAAGAAGTTTAATATAATTTTTATTGTGTTACGTGATTTCTTAAAACCTAATTTATAATATCCTATTTTATATGCATTGGATTAAGTACGTTATAGTCATAAGACAAAAATTTATATTTATAATTTAATTATATTTATATGAGTTATGTATGAGTTAAAAGTTAATCATAGAACATATTTATAATTATTGAATAAAAGAGAATATATTGGTAAAATGACTCATTAATTTGATATATATTATACAATTTCCCTAATTTTTTAAATAAATTATGTCCTTTGGTTTAGAACACATATATGGTGATTGCCCTATATACCCAAAATTTATCTTTCTCTCACCAAAATGCCCAGAATCGGGGAATACCGCCCAAAATACCCACAGGATACGCCCATGACAAAGGAGTATCGTTGGATACGCCTACACAGGAGTCGAAATTAGTTGGACACGCTCACACAAGAGGAGTATTCACTCAGACACGCCCACACAGTAGTCGTAAGTGCTTATGATACGCATGTGTACAGGGCGTATATGCTGTTACGCATTCTGTACTTGCGTAAGTGACGTCATCGTCACTTTTCTCACATTTCTCAGAATCGAGAGCTCTGGCGATTTTATATGCGATTCTCGGCGACTTTCCGATGAAGCTCGACCAACAACATCAGTTACTTTACGGTTATGTTCTATATATCAATCGAATCGGCTTTTCATCCTCTACAACCCTATGCCATTCGTTTAACGTTTCTAATGCCGGATTGTAAACCCCCAATTCGAACCCTAGCCCTCGATTTTCCGAAGAACTCGCTACTCCTCCGTTCGTCCAGTTCTGTTAAGCTTTCGTTTATGTTTTATAGTTCATTAGATTCGTCTCAACACGAGTTACAATCCTATACCAGTGATTAACCCAGTTTGAATGCCGGAAAAACAACATAAATCGTTCAATGTTTCACCGGAAAGAGAGAAAAATAGAGAGAGACTGCGAAGGGGAAGAGAGACACGGGGGACATGGGATACGCCTTTTCCAACCGCGTATCCCATGGGTAGATAGGGCAGTGTTTTTCAAAACGGAAATTTTGGTAAGGAGGGTAGTAAAAAAGAGGTATTTTGGGCATTCTTTCCATATACTTCACCTTAGACCTTTCCATTCTTCTCGTCACATCCCTGATCATCGACAAAATTAATTCACCACTAAATAGGAGTAATAAATTATGTATTTTAATAAAATTTTAGATGTTAAATTCAAATTATTTATACGTTGAATAAAAAAGATTTATAAATTTATATTTAAAAATATTTTTATTGAAACTCATTCCTGCACAATGTTATTTCATAAAATATGTCTAATATTGTAATGAAGTATGCAATAAACTAAAGTGTATATATCCTCTCGTTTCTTTACACTTTCCTTTTTGAGTTGTCCTCTCAATTATTTACATCCCAAAACTTAAAAGTTATAATATACAATGTAACGCCTCCAAATCGGGGGTCAAAAGATTTGGTCGTTACGTAAAAATTCTCAAAATAAATAATCATCCAAAATAAAAATATAACATCTGTGACCCCAACTATCCAATATCTTTTAGATTATAGGGTCCGAAACAAGTATCCAAATTCCATTAAATAAAAAAATTTCTTCTTTACAACATTCTCTTTGATAAAATCTCAAACCACTAGTATAACTTCGACAAGAAGTATACCAGGTCAACTAATCTTATATATAATAATAATTATTAAAGTCGAAATATATGAAATTGATCTTACACTACATCCAGACCTCCCGAGTCAAGTCATTTTCAAAATAGCATCCGTCTCTTCTCTTTCCAAACTGTGCGGACAAGTTTCGCCAAACTACTTACTGAAAAGTTAGAATTTCGAAAGAAGAAGTATAAGCGGAAGAAATGCTCAGCAAGTGTATAATAAAACAGGAATATTAATTGGTCATTGCTAATAAAACAGATATCTTCTTTCAAAAGCTCAAATCACAAGATAAGTATTTTGAATTTAAATCTTTCATCACAGAATGGATTAAAAGAAAGTATGAAATGAGTATTCAAACATGATAGACTCATATGTTCTACTAGTAGGGATCCTGACTAGCCAAACAACTGGTTTAGCTTTATTACGACAAGGAAGCATCATTATTGTATAATATCATTGATATTTCAAAAATCAAACTAATCATTCACAACATTAAATCAATACAGTACATACTTACTCATAATCATTTGTATCACAATTAAAGAAATAACTAACTTGATCGATAAGTGAGGGATAGTATTAATTGCAATAAAATTTGGGGAATAATCAAATCATCAAGATAATAGTTGAACAAAATATTTCACTTGAACAATAAGTGAAGGGATATAGTCACTTGCCTCTGGTCCTTAGTTATCACTAAACATCGCAATAATACTACTTTCTTCTTCTAATTTACGGCATCACAATCTTCTAGTTCGATCATTCTTTGGTTTAACGCTCTTGTGGTTGTCACGAGTCTGATTCGCCGATATCGAGCCCGCGCGTCAACTTCTATAGTCAAACATAATATGGTAATTCAGTCTCCAGACGACAATTCTAATATTCTATAAACGCTTATAAACTCAACTTGAACGTATTAACCGTGCTTAAATTAAGAACTCTCGAATCAACATCTATGAAATATAGACAACTAACATAGTGAATATCCAAACCAAAATTGTTGTCGTCCATACCTAACATTTTAATCTGTTCTCTCCTTTAAAATAGGGTATTCTCTTTAGAATCTCCGAATGAAATCCACCTGATTAAATAGTACATCTCGATACGGTCGTGTGCATATATTATACGCAAATTTACGAGTTCAGGAAGTATTTTAAGGTCGTTTGTATAATTAAGTTATACTTAATTGTAATGGTTTGTGACACCAAATCCTGACCCCGGATTTGGGGACTTCACATACACTTTCCTTTTTGGTATGTCCCTCTCAATTCTTTACATTCCAAAACTTAAAAATTTTATAATATAAAAAGTAATTACAACCACTACCTCCCTCTATTATACTCACTTTATACATTAAATATTGATTGGTCTCACCACTTTACTCACTTTTCTTACTTTTATCTATTACTTTATATTTTTTCTTAATCTCTATACCCAATTTATTTGTAAATAAATAAGAGGGACAGAGGGAATAGCATATAAAAAAAATTAGATAATACTTATTTCACTTAGTGTAATTATTGATACATTTTCTTATTAAGTGAGTCATTACTCCTTCTATTTGGAAATTGTTGCCTTACGATTTTGTAGCACACACTTTAAAAGATTTTATTATATAATTACAAGATTCTTTTTCCAGTTAAATGTGAAAACAACGACGTCGACAGAAATTGTCCGAAAAACAGGTTTGAAACTGTGGCAATTATCGACCAATGAGCATAAGAGAAAGTGATCCCCAAAAATGGTCTTCACTACAAGAGGCCCCAGCTAGACCCACGTGTTTCCAGCTATGCTGCATGCATGAGTCATTATTGAGCGGATGTGGATTTAGTACGGTTTTATGGTAAAATCGCAACCGGAACCGCATATTTTACAATATACGAAATGAAACTGTGAAACATCTTCATCATCTTTATTGAATCAAAACTCCATGAATACAACAAAGTTACTTACTTCTACATACTGTTACAGAGAGAAAAAGAAAAGAGCTAGAGAAAGGAAAATAACAAGTAGAGAAAATGAATCTCCTAATTCTTCCTTTTATATTTTCTGCAACAAGTTGTTTGCCAGCTGGAGAGTTTGTTGTAACAGAATTCTTGAGTGTCTTTTACTTAGTTGGCTTGACTGTGATTCACCTAGCTGTCATCTTTAAGTAATTCAACACCCTCCCTCAAACTAGGCTGTGTATCACACATACCTAGTTTGTTTAGTAAGTTGTTGAACTGTCCTGATGGCAAGATCTTTGTAAAGACATCTGCAATTTGTGAAGTAGTTGGCAAGTATGTAATCTGCAGTGGGCCTTCCAGTACTTTATCTCTTGTAAAATGCACATCTATTTCTATATGCTTTGTTCTCTCATGATGTACTGGATTCTTTGCAATGTGAATTGCACTTTGATTATCACAATGCAAAGTTACAGGTTTTAGATTCTTTACTCCCAACTCTTCAAGCAATCTAACTACCCAAGTTACCTCTGAAGCAGCAGCTGACATTGATCTATATTCAGCTTCTGAGGAACTCTTAGATACAATGCTTTGTTTCTTTGACTTCCAGCTTATAGGTGACTTACCTAATAACAGAACATACCCTGAAATTGACCTTCTTGTATCTAAACATGCTCCCCAATCTGAGTCTGAGTAGGCCTGTAGAGTGAGTTGTTCCTCTGCTTTTAGAAGTATTCCTTGACCAGCAGTTGAAGCAATGTAACTCATTACATGCATTAATGCTTTAAAGTGAGGTTCTCTGGGATTTTGTAAAAATTGACTTAAATGTTGTACTGTGTAAGACAAGTCTGGCCTGGTGTGTGTAAGGAAATTGAGTTTACCAACCAAACATCTGTAGTGAGTTGGATCTGCATATAAATCTCCCTCATCTGCTTGTAATTTTAGATTGATTGGCAATGGAGTAACAGACTTCCCTTCTGAGATACCTGCAGCATCTAGTAACTCTCTTGTGAACTTCTTTTGTGTAAGTGTAATTCCATCTTCATGATAACCAATCTCAATACCAAGGAAAAAACCAAGTTTTCCCAAGTCTTTTATACTGAATGTATTGTCTAAATGCTGCTTCAAGTCTTTTATCTCTGCTAAATCATCTCCAGTCAAAATGATATCGTCCACATACACAGCTACAACAGTACTCAAGTCACGATTACTCAAGTCACGATTATGCTTTATAAACAACTTGATAACCTCACTACAACTTAATTTCCCCACCAACTTATTATGATTTTAACTTAATTTTAACTTATTAAAATCGCAACCGGAACCGCATATTTTACAATATACGAAATGAAACTGTGAAACATCTTCATCATCTTTATTGAATCAAAACTCCATGAATACAACAAAGTTACTTACTTCTACATACTGTTACAGAGAGAAAAAGAAAAGAGCTAGAGAAAGGAAAATAACAAGTAGAGAAAATGAATCTCCTAATTCTTCCTTTTATATTTTCTGCAACAAGTTGTTTGCCAGCTGGAGAGTTTGTTGTAACAGAATTCTTGAGTGTCTTTTACTTAGTTGGCTTGCTTAGTTGGCTTGACTGTGATTCACCTAGCTGTCATCTTTAAGTAATTCAACAGCATATCGTCAATTTTTAAAATAAAAAACCTTAATCGGTTCGGTTTCGAGTTCGGATTCAAAAAGCTCGATTCGGCTTCGGTTAAAAAATCGCATTAAATGAAAATTTGTATTAACTAATGTGTGACACAATAGGAACCTGAATGAAATTTATTGAAATTCGAGTTTGTATTACCGTAGATAACTTAGGTGTAGTTTGGTTATTGTTCCGAAATTACTGAAAGAAAGGGCACAAATGTGGTGATTGTTACATATGATATTGATGATAATGTAAAGACTATCTTGATTTATTGGAGCTCTCTACACAGTAACCTGCGAGTATAATGTTGTTGGCCAAGACCACATCATAAAAACACAAGGCTTTACATGTGTAGACTGTAGTTCATCTGTATATGATTTAACCATTACTTTGCGCATGTACTGATCTAATAACTCATTTCCTTTCTTTTCACTTGGTATTGGCTATTTTCAAACACCTGACTGTATTACCCATAATTCCTTTCAGATGTGACCGTATCATATCATTTGGAAAAGGGATAAATATATAAATAATATATTTATTTTAATAATCAGATCGGTTCGGTTTTTTGCGGTTCAGTTTCAACCCAAAACCGGAACCGGAACAGAAAGTCTTGGTTTTTAAAAGTCAAAAACCTCAACCGCGTGTTCGGTTTCGGTTTTCTCGGTTCGATTTTTATCAAATTCGGTTTTTCGGTTTTTTTGCTCAGCCCTTATTCATTACCAACTTTTGGAGTCTTCTGATTTGTTAATTTTGATCCTGTATAAGTAAAGGGTTAACAAATGCATGGTCTAGGCATTGGTTCACAACTCAAGTGTTGTGCATTACTGAATACAATTGAATGGCTTCTCCCAAAGTAGCTAGCACAAACAATTTGGGTAGTTCCCTTCCTGTAAAAAATGTTCAACTTCTGGCTTCCAAGAATTTAAAGGATATCCCTCCTAGATACATTCGACCAGAGTTTGAGTCCGAAGAAGTTTTAGATGATGATTCGATCCAGATTCCAGTTATCGACATGAGCAAGCTTGTGATCGGACAACTTGGATATGATGATGAACTGCAAAATCTTCATTCGGCTTGTAAAGATTGGGGCTTCTTCCAGGTACATGAATTTTACTTAACCTCTGCATATTTATTTATTTCATATAGTTTGCGGGAGTAATTTGATTGCTGATTTGCTGGCAAATACTTTAACTATCAAGCCAACCTTTCATTGGATGCTATCATGCTGCTAATCTTCGATGCACTGAATCGAAACATAATTATTTCCTTTTACTTGGTTTTGGTATATGGTATACGGATACCTCAGTTATTTTTTTGGCCAAACAGTTGGTAAATCATGGCGGAACAGAGATAATCGAGAAAATGAAGGTGGTGACTGAACAGTTCTTTAATCTGCCACTAGAGGAAAAAAAGGAGTGGGCACAGCCACCAGATGACATTGAAGGCTATGGACAAGTTTTTGTTTTCTCCGAGGATCAAAAGCTTGACTGGGCTGACATGTTCTTCCTTTACTTGCTTCCCGTTTCACTAAGAAAGATGAGACTTTGGCCAGAAAAGCCTCCTTCATTTAGGTATCAATCTTTTCCTGGATTTATTTTTTTATCAATTAACATAGTACAATACAAGAATTATTCATGATACAGTAAATTGATATAGAACGACTTATCACGCTTCATAATTCAGTAATTATTATTGTTTTGTATCATCAGATCAACTTTAGATGAGTACTCAAAAGAGATGCACAAAATTTCAATGAGCCTCTTTCAGTCAATAGAAATAAACCTAGGAGTTGAGCCAGGCAATCTCAGCCGTTTGTTTGATAAGGATTGCAAGCAAGGAATAAGACTGAACTACTATCCACCTTGCAACCACGCTAATAAAGTCATTGGCCTCACTCCTCACTCTGATGCAGTTGGTCTCACTCTCTTAGTTCAGGTTAACGACGTCCAAGGATTACAAATGAAGAAAAATGACAAATGGTTGCCTATTAAACCAGCTCCAGGAGCAATCATCGTTAACATAGGTGACATGCTTGAGGTAAATCCTTTAATTTTGTCATCTTTTTGTGCTGTTTCTTCACAACTTAAGATGATAAATTATGTTCTTTGATTTGACTGCGCAGATAATGAGTAATGGAGAATATAGTAGCATTGAGCATAGGGCTGTTGTGAATCATGAAACTGAACGAATTTCTGTTGCAACGTTTCACATGCCAGATCTAGCAACAATGCTTTGTCCATTGCCGGAGCTTGTTCATAATAATCAACCGAAATTTATAAATATGAACATAGAAGAGTTTCTAAGATTGAACCTCCGAAATACACTCGATGGTAAGCGCCTGTTGAACGAAATGAAAATTACCTACTGAATAGATGTAATGTGCTGAATGAATAAAAGTCTCCCTTAACAGGTAGAGCTTGTGTACTATATTCCTTGTCTTGAAATATTTGTGCTCTGTTTGGACAGATTTTATGTTGTAGTGGTTTATCTTTTGCGTTAGGATAACAGGTTAACAAGCCATCTCCTATCAGTAAAATTCCTGGTGATATCTCTATATTTTTTGTCAAATCATTACATGTTTCATCCGAAAAGAAACCGAGTCAACCACCCTCAGAGGTGTCTGCTCTTTCATGTCAGTTAAACCAGTGTCTTTTCTCTTCATAGAAACCGAGTCATGTCTTTTCATAATAAGCGGCAGCATATCTTTTTTTACAGTCTCACAAACTCATGACACAAATTCAGCAGATGATCCTCGAATTATAATGAATTTTTTTTTTTGACAAAAAATAAAACATGATTCTTAAAAACATTGGAACCCGGGACAAATCCCCGAACCATCAATATAACCTGATTGGGAAACAAAAAAACGAGCTAAACAAATAGCCGTTTTGTTTTTAGATCACTTAACACATATAATACCCAAATTCTTTGAACTAAAAACGATTACAACGACATCTCGAGCAATCCAACCTACACGAGCTTTGAAACTAGTAGCATTACAATTGACCTTCACATAAATGCCATCTGTAGCACAATGTTCAGAACTATCACTATCAGTTACATTAACTGATATTGGAGAAACAAATGTTCCCAAAATATGAACAATCTTTTGTTGTCAAAGGTGAGTTCTTGCGATATCCACCACCGTACAAGATTCCCGTACAAGATTCGATGCGAGCATTACATATCTCCCAAAATACCATATAAATCATTCTAAGAAAAACCACTGTGAAATCAGTAACAAGACATATAAAAACATCAAAAATAACACATTAACATCCTAAAAAGATAGAGTTCCTCAACTAACCACCTTGATAAGGTACCCAACAAGATCTCACCCAAAAAGGATTAGATCGCACAAAAAAAAAGGATATATTTTCGAAACTTTTGGAACAAAAGCTTGATTTTATTGAAGAAAAACTGGTAAACAGAAAGGAGGATGGAAGAACGAAAAGGACTTAATCGGTGAAAGAGGATGAAGGTTGAAGAGTGGAGAATGGAAGAGGCGGTTAAAACCGTAGGAGTCGACTCTCGTAGTAGTACTCTATCGTTTAATTGAAGATGAAGAAGGTATTGGATGTCAATGATTTAAACTAAGCATAATGGGATTTCAACATATTGAATAAGATTTTTTCTATATTGAATATGATTATTAATGTATAAGTTTCATATTACAACCACTTCTAACTTATATCCTTTATATTCTTTTTAGAAATAATTTTTTAATATGATATAATCTTGATCATATATTTTCAAAAATATTAAATCAAATAGTTGAGATTTTTTTTTTTTTTTTTGTGAAAATTGTACCAAAATTTTGGACATATTTACAAGGATATAATATACATATACAAGTATTATATGATATCTACATATATTTTATTGATAGCGTTACTATATTTCTCCAATAATATGATACACAGGTTCTAAAACTCAATGATGCAAATGGAAAACCAGATTTTCTATAATTTGAATTTTAAATTAAATAAATAATTTCAAAGGTAATTTTGATTTTTTATATTTGTTAATTCAAATTTTCTCAATTTGTTTAAAATTTGATTTGGAGAGAAAGTTTAGGAAAACGTGGTTGTTTAGTTTCATAGAAAATATTTACAAGTTAATTGTAATTTTTACTTTAGAAAAAAGTTTAGCTAAATATTAAGATAGTAATTTAGTTCCTACATTAGCAGATATTTAGAAGACAATTGTTTTAGAGGTAGGAGTTGTTTAGCAAATAATAGCTTATAACTCGTGCAACGCACAACTCCTTTTTTAATATCAATAATTATATTAATTTTTTAAAATTTTATATGTTATTAATTTACATAACAAATTGTTATTAAAAATTGATATATATATATATATATATATATATATATATATATAAGATTTTACACTTTCGATTTAATATATGTACTCTATCTTTAATTCTTAAAATTTGATTTTGACAATTACAACCCACGTGAAATTAACAAAATAATCTTTAATTTAGTGATGGTTTAATATTTGTTTTCTAATTAAATCTATGTAGAAACAAAGAAGATATGAAATTGATGATTTTTTACGCTGAAAATTATAATTGATTTATGAATTCTACTTATAATTCGTTTTGATTATCAAAAGACCCTTGTAATTATTTGAATATAGTTTTACTAAAAACTAAATACAAATTTAATAATAAGTGTAAGAAGGATTTTGTTCAAAACTGTGATAATCGGTTGTCTGGTACTTCGTATGACAAAGATCTTAGAATAAATAGATGAAAACCGTTGAATCTAGCAAAAAAAAATATATTTATATTTTAATATGTTATAAACTAAAAAGTGTATTTATATTGTAATACGAAAATATATATGTCAATGATTTAAATCATATATAATTAGGTTTTCTACATTTAATAGCATTATCAATGTAGGACTTCTACATTGAATAAGATTAATGTAAAAATTCGTAATTATATTTTCTTTTGAGATTCTGATTATTTCAATTTTGATAATAATTATTAAATCATCACTAAATTAAGAATAATTTTATGAGGTTCGCGTGGATTTTAAAATTATCCAAATCTGATTTCTAAATCTAAAGATAAGAACAAAGTTCAGTAGAGACCACGTTTTTTGTGGAGTCCTGGAGTCCACCTTTGTTCTGCATACATTCATCCGCATTTAACAATGTTTTACCAATGCAAAACGCTTTTCTCCTGAACATGACCGTAAACTGCTTAGAAACATGACTAAACATCTCTTGAATTAATTTTCAAAATATTGTTCTTGAACACTTGGTTCTGCAAAATAAAATTTGTTCTGCAAATTCAATATTTTGTCGTTGCGGGCAATATAATTTATATTTGTGATGGATTTCGACGATATTGTTGAAAAAACCCTAACTAATCTTGGTGATGACCGTAGAAAATTGTTAAATGCAATGTAAAATGCTAATGAATGTATGCAAAACAAAGGTGGACTCCAGGACTCCACAAAAAACATGGTCTCCTAAAGATAAAGCCCAAATAGTATATATATGAATTTTTTTAAATACTAATAAAAATAAATAAAATTCAATTCTAATACGACTTTTTTTAAATATATTCTTTTCAGATTATAATTTTCTCTTTTTTTAATTATATCATTTTTAGATTATAATTTTATTCTTAAAATTCAATTATAATACAACCTTTTCTAATTATATTTTTTTAAAATTAAATTTTTTTTAATTCAACAAAATCGGCTCCAGCTTCACCGATGGCTATCCTCTGGGTTCCTAAACAATAGTATCACACAACACAAATAAATTAACACAACTTAGCAATACAGTATAATGGAATTTGAACGCTCAAATTCAAATGAACATTGTGCGTTGCAATTTAATTTTTTGTGTTCAATTATGATTATATTCTTTTCATATTATATATATTTTTGAAAATTAAATTTCAATACAACCTTTTAATGATATCCTATTTAGATTATAATTTCCTTTTTAATATGATATAATCTTGATCGTCTATTTTTAAAAATATTAGATTCGACGGTTGAGATTATTTTGGTAGTACAATGACCAAACCAAATTTATGGATAAGATCCCTTCTACGCTTATTATATATACTAGCCTATAACCCGTGCGATGCACGGTTGCTTGTAAACTTTTTAATTATATTTTATTATTAAAGTTTTAAGTTGTATATATATTTTTATTATTAAAATAATATTTTAACTTTATAATCCAATGTATATAAATATTATTAAAATTATTTATTTTGAAATATTACTTTAAAATACATACGTATAGATATAAATATTACACAAAAATTGTTTTTTAACTTTTATTTAATAGAAAAAGTGAAATTTATCTAATCATGTAGATTTTTTTTCGATTTTTATACAAAATTTTCTATATTATAAGTATTTTTCAAATTTTGTGTAATTTTTTACTATATAGCTTATTACTCGTGTGGATGTGATGCAAAAATGTTTTTTGATTTATTATCCATATATGTATGTATATATATATATATATATATTAATTGGTAGGAAAATAAATTATAGAAATAATAAATATTATAAGACATGTTTAACAATATTTTTAACGATAGTGCTTTAATTAATAACTAGTTGATAAAGCCGCGCTTCGCGGCGGCGTTACAATATTTTTAAAAAAATTCAATACATTTACGTTATATTATAATATCAATATTAAATTTTAGCAATTAAATAATCTTCTCTAATGAATCAATTTCTTGTTAAATACGATTCTTTCGATTGAGCCGCTCTCTCGTTAAAACTGAAATCCAACTTTTTAACATATATTATAAATACTTATATAATATTTTTTATCTATAAAATCGAACCGTAAAAATAAAAAAAAATTATGACTTCAGTATCAAATTCTAATAACTAATACACTCTTTTCTAGCGAGCCGTCTTCCCGTTAAATACGTTTCGAGCCACTCTTATTTGAAACTGAAACTCTAACTTCATTATATAAAGAGAGTAAATCCCAATTCTTATATTCTTTAAACTTTCTAATATTTATGGAGTTTTAAAATATGAAAATACATGTTATATTTTCTGTATATTATAGATATTCTTGTATTTATTTACAGTTTCCGCATTAGAATGTCTTTCTGTTATGTTAACATATCAAAAAAAAATTAAAATACGAAGACTTTTCGTTACGGAAATAATATTGCATTTATGGATATATTTTTGTAATGCAAGTATAATTAACTTGTATAAAAAAGTTAAAATAAAGGATTTCTAGAAAAAAAGAAGTACAGTTTTAAAAAATCGTATAAGACGTCTCCACCGTCCTCGTATTCTACTTCAAATAAAACATTTTATTTTATGCATTAATTATATATTTAAACATCTTTTATACGGTCTTGTCTAATGAACCGCTTTCTTGTTAAACACAGTTTTTACTATTGATTCGCTCTCTCGTTAAGACAAAAAACCTAACTTTTACATATATTACTTGTATGATAATGTTTATCCATAAAAATCAAATCCTAAAAATAATATAAAATTTATAACATCATATGATATTTTAATAGCTAGTACAATCTTTTATAGTGAGCCGTCTTCATGTTAAACACATTTCGAGCCGCTCTCGTTTGGGATCGAAATTCTAACTTCATTACATATTATTGATGATACTTATCTTACACAACAATTTTTTTCTTGAAATCAAAACCTAAAAAATAGAGTGAATTCCAATTTATACTTTTTCTAGATTTTCTAAATTTTTTTGGAGTTTTTAGAAAATGAAAACACATCTTATTTTCTCTTTATATTATAGATATTCATGTATTTATTTAGGATTCCTGCATGAGATTGTTCTTTTATTCATTGTTCTTTTATTATGTTAATACATTAATTATTTTCTCTTTAAATACGATGACTTTTTTCATGACAATAATATTGGATTGCATGAGATTGTTCTTTTACTCATTGTTCTTATATTATGTTAATACATTAATTCTTTTCTTTTTAAATACGATGACTTTTTTCATGACATAGTATTGGATTTATGAATAAATTTTCCTAATATAAGTATAATTAACTTATATAAAAAATATATAATTTAGAAGATCGTACTTTCTATAAAATATTTAATTATATGTCTGCTCTATATATTTAAACACCTACTCTAGTTTTAGTAGAACTTTTATTTATAAATTCGAACTCTTATTCTCTATAAATTCGAACTCTTATTCTACTTCCAATAGAACTTTTAATCGTATGCCTTATAAATACTTATTATACTTCCAATAGAACTTCTAATCATATGTCTTCCCTATAAATTCGAACTCTTCTCCTTTATAAATTCGAACATCTATTCTACTTCAAATATGGTAATTGATATTTTTATATTTATTAGTGTTTAAAATTCTAGAAAATTAGAAAAATCGATTGAGACGATATTAGAGCGCCACCTAAACTCCCGCTACCCTCCTTTATATATATATATATATATATATATATATATATATATATATATATATATATATATATATATATATATATATATATATAGGGTCTTGCTCAAATGAGAACCCTCACTTATGGTGAGATATGAGATCTAATCTTAGCCATACATTTTTATATCTAAATTAAATCCTAACCCCACAATTATTATTTAAAATTTTAGTTTTTTATTATTTATTTAATTCAACATAATCTTCCACCATCATCTTCTTCCTTATTCCGATCACCAATTCCGGTCACCATCTCCGGCGACCAATTCTGACCAACCCAGAAAATCACCACCGGTAAACAAAAAATTACCGCACTGCCGCACCTCCGGCCACCACCACCACCAAAAATCACCACCTTTAAACAAAAAATCACCACACTTCGCTACCTCCGGCCACCACATTGCCGCCACCACCAATAAAAATCACCAATGGTAAACAAAAATCACCACGAATAAAACCACCACAAACCACCGATCGCCACCACAACCTCCGGCCATCACCAACAAATCACCACCAAAACCCGAAAATCACCATAAAATCACAAAAGAATATCACTGTAAAAAAAAATCACCATCAAACCGACACTAATCACCACCAATTTCATCTTTTCTGGTGAGTTCACTGGAAAAATATAGATTTTAATCATCATCTCCACAAACTCTTCTCTTTCACACGTAATTGATCGCTACTCACTTCGCTTCGTAATTGTCGGTGTTACAGGAGGCTGTTTGTAGAAGAGGAACGGAGATTACGTCGATTCTCGTGCAGCACCACCACATCATCGCTTGTATTGTGTGTGTATAGGTTTGATTTGGGGAACTAGGGTTTGGTAATGATTGAAATTGATGAAATTGAGAAGTTAATTCACTAATTTGGTTGCTGTGCTGTGTATGTATATATTCACAGGCGGTTGTGTGTATATATTCGTCGGCGGAGGTTGGTGGTCGGGCGGCAACGGTGATTGGGGTGGAGGTAGGGTTGCAGTGCGTGTGTGCATCGTCTGTGTGTGGTGTATGTCAGTATGTGTGTTGGGTGTGTTTAATGTGTGTGTGGTTAAGATTAAATTTAGATATGAAAATGGAGGGTTGTGATTAGATCTCATATCTCACTCTAAAGATTGGTTCTCATTTGAGCAAAACTCTATATATATATATATAATATAATATAATATTGATGATATGTTCTGAAACCGGGGTTTTATGTTAGGCCTCGATAGAAAATAGAGTTCCCCTTCCTCTTGACTTTTATGTCTTTATTGGCACTTTATTTTCTCAAGAACTGGATACAAATTTCTTAAGAACTGGATAAAATGGGCCGGTTCTTGCTACGTTACGTGTATCAAATGGCATTAAAATTACACCCAGATTAACCAATGCCTAGTGCTCTTTTATTTGAGAAGTGAATGAATTCCGAAATTATTATAATAATATATACTAGCTTATAACCCGTGCGAAGTACGGGTTTATTTTAATATCTAATAAATTTTAATTAACATTATAATTATGTTTTTATATAATCATTATTTTTGAATAATGTTTTCTAAATTTTAATTTAATATAAATTTAAATAATTATATGTATGGTTTAAAATTTATATTGTAAAATTCTAAATTAAATATCTCGTTGACCGGTTCGAACCTTAAATGTTTAGTAAGTAATTTAATTATATAATATATCTTATTATTAAATCTGACGATTCTTATTTATTACTAAAATAATGATTTGAATATATGGTGTGATATATTTGGGTGTATATTAATGATTGCAAGATTAGTTTTAAATTAAAAAGTAACGTGTTTTATTCAGAAAAAAAATATTACTAAAATAATGACGGAAAGATAAGGTGTGATATTTTGGGTATATATTAATTATTGTAATATTAATTTTAAATTAAAAGATAACTTGTTTTAATTAGAAGTGAAATCTTTGGAGAAGATTGGTAATTGAGTTGTCATAGTAAAGGAAAGAGTCCAAGCGGGTGGAGGAATTTTAATTGTAATATACCTTAACATTAGTAATTAACTTTTTGAGATATTATTTTTATTATATAATAATATTATTATTTATTTAATAATTAGGATAACCAAACCGAAAACCAAATCAACCAAACTTTCAATCTTTCGGCTTTAATATATTAATATAGATAAATATAAATAAATAAATTACAGTGGAGATAATACAAAAACATAATACAATCATTATATCTACACTTTAATGATATATATGGTGTTGCAAAAGAAGAGAAAAGCCGAAGAAACTTATGTATTGAATTGATGAAGATGGTGTAAATTAGGTTTAGAAGAATAGAGTTCTGTGCGCAGTGTTCGTGAAGGCAACGGAGGTTTTAAGTTTAGCTGTATTAGTAATGATGTAAATATAAAATACTATTGTGTCTTTAGGACTATAGCCAATAATAGATTAAAATTGATTTATTTTATATTTAAAATTAATTAAAAATTAAATTAACCAAACCGAAAACCAAAATAAATAGGATAACCAAACCGAAAACCAAAACTTTCAATGTTTCGGCTTTAATATGATAGTATAGATAGATAGATAGATGTAGATAGAGTTTAGTTGTATTAGTAATTGTGTAAATATAAAATACTATTGTGTCTTTAGGACTATAGCCAATAACAGATTAAAATTGATTTATTTTATATTTAAAATTAATTAAAATTAAATTAACCAAACCGAAAACCAAAATAAATAGGATAACCAAACCGAAAACCAAAACTTTCAATGTTTCGGCTTTAATATAATAGTATAGATGTTTAATAGAGATATGTTGTTGGTGGGATGGAACCTATAATAGTATTTTAAATAGTATTTTAAATATTAAAAAATGAATATTCTTTTAGCATTAGATCCGAAGGTTCTCATTTATTTATCTTAAAATCTAAAGGTTGTTATTGAGTGACCAAAAAAAGAGTACCAAACCGACAACCAAATATACCCTGTTTCGCTTATAATAGTATAGTATAGAAGGATATAATTTGAATATTTAGTTTCTTTTATTAATAATTTTTTTAAAAAAGGTAATTGAAATTTTTTTTACTTATTAATATTCAATAATTTTTGGCAATGTGATTCCTAATAAAACTCTGACTTGGCCATTATAAAAACAAGAAGGCTATCAGAGTTGGCCGGGGTCTCATATTTTTTATTCTAACAGCATGGAAGCAGCAGCACACAAACCTTCGAAGCGAAGATCTGGATCTAAAAGCCTAGAATCCAGCCTTGGTGAAAAACTTATTCATCGAAGAGGATTCGAAGAAGAGAAGAAGCAGATTTCGAAGAGGAGGAGGATAAGTAAGAATATGGTGCTGCCAGAAGATATAATCCACCAAGAGATTTTGACTCGGCTGCCAACTAAGTCTATACTGCGATGCCGAGTGGTATGTAAATCTTGGTGTTCTCTCCTCTCGGATCCTAAATTTCTGAAATCGCACCAAGCTTGTCAACAGTCCTGCTGTTAAAATTAATAAGCTAAATTCAAATTTTCTAGAATAAAATGTGGTAGGTGTTGAATGTTGAATAATTTGTGGTAGGTTGCCTAAATTGTGATGTAATCAATGATGTAAAATGCTTGAGATGTAGCCTATAAATAGGTTGAGAGTTTGTATGTAAAATCATATCAAAAATTCAGAGAGTTCTTAATAAAAGAGTGAGTTTTGAGAATTGGTGAAGAAATAATTTTCTTTCTTCATCTCTACTTTGAAGCCATCAAAGTGGTATCAGAGCTAGTCGAAATATTCGCCATAATATATCAAATCGAAGATCTCTCGGAGACGAATCCAACGCCGCTGTTCATACATAATGTACGGTACTGTTAAAAAAAAATAAAAAAATAAAAAAAATTCTATTAGTCTTGTTTTAAAATGGCTTCCAGCAGCAATACTTTACAACCTCAACTGCCACGTTTGACTGGAAAGAATTACAACCAATGGAGCATTCAAATGAAAGTGTTATACGGCTTTCAAGATCTTTGGGAGATTGTGGAAAATGGATATGAAAAACCGAAGGATCAATCCAAACTCTCGCCACAACAATTAAGCAGTCTGAAGGAGAATCAAAAGAAGGACAAGAAAGCTCTCTACTTTATTTATCAAGCAGTTGATGAAGTTATTTTTGAGAGGATTTCAACAGCATCAACATCCAAGGAGGCGTGGGACATCCTTAACAAGGCTTACAAAGGTGAAGAAAAGGTTAAAATGGTGAGACTTCAAGCTCTAAGAGGTGAATTTGATTCACTCAAAATGAAAGAAGGAGAAACGGTGGAGGAATATTATAATCGAACAATTTCGATTGTTAATCAACTTCGTGTCAATGGAGAAGAAATTTCGGATAAAAGAGTTTTGGAAAAAATTCTTCGTAGCATGACTCGAAAATTTGAGCATGTTGTTGTGGCTATTGAAGAATCAAAGGATTTGAATACTTTCTCTCTTGAAGAATTGTTGGGCTCACTACAATCTCACGAGCTACGCATCAAACAATTTGACTCTCCTTTGGAGCAAGCTTTTCAGGTTCAAGAAACTAATCATGGCGTTTTTAGAGGAAGAGGTGGAAGAGGATCATTTCGTGGTCGAGGACAAGGAAGAGGAAAAGTGCCAAGTGAAAATTCAAGCTCATATCAAAGAGGAAGAGGAAGAGCTCGTGGAGGTTACAATTGAAGAGGAAGAGGTAATTCTTTTAATTTTCAATGCCATTATTGTCATAAAAATGGGCATATGAAAAAAGATTGCTACAAAAGGATTAATGATGAAAAAGATGAATCAAATTTTTTACATGAGAATATTGAGGAGAAAGATGAAAGTATGCTTCTTGTTAGTAATGTTCAAGAAGAATCTCTTGAAGATGTTTGGTATATCGATAGTGGTTGTAGTAACCACATGACCGGAAATAAGAATTGCTTTGTGAATTTTGATGAAAGTGTCCAACGAGAAGTCAAGACGGGTGACAACAAAAGGCTCATTGTCAAAGGTTGTGGTGATATTCCAATCCGAACAAAGCAAGGTACAAACTACATCTCTAATGTTTATTATGTACCTGATCTTAAACATAATCTTTTAAGTGTTGGGCAACTTACAAGAAAGGGACATCATGTGAATTTTAAAGATGATTTTTGTGTGATCAAAGATAAAGATGGTGTTCTTGTTGCAAGAGTCAAGATGACATCAACTAAAATGTTTCCACTGAAAATTCAAAGTGAGTCTCTTCCATGTTTTGCTAATATTGTGAATGACAAGTCTTGGCTTTGGCATCTTCGATATAATCATTTGAGTTTTAGCACTCTATCAAAGATTTGTAAAGGTCATATGGTGAGAGGCATTCCAAATATTCAAAAGGAAGATCAAGTATGTGAAGATTGCATTTTTGGCAAGCACCATCGAGATCCATTTCCAAAAGAGAAGGCATGGCGAGCTAAAAAGCCATTGGAATTGGTACATTCGGATTTGTGTGGACCTATGCGCACAAACTCTATTGGAGGTAGTTGCTATTTTCTCACTTTTATTGATGATTATAGTCGCAAGATGTGGATTTATTTTCTCAAAGAAAAATCTCAAGTATTTGAAAAATTTAAAGTTTTCAAAGCATATGTGGAGAAATAAAGTGGTCATTCTTTAAAGACACTACGATCCGATCGTGGTGGTGAATATATGTCCCAAGAATTTGGAAGTTTTTTGAAAAAGCATGACATCCGTCATCAGCTAACGGTTCGTTCAACCCCTCAACAAAATGGAGTGGCCGAGAGGAAGAACCGAATAATCATGGAGCTTGTTCGAAGTATGTTGAAAACAAAAGGATTGCCTAAGATGTTTTGGGCCGAAGCGGTTGCTTGTGCATGCTATGTTCTCAATCGTGCACCTACTAAAAGTGTACAAGGGAAGACTCCACAAGAAGCTTGGAGTCGTAAGAAGCCATGTGTCTCTCACTTTAGAATTTTTGGAAGCATTTGTTACTCTCATGTGCCCGATGAAAAGAGAGGCAAACTTGATGATAAATCTGAAAAATGCATCTTTGTTGGTTATAGTGAAGCTTCCAAGGCATACAAATTATACAATCCCATTACAAAGAAGGTCATAATTAGTCGTGATGTAATTTTCAATGAGGAGGCTTCATGGGAATGGAAGAATGAAAAAGAAAGTTCAAGTATCTTTCTTGGTGATGATACATTTGATCCAATTGAAGAAGAAGGCGCCACTCCACCTACTCCACCATCCAATTCTCCTCTAAGCTCATCATCATCTTCAAGTTCCAAATTACCACCTAAAAGGACAAGAACTATACCGGATCTTTATGGAGCAACAAGAAGAATTTTGGAAGATGAATTTGTTGATTTTGCTTTATATGCAAATGCGGATCCGATTGATTTTGAAGATGCCGCTAAGGAAGATAAATGGAGGCAAGCCATGAATCAAGAAATTGATGCAATTGAAAGGAATAAAACATGGGAATTAGTTGAAGCTCCTAAAGCAAAGAAACCTATTGGAGTTAAATGGGTTTATAAGACAAAGTTGAATGCCCAAGGTGAAGTTGAAAAATACAAGGCCCGATTAGTGGTGAAAGGTTACAAGCAAAAATATGGTGTTGATTATAAGGAAGTATTTGCTCCGGTAGCACGACTTGAAACAATCCGCTTGATCCTCTCTTTAGCTGCTCAAAATAAATGGCAAGTTCATCAAATGGATGTCAAATCGGCTTTCTTGAATGGAGAATTGCAAGAAGAGGTTTATGTTGAGCAACCCTCAGGTTATGTAAAGAAAAATGAAGAGAATAAGGTCTACCGATTAAAGAAGGCTTTGTATGGATTAAAGCAAGCTCCTCGTGCATGGTATAGTCGCATAAATGATTATTTTTTAAAGATGGGGTTCAAGAGGTGTCCATTTGAGCATACACTTTACATCAAAGAGAACAAAGGTAAAATTCTTATCATTGGCTTGTATGTGGATGATTTGATTTTTACAGGAAATAGTCATGATAATATTGAAGAATTCAAGAAAAGTATGATGCATGAGTTTGAAATGACCGACTTGGGATTACTACATTATTTTCTCGGCATAGAAGTAAAGCAAGATGAGAATGGGATTTTTATCTCTCAAGAAAAGTATGCAAAAGATTTGATGAAGAAGTTTCGAATGGAAGATGCAAAAGCAAGTAGTACTCCTGTTGAAGTTGGATTGAAACTGAGCAAGGATGATGATTCTAAATATGTTGATCCAACATACTATAGGAGTCTTGTTGGGAGCTTGATGTACTTGACTGCCACTCGTCCAGACATTACATATGGTGTCAGCTTGATCAGTAGATTTATGGAGAAACCAAAGAAGACACATTGGGAAGCTGGGAAAAGAATCTTAAGGTATGTTCGTGGAACACTTGGAGATGGAATTTATTATCAAAAGGTGAATGACACTAAGGTAGTCGGATATTGCGACAGTGATTGGGCCGGAAGTGTTGATGATAGTAAAAGTACTTCAGGTAATGTTTTCTTTCTTGGCTCGAGTGCAATCACATGGATGTCGAAGAAACAACAAGTCGTGGCTCTCTCAACGGCAGAGGCGGAATATATTTCTTTGTCATTAGCCGGTTGTCAAGCTTTGTGGATTACATGGGTGTTAAAAGATCTCAAGCATGTCGTAAAAGGAAATCCAGTAATATATTGTGATAGTAAGTCTGCTATAGCACTCACGGAGAATCCAGTATTCCATGGAAAGAGCAAGCATATCAGAATCAAGTATCATTTCATTAGAGACTTGGTTGAGAAGGGAGAAGTAGAGATCAAGCATTGCAAGACAGAAGACTAGGTTGCAGATATTTTTACAAAACCTTTGAGGCCGGATATCTTTAAAGAATTGAAAAGAAGCTTGGCATGTGTGGAAATTTAGCTTAAGGGGGGCTGTTAAAATTAATAAGCTAAATTCAAATTTTCTAGAATAAAATGTGGTAGGTTTTGAATAAAATGTGGTAGGTGTTGAATGTTGAATAATTTGTGGTAGGTTGCCTAAATTGTGATGTAATCAATGATGTAAAATGCTTGAGATGTGGCCTATAAATAGGTTGAGAGTTTGTATGTAAAATCATATCAAAAATTCAGAAAGTTCTTAATAAAAGAGTGAGTTTTGAGAATTGGTGAAGAAATAATTTTCTTTCTTCATCTCTACTTTGGAGCCATCACCTGCTCCGAGCAAGAAGAAGAAGATCTTTTTATAGCTATGGAACCTGAGACGTGGACTGATCATCCGATAAGCATTATCTCTCGTACCCAAGAATTCCACGTCCCCATGGTGCCACAGTACTTGAGTGAACTCATCCTTGGTTCTATTAATGGTTTAGTTTGTGTATCTTAGTTTGTGTATCGGGCAATGATGGGAAACAACAATTTAGTTTGTGGAACCCTGCTACCGCTCAAGTAAAGGAAATTAATTTACCATCTCATCACAATTGTAGAAAAAATTATTGCCACTCTGTTGGAGGATTTAGTTGGGATCCTGTGCTAAATGATTATAAGTTGGTAGTAGTGTGCTGGGCTTATATAAGGTCTCCGCCTAGCAGCTTTCTAGTTTACTCATCTAATTCCGCTACTTGGACTCAAGTACGGGTTACTGATCATTCGGTATTGCCACATGCAAGTGTATTCAGAATCAGACGTGGAATTAACGGAATGACGCCTCCCTCTACACTTGTCAAGGGAATCCCTTATTGGACTTACTCACACTACTTGCAGGTATATATGCGCAGGCGCAAGTTTATCACTACTTTCAAGTTTGTGGCCGAATGTAATGAGTTGAGGTTGTTGCCAGATTTAGATACGACGAAAATTCGAGGAAAGCGTTTCAATATTGTGAATATGAAGGATTCTCTGGTTGGGATGGCCTATAAAGAAGAGTGTCAAGATTGCAATGTGGATATCTATTCTTTGGACGAGGAATCTCCTAGTGGTGTTTGGAGTAAGATGTATACCATCGGACCCAAAGATCTTTCTGGACATTTTTGGGAGTTGTCACAGTGTTTTAAGAATGGTGGTGAAATTTTAATTTGTAAAATGTCAAAATTGTGTTACTATGATCGTGAAACGAAAGAAACGAAGGACATCAAGTCCGAGTCTGGCTTCTTCAAGGACACGATTTTCAGTTATACGCCTAGTTTCGTCTGTGTCCAAGGAATGAAGTTGATGAAGCAAGAGCTTTCAATGTATGAAGAGTAGCCTCTTTAATTTTTATTCATAAAATTTTAATAAAAATTAGTTTTTAATTTTTTTAATTTTAATTTTGTTATGATTAAGAAAATATAGATCAATAACCGGCACATTGCTATAGTAATATACTCATATACACTCTACGCTGTTTTTAAACAAATTTAATAAAATTTGCATGTACAATTGTACTAGGCTAATATCTTTTTTGACAAGGTATGCAGCGCAACTTCCAAAAAATTTCAGTCGTTATGAATCTTTCAACTCACAAGTCGTAATGCGCGTAGTCCACAGAGGACTCTCCATATTGAATGCTGATCAGAATAGTCAATAGCTTTTTAGTGGAAGAGAATGATTTTTTCTATCTAAAGCAAACCTTATCAAGAGATCTTGATTTTTGTCTAGCTATATCAAGGTTGATAATGAATTTATGATATGCTTTATAACGTATTGGAAATTAAGCCTGTGTTATGACTTGTTCAAACCACAAAGATTGATTTCCAGGAAACTACTGGGTTGGGTTGAATCGAAAGTTGATTCGGCTTGCATTTGATTTGTAGGCCTATATAGTAAGTGGATGCATGCAGTTGCTAAATGACTAAATCATTTCAACAATGAGTTACAGCTCTTCATACAAACTCTGCATATTTTTTAGCCTCCTACCTTATTCAGCACTTGCTCAACGCAACGGGAACGGGACTATTTCCGTAGGCTCGTCTCTCAAGGCTGGAGACAAGGCTGCTACATCATGGTATTCACCTTCTGGTGATTTCGCGTTTGGGTTTCGGAAAGTTCAGGATCAGTTTTTGCTGGCCATTTGGTATGACAAAATACCTGACAAAACCATAGTCTGGTATGTAAATAATGGTACAACTGTCCCTGCTGGATCCGAAGTGCAGCTGACTGCTGCCCGCGGATTAGTCCTCAGTGATTCTAAACGCAACGAAATATGGGCATCTGGGCCTTTTTCTGGTACAGCTTTTAATGCTGCTTTTAATGATACAGGCAATTTCAGGATTGTTGGGAGTGAATCCTCAACCTTATGGGATACTTTCAGCAATCCAACTGATACCCTTTTGCCAACTCAGACTATGGTTGTAAATGGCAAGCTTTATTCTCGGAGGACTGAAACTAACTTCACAAAAGGAAGATTTCAGTTACGTTTGCTTGACGATGGGAATCTTGTGCTCAATACCCGGAATATACTTACTGATTTTCCTTATGATGCCTACTATAGGAGTGACACGTACAATACAAATCGAAGTAATCAAGGTTATCAGGTAAAATTTAATGAGTCGGGTTATATGTATATTTTGAGAAGAAATGGGGACATAGTTGAACTTACTACGAGTAGAACAATTCCGTCAATGGGTTATTATCATAGGGTAACTTTAAATTATGACGGGGTTCTTGTTCAATATTACCATCCCAAGGTTTTCACTGAAACAACAAAGTGGACCATTGTTCAGCAAGAACCAGCAAATATATGTACAGCTATTACAGAACGTTTTGGAGGTGGGGCTTGTGGGTTTAATAGTATTTGCAAATTTGATGGTTCCAGGAAAGATTGTGAGTGCCCGGAAACTTATTCATTACTTGATCCAAATGATACGCAAGGAGGATGCAAGCCAAATTTTACTCAAAACTGTGATGATTCCAGTGAAGATTTATATGAATTTGTGGAGATGCCTGGTACTGACTGGCACCAATCTGATTATGAGCGGATGATGCCCATTTCTGAACCTGAGTGCAAAAGGCTTTGTTCAATTGATTGCTTTTGTGTTGCTGCACACCACGAAGAAGGTAGCTGTTGGAAAAAGAAGCTACCTCTCGGAAATGGGAGGAATGACAGTTCAGTTCGTGGAAAGACTTTCTTAAAATTTAGTAAAGGTCCCCCAGAAAATCATCGAGGTAAGCCAGTCTCTTGTGAGAAGAAGAAAAATGGTACTCTGATCCTCGTGGGCTCAGTGCTTTTAGGTAGTTCAGTATTTGTCAATTTATTAATATTGATAGTTGTTGCTTGCTTCGGCTTCCTTTACATATACCACAAGAAAACCATTGATGTACTACAAGCTAACAACGTTGTTGAAACCAATGTGTGTGGCAAGCGTGATTGAAATTTTTTAATGCATAAAGATTTGCAAAATATTCCAATAGACAAACTAGAAGCAAATTTAGAAGTGTGAGATATCATCATTTAGTAATTACACAATACACATTGTAGAACCAAGACAACACCACCCTGCTCGTAGAATCACGATGAAGACCACGACGAAGCAATATTAGAACAACAGAGTTTTTTAATCTGAGAGTGAGATCCCTCTAATTAAAGTTTTGTAAGGGACAACAGACAAACTTTCCGCTAATCATTGTTTAAATCCCACAACGTAAAATTTCAATTTGTAAATTATCTTAAAAAGTACTCAATCTTACTAGCACCTGGAATACGGGGTAAGAAGTCGAGCAACGATTTTTGGGAAAAGAAAGAATATATAGAACAAACACTGTCCTGTTTTCATTGCAAAAAGAAGGATAGTTAAATAAAGTGTTAATTCCATTTCGCATTCCTTTGGTTTTGATCAACTGCAATTTTTACCCATACTTTGCATAATTGCACTATGCATTCCTTTACTAATTTTTGGCGCGGCACTTTGCTTCTCTTCCATTTATTTTGACCGTTATCGTTAAAAATAGCAGGGGTAATTTCGGAATTAATACTGCAGAATAACATTCTGATCCTTGAAATATAACACATTTTACACATAAACCCTTAAACAAAAAAATCATGCATTTTTGCCCCTCAACTATTAATATTATATAATTTAACCCTTTTCAACGTATCTTCAAATAAAAAACCAACAAAATAGATTAATTATAATTTTTTTTGCAGTATATCCATATTTTTAAAAAAATAATATTAAAAATAGATTAAATAAATTAAAATCTGATAAAGAATTAGAAATTGTTAAAAAAAATTAGATCCTACAAATATATTCAATCTTTAATAATCAAATATAAATCTCGCATTACAAATTTTGATCATACCTTTATTTAAGCTTTTTACCCTCTAAATAATATTTTTTTTGGAAAATTTCAAAGAACAAAAGTTCTTGAAAACGAAGAGATTTTATTGAAATGAGTAGGCTAATGAGAAATGAAATTATAACGAATCAAGAATTTAATAAAACATACGCAAATAAATTAAATTTGCAAACTGAAAAATAAATTCTAAATTTTTTTATTATTTCTAGAATATTTCAAAAATAATATGGGAAAACACCTTAAACGAAAGTTGTGGGCAATTGAAAGGATTTTCTGAATCATTAAAAATTATAAAAAATCTGATATGAATTGAATTTTATAAGATTAGTAACTTTTTAAAAATTTAGGGCTTTTTTCATAAATAACCCAAAATATAAATATTTTTACAAAAATACTGTTATTTTAAAGTTCTTTTGTAAAAATACCATCTTTTGAAACTAAACCGAAACATTAAAATTTAAATCAGACTATTGAGAAAATCGTGTGTATATTATTAGCCAATGCTGCTAGCATTAAAAATCCTTTCTTGATTCTTCAGAGATTCACAGTGGAAGTGGGCCTCCCAACCCCAAGAATTAACGGGACCAAAAACTAGAACAACAACAAAGAGTACTAGTCGTTTTGGGAAACGTTCTTAGTGCATCATCAATATTCATCAATCCTGTACAAAAGTAAAGTAGACAACCACCAGATAAAAAAATAGCTTCACTCTTGGCATTGTAAGTAGACAACCACCAGATAAAAAAATAGCTTCACTCTTGGCATTGTTCATCATCTTTTTTTTTGGCCTCAGAACATCTCTAATAAAGGTTATGAAAACGTTTCCAAATTTAATGTGTTATGACATCTTTATTTGCCAATTTATTGAAGTTCTGCCAAGATATTGTCAATAAGGTTGCCAAAATGTTTACAACTTTCTCAATTAATCAAGTGATAAGAGCATCTTCAATGTGGTTCGCTAAACTGATTGTCAAAAATATATCCAATGGGATTGGCTATCTATACTTACTATCTATACTATACTATAATAAGCAAACTAGGAGATAATTGTTAGTTTGGTTGTTTGGTTCAACCAAAGAATAGTGACCGTTAGATATTTAGTAAATAGATGCTAACCGTTAGAGCAGGACGAAGGCGGGACTTAAGTAGGAAATGGGGGGCAATATAAACTAAACTGAAAAATTAAAGCAGACTATCGAGAAAATCGTGTGTATTTTATTAGCCAATGCTGCTGGCATTAAAAATCCTTTTTTGATTCATCAGACATTAGATATTTAGTAAATAGATGCTAACCGTTAGAACAGGACGAAGGCGGGACTTGGGAGGGAGGGAGGGCAATATAAACTAAACCGAAATATTAAAGCAGACTATCGAGAAAATCGTGTGTATTTTATTAGCCAATGCTGCTGGCATTAAAAATCCTTTATTGATTCATCAGAGATTCACAGTGGAAGTGGGCCTCCCAACCCCAAGAATTACCGGGACCAAATACTACAAGAACAACAACAAATAGTAGTCGTTTTCGGAAACGTTCTTAGTGCATCATCATTCATCAATCCTGTACAAAAAGTAAACCACCACCAGATAAACCAACAGCTTCACTCTTGGCATTGTTCATCATCTTTTTTTTGGCCTCAGAACATATCTAATAAAGGTTATGAAAACGTTTCCAAATTTAATGTGTTATAACATCTTTATTTGCCAATTTATTGAAGTTCTGCCAAGATATTGTCAATAAGGTTGCCAAAAATTTTGCAACTTTCTCAATTAATCAAGTGGTAAGAGCATCTTCAATGGGGTTGCCTAAATTGATTGTTAAAAATATATATCCAATGGGATTGGCTATCTATACTTACTATTATATAATATCTGAAACATTAAAAATTTTGGTACCTATTTTTTTGGTACTTCGTGAATTTACTTATTTACTCTTCATTATAAAGAAAAATATATACGAAATCTATAATATTAAAACACCTAAAATAAATAATAACATAATATAATTAATAGTAATTAGTCGATTGTCTTTTCACATTTACTTTTAGTTGAAGATATTACCTTTTATAAACACCTAAAAACATCAATCGTATCATATCTTTCTATCATTAATATTTCCTTTCGAATTAAAATACGTTACCATTTTGATTCAAAATAAATAATAATATAATATAATTAATGATAATTAGTCGATTGCCTTTTTCACATTTACTTTTAGGTGAAGATATTACCATTTATAAACACCTAAAAAACATCAATCGTATCATATCTTCCTATCATTAATATTTCCTTTCGAATTAAAACATGATTTAAAACTAATCTTATCTTTCAATTATTAATAAAATATATTAAAAATTCATATACGTTATTTTTAATGAGGAACCATTAGTATAATTCGTAAACATGAGCATATTAAATTATATTAAATTAAAATTAAAAAATTAATAAAACTAATGATTATATTAAAACATAATTGTAATATTAAATAAAATTTATAATATAATAAAAGAAACACCATATCAATAAAATTTATTTATAACATAGTAAAATTTTATTATAATTTTATAAATTTATATCTTCCAATCAATATTATTTTTTCCTAAATTAAACACGTTAACTTTTAATTTAAAACATAATCTTGCAATAATTAATATATACACAAAAATATCACACCATATCTTCTAATCACTAACAAAATATAATAGAAATTCGTATACTACGAATAATGACCGTTAGATTTTTAGTAAAAAATCAAAATTGTTAGATCTAATGATTAAATGTATTATATGATTAAATTAATTTAATAAAATTTCAAAGTTTGAATTCCATTAGCGACATATTTATTTTAAAATTTTATATTATCAATTTTAAACCATGCATATCATTAATTAAATTTATATTAAATAATTAAAATTAAATATTGTAAATAATGATTATATAAAAATATAATTTTAACATAAAATAAAATTTATTACATATAAAAAGAAATTCGTGCATCGCACGGGTTATAAGATAGTAATGTTTAAATTTATATGTACACCTTTGTTACAGCTTTGAAAAGGTTCGACAAATACAGCCAATGTGAGGAGATTGGCTATAATTTTACCTAAGAGTTTTGCATGGTTGGAGGCTTGGAACTACATAATTTATACAAATTATGTATATTTCTTGCCACCTAGGATTTTTTTTACTACGGACTTCTTCCAGAGCATCTCCAACGGTGTTTCAAATTCCTACAGCTCAAACCAAAATCGAAGTGATCTCTGCTACTATGGTCTTCCTGCTCAAATTAGAACATCAAACACACTTGACAACCCTGGGGGAAGATTTCGGGTGTGCCATAAATCAAATTCATTGGTAAGCTGGTGTTTATCAGTTTCATTTGTTTAATTTAATAAACATCTTGTAATTTGAATTCCCTTTTCAAGTCTTCTGGACCCAAATGTTCGTTTTGGGAATGGATTGATCCTGAACCAGTTGTCATGAAGATCAAGATCCAGAAAGAAGTTGATGATGTGAAGATTGAGCTGCAAAACTACATGTCAACAGTTGAAGATCTTCGAAAGGAGGTTCATGTCATAAGTGGGAAGTTGTATAATGTTATCATTGTCTTGGTCATTTTCTTTATTTTTTATTTGATGAAGAATTAATATGTAATGATGAATTCTAATGTTGGCCGAAGGACATGGATTTGTTGAATTATTCTAGTTTTAAGCTTCATTATTAAGTTTTAAGGTCATCTGGTATGCAACTTGGATAAATCAAGTTTGTGTTTGTCATTTGTGGTTAATCTGCTATACCAATACTTCATGTCTAGTTGGTCAAATATTTTGCCACACACAAATGTTATAATGTGACAGATCAGTTGGAAATGAGGATCTTGAAAACAGGATACTCTGTTTCAAGAGGGTACTCATGAAAATAGAGTACTTTTTAGTCATACAATAATACAGTCACTAGTTTTTAGCTTCCTTAAGTGAACAGAGCTCTGACATATGCAGAAAACTCTACTTTTTAGTCACATAAAACTGTAGTGACCAGAGGTTATTTCCCATTTAGCCACATCACCGAAAATGACTGTGGCCGTTTCGTAACATTTAGACATAGCAAAGAAGCGTCACTAGTTATTGTCACACTTCTATCTCTCAAGCATGACTAAAAATTTTGGAATTGGTCAAAGTCAACAAAAAACCATGTTGTTTTATCATATTTTGTCACATATTTGGAACGTGGGTAAATATTGTCACACATTTTTTAAAGTTCTGACTGAATCTTCCAAAAAATTTGTTTTCGGTCACTCGAAAAACAATTTTGTGGCTAAAACTTGGGACGATGACCTTTAGCCACTCATTTTTTCCAAAGTGTCACAGCCCTTACTGTACAAAAGAGTGACGAAAGCCCAAATTTGACGTAGTGTTATGTCGAAAAATGAGGGAGGGAATATCTTTACCAACTCACACAAGGTAAGTACCACATCTGCTTGTAATTTATCGAGCATGGATACATCTACAACTTTGTTACACAAAGTGTTGAAAAAGAAACACAATCTGATTTTGCTGACCCTAACATTATTCGGAAGAATAGAACAAATTGCAACTGAAAGTAGTTTTTGGAGTAGAGTGTGATAATCATGGGACTTTAACCCATGTTTCTTTAAATCAGACATTTATACACAACTTTTTATGTTTGATGAATGGCCATAGGGAAGTTTCATATTTGACAATGAGGACAAAAATTTTTTTCTTTTCCGCCCTTGACAAAGTATAAGGGGCAGGGGGCAAATAGGTTCTCTTTTCTCCAACTTCTAGAGCTAAATCGGGCCTGACACCCATTTCAGTCATATCACGACGAGATTCCTCACTATCTTTAGTCTTGAATGGCAGATTTAATAATGTCCCAATTAGAGTATCACACACATTTTTCTCAACGTGCGTAACATCGAGATAGTGACGAACATGGTGAAACTTCCAATATTCCAAATAAAAAAAATTGATTTTTTCTTCCATGGACAGACTACTTTGTTTGCCTTCTTCATCTCCTTCCCAAAAGTAAATTTTATCCGTTGCTACTGCGCTAATACTTCTTCTCCAGATAGGATTTGACGGGGGTGTCTAAATTCTTGTTCTCCATTAAAACCTGCCTTATGCCTCCTATAAGGATGATACCAGCACTACCAGCCAGCAACTGTGCCGATTAGTTAGACCATTATTATGCGGGTTTATACCATCCGCCACCAATGCTAAGCGAATATGTCTCGGTTCATTACCAAATTCTGGCCACCTATAATCAATATTCCTCCAAGAAGGAGAGTCAGTTGGATGACGCATTTGGCCATCTTGAGTTCGCTTCTTTGCATGCCAACTCATTAGTTCAGCTGTAAAAGCAGATTTAAACAACCGTCTAAATCTAGGAATTATCGAAAAGTACCACATAACTTTGGCTGGAATGTTAATCCTAGGTTTACCATCTTTCCCCACCTTCTAACGAGATAGATCGCACTTAGGACACTTGGACGCATCGACATTTAAACCCCTATATAGTACACAGTCATTCAGACAAGCATGAAACTTTATATACTCGAGACCTAGATCAGTTAGGATTTTCTTTGCTTCATATGCATTAATCGGTAACACATGATCTTTAGGAAGTAAAGATCCAATAGAAGAGAGGAGCTCAGTAAAGGCACTATCGATATTACCAAATCTAGACTTCCAGTTGTGCAATTTCGACATCGACTCAAACTTAGTACACTCACTGCCCTTAAACAAAGGTTGCTCTGCATTGGACACAAACCTCCTAAACTCATATGAATCATCATCGTAATCACCCCTGTTATAAGTTGCTTCACAAACATCAACTGTTTGTGACGTCGGAATTTACCCCAAAGGATTGTTCCCTGAAGTTACTAGCGTACTACTTTGGCACTTTTCTCCATGCCAAATCTAATCGACATACCCCAAACTAAAACTATTTTGATAAAGATGACCCCTAATTATTTTCACAGGTAATTTTTTGAAATTACCACAGCGTGCACATGGGCATGGAATTTGTTTCGGATTTTTATCATTTTCTTCAGCATATATCAAGAACCTTTCAACCCCAATTTCATACTCTAAAGAATCCCTATCTTTCGAAATCCATGACTTATCCATATGTTCGTAAAGAAACCTACCTGCTATTGTTATTTCAAAAATTAAAAATAGACTTATCCAAAATTATACAAGTCATTCAATTACAATTACTATTCTAATAATAGAAAGAACTAAACATATTAACAATCAAATCACAATTAAACAATCATGTTAGGTTCTCAGTAAAATATAGACAACAAGAAACTAATATATAAATAAGGACATAATAGGTTTAACTTATATCTAAACAAATAATCATCACAAGTAATTACAAGAATACATTATCGAAATCATATAAACAAGCACATGCATCTAATTAGAAATCAGGAGGACACTAAAAAGTAGAACTTATAGTTGAGCAATTACTAACCTGAGGGATGCGAGTGAGAGAGACAGAGAAAGAGGGTCGAGTAGTTATGAAAGTGAGAGGGAGAGAGAGGAGTGAGAGAGAGAGAGAGATGAGAGTTTTGGGGGAAAGTTCAGAGCGGGCAAAACAATTTAGGGGAAATGTAACTAAGGCGGGGGAATGAAATTTCTAAGTGGGAAATGTTTTATTAGAAATGGGGGGAAAATGTTCAGCGCGTGTTTTTTATTTTTTAAAAAATCATTAAGACATCGGTTATTTTAGCTACCGATGTCCAGAAAGATGCTTAACTTCGCTTTTAAAAAAAACTGATGTTAAAAACGTTTTTAATATAGGTGGTTTTTTAAACCGATGTAAAAGGTGCGATGTCTAATCCAGTTTCTCTAGTAGTGCAAATACATTCTTCTTATTTCGCAACAGCTTCATTACTTTTGTACGTATAGTAATAAAATAAATGTTGGAGTACAATTTTTAAGTGTAAAAATTGGTATTAATAAATTGCAGTTGATATTGGATATTGTGTAAACATTGAAGATGCTTCTGCGCTTACATGAACTCCACGCCAGGAACCAACTTAGAACATCTGATCTTCCATGTCATTTGAACCACTGTCCTTTTCTTTCTTCGCCGTAGAACCAGAGCCATGTCGTAGCTATGATAATTTGTTATTTCACAGTCTTCGCAAAGCTAGGACACAAATTTAGCAAGTGTTCTAGAAATTGCAATGTAAGCAAAAGCATGACCCTATAATGGACATGAGAACAAAGAAAAGATTAAACATTGTCTTAAAATAAATGAACCAAAACAGGACATGAAATTTGGTACTTGGTAGCAGCAGAATGGAAGACAGTCCAAAGACTCAACAAAGCTTAGCTACACAACTGGAAATTAATTTAATTCAGCAACCAATATCGATTCAGATCAACCAAACATTAAACAAAACAAGATTAAAAATACTCGAGTCAACCATAAACTCAACAATGACACGCATGTTGAAGTCTACTTTATTACTACAAAATTGTACTACAAAACAAGGAATAATAATCTGTATACATATACAAAGACTCAGCCAAGAGACGACTCGCAACACAATCCCTATAGTTCTAACAACCAGCTAAAAAACATCCTTTTACAATTTCTTGTGAATTAGTTTGGGGTATAATTAAAAATTGTGCTAATACTTGGGGTGGTTTTGTAGTTACCCTGGTTTCATAGACGGTTTCTTTAATCATTTCACATTGATTTGTTAATTTACAACCATTTTCTACATTTACAGACTTTAACAGAAACAATAGACCACATAGCGGAATATAAGTCGCGTTTGTATCTTACATTGATATTTCGCAGAAGATTGTTCTGTTTTGGGCGATATGTATAATACTTGTACATCTGCTGCCATTTAAGTTGCTGTTTTATTTGTGCAACAGTTGAAGTTTGGCTCTTCACTTTGATATGTGATTGGACTAATCGGTAAATTCATTTAATTAATTTGTGCAGGTTTATATTTGAAGGAAAGTTGAAAATGTGAAATCAAATTAATGATAAGCGGAGTGACTAGGTGAAGAAAAGGGTCTCTATCGAAAATAAAGAGAGTGAAGAAAATGGGGAAGAAGGCTAGGAAGAAAAGTTATCTGTCACGAAAGGCCAATTCTTCATCTGGAATTGCGGTTGCTGAATGTTTATCTACTTCTCCTGCAGCCAACTCTTTTGGTGATCCTCCAGTGGCTTCAATCTCAACCTCAGATTCTGATCTACCTCCACCACCGGTTTTATGCAGTTCTTTTGGAACTTTCCCTACTAGTGAGTCAGGTAAAGGCTACTTTCACATTCAAATTGGAGATAAAAAATTTCATCTTAAGCAATTGAGTGAAAATGAAACTAAGAAAAATATTGTCCTGACCGAGGAAAGATACGATAAATCATTGCTTGCATGGATAGAAGATAATCCTGAAACTATGCAGCATGTTTATGAAAATACTGAGTATGAGAAATACGAACCCACAGAAGAAGCGATTATGGTTGTACGGGGCTTGCTTACTGCTTTTTTCAATCTACTAAATAGCCAAGAAGAGCATAGCGGTTTAAAATGTTTAGAGAATTACCTACTGACATCACCGATCTTTGATTATCATTCCACTTCAGCAGATGACTATGCAGCAGATGAATATGCTAATGAGTATGCAAACGACTCTACTATATCGCATAAACATGTGTATGCAAAAGAAAAATTATCTGGGGCAGGAGAATACGTCCGTAAGGTGAAGGTTATTATAATTAGAGACGGTGAGCATAAAAAAGCAACCACTACATTGGCACAAAGAACGGCAGCCATTAATGATATCATTTTTAACAAAATCTTCAAAGGGAAGAATAAACTTCCTGAGTGGGTGGATCTTCGTGATGCACTGAAGAAAAGAAAATTCCAATATGCAGATTGTCATCCTTGTCTGTGGAGTTGGAAGAAACGACTAATGCTTTTCGTTGACTTGTCTTCGTACATTTCAAATCGTGAAAAGGATCTACATGATATTGTATATAAAGCAATAATTGAAACAGATTTCTTTGATGAAGAGTGGAGGAAGAAGCTTGACGTTGACGATATGGCTCCTTTGAAGCGAGTGCTTGAGCACAAGATTGACAAAGATAATGGCGGTGGCAATGACACGGGTGATGCAGCTGCTAGGGGTTCCAAAAATCAATTATGTGGTACTTGCAACGATAAGTCTTCTGGTACCACCAGACTTTCCAGAAGTAAGTCTCATAATACTTCCACATTTAACTCCGGTGGTACTGTGTCTGAAAAGAGATGGAGAGCGGGTAAAACGCTAATACGTTTCATGAAGAATTGTTATGCTCATCTAACAGAACGGCATATTGATAATCTTGGTGTGAGAAACTTTATAAACATTGAGATTACGGATAATGTCTTCTACGAGGATCTCAGATTTCTTAATCACATAATCACATATAAATTGTATCCAATGTTGTGGATTAAGTTGTTTGCTACTTTGCATATGGGTCAATATAGATTTTAGGCAGGTGGTCATCACTGTACTGAAATTCTAGGATAAGGTTGCAAGTGATCGTTAGCTAATACAAGCTTTTTTATTTTGTTTCTTAATTTGTAGTTATAATTTTATTAACTTGTTATAATTTATAAATAGATTAAATTAATTTAATTACAAATAAACAAAAAGAACAGATCCTATGTGCCAATCCAAGTTAGATTCCGAGTCTTGTTCGATAATCGAGTCAAATCTTGATTCTGAAATAAGTTGAAGTATGTTGGTCCCAATGTAGTAACTTGGTAATCACAAGCTCATCACATGTTTTCGAAAAATCATGTTTGTTGGTTTACTTTGCCTTATAAATTGAACTAAAATTCCAAATTTTGTTGATGTGAGACTGACCCAAATTTCCTCAATGGGACTCAAGTGTTATATCCGATACAAACACATGCATCAACTCGAAATCATAGTTGTTAAATTTTTTGGAAGGTTATATGTGCACACTCTCCCCTTATATGTGCATATATGTGACAAATAGACCAAACTACCCTTCTTATCATGTTCTTCAATTAAATAATATTGTTATATTTTAAGTTTAGCTTAATATAATAAATAAAAATTTGATCTTCTTGCATACACTATTAATTATTCCATTTGTCCTCTCATTTTTTTACAGTTTTTTTTTTCATTGGTTGGCACACATTACAAGATGTATTTAAAGTATAATTCCATAGATTATTTATTTTTTCTTCTGAATGAAAATTTAATACTTAAATTTTTATTCACAAAAAGAAATTTTTTTAAAAAAGTTATGGAACTATACATTAAATACACCTTAAAATGTAATTTATGAATACTCCAAAAATTATGAAATTTTAAAAATCCTCAAGAAATGTTCTTGAAGGATGATGGTCAAAATTACACCTTGAAATGAGTTGACCAACTATAATTTCTAAGCGACCAAAAAATCAACTACGTGTCGATTTTAGGGATTCCAGGAAAACGTTATCCAAAATTTACAAAAAAAAGAACCACTTTGTTTTGTAAATTTAAAAAATTTACAGCCTGCTTTGATACCACTTGTTTAGTATGAAATACACAAAAAAAGAATACAGAGGGGGTGGGGGAAATGTATTTTCAAACTTTTCTTGATTTTCTTCGTTTGTGAACTTATTTGAATTTGTTATGTGATTGTAACTGTGAGTGTGTATGTTTGAAAAATATGAAATGCAGAAATAAGAACGCACAAAATCACTTTAATCTAATATTTTATTAGCTTCAAGTATGCTACAAACTGTAAATACAAGAGAGCATTCTCAGCTTCGTTTTTCTCAGAGAGATATTACTTTGAAAAACTTGGTAATTAAGTTGTGCACTTATGGAACAGGTGCATAGTCAACTTTTACAAAACTAGTAATACACAAACTTTATTTTCTTACTCGTCTATACTACTTTGGTAGTTTGGTGCAAGTCTGGGCATTATATGATATGACTTTGTTTCATTCTGACCAGATCCACTTCTTCAGCTGCTTTTCCTTGAATTTCTCTCTTAGTTTCTTTGTAGACTTTTCCAGGTACACTCTGCAACAATTGGACCACTGCGGTGCCTTGGTTTGTGTAGATTTTTTGACTTAAGAATCTTCAGTAGTTTGTCTTCTCAAAACACATTCGAGAAATGACTTTGAATGGCTAGACATCTCTGAGTTCTATAACAAGACTTTTTGAGATATCGAATTATTTCTCGAGTGAGTCTTTACTTCTGGAATTCTTGAGATGTCGAATAGCTTCTTGACTTATGGAATCTTGAGATGTCGATTAGCTTCTTGACTTATGGAATCCTTGAGATATTGAATATGACTTTGACTTGATTGACACCTTGAGATCTCGAATCGACTTTAACTTGTTGACTTCTTGAGTTCTCTAATAGGATCTTTGACATGTCGAAACCTTGAGAAGTCTAATTGAGCTTTGACTTGTTGACTTCTTGAGGTATCGAACAGTGTCTTTGACATATCGAATACTTGAGTTATCGAATCCTTGACTTCTCTAAAAGAACAAATTACTTCTCGAATTTGTACTTAGGCAAGTTTTCATATTTCAACCTCCAACTGTGTTTATTTTCTCAGCCTTGTTTTTCATTCTTGAGCCATGATCCATCGATCTTCTTTCACGCATTAGTATATGACTTTTGACAACACACAGATAGAGTTGATGCATATTACTAAGTACAATTTACAAGAAAGAAACATAACTAAAAGGTTCCCCAGCTAAGGAATCATATAAGTAATACATGGTATTACTATGATCAAGTAAACTTGTTATATGGTTACAGACATGTCTCTGTAACTAACAATATTATATAAATTTACAAGTCAATAATATCGCGTAATTATACGATTAAAATTTTTGGGATAAAATTTAAAGTTGAGCATAATTGTTAAAATAAAAATTTAAATATATTGCAAGAAATAGTAGGTTAAAATAGACAATTGATTTTAAAAGTGTATAAATATTTACAAATATACATCTATATAAAATGGGGCGAGATAACCACATTAATGATCTTGAGGTAAATTAAGAGATTTTGTAAATGACTCGACTCATAATCTTACATACATGATCTATTTTTTATAAGTATATTTTGATGATGTTAAAATCACATGAGTTTATGTAGGCCTATGTTATACGCACAGTAAAATGATTATTTTTATTTTCTTAAATTTTTTTAAAATTTTAAATAAAGCTCATTTAATAAAAAATTGACAAAAATATATCTATAAATCTATAAATATCTATAATAATTAACGAGCCCAATATTGTATAAATTAAATATACATATATAAAAAGATAAACTATTCATTTTATATTGATTTGTCTCATAATTTTTTAGGTAAAAAAAAAATTTGAACTTGCTTTTTATATCTTAACTATAATAAATGTATAGATGAGACTTGCCTTTAATAACATCAATTATTTTCTTGATTGCGTATTTTATGTTTGAAAATTGAGATAATTTAAAAAATTAAATAAATAGCTTTCAAATGATTATAGAGATCTACCAAATAAAATAAATTCATATATTTTTCTATACCGATTTTTGTCTCACTTTTAGGCCGACACCCGTTGTATATATTATAAAAAATCATTCGCAATACTAAAAATTTAAGTACTAAAATCCTCTTTGACTTTGATTTCGGTATGCAGGTCGATGAAATTTTCTTAGGATTCAATTAAAATTGAGAGATACTATTCTTAAAAAAAATGGTTAGAACTTATTTTTTATATCCTACATATAATTTAATTTTGATGTGAGACTTGATTTTAATAACATTAATTGTTTCCTTGATTTCATATATTATGTTTGAAAATTGAGATACTTTATAAAATTAGATAAAAAACTTTCGAGTGATTTCAGAGTTCCAACAAACGTCCGGGGAATATTCTTTATATAATACAAAGATGAAGATATAAAGATAAAGATTATTATACAAATTATATCCTTATATATAATAAGCGTAAGAGAGATCTTATCCATAATTTTGGTTTGGTCGTTGTACTACCAAAATAATATCAACTGTCGAATCAAATATTTTTAAAAATAGACGATCAAAATTATATCATATTAAAAAGAAAATTATAATCTAAAAAGGATAGAATAAAAAAGTTGTATTAGAATCGAATTTTAAAAAGAAAATTATAATATGAAAAGGATATAATTAAAAAGGATACAATTGAATTTTTTTTATTAATATTAAAAAAAGTTCATATTTATTATTTGGGCTCTATCTCGAGATCTATAAAGTAGATTTGGATGATTTCATTGCCTGCGCAGAGCTCATAAAATTATCTTTAATTTAGTGATGATTTGATAATTATTATCGAAATGGAAACACTTAGAATTTCAGGAGATAATATAATTGAATTTTACATTAATCCTATTCAGTGTAGAAGACCTACATTTAATGTAGAAAACCAAATTATATGTGATTTAAATCATTGACATACACTATTTCGTATTTAAATATAAATATAATTAAATTTCATAAATCAAATAGAATTTTCAGCATAAAATACCGTCAATTTCTTTTCTCTTTTGTTTTGCGTAGTTTTAATTGAAAAATAATTGTTAAACCATTACTAAATTAAATATTATTGGATATAATTAAAAAGGTTGTATTAGAATTGAATTTTAAAAAGAAATCTGAAAAGGATATAAAAGGTAGTATTGGAACTGAATTATATTTATTTATTAATATTAAAAATGGTTCATATTTACTATTTAGGTTCTATCTCAAGATCTAAAAATCATATTTGGATAATTTTACAACCCACGCGAAACATATAAAATTACCTTTAATTTTGTTATGATTTAACAATTATTATCCAAATGGAAACACTCAGAATCTCAAGAAAAAATTTAATTACGAATTTTTACATTAATCCTATTCAGTGTAGAATAACTACATTGATAATCCTATTCAATAGAGAAAACCTAATTATATATGATTTAAATCATTAACATGCACTTTTTCGTATTTCAATATAAATACATTTTTAGCTTACATGTTAAAATATAAAATATTTTTATGTTAGATCCAACGTTTTTCATTTATTTATTTTAAGATTTAACGTTTGTTATTTATTTTGTCGTACTGAGGACCAGACTTGGACAAAATTCATCTTACACTTATCATTAAAACTGTATATGGTTGTTAGTACAACTATCTTCAATTAATAAGAAGTTTATTTTGATAATCAAAACAATTCATAAGTAGATTTCCTAAATAGAATAGAATTTTCAATATAAAAAATCGTCAATTTCATCTCTCTTTTGTTTCTAGGTAGTTTTAATTGGAGAAAAATTGTTAAATCATCACTAAATTAATGATTATTTTGTTAATTTCATGTGGACTGTAAAATCATCCAAATCAAATTTTAAGAATTCAAGATAGAGTATAAATATTAAATTAAACGTGTAAAAGTTTATATATATATATATATATATATATATCAATTTTTAATAAAATTTGATATGTAAATTAATAAGATATAAATATTAAAAAATAATATAATTACAAATATTAGAAAAGTAACCGTGCGTTGCACGGGTTATAATCTAGTATAAGATAAAACGGAAATATTATCCTTTATCATATTTCTAATTCTAATTACAAGTTTTTGTTAAAAAAATTACAAAATTATTTCAATATATATACATATTTGTACGAAAAAAATAATTCGTTAATTGTGCAAGCCTATGACTCCCACGGGTTTTTAGGTTAATTTACTTCAAAATTTGATCAGGCTTCAAAAACATTTAGTTTTTTTTTTTTTTTTCATTTTTAAGGCTCCGTTATAAAAATACAGTTTTTTTTTTTTCAAATTTTGGCTACGCTTCACAAAATCAGTTGACTTTTTCTCATTATTAAATTAAATGTCCTGTTCAACAATTTGTAGTTTGAAACAAAACATTGAGGGGAAATTCTTGCCACTTTAATAAACAAATGTATAAGGTTTTGTTTATAGGTTATTTTGTATAGTAAAGCCTGACCAATATAAAACACAGTCGACAGTCACCAGCAAACTACCAGCAAACGATTGTTTCACCGTTTATCATAAAAAAATAAATGTTTGCCCTTAACCGGCCTTGATAAAACACACCCCATGTTTGCTGTCTTTCTCGCCTCCTCCAGCCTGGAGGTTTATACAGTGATATAAATATGCAAAAAATTCACGTATGTGTTCCCCTGATATTTAACTTCACACCATTTTCGTAAGTTCATGATTTTTTCTATAAAATATTAATTATATACCATTGAAATCGATTCACCAATTTACTTTATTGATTCAAGATGAAAAATATAGTGTCTTTTGAATTATATCCTATTATATTATATTCAATTATATAATAAGGAGTGTGAGAGCTGCCCCAGTAGAAACGGGGCCTTGCGTTGATCAAAAGGGTTACGGGTTCGAACCTCACCCGCCCCCTGTGCGGATCTGAGTTGTGCCCCGGCCACTGGGTCTTGTCGCTCGACTAGCAGATTTACATGCCTGTGTTGGCCATGGGGCTGGTCGATAGGTTCCCGGAAAATTCGCTCGGCTAGCAGATTTACATGGCTGTGTTGGCCATGGGGATGGTCGAGAGGTTCCCGGAAAATATCGTCGGGCTGGCCAGGGTGTCCAGTACGCCTTTAACCTAATTATATAATAAGAATAAGAGGGATAATAAGGCAGTACTACCAAAGGTCGAGTGTTCGGTTCCTCACAATTACATGTATAATATTAAATTATATATTATGGCTCTTGTTCTATAGAGAAACATCTTACGTGGAAAACTGTGGAGAACCACTAATTTATGATTCTATGACAGAACCAAAATTCTATTTTTTTGGTTCTTTAAAAAAAAGACCAATTTTTTTTTTCTACGTGGCAATCCTGCTGACATGGCAGTGTCACGTCGCTTGCCACATCATCGCTGCTAGCGTGGCACTACCACGTTAATAGCGATGTCGTGGCAGGCCACGTCAGTAGTGATGATGTGGTAGGTGATGTGGCGCTGCCACGTCTGCAGTGATGCCGCCATCGATGATGTGGTAGTGTCACGTCAGCATGGCTGACGTGGCAGCGATGATGTGGCAGCGGTGACGTGTCGGTGTCAGATTTTTTTTATTTTGAAAAAATTTGGTTCTGCTATGGAATCAGAAAAAATAAGGTGGTTCTCCACGTAAGATGGTTCTCCATGGAGTGCTACTCATCACATTATATATAACAAGTGGGGCAAGGGAATATTAAACAAATAATATCATAAATTTAGACTATATAAATTATAATGATACCTCCACATATGTTATCTAAAAATTTATGGTTCAAAATATATTGATAACATAATGTAACACATATACTGTACAATGTAATATATTGCCTGAATTGCAAAGTCTATTACTACTATGCTATTGCTCCTTGGTTGGTCTTTTATATTGTTTTCGTCTTTAGTTTAAATCGTTATACTAGGTAGTTTTCTTTCCACCTTATTTTAGTTTATGTCTCGGCAGTGCTAATGGCATTGTAAGGTTTTCGACATTTTCACAGCATATTAATATAGGTATATTAATGTACTCTTATCTATCAATACTTTTATATTAAAGACGAAACATTGAAAGTTTGTCGGTTTGCTTTTCGGTTTGGTTATCCTAATTATTAAAATAAATAATAATACATTAAAATTAATGGTAATTAGTCGATTGCCTTTTTCATATTTATTTTTATTTGAAGATATTACCTTTTATGAACACCTAAAAACATCAATCGTATCATATCTTCTAATTATTAATATTTGATTTTTAATTAAAATATGTTACCTTTTTGATTTAAAACTAATCATACAATTATTAATATATAAATAAATAATAACATAATATAATTAATGGTAATTAGTAGATTGCCTTTTTCACATTTACTTTTAGTTGAAAATATTATCTTTTATAAACACCTAAAAAATCAATCGTACCATATCTTCCAATCATTAATTCCTTTCTAATTTAAAATATGTTACCCTTTTTGATTTAAAACTAATCTTACATTCATTAATATATATCCAAAAATATCATAGCATATTTTCCGATTATTAATTAAATATATCAGAAATCCATATACAATTTTTATAATAAGAAAATATTAGTATAATCCGTAAACATGAGTGTATTAAATTATCTTAAATCATAATTTAAAAAATTATAAAAAATAATGATTATCTAAAAACAGAATTGTAATATTAAATAAAATTTATAACATAATAAAAGAAATCCGTGCATCGCACGGGTATTGAAAGTTTGACGGTTCGATTTTCGGCATGGTCATCCTAATTATTAAAATAAATAATTAAATAATATAATTAATGATAATTAGTCGACTACCTTTTTTAATTAAAAGATGTTTACTTTTAATTTATGATATTACATTTTATAAACACTTAAAATATCGTATCTTTCCGTCAACAATATTTTTTTTCTATGGTTAACTTTTACTTTAAAACATAATCTTGCAATAATTAATATATATCCAAAAATATCACGCCATATCTTCTAATTACAAACAAAATATAATAGAAATCTGTATGCAGCGAATAGTGACCGTTAGATTTTTAATAAAAAATTAGAATTGTTAGACCTATTGATCAAATATATTATATGATTAAATTAATTTACTAAAATTTCAAGATTCGAATTCTACCAACGACATATTTATTTTGAAATTTTGTAATATAACTTTTAAACCATGCATATCATTAAAAATTTATATTAAATAATTTAAAAAAATTATTAAAAAAATTATTATATGAAAATATTATTGTATTATAAATAAAATTTATTACATATAAAAAAAATCCATGATCGCACGGGTTATAAGTCAACTCTTCCCGATTAACAATTTTTTTTATGAATTTAACTTTTACGGGAATGGATTCTAAATATATTGAAAAGGTTGAGCATGTAATCTCAAAAAAGTGGAGCACATACAATATTTAAAAATAATAATGTGGTTTCATGATTTATAAATAAAGTTGAAGCATTAAAGGTGATCCAAATTAAACAAAAAAAGAACGAATTATATTCAAGTAGTAATTTGGTTCCTAGGCCGCTAGCAAGAAACATGTACGTTATTCGTGTTTATTTATTCAACGTACTTTTTGTACAATAATTTTTAATCAATTTATTTTATATATTTTATTATACTTTTTGTGTATTTTATTAACATTCATAATTACTTATTGTATTTCTTAACTTTTTTACATTTTTATAATTTTTTCATAAATTCAATTTTAATAATAAGACTTAATTTATATTTTTAACAATAATATAAATTAATGTTTGTATTGGTGAGAAATCAAACCATAATCAGCATCTAATAATATTATTTATCAAAATGACAAAAATATTTTTGACAATCAAATTATGTTATGTTAGGATGACAAATAACCACCTTATATAAAATTCAAGAGATAATCATCACAAAATGCATATATTGATATTATTTTATACAAAAATAATGAAAGCTCAGTACAAAATAATTAGATGATGACCGGCGATTTAGTACTAAGAGTTTTATACAACTGGGTTGGCACGGAGGTTAAAAAAAATATATAAAGCAGTAAATAAGTATGAAAAATGGATAAAATGACGGGATCCACCAATATTTTATACATAAATTGAGTATAATGGAGAAAAAAGTGATTTTTTTCTAATTTCTGGAAACTTATGAAAAGCAAATAATTGAAAGGAACATCTCAAGAAGGAAAGTGCATGTAAAGAAATGGTTGGGTGGGAGTATATAATATTAAAAGTTGTTCGAATTCCACCAGCAACATAATAAAATTAACATTTATGATGTAATAATACCATAAACAAATCAAAAGAACTTAAAAGTAACCTGCCGATGATATATTAAAATTAAAATTCATTACATTATACTACATTATAAAAAACTGAAAAAAAATAAAAAGTAATCTATGCTTTGCACGGGCTATAAGCTAGTATTGGATAAATTTTCTAAGTTAGCTAATTTACAGGAGGAAAAAAGTAGGAGATAAAAGATATGGCTTCAAGTGACTAGTGTTTCTTTTATAAACAATAAAATTTTACGTAAAATTTTAGTTTAACAACAATCAAACTGTTTATGAAAAAAACTAGAACTTAGGATTTAATTTCACCGTTCTAAAAATTAAAAATGTATAATAATTATATGATAAATTTTATGTGCATTTATTTTGTAATTATGATAATAACAATTTGTTTCTAATAAAAGTGAAATATTATGATAGTATATTTGGTGTTTTAGGTACAATCTTATGCGTTGAAATACTTAAAATTTTAAAGTAATGTTGGGGATACAAAATTGTGTACAAAAAATAGTTACAAAATGATGTGATAATGATATAGTAAAAATGAATATTTTTAGGGCTTTTTTGAAAAATACCTAATGATTTTAAATTTTTTGCAAAAATACTATTGCTTTAAAGTTTTTTTTTCAAAAATACGGACTATTTGGAAAAAAATTACAAAAATACGGGTCAACTAAAATCAACCAGATGCAACTTTTTTGACAATTTAGTAAATTTAAAAGTAACCTAAATCAACTAATTGCAACTTAATTATTTCAACCCAAATCAACTGAAATCAACCAAACGCAACTTCATCCAAAATCAAAAATAACCATATTTCATTTATATGGAGAGATAAATACATACAAATCAAAAGCCACGTCATCAGAGATTTTGTCCCTGCGGGACCTAGGAGAAGAAGCTCAACGGAGAAGATGATGCTTTGGCAAGGTCGTCGGAGGTGAATGATGAAATTGGAGATGGTGTAACGCCCCGACTACCAAATAAAAAACATATACTTTTATAATAAAAATACTCGAATACACTTGAATAAATATAAAAACGACACTGCCTCAAAACCTTTTTAGGAAATAATAAAACCATGATTTAACCATTTTTATTTTTAACAATCTGAGAAAAAAAAAATTAATAACAAATAAAACTCACTGCACACCTAACTCTTATCAATTAAACTCGCTCTCATTTATTCAAATTGAATAGATAAATAAATGAACTTTAATACAGGGAAATTTTAGAAAATTTCGGCATAAAGTATTCGTAATATAGACTAACCGCCTGTATTTTTAACGAAACCAAATTTCATATAAAAACCAACAACAATTCCAACTTTTTAAAGAAAACTAACACATGTTCAACCTGTCCTAACCGATCAGGTGAACCATACTACTACGCCCTCCCGATCAGGGGACAAGATCGGGGCACCACAAAACCAACTAAATACATACACACTGATAATAAGAAAATAAGACATAGTACAACCCCACTACTAACCTGGATCTCTAACAGGTAGTGGTATGAAACAAGCAACTACTAACTACGTTATTACATTACAATACTAAATCTTTTAATTTAAAACTACATACTATCCACAAATATAAATACATCTAACTGCCACTATTACATCCAATCTCGACGGCTAACCAAAAGTCCCACCTGATACTGGAGCAAGTCTAGAATGCCTAGGAGTCCACAATAAGCACTTTTCTTGAATAGCTCTTAATTTGTACCACGTTCTCTTTTAACTGAAAAGGGTTGTAAACAACAAAAAGTGAGCCAAATGCTCAGCAAGTAACAATATAGAAGAAATGAATGAACAACAGAAATATGGGTACAACAATATAAGAATCATTCTTGAGCTTTTCCAAATATGACAATTTATAATCCATTTCCAATGGTAGGGAAAAAGTGAGGGAGAGCAATCAATTCTCTTTTTATATCATATTTCCACCTTTAAACATTTCAATTTAAATTAATCCTTTTTATTAAAAATCGGACAATACGGGTGATCAGCCACGTAATGTCCCCATACCGGACACTAGGTCCCTCTGGACTTTGAAAATTGGGTTCCCAATTAGGCAACACATTGGCCTTTAATGCTGGACTAAGGGAACCACCCCTAGCCTCTTACGCTAAATAAAAGTGCTGGACTAGGGGAACCACCCCTAGCCTCTTATGCTAAATAAAAAGTGCTGGACTAGGGGAACCACCCCTAGCCTCTTACGCTTCTCCAATCTACAAAACCTTTAAAACCTTTAACATTTCATTTTTAAGTCCTTTATACTCACTGATAACAGATCAGCCCAGTATAAGGAATTTTAATAAAAACATTTTTAAATAAATGAGCCATTTTAATTTGCATTTATAAAAGATTAAGGGTCAGGGAAGCAGTTAAGAGTAACTGTATAAGGTTCACAAGATATAAGTTCAGGTGTAGTGAAAAGGTATTTAAGAATATGATTTTGTCAAGCACATAATAACATTAAGAGGGGATAAGAAAGAAATATTAAATTAACTTGGGTAGGTTTCAGATAAACAGGATTAAATCACATAACAGGGTCACAAGCTAATGAGGAATAAAGTAAGTGTAAAGGTTTTAGTATTAAGGTTCCAGGGAATTATAAGTAAGATTTTATTTAGGTAATTTAGGAATTAAGTGGAAAGAAAAGATTTATGACATAGCAAGGCATGAATTAAAAATTTAAGGTTTATAATTTACAAGAATTATTGTGACAGTAGGTACAGAAAGTCTAAACAATTATTCATGGCATCAACGATAAGGTATAAGGGTTTAAACAATAATTCATAAAGATAAATAACAGGGTACAAAAGATAAACAACAATTTATAAGGATAAACAGCAAGGTACTAAAGATTCAACAATAATTTATAAGGAATAAATGACAAGGTACAAGAGATTCAACAATAATCTAAAAGGTATAATAGTAGGTCATAAAAGTTTAAACAGCAATTCATAGGCAGTTGATGGAATCTGAACTTCAACATAAGGTTCGAGTCACTTGCCTTAACCAAGTACTTTCACGCTAGTCACTTAGCTCAAAAACCCTCAGCCTTTGCCTTTCCTTTATTCCTTGAGTCCATGTCCTTCGACTCTACACATATAAAAACATATTTCAAAATTCTTTTAAATATTCGACGTTCCTTATTGAACATCTAAGCTTAATCTACCCTCGCGATAACCCCTAAAATAATTCATTTTTAATTATATAATATCAACCATAGACCATTGACATAACATATAATTATAACCAATAAACATTTAACATATAATCACATAAATAAAACACAATTCAAATACCATTCCAAATTAGAAGTATCTACATATATATATACTCAAAATGTAAAATTAGAATTTTTAGAAAAATTTGACGGCATCCCCTTTTACGGGCGACTACCAGTCGGAATACAACTGACACAACCAATCAATAATATCATATTGCAATTACTATTTAAAATCAAATCATATATCAACCAATTTAAATTATCGATATTCTAATTCGGGTAATCTATTAAATATTGCATAATTTATACTAATCCGATATACAACTGAGAACTTACAAATACAAAATTACAATTAAAACAATAACATAGAATCATGAAGAATACAATTTGATCGTAACCAACTGAACCACAGCTTGATACAGTTAATAATTTACAAAATAAGGGACTCACTTTGACACCATTTATTTCCGCACTAACCCACCAAGCCACACGGCAACAAACACTGCCCGACAATTCAACTTACCCACACAGTTTATACACACACACGATCACTGTTTACTCACACACCCATCACCTCTAACCACACAGACACTATAGTCACTATTTGCAGGGGAAAATACAGAGGAGACCAGCACCCAAACTATGCCCACACGGTGACACAACTCACGTACACAGCTATAAAATCGCGCACACAGTACTCACACACACACACACACATAATTTACACACACCCATGAGCACCAGTACACGCACATAACAGAACCAAGAACACAAATACAGTAAAACCCAGTACAAACAGGCTCGCATAACAGCAATAGGGGAGGAGAATATTCGAGAGAAATAGAACCGAATTAACCTTGATTAAACTGTAGAAGCCGAGAGGGAGAAGCTCAAGGTGGAAATGAAATTGAGGGAGAGGGAAGATTGTAGAGGGTTCGAGAGAGAGAGAGATGTATACGGGAGAGAGGAGAGGAGAGTCTCGATGTTTCCTGAGGAAAAAAATGAGGCTGCTCTTGAAAGGAAATTAGGGATTTAGGTGATATAAATTTGGGGGAAATGGTATAACTTCAAAATTGATTTCTTTTCTAATTTAACCAAACTGAAAATCAACTAATAAAATAGAAATTAAATGGGTATTAATTTAGAAAAATCACAAAATTATTTTTAAAATGTAGAGAATAAAGTTAACTACCTCCTCGTATGTTTAAAATATTTTTAGGATAACAAAATGAATTAAATATGAATTTTACAAGTTTAAATCAATAAAACACCAATAAATTCATAAAATCATTTAAGAATCCTTAAAAATCAAAATAAATAAATCTAATATTTTTAAAACTCAAATAAACTAATAACTTCAATATTGCAAAAGATTTCAGGATTTATACTAAACCTGATGATTTTATAAAATTCTAAAAAGATAAATAACTCATAAATTAAAGAGAATTTAATCTCCAAAAATTAAAATAAAAATACATAGACTTATCCGACACATATAAATCATCAAATAAACCCATAAAATAATATCACACATATTTTACATCCTCAACAATTTTCACATTATATAATTCGCATTTAATATTAAATAAATAATTATAAATATAAATTTTTTTCTAAGGCGTTATAGATGGGGGTTACGATGGAGAACAAATTGGAGCTCGTCGGAGAAGAAGGAGGTGGAGATCGGAATCGGTGGCGGTGGCTAGATAAGAAAGAAAGAAGATCAAAGACGTGAAAAAGGAAGAACGTAAAGAGATAGTAAAAAGAGATAAGAAAAATTAAAAGATCGAATATTTGCAATTAATAAAGAAAGATAGTAATGTTGCAAATGAAAACATAAATTCACGTATTTTTGGTAATTTCTCATGTTTTTATTGGTTGATATCTATTATCTATTATATTATTAATAGCACAACAAGGGGATTTGTGAGGCAATTTACTCAACATGAAATTACTAATTTAACCTTTCTAATGATATAAATGATAAAAAAATAGTTTCCAATGAGGATTGAACCCTTGACCTCTCACTTGCAAGTGAGAATCCTTACCACCATGCTAGACATGAGATTTGAAAAAATTATAAAACTCATTATTATTATATCATAGGACAACCCTCATATATTATATTAGTGATAAAAAAATTATTCCTAGAGAGAATAGAACCATTAACCTCTAACTTAAAAAAAAAGAATCCTTACCACTATACTTGACATAGATTTTGGATATATTGTAAAACTCATTATTAATATATCGTGGGATAATTTAATTATCATTAAATTACTAAATTACCCCTCCTATATTATATAAATGATAAAAAAAATATTTCTAATAAAAATTTAACCCTTGACCTCTAACTTAGAAGTTAGATTCTTTATCACTATGTTAGATATTAGTTTTGATTATATTATAAAACTTTGAGAATATTTCGAACAATACATTGTTATGTAGCAATTTTTTTTATTTAATAGTTGAAACAAGTTACTTAGATTTAGAAGATAGATACTATAATTTGTGTACTAATTTATATCTTATGCATATCTTTTTAATTCTGGTCAAATGCACAAATCGGTTGTGGATGATCAAGCAGTCACTACTAATACAAATTCTATATGCTCATAACTCATTCATTTGAACGTTCGTTTAAAAAGATTAGCACACTGAAATTTATTTATTTTAGTTGTACATACATCAATCATCATGAATAAATAATTTCTTAGATATGTTTTGCATACTAAGCATTTACATGTTGCAAGCACCATTTAATTACAAAACAATATAAATACATATTAACATGATTTACTAGCAAAGCTCGTGCGGTAAATTACATGCACATTAACCATCTATATATTAACATATTTAATTATAGTGGAACAGAAAATACATCGATCTATTATTTCTTATGACAATATGGGTTTGGGAAGTTCTTCTACTTGCTCTCTCCATTTTCTAAATTCAGGTTCAGCCCATTCTGGTAATATCAGCTCAAAAAAACTGAAGCACGAATTTAAGTCACTTGATTTCATGGTGTTTGGATCACACGGTTGATCTCCAAGAAATTTGGAGCCAATCTCTTGTATAAATTCTTCAGTTGTATCGATCTTTTGCTAATATGCAAGTTCATAACAGTCATTATTTATGTAAATACTTTTATACTCCTAATTCAGGCAAGTAGTAACCCTTGAAATGAGATTAGCACATTGCAAATGATACATATTTTTAGTTGTGTAGTTGATATACACCGTGAACACATAATTCCTCTTGGATTTATTTGCATTCTGAGTATCAATACATTGAAAATATCATTTGATTTTTTAAAATAGATCAACACAATTACATGTTAATATAACTTCGCTAGCAAGCCCGTGCCTTGCACGGGCTATAAAGCTAGTTGATATGAATGCAGAAACCCATTATATTTAATTGATTTATAATCAATCAGATTAATACATATATCATTTTTTTTAAAAATTTGTACCCAATTTAATATCTCTAATATTTTTCAAAATTTCACTATTACGGAAGTTGTCAATTGTGCGCAATCACATGGTAACGTAAATGTATATTTATACATCTTGTACAGAAGAAAATATGTACTGCATCTGCATTACATAAAAAGTGACAGAACATGATTGGGTAGCCAAGCGGTATGGGCTCACACGACATTGTAAGAGCATCTTCAATAAGAGTTGCCAAGAGATTGCCAATTCTTAATTGGCATGACAGTCTTGGTTGCCAACCTATTGGAGTTCTATAATTGGCAAGAAGTTGTCAACCAAGATTGCCAAAAGTTAGCAACTTTCCAATATAGTTAAAAGTCGTATAAATCTCAAAAAGTATAAATAGCTCTATCAACTTTAATATGCTCTTATCTTACTATATTGTTTCTTAAATTTATGTAGGGGACCATGTTGGCAACTTTTGAAGTTGCCAACTATTGTAATAGATTTTAAAATAAAAGTTGCTAAGAGTGACTTGAACGAAAGAGAAAATAAAAAATTATTATATGTGATGATTTGTCCATGCTTGACAACTCTATAAGCAACTTCTATTGGAGATGCTCTATGGCTGCTATAAGCTTTATTATTAAAAAAAACAAAGAAACTGACATGTAGCAATATTTTAGAAAAAGACTTGGTCGAAGACTTCGAAGGCTGTTTCGGTTTTAAGTAGATTACCGAATCCCCCCTATCGCAAATACTGACGGATGTAGCCGTGTTCGGTGTTCTTGATAGCGATAGGTTTTTATACTTAAATCCAGTGTTCTAAAAAGCGGTAAGTGGTTCTAAGTGGTGGGAGGACCTTTTAGCGCTTAAGCGGTTAAGCGGACGCCTAGGCGGAATTTTAAGCGGGTCATTAAGCGGATTGTGAATATATACATATTTATTTTAATTATTTTAATTATATATGTTTATTATATATATTAATTTATAATATAAAATTTTAAAAATATTTAAAGAAAAAATTAAAAAAATAATAATTAAAGGGTCAAAATTTGGTCAAACCGCTTAATCCCCGCCTAAATCTCCCATAAATCCGCTTAATCCCGCCTAATCCCGCTTAATCCCGCCTAAACCCGCTTAATCCCCTGAAAAACGCTTAATTCCCCGATTTTGTACTAATCGAAGCGGTTAGCCCTTCAAAACCGCCTAGGCGGCCGCTTAGGCGGCCGCTTTTTAGAACAGAGCTTAAATCTTGATCAATGACTATTTTGAATGGAAATATTTTATATGTTTATCGATATTATTAATTTATTAAAATTAAAAATTACATTTTTAGTCTATAATTGAAGTGCCAGCATGTTGCACTAATATTAAACGTTAAAGCTGTTCTGGTCTAATCACACTCCTATTATAATAATCTAAAATAATACGAGTTGTCCATAAAAAAATTGAATTTTAAACTAAAACAAAGAGTAACAAGAGTGCAACATGACATTTAACTATTCTTCTTGATCAAGTATTCAAGTTCAGCCTTATAAAAAAGAAACATAAACATACCAGTCATGTTTATGGATTCTAGCTAGTTGGGAAAAGTCAGATTTTTTTTACTTAACTATACTTTAAAACTCGTATAAAATATAATTTTTTTAATAAAATTTAATATTCAAATAAGTAAATTTTAAAAATAAAATTATGCAACTATATTTCATATATATCTTAAAGTTAAAATAAGTGTCAATCAATGTAAAAAAAAAAAAAGAAAAAGACGTTGGGAGAGTACGTTTAAATCTTGGGTTTCATCAAGAAACTCTCTGGAAAAGTCAAAATTCACGATGAAATCAAGAAGATACATGGAAGATGAGAGTAAGAAAGAGTTTACCAACAAATCCAAGGGAAAAAAACCAGCTGAAGAAGAAAACAAAAATGGTGGCTATTCCGCAACGACTACCACTGCCTCTATAGAGTTGGCTATGCAAGGGATGAATATGAAGTACAAATCTGTGACAAGGTCAATGGAGTACAGATCATTCGAAGTAGTTGATACTAAACGTTCTACTAAGATGATAGAGTACAATTCTAAGACAAGCTCAAGGATACATGAAAAAATGGTTGATATTTCAAAATGCTATATTACAGATGCCACCACAGAATCACAGCCTTCCACTCCTTCAAGATCGGCGGAAAGAAATAGGAAGAAAAGGTTGAAGAAAAAATTGAACAATGAGAGAGCCAAAAGAGAAGAAGAGGTTGACGAGAATTTGTCAAGGGCAGGAGGTAGTTTACTTTACATGTTTGCATCTATAGATGATGATGGTGGTTATATTTTATATAGGATTGATAATATTGATCATCCTTGCCATGAATTTAATGATAACCATGATGAATTGTTGTTGCCTCTTCTTGTTTTTGGTCCTAATGCTCTGCCTGTCAGTTTCTGTACCTTGGTACACATGGGACGTTATCTTTACTTTGTTGGACAAAAAAATTCTGACGTTTTTAAGATTCGGAAAAAGAAACTCAAGAATCTGACACCGGATGAAAACAACCTGGGTTCAGAGTATCTAAGGACAGTTCAACCTATGAAGGGTCCTAAAAAGAGGCCCCTTGTTTTTGTCGCCAATCATAATCTTTATGTTATCTCCTGGGGCTACTCCATTGAATCTCATGAATTTGAAAAGTATTCTCCCACTGACAAGTCATGGAAAGACTTGAATCCTAAACCTAAAGGCCATGGTCATCTAAAATCACACGTTGTTTTGGATGACATTGTCTATTTTGCCACAGCTTATGAAACTGTGTTGTCATTCAACTTAACCGAGGGACACTGGAGCATCGTGAGTACTGCCCCAAAATACCCTCGCACTTACTGTGATATTCATCCAGCTTTTGATGCTCCTGTTGAGATTGTTGGTAACATGATCTTTGGGGCATTTAAGCTTTCGTCTGATTTTAATATTACCGTTGCTGCATCTCCCCACAACCACTGTGATAAATCTACAAGCGATAGATTTATGCGACCAACATTAGCTCCAGATCATGAGTTCTGGACTGAATTTGCTCGTCGGTTTGAGTACATTCCTAATGATAAAAACCATGGGTCACATCACATGACTACTTTGCGGACCTTAGATGGTCAGAATGTACTGTGTTTTGTCTCTTACGGCAGCAATTCTTATTCTGATAAGCCTCTCAGAAACTATGCTCTCTTGACCTTTTATAAGATCCTAGGTGGTCATAGGAAACAGTCCGACCGTGTTGAGGAAGAAGTATTGAAGGGTGGTGATAGGTTCTGTTATTATTCAAGACAGGTGGAAGGAGAAATTGCCGTAAAGAGTTACTTCAAGTCAGAGTTTGTGCACCGCAAACTCCTCAACATAAGGACTACCAATCTTCGTACTAATGGTAAACTGATCACATGTTTTTCTTACTAAGATTTGTAATAGGGGAAGAATATATAGTTGTTATTTTTTTAAAAATGGATTGGCCGCAATGTTTATGAACATATTGGTTTGTTATTGGGTTAAATGGCTATTTGGTCATTGTACTATTCAAAAACTTTCAATTGGGTCACCAACCCAAAAAAGTTTTCAAAGCATAATAAAGCACTCAAAAACTTTCAATTGGGTCACTGCCGTTAGTCATTACCGTTAACTTTAACGGAAAGACGTCAACTTTCAATTAGGTCATCAGTATTAAGTTTAACTTTCAATTAGGTCATCGGTATTATAAATTTTTAATTTTTTTTAAATTCTGAGAATTTTGAATTAAATTTTTTCGAAATTTCGAAATTTTTGAATAATTTCGAAATTTTTGAATTTTTTTGAAATTTTTGAATTTTTTCGAAAATTTTGAATATAAATTTATTAAATCGAGTTAAGTTTGTGGGAATCGCGAGCGTTTTATAAAGTTAGTTTGAGTACAAGTAGTTCCAAAAATATACACACATATAGACATATACTACTCTTTCTCTGCATTGAAATATTTTTGGATTTTTTCGAAATTTTTGAATAAATTTTTAAATTTCGAAATTTTTGAATAAATTAGTAAATTTTGTGAATTTAAATTAATAAAATTTTGAGAATTTTGAGAATTTAAATTAATAATTTTAAAAATTTATTCAAAAATTTAAATTCGAAAAAAGCTTTTGTACTATTGGCTGATGTTTCCCATCATTCAATTTTCAAAATCAAAATTTTATTATGTTTACTATCATTCAAGTAAAGCTGTGTCACCTGTCTATTTCTCAACTATTCAGGTTAATTGTTTCTACCATCACTTCTCTTTTGACTCTTTCCAATGCCTCTGCTTCCCTTTCTCTCCAAAATTTGGTATGACCCTTCTTTTCTTTTCTTGTGTATATATGTTTGTATGTTCTCTTGGTTTGTGAATGTGAAAATTGTTAGATGGGGAGCTGGGATTTTCAAGATTTTTGATGTAGAATTGAATTTGAAGTGATTGAGAGAAGCCCTTTTTGTTTTTAAAATAAAGATTTAATCTTGAAGTTGTAGGCACTTTAAGATCAAGTTTGGTAATTTGATTTGTGATTTGTTGTTAGTTTCTGAATTGGGTTTGTTTTGTCTCTATACAGCATGCATCCCTTCTTTTTGAAATGCGGAGGGAAACATCAGCCAATATTTTGAAAATCTATAATAAGGCCAATGTATTGAAAATTGGGGTAAAGTTTAGCCACCACCATGAAATTTACTCATGATTATATAAAGGTAACGGCGCATACTTAACGAGACTTAACGGGAGACATCTTTTTGAAATGCGGAGGGAAACATCAGCCAACATTTTGAAAATCTGATAACACGGCCAACATTTTGAAAATTGGGTTAAAATTTAGCCACCACCCTGAATTTTACTCCAAAAATAAATTACTTATTCCAGAAAAATTACGTAGATATTTACTTTTTTCTAAAATAATTAACTTATTTTTGCAAGATAACGAATATTAAACTCCCCATATATATTTTTCTCTAAAAAAAATATGTAAATACGAAATTTTTACAATTGCAATGGATTCCTAACGGAATGAAAAAATAACCAATCTACTTTTGTAACGGATTAGTAGCAGAATGAATAGTAACACATTGCCAACAAACTACCAACGAAATGAACAACAAATAACAACAAATAATTTCGTTAGTATTCCGTTAGTTAGGTATTGATAAACTGTTGTTATTCCGTTACTACTATGAAGATAATTATATTTATCAACGGAAGTTAGTGATCCGTTGAGAATTTGTTGGTATAGCATTGACCATTGTCAATCCGTTGGTAAATGCCAACGGAAACATTTCCGTTGGCACATTTCGTTCGCAGAAATGGATTTTCTTGTAGTGTACACAAAATTTTACTTCGTCAAAAAATGAGAAGTAGCAGAATTAAATGTAAAAATTTCAGCAGGAAAAATTGCGGATGATTTTGTACTCTTATAAAAAAGATAAAAAGATGCATTCTGACCTTTAAAAGTACTGTGGACATGCTCAAAAACTTTCTTGGCATACTCTGGCCCAATATTCCCTCTGCCCCTGTGTAGTGTTAGTACAGATGAACGTAACTAATGTTCAATAGTTCAGTGACATGAATGAAAATTAAAAAAAAATATTAGACTGAAATAACGAAACAAATTCAAATTGAAATAAAGCTCTCAAAGAAACATTAATATTAATAATTGATAAATAATTACTATAATTTAGGATACAGAGTGAAGACCACTACAAAGTGAACTGTTAATGACAAGACGATCAAGGATATAGTGTGAAGGACAAACTAGTGGAATGGAAACAAATAAATCATAGTTTGCACTTGTGAACATGAATGATGGAATATGAGTATTATTTATCCACAGTATTATTTATGCATAAACATTCACAGAATATTTTCAGAGACGGGCAGGAAGTCAGGCCATGTCTTTAAAGATAGAGGAACAAGGATTTTATTCCCGCTCGAAAAGGGAACAACTACTAGTAAGAAAAACAAGTGATCAGTTCACTAGCACGAACCTCAACGAGTTTGCGATGCATAAACTCTGAGGTGAAGTAATTCTTCACTACATTTCATGCTTCCACCTGTCTTGCATATGTACAAAAGTCATCACCACCTCTTGCTACTTCTTCCTCAAGGGGCTCAGGAGGAGTTGTACTCCGAATACCACCTAGGATCTTAAAAAGGATAAAGAGAGCATAGGTCTCATAGCCAAAAGGTTTGTTGCCGTAAGAGACACAACAGAGCACATTTTGATCATCCTTGGGGGTGCAAAGTGGTCATGTAATGCATGCGGCTGCGGTGCTATTCAGCATCACGAATCTAGTGAGACCCACGATTGAATCCAGCCCAAAAATCATGATCCGGAGCTAATGTTGGTCACATAAAACTATCCTTTACAAATTCATTACAGCGGGTATGGGGTGATGCAGCAACATTGTAACCGAATGCCCCAAAAATCATGTCACCAATAATCTTAACAGGCGGATCGAAAGCAGGGCTGAAATCCCGGTATATTCCATTTTCAGGAATAGACAATGCAGATTCCAATATTTAAATTGTAAGATAATGCAGATTCCGTTTGGTATTCTGTCCTAATTTTAGGGGTGTTGGCAAAATAGACAATGTTATCCAAAACAACATGCGAAATAAGTTTTCCATAGCCTTTAGGTCTAGGACACAAGTTTCTCCAACAATCGTAAAGAGGAGAATACATTTCAAATTCTTGAGACTCATTAGAGCAGTCGCGGAAATAACATAGAGATCATCATTAGCAACAAAATCCAGAGATCATCAATGCAGGCATGTCGCCATGACTCGTAGTACTCGATGACTTCTGTCATGAATCTCTTTACTTCTTCGTCAATGTACTTCATCTTACTTCATCTTCTAGAATCTAGAGCCCATTGTATGGGTACTCTTACTGGTTCTAGTACGGGTTTGATGATGCTGGCGTAGAGGCACTACACCAAATCTGCTATCAGACAACACTGATCAGACAACACTCTGCAAAAAAAGTGTTGCCCGAAAAGATCAGACAACGGTTCCCGTGTTCAAGAAAAAAAAAAAGTATTGTCTGATCCCAGTTTTTACAACACGCAAAAAACCATTGTCTATTAGATGAAGTCAGACAACGGTATTTAAAATGTAGTGTTGCACAGATTTCATATTTAGACAACAGTTTTCCGGAACCATTGTCTGAAAATGTTTCAGACAAGAGCACACAAAACTGTTGTTAGAAAGAGACAACAGTTTTTCTGATCCGTTGTTTGAGTTTAATTCAAACAACACACAGAAAATACAGTTGTCTGACTCTCGCCATTCATACGACGGTTTTTGGGACTGTTGTTGGAATCAGACAACAGTTTTTCTGTTACTGTTGTGTAACATTTGTTCAAACAACAGTTTTTTATAGTGTTGTCTGAGTTAAAGCTATCAGACAACTCTTTTAGGCTAATTGTCTATTGTTGATTCAGACAACGGTTTCTTGTTTAAAACCGTTGTCTGATTTACAGGATACAGAAAAAAAAATGAAAATGGAGCTAACCTGCTAACAGTACAAATGCAAACCAACATAATCAATCTACTTTTATCAGTTAGCCAACATACCAAATAACAGTAGCTTATAAACCATTTAATACATCACAAAAGTTATGATCATAGTTATAATTAATTCAAACAACATGAATAAAATTTTACATCACAAAAGTTCTATTAGCTCATCTACACCATCTCGAATATAACTAGCCATGTCCTCATCATCATCATCCGGTAGGTTGGGTACAAAGAATTCATTCTCAAGTTCAACTTCTACGGATCCCTCATTTTCATCTTCATAATTTTTTTTTTCGGGTAGCTTCAACACAACGGATTATAACTTATCAAGGGGATCGTCGATATAACAAACCTGCTTCACATGTTTTCCTAACACAAATGGATCATTCAAAAACCCCAACCTGTTCAAATTAACCAATGTGTACCCCAAGTCACCGACCTTAATTCCTTTGTTCATATCTACCCACTTACAACGAAATATTGGAATCCTAAAGTTACAATAGTCCAACTCCCATATATTTGTTATGACACCATAAAATGTATGTGACAAATGCTCTATTTTTTTATCCTTGCCCTACACAACCATTGTATCGGCCTCTACACAAACACCGCTGCATTGAACTTGCCGTGTATCATCACGGTCTTTAGTACTGTAGGTAACACCATCCATTTTGTAGCCGCTGTATGTAGGAACGTCCTTGTTGGGGCCATCTGCAATCCACCTTATCTCATCTTGTACCTCATTACCATCAAACAAATCGGAAGCAATCTGCCAAAAAATACATATTAGTTGAAAAATGATTTGTGTGAGCAACGCAGTTTAAAAACATGCACAAAAATATTATGAAAATGCACATAATACCTTATCTTTGAACCATTTCGGAAATGTCTCATTTTGCTTGTTTTTTAGCCACATTTCATCATTTTCATGATCTGGATAGGTGGTCATCAAAATTGACATGTGTTCACTGCCCACAATTGTAGAAAATAATTAGAATGACTTCCTATAAATTCTGCAAAATTATAATTTCACGACTTACTGAAAATATGGCATAATGGCAGTTGTATTTTGTAGTACACATAAATGCGCTACATGCAAATCAGTGCTGCTCGGGTTTACCATTGTTGCGCCAGATAAAGGCCTGTAAGTAGAATCTTTTGTATGCCTACCAGTTTTCGGTACCCCGATAGTCGCTTCCTCGTGGTCCACCAAACACTCAACCCCCTCTTCCGCAATATAAGCCTCAGCAATACAACCTTCTGCATGAGCCCGATTCCTTATATATCCCTTAAATGTCTTCATATACCTCTCAAAAGGATACATCCATCTAAGAAAAATTGGTCCGCAAAGCTCAACTTCTCGTACAAGATGAACCGAAAGATGAAACATGATATCAAACAAGGAAGGGGGGAAGTACTTTTCAAGCTGGCATAAAGTTTCTACTAACTGCGATTGCATTTTCTCCAACTTATCGACCTCAATAACTTTACTGCAAATGGCCTTAAAGAATAGACAAAACCGAATAACAGTGTTCCTAACCTATTTTTGCAGCGATGACCGAATTGCAATGGGGAGCAGGTGATGCAAAATCATATGACAGTCATGAGATTTCAAACCAGTAAGTCGAAGTGTTTCCATTGACACAAGACTCCTAATATTAGAACAAAATCCATCAGGCAACTTCATTCCGAGAAAGGAAGAGCAAACAACCTTTTTTTCAGCATGAGTTAAATTCCAAGATGCTAACGGTAACTTCTCCTTTTTTCCCGAATTTTTTGGCCGCAGCTCCACACGAATTCCCATTTCTGCCATGTCAAGACGAACAGTTTCTTTGTCTTTGGTCTTCTTTGGTATATTAAGAAAGGTACCAAGTAAAGCTTCACAAATATTTTTCTCGATGTGCATCACATCGAGAACATGCCTAACCGGCAAATATTTCCAATACACAAGCTGAAAAAATATAGAAACTTTCTTCCAAATTGGCCGAGGATCACCTTTCTTTAAGCGAGGCTGGCGTTGTGTCTTACCATAAACATGTCCGTTCAAATGTTGTACTCTTTCAAGCACCTGCTCTCCGGTTAATGGAAGTGGAGCAGTTTCTTTTTCAATGGTGTTATCAAAATTTTTTTTCTGCCGCCGATATGGATGATCACGGGCCAACCACCTCCGATGTCTGAGAAACACACACTTACGGTAATTAACCAGTCTAGTTGCTTTTGTTTCATCAGCACAAATTGTACAACCATTATACCCTTTCACAACATTTCCGGACAAGTTACCATAGGCCGGATAGTCACTTATTGTCCATAACAAAATGGCTTTAAGCAAAAAGTGCTCCTTTTTGAATGCATCATAAACATGTGTCCCACTCCATAACTTTTGTAAATCTTGAATAAGTGGTTGAAGAAACACATCAATATCATTGCCGGGTTCCTTGGGTCCGGATATCAACAAACATAGCATGATATACTTCCTCTTCATACAAAGCCACGGTGGTAGATTGTAGATTGTCATCAAAACTGGCCAACAAGAATAATCAATATTTGTGATATGAAACGGATTGAATCCATCCGACGATAAAGCTAGCCGAAGGTTTCTACAATCTGAAGAAAAATCTGGCCATTTTGCATCAACTTCCTTCCATGTTTTTGAATATGCCGGATGTCTCATTTTGCCATTTTTATTCTCTCTGAATCGTGCCAAGTCAAATCCTTGGCTGTTTGAGGTGAACTGAACAAATTCTTTAAACGTGGTATCAAAGGAAAATACCACAGAACCTTTGCAGGAGTCCCTTCCAATTCATCCCCTTTTTGTTTAACTTCCATATAGAAGCTTGACAAATGCGGCACCTTGTCTCATCTTCATCTCTCTCTCCACGATATAATAGACAATCATTAGGGCAAGCGTGTATTCTCTCATACTCCATGCCTAAAACACGCAAGCTTTTCTTGGCTTCACTGAATGAAGAAGGTAATGTGTTGCCTTCCGGGAGCATAGACCCGACCAAAAGTAGAATTTCAGAAAAGCCACAATCAGATATTTGATATTTTGCTTTGATGTTGTATAACTTTACTAAAGCCTTCATCTTTGAAAATCCTTCGCATCCTGGATAAAGAGGTTCATGTTCAGATTGAACATGGTTAAATATATCTGAGTCCAGGGAAATATCATCGTCACCATCAATATTCTGATCTGTATTCATCGGTTGCTGATGCACAGATTGAGAACTGTCGGTCCCTTCCGTCGAAGGCTGACTTCCTTCTTCATTTGTTTCTCCGTGCCAAATCCAACACTTGTAGGTCTTATCGATACCATTTAGGAAAAGATGATCCCTCACTATCTGAGCTTTCCATGATTTACTATGTGCGCATTTCATACATGGACAACTAATTTTATCTTCATTATGTCCGTTCTCAAATGCAAACATCAACAAGTCTTCAACTTCTTTTTGAAACTTTCTTGATCTTCTGTCAGCCATCAACTAATCCCTGTCCATCTAATTCAAAAAAAGCATGGATTACATAAGGCACACCTAGGAGGAATGTAATGCAGTTTAATTAATTAAAACAGAGCATTCAAATTAACTAGCAATTCCAACTACTAGCATAACTTGCATTAAAATTTAACAGATAAAGCTTTCTCTACTAGTCTACTAGCTGCCTGTGTTTTTTTTACTTGAACTAACCTTTTTACCTTGCTAGATCATAGATATTAACAGAGCTAATATCAAGATATTAAATAGTTGGATTAAGTATCAAGATATTGATTTTGCTTGATTTAACAGAGCTCATAATTTGCACATAAAATCCAATTTAGAGCATTCAAATTTGCCCTGTACTTCCAAATTTAGGGCATTCAAAATCTTAACCATAAATCAAATTTTGATAAAGCACCGATTCTTACAATAATTAAGAAAACTCAGAGCAAATAATTAACATCAAAGCTAGTACCGATTCTTAATTATTGTTAAGATCTTAACAATAATTAAGAAAACTCAGAGCAAATAATTAACCATTTCCAGAGGATATGATTGATGGGCATAAGCAATCATACCACAGTAGGAACAAAATCAAAGCAAAGCTACTAAAGAGACAAAATCGAAGCTAAGGAGAATACAAAATCAAAGCTAGAGAACAAAATAGAAGAACCACAGTTAACAAAATCGAAACTAAAAGATGAATAAACTCACCACTTACCAAATCGAAGCTTGAGATGAATAAATAGAAGCTCCTTATAAGATCGATTGAGAAGCTGTGTTGGTCAACTGAGCTGTTGAGATGATGAAGCAGAGAAGAGATGACGAAGAAGAGCCGGGTCTTCGATTTTGCCTGCACTCAAATCGCTGGGTCTTCGATTTCACTCATAAATATTGAGAAGAGATGATTTGGGGTTCTGTTTTAATGTTTTAATGTCTTCGATTTATTAATATGTTTTAATAAATGTCATTTTGGGTGAAAACGAAATAGTATTCAGACAATGGTTTCTATTAAAAAAATGCTTGTGCAAACTGCAATCCCACAACAGAAATTTAAAAAAAACCGTTGTATGATCCATACGACGGTTTTTTAAATATGGAAAGGGTTGTTGGAAAGCATATTGCATAACAGAATTTCAAATATTTCCGTTGTCTGAATTACACAACGGTATTTTGGAAAAAAGACTTGTCTGAGGTGCTTTGGCACAACAGTTTTGGCGGCAAAACCGTTGTCTTTTTTTCCAGCTATTTAAATCAATTTGTACCGTTTATACGGCTTCGAATGTGTTATTAAGTTGAAACATAATAGCGTATGTAACACCCCCAGATCCGGGGTCCGGGATCCGGTGGTTACGGTTTCCAATTCTGTCCACAACAATTGAACTTTCCTTAACATAAAATAAATTACGTCTCTATGACCCAACACAACAATATAAAACACACCCGTTATAGTCCCAGAGATGAAATCAGAGTCACAATCAAATTTTTATTAATCACATTATGAGTTCTTACAATCCAAAAGAATTTCAATATAATTACATACTCTTTGCCATCCATTTACATAAGTCATACTAGACTATATTCTTGGTACTGAAAGAATAAATATATCCTACCAATAGCTTCTTCTTCAGCTCTGGTAGTCTCATCGTCCTCGCCCGCGTCGAGTGCGCCTTGTGCGAGTCATCTGGTCTAGCTGTTGTTGTGATATAATAATAAAGCAAGGGTGAGCAATAGCCCACCAACAATAATATATAACTGAACGATAATGTATAACAGTTCAAAAGTATCTTTCAAACCATATGCCATGCATTTACGGAAATGATGCCAGTATAATATGAACGATGAAGTTACAAGGTAACTTAAAGTATTTGTTTGTAGAAATATCTGCTACATCAAAGTAAGCGAGATATTCTTATTGTTATTAAGAAGAGGAGTTTGCAAGAAAAGGTTGCAATTCCAGTTATGACCCTTTTCCAACTCTGCCAACAGTAATCATGTTGCAGGAAATAAATAAATTTGGATGATGAACCAATGATGGAGTATTCACCGCGCCCGCTGTTCCAATCTTGATGATCAGTCGAGATCGTACAGCTCAATTTAGATTTACTACCGGTAGAAGGAAGAACTGACGGCTTTACTTGTATACCGCCTTGCTAGCTCTCCCCGGCCAACGGTTGGGCCAAAGGGGATGGACCGGCGCTACTCGGCCTCTTACACGACTCCTAGTTCAAATAGAATTCATGATTCTGAATGTAACGTTCGTCCCCCTTTCCCCAAGTATAATACTTGTTGATAAGACTCCACAAAGTAGTCGTATCTAGTTGGAAAGGAAAATTTACCAATAACTCCCAAGCTATTACTTGGTAACGGATATTAACTTGTTCCAGTAATCTTACCCCTCGAAAGATGAGAAGGTAAGCAACGACTTAATAAGTCAACAGCACCCGAGTTGCGAGTGAAGGGAATACTTTATGACCGGGAAGTCGACAAGATAAATAACATTTTTCCAAGTAAGGTTCCCTTATTATTAAGGAGATAGACTCAAAGAAGAATGATGTCTGAGAACCTTTCTTGATATAAGATTAATAAAAATATGACTCCGAAATATTTTCTGTAATAATCGAAGAAGATAAACCTTATCGAGGTTATTCCAAGTATGGAATAAATATTCAGAGAATATTTATTGAATTAAAATATTTTACAGATCATTTAGGAATAAGAAAGAATATCTTATATCAGAGTATTTCTCAAAATAATCCCTGAAGAAATATCAGGAGAATATTTACTGAATAAATAAATATTTAAATGAATATTCAAAACAATATTCATTAATTAATAAGACCTGAAAAGAATATTTAAGGTAATATTCATAATTAATTAGGAATTTAAATGAATATTCAAAAGTAATATTCATTTAATGAATAATATTCTAAATGAATATCAAGTAATATTCATTTAGTAATCCAAGCTTTAAGGAATATTCGAGATAATATTCGATAATTAAATCAAGCTTCAGATGAATATTAAAATAATATTCATCAAGTATTTAATATCTTAAATGAATATTCAAAAGTAATATTCATTTAATAAAATAATAATCTAAAAGAATATCCAAAATAATATTCATTTAATAGTCTCATCTTTAGAAGAATATTCGAAATAATAGTCGATAATCAATTCGACTCTGAATGAATATTGAGAAATATTATTCGTTGAATAGTTACGTTCAAATAATTATTTGAAGTAAGGATCGTTAAAATAATTAGTCTCGAACGAATATTCAAATAATATTCGTCGCCCAAATAATAGAAAATATTTACTTAAATATTTTCTTTCGAGGTAATCTCGATATATCAAGGAATATTGACTCCCGGTCTATTTTTGATTAATAAGATATATACGCCCTTCTATGAGGGTCTTACAATAACCGGCTTATAACTGATATATAACTATCTAGCTTATAAGCCAACAATAACATTCAGGGAACAAGTATATCAATTCAACTTGAAAGTAGGCATGCATGCAATGGCATATGTATATCAGCAATCATATATATATATTATTCAATCACAACAACAGCCTAAAAGAAGGGAAATGAAACTTGCCTGGTAGTCGAGTACGGTAAGGGGTAGTGGTAGCGGGTCCCGGTTCAGCTTGGTGATCTATAAATAGCCAAGGCATTCGGGATTAATCACTTAACATATTAAAAGTTAAGTTATACTTAATTCGAAACTCGTTCTCGAGTTATCTCGTTATACCCCTTTTAGTGGATTACTTTTATCACTGATCCGACCCGACATTCGTTCGTTAATACGACATGTCATTGTACTTATACTTAGGACATACTTAAGTCATATGAGTTCTAAAGTCGATCGTTACGAACCAATACTATACTCTGAGTTTTATCGCCCGTTTTCTAAGTGTTTTACCGAAGTTATAAAAGAGTCGTCTTTTAGGGGTTCGTTCGCGTTTAACCTCGACTCGAACATTTTTAATAAATCGAAAAACGATCCTTTTGACATACGGTTTTCTTTCACACCTTCCTTTTTACCTCTAGTATTTATTTACCAAGATTCGCCATGACGTTACATAGTTTACGAGGGTTCAATTACAGTTACGAACTTTCGTTTACTTATTCGAACTACTTTTAGTAATTTGGTCATAAATCCTAAACCGTAAGTCCGTTTCACGTGATCTTTATATCAAAACGAAGCTTAGAACATTAACTATCCTATCATGGTAGTTAAGGTCTCTGGACAGTAGGGGTTCAACATGGAAAATGGCATACAAAACATGGTAATGCAAAATCAGGCATTATAACGGCTGTAAATCGAACGTTCCATAAATCGTAATCAACAACCCAAGCCACACCGGGCAAACCAATCATCTTACATTCATAATACTAATCTCATAAGTCCAGGAACATCATATTATATCATCATATTCATCACATCTCTTAAATCAAACAAACTAACTACATAATCATGTAAACATGCTTATAACAACATTATCACCAAAATTTATCCAAAACTCCATTAAAACTCAAATCAAAGACTAGGGTTCTTGAAGTTTATACCTTCCTTGAGGTATGTATGCACTTATTAAGCCTTGTATAGTCCTTGTATAGCCTCCATGAAGCTTGGATCATCAACCAAAATCAAGATTCAAGAATTTTGTTCTTGAGGTTACTATTCATCCTCCACTTTCTTGATTTTTTTGAAAATGGAAAAGGTGGTGTTTGAGGCTAAGATTTTTAGGGTATCATTTCTATGAAATATAGGATCTATGATAAATTTTTGGAGATCAAACAATGGTGGGAGCTTGGACTTTGATTCTTGAATTATGGTTGAGGTCGAATGGAGCTTTGCAAGGGGGGAGGAGAGTTTTGCTTGGTTGGCTTGCTTTTTGGTGTTTTAATCTCATCCACTCTCATCCACTAGCAACATAATATCTTGCAAAAGTCACTTTATCAAAGTGGTGAGGTGTTGGATGATGAAATGGCAAGACATGTGTTGGTTTTATGGTGGTTAGAGCTTAACTAGGTAGTTACTTGCTAAGTACTTGTTCAATCTCTAATTGTCTAGTTACTTAGCCCACTTGGTTGCTAGATATTTATCTAGTAGCTTGCACAAGACTCTTGCTTCCTCTGCTTGTTTCTGTGTCCGGTTATTACCCGTTTCGATTGATCGTTCGTGGGAATATTTCACGGATTTCTAATTAGGGTTTACCGGGAATCCTCTTTAATATTAATACTTTCATTCTCCATCTTTCATTCTAACTTTCCAATTTATATTCCTTAAATCCATTCGTTAAATACTTAAGGCTATCAGTGTCCAGGGAACTCTCGGAGAAAATAAAAGTGCGGTTTTTCAGAATCCGACAGCTTTTACATACACTTATTTTCCCCCTGGATCACTAATATGAACTCGGAAATCCGTTCCGAATACTTCTATATAGTGTCGTCTCATATTATTATATACTCCCACCAAAACACTATTCATTCTGTATTCTTTACTTGTTCTCTTAGGGTTGTATAATTGTCCGTATTCTCTTTCGATTGTTCCTTAACCTTTTTACGGAACTACTGGATTAATCGCTATCGATCTGGATGACATGAGAGTATTCTCTTGCTTGAATTTGCCATATCTTATTCCCTTAGAAGATAGATTATTCTTACCTATGTTGTCACCCTTTAGCATTCTTCAAGACATAGAAATAATAAAGTCGAATTCCATTCATTCTTTCCAAATATCAATTATTACATTGTAGCCATAACCACTCCTCAGTGGTTTCCTACCTTCATTCTTAAATCAAATATAATAACATCCCACAATATCAAATCCTCAAAGTTAATATCTCAATTCTTGGATTATAATAATATTTAATCCACTGTCCGGTCAAATATTATACCAAAAAGAATTTGGAATTTCTGAATTCCGATCGTCTCTGCATTCACTTATTTACTCCGCGTGTTACTAATATGACTTCGAAACATCCATATCACGTCCCGTACATAGGGTGGAGTGAAAAGTTTTCCAACTTACAAAATCACTATTCATCCACCAAATTACTATGCAAGTACAGGAAACACTATGCACGTACGGGAAACACTATGCACGTACTCATTTCCCTTCAAGGATCCATTAGCTCCTTCCTGGATGGTAGATTATTCTTATCTAGGTCCTCAACCATCGAATTACTCTATTCTGACAATATACCAATGCATCAGGATCATTGTCCAGAGCAATATCCATTCATTACAACCATTGCTCTTTGAAACCACCATTCATTAGAGCTGGTGACCTTGTTGTCGGAATCATTGTTCCTCATTTTATCATTACTTAATAAAAAGTTTTAATTATATCCAAAATTTGGGGTTCTTACAGTCTCCCCTCCTTAAAAGGATTCCGTCCCGGAATCAGGTAGGAAGCAAAGAGTCGTTTGCCTGTCGTTCACTCTTTAGCTTCCCGGTCAATTCTTAGTCGTTCTACCCTTCCTCAGCACATCTTGTAGTGCTACAATTCATACTGTATCCTTTTTCCATCAACGTTGCTACTTTTCGTACAACTCACTATCCGGGTTATACTCTTACTCAGTCTTATCCTTATTGATACCTGCAGTAACATTGGTATCACTATCACCCTACGAATTCGGAGGTAACCTCGCTCGTACTGTGCATTTCCTGATTGCTTTAATCTTCGCAATCTCGATCAATATAGAGAAGTGGAAAGATTGATTGAGAGATCACTATGATCAATTGAACATTTGTTATATTGCATAGTTAGTACAGAAGGGGGCCAGCCTTTAGTACTTGACAAGCAATTAAACAAGTTATGGTATTCCACTTAGACTTCTATCACATAGACAGATAGTCACGTAGCAGTACCTCCCCTTCTTAAAGGGTTGTTCTTCTCAATTCATAAAGAAGATGAATAAGAGAGAAGAAAAGAAAAGAATTCTAAAGGATTATAGAAAGTTTTCATGATTGTAAAATATCATACTCAGAATTTACCTCTGAACTATAGAGGTTCATTAAGGAAGAAATTAATCATAATTATAATATTGACACTATCAGGTTGTCATCCTGAGAATTCATTAGAAAACCCATTCATTAATCCATTCCTAACATTCCTTGCCTCATATTTCGTAGTTGCTTTCCCCGTCTTTTCTTTATCAATCACATCCTTCTTATTATCTGATTCTTATTTACTTCTGTTATTTACTTCCACCTTCATCTCTTTATTGAGACATCTTTTGCACTTGGCACCTCCTTATTGGTATCCTGTCACATTTACTCTATAATCATCACATTATTTCAAATTTAAAACCTCCGAAATGAATCTGGCCGATTTCTTTAGCTTAGATCCAATATAATCTACTTCTGTCAACTTGTTTCTCATCACTTATTCTTTTCTACCCGCGGTTTTTTTTTTTTTTTCACAGGTTGTCTTTCGTAAGTCAAACCAGGTCGTACACCTACCTGCTCGCACTCTTATCATCTGTTGAGCATCTGCATTTTACTGGTGTAGCTTTGCCACATGAAAACCCGTTATGACCGTGCTATAATTTTGGGGGTAAGGCTGGCTCGAATACCGCCGTCCGAACACTTTAAACTCTCAAATGGCCCAATAAGTCTTGGGCTCAACCGCCCTTCCCTCCAAGTCTCATTAATTCTTTCTACGGGAATACGTTTAGCATCACGAATTATCAACCTCATATCCTCTATCTTGTTTGTGCAGAAGTACACTAACACAAACTTGCTTGTCATTCATTAACATGCCATTTAGCTTATCAATAGCAACACTTTCTTTATCTTTACGTTGTCATCTCCTTTCTTAGAAGAATCACCATCGCTTGTTGTTTACGTAGTGCGTTAATAGCTAACCCTACGGGTTTCAAATCCCTTAGGGAGACAAAGTAATCATTATTCCTTATCCATAAGGAACACTTCCTGAACTTGATGTAGATATAACGTGAAGCAGATAGAATTGCAGAAGAGTTTCAAGCATCGCAGCTAGGTCCGGTTGATGAAACTATCACTTATGCATCTTCCATAAAAGACTGGAAACTTAACGGTTTACTTCATCAATTTTGTACCATGGTCCTGGTTTGCCTCCAAACGGGACCTTCTAAGGTACGTAACATGCTTAAGACTCCATCAGGAATCGAATCTTTACTTAAACTATTATTACTGTTAATTCTTGCACAGTCATCAGAAGGAATGTAAATTCCTCCATTCCGATATGACCTTCAAGGTCCTTCCAAATATCATCCTGTTTCTTCGGTATGAACATTTGTAATTATTCCTTTATACTTAGATTGTCGGCCACCTCATTGGCCTTTCTTGATGATAATGATTTCTTGTAACCCATGTTTTCTGGGTACATTCCAGCTCAAGTTTTTCTACCTCATTCCCATCACTGTTGGGTTAAAGCATTCTCCCTTAAGCTCTGCTGAAGGAGAAAATAAAACTATCAGTCATTTCCATAAGTCATTGCTTCCACCTACCCGTGGGAACTTTATCACGTTTATTCCCAATCCTACTTAGGATACTTCTCTTCTTAGTTCTTTCCTTATCTTAGGATAATCTCAACCTTTATAGGTTCAATCCATACTTCCTCAGGGTTTCATACATGCCTCATCTGGCATTATAGTTACGATGTCATACATCCCTTACCAAACTTCCATTTTGAAGTTCGGAATATTACCTTTTTGCTTGTAAGGTTTCATAGGCCATCCTTATCATTCCTCCGGTATTTTCTGGGTACCGGGTATATCAAAATGTCATTGATCAATACTCTAATAATTCTATCTATGTTCTTTCCAGAACTCTTTTTAATAATCCTTACCGGTCATTGTTGCCTTAGCAAGTCCAGCTCATAACATCTGAAGTCATAATGTCGTTATTAGGGTTAATGCCACCCCTTGTGCATTCCCCAGGGTTTGTCTTAATTTATGGATATCCTATCCTTAATTCAACTGCCAAGGAATTCTTGCATCTTATAATTGGCAATCGGATCATGTATCCTTAATAAAGGTCTCTTTTCAATCATTCTCATTTGATAATCGATCGGTGGCTTAATGCCACCCTCTTCTTTCAGATAGTTGTCAGCCTATTTGGCCTTCCAAAAAGGCAACGTATGTCAATCTCTTCTCTTACCGAACTTGTTAATGGTAGCAAGGATGTTCTGGAAGATATTGGTCGAGTTCAACGTGAATCCCTTGGTGCTTATCGTTCTCCGCAAAGGTACTTGCCTCAGATAAAATTCCTATAGCATACTGTTCAATTTCTGACCTTTTCTATACCCTCTTCATATACCTTCATTGTTTACTTTCCTCCATCATAATACATTCATGGTATTCATGATACCCTAACATCATACATCTCAAGTCACTATACTTCCATTTTACTCGAAATCTTGGACAACCATATACACATGAGTCACTTCAGTACGGGTGACCCCATCCCAAAAAGGTCTAGTGAATTCCCAATCAAAACATGGGTTGTTCGGCAGAAGATTCAAACGATCTCATTAATGTTTCCTTTATATCAGAAGCCCTTGCAGTCGGTGCTTTCTTCTTTGATACTTTTCTACCTTTCCAAAACTTTACTCCATATAAGTATTAATCGACTACTCGGCACCGTCTCCGGTCACCTTTCCTCCACTTTTATCTTTTCAACTATTCTTATCAATCCTGCGTGCCACACAAGCTTACCATTCCTGGCATAACAGCCTTTTCATTTAAGTCAATCCTGGAATTTCTCAGTCCGGCTGGTTTCTTACTTACATTTCCTATTTTCGTCCAATCTCACTTCATCATTTTATCACTACCGTCGATTGTAATGTTCAGGGTCCGTTTACTAACCCATTTTACAGCATCCTTACCCAAATCACAGGGTTTGCTCCAATTTTACTCTCTTCCGTGACATTCTATGATAATCAGAAAGACAAGGTTTGCCAAAATTCACCGAATTCCTTTCCAGACTCAGGGAAATTTTGATCAATCTACTCACCTACTGGTAATCATTAAGGAGACCAGTTTCGAAACCTGAAGAATAGTTCTATGAACCTCCAAGCAGGTGGAATCATAAGCAGTCATAGTTAACGAAATAATCATCATCGGATTGGAAGTTTACCTACTGGAGAGGAATCAATTATATCCATCCCTTAGAAGGGAATCAACCGTTTCAAACTGAAACCTGTCACAACGTCCAGATATTCAATACTACCAAATGTCGGTCTACCTAACCCTTTATGCGAAGCGTCATTGGAAGCACAAAGTCTCCTTTTTCCATTAAGCAATGCCAGCTCTTGGTCATTACCAATTTCACCTTTTAGCTCCAGGAAGATTTTCTCACATTTTTCTCTTTAACTGCTGATCGTATTACTTGATCTATTATAATTCCGTGTCGGAGTAAACTTAAGGTAACTACTATAATCCATTCAAAGAGAAGAAGGAATTTAATATTCCTCTGAATCACATGCATCTAACGTTTCTGGTTCATCATTTAACTGAGTTGAATTAACTCTATACTCAGTCTCTGGCAGTAGTCTCATTACGAGTTCATCTTGACTAACTGGTCTTATCTTCCGGTAGGTTCCGAGATCATTGTCTTGCTTACTACTTCCTTATATAACTTTACCCAATCATTCTATCACTTCCCAATGTCTTTACTTTCTAAATGATTCATTCATAAAATGAACATTTTCCTGAATAAAACAATTTCATTAACCTCAATTTGGTTCCATAAATTACAACCTATGACATCTGCCTTCTCATGGCGAATTATTACTAACCATATTCATACTTATTCATTTATCAAATGATATGGCACTTACTGCCTCCTTCTCAACTATTCCTAGGGACTCTGCTCCTCGCCCTAAATCGATGTCTTTGGTAATCGTACATCCCTCTAGCTCTTTCTTTGTTAAGATGAAAATCTCTAAGGATTCTCATCTATTTCCGTATAAGATCTCAAGTAATTCTTCCAATCCTTCTTTCTTGCTGGTACCACATCTGGTAGTCCGGCTATGAATTCAACATGCATCTTCAGATCTCTTAATAATATCTCGGTTCTTTATACTCACTTTTCTGAGCACCATATCTTAATCATCACAGTCATTCTGGCTGCGACCCTCATTACCCATGGGTAAGCTCCTTATCCTAACAGGATTTTCCTTATCTGCTGGAACCTCTTCCGGGTCTCCAGTAGGGTACTCCATCGAATTACCCACTGATCTTCAGCATATAAAGCATCATCGCGTTGTCGCTCGTATGCCTCAAGGTCAGTCGCCTTACTCGTCGATACGATATCGAGCTAAGTTACTATCATTATACTTACGAGTTCCCATAAGGGTTTTATATGTCATCACTACATTAAGTAGTCCGACTATGAACTTGGCAAGAGTTCTTATTATCTTATTGAATTTACTGTTTTAACGTCACCTCATCTCTGGGGTTTATAACGTACGCTCTGATACCACTTCTGTAACACCCCCAGATCCGGGGTCCGGGATCCGGTGGTTACGGTTTCCAATTCTGTCCACAACAATTGAACTTTCCTTAACATAAAATAAATTACGTCTCTATGACCCAACACAACAATATAAAACACACCCGTTATAGTCCCAGAGATGAAATCAGAGTCACAATCAAATTTTTATTAATCACATTATGAGTTCTTACAATCCAAAAGAATTTCAATATAATTACATACTCTTTGCCATCCATTTACATAAGTCATACTAGACTATATTCTTGGTACTGAAAGAATAAATATATCTTACCAATAGCTTCTTCTTCAGCTCTGGTAGTCTCATCGTCCTCGCCCGCGTCGAGTGCGCCTTGTGCGAGTCATCTGGTCTAGCTGTTGTTGTGATATAATAATAAAGCAAGGGTGAGCAATAGCCCACCAACAATAATATATAACTGAACGATAATGTATAACAGTTCAAAAGTATCTTTCAAACCATATGCCATGCATTTACGGAAATGATGCCAGTATAATATGAACGATGAAGTTACAAGGTAACTTAAAGTATTTGTTTGTAGAAATATCTGCTACATCAAAGTAAGCGAGATATTCTTATTGTTATTAAGAAGAGGAGTTTGCAAGAAAAGGTTGCAATTCCAGTTATGACCCTTTTCCAACTCTGCCAACAGTAATCATGTTGCAGGAAATAAATAAATTTGGATGATGAACCAATGATGGAGTATTCACCGCGCCCGCTGTTCCAATCTTGATGATCAGTCGAGATCGTACAGCTCAATTTAGATTTACTACCGGTAGAAGGAAGAACTGACGGCTTTACTTGTATACCGCCTTGCTAGCTCTCCCCGGCCAACGGTTGGGCCAAAGGGGATGGACCGGCGCTACTCGGCCTCTTACACGACTCCTAGTTCAAATAGAATTCATGATTCTGAATGTAACGTTCGTCCCCCTTTCCCCAAGTATAATACTTGTTGATAAGACTCCACAAAGTAGTCGTATCTAGTTGGAAAGGAAAATTTACCAATAACTCCCAAGCTATTACTTGGTAACGGATATTAACTTGTTCCAGTAATCTTACCCCTCGAAAGATGAGAAGGTAAGCAACGACTTAATAAGTCAACAGCACCCGAGTTGCGAGTGAAGGGAATACTTTATGACCGGGAAGTCGACAAGATAAATAACATTTTTCCAAGTAAGGTTCCCTTATTATTAAGGAGATAGACTCAAAGAAGAATGATGTCTGAGAACCTTTCTTGATATAAGATTAATAAAAATATGACTCCGAAATATTTTCTGTAATAATCGAAGAAGATAAACCTTATCGAGGTTATTCCACGTATGGAATAAATATTCAGAGAATATTTATTGAATTAAAATATTTTACAGATCATTTAGGAATAAGAAAGAATATCTTATATCAGAGTATTTCTCAAAATAATCCCTGAAGAAATATCAGGAGAATATTTACTGAATAAATAAATATTTAAATGAATATTCAAAACAATATTCATTAATTAATAAGACCTGAAAAGAATATTTAAGGTAATATTCATAATTAATTAGGAATTTAAATGAATATTCAAAAGTAATATTCATTTAATGAATAATATTCTAAATGAATATCAAGTAATATTCATTTAGTAATCCAAGCTTTAAGGAATATTCGAGATAATATTCGATAATTAAATCAAGCTTCAGATGAATATTAAAATAATATTCATCAAGTATTTAATATCTTAAATGAATATTCAAAAGTAATATTCATTTAATAAAATAATAATCTAAAAGAATATCCAAAATAATATTCATTTAATAGTCTCATCTTTAGAAGAATATTCGAAATAATAGTCGATAATCAATTCGACTCTGAATGAATATTGAGAAATATTATTCGTTGAATAGTTACGTTCAAATAATTATTTGAAGTAAGGATCGTTAAAATAATTAGTCTCGAACGAATATTCAAATAATATTCGTCGCCCAAATAATAGAAAATATTTACTTAAATATTTTCTTCCGAGGTAATCTCGATATATCAAGGAATATTGACTCCCGGTCTATTTTTGATTAATAAGATATATACGCCCTTCTATGAGGGTCTTACAATAACCGGCTTATAACTGATATATAACTATCTAGCTTATAAGCCAACAATAACATTCAGGGAACAAGTATATCAATTCAACTTGAAAGTAGGCATGCATGCAATGGCATATGTATATCAGCAATCATATATATATATTATTCAATCACAACAACAGCCTAAAAGAAGGGAAATGAAACTTGCCTGGTAGTCGAGTACGGTAAGGGGTAGTGGTAGCGGGTCCCGGTTCAGCTTGGTGATCTATAAATAGCCAAGGCATTCGGGATTAATCACTTAACATATTAAAAGTTAAGTTATACTTAATTCGAAACTCGTTCTCGAGTTATCTCGTTATACCCCTTTTAGTGGATTACTTTTATCACTGATCCGACCCGACATTCGTTCGTTAATACGACATGTCATTGTACTTATACTTAGGACATACTTAAGTCATATGAGTTCTAAAGTCGATCGTTACGAACCAATACTATACTCTGAGTTTTATCGCCCGTTTTCTAAGTGTTTTACCGAAGTTATAAAAGAGTCGTCTTTTAGGGGTTCGTTCGCGTTTAACCTCGACTCGAACATTTTTAATAAATCGAAAAACGATCCTTTTGACATACGGTTTTCTTTCACACCTTCCTTTTTACCTCTAGTATTTATTTACCAAGATTCGCCATGACGTTACATAGTTTACGAGGGTTCAATTACAGTTACGAACTTTCGTTTACTTATTCGAACTACTTTTAGTAATTTGGTCATAAATCCTAAACCGTAAGTCCGTTTCACGTGATCTTTATATCAAAACGAAGCTTAGAACATTAACTATCCTATCATGGTAGTTAAGGTCTCTGGACAGTAGGGGTTCAACATGGAAAATGGCATACAAAACATGGTAATGCAAAATCGGGCATTATAACGGCTGTAAATCGAACGTTCCATAAATCGTAATCAACAACCCAAGCCACACCGGGCAAACCAATCATCTTACATTCATAATACTAATCTCATAAGTCCAGGAACATCATATTATATCATCATATTCATCACATCTCTTAAATCAAACAAACTAACTACATAATCATGTAAACATGCTTATAACAACATTATCACCAAAATTTATCCAAAACTCCATTAAAACTCAAATCAAAGACTAGGGTTCTTGAAGTTTATACCTTCCTTGAGGTATGTATGCACTTATTAAGCCTTGTATAGTCCTTGTATAGCCTCCATGAAGCTTGGATCATCAACCAAAATCAAGATTCAAGAATTTTGTTCTTGAGGTTACTATTCATCCTCCACTTTCTTGATTTTTTTGAAAATGGAAAAGGTGGTGTTTGAGGCTAAGATTTTTAGGGTATCATTTCTATGAAATATAGGATCTATGATAAATTTTTGGAGATCAAACAATGGTGGGAGCTTGGACTTTGATTCTTGAATTATGGTTGAGGTCGAATGGAGCTTTGCAAGGGGGGAGGAGAGTTTTGCTTGGTTGGCTTGCTTTTTGGTGTTTTAATCTCATCCACTCTCATCCACTAGCAACATAATATCTTGCAAAAGTCACTTTATCAAAGTGGTGAGGTGTTGGATGATGAAATGGCAAGACATGTGTTGGTTTTATGGTGGTTAGAGCTTAACTAGGTAGTTACTTGCTAAGTACTTGTTCAATCTCTAATTGTCTAGTTACTTAGCCCACTTGGTTGCTAGATATTTATCTAGTAGCTTGCACAAGACTCTTGCTTCCTCTGCTTGTTTCTGTGTCCGGTTATTACCCGTTTCGATTGATCGTTCGTGGGAATATTTCACGGATTTCTAATTAGGGTTTACCGGGAATCCTCTTTAATATTAATACTTTCATTCTCCATCTTTCATTCTAACTTTCCAATTTATATTCCTTAAATCCATTCGTTAAATACTTAAGGCTATCAGTGTCCAGGGAACTCTCGGAGAAAATAAAAGTGCGGTTTTTCAGAATCCGACAGCTTTTACATACACTTATTTTCCCCCTGGATCACTAATATGAACTCGGAAATCCGTTCCGAATACTTCTATATAGTGTCGTCTCATATTATTATATACTCCCACCAAAACACTATTCATTCTGTATTCTTTACTTGTTCTCTTAGGGTTGTATAATTGTCCGTATTCTCTTTCGATTGTTCCTTAACCTTTTTACGGAACTACTGGATTAATCGCTATCGATCTGGATGACATGAGAGTATTCTCTTGCTTGAATTTGCCATATCTTATTCCCTTAGAAGATAGATTATTCTTACCTATGTTGTCACCCTTTAGCATTCTTCAAGACATAGAAATAATAAAGTCGAATTCCATTCATTCTTTCCAAATATCAATTATTACATTGTAGCCATAACCACTCCTCAGTGGTTTCCTACCTTCATTCTTAAATCAAATATAATAACATCCCACAATATCAAATCCTCAAAGTTAATATCTCAATTCTTGGATTATAATAATATTTAATCCACTGTCCGGTCAAATATTATACCAAAAAGAATTTGGAATTTCTGAATTCCGATCGTCTCTGCATTCACTTATTTACTCCGCGTGTTACTAATATGACTTCGAAACATCCATATCACGTCCCGTACATAGGGTGGAGTGAAAAGTTTTCCAACTTACAAAATCACTATTCATCCACCAAATTACTATGCAAGTACAGGAAACACTATGCACGTACGGGAAACACTATGCACGTACTCATTTCCCTTCAAGGATCCATTAGCTCCTTCCTGGATGGTAGATTATTCTTATCTAGGTCCTCAACCATCGAATTACTCTATTCTGACAATATACCAATGCATCAGGATCATTGTCCAGAGCAATATCCATTCATTACAACCATTGCTCTTTGAAACCACCATTCATTAGAGCTGGTGACCTTGTTGTCGGAATCATTGTTCCTCATTTTATCATTACTTAATAAAAAGTTTTAATTATATCCAAAATTTGGGGTTCTTACAGCGTAAGACATTTTTGACCGTATTTACTTATACTTATTCGAATAATACATGGGTAATGTAAAATCCGTATCACGTGTTAGGGTTTAGGGTTTCGATAACTTTATTTTATCAAGAATCGCGAACACGAGACTGGTTGATATTTCATTTATATAAATAACAAATTTATTCGATATATGAATGATAATTTCCTTTGCAAATAAATAGTACCACGTATTAATAGAGTGCTATATATATATAATATAGTTCTTGTTATCGATCGATTTATAAACCACGATAAAATCACACTCACAATATTGAACAAATTAACATATTAATTACTAATTAATAATATAAGATTCAAAGGATAGGAACGGGAGTGAAAAATTTATAAATTAAAAGCGTCAATTTGGGCGAAAACGAAATAGTATTCAGACAATGGTTTCTGTTAAAAAAATGCTTGTGCAAACGGCAATCCCACAACAGAAATTTAAAAAAAACCGTTGTATGATCCATACGACGGTTTTTTAAATATGGAAAGGGTTGTTGGAAAGCATATTGCACAACAGAATTTCAAATATTTCCGTTGTCTGAATTACACAACGGTATTTTGGAAAAAAGACTTGTTTGAGGTGCTTTGACACAACAGTTTTGGCGGCAAAACCGTTGTCTTTTTTTTTTCAGCTATTTAAATCAATTTGTACCGTTTATACGGCTTCGAATGTGTTATTAAGTTGAAACATAATAGCGTAAGACATTTTTGACCGTATTTACTTATACTTATTCGAATAATACATGGGTAATGTAAAATCCGTATCACGTGTTAGGGTTTAGGGTTTCGATAACTTTATTTTATCAAGAATCGCGAACACGAGACTGGTTGATATTTCATTTATAATAATAACGAATTTAATTTAATTGATAAGAACAATATTTCTTTACACATAGAAGGTTTAATTAAATCAATTTGAATTTAATTTAATTTGATTTAGTCGATAACAACGATATGAACGAAATTTAATTTTTAATAATAAATATTATTAAATTAAATTGAAAAAATTATTTATTTTTATTATTAATACATTTTGGTTCAATATAAAAGTTAGTATAACAATTTTTCACATTTTTTTATCATTAAAAAAAATATACATATATGTATAATTCAAATCCTTTATATATATTATAGGTCAACAAGCCTTTCAAGCCAGTTTAGTAATTTACTAATTTGTCCTATCATCATATAAATATTAAAAAAAAAGATGTTTATCATGAGAATTGAACCCATGACCTTTATGTAAAGAATGGATTATTTTCACATCTCCAACCACTATACCAAAGAAGCTTTTAGAACCTTTTTATAACTCATTAAATACATACTCCAAGAACTCATTTGTTATGATGTCCGATATTTCTATTAATTCATATATTTTATAGTCAAAACCGAGCCGAATTGTTCATCGGACTAATCGGAGTTTTAGCGAGCAAAGTTCAAGTTTTAAATTACTCGATTCTTGAGGTTCGCAAGACTAATCGGACTTTTAATATTTAAAATTTTAAATACTATAAATATCTTTCAATATAAATATTCAATATTTTATAATATTCAAATATTTTATCAAGTTATACCCGTATCGAACATTAGTCGAACCGTTTATATTCAAACTTTTTTCACAATAGGTTTTATGAGTTAAGTTTCGAGGTTAAAATTAAAGGACCAATTGAACTTGAGCTCGAGTTCAAGCTCGACGGAACTTTTTAGCCGAGTTTGAGCTCGAATGTGGCAATGTTCGACTTGACTCGATTACACCCCACTCTCATTGCTATTGGACAAAATATTTTGATAGACTAGAAAAAAATAATTTAAGAAAAGCAAAACAAAAATTATTACAGATGAGATTTGAAATTCATATTATATATTAGATAAACATTTAGATAAAACACATAGTTGGGTAAAAAATATTTATTAAAAAATAGATTATAGATATTCTTTTAAAAATAATATATTTTAAAATGTCTAACTGTATTATTGAAATATGATACTTAGTAGATAATATATAACAATATACATGAATACAAACCAAAATTTTAATTAATTTTAATATAAATTACAATACTATTAAATCACTATCACATGACACTTCCACGCCACCACGACCACGACATGTACCACTACCAAAATTACCATAATTTTATCTGTAACAACATGAACACCACCACTTACACCACCAAAATCACCAATATCAAAGCAAAATTACTAGGAATTCAACTAAAGTTACCAAAACTTAAACGTAAATCACTAAAAAATTTGAACGCAAATTACAAGAATATTCCAGATTTAGAATTGTGAAAATATTCGAAGCTGTTGATAATAGTGTTGACGGTAGTAAATTGAGTAAAAATGTCATCGATCGACGTTACCAACTTAGATCTATTGAGAAAAGGATGAATGAATTAGTGGAGGTGTGGTCGGTAATGTGAGTGGAATTCATGACAAACATGTTCATCAGTTACTTTCGAAGTGGTGGTGGATTTGGTGACAACAAAATATCACAGAGTGATGATGGTATACACACACACACTCCCTCTCTCTCATCCATTCACACACATTACACATATGTGTGTGTATATCATGAACGATGATGACAAATGGAATGAGGTGCTGATAATTGCAGTGTAAAGCAAGTGATGGTATCTAAGGTCGCCAAAAATGGAAGGGACATAAGAGTGGATGTTGGTGGAGGTTGAGATGTAAATTAGATTTGAATGTGTGGTTATGATTAGTTTTTTATTCTCATATCTATAAAAATCTTATTTAGCACTTATCTATTATAAACACGTGAGTCTACTGACTCGTGATTAGATTTTTAAATTACGTAGTGTTTAATCATTCCAAGTTATGCTTTTTAAATTGTTAGATGTGATTGTATTGTTATAATCGTATGAACTTTAGGTAAGAAATTCGAGTTATTACTAATATCCACAAAAAATACCACACTAATGATGTATAGTGTTTCAAAAATTAGAAATCGTCTATTTAAAACAATTAAAACAACAACATTTTATGAATTTAAATGGTGCCCGTGCTTTGCACGGGCTTTCATGCTAGTTATTATACTTAAATCTCTGTTCTAAAAATCGGTGATTAATCACGATTAATCACCGATTAATCCCTGTTCCATGGGTTACCGCACTGATTAATAATCCGATTATTCGATTAATCATCCCCGATTAATCCCTGGACAGTGCCTCTACCGATTAAGTCTGATTCCCGCTTTTTACAACACTGACTCAAATTTATAAATTACTAAATATATGTTTTATTTAAATATTATAATACATTATTAAAAATATTATAATAGAATATTAATTTAGTACTGGTTAAGTTTGCTTAGGTTTACTTTCCCTCTTTCATTTCTCAATCACAATTTTCATTTCCCTCTCTTTTCAATCGGAGCTCTCATCTTCGGGCGGCGACATGTCTCTCTCTCTCTCGCACACACAGTCTCTCTCTCGCACACACAGTCTCTCTCTCTCTCTCTCTCTCTCTCTCTCTCTCTCTCTCTCTCTCTCTCTCTCTCACACAGTCTCTCTCCCTCCTCTTTCTCTCACACACTCCCCCTCTTTCTCTTTCTCTCTCTCGATCTCTCCTCTTCCTCCCTCTCTCTGTCTCTCTCACCCTTTCTCTCTCCCTCCCTCCTCGTCTCTTGCTTGATTTCTCTTTTTATGTTATGCATGCATTAGTGTGTTTATTAGTGTGTTTCCCTGTGTTTTAGTTTATGTAATTGTTGTGTAAGATATATATGCATAGTGATTTATGCCTACCAAGTGTTTGATAATATGTGACTGTGATTTTTGTGTGAGTTTTGGACTTTGTGTGAGATTTTGTGTTTTAGTTTATGTCATTGTTGTGTAAGATATATATGCATAGTGATTTATGCCTACCAAGTGTTTGATAATATGTGATTGTGATTTTTGTGTGAGTTTTGGACTTTGTGTTTTAGTTTATGTCATTGTTGTGTAAGATATATATGCATAGTGATTTATGCATACCAAGTGTTTGATAGTATGTCACTGTGATTTTTGTGTGAGTTTTGGACTTTGTGTGAGATTTTGGACTTTATGTATGATTTATGTGATATTTGCGTGAGTTTTGGACTTTGTGTGAGATTTTTGTGATATTTGAGTGAGTTTTTGACTTTGTTTGTGTGAGATTTATGTGATTTTTGATTGAGTTTGTGACTATGTTTCTTTGTTTGTGATTGTGTTTCTTTGTTTGTGACTATGATTTATGTGACTTTGGTTGAGATTTATGTTTCTTTCTCTGTTTGTGTGTAGATTTATCATGGATTCAAGGAAAACAAAATCTGCCTCTGCTCGTACTGCCTCTCGTACCTCTGCCCTTTTAAAGGCATTAAAGAAGAACAAGTCAGCCTCAATGACCGAAACACCAGTGCAGCCCTCTCAAAGTAATTCCTCCCCTGTGTCTGTTAAAGGGAAGGCCATTTCCAGCAATTTGCAAAATCAAATATCCAAGAAAAGGAAACGTGGGAGTCAAGCAGTGGCTGAGAAAAAAGAGGGACTTAAACTCTTGAAACGCGGAGCTGTGACAATGCATAGGATTGTACGACGTAAGATCCTGGGCATCAAGCTCCCGGTGCCTTTCAATGCAAAGGGTGAGCCCTACGGTGATGCGGGAACTGAATTGCAGTCTTACATCAGAGTTCTTGCAAGAACTAAAGTCGCAGTATGGTATGATTCATGGATACGTGTTCCGAAAGAAAGAAAGAATAAAATATGGGATTGTGTGCAGGTAACATTGATTGCCCTTACTAGTACTTAAGTACACATTGTTGCCTACCACCTAACTTGCACTTAAGTAACAATTCTTATGAATGTAGATGGCATTTGATGTGCCGCCAACAGCAAGGAAGATGGTGTTGAAGTTAGCGTGCCAGAAGTGGAGGGAGTTTAAAAGTCGATTAACAACTGCATACATCCTTCCTTACCGGGATCAACTTGAGTTGTTGGAGTCTCCTCCAGCTGACTACTCATTTATCGAGAAAGCACATTGGGATATGTTTGTTTCTGATCGTCTCTCTATTGAGTTTAGTGTGAGTTTTTGACTTTATTTGTTTTCAAAGTTCTTACAAGTTACATTAGGCTTTGTTGCTAATTTTTTAACTATCTGTTATGTGAAAAAGGAGATCCACACTACGCAGAAAAAGAGAAGGGAGCTAAATGAATACCCTCACTGCATCTCTCGCAAGGGTTATGCTAACCTTGAACAAGAAATGGTTAGTAATATACACTCTTTGATTTTTTACAAGAGTCATATTCAAACGGGTTGATGTTTCTTAATTTTGATATCTCGAACATGGTTATTCATGCAGTCGCAAAGCAATCCTAAAATCGAGATAGATCGGTCAGCTACCTGGGTTCGTGCGCGACAGGATAAAGATGGAAACTATAAGGATCCTAAAGTTAAAGAGATTGCTGAAGAGATTGTAAGTTATTCATTTATCTTTTAATTAAATTTCCACATTACCAAAATATTTGTGGTCACCCTTTGATTTTTGGTTAAATTTTTAGGCGGTTATGAAACAGAGAATCAGTGAAGGGGAGTTGACAGAGGAAGGCACTGATGATGTCCTCTCAAAGGTGCTCGGTAAACCTGAGCATCGAGGACGAGTCCGTGGCCAAGGGACTCATGTCAAGCAGTCTGTGTACTTTAACCTGCCGAGGCAGAGGAAGAAAAAAACAATTGAAGAGAGGATCCAAGATGGTATCCAGAAGTTTATGAAAGAAGAAAGAGAAAAGATTGTTCAAGAGCGGGATGAGTTTTGGGCTGCGGAGATGGAGAATATAAAAGCTCTTTTAGGTGGAAAGCTTACAGATGCCGGTAACAGTCCAAATGTTGTCTCGCAGCAAGGAAGCTGTAGCAAGGGTGCACCTGCAATTTTGAATGACCTGGAGTTGCTAGGATCTTGATACTGACAAATTGGTGGCTGAAAAATCAAGTGAGAAGATTGATGATGACCTGGAGTTGAAGGTTGCCGATATTGAGAAGGTTGACAATATTGAAGAGAAGATTAACAATGTTGAGGAAAAGGTTGAAGATGAGGCTTGGATTCATTAGATTGTTCAGGTTGAGAGTAATGCATTTGAGGAGATGGTAAATGATGAGGACAAGAATATTGGGGGGGCTGGGTGCGCTGTGGAGTGGGAATTAACCATAGACTCCCCTACCAATGTTGTTGCTTATGGAACTGTTGATACGGTGTGTAAAGTTATTCATGGGAAGCATTTACCAGAAGAGAATTGTTTGCACTAAATCACGCAAGCGTACGTGGTCACAAGTAATATATAAGGTAAAGTCCAAATTCGTTCCCACAGGGATCAGGTTATGGTTCTTTTCAGTAAATGCACCTATTCAACAATGTATGATCTTAATTCACTGCTAAGACGAGTAATTAATTGAGATTTTAATTAACTAAATTTAACTAATATGTAATTTAAGAATTAACTAGCTAATGAGATCTAAAATCAAATTACTTATATGAGAATAAACATGGAATTCTAACTTCATTATCTACTTCACTTAGAGTCGCAGCCTTTAATCAATACATGTGATGGTTTTGATATCTGATCGGATAACACGAAACAAGTAAAAGTTACCTCTCGGTATACTAATACCAAACTACGCATGCATCCACAAAAGAGATAGAAGATGGGTAGACACCAAATATGTTTAGACCCTATATCTCTATAGAATTTGAAAACATAAAGGTTTAAGCACAAGTTATCCACTTAGATCACATAGGGCAGCATAATATCTCTATTTACGCCATAAATCATGATGTTAAAACATCAACCTATCCTATGCTAGCATGGCAAGTTCTAAATCTCAAGATCCACTCTCGTTCAGCAAGAGATTAACAAATTAGATGTTCGCGACGCATCTAAATACATGAAACACAACCATACGAGGATATCAAGAATTCACCACACATAAATCTTTAAAGCATATAAACTACTAAGCTACATAGATAAATCCATTAGAATCCCATGACAACGATTAGCTCATAATTGAACCGTTCATCGTCATGGGATTTGATGAAAACATGATATAAAACAAGATATGAATAAAAGAAGTAATTATATTAAAAAACAAAGAGTTAAGAAAACAAATCTATAATCCAGAATAACACAAAGGCTGAAGTAGATCTAGATCTGTTGCTTGTCACGAGCGTTGAATCCTTCTCTCCTTTCCCCCCTTACAGATCTAAGCTATGTTACAAAAATAATAACTAATAATATGTCTCTATCTATTACAATGGTATGATGTGTTTAAATAGGCTCTAAAAGTCTTCCCCATCAAGAAAATACAAAAACAGAATTATAATAGAATTTCTGTAAGATACGTTTCCTAATTTGATTATGTTTTTATGGAAAATTCGTGGCTGACTTTTCTTCAGATTTTCTGGAATGTTCCAAACGTAATTGGACCTCTGGACCAACTTAGAATGATAGAAAATCTAGTTATCTTCGCGTGAACTGCTTACGGGCCTCAAACGGACTTCTAGAACTCAAGATATGGCCAAAACAGTGTAAACTGCGCAACCCTTCTCGAAAATCCGAATTTTAATCAATTAATTCCCCAAAAATTATAGAAGCATCCACCTTAGTCAACATTCTCGTAAATCTGCACAACTAAGCAAAACACATCAAAACCACCACAAACTTGAGTCCAAAACAATCAATTTAAGCCGATATGGAACGCTCCAAGTGGATATAAAATCCATTTATCACACCCCCAAACTTAAACTGATGCTTGTCCTCAAGCATAAACAATTACAACTAACTAACTAACTAGTACCACTTCCGTAGGTGATCACGGTTGCATTTGGCATATGCAACAAGCCCTTTAAACCCCTAGGCAGCCCTAGTGGACGAGTAAGGTCTCGTGAGGGCCTATAGCGAATGTACCCACAAAATCCATCTAACCTAATGCAATGCAATGCATGAATGCAACTAATATGAAAAATGCAACGATCCCCTACAAACTAACCAAAACCAACTAACAAGCAAATATCTCAAAGAATGCAACTAAATCCAAATAGAGCTCGACCAAGTTCCCGTATACTAACAATACATGAACAGAAACGTGCGTGTGTGCAATGCTCATCAGAAATACTCCCAAAACTAGGTCAAAAATCATACATGCTCTTCGTCAAGACAATCACAGGTTTATAAATAGAATAGACTGTAGACACTTCATAACCTAGGAACACCTCCATCCTTATCCAAGGTAGACAGAAATTCATGCTTTATTACTAACTACTACGACACATATATACAAGCATGTTTATTTAACCGTGCAATGGATGAGACCCCGAAAGGTTTATACAATAATACCCATGTAGCGAGCGTTAGGTTAGTGGATCCCAGACTATAAAAGCCTTAGGTCACTAGGCACAAAGTCCCCGCGAACTTAATTGCTCGAGTATTAAAGAGCTCACCCTAGTTAATTTTGCATAAAACAATTGACTACTTTTGACTCTCTTTTTTCTTTCTTTTTTTTTCTGCTTTTTTTTTCTTTTTTTCTTTTTTATGCAATCTGGAATGAGAAATCTCAATTCCAACCCTAGACTACTCATATAAATATGAGCTGGCTACTAGCCATTTGACACCTAGCCAACAACTAGCATGAAATCCCTGTTTTCCCCCAAACTTAGACTTTAGTGTTCTAGGCCATCAAGGGAATAACGAAAATTCTAAATATAATCATGTGATTAAATCCCAAAACATCCAAACAGGCATGACCTCAACCTAGCCCAAAAGCACCCAATGAGACTATGTAATTAGTTTTGTTTCCGCAACACATAAGTCAATTTCTTAGAAACTATAAATCAACCCTCTATTCATCATTACCACACTCAATTGGACACCTACCTACCAATCAGAATTAACTCGTTCTAAGGGATCATGAAATATGCATGCTATGCAAATGCAACTAATATGAACTCACATGGTATACGAAAAATAAAAACAGAATGTCCTATATGAAACAAACATAATTAATACGAACATACATGCATGAATTACTACTAATAATATACAAAGCATGAAATCCTACATGAACACATAATACAACAATAACTACTAATCCCTCAAACCACCCCCAAACTTAAAATATTCAATGTCCGCATTGAATGGAAGTAAATACGAGGGAAAGTAGAAAACATACCTAACCAGCTGAATCATAACCCTCCTCGGATGAATCTGGTGGAGGATAATGCGTACGAGCTCCATAGACTAGCCACCTCCCAAATAACAAGAATCCTGCAAAACCCCCAATTACAAGAACACAAATTCGTAATAAAAATAATATTAGAGAAGAGTTAAACCAATTACGAATCAAAGAGGTGAACTTGTAATAAATTCCTCTGTAGAATTGAATTTAAATAAATAGAAGAGGAATTGGATTTGTATGTATGGGTGTGTATATATAATGGAGGGATTGGGTGAATAAAATTTGAACGTATATAGGAGAAATTTTGAGTGGGTAGGAATTTGATGTAAGATAGAAATAGGATTTGATGAATTAAAGAAAAAGAATTAGAATAGGTTTAGAATTTTGGAAGAGAGATGGGGGGTTTTGGAATTTATATAGGATTAGGATAAAATTTGGGGTTGATAGAATAAAATTGGAAAAGGAATTTCTTTTGGGGTTTGATTTTTTTTTTATATACAAAGGGAAGAAAAGAAAGAAAGAAAAAAAAACAAAATAAAAAAACCAGCTAAAAAACTGAACCTGCGCAACCTGCATAAAGCAGGCGCAGCCTGCCTACAGTTCAGTCACGCAGGCGCAGCCTGCGCGACATCCAGTAACGCAGGCGCAACTTGCGTAACGCAGGCGCAGCCTGCGTGACACGCCCGATTTTTTTTTTTTTTTCACGAAGGCGTGGGTTGCCTCCCACGAAGCGCTTCTTTAACGTCAATAGCTTGACGTTACTTCCTCAACTCATGGCGGTTTCAAAAGAATAACTGAACCGTCTTCAACAGATAGACCATTCATACGAACGTTGACCTCTTGTTTGCTTGCTTTCCACAATTCTCTTCCCTCAGACTTCGACCTGATTTTACTATCCAACAACTTAATTTTCTTCTTTTTCTTCTTCACACGTCTAATGTGCTTCTCCGACTCAAACGTCAAGCTTTCTTCTTCCTTATCATCAGCTTTCCACCTTCGCAACACGTTATCTTGCCCCTCTTCAAAAATCACTAGCTCATTATTCAAAAGGACATACCTCAAATGTGGTGGAAGTTTCCCAAGCTTTACACTCGAAAGATCTCGAATTGAAGAATTGTCAAAGGAATCACTGATGTGATGTTTTAGTACGTGTGTGTCCGACTTTTCGCTAAACAACTGATCAAGTTCCTTTCTCTGACCCGTATCAACTATTTCCACACTGCAACACTCTTCATCCTCTGTCGGAAATTTCATGGCCTTGAAAACATTAAAGGTGACATTCTGATCTTGCACCCTCATTGTAAGCTCTCCTTTTTTCACATCAATCAAAGTATGGCCTGTAGCTAGAAAAGGCCTTCCCAAAATTATGGGAATCTTCTTGTCTTCTTCAAAATCCAAGATAACAAAATCAGCTGGGAAGATAAGCTTATCAACTTTTACCAAAACGTCCTCCACTATGCCCCTTGGATATGTGATAGATCGATCAGCCAACTGCAAAGAGATATTGGTTGGCTTTGGCTCCGGCAGCCCAAGTTGCTTGAACACAGATAAAGGCATGAGATTGATGCTAGCTCCCAAGTCACACAAGCACTTGCTAAAAGAAAGGTTGCCAATAGTGCAAGGGATGGTGAAACTTCCCGGATCTTTAAGTTTGGGTGGCAACTTCTGCTGCAGAACTGCACTACACTCCTCCGTTAATGCCATTGTTTCAAATTCTTCCAACCTTCTCTTTCGTGACAAAATATCCTTCATGAACTTTGCATACCTCGGCATCTGCTCCAATGCTTCAACAAAAGGAATGTTAATGGACAATTTCTTGAAGACATCCATAAACTTCTGAAACTGAATTTCTTGACTTTTCTGCACGCGTCGAGGAAACGGAGGAGGAGGATAGATTTGATTATTCTTTGAAGATTGCTCCGGAGTAGACTTTTCAACAGGTTTCTTGCTCTTCTCACCATCAAGCTGATCAGCCACTAAATCAGATTTCTCAATTTCTGGCACTGCAGATTTTTCAACCTGCTGATTCTGAACATCTTCATCTTCTTCAGCTGCTAATTGAGGGCCTGCTGTAACCTTTCCCGATCTCAAAGTCACTGCATTAACCTGTTCTTTGTTCCCCCTTCTGCCTGGATTTGTTTCCGTATCACTAGGAAGAGTCCCCTGTTGCATGTTCAACAAAGCACTTGTAATCTGTCCCATCTGGTTTTCCAAGATCTTATGAGAAGCTTGAAGGTTCTTCAACATCATCCTCATATCATCCATTTCTGATTTTTCATTAGATGATTGCCCCGCATGAGCCTGGGGTTGTTGCTGCTGAAATCCAGGAGGTTGATATGGTGCCCTTGGAGCATACTGCTGTTGATAGCCTTGATTGAATGGCCTAGCTTCCTGACTTTGAAATTGCTGATAGGACTGCTGAGGTTGTTGATCACTTTGGTTGTTGCTCCAGCTAAAGTTAGGATGATTCCTGTTGTTCGGATGATAAGTGGCTGGAACTGGTGCAGCAGGTCTCTGGAAATTACTAACAGGGGCTTGCATAGCACAAAGCAAATGCTACCAAAAATGGCCAAACATACATATACGGAATAGTCATGACTATACGTGTCCCACTCCTCCGGCGACACGCCTATACTATTTAAATACACCGTATAGGAGGTGCCAAGCACGAGATTATCCACTCGTGACGGATATCTTACAATCTCCCAAATCACATTTATATCAAAATATAACCAAAACATAATTCTCAAATATCACAAACCCAATTATATTACAAAATAGACAAAGGATAGCGCAATCACAACCTGATCAGTTCTGAAAAATGGGAAATTACACCATGAAGATAAATTCAAATCAAAAAGTATAAAACACGAAAATCGTAGGAAATTCCAAGACCTTTCCAGAATGGTAAGGTTCATTAAAAACGGACAAATAACGAACTCTGAAAGTAGATATTTGTGAACAGCAAAACAGAATCAGCACCTGACTTATTTAGTATTATACTATTTACGACAATAGAAACATAGAATTTAGCAGCGGAGTGGTAACAAGAAACGTAGAACGCGGAAATACCTTTCTGTAGATATATTACTCATAAAATATGCACAAAATTTCAATTTAATACGAATTTTCAAAGTACGAGTATCAGTTCAGAAAATTCCCTGGCAGGTCACTAAAATCGCAGAATACACCTACTTACGCGTAGAATCTCAGAAAAGTTAAAGAACAAAAGTTGTAGATAATTCAAATACCTTTCCAGGGACAGTAAAATCATCATCATACGACAAAAATTGAATTTTCTACAGATTTTACAAGAACTCAGCACATGTAAAACACCAAATACGGCAATTCCTTATAATCGTAACGAAGTAAAAAGCATAAAGATGATATCCGTACCTCAAAACTCAGAAATTACGAATGGTGATCAAGAATTTCAGATTTCCCAATCACTCTAAAACCTATTACATGTATATATAACGTAAAACTCGTAAGTTCTAATAACTAAATCAAATATGATAGTCTATAAACAAGGGGTTTGTGTTTTTACCTTAAAACTCCAAAATCCTTCTCCCAATTAGATTGTATTACCCATCTCTTTCTCTTCCTCCTTCTCTTTCTCCTCCCACTTTTCCTTCTTCCCCTCTGAAAAAATAACGTAAGTTTAACTATCCCCTTTTTTTTTTGTAACGTATTTTCTTTTCTTATTCTTTTTTTTTCTTTTTCTTTTTCCCAATAAATTAATTTATATTTAGTATTTAATCATATAAAATTATCGGGGTCTTACAGTAACTAGCTTATAACCTGGAACACCTCAAACTTTCGATACCCGTGTGATGCACGGGTTTCTTTTATTATGTTACAATTTTTTATTTAATATTACAATTATGTGTTTATATCATCATTATTTTTAATAAATTTTTTTAATTTTGATTTAATATATTTATTATACTCATGTTTACGGATTATACTAATGTTTCCTTATTATAAACAACATATACAGATTTTTAATAGATTTTAGTAATAATTGGAAAATATGGTATGATATCTTCGGGTATATATTAGTGATTGTAAGATCGAAAAGGTAACGTGTTTTAATTTAAAAGAAATTATTAGTGGTCGAAAGAAATTGTACGATTGATATTTTTAGATGTTTATAAAATTAATGTAATATCCTTAACTAAAATTAAATGTGAAAATGGGCAATCGGCTAATTACCATTAATTATATTATGCCAATATTTGTTTTAATTATTAAGATAACCAAACCGAAAACCAAACTGACAAACTTTCAATCATTCGGGTTTAATATAATAGTATAGATAGATATGATTCTATTTTATTAAATATAATTTCCCGTAGTATTTTTAGAATTTTAAAAGACAACGTGTTTTACCTATTAAAAAATAGAAAAGATAACATGTTCTTACAAATAATAAATATTTAAGTAATGTTAATTAAGTAATAAAAGAAAGTTTAAAAAATATTTTAGTTAGAAAATATAGATAAGATATTACGTTTTTGCTGAAAAAGGTAATCAATTTGTAACTATAATTTTATTAGTTTATTTCATTAAATGAATGGCCCGTGATATTTTTGGAAGGAGAGGTAATTGAAAAAGGTAATATCATTATAATAAGGTAATTGAAAAGGTAATAAATTATAAAAGATAACGTGTTTTAGCTGAAAAATGTAATTGGTTAGTTATTAGGAACTAATATCGTTATTTTATTTTATAAATTAGGATTATATGTTTTTACCAATAATTAATATTTAAGTAAGAACTGGAAAAGATACTCAGTTAGTTATAAGTAATTATAATATAATTTGAAAGAAGAGATTTTAGTTATAAAAGTTAGAAAAGGTAATAGCTGAAAAATGTAATTGGTTGGTTCTTATTTAGAAGAAAATTAGATATTTTGGTTAAAAAATATAGAAAATATATTACCTTTTTGCTGGAAAAGGTAATCCGTTAGTTATTACTAATTACTATTATTAGTTTATTTCATTAAATAGAACAACCATATTTTTGGAAAGAAGAGATTTTTTTTTTGACTATGTAGGCTTATATGCCTTACAATTTAGTATCTGTTCTAATATAATTCTCGGGGTGAGCGAGAGTCGAACCATGACCTGGGACGACAGAGGATACACCCTTCACCATTTAGGCTATCCAATCGCGCTCGGAAAGAATAGATTTTAGTTTGAAAAGTTAGAAAAAGTAATAGTTGAAAAAGGTAATCGATTAGTTATTATTATGAGAAGTGTTGGAAAGAGCTGCGTGTAATATTTTAAGAAAAGATTGCGTTTTTTTTTATATTTAAATAAAACAATTAAAGATAATAAAGTAAAACGATCAAATAAGGTAAGCACTGTACCGTACCGTACCAAAATTTTTAATGTTTCATCTTTTTTGTGCGATACACGGATTGCTTTTGATATGTAATAAATTTTATTTTATGTTACAATTATATTTTTAAATAATCATTATTTTCAATAATTTATTTAAATTGGTAGGAAAATATTTTGGGTCCACCTCTTTCAAGGTCATCATTGAATATTTCAAGTTGTGAGCTGTTTTTTTTTGTAGTCCTCGTTCTTCGCCTAAACCAAATTATAATGAGTAATATAGTCAGTGAAAGCAGTAATACTACGATCATTGTTACAATGTTGCACACTGTTAGGAATAATTCATGAGTTGTGATGTTAAGAATAGAATTTTGCTAATACTTCTTGTATATCCTGATCTTATAAAGGATTTAGCACTTTGTATAGGATATATGTGTTAAGACAGTAATCTGTAGAGTTTAGTCAGGAACAGTGTGTCAGAGACTACATTTCAGGAACTAAGAGCAGATCTTGATACAGCAAGTCAGATCCTGATCAAATACTGATGGGATGATCAGATCCTGATGCAATGGAAAATCCTGGTATCAGTCGTGTTACTGATGATGTCATTATTGATGCTACAGAAACTGGCAAGTGCTATAAAACAGGATCTTTGTTTTGGAGAACAAGCAAGAAGATATCGTGAGGGAAACGAATTTTCTATTGATGGAAACTATCAACTGGACGGCAAAACATTGTCATAGATAGATTATAATTCTGTTATTAGTTGATATGTAGCATTATAAATACTCTCTCTATATTATTGTAAAAAGAGCGAATTGAGAATAGTAGAGTGCATATCGTGTGAAGCTCTGTATAAGGTTTGTATTCGAGAGTTCGAAACCAACAGAGAGAGAGATTTGTATTGTCAGCAGCTGCTAAAGGTATTGTACACCTTTGGTAGAGTTTGTATTTGATTTATTTTAATACAAACAAAGTTTGATTCATTCATTTGTTCTTGTCCATCTAATCAAGCAAAAATCAGACATGATTATATAACTTGTATTCAACCCCCCCTTCTACAAGTTATTCGAGTTAACAATTGGTATTAGAGCAGGTTGATTTCGAATAATCATAAAGATCTGCAATCATGTCTGGTTACAAGGATGGTAATACTAAGATCCCTATGCTCAAGAGAAACGAATACTCTATGAGAAGTGAAGATGTTGCATCACCTGTAAGCAACAGATCCTGATTATCTTGACAGAATCAGAGATGGGCCTTTTGTTCCAACAAGGTTGTTCCTCAAGCAACTGTCGAAGGAAAAGTTGTTCCAGAACATACAGCAGAGAAGCCTAAATCTGAATGGACAGATAAGGAAAAGGAAAACGTTCTTAAGGATGCTAAAGTGAGAAACATACTATTCAACAGTCTTGATTCTGTTCTCACTAACTATGTTCTCTCTTGTGAAACTGCTAAGGAGATATGGGACAATCTAAAGGTTCACTGTGAAGGAACAAAACCTGTAAGGAAGAATATGAGGTCTCATACAACAGTATGAGTACTTTGAATCCAAGTCTGGTGAGTCACTTACTGACACCTTTGATAGATTTACTAAACTCATCAATGAGATGGCCATGCATGGTAAATATTATGACATGGAGGATATTAATACTAAGTTCATGAAAGCTCTTCCTGATTTCTACAATGAGAAGATATCTGCAATTGAGGAAGCTAATGATCTGGATGAAATATCATTAGAAGCAGTTTATGGAAAATTGAGAGCTTATGAACTTGACAGGCAGTAGAAAAAGAGCAGGAGTGAAGGAAAGATGAAAACTGTTGCACTCACTGCTCAATCTGAATCAAAGAAGCTTCCAGAAGAAAAGTCTAAATCTACTGAAAGAGACTTGAGGAAGAAGAAGAGCAAAGAAAGTTCTGAGTCAGGGACTACAGATATAGATTCTGAAGATAATGATTCTGAATCAGAGATGCAAGAACTCTTTGCTATGTTTGCTAAAGCTTTCAAGAAAGGAAGATTCAATAGGAGAAGATTTAGCAAAGGCTCTTTTCAGAAGAAAGAGGAGAAGAAGAGTGACAAAGGCAAGAGTACAATTACCAAGCTTGATAAAGCCAAGATCAAGTGCTTTAACTGCAGTGAGCTTGGACACTTTGCTAGTGAGTGCAAGAAGCCTAGGAATTCAGGGAAGGGTAATGCACTCATGGTCACACAGAAGGATTGGGCAGACTCCAGTGATTCTGAAAATGAATTGGATTATGACAACATTGCATTGATGGCAAGTGCTTCAGACAAGCCTGGATCTCTAACGAAAACTTCTTCATCTTCTGTTAAGGTATCAATTCACTCTCTTGATTCATTTGATAGCTTAGATTCTGATGATATTAGATCTATTCATGTTGAGTTTAAGAATCTTATGACTAATTTCAAAATTCTTGCTAGTGAAGAAGATGAACGTAAGGCTAAGAATGATGAATTAGTTAGTAGAAATAATTTTCTTGAATCTGAGTTAATTCAAATGGAAGAATATAGGTTAAGTTCTGATAAAGTTAAGCATGATTATGGTGTTATTTTTGAGGCTTATGACTATGTCAGAAAAGAACTAGAGGAAGAGAGAGATGTGATTAAAACCATTAACAATTCTGGTAAAAAGACTAAAGAAATCATTGAAAATCAAATTCTTGGTAAAGTTAATGGTTTAGGTTTTGATAAGGCTAGGCAAGAAGATACTGTAGCTATTGTCAATGATAATAGTAAAATTGAAGCTAGCACATCTAAGTCTGAAGGTAAGAATATAGTTTCTGAACCTAAACATCTTAAATTTGTTGATTCTAAAGGTACCCCAGTTGTGCACAAAAGAATTAACAATAGCAGTTCAGATGAAAAAGTGTTAGAAAAACCTAAGAATGTCAACATAGGTTTTCTGTCTAAGTCTCAGTTGAAACAGAGACTAGAAAGTATTTCAGAGTCTAGCAAGATCAGAAGAAATAGGAATGGAAAAGAAGGTATTAACAAAGAGAATAATTACAAGAATGTACCCGATGCACCTAGGAAGAAATGCTATAAATGTGGAAATCATAATCATTTGGCCCTAGACTGCAATCAAAAACCCTCTTGGAAAACTGAGTCCAGATTCCCCAAGACTCAAAGAATTCAATACCAACCACAAGAACCCTGTTATCATTGTGGTAGTTTACTTCATTCCATTTATATGTGTAAGGAATATCATGAACTGTATTATGACTATTATTCTCTGAAATCTCAAACTCCTAGTCACAAACAGTTTGTGAAATCAAAGTCTATGGTTGACTCTGCAACAGGTAAATCAAAAGCAAAATTTTCAAAGCCTGTTGGTTCAAAAGTTAGTAAGAAAGGATCCAATCAAAGTTGGGTCCTAAAAAATTCTAACTAGCTACTTTTTGTTTGCAGGGCACTGGAAAGAAGCATTCAATTATCTTGGACAGTGGATGCTCTAGACATATGACTGGAAAGAAGTCCCTGCTTACAAAGTTTGAGAGGAAAGCTGGCCCAATAATATCCTTTGGAGATGGCAACAAAGGAGAAACTCTGGGATATAGCTCAATTATTTTGGGGAATGTCATCATAGAAAACGTAGCACTAGTTGAAGGCTTGAAACACACACTTTTAAGCATAAGTCAACTGGGTGATAAGGGTTACCAATCAATCTTTGATAGTAAAGGATGCAAAATCTTGAATATGAAGAATGGAGACATTGTTTTGACTGGTCAGAGACATGGTAACATATATGAAGCCAGCTTGAGTGACACATCTAAAGGAACTGTCAGATGTCTTTACAGTAAAGCATCAAATGATGAAAGCTGGAACTGGCACAAGAAGCTCTCACATCTCAACTTCAAGAAGCTTAATCAACTTGTTAAGCACCATCTGGTGAGAGGCCTACCTCAGGCAAATTATGTGCAAGATGGACTTTATGATGCTTGTCAGCTTGGAAAATAAAGAAGAACCACTTTCAAGAGCAAGACAGAAAATTCAATTACTGAACCATTTCACATGCTACATCTTGATTTATTTGGTCCAGTAAACATTATGTCTATCAACAAGAAAAGATATGCTCTAGTTATAGTGGATGATTACACAAGGTTCACATGGGTATTCTTTTTACACAACAAGGATGAACACCTCAGCATATCATTGAACTTGTCAAGATTATTCAAAATAGCTCTGAGTACAAGGTCAAAGTGCTCAGAAGTGACAATGGTACAGAATTTAAGAATTCTACAATGGAGGAGTATTGTGCAGACAAAGGAATTACTCATCAGTTTTCTGCACCTGGAACACCTCAGCAGAATGGTGTAGTAGAAAGAAAGAACAGAACTCTCATAGAGGCAACAAGAACCATGCTTGCAGATGCAAAGCTTCCAACCTATTTCTGGGCAGAAGCTATAAACACTGCATGTTTCACTCAAAACTGTACCTTGGTAAATGCTCATGGTAAGACTCCTTATGAGATGATCAAAGAAAAGAAACCAAGTGTGAAATACTTTCACATCTTTGGATGCAAATGTTATGTCCTGAAAGTTCATCCAGAACAACTTGGGAAATTTGAAGCCAAATTGGATGAAGCAATCTTTCTAGGATATTCAGCATCAAAGGCCTTCAAAATATACAATCTCAGAACTCACATTGTTATGGAATCAATTCATGTTGCATTTGATGATAAGAAGTTTGGAATTTTGCAAACTGATGAAAGCCATGACAATCTGGAATTTGAAAATCTTAAGTATTCTGAGATTCTCTCCAATGATGATGAAGGTTCTCCAGAGGAAATCTCTATTGCTTCTCAAAGGAATGCTACTATTGAGGGGGAGCGATTCAATCAAGGAGAACAGAGTACTGGTCAGGACCAGACTAGTCTTTCAGAGTCTACTTCATCAGGAACTGATCCTTCAGAGTCTAATGAAGGAAGATCAGAAACTAGCAGCAGTATTGAATCCACTAATTCTACTGATCAAGGGGGAGCTTTTGAAGGAAATGAACATTCTTCTACAAGAAATGCCACTAACTTAGGGGGAGAGTCTAGCAGGAGCAATCTACCACCTGTTAGAAAATGGACAAGGAATCATACTGAAGATTTGATTATTGGTGATCCAAATAGTGGTGTTCGAACTAGAAGATCAATTCAAAATGAATGCTTGTACAGTTGTTTTCTCTCAAAGAATGAACCTAAGACGGTTGAAGAAGCCTTACAGGATCCTGATTGGGTAATAGTAATGCAGGAAGAATTGAATGAGTTTGAGAGGAACAAAGTTTAGAAACTGGTACCAAGACCTAAAGATAGATCTATTGTTGGTGCTAAATGGGTTTTCAGAAACAAGCCAGATGAATCTGTTATGATTGTAAGAAATAAAGCAAGACTGGTGGCCAAGGGTTATTCTCAGGAAGAAGGAATTGACTATGATGAAACCTTTGCACCTGTAGCAAGATTGGAGGCAATCAGAATGTTTCTTGCATTTGCAGCTCATTCAAAATTCAAGGTATACCAGATGGATGTAAAGAGTGCTTTTCTAAATGGCAAACTTGATGATGAAGTGTATGTGGAACAACCACCTGGTTTTGTTGATCCAAAGTTTCCAAATCATGTCTACAAACTTGACAAGGCACTCTATGAACTAAAGCAGGCACCAAGAGCATGGTATGAGACTTTGTCTAAATTTCTTCTTGAAAATGGCTTCACAAGAGGTACAATTGACAAAACTCTATTCTTTAGAAAGATAAAAGGTGATTTGCTTTTAGTTCAAGTTTATGTTGATGATATTATATTTGGTTCTACAAATGAAAAGTTATGTGCTAAGTTTAGCAAGCTTATGCAGTCTAAGTATCAGATGAGCATGATGGGTGAACTAAATTACTTTTTAGGCTTGCAGGTCAAACAGACTGAGACTGGTATTTTCATTAATTAGTCAAAGTATATCAAAGATCTTTTAAAAAGGTTTATCTTTCAAAATTGTGCAATTGCAAAGACACCCATGGCAACAGCCACTAAGCTAGACTCTGATCCTAAGGGAAAGAGTGTTGATAACACTAGCTATAGAGGCATGATAGGTTCACTGTTATATCTAACTGCAAGTAGACCAGATATAATGTTCTCTACCTGTTTATGTGCTAGATTCCAAAGTGATCCTAGGGAATCTCATTTAATTGCCGTGAAGAGAATTTTAGATATATCAAGGGAACTCTAAATCTTGGTTTGTGGTATCCAAGAGAATCTGATTTCTCCCTAATTGGCTATTCAGACTCTAATTATGCAGGTTGTAAATAGACAGGAAAAGCACTACAGGTACATGTAAATTCTTGGGAAACAGATTGATTTCTTGGGCAAGCAAGAAGCACCAATTAGTTTCAACTTCAACTGCAGAAGCTGAATACATTGCAGCAGGCAGTTGTTGTGCTCAACTCCTTTGGATAAGAATCAGTTGATGGATTATGGTATGACACTTAGTAATATTCCTATGTTTTGTGATAATACTAGTGCTATCAAACTTGCAGAAAATCCAGTTCAACACTCAAGGACTAAGCACATTGATGTCAAGTATCATTTTATTAGAGAACATATTGAAAATGGTACTGTGGAACTTCATTTTGTTCCTACTGACAAACAGCTTGCAGATATTCTAACTAAACCACTTGATGAGGCTATATTCATTAGATTGGTTAGTGAGATAGGAAAGTTAAATTTCTAGACCTTTAACATCTGCATAAGTAGCAAGGTATGTTGTTTCAGCTTATAGACTTGATATATTTGTCAGGATCTATACTTGATTTTTAAATGCTTAAGTTGTAACATTTTATCTTGATAAATTTCAGTATGATAGACTTATTAATAAAACATCAAGATCAGGATTGCTATCAGTATGCTGACATCATCAGTATTGACATCATGATTGTATCGTCAGTATCAGGATTGTGAAATTTGTGTGTCTTACTCTTTCCAATTCTGAAGTTCATGTTATTTAGTGGTTCAATTCTGAGTTTTGTTAAGTCTATGTTAGCAAGTTTTATTACATGCATACTGATAATTTATATCATTATTCATGTCAGTCAATAAACAACGATAGACAAGTAGATATTAAGAAAACTTGTATTTTCATTAATCAAAAACATTACAAACATGAAAATGAAATACAATTCTTCTTTTTGTCTAACTACTACTGATAATTCTATTCTTGTCTAAAGCTGTTACTGCTTCAATCCTCAACGATCGACTTCAGGACAAGGAGCATCTCAAGATTGGATTTCTTGTCTGGGCGACTTGAATGAAAGTAGCTGACTCATCTTCATGCTTATTGAAGAAGATGAATAGCATCTCCATCAAGATCAACCTCAGACTCTTCACCAAATTCTTCATCCTCAAGGTGTGAAGAGATTAGAGGAGGATTGTATCCAACTAGTAGATGTTTTAGAGGAGATTCGTGGAAATTATCTGGGTTAAGACCAACCATATCTAACTCAATGAGAAAAGTCATCTTTTCTAAGAGATAGTTTACTTGCTCCTGATCATCAAGAGTAAAGAACTTCTCAGTGGTAATGAACCAAAAGCTAGGGTTCATATGAAGATTTGGGTTGGAAGTCATGATGGAAAGAGAAAAGAATGAAAAGGTTTTGGAGAATGGCATAAGACGTCGGTTTCTTTTATAGAAAGACATGAGAAGCTGAACAGTCATTTGGGAAATATCAATGCAGACAGTCATATTTATGTGTGACTATATTTCTTGTATTTTCAAGAAATATTGAATGAATTTAACCAATTGATTTTGTTCAGATTTTATTTATTTCGTTTACAGGTAAAAGAAAATGCCATGTGGAAACTTCATTTAGTCTCTGGAATCAGGATGATATTGATCAGGAATACAAGTGTGTTCACATCAGGATTAGTAATTCTTTTTATTCAGAAATCACATTGAATCGTGTGATTATCCTGATGAGAAGATCACATCAGGAAAAGGAAGCTGATCAGTATTAATTTTTATCTTGATTTTACCTTGACTTATTTACTTGAAATTATTTTTGGATTTTATTTTCCAAAAGTCGTATGTAACTGCATTTTTCAGGGACTGACACCTGTCAACCTACGTGTCAACGTGGGATAATGAGTCTGAAGAATTTTTGAAAAAATAATTATTTTGAAACTCTAATCGTGTAATTGCTTTTTCTAATTTCATTCTCTAAAGCAAAAACACTCTCGAGTTCTCAAAATCTCTAATCAATTTCAAAGATTTCTTAAGTTCTTTTCAGATCAAAATGGAAACTCAATGAAGACTACCCAAATCAGTAGCTTTCAAGTTTGGTGACTTTGATTTTATGATGAACAATCATGTTGCAGCTATCACCAATAAGGAAGGGGTGTCAACTGATTTTCACCCAATTATGGACTTTATGGCGAAAGGACCATTAAGCTATGCCTTGACAGCATCTCCACAAATTAATCAAGTAGCTGTTTCACAAGCTTGGGAGAATGCTGAGGTAATTGACTCTACTCAGAGTCAATCAGGTAAGGTTGTTCTACACTTAGGACAAGACTCATTTGATCTTACTGAATCGGTTGTTAATTCAGTACTTCGCTTACCTGTTAGTACGAATTTTGAGAATGTACCATCTGATGATGATGTGAGAACTATGTTATCTAAATTAGGTTATGATGGACCTCTAGATAACATGAGCCAGTTAAATAGATCTTTTCTTAGGAAAGAATGGTCTTTCTTCTTTGATCAAATTGCTAAATGTTTTACTGGTAAATGTAGTTCTTTTCAACAAATTACTGCTGTTACATCACATATTATATATGCCTTGCTTTATAATAGAGTAATTAATTTGGGTAACATTATCTTAAGTCAGATGTGTATTAAGCTTGGGTCAAGAGATCATGACAGGAATATGGTTTATTATCACAGATTCATGCAACTGTTTATTAACCATTTCATTCCTAATGTTGAAGCTAGATTTGGTAGAGAATATTGTGTTTCTTCTTATGTACAGCAAAAGAGAATTTTCTCTTACATTACAAAGAAGGACAGTGAAAAGAATCTAGATGAAATACCTGCATTACACTATCCAAATCATGTTCAGGTACTTCTAAGAACTCATCTTCCTACTATCTATAATTATTCTTTCTTTGGTGGTGAAATGACTCAGGAATCTCAATTGGAGGAGAACCCCCCTGTGTCTACCCAAGTAGCCAAAACATTACAGTCTCTGAAACAAGTCTAGAACCAAATTTTGATCCACAGCCTACTATTTCAAAGAAGCCAACCTTTGGTGTTTCTCAAAAGACATCAGTTGTAAGGAAGAGAAGATTTGTTATTTCAAGTAGTAGTTCTAGTGAAGATGACGATAATATATCTCTTGCTGAGAGAGCGGAATTGAAGGCTGCAATTCAACTTTCTAAGCTAGGACAAAGAGATGGAACACCTAGTCACAGCCAGGCTGTAGTCTCCCAAAAGACTGTAGTTCTTAAAAAGGGAAAACAGTTACTGGATACTGTCTCTCAAAAGACTATGTCTATTGAAAAAAGATCTCATCCCAAGATCACTTCTGTGTCTACACCTATTGAGTCTTCTCAAGACAAATCTGTTGCTCACTATACTAGGAGAACAAGGAGAAAGATTCATTTGTCACCTACACACAGTGTCAAGTCCAACTAACATTATGCAGGTCTCTACAAATAAGGCTATATCCAAGTCAGTATCTGACAAGAGAGATCTGGATATTGATTCTTCATGGGAAACTACATTGACATACAGATTGGCTATGGAACTTATTTCTCTGAAAGTGAAGCTTTCCAGGCCTATTCTAGATTTTCTGATTGAAAGAGTTCCCACACTTTCATTTCCTGAAGAATATGGACTGTTACATCAACAGCTTGATTTAGTGAAAACATACTTCTATGTATCAGTCAGAAAGGAATTGCACAAGAAATTTGGACTTGCTAAGCATGTTGCACTTAAATCACTTCATGCATATCTATTTGACAAGGATGTCATTGTTGAAGATGCTTCAGCTCAAGGTGAACAAGAGGAGGTAGTTGATAGAGGGAAACAGTCAACAGAAGATACTATTGCACCAGTGGTGAATAGTAGGATAGATCAGATCACAGTCACTGCAACAAAAGAACCATCTAGTCAGACGTTAGATGACTCAAGAACTGTGATTGATGATGCTGAAAGGTCTTCTGTGATGACTGAAATTGCAAGTGAGAGACCCTATGATATGGGAGGAATGACTGATTGATTTTTCTGAAGATCAAACCAATATTGTTCTTTCAGAGTCTATCCACCTTGAGGGTGTGTCTCAGCAACCAACACTTAAAGACGGTGACATACTAGCTATGGTGTCTAATGAAGTATTACTGAAGACATCAGAGTCTAGTGTAAAACCTGAAAGTGGTATACTGGAGCCTGTAGTTTCTGGAAAGAAAGTAGATGTTTGTAAGGGTTCAGACACTATAGCAGCTCACTCCTTGGAGAAAACCTCAAGCCCCATGCCATATGATGAACCCTCTCTCCATGTGAGTTCAGGTATAAAAACTTCTTCTAACCCCTATTTTTCTGTAGGTCATGAGGGCACTTATCCAAATTTTAGTGATACACTTGAAAAGATGGACATAGATCCACACACAGAGAGGCTGGCTCCTGACCAGGCAAAAGGAGAGGTAGAAAGAGTGTTGACTTTAGATAGTCAAAGTGAGAATGAGGGTATGGATGATCAACTCCATAGTGAGGGAGAGAAAGTTAGGAAATCACCATCGTTTGATTTCTGGGATCAGGTTTTTCCTGAATCTTGGTCTGAAAATCTTGGTATGGATGCTGGTACTTATTCTTTTATCAAGATGTATGAGAAGCATGACTTAGCACATCACAATGCAAATCCAGAAGTTAAAACTCATAAACAGAAAGAAAGGCTTGTAGGAATCATTAACAGAAGAGGTGAAAGGCTAAGACAAACTTCTACTCAACCAGTACCGGAAGATATTCCTAATGATCCTAGTATTCCTTTGTATGTACTTCCAATTTCAGCTAGATTTGAGACATCAACAATATCTGATCAATCTAAGGAGAAGTCAGGATTTGTAGATGTTAGTATCCAGAGTACTGGTGAAGGACAGGTTGATCATACTTCAGCTCCAGATCAGAGAGATGAAGATGTTTGTACTTCTACTCAAGTATTATTACTTGAATATCATTCTAAACAGGCAACTTTTTCTACAAGGCTTGAAGATAAAGTTCTTTCTGTATCTGAATCTGAAGATACAACAAGCACTTCCAACATTGAAGTCAATTCTGAACTTCTTAAGGACATTCAGAAATCTCAAAGTGATATTCAATCGAGACTTCAAATTCTTGAAGAAAACCAAGTCACTATTATGGACAATCAAGCAGTTCTGATGAATCTCATTTGTTCTGTTATTGAATCTCTTGGTATTAATGTTGCTGATGTCAAAAAGGGGGAGATAAAAACAATTCAGAAACAACAACAACAACAACAACAATAGACTGGGGGAGATAAACAGACTGGGAGCAGAACTAAGGGTGACGGAGTTGGTAAATTTCATAATGGAAGTGGTAAAGGAAAAGAAGCATCAAATAGTTGAATTCTTTCTTTGAAGTACTAGATACATATCTACATCTGAAGAAGGAGGTACTTAACTTCATGATCTTAAATTCATAAATTCTATTCTGGTTGTATTGTTATATGTTTTGACATCTGCAACTTAGATTTATGCTTCAGATTCTAAAGCATAAATAGGGGGAGATTGTTAGGAATAATTCATGAGTTGTGATGTTAAGAATAGAATTTTGCTAATACTTCTTGTATATCCTGATCTTCACTACTAAAAATCTGTTAATAGACATCACGGTCTTTAACATCGATTAAAATAAAACCGATGTTAAAAGTCTTTTTAACATTAGTGAAAATAAAACCGATGTCTTTTAAACATTCAGACATCACTTCATTTATCAACCGATGTCTAAACCTTTCCTTAAAAACATTTAGACATCACTTCATTTATCAACCGATGTCTAAATCTCTCCTTAAAAAATTAAACTCGCGCGCCCCATGAAATATTCCCCCTTAGTTTTATTTCACCCTTTAAATTTCATTTGCCCGCTAGTTTAGCCAAATATGTTCCCCCCTAGCCCAAATTTTTTGTATTTTCCCCCCCTTCAATACAAAACTTGAAAATTAAATATAAAACTTACAAAAACATAAACATAAAACACACATACACAGCTCACCCAGTATTCCTCTTTTTCTTTCGACTCTCCGAAGAACCTTAGTTCAATTAGGTCAATTTCATCGTTAGCTTCAATTTTCTTGTAATTTACCTTCAATTAATTTGTTCATGCTCGTATATCAACTTGTATCTGAGGATTATCTTGTATCGATCTAATCAATATCTCCATCTGCTCCATCATCAATATCTAGTATATGTTCTTAATCGATTTGTTAACCGATTAATTGTTCATCTCGACTTGATTTAGTAAGTGCGTAAGCTATTTTCGATCTTGTTTTATTTGTTTTATTTTGGGTAAGCTATTTTGAATAATCTATGTTTTCTTTTTATTTTCTGTATAAGGAATTAGGGGTTTTTGGGTGTTTGGCTGGTTAGCTCTTTCTTCTTACGTTAGTAACTGGGATACTAAGGATTCATGGACTGCTGTTCAGGACACTTATTTCTCCACCAAGGTTTCTACAATCTTTTCTTTGATCCGTGTGTATATATGTATGTATATGTAGTTCTGATGTTAGGTTTATGTTTACTGATTACAGGATACATTTGAGAGGCACAAAGTTGTATTTACTGTCTCTACCTCTGTTGCTTCTGTTGCTACAACATGGCTTGGTAATTTTTGCCATTTTCCTTTTATTTCTTTGTCCTCTTGCTATTTGTAATTATTTTTATTAGGTATTTTGAGGTTTTGTAAGAATAGTATTGTTTGTTGGAATTAGGTTTCAGGATCAATTTGTGTTTATAACATTTGGTGTGACGATTTTACAGGTTATACTCTACGTCATATGCACGACAAGAAAGTCGAACAAAGGCTCAACTCGATTGAAAATGTTGTGAGTATATGTTATGTCGTTTATTTGTATCTGTTGACATTGGTGTATCTTTGCTGTGTTTATAGTTCCAAATATGTGGTACAAAAATATAAACGTTTGGCAGATTACCTATAAGTATGGGTCAGGTAGTGTCAGGAATACGGTGTTTAGTTAGAAACTTATCAAGATGTTAACATATACGTAATGTTTGGTTTCTAATCAATATAACTAATTAGTCGTAAAAATATGTGAAACAGATTCGAACCTTTCATCATTTTATGTACAAAGTTTAAAGTTATTTCACCTATTTGTATTTGCAATAAGCAAACAAAAACTAACTTCGCAACCAGAAGTGGATCATAAAGACTCTAGTTATGTATATACTCTTCAGTAGATCTTGATCATATGTACTTATTTTCTGCAGACTTTGAAGCAATTTAAATTAGCAAAATTAACTCACTTTTGATGGACATTTCTTTCACTACAGTGTAAGTTTCTTTTGATCAGGATTCAAACGTTTAAACATACTCACTTTTGCATTTCACTTTGAATTGTCTTGTATCTTTGTTTGTGCTGTGCATTAAGGTAAACTTCTTATGTAAAATTTAAGCATATGTACCTCTGCAGTTTGCTCTTAAACAACTCGATGTGGCTGTTAAACAACTTGGTAAAAGAGGATTGCTGGCAAGGTTTCCTACCTTGTGCTTCTTTCGTATTAATTTTCTCATGATAAAATTTACTTAATCCGAACTTTTATGTCTTCTACATATATTTGGAGGATGAAACTTGGTAAAGGAATCTCCTTTTTGGTAAACATGTATTTTGGAATGAGGAATAAATATGTTGAGCAGTATAAAGATAAAATCAGTTGGATGAAACTTTAGGAAGGAAAGAAAAGGTCAGGGAACAGTATAAGTTTAATGGTCAGTATATTTATAAAAATATATATTCTAAAATGCATAAATTGCATATCAACTCACATAACAGATAGCCTATTTTGTACTGAAGTGACTATGAGAGTTGGTTTCCTAGAGGCTTCTTTTATAGATTATCCTATGCATAAAGATCTTCATTAAACAGGACAGAAATGGATAGACCATTGTAAAGCTTCTTGTTAGTGGGAATGAACTTGAGGGCCAGATGTATGCAATATAGACCTGTTGAATTTAGGTTTACAAATTGGAACTCGTTTATTCATTCATCGCTTATCCAGGATCCATAACTTGTTGTCAGAACTTTGACAATCTATGGTATGTAGAAGCAAAAATAAATAATGTTTATTTTGCACCTTGCAGGAGCTGAAATTAAAAGACCAAGAATTTCTTGGGGAGGCAAGCTGTGTTTTGTCTGAGGTTAGTTGTTATTTTACCTAATTCATCTATGGTTGGCCACTTGTACGTAAGTGAAGTGCTTAGGTTATAAGTGTTGTAAATTTAATTTAAATAACCAAGTTACTTTGTTGTAAAAAAAACTTACTGGTTAACTTTTAGAGACTCCAATTATAAGTCATGGATTCTACATATAAGTTACATATAAGTTAGCGGATGCTACTCCCACACTCATTTATTCTATAAAGGTATATGCAGTTAATATATAGATGACCGGGTCTACTATCTTGAAGTCTGCAGCATTATTTTCTCTTCCTCTTCTCCGGTTTTTAGGACCAGTGCAGGCATCATTTTGAATATTCTGCAGAATCCCCTATTGTAACCGGAACCTGTAGAAATCATTATGACTATTTGCACCAATAAAACCAAGACAATGGCAAGGTAGTGTCAGGTTTGGTTCTGTCGTCTCTAACTGTTCTTTTTTATTCATTACTCGTACACTTGATAGTAAAATATGTGTGTTTTTGGATTTAGGATTGCTATCAATATCATCAAGCTAAGGATGGAGATAGATGGGTTGAATACAGAGGTTCTTTGGTGTTCAATCGGCCTCAAAAGGTATACAGCAACGACAGAATCATCCTTTTATTTCTTAGTTATTATTTTTGATCAGTGTGTCTGCCAGAACAATGTTCATATAGTTTATAGTCCCGCCGGCTTCCTCTATGGGAAAAACAGAAATTAGTTTATGTGGTCCAATTAACGATAATGATTAGATTAGGCAACTATTTGGATACAGAGAGTACATGGCCATCACAAAATGCTATATTTTATTTTGCTTATTATACTAATAAATACCTTTTCCTCCTTCTATCTTCAGGGGCCTCAAAATCTAACAGCAATGCTATATTTCATTTTGCACAGGAATGGGACCTGTGCCATGGACTGTGAACTCTGAAATATATTCCCAATCTTATCGAGGAATCAGTGGAGGACTGTCAACTACTATAAACTGGGTTTCAGATTTAATAGTGGCACAAAGCTTTTTATCCATTGCTGATTCTGTCGAAACGGGTCCTACTTTTCTGATACTTGCTGGTATTTCGGTAGTTAAGTAGAACTTAATTATTACAAAAGTCATCCTATTTCGGAAAGAAATTATGTTCATCAAATTTGAAGATCTGTAGGCCTATTCATAAATCATAATATGAACTAACAGCTTTAACTAGTGTTATTTAGTGATTATATATTCTGCAAGTGATTATAAGTAAATTGACTTTTAACTGATTTTGTAGGGTTCCTATGTCTATGATACAAATGGGAAAAAGTATCTTGATTCTCTTACTGGTATATGTTTCTAACCTTGCCCTCCGAAGTCCTGCTGGTAGTACTTTTTTTAATCCTGTTGATTTTCCCCATATACTGTACATCTTCTGCTTAGCACAAGTAACCTTAATCTGCTTTAGTTTTTTATTTAGGATTTACTTATGCACAGGGACCAGTAGGCCTGCACATTATCATATCCTTGAGGATGATAACAAGTTCTCAGCTAATGCAGTCTCTCACAAACAATTTGTGCTACACGTAAGTCCACGTTTAGTATTAGTAGTAGTGATGCGGATCTGGATGAGGTGCGTGTTGAGGCACTCAAATTCATTCAAGATCGTATATGACTTTACTTTTGTCGGATCAGGTTTTGTTGGATGGACATTTCAGTAGTAGTGCATATATGTTGGTTCTAACTAAGGGTTTCTGGATTTATAGTACTTATACCTTTCAGTTGGTTTTACGAATTTGTATGTTTTGTGGATTTAATGTCTAGTAGTACTGTAATGTTTGAATTTGGCTATAGCTGGTTCATTCTGTATACATTCTAGATTGGTTATGCTTGTTTTCGATTATGGCTGGAAGGAATGTATGTTTAAATGAACTATGGATGCTTGTAAATGAATGACATTGGTTGAATGAATGTGTACTTAATTTTGTGTCGATGGCAGGCCGTAGTTTTGTTTGTATGTTTGAATGAATGCTTGTTTTCGATTACAATCAAGTTTTGTTTGTATCAATATGAAAAATGACATTAGTTTTAAAAATTGATGTCTACTTGCAACTTACACATCGATTAGAGACAAAAAAAATGTTGTACTAATGGGCCTTGCACATCGTTTATCTTTATAAAAAAACTGTTATATTAGAAGTCTTTAACATCAGCTGAAAACGATGTCTGAGGGACCTCAGACATCGGTTTTAAAAATAGGTAACCAATGCAATAGATATCTTCAGCATCGTCTAAAACTGATGTCTATGGTCACTTTATACATCAGTTTTCTTAATATTTACCGATGTTAATAAAGGCTTAGACATCAATATTTGGAAAAAAATAGATGTATAGGTCGAATTACTCTATGTTTGCTATATGTTAAATAACATCTAAGACCTGTAATATAGCAGTTAAAAAGTTAACATCATTCAGTTGAATCAAGAAGAAAGTGCATAAACATCAGAAATATATTTAAAACTGATGTGTTAAACGCTGATAGACATCGGCCAGAAACCGATGTCTAAAGTTTCGACTTTAGACATCACCGACAAAGACATCGGTCGGGATTTTTCAAAGACATCGACCAGAAACCGATGTCTATCATCGTTTTTTTAGTAGTGCTTATAAAGGATTTAGCACTTTGTATAGGATATATGTGTTAAGACAGTAATCTGTAGAGTTTAGTCAGGAACAATGTGTCAGAGACTACATTTCAGGAACTAAGAGCAGATCCTGATACAGCAAGTTAGATCCTGATCAAATACTGATGGGATGATCAGATCCTGATGCAATAGAAAATCCTGATATCAGTCGTGTTACTGATGATGTCATTATTGATGTTACAGAAACTGGCAAGTGCTATAAAACAGGATCTTTGTTTTGGAGAACAAGAAAGAAGATATCGTGAAGGAAACGAATTTTCTATTGATGGAAACTATCAACTGGACGGCAAAACATTGTCATAGATAGATTATAATTCTGTTATTAGTTGATATGTAGCATTATAAATACTCTCTCTATATTATTGTAAAAAGAGCGAATTGAGAATAGTAGAGTGCATATCGTGTGAAGCTCTGTATAAGGTTTGTATTCGAGAGTTCGAAACCAACAGAGAGAGAGAGATTTGTATTGTCAGCAGCTGCTAAAGGTATTGTACACCTTTGGTAGAGTTTGTATTTGATTTATTTTAATACAAACAAAGTTTGATTCATTCGTTTGTTCTTGTCCATCTAATCAAGCAAAAATCAGACACGATTATATAACTTGTATTCAACCCCCCCCCCCCTCTACAAGTTATTCGAGTTAACACACACACTACAACTGACTAACTTGATTCAACAATTAATTGACTATTGGCTTTGTTGGGTGATATATGGCAAATTAAGAACTGTAAGCAGATGATAAATGAGTTCGATGAGAATAGAGATGGGAGGATAGATTTCAGAGAATTTGTAAAATTAATGGAAAATAGCTTTATTGAGTAAATTAATGGTGAATAGCTTCTGTTGTTCATCCCGAAAAGTGAAATCTTTGGATAATATGGTAATTGAGTTGTAGGTGAAGGAATTTTAATAGGAATATAATTACCCATCCTTTTTGAGTTGCTGTTTTTGTAATATAATAATAATAATAATATTTATTTTATTTAAATAATTAAAATAACCAAACCGACAAACTTTCAATATTTCGACTTTAATATATTAGTATAGATATAAACCCGTGCGAAGCACAAATTTTCTTTAATATAATATGATTTTTTTAAAAAAATTGAATGAATTTTTTATTATATGAATTTTGTAAGTTAAATTTTTAAATGATATGATTTGATAATGTGTTTTAGCTGAAAAAGGTAATTGATTATTTATTAGGAACTATAATATCGTTATTTAATTTATAAAATAAAACAACATATTTTTACCAATAATGAATATTTAAGTAAGGATAATTAATTAAAAAAAATCAAGTTTGAAAATGAGATATTTTAGTTACAGAATATAGAAAAAATATTAACTTTTAGCTGGAAAAGGTAATCAATTATTTTTTAGTAAATATAATATTATTAGTTTATTTCATTAATTAGAACGACCATAATTTTGGAAAGAAGAGATTTAGTTAAAAAAGTTAGAAACAGTAATAGTTGAAAAAGCTAATTGGTTAGTTATTATTTAGGAGAAAATAAGATATTTTAGTTAGAAAACATAAAAAAGATATTACCTTTTAGCTGAAAAAGGTAATTAGTTAGTTATTAGTAATTATAATACTATTAGTTTATTTTATTAATTTGAACAACTTTTTTTTTGTAAAAAAATAGATTTTAGTTAGAATAGTTAGAAAAGGAATTACTGAAAAAGTATCGTTATTTTATTTTTTAAAACAGAACTACATGTTTTTAGTTTATACCAATAAAAAATCAAGTTTGAAAATGAGATATTTTAGTTAGAAAATATAGAAAAGATATTACCTTTTATTGGGAAAAGGTAATCAATTATTTATTAGTAATTATAATATTGTTAGTTTTCATTAATTTAAACGAACATAATTTTGGAAAGAAGAGATTTTAGTTAAAAAATTTAGAAAAGAGAATAGCTAAAAAAGGTAATTGGTTAGTTATTATTTAAGAGAAAGTAATATATTTTAGTCAGAAAATGTAAAAAAGATATTATCTTTTAGCTGTAAAAGGTAATTAGTTAGTTATTAGTAATTATAATACAATTAGTTTATTTCATTCATTCGAACAACCATATCTTTGTAAAGTATAGATTTTAGTTAGAAAATTTATAAAAGCTAATAGGTAATAGGTACGTAATTGGTTAGTTATTATTTAGGAGAAGTACGGAAGAGCTGCGTATAATATTTTGAGAAAAGATTGTGTTTTGTTTTTTTATAATTAAGTAAAATAATTAAAGGTAATAAAGTAAAATAATTAAATAAGGTAAGTACCGTACTGTAATGTACCAAAACTTTTTTTTTTGACAAAATGCAAAGGATTATATTACTGAAACAAGCCAATAAAACAGCGGGACAAACCCCCGACTGTAGATACGATCAGGTTGAAAAAACAATAAATTGTTTCCAGATCGTGCAACAAACTGAACTAAAAAGTTCTTGAAGCTAAAAAACGAATTCAAAGATATTCGAAAAGATCCAAATTGTGCCAACATCCCTAAAAGCCGCGTTATTACAATTGACCACTTCACGTAAGATCCGTTGATACCCCAGTGTTCAGAATCCTCAGTTGTATAAACTAAGGTCCGAGGAACGATCCTCCAGCTATCTACATGCCGGGTACCAGCTATAGACATGCTCGAAATGGAATTCCCCAAAAGATGAATAATACCCCAGCTATCTACATGCCGGATACCAGCTATAGACATGCCGAAAGTGAAAACCCCCAACAAATAATATTGAACAATCTTTGGTTGTAAGTGATGAGCTCTTGCATTAAACGTTAGCATCTCAGTTTCGATACGGACTTTCCAGATTCCCCAAACTATCAACAAAATCATTCTCAGCAGATCTGATCTATTATAGATCTTCATTAAAACCAACAAACCAAGCAAACTCTCACAAGGAGAGACAAACAAACTCTCGAGACCAATAAACCCAATTAATGGGTAAAGCAAGTAAAAAAAACTCACAATCCTCACAAAAGGAGGATGATTATTGAAGGAAATAAAAAACTGGACAGGAAAAGGGGCCTCCGGTCGGTGGATAAACCACCGCCGGAGGAGGAGAGGCTGTTGAAGATGAAGAGGAAAGAGGAAGGCTGGAGAGAAAACTTCCCTTTCGGTAGAAAAGTTTTTAATGTACCAAAACTTTTAATGTTTCGTATTTTATAATATAGTATAGATATGTTCTACATATAAAAAGAAATTGACTAGTTATTTGTAATAATATTTTTTTTCATATATTTCAATATTTTGGCTTAAATATCATATATGGAATTCTAACACAATTAACTCCTTCAGTGTTTTTTCCACCCTAGTTACGTTCGTCGACCGTTGTCGTCCACCCTAGTTACGGTCGTCGACCGTTGTCTTGTGTAGTTATGTCCTCACCCTTACATATTGACTACTGATCCCAAGTGTAGCACCCTTATCAATATATAACAAGTTAAACCCTCGTATAATAACCACACAATCTGAATCTAACATAATTAATATACAGTATATTTTCACAGATAGATAAGCTGTAACAAGCATGGAGGAACAGAGGACAGTGTGCGTGACAGGAGCATCAGGGTACATCGGTTCCTGGATTGTCAAGAGACTTCTGGATAGAGGATATCATGTTAGAGCTACTGTCCGGGATCCTGGTATGTTTCATCAGTCATGCACGTATGCAATTATGTATTTTGTATATCCTTGTACATAGATCCACCAATAATGCCAGTTAGCTTGCTTGAAGTTTCATCAGTGACAGTCATCTTTAGTTTACATATTTTTCTTGATAAAAGTATGAAGAAATGAAGATTCAAATTAACAACTTTGAATAAACAAAGAGAGTCGTGTGCAGGAAACGAAAAGAAAGTGAAGCATCTGTTGGAGCTGCCAAACGCAAGTACACATCTGAGCTTGTGGAAGGCAGATTTGGCTGAAGAAAGTAGCTATGATGATGCAATTCAGGGTTGCCAGGGGGTCTTCCATGTCGCCACCCCCATGGAACTTATCTACCAAGGCCAAGTTGGGGTATATGTGTACACACTTTGCTGCACCCTTTTGAATTAAACCGGACGTCACCTACACTTTTCGCTGTTTGGTTTAGTCTAAGTAAAAAAATAGTTAATTACCTTACTTAAAATCTTAATTAACATAGTTTTCGCAACAGGACAAAAACAGAATCACAAGGAAGTTGCTTCTGCACAGGTTTTATGTATATTCGATTATATTTCTAAACTTGAATTTTTTTACAAAAAATTATGACTCACAAATTTACCTCTTCTAAGATCTTTAGGAAATTATACGTTTATTATGATTATACTTGTTAAAGTTTTGTTGTTATGTAATATGGCAGAAAGACGAGATTATACTTGTTAATATCTTGTGGTTCTGTAATATGGCAGAAAGACGAGACAGAAACAACATTGAATGGAATACTGAGCATAATGAGATCGTGCTCTAAGGCCAAAACTGTGAAGAGGTTCGTTTACACCTCAACTATAGGAACGATAATTGTGCAGCGTCAACCCCCACTTCATGAGTACACCGAGGATCTTTGGTGCGACGTTGATTTTTGCTATGAACTTAAGATGTATGGATGGGTGAGTTTTTTCTTAAATTCTTGCTTCAAATATATTTTGGCCAACAATTAATAACCAAAGTTCGATGTTTCACCACCACTGCTTGGAAGAATACATTTCTAATATGTCATTAAAACGTGTTATCTGAACCAATTAAGTGCAGAGGTATTTTGCAGCAAAAACTACTGCTGAGAAAGCTGCATGGAAATATGCCGAAGAGAATGGGATCGATATGGTCACCATTCATCCTTCCCTTGTATTTGGACCTTTTATTACTCCATACACAAGCTTTAGTATTGACGCTGCAATTTCCTTATATACTAGTAAGTTGAACTAGTAAATTTCCTTCAGTTTTTCTTTTCAGTAATACAGTCCTATTTTCTAAAACAGAGAGATACTCAAATTTTCAAGTTTATACGTATCTTGAAGTCTTAAATCTAATATGTTACACATTATTATATCAAGCTAGCAGTGTTTCGCTGAAAATCATGCAAGGAGTTCCGGCCGTGCATGTGGATGATGTGTGCAATGCTCACATATACCTCTTTGAGCATCCTCTGGCCAAGGGAAGATACATTTGCTCCACTCATACTATTAATATATTTGAAATTGCGCATTCACTTTGCCTCAAGTACCCAGACAGGAATATACCAACCGAGTATGTATCAAGAATTATTTTTCTCGTTTATGAAGTTCTGTATAATTCATTTTATCATCTAATCTTGCAATTTACAAGGAAAATTCATTCTGATTTTGTGTAGATTTGAGGGAGTGGACAAGTCACCAAAAAACATCCCTTGTCCGTCAAAGAAGCTGATGAACCTTGGTTTTGAGTTTGCTCACAAAAACAAAGATGTGGGTGATTTGTGCGCTGAAACTATTGAATCATGCAGAGAACAAGGCTTGCTCTGATGACAGAAAGCATTGAAATAGCGAAGAATGTTTATTGGCTTCCAGTTTTATTTTGTCAAGCATAGAAAGGAAGCATAGAGCAGCATTGTGTATTCAGTACTAGCTATCCTCTACAAGTTTTTCTACGCTTACCAAATAAATTGAACAAATAAAGTTGCTCAGTCAAAAAACATATGGATCTTTTATGTTAATTGTTTAGATAATTATTACAGAGTAAGTAATCCACAAACTACTCGTTAGTACTGTGTACTACACAATTTGTTTGGTTGCTGTATATCTGTAATTCAACCTATCTATTTGGTGAGAAATTCTCGGATATCAATTGAACTCATTTTCCTTGCAAATTTCACCACAAAAATTTTGCACACTCATCCTTGTTGTATACTTCTATTCCCTTGCATGTTCACAGATTTTCATGACATTGCTGACTCGCATTCTCCTCAAGAAAACAGAGCATAAGAGAAATTATTGTTGGTAAATTAGGCAACATAAAATGCTAGGAAAACCAAACCAAGTCTGCTTCATAGGAGTATGGGCATAGTAAAACTTGTACATGATTTACTAATAGATAAACTTGCGTAACAGTCGAATTCCAGTCTGAATTTGATCAGAACACAAGATTAGTTCATTGAAAACCTATAGATGCCTTTTTGGGTAGTCTTATTTTGTCACAAACTGAATTTGCAGACTCATTCAATTGAGTAACAGTAGAGAACATAGATAAATATAGGATATATTGATAGACTAGAGAGGGCACCTAGCTGGACAAAATCAGAATGTGGAGTGAAAAACTAGAGATTGGAGAAGTTTGGTGGCAGTTCTCGACGTGATTATACCTGTAACCTAACTGGAATTCTAAAACAAAATAATCTCAAACTACAATAGGATTTCAATAATAATATAGCATAGCAAAACACCTTTGATTAACTACATCGATGATAAGAATTGTACTAATGAGATTATCTAGTAGCAATACTTGGCCACTGCTGAAATATTTGTGCCAGTTATACTTTCTATAAGAGCCTTATTAGACCAACAATAATAAGCATATGCCATTCGCCTCTTGCATAAGACGAACTTCTATTACCATAAAACTTGACAGAAAGACAATGCTCAGTGTATCAGTAATCTGTGCTTGATATTCATCCAGTGTCTTGCACAAGCAAAATCTATAGAATATATATTAAACACTTTAGTAATTTGTTATAGAGGTTGTTGTAATTGTGATTCATACTTAGTGGCTGGCCCTTAGGATTTGGGAGACTAATCATTGTATGTGTTCTGATTTTCGTAATAAACGTTTCATAGTTTAATTTGAAGGTTTAAATAATGTTTTGTTTTGTTTGTCCAGATGGTATGTGTATTGCAGAACGAAGAGTTTTGCAAAGAGCCGTGATTAGCATAAAAGAGGTGATGTCCTGGTTACCTAGTAACAAGTGTATTCTTCATTTTTCTTTACAACATACATGTGCTTGTTGTAATAGATGTTCTGTTACTTTTTTGACCAGTTTTATCTCTTTGGATATTTCCGAACTGGTGAGTCCAAATTTTCTTTCGATCTATTTTAGGATTCAAGATTAATGATTAAAAATGTCTTATTTCTGGAGAAGATACTGATGTAATTGAAAGATGGTAGGAGTACTTCGTAGCATTGCAAAAATGTCAATTTTGATCGCTTTATGGAAAACTTGTTATATAGCCGTTGAAAGAGTCAGTTTTGGGCATGTGTACCTTGTATTGAACAGGTAACTGGACTTCAAAATGTTATTAAGCAATTGAACCTAGGGGTGTGCATCGGGTGGTTTGGGCGGTTTGGGACGGCCAAACCAACCAAACCATAAATTTCGGGTTTTTAATTTTTCAAACCATAACCAAACCAAAAACCATATCATTCTAAAAAAACCAACCAAATTATAACGGTTTGGTTTGGTCGGTTTCGGTTTAAAACCGTTATTAAATATATATTTATACTTGATGTTATTTATTTTCTCCACACTAAATACAAGATTCAATTTTATTTTAAAAGAGCCAACAAAATAAATGCACAAATAGTAGCACAAAATATCATCAAAAATAGTTATAAAATAAATTATACTCCTCAAATATTTTCATTAAATCATAATATAAGTCTCAAAAGTCTTATATATAGCTTTCTGGTACTTTCTTCTTTTAACTGGTTTTTGACATGAAATAAAACAAGTTAACCACTATAAATCTAACTAAATACAAAACACATGTGCACACACGTAAGCATGGTTAAGGCATATAATATTATAGTCTATAAGTGTGTTGAAGATAGGTGTGTTGAAGAAATAACCACACGAAAAATACAATATATATATATATAATATTTTTATACGACTTGATGGTCGGGTTGGTTTAATCGGATGGGTAAACTAGTGAAACCAAACCCAAACCAAAATTTTCGGTTTTTAAAAATATAAACCCATAACCAAACCAAACCGAAAAAAAACCTAAATTTTCGGTTTGGTCGGTTTGATTTGGTCGGGTTGGTCGGTTTTTGGAAAACCATGCTCACCCCTAATTGAACCACGTATCTCTTCCATCATGTTGCTACTTATGAATTTTCTTTTCATTGTACTCCACAATGAAATTTAATACTTCCGGCATCCCTCTCATTTTTTTATATTTTCATTTTTGTGATGTCCCTCTCAATTGTTTACATTTCAAAACTTATCCAAAATAGTAAAGTTATTATATTAAAACTAACTACGCCCACTAGTTTCCTTCACTAAACTTACTTTATTACATAAAATATTGATTGGTCCTACCATTTTACTCATTTTCTTACTTTTCTTCACTACTTTACATATTTTCTTAACTTCCGTGCTCAACTGTAATGAGAGGGACGGTGGGAATATATTTACAGTGTCACTCACTTAAGTGCTTGAGATTGTAATAATCTTTATTCTTGTAAGTAGGAGATCGCTTTGCTTAGCAAGCTGTCGCAACGAAACAATGTTCAAAACCTTGGATGTTAATAGTGTACTGTGTTGTCTCAACTCTCAAGGTTACTTTTGGTTTCTGGTGTCCATATTAAAGACTCGATGGTAGAGCCTCAGAGGTGCCTTGTCTCGGTTAGCGATTTTTTAGAAGTTCGGTTTTAGCGTCCTCACTTTTCGTTTTAGTGTCTTCTGTTTTCTGGTTCTGCAGTTACAGGGAGCTTGGCCCGATGTTATCTCTGTGCGGGACTTTCCGGGTGGTTGGAGCGCATCAAGCAAGGAGTTTCATAGACCCACGCAGATAGGTAAGCCCCATGTGGAGAACGCCATGGGCCCAGGTATGTCATTGTCCATTTCCGTATCATTTCCGTTGTATTCTACACACCCTATGTATGTTGTGCACTCAGCCGAGGGTCTTCACGGAAACAGCCTCCCCGCTCTAAAAGTGGGGGTATGGTCTGCGTACATCCTACCCTCCCCAGACCCTGCTCTGAGCGGGATATACTGGGTATGTTTGGTTTGGTTTGGTTTATATTAAAGACTCGATGGTCAATTTATGTGGGTTATTAAATACGTGTATTTTACCAACATAACAATTTGCATAATATGGTCTACAGATAGTGTCCTTACAGCAAGTTCAATGCAATGCTATTCTTGGTGTTATTACTATATTATAGCAACAAGTGCTTAAAAACTCATCTTCAAAGGGATGTTATAGTTGGATGCATTTTTTGTGCTACTGCTACATTATACATCCGTGGTGCTAAATTTGAAACTATGCATCCATGCCACATCTTTAACTAGAATGAGATGAGTTTGTTGAGAATATTTCAATAGAAGTTAAAAGAATTAGGTAAAAGTTAAAAGAGTTGGTTAAATTTGAAACTAATTATAGAACTAGCTTTGGAGGATGAGTTTTATTTTAGCACTAAAATTCACTTTTTGATTCTATATTATAGTAATAGTATAGTAATTTAGCATCTAGAATTGGACTTACTCTTACATGAAGTTCTTTTTGGCAGGCTCAAAGTTGGCCATCAGGTTCACAAATATTATAAGGTAATCTCCTGGCCATGATATTCTAATAAAAGGTTGTTCTAAGGTGGCGACGTAGAGGAGTTCTGGAGTTGGGCCATTAATAGGATTAATAATATATATTATTAAATTTTTAAATATAATATCACTATATGTGAATTAAAATTATAAAATAATTAATAATAAAAATCTAAATATAAAATGTTTCTCATAAAAATTGTGATATCCGTAAATTTTTTCGATTAAATTTTTTCTTTCTACTCGATATTTATTTAATTTTTTTAAGAAACGATGCACTAGTATACTTTTTAATTAGTACGTCTTGTGAAATTTTCTAAAATTATATATTCGTATTATGTTTAATTATTTTTAATTAATTAGTGTTTATTAAAAGAATTTGAGAAAAATTAGGATTTTATTTTCGTATTTAATTTAGAAAACGAAATTTAGTATCGTTTAATGGGAGAAAACGAGATCTTTTTATCAATTATTTCATTAAATATAAGCATAATCATTATTTTTATTTTTATTATTTCAGCAATGATTTTGTCTTCCATAATTCGTTTTAATTATTTTCCACTTACATAATAATGGAGCACTAGAAATTTGCTATAATGTTGTTCCCCATTTAATTTACTTTTAATTTTATAAAACCAAATATATGAAACCAGTTTTGGTTGTTTAAATACTTGAAAACCGGGTGTTATTTTGGAGCATACAGACACGAACGAAAAACACAGAACATGCTATAATTCTTTTCCCTATAATTTTTTTCCTCTGCAAAACCAAAAGAGTCACAGGTAGTTAATTTTTTTGTCTTCCGATTAATATTTCCTTGGTTCTATAATTTCAGCTTGGGGAGAGTATTTTCAGATTTGACTGTGTGTCTTGTGGCCGTGCTTGAATCGGTTTGAGAGAGGGAATGAGAGAGGTTGGGGAAGAGAAAGAACAGAAGAGAAATTGGAAAAGAGAGAACGGAGAGAGATTGGAGAGATTGAAGTTGAGAGAGAGAGATTGCCGAGGGAGATTGATGTTGTGTGGTGTTGACTGGTGGCGGTGGTTGTGATGAGGGAGTACAGGAGGAGGGTGGTGGTGGTGGTAAGATTTCGAAGAGAGAGAGGTGGAGATGAGAGAGATAGAAATCTAGAGAGGTAGAGGGAGAGAGATAGACGGGCAAGAGAGAGGGAGATGGAGAGATTGAGTTCGGAAGAGAGAGAGAGAGATATGTACGGGAGGGAGAGAGAGATTGGTAGAGAGGGAGAAAACGGGGAGGAAGGAGAGAGATGACCGGCGGTGGTGGCGCGTGGGCCCCACGCGCCGGTGATGTGGGAAGATTTTTTTGGCCGGACTATTATAATAATGAGATAATAAATAAATAATTGGTTGAGTGTTTAAAAGTTGGTTTTAATAATTGATTTATTTTTTTATTTTTTTTAAATGATGAGTAATAAAAGGAGTTATGTAATTGTAATTTTATTAAAAGGGTGAGAAATAAAGAGTTTAATAAAATGGATTATTTATTAATTATTTAAAAAGAGTTATTTTGTGATTATGTGGATTTTAAATTAGGTTAGTTAAAAGTAGGAGTATTATTTAATTTGTGAGAGATAAATGATTGATTCAGTAATTAAATATAAATAATTAATGATTATTTGGATGTAATTTAGAGATTTAGCAATTAGTAATAAAAGAGGGAATAATTATGAATAAATATAGATTATTTTAGACTTAATTAAGTTAGAGAAATTCGTAGTTAGGGAGAGTAATAATTATGGATTTAATGTGAATAAAAATAGATTCTTGAATAATTTTGGTTGTGAGATTAATATTAAATAAATTAGGGAAATTTAGAGAATTTATAAGAGCTAATTTAAATTAGAAGTACAATTTGAATAATTAATTGTTAGCAATCATTTAGAAATAATTAGTGATTATCTGATCGGGAATTAGGGATTCAATAATTCATTTATAAAAAGAGAGATTATTAGGAATAAATAGAATTAAATACAGAGGCTGATATTTATTATTGGATTATTACTATTAATCGGATTGAATTACATTATTTTAGACTAAAGCTTAAATTAGTACAAAATAGCTGATCTAGGTTTTAGAAGGTGAAATGTCGGGCATAATAAAGTGAGTTTTTTTTGTTATAGAGAATCAGAGACGTGGAGCCAGGTGAAGTATCGTACCGCAGAGCCCAGGCAAGTTTACTAATTCGTACTCCATTGTTCGGGGTATTTATATTTTTAAGTATGCTGATTAAATTTTCGATTTACAAAACCAAGTATTCTTTCGAGTGATTTATACCAGATTTTTTATTCATGCAATTTACATTCATATATATTATTGCTGAGCCGTTATCCAGACATATTATATCACGAGGTGTTCAAATTTATTTCATGAGTTGGTCCATATTGTTGGAACGTTTATTGAGATACTTCATTCGAGTTTATATTTAATAGTGGGGATATATATATATATATATATATAGTAAGTTATGTATACTGATATGGATCACCTCATTTCGATTCCATAATCAGAACAGTTTTTCATAATATTTCCTCTACTCATTCGAGAGGAAAACTAAATTATTGATATTTATCGTTCATTGCTTATGAAGGCAAAAGTGACCGGAGTAACGCACCGGCCCAACTGAGTAGTATTTAGGGTGTGTTCGAAACTTCGGCTCATCCTTCTATCGATAGAAAACGAGTAGTGATAATGGATTGATCATCCATTACTTGAGTAGGCGTTCTGAGCAGAAATCCAATTGACATCCTATCAGTTAATAGATGCCTTTGTGGTTCTGTTAACTAGGGTGTTGATGTGAGCAGTTGTTATATTATATTATTTCAAATAAAATGAGTAGTTCTGAGGAGTTATTAAATTTATTTTCGAGTAGTATTTCGAGAAATTATTGAGATATATTGGAGTAGTATTTCGAGATTTATAAGAATTTCTGAGTTGATCTCTTTTCAAATGTATTTATACTCATATAAGAGGATAACTCTTATAGAGTAGTAAAAACATATTTTGAGTGGGTTGTTGTTATATTATATGATATCTGTATATACTTGCTGAGCATTTTTTGGCTCATTCTTGCTATTTAAATATTATTAATCAGCGGCATCTAAAGACGGTTCTAGCATGGCGAACCGTGGCAAAGGGAAGGAGAAGGGCTATTAAATTCCATCCATTAGCCTTATAATATCGAAGGAGGTTACAAGATGGAAAGAAGTTGTTTAATGCTTTATTATTGAGTGTTTTGTATTCTGTAATAATGTTTCAGAGATTCTGGGAGGTGAGTTTGTATTGTAATAACTTTTGTATTTTGAGTGCTTGTTCTAAGACTATAACCTGTGGAATAAAAGATGGAGTTGTTAAGAATATTGTTGTAGATTATATTATGAGCAAGTGATTGATTATTCCGCAATAGGTGTAATGACCTGGATTCCTGTAAGGGATTTGGGGGCGTTACAAAAATGAAATATCTTATTATTTTAATATATTTATATTCATATTATAATAATTATTAATATATTCAGAATTAAAAAATTAGCTGGTCAACATCTCTTTGACCGCTTAGTGACCGCTTAAAGCGTTTAATAGCCGCCTAATCCGCTTAATAGGCTGCTTAATCACCTGATTATTACAAAATCGAAGTGTTTTATGGTCCAATTCAATCTAAGCATTCGCCTAGAAAACCGCTTAATCCGTTTTTTAGAACACTGATTAATAGTGTAAACAAGAATAAGATATCATTAGAGATGGTTCAAGTTGTTACATATTAGTTGTGATTGATGGTCTAGTTATTGGAATATTTGGCTTAAATAAATGTAACCAACCATTTGTACTTTTTTTTTATTTTCTTTGAAGTGATGATATTAAGTTTGTAGTTTTATTTTGGATTTGGCATTTTTGTTTTTGTTTTTGTTAATTTTTAATTGTATTTGTGTAGATTTTAGGAATATTGAGTGTAAAAAAATGGCAGGAAAATAATTATATTATGAATTTTAAAAGTTTATCACCTAGAGAGTGGTATTTAAAGTGCTATTGAAATTACATAAATAATAAATTGAACTTATGATTTGCATAGCATATACAGGAGTGGTGCACTTAGAAAACACTAATTACTTGCATAGTGCTTTAAGAAGCATTATCCAAGTTACTTACTTTGGTAGGAAACTTATATTGGCAACTGAGTAGTGGTTGAATATTGTCGTTGAAAATTTTTAACGGTATTTAAAATGCTATTGAAAATTTTTATAATAGTAGTGATCTACTAAGATTTTCAATCAAATTAATTTTTTATATTTTGAAAATTTGGGAATATTACTAAATTATATATATCTTGATATCCGTACGGTTCGGTCAAAGCTCGAGCTCGGATCGAGGTCGGCTCGGCTCGAGGTTGTTCGTGAACAACTGGAGTTCGGTTCGGTCAAAGCTCAGTTCGGTTCGTTAAGAAATCAACTCGGTTCGTTAAGATCAAAGCTCGGTTCGGTTCATTAAGGTCAAAGTTCGGCTCATTTCGATCAAAACTCGACTCGGCTCGATTCGTGAACAACCCTTTTGAATGAAAAAGGACATAATAAATTAAACATATAGCTAGTATAACATACATAAAAGCCACTAATCTTTTTGTCAGTAACTTACATTGATGATTGAATAGCGACTGAATATCTTTCTGTCAGTAACAGCGATAATTGATCCTCAACAATAGTCACAAATTTTGTGATCGTGACTAAGCCACGAATTTTACGTTCATTTATAAATGTGATCGATGTTAGACCACTTTCCTTGTAGTACACTAATATAATTTTTAAAAGCTCTTGGAATCAGATTTCAAAAAAAAAAAAAGCCTTTGTATCCTTTTTATTTAAAACAAGTATCGTATTTGATAAATAATTTACAAACTAAGAAATGTGTAAATATGTTAAATTCACCAAGTACTTGTGTATAAAATAGATAAAACTATTTTAAAATGAGCTCTGCTTCTAGTTGTAGTAAATAGGGGTGTTCAAATAATCCGTTAAACCGTGAATCCGGACCGGACCACAACAATCCGAACCAACAAAAACCGAATCAGTAAAAACCGTTATTAGTGGTTCGGTTAACCGGACCGTTTATACATAAATGGTTTGGTTATGGTTTTCAATATTTTAAAACCGGTTAAACCAAACCGGACCGTTATATAACAATACGTTAAAAATTCTAGTAGATAGTTATAAGTTAAGATTATAATTTATAGTATTTAATGTATATATGTATGTATAATAAAATGATTAAAATCTTAAATTATTTAATAAATATAAAATATTGAGTTAATTGTCAATATGTTCTACACTAAATTAATTCGTTTACTATTTAAATAAATTCAATTGAGTTATATAAACGTAATATGTAAATAGTAGACGAAACATTGATAAACATATATTGTAATACATATATGTAGTGTATAATATTAATGTGTATTAAATTTACTTTATATTTATTTAAATCAAAATTTCATTTTAAGTTTAACTAAAATTAAAAAAATGTTATAAAGTTCAAACCGTGGTTCGAAACCAAACCAATCCGTTTTTCTATGGTCTGGTTTGGTTCGGTCTTGGCATCTAACTGGTCTGGTTTGGTTTTGTTTTCTAAAAAACCGTTTATAATGGTTTGGTTCGAAAAAAACATGAATCTGGACCAAACCAATCCGTGAACACCTCTAGTAGTAAAAGACAAAACGACGTCTGCCCTTGTGCGGAGGCCAAAATAGATGAGGTGGCATGGTGACGTAAATAAAAATGAATGTACATGGATAGAACGCGTGCACGACCTGTGGGCGTCCACGTATTACTAGTGGACAACATTTGCATGTGACAGATTCCATCCAATAATGCATATGATTTTAAAATAATAATAATAATGCACGCCCATTGAATTTTTCACTTAAAATTCAAACTTATCCTATAAATAAAATCTAAAGAAACCCCACTTACCGGTTACCACTATTTTATAAATATCTCTCATTTTGTATAGAGACAGGGGTAGCAGCTAGCTAGCCAAGAGAAGTTGTAAAATGATGAATGAACAAGCAGGTCAGAGCGGAGAAGAGAGCAGCAACAACAACAACAGGTCTGCTGGTGAAACGTCGGGCGGTGAGAGGCAGAATGGATCGGGTCAGACTGGCAGGTCAAGGTTGCTGGATAAACCAGTGCAGCCGCCAAGGAGAGGAACTGTGCTCAAATCAATTTTATGTAAGCCTGTGAAATAAAATAACAAGTCATATATGTTGACAGTTTGTCATGGCTACTGATGATTCCCGTACATATGTTATACGTTTTACTACGATATTATTCTATGTTGCTGGTGAGTCGGGCTTCATTCCATGGCTGTGGGAATGATGATGGAAATTATTAAAGAAGAGTACGAGGATCGGAGGTGTTTGATGTACGTGTGGTTTATGCATGATCAGGAGTCAGTGCAAGGGTGTTGGTGCAGGAATATTGATGATTGGGGTGAATTTGTAGGGGCAGGGTTGCAGATCCTTTTTGCTTCCTGGTTATCTATTTTTAATTAACGGTATATATATGCTTGATTTTTAAGTTTTTGTTGTTTCCTAATGTTGATTCGCAGTACTGGGCAATTGTAGGGTTAATCCTAGATTCTCCTTGTTCTGTCGCTGAATTCCCGGTGATGCTCTAGGTCTAAATTGTCATGTGGACTTCCCTAATCAAAATAAATTATATCAAATATTAATTTCCGTGTAAATTTAAAATTTTCCATTTGAATTCCAATTTCAGATGGATGCTTGATTGTCATGTTAATTTTATGATGTATGGTGGCCGGGCTTGCCTATTAGCCTTAGGTCTTGATTTAGTAAAGCAATCTGCATGTGTGTTATTTGAGCTATGGTTGCTCCTTCAATGAAGATTATCTTTCTTTAAAAAAAAAAAAACATTTTAGGGAATTTATCTAGACGGCCGCCTTTGTCGACACTGACAAATTTGCAGGACCACATTTTTTTGGTAAGTCCTGATCAAATACATCTATAACCTTTAATAAGCAAAATCATTAAATTTTATTTGCATATATTTTGATTCCATCCCTAATATTTTATCTTTTTTATAATTATGATTTTATGTTATTTTTTTAGTAAGTAATAAAAATAGAAATTCTATTATAATTAAAAAAATTATTTAATTTTTTTTATTACAATTTAGAATAAAAAGAAAATATAGTTTAACTACTAGAATCCGATCTCCCCTACATTTCTATGTTATTTTTTTTAAAAAAAAATCCATACAAATAAATTTCTATTATAATTATACTTCTTATGTTATTTGCAATTTTTTATATCATAAGTTAGAATAAAAGTAGGTTATTATACGTTCTTAAAAAGATTTTTTAATGAGAACACGGAGAACGTATTTCCTCTCCGTATTTCCATGCGCTTCTAGACAACAATCTAAGTTTATATAATGTTGATTGTATACATTTTTTACAAGCTTATAACCAGTGCAACCTTATTTTCCTTTTTTTAATGTCTATAAATATAATTAATTTATTAATATTTATTTGTTATTAGTTTACATATCAAACTATTGTTAAAAAATTAATATATATATATATATAAGATTTCACACATTCAATTTACTATGTGTTTTATTTAAAATTTTAAAAACTTGATTTGGATGATTTTATCGCCTACATGAAATTAACAGAATATAATCTTTAATTTAGTGATGATTTAACATTTATTTTCCAATTAAAATTACCATGAAACAAAAGAGAGAGAAGAAATTGACAATTTTTTACGTTGGAAATTATATTCGATTTAGGAAAATTACTTATATTTCGTTTTGACTATCAAAATATGCTTCTTATTATTTAGTGTATGAGGATTTTGTCCATATTTTGGTAGTCGGTTGTATGGTCCTCGGTACGACAAAGTAAATAAGAACCAACATTGGATCTAGTATAAAATATAAATTATATTTTAACATGTAAACTAAAAAGTGTATTTATATTAAAATACAAAAAATTGAATGTCAATAATTTAAATCATGATAATTAGGTTTTTTGTACTGAATAGGATTATCAATGTAAGTCATGTAGACTGAATATGATTAATGTAAAATTCATAATTATATTTAATATTGAGATTCTGAGTGCTTTCGTATGGATAATAATTTTTAAATCATAAATAAATTAAAGATAATTTTATGAGTTTTGTGTGTACTGTAAAATCATCTAAATCTGATTTCTAGATCTCGACTTAGAGTCCAAAGAGTAAATATGAACTTTTTTAAATAATAGTAAATAAAATAAATAAAACTAAATTCTAATACGACATTTTTAACTATATCATTTTCAAATTATATATTTTTTTAAAATTCAATTCTAATACAACCTTTTTCATTTATAACCTTTTCAGATTATAATTTTTTTAAAAATGATATAATCTTGATCGCCTATTTTTAAATTATTAGATTCGATCGTTGTGATTATTTTGACGGTACAGTGACCAAACCAAAATTATAAATAAATTTATTTTATGCTTATTATATATAAGAATATAATTAATAAGGTAGTTTTTTTATAACTTTATAACGTAATTTTATAAAGTATTTATTATATTCTGAATTTTTAATTTTACATTACATAATGATGAGATATATTTGTTTCATTGTATTTGGAAATAAATAAAGTATTGTTAGAATACAATATAAGATCCTGTAAAATACCTTCCTCTAATGCCTTAAAGTTTTAGATGAGCAGGGTTCTCAACATGATATTAGAGCTCAGGCGTAGAGGTCTCAAGTTCGACTCTCTGCGACCCCCAATATTCTCATAATTATTATGGACACGAAAAGAAATTATCGCTCCAAAGATGGGCGTCCGTGATCCACTCTCGATCAAAACAAAATGGGCTTTCGAGTGAGGGGGAGTGTTAGAATACAATATAAGATCATGTAAAGTGCCTTCACTAAAAGAAAACCCGGTTAAATATGACCAAACAATTCGACCGCGGCTAAATTCGACCGTATTCGGTTGACCAATATCGAGCACGGCTAAACTCGACTGAATTAATTCGACCGCGCCTAATTTTGACCATTTTCAGTCGAATTTATATTCAGTCGAATTAGTACGGTCGAATTTAGCGATAAATTCAACAGTTTTTAGCATTCGGTCAAATTTAGCCTCCCCAAAAAAAGGAGGGAAAAGTCCCGCCATATTTTTTTTGGGGTGCTACTAAATTCGACCGTATTCGATCGAATTGGAACTGAGCGAAAAAATTCCCGCCTATGTTTTCAAAAATTCAGTTGAAAGAGGGAAAATTGCCACCCAAAATAAGAGTAGAATGTTCAAAATCATTTTCGACTATGTAAAGCATAATGTAATGTAATATGTAATAGAGGACATATATAACTCAACTAGGATAAAAGATAAATAATATTAACTCTATACAGGGATCGTGAAATTTGAAGAATAGGCATCAACAAGGATCAAGTCGCTGAAAGAAGTTCATTAACATGATCAAGCCTTAGTGACAGAATAAGATGTACAGATGATAGTTGAAGGGCCAAAAGATTCCATGTATTCAAATTAATTTAAGATACTGCTGTAGGTTAATCAATTGGAAAGTAACGAAGGTGTGAAGATCAAGATCAGTGCTAGTCACTTGTGAACCAGACCAGTGCACTAAGTGTCAGCACACACGAGAAGGATCAACACATTAATTTATTCAGAAAGAATATTGATAAAGCAGATTGATGATCAAGGACAGACAGAATATTTCAAGAAGAGAGAAGCCCAAAAGAACAGCCAAAAATAGTAATACTATGCATGATTACTATGCACGGTTACTATGCAAATAGTGGTACTTTGCAAATAGTGGTATTGTGCAAATAATGGTTGGTGGGGCCTACAGTGGTAGGTGGTGAATAGTGCTACTATTCATATAGTGGCCGGTGGGGCCCACAGGAGTTGTGGGAATAGTACAGCATAGTGACTTTCTGTAGCCTATAAATAGGCCTGTTGTATTTCATTTCAAAACACACCTCAAAACACAACTTTATCTTCTCTCTCTCTCTTATAACTTCTCGTAAGTTGTTAGATTGTCCATCTAGTAGGGAAGCCGGCTTAGCCTGCTTTCTGGAAGTGTCGGGTAGAAGGTTCTCGTGCCTAAACTATCCTAGGAGTGTTTGATTTTGTAGCTGATCCATAGGATTAGATTTTGTATCAAACCTCCGGGTTTTATCTATTCAAAGATATTTCTCAAATAGTAGTGTTATTTTGATTCAGTATTTTTGATCCAATCTGAAATTCTTGTTGGTTCTTCCTGAGAAGTGGGATTTAAAGGCCACTACCATCAGAGACAATTATGATCTGGAAGACATGTCTTTTGATGAAATCTATGGAATGCTCAAGACTCATGAGCTTGAGATGGAACGAAGAAGCAAGAGGCATGGAGGCAAGTCCAAGTCAATTGCTCTTAAAGGTGAGGAGAAAACTTCTAAAGAAGTTGCTGTGAAAAAATAGTCAATCCAATGGAAAGGCTCTTATTACAAAGTCTAATACTGAGTCATCAAACTCTGATAATGACTCAAACTCTGACAATCTCACAGACTCTGATGATGATGGCAGTGATGCTGAAATGATACAACTTGCAACCCTGATGGTAAAAAGCTTCAAGAAGATGGCTTACAGGAACTTCAGGAAGGGAAAGAAGTTCACACGAAGAGATTCAAATTCCGAAAAGAAGAATTTCAGAAAAGCTGAGGGAAAAGAAGGCAGGTCTGGGAAAGTGGACAAGTCCAAGATCAAATGCTATAATTGTGGTGAGAAAGGACATTTTGCACCTGAGTGCAAGAAAGCAAAATCTGATAAAGGTCAAGATTACATCACAAAGAAGAAGGACTGGGCTGACACTTCAGACTCTAAAGATGAGGTGAACTATGCCTTGATGGCAAATGCTGATAATATCTCTGAAGCTACTGAGACCAAGGTACCTCACTCTACTCTAGCTTTTGATACTACTGATATATCTGAGTTAAGGCTCTTTCTTAAAAACTTGCATGTTAGCTACAGAGATCAGACTTTAGAAAATGAATGAATAAAATCTGAAAGTCTAAACCTTAGAAAGAGAAATGACTATCTAGAATTAGAATTAGTCCAGATGTTAAAAATTCAGAAAGAGAGAGATGATGCTATTATTGTTAAAACTGAATTATTGAAAAAGATGCTTATCTTGAATCTGAACTTGCTAAAGAAAGAAACATTATTAAAACTTAGACTAACTCTGGTAAAACTACTCAGAGTATCTTAGAGAATGGTTGTTCGAAACAAAGTCTAGGTTACAATAATAAAAAGAAAATTGTCAACCTAGAAGCTAAGACCTCTAAACCTGTATTTACTGAAAGGGCTGCAAAGCCCAAAATTAATCCTGTGAGGTTTGTACCAAAATCTGTCAAGCCTAAATCTAAAAATGAGGAAGGCTCCAAACTAGAAGTTAAGAAAAACTTAAAATCTGACAAACCAAAACAGGATGAAGTCAAATCAGTAAATATTTACTTAATGTCTCAGCTTAAACAAAAGCTGAAGGAGATAAAAAGAGTGAACAAGGTAAAAGAATCTAGGAAAAACAGAAATGGAAAGGTAGGCATCAATAAAAGCAATAACTATATGCCTATTCCCAATGCTCCTAGGAGGAAATGTCACAACTGTGGAAATCCTAACCATCTTTCTACTTTTTGCAGGAAGAATAAAAATATAAACTTTATACCTCCTAAGTCAGGAGTTAAGAGTGGTTCAGTTAAGTTTAAGCCACAGAATCATTGTTTTCACTGTGGCAGTATTTGGCATTCTATTTATACATGCAAAAAGTATCATAATTTGTATTATGATTATTATGAACTTAAACCCTCTTTGGATAAATTCAAGATTGATACTACATGTATAAATTCTGATAAAAAGAATGTTAGCACAAAATCTGATAAGACTTCTACTGCAAAAGCTAACAAACTTAATAAAGCTAAAGGATACAAGCAAGTCTGGGTCCTTAAAACTAATCATTAGTGGTTTTTGTGATTGCAGGGTAACAGGAAAAATATCCTTGTTCTAGATAGTGGATGCTCAGGACACATGACTGGAAATAAAGCCCTGCTATCAGAATTTGTGAAGAAAACTGGCCTAAATGTTTCTTATGGAGATGGCAACATCGGAAGGACTCTAGGATATGGCAATATCAATCTTGGGAATGTCATCATTTAAGCTGTAGCTCTAGTCTCAGGACTCAAACATAATCTACCGGGAAAGTTGTTATGAAGGGATACAGGCATGGTAACATTTATGAAGCCAAGCTTTCAACAAACTCTGAAGGCTCTGCAATCTTTCTACTGAGTAGAGCATCAATTGAAGAAAGCTGGAACTGGCACAAGAGACTTTCTCATCTGAATTTCAACAGCATTAATGAGCTAGTGAAGAAAGATCTTGTGAGAGGATTGGCCAAATCAGTTTTTACTCCAGATGGCCTATGTGACTCATGTCAGAAGGCAAAATAAAGGAAAACTTCATTCAAAAGTAAGACTGAATCCTCAATTCTTGAGCAATATCACTTATTGCATGTTGATTTATTTGGTCCAGTAAATATAATGTTTATTGGAAAAAAAAAAGATATGCGTTGGTTATTATTGATGAATACACCAGATATACATGGGTGTATTTCATGCACAAGAAAGAAGAAACTGCATCAATCTTAACAGAGCATATCAGACAACTGGACAAAGGATCTAAGCATACAGTGAAAATCATAAGAAGTGATAATGGCACTGAGTTCAAGAATGCAGCCATGGAAGAATATATTGTAAAGAAAAGGGAATAAAGCAAGAATTCTCTGCACCTGGAACTCCACAACAAAATGGAGTAGTAGAGAGAAAGAACAGGACTCTCATAGAAGCTGCAAGGACCATACTTGATGAAGCAAAGTTGCCAACTTACTTCTGGGCTGAAGCTGTGCAAGCTGCTTGTTTCACACAGAATGCTACACTCATAAACAAGCATGGTAAAACACCATATGAGATGGTGAAAAATAAGAAGCCGAACCTGAAGTACTTTCATGTGTTTGGATGTAATTGTTTTGTTCTGAAGACTCATCCAGAACAGCTTTCCAAATTTTATTTAAAAGCTGATGAAGGAATTTTTGTTGGATACCCACTATCCACAAAAGCATTCAAAGTCTGTAATCTGAGAACAAAAGTGGTCATGGAATCTATCCATGTCTCTTTTGATGATAAGAAGATAACAGGAATTGAAGATTTTGATGAACATGACCAGCTTAGATTTGAGAATGAAGAAATAAATGTTGATCTACAAAATTCTGATACTCTTTCAGTCAATATTGTTCAATTTATACAAGTAGATGTGACTGCAGCACATGTTGAGGGGGAGCAAGTGAACGATGAAAATGAACCCCAATCAAGTGAAGAAACATCAAAGAATGCATCTGCTGCTAATGATTCATTAAACTCTGATTCAGTAGACTCTGAAAGCAATAGCTCAGGGGGAGCAAACAATGATTTTAGAACTACTAGTCACCACACTCAACACAATTATGAACTTGGGAAATCATCAAGATCAAATCTGCCGAGACAAAGGGTATGGAGTAGAGCGCATCCCTTTGAACAGATCATTGGTGAACCGGACATGGGTGTACAAACTAGAAGAGCAACACAGAATGAATGCAATTTCGCAGGATTTTTATCTCAAATTGAACCTAAAAAGGTTGATGAAGCTCTTGATGATCCAGATTGGGTAACTGCAATGCAGGAAGAACTCAATCAGTTCGAAAGGCAGAAAGTATGGAAGCTAGTGCCAAGATCAAAAGATAAATCTGTAATTGGTACTAGATGGGTGTTTAGGAATAAACTGGATGAAAATGGTATTGTTACGAGGAACAAGGCTCGATTGGTAGCAAAGGGTTACTCTCAAGAAGAAGGAATTGATTATGATGAAACCTATGCTCCAGTTGCAAGGCTTGAAGCAATCAGGATGTTCTTAGCATTTGCTGCACACTCCAACTTTAAGGTTTTTCGGATGGATGTGAAGAGTGCATTTTTTAACGGAGATCTAGAAGAAGAAGTCTATGTTGGGTTCGAAGACAAGGAATTTGAAGGTTTTGTGTACTTTCTCTTCAAAGCTCTCTATGGTCTCAAGCAACCCCTTCGAACATGGTATGATACTCTCTCCAAGTTCTTTCTTGAAAATGGTTTTACAAGAGGTATCATCGACAAAACTCTTTTTCACAAAAAGCATAAAAATGATATAACTCTGGTGCAAGTATATGTGGATGATATAATATTTGGTTCTACTAATGATTTGCTATGCAAGAGATTTGCTAAGCTAATGCATAGTAAGTACGAGATGAGCATGATGGGTGAGTTGTCCTTCTTCCTTGGACTTCAAGTTGTTCAGAAGCCTGATGGTATTTTTATCTGCCAGTCAAAATACATAAAGGATCTTCTAAAGAAGTATGGAATGGAAGAAGCAGCTACTGCCAAGAGCCCGATGCCAACTGCTGTCAAGCTTGATCAAGACAAATCTGGTAAGTCAGTTGACATCGCGAAGTATCGAGGTATGATTGGCTCTCTCTTGTACTTAACTGCTAGTGGACCAGATATTATGTTCGCAACTTGTTTATGTGCTAGATTCCAGGCTAACCCTAAAGAGTCACATCTTATAGCTGTTAAACGTATTTTCAAATACCTTAAGGGAACCCCCAATCTTGGAATTTGGTACCCTAAAGGAACAGGTTTTGATCTAGTTGGCTATACAGATTTTGACTTCGCAGGTTGTAAGATTGATCAGAAAAGTACTTCTGGAAGCTATCAGTATCTAGGAAGAAGGTTGGTATCTTGGTGCAGCAAGAAGCAACACTCAGTATCTACCTCGACAGCTGAAGCAGAATACATTACGGCAGGTAGTTGTTGTGCTCAAATCCTGTGGATGAGGAATCAACTTCAGGACTATGGACTCATGTTGGATAAAATTCCAATTCTATGCGACAACATGAGTGCCATTGCCATTGCCAACAATCCAGTTCAACATACCAGGACTAAGCACATTGATATAAGGTATCATTTTTTACGAGAGCATATACACACAATTGCTGAAAATTTCAAGCTTTGACCGGAAAGATCTCACAATCTAGCTGGTGGTTTTTAGAGCGGATTTCATATTCGTGTTATACGCATCATCCTTTATAAAAACTAACCCTTGTTAAATTTCCTCAAAAGTTTTGAAAATGGAATTGCAGGGAAGCTTTTTAATTGCTAAAGTTAATCATATTTCTATTCAGCAAATCGAAACCATTCTTGATGAGCAATTTCGGGCTTGGACACAATTTCTGAATGAACATTCATTAATTCGCTATGCTTTAGTTACACCAGTGCAGCTTAACCATGATGCATTGCGTGAACTATATTGCAGTGCGGTTAACACTTCTGGACAGGACGGGTGTGCAATCATTTTCTTATGGAATTCTTGTTTCTGATCCTACACCTGAACAGATTGAAATGTTCTTTCGTTTTATAAGGTACCAAGATGGCAAATTCAATACTGGTAATCTTTCTAGAACGTTTCTAACCCAGTACTGGAATTTCTTCTTTCACACTCTTAACCATGTTTTTTCCTCAGATAGAACAAATCAAGATCGAATACCTGAATTTATTCAAAAAATAGGGTATGCGGTCGCCAATAATTTGAGGATTAATTTTGGAAAAATAGTGCTTGGTCAAATCATTTTAAAGATGAAACACTTGGGAAGAAGAGATGTTCGGACTCAAAATGTCAAATGTCTATATCCAAGGTTTCTACATCTAATATTAAATGATTTTTTGAATGATGAAGACAGGGTACGCTTGGAAAATGGTCGAAAGGTTGAATGTTCTTACATGAAGATGAATGTAATTAATTACATAAGCAAAAAGAACTACACGGATGTGCCTACAGTCCTAACTGAATATCTAAAGACTGTCCCACTTCCGTTGTTACCAAGACCAGTGAGAGCAGGTATACGACAAGATAATATTTCAATCCCTGCTATTCCAACCTCTGTATTCCCTGTTGTGTCACAGGAAATACAGTTTCTACAGCCCCTAGTGGCCATCTTACCCAACCAAGAGTAGGAAATCCCATCGACTCTAATACAGGTCGAAGAGCCCATTCTAAAAATGCAAACACAAACACAACAAACTCCTACACCTCAATTGTCACTTAAACGACCAGCCATCAACACTTTTGAGGGAGATAGTGCCTCAGCAGCACCACATAAGGAGTTAGTTACATCAGCAGCTCTACCTCATTCTAAAAGAAGTAAACCAAATGAACCTGAGGTAACTGCAACTGTTATTGAAACAATTCTTCCTTGTCAAATGAATGAAAATGTAAATAAGGTTGAATTGACGGGAGCAACTATCTTGAGTTCTATTTCATGGAACATAAGAGTGGTTGATGATCTTTCTAAAGATCAAATGCCTTCACAGGCATCCGAGGTGGAATTACCTACCTCAATAACTGCTGGTGAATCTTCCATTTTACGGAAAAATCCATCGATAGGTGGTTCTTTTATGAACCAAGTGTCTTCACAGACAATCGAGGGAAACTTGGGTTTTGTGCCATTTAATCGATTCAAGTTTAACCTCCCAGAGGGAAAATCTCTGGATCTCTTTCGAGATTTACCACTCTTTACCAATGGTCGGCAACTCGCTTCACGCAAGGAAGGAAGCTCACGAACTTTCATTGCACCATCCGTGACCTCTGAAAAAGGGGCTAGGATGATTTCATTTGCAGGTACACATATCGGTGGAAGCTCTAGAGGAGAGTTGAAGGAAACACGAACAGAACATGTAAGTGTAACCCAAACCACTAAATCGAGTGATTATAGAGTGTTGAGTGAAACACCTGCAGAACGTACGAGTGAGCAACCTACTCAACCACATGCACCTGTAACCAGAAAGGAATACAGCAGACTCCTTACACGGGTCCAAATAATGGAGAAAGAGTTGCCAAATATCTGTAAGTCCATTGCAGAAATCAAAAATTTGCAACTTATTCAACATGATGTATTCCTGGTTCAATTGAATACCATAGCAACCCAGTTAAATGATGCAATCAACTCCTTGGTAAATCCATCTTCGTCTAATTTACCAACTCCACATCCTACTACTCTGGAGGATAACCCAACTGAGGGGGAGAAGGTGGATGACCAAGAAAAATCTACTAGGCGTAAGGGCAAGGAAAAGGTTGTTGACACAGAATTAACTTTATTTTGGGAAAGGAAAAGCTAATGGGAGTATTAGTGCTATGTGGAAAGAAAGCAAAGGCAAACTTGAAGATTTGTTCAGTCTAAAGAAACAATTGTCTTGCATTTGGTTAATTTTAGAAATCTGGAAAATGTATATATATGATCCAGAATGCACTTTAATATTATTTATCTTTGAACTTTATTTTTTATTGTATCAGTTGAGTTATCCTCTAGGAATTTGCTTGTCAAACCCTAAAAATCAAATAGGGGGAGATTGTAAAGCATAATGTAATGTAATATGTAATAGAGGACATATATAACTCAACTAGGATAAAAGACAAATAATATTAACTCTATATAGGGATCGTGAAATTTGAAGAACAGGCATCAACAAGGATCAAGTCGCTGAAAGAAGTTCATAAACATGATCAAGCCTCAGTGATAGAATAAGATTTATAGATGATTCAGTTGAAGGGCCAAAAGATTCCATGTATTCAAATTAATTGAAGATACTGCTGCAGGTTAATCAATTGGAAAGTAATGAAGGTGTGAAGATCAAGATCAGTGCTAGTCACTTGTGAACCAGACCAGTGCACTAAGTGTCAGCATCCACAAGAAGGATCAACACATTAATTTATTCAGAAAGAATATTGATAAAGCAGATTGACGATCAAGGACAGACAGAATATTTCAAGAAGAGAGAAGCCCAAAAGAAGCAGCCAAAAATAGTAATACTATGCAAAGTTACTATCCACGATTACTATGCAAGGTTACTATGCAAATAGTCGTACTGTGCAAATAGTGGCTGGTGGGGCCCATAGTGGTAGGTGATGAATAGTGCTACTATTCATATAGTGGCTGGTGGGGCCCACAGGAGTTGTTGAAATAGTACAACATAGTGACTTTCTGTAGCCTATAAATAGGCCTGTTATATTTCATTTCAAAACACACCTCAACACACAACTTTCTCTTCTCTCTCTTATATCTTCTCTTTGTAAGCTGCTAGATAGTCCATCTAGTAGGGAAGCCGGCTTAGCCCACTTTCAGGAAGTGTCGGGTAGAAGGTCCTCTTGCCTAAACTATCCTAGGAGTGTTTGATTTTCTAGCTGATCCATAGGATTAGATTGTGTAGCAAACCTCCGGATTTTATCTATTCAAAGATATTTCCCAAACAGTTGTGTTATTTCGATTCAGTATTTTTGATCTCATATCCACATCAAAATCGAAATATTTTTTAAATAACGCATTCAACCCCCCTTCTACGTTATACCGGACCTAACAGACTAAATTCGGTCAAATTTATAAATGTGACTGAATTCGGTAAAATATATTATTTTAAAAATTTTGTAAAAACTTTATTAAATATTTTAATGTTTATGCACATAATGAAAAAATATATGTATATAAACAATGATAATATCATTCATATGTATAAATTTAGTTTGTGTGTAAAACAATTTCATATGATAGGAGAACGTTGAAATTTATTTAGTAGATTGTCTAAATAAATTAAATAAGTATCTAATTAGTTTGAAAAAATTCAAAAAAAATTCTGATGGTATCGGAAAGACATATTGTATATGACCTAATTTTTTAGAAAAAAAATAAAGAGAAAAAAAATCCTTAAATTGCTATAAGAGCGAGATAATTTGATAAAAATGGGATTTAGGGTTTAGATTTAGGGTATGGATTAGGGTTATAACATGTAATTTATTTAAAATATGCTTTAATTAATCCAACCGTACGGATGTTAAGATTTTAATAATTAAAGTGCATATACAAAAAATCAACTAATTTCAATATTTTTTTTTAAGAAATTATAACTCTTTTTTATAAATTTTTACAATAAATTCGACAGAAAACCCTATTTGGTCGAGTTTAGTATTAAAGTCGACCATTTGGAGTCATATTTAGGAGCCTACTAAATTCGACTGATTTTGGTTGCATTTAATATTCGGCCAGAAATAGTCATAATTACGCGCGGGCTTAATTCGACTGAAATAGGTCGAATTTATTAATGTGATTTATTTCGGTCGAGTTTAGCCGTGTTCTTTTATCGACGGATTGCGGTCAAATTTAGTCCTTGTAGTTTTGGCAACCCTACTTCCCCTTCTGTCCAGTAACCGTTCTTTGTGCACACCAATTTTTTCCTATTTCCCCATTTTTTCCTCTATTTTCACTAGTTTTTCCTAATCTTTCACCACATTTCCTTCATGCAAGCATCCTAAATTGTCAAGTAAGTGTAATTTTAGCTCTTAATAATGTCAATATTGTTTTATATTTTAATAATTGTTTTAGAGTAATTATGATAATTTTATATGTGTTCATGTATGAATGAATTTGAGTAGCTTAAATTTCTTGGTAAAAATGATATGATTATTGTTTGTTTACCGTTGTGTTGCCTACAATAGCATGAAAATGAATGAATCATGTTGATTAAACTTGCAATTTTACTTGTTGTTAAACATTATATTGTCAATTCACTTTTATTTATTTAAAATTGCATTTGCCTTATATCAATGTATGCATATTTGTAGATGGCATCCGATCGTAGTTGGATTGGTCGTAATCGGTATAATGAGGCAAAATACTTAACGAAAGAATATAAAATTGGTGTGAGTAGTTTCATTAAATTTGCTATAGATCATCTTGAAGAAGAAGACAACGGGCTTATAAGATGTCCTTATAGAGAATGTAGAAATGCGCACTACAAAAATCCTAGTACCGTGAAAGTTGATTTATATCGACATGGTATTATGCAATGGCATACTAAATGGGATTGTCATGGGGAGGAAGATGTGCCGCACAATAAAGTTGGAACGAGTTATGTTAATACTAGCTACAGAGATGATGATATGTATGATGCACATGACGATGATTTTGAGGATCGTGGGGATTTTGAGGAAGAATCGAATGCAACAACAAAAAAATTTTACAGGATGGTGAAGACTGCTTCTGAACCAATTTATCCAAACAATACCAATTTTACAACATTTGAGTTTGTAATGGAGTTGCTTGAGTGGAAAAACAAGAATAATTGTAGTAACAATGGCTTTGATGAGTTGCTTCAACTCATTGGATTGGTATTGTCCGATGATCATAAATTTTCCGGGAAGTACTACACTGTACGGAAAATGATTAAAGGGTTGAATATGGGGTACGAAAAGATTGATGCCTGCGAGAATGAATGCATGCTATTTTACAAGGAAAATAGCAACAAGACACATTGTGATATATCCGGAAAAGACAGAAACAAAGTGCAAAAAGATCCTAAAAAATATAAGATCCCGCGAAAGATTTTGCAATACTTTCCCATTGCCATGACATTACAACGTTTATTCATGGCAGAGAAGACTGCAAAATGTATGAGATGACACCATGATAGAGTGGTAGTTGAGGGTCAATTAAGTCACCCAGCAGATGGAGATGAATGGAAACAATTTGATCATAGATTTCCAAATTTTTCAAAGGAGATTCGGAATGTTATACTCGGACTCTCTACTGATGGATTTGACCCCTTTCGTGATGCACATTCTAGGGATTATATTGTATGGCCTGTGGTGGTTTTTGTGTACAATCTTCCCCCATCTATGTGTACTAAGGCTCCATATATGTTCATGCCTCTTCTTATTCCCGGGCCGACGGATCCGACAAAAGACTTACATGTTTATCTTAGGCCGTTAATTGATGAATTGAAATTATTGTGGTATACTGGGGTGGAAACATATGACAGGTTCTCACGCACAAATTTTATGATGAAGGCAACACTTATGTGGACAGTTAGTGATTTTTCTGCACTTGCCATGCTTAGTGGGTGGTCTACCAAGGGTAAGTTGGCATGTCCAATTTGCATGGGAGAGGTAAAAGCTAAACAACTAAAGCATGGTGGTAAACCTACTTTCTATGGCACTGCTCGATATTTTCTGGAACCGGATGATCCCCTAAGAAGGAGTACAAGATTTGGAAGTATTGAGACAAGATCTGTGTGTGCTCGACATTCAGGATTAATTGCAAAGACCATGTGTGAGCAGATACAGTTTCCCCCTCCAGGAAAGGCATCAAGGATAAAACCGAAGGATTATGGCGTGACACATAATTGGACTCACCTTACTCCATTTTTTGAGCTTCCATATTGGGAGACACTTAGTCTTCGTCCAAAAGCAAAGTCGAAATTAAATTTCCACCAAAAACGGTCAAATTTAATTTTCGACAGTAAACGGTCGAATTTAAAAGTCGACTGTAAACGGCCGAGTAAGCAAAAGCAACTCAAAACGGTCGAATTTGTAAATTCAACCATAAACGATCGAATGAAGTACTTTGGGCGGACTTTTCAAATATTTTGAAATTTTCAAGTGAAAATTTGGGGTAAATTCGACTAAATTTAGTCGAAAATAATCAATAAAATTTAATTGGTCGAATATATTTGGTCGAATTTAAGCGGTCGAATTTTACTAAATTCGATTGAATTGCTAAATTTGACCAGCATAATTATGACCATGCAGAATTCTGTCGAATTTAGCTAAATTCGACAGAAAAAAACAATCGAGTTTATCTGTTTTTCCTGTAGTGTTTTCTTTAATACCTTAAGGTTTTAGATGAGCTGGTTTCTTAACAACTATAATAATTTTAGATTTTATTGGATAATATTGATAATATTTCACTTAATAATGGACTTGAAAAAAATTAATGATTAATTACATACAAAAAAGTAATTATAATTGTAAAAATATAAATTAATATATTATAATACATTTGATAAAACTTTTAAAAAAATTATATCTTTAATCATTAATACATCCACAAATGATATCATGGTGAAATTTTAGATTTTATTGGATAACTACTCGCAATTTCATCATGATATAATTAATTTATATACATCCACAAATGATATCATGGCGAAATTTCATTTGTGGATGTATATTAATACATGTTGGTTATCATTTTATTATTAAAAAAGTTATCATTACATTGATTACACATCAGCATTTGATAATAATTTTGAATTTTTTTTTTGAAAAATATATCATTTTCCAAGAAAAAATCAACTTTATATTACAACTAAATATTGATTTTATAAACATTTTTGTTTAGTTTCTTCTCCGATAACTACTTGCAATTTTAAAAAATCTTACGTTTAAATCTCTTTTTTTTTTTTTTTTGAAACACGTTTAAATCTCTTTATTTTCATTTTAATTATGGTGTCTACATCGTTTCGGACACATGAGATTTTCAATAACATCTAGTTAACTACTATGCCTTTAATTACAGCACGAAATATGTCGGCTAGATATCCGTTAGAATTGAAACTTTTAGCAAGCCCACCAAATCATGAGCATCAGATTTTCTTCTTCGAAATAATGACAAGATTTTGTTCATGTTATCAACCGTTACATAACGGATACACACTCACCCGGTAATTTAATTCAAATCTCTCAAAAAAAGGAGCATGCACAAAAGCAAAAGCCACTAGATCCCTGGCCACACCTTTCCCTTTTTTACCTTTATACATATACAATTAAATCGTCTACATCGATCACTTACAAGAAATGCCTGTTCTTCACAATTAGTTGAAACTTGAAACTCTCGTTTCTCTATCTTTCTTCACAAAAGGCCATGGGTTCATGCATTAGCAAATTCAATTCCAACACAAAATCCCACGAAGAACAAACTGAAAATATTGTTCAAGACAAGCTTGTCATCTCACAAGCTCCACTTTCTATTAGTACTCCCCCACCTGTTCCGGAAACTCCAAAACCTCCTTATCCTTCTCCATTGTCTCCAACGTCTTCAATTTCAGCTTCGTCGTTTTCTTCGTTTTATTGTGCCACTAGTACTAATAGTACTAGTACTAGCAGTAGCAATGTATCATTGTCATCGTCATCGTCTCTTTCTTCTTCAATCCTTTCTTCTAAGGAAAGGTCGATGTTTTCAAATGACTACTTAAGGTCATGTGTTAAGGAAAATCCACAAGTGATTAAAGGCAAGATCGATAGGTTTCGTGATCAAATAACTCCAAGGCCTAACAAAACTTGTGGTACAAAATTGAGGAATGATATTTCGACACAAGGTAAACCGATCGTTGCATCTCCAAACCAATCCTACAGTAAGCCAAAGAAGAGATCACGCGCAAATTCTCCAAATCTTACGCGACAAAAGAGTTTCAGAAAAGAGCCACCGGAGAGGGCAACTACGCCAAGTAGAATTATTAGGTCACCATCTCCAACACAAAGATTTAACAGTGAAAATTACAACTACAAGGCCACTATGATCAATCAAGCACCAAAATGCAAGCGACAGCCCTACGATTTAAAGGAAAATTCAAGGTTCAATTATAGGGCAGCGGAGAAGGAAAATATTAGACGAATTACTTGTAGTCCGAAAAACGTACCGAGTACATATGTTGGCCTAAATCGGATGAATGAAGAGTTCACTTCTCATCATATTGGAGAAGAGCTACCAGTTGATCATGAGGATATTAATAATCCTCACATTGCTTTGGATTGTTTCATTTTTCTTTGAAGATAGATTATGCATGGGCTATGCATATGTGAGATTAATTAATATGACATTTGATGAATTGCTTGTTTTTATTTGGATTTCCCCTACTCATCTTTCTATGGTATGAGTGTATACTAATAGATAGGCTTGAATGTAGATGAAGTGTATTTAGTATTGTAAAACGACTTGGTTCTGATTTTTTTTGGTATTTAGTCATTTGCGAGAGAGGATTATAGATTGTGAAATTCGATTGTTGGGTTTGATTGCTTAATACTAATAAGAAGTGTTCGTGACAGTGCATGACTGTGTTTTCTCTCTTACAAATCTCAACATTATTAGTTTTGAAAAAGGCTATTTCTTAAGGGCCCTAACTCAGTTCTATCATAAATACTTTTTATTCGTGATACTTTTTATCTCTTGTGCTAAACACCTATGCATTGCATCTGCTACACTATCACCTGAATTCTCTGTTGGCAACCCTATTGGGATCATTACGTATGTAAGGTCTCAATATCATGATTGTCTGGTTAAAGTTGAGGGTAGAAAATTATTTGTGAATTTTTTTTACCTATTTCGATGCGAGACTTTGATGTAATTTTGGAATGGATTGGCTAGAACGGCACAAGGTTACTATTGATAGTCAACGAAAGAGAATAATTTTCGGAAATCCAAATTCACCTGAATTCGAGTTTCAGGGTTCTAAGCCCAGTGGTTTGGGGAAATTTGTAACGGCCATCAAGGCCAAACGGATGCTTGCACGTGAAGGATATTTAGCACATGTGATTGATTCTTCCAAATAACAATCTAAAGTTGAAGATGTTAGTATCATTTGAGAATTTTCCGATGTATTTCTAGACGACTTGGATGGATTACCACCACAATGAGAGGTGGAATTTTCTATTGATTTGCTACATTATGCGTAACTTATTTCTATGGTTCCGTATCGAATGGCTCCATCTGAGTGCAAGAGTTAAAGGAACAATTGCAGGAATTACTTGAGAAGGGTTTCATCAGGCCTAGTGTTTCACATTGAGGATCACCTGTTTTATTTGTGAAGAAGAAAGATGTTATAAGTCACAGAGACATGCCTGTCACTAGTACAAAACTGACCTTATACGTCGCCTCTTATACGTCGGTTCTGGCCATAGGCGACGTATAAAGTAGTTATATACGTCGGTTCCGCATAAAGGCGACGTATAAGGTCAATTTTTAAAATTTTTTACGTCGGTTGAACAAAACGCCGACGTATAAAGTCATATTATACGTCGGTTGAGGAAAAGGCGACGTATAAAATGCTACTTTATAGGTCGGTTGAGAAAAAGGCGACGTATATAATGCTACTTTATATATCGGTTGAGAAAAAGGCGACGTATATAATGCTACTTTATACGTCGGTTGAGGAAAGGCGACGTATATAATACTACTTTATACGTCGGTTGAGGAAAGGCGACGTATATAATACTACTTTATACGTCGCTGTTAATATAACCGACGTATAAAACCTTTAAAAAAATTAAACACATTATTATAAAACATATATATACGTCACATTCTTTTAAATCCGACATATATACTATTTTTAGCAAAATAATACTCAATAATCTAAGTTGTTCCCGAACTCTCTCCACTTCCATCTCTCTTTCTTCTCTCCATCTTTCAATCTCGCACACACACAGACGCACACGAAACACCCGTCATACACACACCCAAAAACTCGCACACAAATCTCCTCCATCTCTTCCTCATCTCCGCTGCTACAAGTCTACAACACAACCGCCACCGTCGGCAACCTATCGACCACGGTGGTGCCTCCATTTTCCGACCGACCAACACCCACAATCCATACATAAAAGTAATCCTCTCATCCTCCCTAATCTATTCACACCATCAATTTCGACAAAATCATCATGAATCCAAATCCCCCTAACTATATATAAACCCTAATTTTTATACCCAATTTGGATAAAATTGATATCAGGTCTAAGAAGCAGAAAAAGAAAGTCAAAAAAAGAGGAGGTGATAGTGGAGGCTGATTTACAAAAGTATGCAATCTCTCCCCATAACTTTACAAAGAGTTCTGTATATTTTATGTGTACTTGGGTTTTGTTTTTCTAATTGTTTGATAATTTGTGTTGGGTGTTCTTGTTTTGATGAATTTGATGCATATGTGAGAATTAGCCATGTTTGGGATTTTTTTCGAGCTTGTGTCGAAAAGTGGAAATTATTGTGTTTTACATGGTTTGATCTTTTTTAATTTGAAGTTGGTATCTTATTAGTAACATTGCAGAATGTCTATAGAATTTAATCAATGATGTTGGGGTTCGGGATTGTATATTTTTTAAATAGTATCATTTTTAAATTTCTCTAAGATCTTCATCAATAACCAAGAGAATTTACTGCTTCCGGAGTCCGTTACTTTGTCAGTCAACTTTTGAATGCCACTTTAGAATTCTGATTGATAGAGACATGTTTGAAGTGATTCTTTAATTTGTTTTTCTTTGACCAATAACATTGACCATTCTTTGTTTTTGGTTATGGGTTTACAGTACTCTCGGCTGTTTTGCTCTGGAAGAACATCCTATCTTACACAATGGTAGTAATTTTTTGTAGCATAAAGAAAAGAAAAATCGGTCTATCCCTTGTCGCAAAATAACAAGAAAAACCTAAGTGTGGTTAATATGTTTAATCTTTATGTATTTATATTATGGGATCATTAACAAGCCTAAGTATGTGTAATGCTATGCATTACCTACATGACCTCTTAACTGATGAAACCTCTAGTTGTAGAGTTTCTATTTGTTTAGTACTTGTAATAGGCATCAAATTGTAACTGTGAGACTGTACTTAAAAGTCAAAGAATAATGCTTGGATGAAGATCCAAGGATCATGCGTCAAGCTTAGAGATAGAGACTTTCAAATAATCACAGTTGGGATTTGAAGAAATGAAGAATTTGCCTAAGTACCACTTCGAGAAGTATGTTTGTTATATTCGAGAAGTCAGGGATTCGATGTCTCAAAAGACATTATTCGATATCTCTGAATGCACTATTCGATATCTCATTCTATATCTCAAAGATTCGATATGTCTACTACTCTATTCGAGAACTCAGAAAGTCAACAAGTCAAAGCATCATTCGAGTTTCCTAGGAGTCAACAAGTCAAGGTTCATTCGATATCTCAAAGACTCAGAAAGCTATTCGATATCTCAGGGATTCGATAAGTTAAATGCTCTATTTGACAACTCAAGGATTCCTGAAGAAAAGAGCTATTCGAGAAGTGATTCGATATGTCAACTTTGCAATATTCGAGAACTTAGAGTTATCTAATCCTAGTTCTTGAACCAATCACTTATCCACTTCTCGAATACATTATTGGAGACAAACTACTGAAGAAATTGTGCAAGTCAGAAACCTGCAGCAAGCTAAAGCACTTTATGGACCACAAACTGTAAAGTACTTTGGAAAGCCTACAAGGAAGCTTAGAGAGATGTACAAGAGACAAAGAGCTAAAGAAGTGGATCTGAACAGAACTTCAAGAAGTCAAATCTGTAGCTGTTTGGATGCTTACTCAAAAAGGATAGACACGCTAGAAAGTAAATTTGTTTAGCTACCTTATTTGTAGTAAGTAGGTTGTATTCATGTTCTATAAGAATACAGCCGCACTTCTCTAGCAGTTAATTTTTTCACATACATATTCAAGATATACATCTTTCTGAGAAAAACGAAGATGAGAATACTACCATTTGTATTCACAGGTTGTAGCAAATATTTATCTAATAAAATATTAGATTAAAGTGATTGTGTCTTGTGTTGTTCATTTTCCGCACCTATATTTCTGCACACACATAACACAAATCTTGCTACGTACATCAACCAGATTCAAGAACAAGAAAAGTTCAAGAATCCATTCACCCCCCCTCTGTATTCTTTTGTGTGTTCAATACTCAACAAAAGATGGGTCGATGAGGCTCTTTATTGACTATCGGGGGTTGAACTAAATCACTGTGAAGAATAAGTACTCACTACCAAGGATTGATAACTTATTTGATCAGCTACAAGGAGTAAAATATTTTTCGAAGATTGATCTGCGTTCAGGCTACCTTCAGTTGAGAGTGAAGGCAAGTAATATCCCTAAGATAGAATTCAGGACTCGTTATGGGTGAAGGCAAGTAATATACCTAAGATAGAATTCAGGACTCGTTATGGACACTACGAATTTCTTGTAATGTCTTTTGGATTGATAAATGCACCATCAGTTTTCATGGACATGATGAACAGAGTATTCAAGATTTTCTTGACAAGTTTGATCGTGTTTATTGATAATATTTTTCTATATTCGAAGTCGATTGAAGAGCAAGATGAGCACTTGCGTGTTGTATCAACAAACAAGATCAACCACAAATAAATACAAATCATCTCCGTGTTCTTCGTGTTTTTAGCAGAATATCCGTATTTTGCTCCGTAATTCCAGCAAACCTCCAAAATATTGTTATACAATATTCTCCAACAATAGTATATTTTCATCGGCTGAAAGTCAAGTTTAACTATTTTTAAAATAAAATTGACAAAATTAGGTGGTTTTGAATTTTTGGCCAATTTTAGCCGATAAGATATGCAATCTACTGTGAAGTAATAAACAATACGCAAGTTTCAATGAAGTATTACTACAATTTTATATGAAATACGCAATCCACAAAAGAGTATTCATTGAATAAGCAACTCACACTTGCGTAATCAGTAAAAAATAAAAATGTGATATGCAACTGGCACTTTTGTATCTCACATATTTTTATATTTAGACTTTTATTAAGTGGGACCAGGTTTTGATAGAAGAAGGTGGCTGACACTGGTTGAATTATGATTTTTTTTTTTTTAAGGGAGTGCAATAACAAAATACCTATATAGATTGAATACGCATTTGGTAATGACAGATATAAATGGCTAGAATTGGCCATTTTTTATGAAACTGCTATTTGCGTGTAACTTTATAGGAAAACAGGTTAAACTTGTCATTTTTTCATTTTCATCTTAAGTAAATATAAATAAATTATCAAAAATATTCATGTTTTTGAATTTTTTGAAATTTTACTATCATCTTACGATATTTGTAAAAATACAAATTAGTCTTATAATTTTATGGAAAAGCAATAGCAATTGATTTTTGTTGCATTTGAGGTTCCGTTACTTGCATCCGGTTATATTTGGGTGCAAAATCGCATTTTTCATAAATAAATTGAAAAAAAAAATAATTCAAAAAACCTCTTAAATTAAATATATAAATTCATGATCGGTCGGGGAAGTAAATTATTACACAACAATTCTTCTAATTGATTCATGATTGTATGAGCACAAGGACGTACAACGTCATCAGTGAGCAGTCTTTTAGGACTCCCACTCCGACTTTCAGTAGGGAACTTCTATATTCATTCCGATTCCTATATTCTTTCCCATTTATAGCCACCACAGCTCTATAAATAGGCCTGGTCACACCCACTAAAGTTTAAAAAAAACAAAAATCATATTTAAAATCGAATCAGCCAGCTGTTAGTGAGGATGATACTCAGCATCATGACAAGTCAGAGAAGGTCAAAGTCAAGTCAACAGAATGTATAGCTGGCAATATGTCTTAGTCTATAAATACTCTTTAGCTAGTCATCATTTCAGTTAGTTACATCTTGTAAAAAAAGTTAGTTACATTCTCTGTAAATACAAACACTAAGACCTGTTGGTTTGTTAATGGAGATTTCATCTTTGCATCTCTTCTGTACTATTTTTGCTATCTAGCTTGCTAATTTGACATGGTATCAGAGCATCATGTAACGATCTGTTATCTTCTTCATTTTCGTTTCCGCCATTGTTGCTGATTCAAGCTTCGTTTTCTTGAGTTTTTCGTCGCTGCTAGATCATTACGATCTTCATTTCGTGAGTTCTTCATCTATAGATCTCATTTCTGTATGTTTTACATCTTCAAATGTGTTAATCTCTCTTTGATTTGTGCTTGTTTTGCATCTATTTGAGAATTTGTATTTATAACTACTCATTTGTCATATTCATCTGCAATGACTGGATCTACATCTACTACTGTTAATACCTCTGTTATTGATCATAATCATCCATATTATATTCATCCATCTGATTCTCCTGGTATGACACTGATTAATTTGGTGTAAATGAGTCAAATTACTCTCAATGGAGTCATTCTATGGAAATTGCTTTATCTTCAAAGATGAAATTAGGGTTTGTTGATGGAACGTGTGTTAAACCTGCTGGTACTGGTATTACTGTTCAGTACTGGACTCGATGTAATCATATGGTTACATCTTGGTTGCTGAACTCTGTTTCTGTGGAGATTCATAATAGTGTTGTCTATCTGAGTTCTGCGAAGTTAATTTCGGACGATCTAGCTGCTAGATATGCATAGAGTAATATGCCTCGAGTGTTCAATCTGCGTAAGGAATTATCTCAATTGACACAAGGAAATTTGTCAATTGCTTCATATTTTACTAAGCACAGAACGCTTGTTGATGAATTATTGTCCTGTTTCTAAGCCTAAATATAGTTGCAACAAGTGTGAGTGTGACATCAATGGCAAGCTTACAGGTTATGAATAATCCACACAACTTACACAATTTCTGATGGGGCTTGGTGATCATTACACAGCCATTCGTGGACAGATTTTGCTAATGAATCTTTTGCCAAACTTAAGTCAATGCTACTCTATGCTTTTACAAGAGGAGAATCAGAGGGAGGTTCAGAATTTGTCTGGTATAAATTCTAATACAATTGCTATGTCTGTGAAACATAATGGTTCAGGGAGAGTGTTTTCCAGAAACAATAACACTAGAGTTTCTTCTACTCCTGGTCAAGCATTTAAAAGAGATTCATCTGTTACTTGTGAATACTGTCAACTCTCTGGACACACAAAGGAGAAGTGCTTCTGTCTTGTTGGATATCCTCCATGGCATAAGTTATATGGGAAACCTAAGCCTAAACCTAAATTTGCTACGACTAAAATCAGCTCAGCAGCTCAAGTTACTACTTCTAATTCTGTGCAATCTGAAGGATCTTCAACTGTTACAGAGACCAAATCCTCTTGCGGTCTCTCTGATGATCAGTATAATCAACTTGTGCAACGTATTCAGAGTTCTATGCAGCTATCTCCTTCTACTGGAACAAATACTACTTCTGATTCATATGCTTTTTGGCCTGGTAACTCTACTGCTAATGCAGTTCAGATTACAGGTACATTTCAACATTCTATTCAATCTGTTTCACCTAATAGTTCAATATTATCTCAACAGTGGATTCTAGATTCAGGAGCTACTGATCATATTACACATATTTTGATAATCTTGATAATCCTGTACCTAGTAATTCAGTATTGTTTCTTCCTAATGGACAACAAGTCACTGTTACTCATATTGGTAATTTGAAATTAAACTCTCATATCACATTATATCAGGTTCTCTGTGTGCCTACTTTTGCTTATAACCTGTTGTCCATTCCTAAACTCTTGAATAATACCACTCACTCTGTCTCTTTTACTGCCACTAATTTCTTACTCCAGGCCCCTACATGGAGGAAGGAGTTAGAGATTGGTAGAGTTCATGAAGGCTTATATCTCTATTTAAATCAGGCTTCATGCTATTCTCAAACAGCTGTTCCTTCTATGTGTAATAATTCTCTTAGTTGTACTTCTATATCTGTTGATATCTGGCATGCTAGACTTGGGCATGTTCCAGATCATGTTTTACAGAAATTCAATGTTCCTTGTACTCAGACTAAAACTTCTGTTTATGAAAGCTGTCATGTAGTTAAACAAACTAGACAGAGTTTTTCAAATAGATCTTCTATTAGTTCTTCTTTATTTGAATTGATTCATGTTGACCTTTGGGTCCATATCATGTAAAAACTCACAACAATTGTTCATATTTCTTAACTATAGTTGAAGATATGTCAAGAACTACTTGGACAATTCTGTTATCAGCAAAATCTCAAGTTTATACTATTCTTAGTCATTTTCTTGTGTATGTGAAGAATCAGTTTCATTCTTCTGTTAAAACTCTACGTTCTGATAATGGTTCTGAATTCTTAAATCAAAATCTTAATACTCTTTTGTCTTCATTAGGCATTGTTCACCAAACCAGTTGTGTGTATACACCACAACAAAATGGTAAGGTTGAACGTAAACATAGACATTTACTCAATTCAGCTAGGGCACTCAGATTTCATGCTCATTTACCCTTACATTTTTGGGGTGATTGTCTCTTAACTGCTACATACCTTATAAATCGAACACCTACACCCATTCTTCATAACAAATCTCCTTATGAGATTTTGTTTCACACACCACCTACTATTGATCATTTAAGGGTGTTTGGTTCACTTTGTTTTGCTACAACACTTCCACAACCTCATGACAAGTTTTCAGCAAGAGCAATTAAAGGGGTATTTCTTGGTTATCCATATGCTAAGAAGGGTTATAAGATTCTGGACTTGGCTACTAAAAAGGTTTTTTATCCAGAGATGTCAAGTTCTATGAACATTTGTTTCCTTTTTCTGAGATTGGTTCTTCTAAGACTTCTTTGTTTTCTGTTTCTCCTACTTGGACAGAGGATCCTTTATCTTTTCCTATTTCAGATGATAATGTGATCACTGAACTTACTTCACCTTCAACTGATAATCCTGGTACTGACTTCAATACAAGTTCACATTCAGGTCCTGATATTTCTCATACTGCTGTTGATTCAGTGCTTCATACTAGTACTGATCCTCAACTTACTACTGATAATACTGATACTGCAATCATATCTGCTCCTATCACTATTCTAGTAGTTTCAACAAGGCCTTCCAGAACCAAATTTCTTCTTGCCAAGTTTCAGGATTTTACTGGGATACCTACCTGTGTTACTATCCCAGCCAATACTTCTTATCATGTATCAAACTTTGTTAGCTATGATCACTTCAATCCATCATATAAAAGATTTCTAGCCTCTGTTTCTAAAATTCCTGAACCTTATGCTTATCATCAAGCTGTTAAGAACAAAGACTGGTGTCATGCTATGGCTATTGAACTAGCTGCATTGGAAGCTAATAATACGTGGGAAGTGGTTCCAGTTCCTCCTAATCAAAATTTGGTTGATTGCAAATGGATTTATAAGGTGAAATACCTTCCTGATGGGTCTGTTGAACGATACAAGGCTCGTTTAGTAGCAAAAGGCTTCACACAAGCTCGTGGTCTCGATTTTTTTGAGACATTTGCTCCTGTGGCAAAAATGACCTCATTTCGAGTTTTACTAGCTCTTACTGCTTGTCAAGGATGGTCTATTGGTCAGTTAGATATCACAAATGCGTTTCTACATGGGGATCTTATGGAAGAAGTGTATATGACTCTTCCTCCTAGCTATTCTCCACCGCTTGAGGTCCTGGAAAAATACCCAGGTCAACGTCTTGCTTGTCGTCTTATTAAATCTTTATATGGGCTACGTCAAGCCCCAAGACAGTGGTTTATCAAGTTGTCTGCAGCCTTGATTAAATATGGTTTTAAACAAGCTCACAGTGATAATAGCATGTTCATTTTACATCATAAGAACAGTATCTCTGTTCTTCTTGTCTATGTCGATGACATGATTTTGGCTGGCAATGATGTTAATCAATTGCAAGCTGTCAAGGTTTTTCTTAGCACTCAGTTTAAGGTTAAAGGCCTTGGTGCTCTCAAATATTTTCTGGGTATTGAAATTGCTAGGTCTGATGCTGGCATTTGCTTAAATCAGCGAAAATATACTTTGGACTTACTAAAGGATACTGGTTGTCTTGACTGTAAACCATCTGCTCTACCTTTGGAGCAAAATCATGCTCTTCTCATAGCTCAGGATGTTGATGATATAGCTGATGTTAGTCTATACAGAAGGATTGTGGGGAGATTGATATATCTCACCATCTCCCGTCCAGACATTGCATACACTGTGCACACTCTTTCTCAATTTTTGGCACACCCAAAACCTGTTCATTTGCAAGCCACTTATAGACTTCTTCGTTACTTAAAAGGCACATGTGGTCAAGGTATTTTCTTTCTGCTAAAAGCTCTCTCACTTTGACAGCATTTTGTGATGCTGATTGGGCTTGCTGTCAACTAACTAGACTTTCTGTCACTGGATATGGGGTTCTTTTGGGTTCCTCCTTAATTAGTTGGCGAAGCAAGAAACAGTCTACTGTCTCTCGATCTTCAGCAGAAGCTGAATATCGAGCTATGGTTGATGTTACCTGTGAAGTTTCTTGGCTTCTTTCCATGTTTTCTGAGTTGCAACTTCTTAAGTTTGCTCCTGTTACACTTTTCTGTGATAATCAATTTGCCATTTACATTGCTTCAAATCCAGTTTTCCATGAGCGTACGAAGCATATTGCTATTGACTGTCATCTTGTGAGAGAAAAACTGCAACAAGGTGTTATTCGTCCTATTCACATTGCTTCTAAACTACAACCTGCTGATATTTTTACCAAATCCCTTTCTGCAGCACAGCTTCAGTTTCTAAGCTCCAAGTTAGGAGTTTGCAATTACTTTTCCCCTCCTAACTTGAGGGGCGATGTTAGTGAGGATGATACTCAGCATCATGACAAGTCAGAGAAGGTCAAAGTCAAGTCAACAGAATGTATAGCTGGTAATATGTCTTAGTCTATAAATGCTCTTTAGCTAGTCATCATTTCAGTTAGTTACATCTTGTAAAAAAAGTTAGTTACATTCTCTGTAAATACAAACACTAAGACCTGTTGGTTTGTTAATGGAGATTTCATCTTTGCATCTCTTCTTTACTATTTTTGCTATCTAGCTTGCTAATTTGACACCAGCAAGTGATCAGTCATAATGGCATGCTTAGATAATAATGATTTTTCATCTGTTTCTTATAATATAAAGATTGGTGGTTCCTATAAAAATTGGTTGATTAGTAATGGTACTTATGCGAGGAACATAACAGTTGAATCCTTGGAGATGCAGAGTAATAACGTAAACCAGTGTTTCAAGGAGATGTTTAAGTTTTCGAAGTGGCTCGTAATTTATGTAACAGTAAGGAATGATGCTGGCCTCACTGATATGCTAAAGATACAAATACATAGGGACGAGATTAAAATGTCCCGCGGTTCCCTTGTGGCATTAATGAAGGGTTCTAATCAGATTTCACAATTACCGACAGAGGGTGGGAAGCAGATTTGTTACGATAGTTCCATTGAAGAGAGTTTCGCGCTGTTGGACAAATGACATTGACGTCCAGTGATGGTTCCGGTGGTGATCTTGTGTTTCCAAATTGAAGCTAACTTTTATATTAAGTGTACAACCCCTTAGCACCAGCGTTCCTCTTGGTTCGGAGGTGGCTCTGGCTGTTTCTTGTCTTCATTCAATTATGAAAGATTGAGATCGGACTAGGGCACAAGCGTCGTAGGTGCTTCTGCTATACTATAGTTATCAGAAGAAGATTATCCTCCTGTCGTGCTTAGTAAAATCATGTAGTATAATATTTTAATTTATGTGTTTAGTTTTTGGTTTATAATATGACTTTATTTCATATAATGTTTGATAGCTATGAAGCAAATGATTCTGTTGATACATGAAATCATTTGGATGATTTTTCTTATTTTGAGTATGGCTTTGTACCACCTTTTTCCAATAGTCCATTTCTGGAAAGTTTGGTTCTAATTAATCTTGAGTTCTTGATTAATATTATTAAGTCTGAATTTTTGTTAGTCGATACTGATTCCTCATACTAACAAGGTTCTGTGGTACCCTCTACTTTCTCTCACATGAGAGTCTACCGCCGGTAAACAATCCTTTCTCCATCTCCGCCAACCTTCCTTCCATTTTCAATCTCCATTCTCCGATCCTCCCCCACTCTTCCTTCCTTTCTCTAGTTTTCAATAAAAACCGAGGCAAAGCCAAACTTCTTAGAATTTATTTCTCAGATCTATCTTGGTTTTGAGTTCGATTCCGAAAATAAAAAATACCTTGAGATTCAATTTCTCCTCCTTAACATCATTCCAAAATTCGGTGTTATTCCGAGGTCGGTGAATTTCGGTTTTCGTCTCGTCTCTTGACGTGTGTCTTCCCTTTTGGGTTGTTAATGTATGTTTTGTTGCTTGTATGGGTTTTGTTCCTGGCTCCTTTGAAAAGGATTTATGTGGTTTTGGGTGAGATCTATAATGCGTGCATTAGATTTGAGCTGGTGTCGGATATTGCAAGAGCTTACTTTTCACAACTAAAATTTGTTCATTTTATGAGATTTTTCACTTTCGGCATGTCTATAGCTGGTTTTCGACATGTATATAGCTGGGGTACTTTCGGCACGTCTATAGCTGGTTTTCGGCATGTAGATAGCTGGGGTGTTTCTGAACATTGGGCTACAGGTGGTGCGTATGTGATGGTCATTTGCAATATTACTGGTTTCAAGACTGATGCAGGTTGGATTGATCGAAAAGTCACTCTAACCTTTTTTATTTCGAAGAATTTTAAAATTCATGATGTAAAACAGTCTGCAAACATAAATGGCTATTTGGTTAGCTCATTTATTTGTTTCTTTTCAGATTGTAGTATCAGTTCAGGGACTTATCCTGGCTGTAATTTGGTTGTTTGAAGTTAATTCAATTGCTTTCGTCAAAAAAAAAAAAAACAAGGTTCTGTGGTAAGATGTCTGTGAGGTTCTGTTTTGTTGCATTCACGAACTGTCGCACTCTAGTTCACAACTTTGTAACGAGTACTTTATTTACTTCTTGCTTTTTTAATCGTTGTACCTGGTTTAGCAATTCAATATTATCTAACTGCAATCGATTTTATGGATGTAAAACAAAGGCCTGTTGTTGAATTGGTTACTTTAGAGATAATCTTATTAAATATTGATATGATCTAGATTAACTAGAACAGAGTATTGCTGCTCTGCTCTGGGATTTGATGCAATATTTGTATTATAGACATTGGGGGCTTGGGAGCCAGCCCGCCCATCATACAACATAATGAAGCCCAATATCACTTCTATTTTTCATTTTTCATGCATGGCATAGTCAAACCCTTAATAAACTTTAGGTTAGGCTCCTCCTTTAAGTCCTTGTTCAATCATGAACTCAGAGCAACGGATGAGGAAATCAAATCTGATGGTGCTGGGATTTTATAAAGCTCTGCTTTAGCGTTGGAAGATAAAGAAGACCTTAAAGCAGCAGCATAGGAGAATAATATGAAATCAAAGCAGTAGGGAAAGACGAAGAAGACCTCAAAGCAGCAGAGGAATAAGAAGATGAAACTAGTCAAAAATCATCAAACGCGTTCTTCTTTGAAATCAAATTCTACGATTAGCGACTTGCCACAAGAAATCTTGGTAGAAATTCTTGAAAGATTATGGGTAAAATTTGTCTTGCATACAAACTCCTAACGTTATCAACATCCACATAATCATCAAAAGAATATTATTACCACTACCCATAACCATCATTCTAAATATCTATTTTTCCAGAGTGTTTATACCAATTTATTAACAATACATTCTGATGATACACAATGTGACGAATACTGCAGATTTAGATATCTTCCTAACTTGCCCCCACCCACCTGGTTAGCACAATCATTGGTTTAATTTTCGTGACATACATGTACCAATATTCGCTTAAATGCCATCCTTACTGAGCTAAAAAACCTAATAAAAAAGACATATATCTGTGGAATCCGCTTTTTCAAAAATATAAACTCTTCTGCGTTCGCCTCTCTTTTTAGCAGTTTTCCCTGTTTTAGGTTTCGTGCTTTAGCTTTTGGATTTGTACCGCATTTAATGATTATGTGGTGGTTTACATCGGTAAACCTGTTCTGCACTTTGCACCCAACCCTCATTCAGTTGATATTAGTGTTTACTGTTTATAGCTTAAACACTGATGGATGACAAGTATTATTGATATTCTTCCTAAGGCTCGTTGACCCGGATCACCATGCTTTTATGAATGGTGTTGCATTTTGGCTAGGTTTTCAGTCCAAGAACCATCAAATAGTTATTTGCTTTGATACCAAGACTGATATCTTGCGAGAAATCTTGTTGCCAGACTGGGATGATAGTCATTCACCTTTGCTTGGTATTCATCCATTTGGTCAATCCATAGCTAACTTTGTTGAGAATGCTGAAAAATTTCATTTTGATATGTGGGTATTGAAAGGTGATTCTAAAAATTAGTTTTATGGGAAAAGAAGATGAGTGTTACACTAAGCGATGGCAAAGGTCATTTAGACTATTTTCACTGCATCAATAGTCGGGTGGAAGTCTTGGACCTAAGGAACAATGGTGAACCAATACTTTTTAATTTTTATAAATTAATTTCATATAATCTTGACAGCCACAAAAGCAACTGATTTTATTGATTCATGGGATCATTGGGATGATTTGTCCTTTAACAGGGAAGAAATGGCACCACCATTTATCATTAGTCCTTTTGTGGAGAGTTTGGCTTTGCTTAATCTTTGATTGATATAATTGAACAATACATTAAGCTGGAAGCCTTGTTAGTGGATATGGATTCCTAATATCGCCAAAGATGAGGCAAATGATTCAATGAATGGTTCTGCTTTTGCATGTCGTGTAAATTCGATCATCGTTCGTTTTGAAAATGTTTTGTTTTGTTGTTATTGACAATTCCATCAGTAGTTCTGTTCGATTGTTGTTGACAATTGGGACACAGTTGTTTACTTTTGTTGATGAATGAAAAGGTTCTGTTAGGTTCTGTTCTAGTATGTTGTGACCATGAAAACTGCTAACGCCCAAACTATAGGTTCTCTTTTTATTTATTTTAATTTGTTTAGATATTTTAAAATATATGATAAATTATATAAACTATTTAGCTGGCATCTTACCATTCCCAATATAGCTCGTGGACTTGTGGCATACCATGACTACCTTAGTAGCCAGTGAAATTCGATTAAAAATTCTAGTGCAAGCGTGGGCCAAAAATGGCTTTATGTCACCTGACCTGACTAAAAGCAATGTATCTTTGAAGCACATGGGACTATAGTTTCTCTGTTTCTCTAGTAAAAAGAGATTGATGGAATCAGGAATATGTGGAAAATGATGGTTTATTTGATTTGTCATTACGTGTTCAATAAGCTTATGACAAACCAAATTTGTTGTCACTAGCATGGCTGATATGCATGCATACACCACAAATGGAGAGCATTCTGAAAGCCACTCCTCCATGATTATGGTTTATGATAGATAGGGCCCAATCTGAAATCGCAATTGCTTGGCTAGCCATTTTTGTTGCCAAAAGAAGGTGAAATTTGGCGGAAATTTTGTTCTCGGAAAAAAGAAACTGAGGAAGCTCGACAGTCAGAGAATGAATGGAGAAATCAATAACTGTCGGTTCTGAGCAGTTTTCAAGATTTTCTGGAATGGATCCACTCAAATTGTTCTTCCACAATAATACCCTTTTGAGATTTTGAAGTAATCCCAGCTCTGTTGGAAGTTCCCCTGAAATCTGGTTTTGATAAAGAAACAAAATTTCCAAAGCTGAGCAGTTAAGCAATTTCTGGTGGGATCTCACCAGTGAGCTTTGCTGTATAAATTGATATAGTCTTGAGATTCTTAAGTTCTCCTAAGTATAAGGAATCTTTCTTGAGATTCCAGTATCAGCGAGACCAAGATTAGTAAACTAGAGTGTGAGAGCTGTCTCAGTGGAAACGAGGCCTAGCGTTGATCCAAAGGGTCACGGGTTCGAATCTCACCCGCCCCTGCGTGTAGCCGTGTTGGAGAGACAGTGGAAACTTTGACCAAGACAAGGCGCGGTGTATCTTGCGTATCGCAGAGAATCCCAGTCACTGGGTCTTACCGCACGGTTAGCATGATTTACATGCCGGTGTTGACCATAGGGCTGGTCGGCCGGTCCTGGTATGAATCCAGGCAGGCTAGCGTGTCCTGAACAACACGTTTTGACCAAGATTAGTAAACTGTCTGCAGTTTGATATCTGCAAAGGGATCTCTCTATGAATTCCCAAGTTCCTGCCACCTCGGAAACTTTCCGAATACAGCAATTCAGTTATTTCTTTGGGGATTTCCAAGGAAGCTGATTATCAAACAGTTCCAGTTGTCAAAGATTTGAGCAGTTTATAATTTCTTTAGGCATTTCACCTTCAAAGGAATTTGAATTTAAGAGTACATGTTGCAGCTCTGTTGAGCTTCGGATTTCAGGTGGTATTTTTGTGGTAAGAGCATTAAAAACTGAGGTCCAGAAACATCAAGGGAAGACAAGTTTCCCATGGACAGAAGTATTTCTCCAGAGACATTTCCGTTTGAAAGGACAAGGCTAGTAAGGAAGTTGACAGTAGAAATTGAGTGGGGAAGTTAGTGGAAAGATCATCGAAGGTAATTTCAATTTCTGAAATAAGGCCACTGCTATAACATAAGATAAAATCCCATTTGAATGAATTTTGGTTTGTTGAATCCCACGAAGAGAAGAAAGTTGCAGAAGATGAAGAGTTGAAAGTGCAAAACCAAGACAGTACAGACAGTCCTTGGTTTGAAGCAGAACCGACTGGAAAGCAGGAGATATTGAGAAGCAAAAAGATTAAGGTAATTGTGCTCGACACTATGAGATGTGTAGCATGTTACTATTTGATTGCATCTGATTCTCGATATTGGACCGACTCACATGAATATACTACTACCTAGATAATGAATTTGAGTAATCTCAGTATGCATTGGAAAACCTGAAAGGATATATGTATACTGCAAGTTTGTTACACTTCCACACAAGTCGAACGTAACAAAATTTCCAGGTTTTTTAATTTTTAAGTGGGATTATCTAGTTAAAATGGAGACCGAGACTGAGCAGGGAGTTACTGCAGTAAATTGCATGGACTTATTGATGTTTAAATGTGTGTACATACAAAGTTTTGCTATGGATTTAAGGGGTCAGGTCCACAACAGATGTATGTTGTAGCATATCATACCGTGCTTAACTGCTTAATAAGTATGGTATGGTAATAAGTGGACCCCTGTATTTATACCACAACCCTTATTAAAGGTGGTATGGTATGCTTCAGCTAGGACCTCGACCCGAACCCAAATTAATACAAAGATAAGGTTGGGTATGTATATCATAGCATATTATGCAATGTAAGGAAATGAAACTGTGTTTTCAAAGTTTGAATATTGAGAATATGTATCACATAAAGCCCTAAAATATTAGTGGCTAGCTTGTTTACTGTGGCATGACACTGATGATGTATAATCTGTGTCATTTACATTATAATTCGTGCCAAAGGGATTTTCAGTCTCTCCCTCTATGTGCGTTATGTTAAAATTACTCCACTGAGGGTTAATAAATGATTAAGTTGTTCCACTTCCAAATCCTTAGGCAATACTTTGTTCTCTGATACAGCTTCCACTGGTCCACAAGAACAGAAAAGCATTGGAGAGTTCAGTTACAATTGAGTCAATATTTGGACACTTACTATGACAATGGTTTTAAGTTGTGATGGAGAGTTCAGTTTAGTGGAGGCTTAGGCTCTTGTTTAAACTTTTTGAGTCAAGTTTTCCAAATCCTTAGGCAATACTTTGGCAATACTTCTGTTTTTCTGTATATAGTTCTAGGTAAAAGTTATTTTTCTTATTAACTCCATTGGTATACATGGCTTGTATATTTTTCATAACGTTTTATTGACTCCATTTCTTATTTTTCATATTTTAGCAGAGGAATACTACTCCTATAATATTTTTCTTTACTAAAAAGTTACCTAAATACATCGTTCCAAAAATAATATTTTTCTTTGCTATATAACATTAAAAGCATTGGTATACAAAATTGAATTTAGGAGACATTGCTTGCATAGCATTTTTGAAAATATGCTATGTAAGTAAGTCACTTAAGTCACTTACACTACACTTTTATAAAAAATTGAGTTAATTGCATTTTGCATCCCCTAGCTTTAGTCCAATTTCAATTATGTATATGTAGTTTCATAAATTGCACTTTGCATCCCCAAACTTTAAATCATAAGTCAAATCACAATCCCTTATACATTTTCTATCAAAAATAATATTGCTTTTAACGAATACATTAACAAATGTGATATAAAATGATTGCAATGATGATATAAAATATAGATTTTAAACATGTAACTAATTTTACACTTTAAAATTCTTTAAATTATAATTTAATATTATTTTTTGACCATTAATCAATTATATTATATTTGTAAAAAATTAAACTAATATGTTTCCATTAAATAAAGTTGTGACTATTATGATATATGATACATATAAAATCATTAAAATATATTTGTACCATATTGAAATATAAATTATATAATCACTACGCAATTTTATATCGCATTTGTGAATACAATCGTTAAAAGAAATATTATTTTTGATAGAAAACGTATAAGGGATTGTGATTTGACCTATAATTTAAAGTTGGGGGATGCAAAGTGCAATTTATTAAACTACATATACATAATTGAAATTGGAGTAAAGCTAGGGGATGCAAAGTGCATTTAACTCTAAAAAATTCTATGCAAGTTAATATATAAAAAAATTAAAATAAGTTAAAAATAAAAAAGGTACTTTCATAACGTTTAATGAATAAATGCTATAGGAGATGAAACTAACATAACGTTTTTTATAAACGCTATTGTAGTTACAGTATTTTAATTAAATTTTATTTATTTATATTACTTCATCAACAGTTGAATAGCGCTTTTACAAATGTTTTAGGAGTAAAACGTATCGTAAGTAATTACAGGGGGTGCTTTCACAGCAACCATTTGATTGATAATGTGGTCTAGGTTTAAGGCGGTTTGTTTCAGTGTGTGTGTGACAATGTTGTAGATTGTTATGTATCAAAGTGAAGAGAGGAGTCAGAGAAGGGGAAGGGGTCTTGGTATTTTGAAATTTTGATTCCGTGCAGCCAGGTACATATGTAACCTAGTCGTTTGAATATATTTGATTGCTGTTTAATTTGATTTACTTGCAAATTGTTATTTCTTTCTTTCAAGATAGATAAATTTAATTTAATTGCATTATGGATTTTCTATTGAGATAACTGGTTCATGATCTTCACTGCATTTATGTTGTGTTTGGTTGGGGAGAATGGAATAAAATCAATGAAATTAAAAGAAAAAATGGAGGTAGAGGGAAGATCTAGAAAAAAAATGAATAGGTACAAAATTTTTATGATGAGAAATGTGAAGAAATTGAATGTTGGGGAGAATGGAGCATTCATTCTTAAATAGGTGGGTTTGAGTTCTAGTTCAAATGATTAAGAATGGAATGGATGAATGAATGAATATTTTAGACATTAACCTATTTTATAATTCAAATTTCATTCCATTTCTTTCCATTCCATTCATCCCAACCAAACACAACATTAGGTGTTTGGTATTGTTATCTAAAGCATAATACTGCAACTACAAAATTTATATTTATTCATATTTTTTTGTGATAGAATTTACGACCTGACATGCCAAGAAGTTGTCCAAGTCTATTTGCAAGTATTGGAAATGAAACCTAGAAAAATGGCCTGTGTGGTTATTAAAATCAATAGATACAAGCAAGGGAGGTGGATAATGTTCCACATTAGGTTGTGGTCTGTAAATATCCAGTCTTTACTCCTGAATTGCAGCTTGTTCTCCTAAAGTATCTTTTATCAGAGTTCACTGCTAGCTTCTGTGATTTGATTTTTTACTTTTGGAGAACATAAATACTTGGCTGTTTTCTAGATTCTGTTGTCTTTCTGGTCACTATTCATACTCAAAGTGTCTCCCTGTTTAATAAAATTGGTGATAAAATCGAAAGTTGGAAGCATCAAATCTGGATGGCAAAGCGTATTTTTGGTTTTTACTGCTGCTGCTGATGGTGATGAGTTGGGACCAATCGTTGAAAGTGCATTTGAAAATGTAGAACAGGGTAGAGCCGGCCAAACGGGCGGTTAGGCACGGCATGCCCGTGAATTATTCGTAGAAAAGCACGTTCAGCCCGTCTACAAAAACCGGCACAGCCCGTTCAGCCCGTTCCAACAGATGTGCCGTGCACGAATTCATTTTCTGTGAACCGCGGCACGTTCGGCACGGCACGTGGAAGACCGTTTATAAATAAAAGGCACGGCACGGCACGTTCAGCACGGCACGGCACGGCACGTTCAGCACGGCACGGCACGTCATCTGTACTGCTATATACATTAATTTTAAATCAATGTTTATTTGTCTTCCTTCTACAGCATAAGAAACAGAGCTTTGTTATAATCCTCACACATACAAATTTTCTTTTTCAAGTTGTGTCTTTTGTGGAATAAATGTTTTAAAATAAAAATGGTGCCTCCATTTCCAAAAACCATTCATGTTTTCGACAAAAAATTTAAAAATACGATAAAAAAATTTTTTTTTACTAATTAAAAATATGATAAAAATTAAAAACAATTACATTTTAATTTTAACAACATCGACATTTAAATCTTTCAAATTGTGTACTATGTAGAAATAATAAAGTAAAACAAAACAATTGCTTAGAGAAATGAAATGAAAAAAAAAAGGGACGCGAACCGGCACGCCACAGGCACGCCAACGTCTATGTTCTAATAGTAGTCAACAAAACATCTATTAGAAAAAACATGAAATGAAAAAAAAATAAAATAAAAAAGGGACGCGAACCGGCCCGGCACGTCGAACCGGCACGCCAACGGCTACATAACGCGCTGCACGCGCCAACGGCTACGGAATACTAATTTTCTGCAGACTGCAGTCTTCTTCTTCACTCCAAGTCTCCAACGTTCATCTCCAACGTTCTTCTCCTCTCCAACGGTTCTAACTATCCCCTCCTATAAATATCACAGCTCTCTTCTCTTCTTCCTCACAAGTCACACCTCTCGGCAATCTGTTCTCACCACATTGTCTCTCTGACTCTCTGTTCTCACTCTCTCTCTCTCTCTCGTTACTTACTACTTAGTTACAATTTACAAAAAAATTTATTACTCGACTCTCGACTCTCTACAGTTATTTTCAATTTAAATTTCCGGTGAGCTTTATACAATTTCCGGTGAGCTTAAATGGAAGAAGGAAGGGAGACATTATCTTCGCAAGGTTCAAGCCAAGCAACTTCCTCTATGCCGCCACCACCACCTGTCGAAGCCAGTAAGTTTATTTTTGATTCGTATTTTCAGTTTGTAAATTGATTTTTGATTCGTATTTTCGGTTTATAAATTGATTTTTATTTGTATTTTTGGTTTGAAAAAATTCATGATGCGTATATTTAAAAAACTTGTTTACTTTTTTTTTGTGATTCGAAAATTCAAAATTGTCTTTTTGGTTTTGTTTATATTTATGTTCCATATTTTTGGTTTGGTAAATTTTGTATGTTTTAAACATTCGTATTTTTATTTTGTGAAAATTAATAGTTTTTTATTTTATTTTGTTTTGTAGGTTCTTCTTCTACGAGCAGAAATTCGTATGTTTGGAATTATTTTAATAGAGTACCGGCGCCGACGGAACAAGATCCCACCGAAGCGAAATGCTATTGTTTATTATGTATAAGAATGTTAATCTTTCGCAATCAGGTTATAAGAATGTGAAGCCTTTCTATATTGGTTCAGAAATCATTTTTTTTACCAACACTAATTCTTTCATTTGTTTTTTGTCCAGTCAAACTTTGCAAGAATTATATGGAGGAATATGATAATTAAATATGGCCCACCATATCAGCTTTTACTTAAAGGCATGTACAGTCTGTACTACTTTTTTTTTTTTTTGCGTATTAGCTACTCGCATTCTCCTTTCTCCTCCGACTACCTGTTAATTAGGATAAATTTCTGCAAGAAGTAGCATGTATCACCTTTAACAAATTTTATCCAATCTTAAAGTTGCTCTTTTTCACTATGGATGTTACAGTCTCTGTTTTTAAAACCGAACCGGACCGGCCGGTTCGACCGGTCGAACCGCTAACCGGTGGCAGGTCCGGTTTGGTTCACCCCTAAAACCAGTCCCCCGGTTTTCATGTTAAGAATCGGCCAAAAATCGGACAAAACCGGGATCGAACCGGACCGGAGTCTGGTTTATTGAAAAAAAATCGGTTTATGAGGTCTGAAAAAACCGGCTTATGAGAAAAAAATCGGCTAATGAGAAAAAAACCGGTTTATCAGAAAAAAACCGGTTCGGGTAAAATTTTTATATTTGAATTTATATTATATATTTATAATTTTTCATAATATTATATATTATATTATATATTATCTCTAAGTAAAATGCAGATTATTCATAATTTTTCAGATTATATTATATATTTATATAATTATATATATATATATAATTAAATATATATTTATAATTATATATTACATAATTATGACGTCATCCGGTTGAACCACTGGTCGAGCCGGTTGAACCTATCGAACCAATAACCAGTAGGGCTTACGGTTCGATGTCCGGTCCGGTTTGGTTTTGAGAACATAGGTTACAGTACCAGAGTCAAGTGCCATGCTTTTTCCATTAGTAGGGACCAATAAGAACCTGAGGTAGGGCAACAGAGTTCAATAGGCTATGTTAGAGAATATTTTGAGAATGTTATCAAATTTCATCTAGAATGATGCCCGCCACTACCAGGCAGTGTTCTCAAAACCGGACCGGACATCGAACCGGAAGCCCTACTGGTTACTGGTTCGATTGGTTCAACCGGTTCGACCAGTGGTTCAACCGGATGACGTCATAATTATGTAATATATAATTATAAATATATATTTAATTATATATATATATATATATATATATAATTATATAAATATATAATATAATCTGAAAAATTATGAATAATCTGCATTTTACTTAGAGTTAATATATAATATAATATATAATATTATGAAAAATTATAAATATATAATATAAATTCAAATATAAAAATTTTACCTGAACCGGGTTTTTTCTGATAAGCCGGTTTTTTTCTCATTAGCCGGTTTTTTCTCATAAACCGGTTTTTTCAGACCTCATAAACCGATTTTTTTTTCAAAAAACCGGCCGCCGGTCCGGTTCGGTACCGGTTTTCACCGGTTTTTAGCCGGTTCTGAGCGGTTCTTAACAGGAAAACCGGTAGACCGGTTTTAGGGGTGAACCGAACCGGACCTGCCACCGGTCAGCGGTTGGACCGGTTGAACCGGCCGGTCCGGTCCGGTTTTAATAACACAGCTACCAGGGGCATGCTACCAATGGATCGTTGACAATAGCAAAAGCACTAGTTTCATGTTTAATTTTAAAGAGTTCAGGTGACAATGATTCATGATTTATTTAAAGAGTGTATATGCATGTGTTGAAGTTCCTTTCTAATTTTATGTATTTTGTAAGCTATTCTTCTTGCAGTCTTGCTCAGTTTGATACAAGGAGATGGGAAATACGAAAATGGTGTGTTTAACAATGTAAATATTAAGGTCAGCATGGATATATGTGCAGTTGCCCTGCAATTTTTTCATATCTTAGTGCTGGAAGAAGGGTGCCAACAGCCGTTTTCTTGCTGGAAGAATGGAAATTTTATATTTAATTAAATTAGTTTCTATCTGCTTTACTGAATGAAGTTGAAGTTTTAGGTTATATGCAGGAAAGAAAAGATACAAGTTTAACCTGTGAGTCTGTTCGAATGTCTCGGTCCATTGATAGAACGGGACCTGATGCTGTTACAGAGTCAAATGAAACTTAGAAGCTGAGTTTGGGCTTCACTTGGATGTTGCTGGAAATGGAGATTTCTCAGAGAGCATTGACACTTGTTTCAACCTTAATTAGTATGACTGAGACTAGGATTTTGTTTACGAGACGATGTAAACACCGAAATTTTGTCGTGGATTAGTGTTTTTTATTCAATGACAAAATGAAAGGTTTTGTGACTTAAGTTTCTTTCTTTTGCCTGCTATTTTGTGTATTAATATTTTTGTTTTGTATTGTTTAATGAAAATATTAAGAATATTATGGGTGAAAAAAAAAAGCAATTTTTTTTTAAAAAAAATGTGTCACTTAGATAGCATTTTCAAAAGAGCTATATGAGTAGCATCATGTACAATTAAAAACACTTCGAAAGCGTTTAAAAAAAATGCTATGGTAGGACTTGCACTTGGACATCAATAGCACTTATAAAAGAGCTATCTAAGTTTAGTACTTGCATAGTGCCTAAAAAAGTGCTATGCAAGTCATATGTACTTGCATAGCGCCGCCTTACATAGCGCTTAAAAGTGCTATGCAAGTGCAAAAAAAGGGCTATGCAAGTGTAAATTTGTAGTAGTGCACTCTACCCCTTTCCGAAGATAAAACAACCCCGCCATTTTCCGAAGAAGTGGTAAGTACGTTTACATGTTTTTTTAGAGTTAATTGTTATGAAAATTCAAATGAAGTAAAACTAAGAGATGTGAACTGCATTATTGAACTGTATTATTCTTATTCTTCTTATTAATATTACTAGGTGATAACTCGTGCGAAGCACGTGCACAACCCGTGCGAAACAGGGGAACAGATTGAACACGAATTGGGATTAAAATATTAATATTAATACATTATTTAATTATGTATTTATAGAGAATTGAATTTGAGTTAAAGCTAAAAGAATTAAAATAAATAAATTTTTATAATTATGTAGTTGTAAGGAATCGAATCTGAGGTGAATCTAAAAAAAAAATTGAAGTGAAAAATTCTTGTATAATTACGTAGTTGTAACGAATCGAACCCCGAGTTTAATGATAACCAAATTTGGTATTTTTGTACTTTGATACTATTGTGTACCATTGAAACATGATTTTTCACATTAATAAAGAATATAGATTATCATCTGATATTTATTATAACTTTGTATGTATGCAGTTTGAGAAGTTGGAAGCAAAACTGGACATCTGGTGGGCAGTAATTGATTAGAAATGGAGTCCAAAAATGGACTTATGGGAGAACGAGTGGATCAAACACGGCCAGCTGGGGCTCTAGGGGAGGGCGATGGTGCAGGCAAGGCCTACTTTCTGGACGGGATTAAGGCGAGGCAGGGCATCAATCTGCTTGAGATATTGCAGAAGGGTGGGTTTAGTTTCAACACGGATTATACCAAGCAATATATTGTGAGAGCCGTGCATGCTCAGCTTAGTGTTGAGAATGTTTATATATCTTGCTAGAAAGGCCAGTTGTTGCATGAGCTGTTGATTTGCATGGACAAGAAGACGCATCAGTTTATAACATGTCCTCTTGACAACCGTCCGAGGGGTTGCTCTGGTACTTATCTAAAGATACCAGTTTTCCATTAGCAGCTGTTGTGTCAAGCCCGACCCAGACTCTGTACTCTTCATTTAAAGACTCTATAATCTGTGAACTACTAATATCTATATAAATAATAAGACATTTTAGTTTTGTAGTAGTTTTTTGCACTCTGCATGCATGATGATGTTTTGGATTTCATTGAGATATTTAATGATTGAGTTTTCTTAGCATTTAATCTTAAAACTTGTGATATTTGTTTCTGTTATTTAGCCGTTGAATTAGTCTCAAGTTAGTAGCGTTTGTTTGGGAGAATAAAGACAGTTCAGGCCCATGAGTCTAGTTCCTAATTTCTAGCTGTTAGTTCAGATTGTATTCTTTATATATTGCATTATCAATGAAAAGGCAAGTCGTTTGGCGAGCATATTTGTGTGTGTACTTTTGATAAAGATATCAAACAGTTTATAAATATACATATATTGCAGGTGTAAGTGTTGTGATCCAATATTTTGGTATCAGAGCATGGTTCATATCAATGGCAACGAACTTGGAGACAAGAAAGAGTAAGAGAGGAAGCCTTGGTCTGAGTTACCCCATGTTGTCAAGGAGCAACTACACGACGTGGTCCTTGAAGATGCGGGTATTTATGCAGGCTCATGAGGTTTGGGAAGCCATAGAACCTAGTGATCCAAAAGCAGTGATTGAGGTTAAGAAAGATAAAGTGGCACTAGCCATGATTTATCAAGGCATTCCAGAAGAGATGTTGCTGTCTATTTCAGAGAAGAAAATGGATAGAGAAGCCTGGGAATCACTGAAGACTATGTGTCTTGGTGCAGATCGTGTAAAAATGGCAAGGGTGCAAACCTTGAAGTCAGAATTTGAGTCACTAAGCATGGGTGAAACATAACATATTGATGAGTTCTATATGAAACTTAATGGAATTTTTACAACAATTCGATCACTAGGTGAAGGCATAGCTGAACCGTATGTGGTGAAGAAATTACTAAGAGCAGTTCCGTCGAAGTTTTTACAAATCACATCGACAATCGAACAATTTGGCGATTTGGAGAAGATGACCGTTGAAGAGGCTATTGGATCCCTGAAAGCACATGAAAAGCGTCTAAGGGGACAGAGTCAGAGTCAAGGCGGGGGTGGACAATTGATGTTAACTCAGGAAGAGTTGTCGATGAAAGAAAGTGAAGAAATGAAGGTGTTGCTTACCAAGGATGAGTGGTTGAAACAAAAGAAAAGGGGAAATACTGATGGGACATCCAGCACAAGGGGACATGGAGGTCGAGATAAAAGGACGGTAAGGTGCTACAATTGCAATATTCTAGGCCATTATGCAGCAGAGTGCAAAAGGCCACGAAGATCAAAAGGGCCAATACAAGAAGCGAATGTGGCTGAAATAGATGATGAGGAGCCAACTTTGCTTCTGGCTGAACACAAGAGAGGAAAGAATGACATGATGTTGCAACATGAGCACAATGTAACACCAATGATCACTCCCGTAACTGAAAAGAAGCAAGTAGAGTCTGACATCTGGTATCTAGATAATGGCGCAAGCAACCATATGACTGACCAAAAATCAAAATTCAAAAGCTTGGATGAGGGAGTCACTGGACAGGTCAAGTTTGGAGATGGTTCGATTGTTCAAATACAAGGAAAAAGTTCGATTGGCTTCAAGTGCAAAAATGGGGAAGAAAAAATTGTCAATGAGGTATATTATATCCCATCTCTTTCTAATAATATTTTAAGTTTGGGACATAACAGAAGAAGGAAAAGAGGTGGTAATCAATGGTGAATCTTTGCGTGTTTATGATGAGAATAAGAGGTTGTTAATGAAGGTTAAGAAGTCATCTAATAGACTCTATAAGTTAAGTATTGAGACCTACAGCTCTACGTGTTTGTTTACAAAGTTGGAGGATGCAACTTGGTTGTGGCATTCCCGTTTGGGACATGTTAATTTTCAAGCTCTGGAACTTATTTCAAGAAAAAAAATGGCTTGAGGCATTCCTAAGATCGTTCAACCAAAGAGAATCTGCCATGGGTGCTTAATGTCGAAGCAAGTTAGAGGTTCATTTCCAACCAAGGCTCAGTACAGTGCAAAGAAACTGCTTGAGCTCGTTCATCGGGATTCGTATGGCCCTATACAACCAGAGACTTCAGGCGGGAACAAGTATTTTTTCCTCCTGGTTGATGACTACAGCAGGGTCATGTGGGTGTATATTCTGAGAAACAAGAGTGAGGCACTTGGTGCATTCAAGAAATTCCGAGCAAAGGTATAAAGTGGGCCTGACAGAAGGGTGAAAGTGCTTAGAACAGATAGAGGTGGGGAGTTTATGTCAAACGAATTCAACACTTACTGTAAGGAAGCTGGGATCATCAGACACTGCACCATATACGCCTCAGTAAAATGGTGTTGTGGAACGTCGAAACAGGACAGTGGTGGAGATGGCAAGGAGTTATTTGAAAGAAAAATAGGTTCCATTATTCCTATGGGGAGAAGCAATTCGACATTCGGTGTATGTTCTTAACAGACTTCCCACACGTGCTCTAACTGGAGTAACTCCCTACGAGGCTTGGTCTGAAAAGAAACCTGATGTTGCACACATAAGAGTATTCGGATACTTGGCTCACATGAGGGTACCTGAACCTCAAAGAAAGAAATTAGATGATCGAAGCATAATGGTGATTAACTTGGGAAAGGAACCAGGTACTAAGGCATATCGCTTATATAACCCAGAAGGAAAACGTGTTTATGTTAGTCGAGATGTTAAGTTTGAAGAAGACAAATCATGGCCATGGAACTCTCAGTCTGTAGGAGAAATAGACATGACTGACTCATTTTCAGTGTTGGAAACAAATACAGAGGCTCAGACAGTTGCAGATGCAGAGGACACAAATGATAGTGATCAGGGCAGTCCAAATAGGGGCAGTCCAAACAGCTCTTATACTGACAGTGATCTGGGCAACTCAAGTGGTTCATATACAGAGGTAATGACTCCACAGCAAACTCACATACCTTCGTATAATCCTGATAACTATGATGGAAATACTGAGCCAAAGAGGTTCAGAAAACTTGAAGAAGTATATGCTGAAATAGAGGAAATACAAATGGAGGAGGAATTATTTTTTGTGGGAGCTGATGAACCTGAGAACTACAAGTGTGCAGCAAAGGCTCGAGAATGGAAGTTGGCTATGCAACAAGAAATTGAGTCTATAGAAAAGAACGGGACTTGGAAACTGACAGAGGTGCCCTTTGGTCATAAAGTTATTGGTTTGAAATGGGTATATAAGCTCAAACGAGATGCAAATGGAAACATAGTGAAGTACAATGCAAGATTGGTCACGAAAGGGTATGTTCAAGAGCAAGGAATTGATTTCAAGTAGGTATTTGCAGCAGTTACACGATTGGAGACTGTCAGACTGATATTGGCGTTGTCAGCGAAAAACAAGTGGGAGGTACATCATATGGATGTAAAAACCGCATTTTTGAATGGTGAGATTACTGAAGATATGTACGTTATTCAACCAGAAGGATTTGTAAAAGAGGGCAAGGAACACATGGTTTATAAATTAATGAAGGCGTTGTATGGGCTTCGACAAGCTCCACGTGCGTGGTATAAGAAACTTAACACTTGTCTTAATAAATTTGGTTTTGTGCGATGCCCGTATGAACATGCTGTCTATACGAAGAGGATAGGAGGTGAGAGTTTGATTGTTGCAGTGTATGTGGATGACCTCTTGGTTACTGGCTCAAATGTTTCACTCATAGAAGACTTTTAGAAACAGATGTGTCATGAATTTGAAATGAGTGACTTAGGGAAACTGTCATATTACCTAGGAATTGAAGTTGAGCACGGTGATGGCTATATAGAGCTTAGACAGTCTGGATATGCTCGAAAGGTGCTCGAGAAGGCAGGTATGGCTGGTTGTAATCCAACGAAATATCCCATGGATCCAAAGGAGTGCATAACAAAGGATGAGACAGGGAAAGTTGTGGATGCTACACAGTATAAAATTATGGTGGGAGGATTGCGTTACTTGGTCCACACTAGGCCTGATATATCGTATGCAGTGGGTGTCGTGAGTCGTTACATGGAGAGGCCAACAGTTATGCACCAGAATGCTGTGAAGAGGATTTTACGTTACATAAAAGGAACACTGCAGTTTGGTCTGGTTTACACAGAGAAGGGAGGAAATAATGTGTTGATAGGGTACTCAGACAGTGACCTAGCTGGAAATCTCGATGATCGGAAAAGCACTGGGGGGATGGTATTCTACTTGAATGACTGCATTATAACATGGGTTTCTCAGAAGCAAAGATGCGTAGCTCTTTCTTCGTGCAATGCAGAGTTCATGGCAGCTACTGCAACAGCTTGCCAAGGGATTTGGCTAAGGAACTTGATGAATCAGATAACAGATGAAAAAACATGTCCTGTGGTCATTTATGTGGATAACAAATCAGCAATTGACTTGGCAAAGAACCCGGTGTTTCATGGACGAAGCAAATATATCGATCCTCAGAATCATGTCTGCAGTGAAAATCATTCGGGAGTGTATTGAACGAGGTGAGATAGTCATAAATCATGTCTGCAGTGAAAATCAGAGAGCTGATGTCTTGAACAAAGCAATGTCTACTGTGAAGTTTGAAAGGATGCGCAAGCTGTTAGGCGTCAAGGATCTCATCAAGCAAGTTTAAAGATTACGGGGGAAATTTTTAGCACTTAATCTTAAAACTTGTGATATTTGTTTCTATTATTTAGCCGTTGAATTAGTCTCAAGTTAGTAGCGTTTGTTTAGGAAAATAAAGATAGGAAGGAGTCAGTTAAGGCCCATGAGTCCAGTTCCTAATTTCTAGCTGTTAGTTCAGATTGTATTCTTTATATATTGCATTGCATTATCAATGAAAAGGCAAGTCGTTTGGCGAGCATATTTGTGTGTGTACTTTTGATAAAGATATCAAACAGTTTATACATATACATATATTGCAGCATATTTGTGTGTGTATTTTTGATAAAGATATCAAACAGTTTATACATATAGATATATTGCAGGTGTAAGCGTTGTGATCCAATAAGTTTTAAATCATCAACTTACGACGTTAATAGTGATCAGCAAGTGAAACTGTGAAAGCTTAAGATTTTAATGTCTAACTGATTTGGAATTAACAAGACTAAATTGCCCTCATTGATATCAACGATAACTGCCATTTGAGTTGACCAATATTGTGCTGAATCTATGGACATGACTTGGAATGAGATTGTTGAGAATAAATATGAGGTGATGGATTTTAAGTCTAGGCCCATCAGAAAAAACAGTAGGCCCAAAGTTTTGCCCCACTACAAAAATTATATACAAATATCAAAAAATTGAGGGCCAGGTGGTGACAGTGGAGGTGAGGACTCATCTCTAGAAGTGATAAAGAGAATAAAAAGGTTTATATACGAGAATGAAATGTGTGTGTCGGCGGGGACCAACTGTTAGACCAGCTATAATAGTTACAAATGAGTATAAGGTCCTACAGCAAGGAGGAGTGGGGTAGGGTTTGAACAATGTGGGACTAGTCTCAGATAATTGTTCAGCAGTTGGTGGAGTTTGATGGTGATTGTTCGAATTTCTTGAATTATATGATACAAATGAATTTCTTGTTGTTGTGCTAAAAATAAGGATTTAAAATTGATTGCAAGTGCACAATCTCGTTTTAGTAAATTTAGATTCGATCCACAGGGACTAATTATTTCGCAAACTCCTTAATTTATAATTTAATCGGATTAGAACAATTTTGAAAAAAAAATCGATTTTATACTATTTAATACCTAAAAGAAAATTTAAATTATTTAAAAGTAAATTATTATTATAATTCTAGGCTAATTAATTAGAAGTGAAGTTTGAACAAAAACTAGATTATTCGAAAAAACTCTAAGTTCAAATAAAAACTAGATTTTATTCTAAAGATTCTACTCTTTTTTTTTCTTCTTAATAAAATCGAGTCAAAATTTATTTACAGAAAATGGAACATGACATATGTGTAAATTAACCAGCTAAAAGAAAACAAAACCAACAAAAAAAAAATTCTGAATCGACTTATTCAATTTAACAGACCAGAATTTAAAGACTCACATAGCACAAACTTGGCAACACAACATGAAAACTAACACTCATTACAAACTCGTAGCATACTAAACAAGTGAACTCGGGAACTAGAATTAGCAAACCCAGCATTGAATTTCAGTAAAACTCGGAGATGAAACACCAACTCGGTGACTTAGCAGCTCAGAACTCGACGAAAAATAACTCTACAGCAATGAATCGAAGACAACACTGAACTCAGGAATTCAAGAAATCAGTACAAAACTAAAAAAATACACCAACAACAACCAATTAAGTAAAACAGCCACTCAAACAATCGACTCAAAAACAGCCACTCAAACTCCACTAAACTCTGACACTACACCATCAACAGCAAGGACTACTGAAAAACGCAGCCACGAAAACACAGTATCAAAACTCGTAAACAACTCGAAACAAGGAAGAAACTCGAGCAAAACACGGAAACAAAACTCGGAGAACGCAGCAAGCACAATACAAAGTAATCTTCCATAGCTTTCTATTCACAATACCGAATACAAAACACGAATAATAAACAATACACGGAACTAAAACACGGACTTGAACTCAGAATAATCCGTAGAAAACAAAAACAGAAAACATAGCTGTGGAATTAAAAATTAACTAAGGAAAGGGGTTTGGGGTGAGTTTTAATCGAGAAGATGGGGATGTGGTGTAAGCGATTTAAGGGGGAGAGGGGGAGAGAGAGAGAGAGAGAGGGGAAGAAGGACATGGAAGGGGATTCTGAAAAAAAACCGAAGGAGGAAAAAAAACTGTTGGGCTGGGTTTGGTGTTTTAAGAATTGGGGAAAAATAGAACCGGGGCTGTAAGGTTCGATCAAAGAAACAGGGAGAATTAAAATCCATAGTTCGAATACTAAAAGCTGGGAAAATAGATACTAGTACATAATTTTTTTGATTTTTATGAAACTAATTTTTTTTGGTTTTTTTTTTATATTTGAAAATTAATATGCAAATAAAATAAAGTTAACTACTAAATTTAAAATTCTAAAAACAATGATTTTGAAATTAAATGGCCCACAATAAATTGATTTTTAAAGGGGCAAATAAAATTATCAACTAAGAACACGAAATTAAAGTTTCGTTACTTTCAACCCCAAGTGGTTAGCAACGGGATTTACGAAAATAACGAAACAAGGCAACAATAACGAAAGAGCAAGACAAGAAGTAAAGAAAATAAAAAATTGCATTAATTATTAGGAGTGTTTACAAGATTTAAAACTACAAAAACAAGGAATTAAAACTACCCTAAAATCTAAGTTACTAAATACAAGGGGGGTGAGGGGGTATTTATAGGATAGGAATTAGGGTTAAGGGGGGTGTTGGGTAAATCCCCACCATACATTTGTGGTGTGTGGTGGTGAAATCCTAGCCATCTATTAGTTTCCTTCCCCCTTAAGCTTTGAAGAGTTGATCTTGGCCATACACTTATGTAATGTGTTGGGATGATCTCCACCTTCCACTTGTCTTGAAATATTCCTTTTGCTCCAAGCTCCTAATTCTTTTCCTTCTTTCATTTTTGGTCCTTTTTCTTCCTCTTTTTCTCTTCCTTGCTCTTTATTTATTTATTTTGCTATTTCTTTATTTATTTACGAATTTCCTGAAATGCAACAAAAAAATTTATTAAAATACGAGTTCAAGCAATAAATAGGTAATAAAAATATGCAAAATATGCACTTATCACTTGTATATAAACAGAATGGATCACTAGAATGTAGACTTCTTTTTAGAAACTTTCACCACTTGTTCTTACAGATTGAAAAGTCTTTTATTCGAGTTGATTTCATCAAATTACGCTGATTAAAAAGTCTTTGATTCGAGTTGATTTCATCAAATTAGGCTCCTCCTTAAGTCCTTGTTGCAAAATCATGAACTCAGAGCAATGGATGATGAAATCAAATTTGAAGGTGCTGGGATTTTATAAAGCTCAGCTTTAGCGTTGGAAGATAAAGAAGACCTTAAAGCAGCAGCATAGGAGTATGAAATCAAAGCAGCAGGGAAAGACGAAGAAGACCTCAAAGCAGCAGAGGAATAAGAAGATGAAACTAGTCAAAAATAATCAAATGTGTTCTTCTTTGAAATCAAATTCTACGATTAGCGACCTGCCAGAAGAAATCTTAGTAGAAATTCTTAAAAGATTATGGGTAAAATTTGTCTTGCATGCAAACTCCTAACTTTATCACCATCCACAAAATCATCAAAAGAATATTATTACCACTACCCTGCCCATAACAATCATCCTAAATATCTATTTTTCCAGAGTGTTTATACCAATTTATTAACAATACGAAAAAAAATTATTAACAATACGTTCTGATACTACATAATGTGACGAATACTGCAGATTTAGATATCTTCCTAACTTGCACCCGCCCACCTAGTTAGCACAACCATTGGTTTAATATGTGTGACATACATGTACCAATATTCGCTTAAGTGCCATCCTTACTCTAAAAAACCTAATAAAAAAGACATATATCTGTGGGACTATAGTTTCTCTTTTTCTCTAGTAAAAAGAGATTGATGGAATCAGGAATATGTGGAAAATGATGGTTTATTTGATTTGTCATTACGTGTTCCATAAGCTTATGACAAACCAAATTTGTTGTCACTAGCATGGCTGATATGCATGCATACACCACAAATGGAGAGCATTCTGAAAGCCACTCCTCCATGATTATGGTTTATGATAGTTAGGACCAAATTTGAAATCGCAATTGCTTGGCTAGCCATTTGTGCTGCCAAAAGAAGGTGAAATTTGGCAAAAATTTTGTTCTCGGAAAAAAGAAACTGAGGAAGCTCGATAGTCAGAGAATGAATGGAGAAATCAATAACTGTCGGTTCTGAGCAGTTTTCAAGACTTACTAGAATGGATCCACTCAAATTGTTCTTCCACAATAATACCCTTTTGAGATTTTAAAGTAATCCCAGCTCTGTTGGAATTTCCCCTGAAATCTAGTTTTGATAAAGAAACAATTTTTCCAAAGCTGAGCAGTTAGCAATTTCTGGTGGGATCTCACCAGTGAGCTTTGCTGTATAAATTGATATAGTCTTGAGATTCTTAAGTTCTCCTAAAGTGTAAGGAATCTTTCCTGAGATTCCAGTATCAGCGGGACCAAGATTAGTAAACTGTCTGCAGTTTGATATCTGCATAGGGATCTCTCCGTGAATCCCCAAGTTCCTTGTTGAAATGTAAATGTAAATGTTAGATTAAGTCTACGATCCACAGTACCAAGTGATGTAATCCCTTACGTATAATTATGCTTATATATAGGACTTCAGAGATTGTAATAAATACACATCAATACAATCAATACAACATTGTTTTCTTGATTCTTCATTCTGAAATCATATATCCATTCTAGTTTTTATCATGGTATCAGAGCTTTAAGATCCTTACCTTGTTATTCCGATGGCATCCATTGTCATTGTTAGCTTCATCTCTTCCAAGCTTTGTCTTTGAGACATTAATACAAACAGTTTGTAAGCAACTCAGTGATCTAACAAACACTTTCTGAATCACCCTCATACAAGCCATATCCACAAACATCAAACCTCATTCCCACCATCGAGTCATCATACTCCTAGTAAACTCACTCGCCAAGTCGACTCACTGATTCCCCTTTGATTCACTTATCCAGCTTCACCTTGTCTGTGAGATACTTCCACAAGCAGTTGACACTCATCAACCGAGTTCACCAGCTTGAACTCACAACTCAGACAAGCAGAGACCTATCAGACTCGGTCACAACCCACGAGTCCACACACCCAATTGATTAACACGCCCACGTAGTGTGTGTCTCGTTCTCTGTAAAATACACTGCCATATTCTAACAAGATATGGGCTCTTATTTCTTCATTTGGGCCAATATTTTTACTAGCCTATTAATTTCTTTTATTGGGCCACACAAAGATAGCCCGTACCATTTCACACAATTAGTTATTCTGGACCACTTACACCTTGGTACCTACTCTTTATCAGATCTTGCAAGTTGACCCTCCAGCTTTTCTCAACTAACACTTCAGCCCCTGGATTGTTTATTTTTTGCATTACAGTCCCCGAAGTTTTCAAACTTTCACTATAACCCTGTACTCGTATAAATGGAAAGAGAAAGTAGTTCACCGATTCAAACAATTTTGATCGACTCAAACTATTTATCTTGATCTCAAGCTATGCGTAGTTTTCTCAAGGGAAAACGTCTTTGGAGGTACGTTAACGGGGATTTCAATATTCCTACCAAGGAGAAGGATGAAACTGATTCACAATTGAAAGATCGCATCGAAGAATGGGATGTCAAAAATCATCAAGTTATTACATATTTTAGAAACTTTTCCGTTTCTAAAATTAATTTACAATTTGGAAATTTTGACACCGCAAAAGAAATCTGGGATCTTTTGCAATCTCGGTATACTACATCCGATCTTTCTCATCAATATCAGATTATACATTCTCTCAGTAAGCAAATACAAACACCTGGTCAATCTGTCGCTGATTTTCTATCTCAAATACAAGCACTTTGAATATAAAAATTCGAAATGGATTTTTGAATTTTTAAGTGAGTTAAAAATTCGAAATGGATTTTTGACTGAATAAAAATAGGATCTTGATTTGTGTATCAATCAATAGGCTCTGATACCAATTGTTAGGTCCGATAAGATTGTAGAAGGGGGGGTTGAATACAATCTATACTGTTTTATCGAAATTTGTCCGGATAAATTTAATTTATATTTTGACAAATTTGAGCGGAATAAATTGAAACAAATTTCAAGTTGAATATAAAAATATATTAACTTGATGGGTGTTACAATTTCAGTACAGAATTTAATCAAGTTGATAAAAACTAATTTAGAAAATTCAACATGAACTTTTCTAAATTTAGTTAATAAAAATCAAGATTAAAACTAGGAAACTTAATTCGCTAGTAATACAAGAACAATAAATAAACAAGTTCCACCGGATAAAATATTACAAGAGAGATGAACTTGATTTTACAGAAATTAATTTGTTCTTGAGCTTGGGAGAGAAAATTGAGCTGCTGGAATTTTTATGATATTAAGTTTTTAGCTGCTTTGCTGCTTGTCTTGTATTTATCCTTCTGCCTCTTTGCTTCAGTATGACTTAGCTGGTCATATTAAACCTTCGGTATGACATAATCTGGATATTGAGGCTGATTGGTATGACATAAACTGACATAAATCTCCTTGATATGACTTAGAATAAATCAATATGACTTGCATAACGCTCGTTATGACTTAAATAAAAGGTCGGTATGACCTAATAAAAAAACTCGGTATGACTTAGAATCAATTGCTGAACAAAATTGATTTAACACTGCAGCAAACAAATACAAGTCGCGGGAACAGGAGGTGAAGCACACGCGCGCGCTGTTGCTTGTTTCTGTCTGGCGCGTGTAACACACGCGCGTTGTAGGCGCGTTCAGTGCTGGCCGACAGGACTTCCCGCATGCATGTGTTGTTGACAGACTTTTGTCTTGAACAATTTGAAAGTAACAACACTTGTTTTCTTTCATTACATTAAAAACAAACACAGCCACAACTTGTCTCATTTCTTTAATTCTGTCGACTGCAACCTTTTTTTTATTTTGTTTCTTTTTCTTTTCTTTTGATTTTTCTATTCTTTATCTATTGTATTTAATTTAATTAACTTGATTAATCAATTAATCATTTAAACGAATAATGATTAATTAATTAATAAACTAATTAATTAAATCTAATAGATTAATATATTAATTCAAAATTAATTAACATGATAGTTAATTTAATAAATAAATTAATTCGGAATGAATTAATTTATTAAATTCAATCAATTACATAATTATATTAATTAAAAGAGAATTAATATAAATCTTTTGACAGCTCAAATCTTTTTCTTGAACCACTGAAAGTAATAAAGAATTACCACCGAATTTTCGTTGACGCTCGATGCACGGTCTGGTTCATGAGCGACTAACTCCAACGGCTTTTCTTTATTTTTGACTCTATGATTTGGTTCCTTTCTTTTCTTAGCATACCAGTCTTGACAGCTTGAACCACTGAAGTTAATGATAAACAACCACTGTTTAATGTTGACACTTGATGTACTGTCTGGTTCATGAGTGACTAACCGCAATGACTATTCTTCATATATCGACTTTTAAAATCTGGTTCCTTTTCTTTTCTCCTCTCTCTATTAATTCTTCTGTACTGTCACTGTCGAAATCTCTGTCACTTTAAATGAATCCACTTCTTTAACGAATACTTCACTGAGGCTTGATCAGATGTCTGAACTTCTTTCAATGTAGTAATTCTTCAAGTCTGTAGATTGACCTTGATCTTTTTTTTCTGACTGATAATACTATTTGAGATTCCTTGTGACAGCCTATATACTATTTACTATTACAATCTTGTTTAAGTTGAGTTGTATCCTCGAAATACAAATAGGCTACATCATATGCCTTTCATATGACAAACCTTTTTGTAGGTTTTGTCATCAAAATGGACATGTAACTAAGGATTGTGCAGCTCTTCGCAATCACACATGCCAACATTGCCACCAAAAGGGTCACTATTCAATACAATTCTGCAAGAAAAGGCCATCTTTCCGTCCAAATAAATTCTCCCAGTCTTCCGTTGCAACCTCTGAATCTACATCAGACTCTGCTCCAGCTATGTCAGCCCTCGAGCTTGAATCTTTACTTCAACAGTTTTTACTTAAAGGGAACTCTCCCTCCACTGCATTCTCGGTTACTCCAGGTACTTCTTGGTATTTTGATTCTGCATGTTGCATACATATGACAAATGATTCATCCATATTTACCACGAAAATGGAGAGTTTATCGCTTCCAACTATTCAAACTGCTGATGGTTCAACAATGAAAGTGTCACATATTGGAACCATATCCACAGAAGATCTCTCTCTTCCTGACACATACTTTGTTCCTAATCTTTCACTTAATCTTATTTCCATTCGTCAGTTATATGATCTCGGTCTTAACATTATTGTTACATCTTCTGGTTGTCAGGTACAGGATCCTCAGACAAAACAAACGCTTGGGACAGGACGTAGGTGTGGAAAGTTGTTTGAGCTCATTTATCTCCATCTACCTACACCAAAATCATCAACTCATCTAGCTTGTACGGTTTCATCCAATACTTGGCATTCTAGGTTGGGCCATCCATCTTTCACTCGTTTACATAGTCTTATTTCTAAAGGTCAATTAGGAAAAGTAAGTGACGACAAAATTGAGTGTGTGTCATGTAAACTAGCAAAACAACATGTACTTCCATTTCCTATTCATTATGAAACATCATCCTTTGCTTTTGATCTTATTCATTCTGATATTTGGGGTCCCTCTCCAACTCCCACTATGGGGGGATCGAGATATTATGTGATATTTGTTGATGATTTTTCTCGTTTCACTTGGATTTATATCCTGAAACGTCGTTCAGAATTAGGAGAAACTTACAAAAATTTTGCCACTATGATTCACACTCAGTTTAAAAAGAAAATCAAACTCTTTCGTGCCGATAATGCCAAAGAATATAAAGAATCTGATCTTACACATTTTTTAGCCTCTCATGGTACCCTTGCACAGAGTTCTTGCCCTTACACATCTCAACAAAATGGTCGAGCTGAACGTAAACATAGACACATTCTTGACACCATTCGAGCCCTTCTCGTTTCTTCTTCTTGTCCAGAATACTTCTGGGGAGAAGCTGCACTCACTGCTGTGCACACCATAAACATGATTCCTTCTCCTGTAATCAATAATGTGTCCCCTTATGAAAAATTATATGACAAACCTCCTTCATATGATTCACTTAAGGTGTTTGGTTCTGCTTGTTTTGTTCTTCTTCCTCAACATGAGAGAACAAAACTCGAACCACGTGCTCGTCTTTGTTGTTTTATTGGCTATGGTAGTGGTCAGATAGGATACCGTTGTTGGGATCCTATCTCGCAACGTCTTCGTGTCTCTCGAAAGGTTACTTTCTGGGAGCATAAAATGTTCTCATCTATGTCAGATTTTCACATTGACACTTCTACTAGCATTTCTCACTTTACAGATCCGTTTGTTGATCTACATCCCAGTGATAAATATATAGAATCTCCGACCTCTTCCTCTGATATACATTCAACAGATCCTTCAGTTGAGCTCACACAACCATCTCCATCTACTATTATCCCTTCGACAGCAGGTCAGTCTGAGGATTCTAGTACCGAGCCTCCCACTTTACCATCCCATTCTGATGAGCACACTCATCGATCTACTCGGGTAAGAAAACCTTCTGTTCGTCTTTCTGATTATCATGTTTACTCTATTGTACAATCATTGCATGAGCCTCAAACATATAGAGAGGCAAGTGTTAATCCTCTTTGGCAGAAAGCTTTGGCAGAAGAACTTCAAGCATTAGACAAAAATCACACTTGGGATCTGGTTACCTTGCCCCCTGGGAAAACAGCTGTGGGAAGTCGATGGATTTATAAAATGAAGACAAAAGCTGATGGCTCTGTTGAGAGATATAAAGCCCGTCTAGTTGCTAGAGGGTTTACCCAGGAGTATGGCATTGATTATGAAGAGACTTTTGCACCAGTTGCTCGTCTTACATCTGTTCGGAGTTTACTCGCTGTTGGAGCATCAAAATAGTGGGACATGTGGCAAATGGATGTCAAAAATGCTTTCATTAATGGCGACTTAGATGAAGAAGTTTATCTCAAACCTCCTCCCGGTTTTGATCTCTCTCCAGGACAAGTGCTCAAGCTTAACAAGGCACTTTATGGCCTAAAACAAGCACCTCGAGCTTGGTTCGAGAAATTTAGCAAAGTCATCAGTGAGCTAGGATTTTCTTCTAGTCCATATGATCATGCTCTCTTCATTCAACGGACCGATCGAGGAATTGTTCTTCTCCTCCTCTATGTTGACGATATGATTATCACTGGAGATGACACTACAGGTATCTCTGATCTCAAACAGTTTCTCGGTGAGCAATTTGAAATGAAAGATCTTGGTTCATTAAGCTACTTCTTGGGTCTTGAGGTTTCTTCCATTCCTACTGGATACACACTTTCTCAAGTTAAGTATGCATCTGATCTTTTGTTGAAATCTGGAATCAGTGACAATAAGATTACATCACACCTTTGGAATACGAGGTCAAACTTAACTCTAAAGATGGTGATCTGCTTGTCAACCCTACATTATATCGCCAGTTGATAGGAAGTCTAATTTATCTTACTGTCACTCGTCCTGACATTGCTCATGTTGTTCATATTGTTAGTCAATTTATGGCAGCTCCTCGCACTCCTCACTATACAGCTATCATTCACATGCTTCGTTATGTCAAAGGCACCATCTTTCACGGATTACATTATGCATACAACTCATCACTTGAGTTACATGTCTATTCTGATGCTGATTGGGGTGGTGATCCCACTACCAGATGTTCCACTACAGGATTTTGCTTCTTTTTGGCTGACTCTTTTATCTCTTGGCGTAGTAAGAAACAATCCCTTGCCTCAAAATCCAGTGCCGAGTCAGAATATCGAGCTCTGGCTGACACCACGTAGGAATTAATTTGGCTACGATGGTTACTTGAAGAAATGACTGTAACTCATTCTCCAGCCACTATTATCTACTGTGATAGCAAAAGTGGACATTGCTCACAATGATGTCTTTCATGAATGCACTAAACATATAGAGATTGATTGTCATTTCACCCGTCAACAGGTTGAAAAAGGAACAGTTCGTCTTCATGCTATCTCTAGTGCAGATAATGTTGCAGATATTTTCACGAAATCCCTTCCTCCTGGTTGATTTCGTAATTGCAAACTCAAGTTGGTTTTTCAACTATCTTAAGTTTGAGGGGGGGTGTTGAAATGTAAATGTAAATGTTAGATTAAGTCTACGATCTACAGTAAGTCTACGATCTACAGTACCAAGTGATGTAATCCCTTACGTATAGTTATGCTTATATATAGGACTTCAGAGATTGTAATAAATACACATCAATACAATCAATACAACATTGTTTTCTTGATTATTCATTCTGAAATCATATATCCACTCTAGTTTTTATCATTCCTGCCACCTCGGAAACTTTCCAAATACAAAAATTCAATTATTTCTTTGGGGATTTCCACGGAAACTGATTATCCAACAGTTCCAGTTGTCAAAGATTTGAGCAGTTTATAATTTTTTTAGGCATTTCACCTTCAAAGGAATTTGAATTTCAGAGTACATGTTGCAGCTCTGTTGAGCTTCGGATTTCAGGTGGTATTTTTCTGGTAGAGCATTAAAAACTGAGGTCCAGAAACATCAGGGAAGACAAGTTTCCCATGGACAGAGGTATTTCTCCAGTGACGTTTCCGTTTGAAAGGACAAGGCTAGTAAGGAAGTTGACAGTAGAAATTGAGTGGGGAAGTTAGTGGAAATATCATTGAAGGTAATTTCAATTTCTGAAATAAGGCCACTGCTAGAACATAAGATAAAATCCCATTTGCATGAATTTTTGTTTGTTGGATCCCATGAAAAGAAGAAAGTTGCAGAAGATGAAGAGTTAGAAGTGGAAAAGTCCTTCTTGGTTTAAAGCAGAACGGACTGGAAAGCAGGAGATATAGAGAAGCAAAAAGATTAAGGTAATTGTGCTTGACACTATGAGATGTGTAGTGTGTTACTATTTGATTGCATCTGATTCTCGATATTGGACCGACTCACATGAATATTCTACTACCTGGGTAATGAATTTGAGTAATCTCAGTATGTATTGGAAAACTTGAAAGGATATATGTATACTGCAAGTTTGTTACCCATCCACACAAGTCGAACCTAACAAAATTTCCAGGTTTTTAATTTTAAAGTGGGATTATCTAGTTAAAATGGAGACCGAGCAGGGAGTTACTGCAGTAAATTTCATGGACTTATTGTTGTTTAAATGTGCGTACATACAAAGTTTTGCTACAGATTTAAGGGGGTCAGGTACACAACAGACGTATGTTGCAGCATATCATACCGTGCTTAATAAGTGTGGTATGGTAATAAGCGGACCCCCTGTATTCACATAGAAAAATAACTGTTATACCACAACCATTATCAAAGGTGGTATGGTATGCTGGAACATAGGTCAGCTAGGACCTCGACCTGAACCCAAATTAATACAAAGATCAGGTAGGGCATGTATATCATAGCATATTATACAATGTAAGGAAAAGAATCTGTGTTTTTAAAGTTTGAATATTGAGAATATGCATCACATATAGCCCTAAAATATTAGTGGCTAGCTTGATTACTGTGGCATGACACTGATGATGTATAATCTGTGTCATTTCCATTATAATTCGTGCCAAAGGAGGCGCCGAGAGGGACATAGGGATTTTCAGTCTCTCTATGTGCATTACATTAAAATTACTCCACTCAGGGTTGATAAATGATTTAGTTGTTCCATTTCCAAATCCTTAGGCAAAACTTTGTTCTTTGATATAGCTTCACTGTTCACAAGAACAGAAAACTTAACTTTTGGTGTATGTTTGTTCCTGTGCTTTAAGTGTCTTTTACTCAAAAAGTTCAAACAAGAGCCTAAGCCTCCACTAAACTGAACTCTCCATCACAACTTAAAACCTTTGTCATAGTAAGTGTCCAAATATTAGCTCCATTGTAACTGAAGTTTCATTCCTCTGTTTTCCTGTACATAGTTCTAGGTAGAGTAATAAAGAGCATACGATTTGTCTTTTCATCAGAAAATGCAGTTTGCTTGTTTCGTGTTTATTAGTCTTGAAGTATTTGCATCATTGTAGCTTATCATAAGAGTAATGTATGATATGAATATATGTTTATCATCTACCTCTTTTCTATTTGCCACTTTTTTTTTTAATTTTCTTTCAGTAGGTACTCTTATCATTATACATCAGTTAAGTGCTGGAGAACAATTCCCTTGAATTTTCTGAGTGTATCGAGTTTTTTCGAGTGTGGCTGAAGAACAAAATGTCAAGTGATCAGCTACCGAAAATGGGGAGGTCTTAAAAAAATGCCAAGTGATCAGCCACTAAAAATGACAGATCACAGCAAAAAGAAAGTTAGACAACTGAAACTTTTCTGCATCACAAGGGATATGGGGAGGTCTTAAATAAATATACCATGAATTTAGTGCACTTGTCTTCATCATACAAAAGTTTTCCATCTTATCTTCCAGAGCTCCTTACAACAAGGAGCCCCCATGCATGAACCTTGACATATAGACTCTCACCATAAAGTACTATATAATGCTTTCCCTGCATCAAGTCCATTTAAAGCCTCTTACACATATTGTATGAGGCTCCCTACATATATTGTAATAATTTGTTACTCCTACTTATATTGTAGTTGCTCCCTACATTGAACCCATACATTACAAGCTACAGACCCTCAACATATTTTATTTTTCTGCATATCATGATTTTGTGAATTTCATACAGTAATTTTGCTATAAAATTAAATGCACTTATCAAATTGTGAAATGTAATTATATTATAGTATTTTTCTTGGATTGAGTTTTTTCACTTCTACTTCAAATTTAAAACAACTGCAGCTGAACTTTGGCAAGGCCACTATTTAAAAAACTTGCCTGATTTCAATTTATAAAACAACCATATAAACGTATAAGCCAACAGATGTCGTTAGTACATAATCCTTCTCTCTCTTTTTTCCAAAGTTCAAAATCATACAGTCATGCCTTTTGTTCTTAAGTAATACATCAAGTGCAAAACGATGAGCGGTGTTTCTGGACAATCCTTAGTAGTGCTACTGCCTTTCCAGGTCTTCTATAAACACCTTACTAATTTGCGGAATTGCGGTCACTCTAATTTATTAAAAAAAATATATAGATAACTTGAAAAAATAGATTGTAGAAAATAAAATGATGAATCAAGATTAGATAGAACGAGACAGTGTTACACCAGGATTTTTATGAAGCTTCGAGAAGCCAACATAACTTAGTAACTCTACCTCTCATTCCTAGGGTCCTCTAATCCATAGCTCGCCCTTGCTCTCCAGGAGGCAGAGCATACCCGACTCCGGGTCCACAATCTTTGCCTCACAGTGACCTGTTAGCTTCCCCACTGAACCCGGCCCAGTGCAGGCTCTCTTCCGGGCTTGTAGATCGAAAGACGGCTCCAGATGTTTCAGTCATTCCATAACACTTGATTACAAATTAAGAATTAGTTTCACAAGGGATCAATCAATTAAATCACCAATTTATGTGGTATTCAACTGACTAAATCATCTTCAGTCACGACATAATGAAAAGTTCTTTCACAGCCTCCATACTTCAATAATCAAGTACTACCTTCTGTTGGTCCCGAATAAAATAGATACATTGTTGTTCTAACATCAATAAAAATTAATCACACGAAAATTTTAAAGAGAAGCAGTTCTAAATATGGAAATTTCGTTTTGAAAGCAGCGAAATTAAATTGTGGTGTCATCACTGCTCTCAAATTTACAAAGGCAATATGTAGTGAACACCTGAAACAGTTTTAAATATGAAAACAATTCGCAATCAAATTATCCAACTAATAAATCGAAGTAATCGCAATTAAATTGCGGTGAGTCATCACTGCACCTATTACTGGTCCAGTTTTTCCGGACGAGTACATAACTGCAGCAGTATCCGACTAACTTCAACTCTTTCATCACAGCTACTACTAGTACTAGTACTACTAAAACTACTGCTCCGCAATATCAACTCAAGCTCCGGCGAATCGAGGAGGATGGTCTGGTACTTAACAGACCTGACAATTGTATTGTGTTGTGTACTTTCGTGACTTGGAAGCTCATGAAATGTTTCTGACGTGGCAAACACAATGACAGGCTGGCATAACTGAATTTGGCGGGAAATCTTGGAATCAGTGCCCAATAAATTAGCTGGAGAGATGATGAATGCGGTTTGGCCTTTGGTGAGTTTGAGTTGAGTTGTTAAATATGAGGACAGGTTTATAGTGAGCTGAGTGAACTCAGAGTAGGATACTTTGTGGCCTTTCTCTGAATCGATGATGGCTGTTAGGTTGGGCCAGGGGTGCTGAGCTGGAGGGAGAGAGCTTATTTTGCGGCTGAGTGGTCTGTTTCAGGTGAAAGTGGGGCCACGGGCCGGAGACTCTGGTATGTTTTTGTTGCGGTGGAGTAACCATTAATTACTTGATCAACCATGCAACTAATTTTTGAACTTGAAGAACTAGGCTTCCTAGCATAAGCTCGAATACACACATATCCTTCTGACGTAAATTTGACAGGATTACTTACTATATATGATAGTATTTGTCCTAGCTTTTTGCGATCACCTCTTACTTGGTCAAACCTATTAACAGATCCATTGCGGAGATCTAACAAAACATCTGTTGGTTATTTTCTGGAATATTAGACTAAAGCAAGAGGTTTTTAGGAGGTTTATGAGTTGCTACTGCAGAGCTCTTTTATATAAAATATCTGATATGAAAGGAAGAGGGGAAAATGATTAGTTTTACTTAAACTTCAGAAAATGCTTATCTGAGATTACAATTACTTTAGTACATAGATGACTCTTCATGATAACAAACCCTTACACTTCTACTACAATAAATTCTGAAGCTTCCAGAGATATATCCTTCTGGATTCTTGACTCTGTAAATTCTGAAGAAACGCATTAACCAACGTCTACGTCTTTCTTCATGCTAACGGCATGAAATTAGTCAGCCGCATTAACTTCAAAATCTTCTTGATCAAGTGTCGCTTTTTCTGCTTCTAGCTTGCTTCTATCAAGAATGTTATTCAGAAGACCTGTACACAAACAAATCAAGAAACATTTCTTTTACCAAATTTAATGTAATTAAAGATTTATAGTAGCTAAAATTGAATTGCCTTGTTACCTAAAAGATGCTCGGAACTATTATTCATATGTTTTAAGTTTTCCTCTAAATCGGATCCAGGATCAACTTGAGTCCGGCATATATCTATGAGACCAAAAATCTCTGCTAGAGAGGCACGAACAGCATGACTTGCGTTGGCGTAGTTCATACTCTTCTTGATGCCTATTCTTTCTGCTTGAGCTATTGCAGCAACTTGTTTTTTCAATGCAATACGGTACCCTGCCACTGTTTTTAATGCTCCGACAGTTAGGGCCGCAAATAAGAAAATAATAGTGTACATTACGCAAATCGTCGCAAGAAGATGTCGATATGTTTCTTCAAAGTGCTTGTGCAAGGATCTCTCTGGTCCTTCAATTGGCATAGCCAGTACGCAAATCTGCATAATGAATCTACTGTTAAAGTCCGAGAGAGTGCACATTATATTTCAAGATATTTGTAAATGTGAATGATGTGTTCTGTCTGATGTTTAACTCTAGAGTAGAACTTAATCTAGGTAAAACTGGTTGAACAATAGTGAAATATTAATGATTAGCGATTAGAAAATCAATTAATATTCTAATGATGATCTTATAGTTGAGGTAGACTAACAATTAAAAGAAGACATACTTACCAATTCCGCCCCAATGATTTCAACTTGAGAACAGTATACATTATACTTTGTTTCCGAAATGGTGATAGTTGTAGGCTGCAATGTGCCATCATTTGCCTGGCATGTTAGGTTACCAGCAATATCTCCTACTTGATCACCATTCTGATTCAACGACTTTAATGCAACAGAATTGTTACCAACAATAACAATCTGAGTGTTAGGAATCTTAGAACTGCTGAGTACTTGCCCATCCTTTGTGCTCAAAAACAAACTTCCATCATTACTTATGCTGCCAGATAAGGAATTTACTATTGCCTTTGCTTCGAATCCCAGAGATATTGCTCCTCTCCCGTGCACAGGAGCTGTGTTAAGGAATAGGAGATCTTCGCTCTCAATCCATGAAGGTGCTACAGAAGCATTAATTCCAGTTGTACTTTCCATGACTTCTTGAAGGATTGATGGATTAAGTAATGTACTAGGAGGATGCACAGTAACATCTCCATATAACATTCCAGTGTCGCCATTCGCAGGCTGGGAGTAGCAAGTGAAGTCATGATTTGCTGCTGGTAATTCTTCATTCACCGAGATTAACGAGGTATTTGCATAAATAGCAATAGGTTGCTGATTTTCTTCATTATAGTATGAGAATGACAAACCATCTTGTCCAATGTATGATACTTGTGAGATGTATGGAATTGTTGAAAATGCTTGGAACAACAAAGGAGCTACCTACACATATGAAAGACTATTACAAACTGAAACAAAAGAAGACATGAGAATATGTCAATCTGTATTGTGACCATTGTTGTTTAATCAATTGTACACTATTTAATGTAACTATTTCTACTTAACAACAGTTATCGTTTAGTCAACTATACACTCTTTTGAGTTAATTATTTCTTTAACGATCGTTGTCGTTTAATCAATTATACACTATGTGATTTATTTATTTCTATTTAACGATCGTTATCGTTTACACAACCATAGAATTTAGGTAAACAAACTAGGGTACATTATGTCCAACATCTCTATTTCTTACCAAGAACAAAATTAAATTTCCTTATAAATAATATCATATTTGTACCATACTCAACTTGCACTAAATTAGTACAAATCACAACAATCATATAGGTCAGCCATGTAGCAGCTAGCTAGAGAAACAAAAAGAAAGATAAATTTACCTCAGATTCAATGTGGGAAAAAGAGAGTTGATCAGTTTCATTCACATTCGAGCTTACAATCCTTGCTAGATTCGTACTGGATAAACGCAATGGTGCTAGCAAATCTGCTTTTACTGCAACTCCAGAGAGTATTTCTTGGGGAAGCTTATAACCATACTGCCTCAAATATTCTTTAACATGCCCACGGCTGGTTTGCCTGTAATGAACCACCACACTTGGAGGCACGATTGCAGTTCCTAACTGCACCATTTAAAGAACTTTTTTGTGATAATTTATAATATAATCAAATCAAACATTTAGAATAACCAAGATTACAAATCTTGAAATACTTTTACTAAAGTTCTATAACATTGACATCATAGATATATATGCATGATATCCAAGTGATTTTGTGGAGATTACCAGGATCAGGACCAACACTACTAGTCTGCAGTTTGTCATATCGTTTAGCTTCATCAACATTTTGTTCGTGCACTGCCATTAGAATCAAATTGGTGAGATACTGTAAATAAACCAAAACTAGATAACAAAAAAAAAGTAGTACTCCTCCGTTACTCTTATTTCTTTATAATTAATATAGTTGAGAGGGACAAAGGGAATATATTTGAAAAAATTATATTATTTTTTTTCTTTTCCTGTCTGATAATTTAAGAATTAACATTTGTAATCTACAGTTACAATATTTCGACTAAAAGATTGCATGTATCTGCAAATAACAAACATGAACCCATATCATATTAAATATATCAATGTGCATTGTTATTAAAATTCAAATCAACTTGAGAACTTCAAAATGTTTTATCTTCTTTCGTATCACCAGAAAGCTTACACAATCACTTGACATTACTCATTTGCATACATCCCAATTTAAAAAAAAAAAAAAAACAATCATCAATATATATATATAAAGGAGGATAGCGGGAGTTTAGGTGGCGCTCTAAGATCGTCTCAATCTATTTTTCTAATTTTCTAGAATTTTAAACATTAATAAATATAAAAAAATCAATTAACATATTAGAAGTAGAATAGGTGTTCGAATTTATAAAGGAGAAGAGTTCGAATTTATAGGGAAGACATATGATTAGAAGTTCTATTGGAATTATTGGAATTATAATAAGTATTTATAAGGCATACGATAAAGTTCTATTGGAAGTAGAATAGGAGTTTGAATTTATAGAGAATAAAAGTTCGAATTTATAGAAAAAATATATAAATAAACGTTCTACTAGAAGTAGAATAGGTGTTTGAATATATAGAGTAGACATATAGTTAAATATTTTATATAAAGTACGATCTTCATAAATTATATATTTTTTATATAAGTTAATTATACTTATATTAGGAAAATTTATTCATAAATCCAATATTATTGTCATAAAAAAAGTCACCATATTTAAAAAGAAAAAAATTTATGTGTTAACATAATAAAAGAACAATCTCATGCAAGAATCCTAAATAAATACAGGAGTATCTATAATATAAAGAGAAAATAAGATGTGTTTTCATTTTCTAAAACTCCAAAAATTTTAGAAAGTCTATAGAAAGTATAAATTGGACAATTTTACAGCCCACGAGAATTTAACAAAATAATCTTTAATTTAATGATGGTTTAACAATTATTTTCCAATTATTTTCTCTTGAGATTCTGAGTGTCCATTTGAATAGTAATTATTAAACCATCACTAAATTAATTTTATAAGTTTCGTGTGGATTGTAAAATCATCAAAATCTGATTTCTAGATCTCAAGATAGAGTCCAAATAGTAAATATGGATTTTATTTAATACTAATAAAAAATAATTAAAATTCAATTCTAATACAACCTTTTTTTAATTATATCATTTTCAGATTATAATTTTCGTTTTAAAATTCAATTCCAATACAACCTTTTTTAATTATATCCTTTTTGGATTATAATTTTCTTTTTAAAATTCACTTCTAATGCAATCTTTTCTAATTATATCCTTTTTAGATTATAATTTTCTCTTTTAATATGACATAATCTTGATCGCCTATTTTTAAAATATTAGATTTGACGGTTGAGATTATTTTGGTAGTACAGTGACCAAAATTATGGATAATATCCCTTTTATGCTTATTATATATATGGATATAATAAAAGTTAGGGTTTTGGTCTTAAGGAGAGAGCGGCTCAATAGGAATACTCGTGTTTAACGAGAAAGCGGTTTATTAGAGAATATTATATATGTTAAATATTAAAATTTAATATTGATGATATAATAGAAGATAAATATATTTTGAATTTTTTAGGATTTTAAGATTTTAAATATTAATAACTAAAAACTATTTTTAAACATATTAGAAGCATAATACGTCTTCAAATTTGTAGAGAATAAGAGTTTGAATTTATAGGGAAAACATATAATTAAAAGTTTTATTGAAAGTATAATAAGTGTTTGTAAGACATATAATTAAGAGTTTTGTTGTAAGTAAAATAGGAGTTCTAATTTGTATAGAATAAGAGTTTGAATTTATAAAAAATACATATAATTAAAAAAATTATTAGAGGTAGAAAAGATGTTTGAATATATAAAGAATACATATAATAAAATTTTTTGTTGGAAGTAGATACGAGAACGGTGAAGACATCTTATACAATTTTTTAAAACTATAGATCTTCTTTCCTAGAAATCCTTTATTTTAACTTTTTTATACAAGTTAATTATACATGCATTAGAAAAATATATCCATAAATTCAATATTAGTCACGCAACGAAAAGCCTTCGTATTTTAAAAAAATTGACGTGTTAACATAAAAGAGAGACATTCTCATGCGAAAGTTGTAAATAAATATATGAATATCTATAATATACAGAAAATATAATATGTATTTTCATCTTTTGAAACTCCATGAATATTAGAAAGTTTAAAGAATGTAAAAATTGGAATTTACTCTCTTTTAATGTTTTAATTTTTAAGAAAAAATTGATATTTTATAAGATAAGTGTCATCAATAATAATGAAGTTAGAATTTCAATTCCAAATAAGAGCGGTTCAAAATGTGTTTAACGGGAAGACGGCTCATTAGAAAAGATTGTATTAATTATTAGAATTTGATACTGATGTCATATTTTTTTTTTAATTTTAGGGTTAGACTTTTTTGAATAAAATTTTTCATAAAATCTTTATTATAATATATATTAAAGTTGGGATTTTGATAATATTGATAATATAATATAACGTAAATATGTATTGAACTTTAAAAAAATTGTAACGCCGCCGCGAAGCGCGGCTTTATCTACTAGTTTATAATATATTATAAAAATCACGACCCCCATGCAAAACATATACAAGGGAGGTGCAAAGGGATTTATGTGACCAGAATTTTCTGATCTGATTAATTTAAAAATAAATGTAAATAATCTGACTAATCAAAAATAATTATAAATAGTTTATCAGATTTGTGACAAAAAAAATATCAGATCTCATTAATGGGAAATAATTGTAAACAATATTTAGGACTTGTGACAGGAACTTGCTTAAATCTCATTAATCAAAAATATTTGTAAATAATTTTTCAGATCTGAGACAAAAATTTCAGGTTTGATCAATTAGAAATAATTACAAGTAATTTTTCAGATTTGTGACAAGAATTTTTATCCCATAAATTGGATCTGATTATAAATAATTTTCCAAACCTGTAACAAGAATTTTCAGATCTAATAATCGAAAATAATTGTAAATAATTTTTCGAACTTGTGACAGGAACTTTCAAATTTAATTGCTCAAAGATATTTATAAAAAAAATTGGAACCTTTAAGGTATAGAAACATGGGGAAAAAAGATCAATAAGAAACATTCATGTACTAATCAAACTTAATATTTTTAAAGAAGTGTTAGTCAAACTCGTGATTGAAATGTAACCTATGCGAACCTGCCTAGTCATCGGATAGCTCATTTTAGTGTTAATCCCCTGGTCCTTGAAATAAAACAAGCTTATATACATACAATCATTCTTTCTTATAATCAAAATAAATAAATTATAAAGAGTAAGATCTATAACATATGATGATCAAAATAAATAAATTATAAAGAGTAAGATCTATAACATATGATGATTAATTTTTTGCATATCAATAAGCAGATCGGAGTACATACCTCAAAGTATTTTGAGAGGGGTGAACTAGAAATATATTAAAGATTTTGTTTTAAAACTGCTAGAGAAAATGTAGAAATTGAGATTTGCTTTTTTTATTTTTCTTTCTCTCGTTTATATAACAGGTAAAGATGGTACGCGAACATTGGTAACGATTGTATATTTTTTATAACGTATAAATCAGAAGATTTCATTTGGATTTTGTTTAGATATTTCTTTTTGACTAAGTTGTTCATTCATCAATGAATGGCATCAAATATAATATCCAGAGAGAGAAATTTTAGAAAAAGAATTTCTTTGATTAAAAAATTTATCGTGTAACCCAAAAGTAAGAGCCTATTTGGCTGAGGCTCCTTTAAGGAATAAGCTCCTTTAAGGAGTTTTTGTAGTGTTTGTATAACCGGCTTTAAGCAATGCTTTAAGTTAAAAAACTGCTTAAAGTCATAAGCTCCATTTAGGTACTTTTGACTTATGACTTATGGTTTTTTTTTTTTTCACAATTCTTGTAAAGCTTAAATATGATGAGTTTAAAATTTTTTTAAGTCAAATTTCACTTTAAGTCAAAATTGTTAAACCCCCATTTAACTTTAAGTAAAATTACCCAAACACTTTCATTCAACTTAAAGCAAACAATTTTACTTTCTCCTTTAAGTTAAAAATACCCTCATTAAGTCAAAAGTAACTTATTTTAAGCAATCCCAAACACCCTCTAAATTTGCACCTGAACTTATTCAAAAAAAAACAAAGTTTGCACCTGAACACTTAGATAGTATATTCTTATAAACTTTATTAATAAGCAAAACTCATTTTTTATCAATTAGTAAAAAAAAAAAAAAGAACTCATTTTTTCTATAAACTTTATTAATAAGCTAAACTCATTTATTCCTATATCATTCGCAAAATCTTATTTTTCCTACAATTCTATCTAGTTTATAAATTCTATTTTATTTTAAAAAAAAGGAATACTAAAAATAGGAGAGCACCAAGCACTCTTGACTCCTTAGTGCTTTTAGGTGCAACCTCTTTGCAGGGGCGGAGCCACAGCAAAGGCTGTGGTGGTTTGTAGCGTAGGTAAAAAAAAATTGTTCAAAATTTTTATATAGTCTAGTCCAAATAAATGAAAAGTAGTTCAGGATAATTTTAAGTCCAAGCCTTTATGATGCTTCCATGAATTAATGCAAATCCTTATTTTGTCAAAAAAAAAAAAATAGGAGAGCACCAAACACTCTAGACTCCTTAGTTCTTCTAAGTGTAACCTCTTTGCAGGGGCGGAGCCACAGCAAAGGCTGCGGTGGGTTGTAGCCTAGATAAAAAAAATTGTTCAAAATTTTTATATAGCCCAGCTCAAATAAATTAAAAGTAGTCCAGGATAATTTTAAGCCCAAGCCTTTATCTTTTGTACTGATTCACTTGTATACAATTTACAAACATAATTATACAATTAGGTTGTCATCAGACATCAATCAAAAGCTCTCAATCAAAGTAGCACTGGTTATCATCAATTTACAGACAATTTGAACAGGGAGAACATTATTGGGTAACAACATAATTCATTCATCTTCTTCTCAATTGAGTTTTGTGAGTTGTAACATTGTATAATCTTTTTTTCTCTTTTGTACAGGACAAAAATAATGGACACTCAAGGAAGAAAATGAGGAAAAACTCTGCTTTCATTTTTTAAACCAAGTGCATCTGCAATACCTGTTAATCAGGTAAACTCTCCATCCAATGTTATAAATCAAGTAGAATTTTATGTTATTTTTATTCTATGGACCTGATGGTCTGAAACTTTATGTGTTGTTCCTGATGCTCTACTACTGGTTTGTGGATGTTGATCTACTGGTCTGTGGCACTACAGCCTGCAAATTAGTGAGTATTTTCTTTATGTTATGGCCTGCAATTTATTTAGTAGCCTAGGTAGGATAATTTTCCTACCTCCGTCCTTGACCCTTTCTGTCAGGACTGTTTCCACCTTTACCTGAGAAATCTTCCAGTAAATCAAAGTTCTCGTCAATAGCTACTCGATTCAAGGTACAGTATATAATTTGTTTGTTTGTTACTACATTGTTTATTTTGGATTGTTTTGTATTAATTAGTACATTTTCTTTTGTGGACTGTGTCCTCCCAGCAACAACTTCAAACTTTGCTTGAGATACTTAATGTTACAGAGCCACATTATGTTCGTTGTTACAAAGGTAATTGTTTTGCTCGACATTATGAGATGTGTACCATGTTACTATTTGCTTACATCTAATTCTCGATGTTGGACTGACTCGCACGTATACATAAGGTACCCAAATAATGAATGTGAGTCATGTCAGTATCCACTGGAAAACCTGAAGAAATTTATGTATACTGCAAGTTTGTTGCCCTACCTCACTAGTCAAACCTAACAAAATATCGAGGTTTTTAATTTTTAAGTGGAACTCTATGTAGTTACAATGAAGACTGAGCAGGGATTTACTCCAGTTAATATTATGGACTTATGGATGTTTAAATGTGTGTACATACAAATTTTTGCTAAATAGGGATCAAGTACATAAACGTATGTTACAGTATATCCTATCGCTCTTAATAAGTGTGGTATGGTAATAAGTGGATCCCGTATTCATGTGTAAAAATAATTGTTATATCGTAACTCTTATTAAAGACGGTATGCTATGCCAGTATGCTATGCCGGAACATACGTCATTTGGGACCCCAACCCCAACCCTAATTAATACAAAGATCAGGTAAGGTATATATATATATATATATGTTATGCCCAGAAATATCCTCGCCCTAATTAGGAAATGTCGCCCATAGTCAAGGAGAATCGCCCTCGAATCACGCTGGGCATCTCGCCCTCTCTTACACTGAAATGGGGGATTCTCCCTAATTGTTCTCTGAAGAGTATTATGAGTTATGGACTATAATCTAGGTCCTCGGTTACAAGCAGTTGGGAAGAGGTTTATCCTGAGATCTCGCCCTAGATACAGATTGGGGATCTCGCCTCTTAGGCAATTTCGGAACTGCCCAATAAACTATTTTATCTCCGTGGCCCAAGGTGAGCGTTGACCACGATAATTTTGGGTAAGTAGCTTAGCCATTACGCTCCGAGAAAGTAGCTGGGCTTTAGGGTTCATAATAATTGTCAAAGGCGGTGGCCTTGATCCAATGGGCTTCTTAAATAAGGAAAACCTAGCCCATTACGATTACTTGTTCTCCAAGAACTACGTTTGGCTTGATCCCTATAAATAAGGGTACGTAGGCACATTGTATGGCACGATGCAAACCCTAGCACAAAAGAAAGAATTCAACATTCGATCTTAATTGCTACACACATCTCAGCATACAATCTCAGCCATCCCCAAATCATAAACCCAAACTTTAAACATCCTACGCTGTTCGCCGCCATCAACAACCATCACAATTCCAGCAGCCCTCCCCGAATTTGTTTTCCCAAATTCCTCCGTTAGTTGCCTTGAAGAATTCCTTGCATTTGTCAGATGACTTTGACACAAAACGGTTCAGAGCGGCAACTCTCCCAGTCAGGCTTTGCACCTCCTTTACCGTCCGGGGGGACTTCATGTCGAGAAGAGCTTTTATCTTTGCAGGATTCGCCACTATTCCCCTATGATTTACCATGAAACCCAAAAACTTTCCAGATTCTACCCCGAATACACATTTTTGAGGATTAAGCTTCATGCGAGATTTCCTGAGAATCTGAAACATCTCGTCCAAATGTTGAATGTGTTCCTTTGCTTCCTTGGATTTTAACTTCCATAGTCTTCCCAATATGCTCCTTAAACATCATATTGACTAACCTCTGATAAGTCGCCCCTGCATTGATCAATCCGAAAGGCATCCCAATATAGCAATATAAACCCCGATCCGTGATGAAGGAGGTGTTTTCCTGATCTGGCCCAAACATCGGGATTTGATTATATCCGGAGTAAGCGTCCATGAAACTAAGCAGGGCATGCCCCGCAGTAGCATCTACCAACTGATCGATCCTAAGCAAAGAAAAACTATCTTTCTTACAGGCTTTGTTCAGGTCGGTATAATCAACACAGACTCTCCACTTCCCATTGGACTTCTTTACCAAAATCGGGTTCGCAACCCAATCCGGGTAAAAGGACTCTTTAACTAACCCGACATTTAGCAGCCGATCAACCTCTTCTTTCAAGGCAGTAGCTCGTTCACCACTGACCGCCCGACGCTTTTGCCGAACGCCCTTCCTAAAAGGGTCTATGTTAAGGTGATGACACATTACTTCGGGATCAATTCCCACCATGTTCGCATGACTCCAAGCAAAAACATCCAGATTATCCTTTAAAAAGTTAACTAGCCTCTCTCTCTCAAGCCCTGCTCTAATCTCGCCCCAATATGTAGCACCCGGGACAAGTCCTTCTCGTCCACAAGAATTGGCACAGTATCCTCTGCTGGTCCCACATTCTTCTTGGACTCGGGCAATCGAGGATCTAAGTCAAACTCTACTTCCTTCTTCAAACTGGTTTTGATTTACCGGAGGGGGAGCTCCAATCATCAACACCCTATACCCTGCACTATCAATTGTCATGCCTTCCACAAAAGATTTTTCTGCAGCGCCTTCCATAACAACTTCCACGGTCTCTCCTCGAGAGGGTGGTGCCTCTAACAGAAAGAGCGGGGTTCCCTGCTTAGCTAACGTCTCATATCTGGCCAAGGTATCATCCTCAGGGAATTCCACTGTATAAACCATGTTGGTAACCGCCTTTTCTGACGACTTAGGTCCGAAAGATTTCAATGTTTCCACAGCATTTTCATCTTTGAAGTCCAACATCTCATCCCCCTGTTTCCCTTTTGAGGAAGACTTCATCATTTTGTTATAACACTCCCTGGAATCATACTGACATCCCTTCACACACCCAACCCCCACAAGAGTAGGAAATTTCATTGCCAAATGGTAAATTGATGTTACCACCCTCATTTCCTTCAAAACCGGCCTTCCAAGTAGAGCGTTGTAACATGTAGGTTGGTCGACGACTAGGAATTCAAACACCTGAGTAGCAGAGTAAGGGTCTTCCCCTAAGGTAAGAGGCAATTTCACCGTGCCCTTAACCCGGACAGAATCTCTTGTGAAGCCATATATGTGAGTCGTTCCTTGAACCATTTCTTTATCAAGAAGTCCCATCTTCTTAAAAGTTCCGTAGTAAAGGATATTCACAGAACTCCCATTATCGACAAACACACGATGGACGCTCCTAGACCCAATTCTGACATTAACCTCCAAGGCATCACTATGCGGATGATGAACCCATCTTGCATCTTTTTCAGAAAAAATTATCTGTGTGTCATCTCCTTTAAACAGCTTGGGGGGCCTTTCTGACAGGTGATTAACATTTGTCAGCGGGGAATCCTTTACTTCCCGAGCGTACCTCTCCATAGCCCTTCTTCCATCTCCCCCAACATGAGGCCCTCCAAAAATAGTATGAATGCTTGCTTCTTTGACGAACACTGTCTTCTCCTGCAGGTCCGGTCTACTTCCAAGATCTTCCTTTTTATTTTCCTCCATGGGAGGAACGCCCCCATTGATTTTCCTGACCCATTCAGTTAACTTCCCATTCCTGATTAGCAACTCAATTTCCTCCCTCAATTGCTGACATTGATGAGTGTCATGGCCATGGGATTCGTGATAGGCGCAGTAACTTTTCTTATCTCTTTGCGCATTCTTCGAAAGTGGGAGAGGTGTTAATGGAGGAATTTGGGAAAACAAATTCGGGGAGGGCTGCTGGAATTGTGATGGTTGTTGATGGCGGCGAACAGCGTAGGATGTTTAGGGTTTGGGTTTATGATTTGGGGATGGCTGAGATTGTATGCTGAGATGTGTGTAGCAATTAAGATCGAATGTTGAATTCTTTCTTTTGTGCTAGGGTTTGCATCATTCCATACAATGTGCCTACGTACCCTTATTTATAGGGATCAAGCCAAACGTAGTTCTTGGAGAACAAGTAATCGTAATGGGCTAGGTTTTCCTTATTTAAGAAGCCCATTGGATCAAGGCCACCGCCTTTGACAATTATTATGAACCCTAAAGCCCAGCTACTTTCTCGGAGCGTAATGGCTAAGCTACTGACCCGAAATTATCGTGGTCAACGCTCACCTTGGGCCACGGAGATAAAATAGTTTATTGGGCAGTTCCAAAATTGCCTAAGGGGCGAGATCCCCAATCTGTATCTATGACGAGATCTCAGGATAAACCTCTTCCCAACTGCTTGTAACCGAGGACCTAGATTATAATCCATAACTCATAATACTCTTCAGAGAACAATTAGGGAGAATCCCCCATTTCAGTGTAAGAGAGGGCGAGATGCCCGGCCTGATTCGAGGGCGATTCTCCTTGACTATGGGCGACATTTCCTAATTAAGGCGAGGATATTTCTGGGCATAGCAACTACCCCCCAGTTTCTTGCAATATCCTTTTATAAAAGAAACTAACCCTGAATATCCTTCAGAATATAGACGAGCCTTCCTCCCAAAATTATTTTAAATCATTTCTACTAAAATCGTCACACCTCGATTTCAGCTCCCAATCCATTCAGAACATGCCACGTGTCCTTACCTGGCTGTCATCCATCTCTCCTTCATAACCCTATAAAAAGGCTCAGTATTTTCCTTCATTCTCACTTTCCCTTAAAAAATTTCTCGAAGCGCTGTTAAATTCTCCACACTTTACGGGCGAGATCTCTTGTATTGTGGACGAGGTTCTTGCTTTCTTCAGGCGATCTCTTCATCTTCAAGGTGACTTTCCCCAGAAAAGGTACTAATTCTTTCTTCTCGTCCTTACTGTTGATGATTGATTTTTTTTTATTTTAAATAAACGATTAATAGAATGAGAAAATCACCTAGGATTGATAGCGCTATTCCTCCTCGCTAGCTTTCCACCTAGGTCCGTTCCTATCTAAGAGGGTGAGGACCCCTATTATGTGCTTTTACTTAATCTTTCTCCAGAGAATAACTTTAATGTAGTCCTCGCCCTCTCTTACAGATGTCAAGAGAGGACTTTTCTCCTGATAATGGGTCAACGTCGCCTTCTACCTCAGATTCTCTTGATAATGATGATATTATTTCCATCTCTGATAGTCTTCCAGTGGGTGATATTGCTGACGACTTAGCTAGCGTTTATCATGCTCAAGATCTAGGCGATATAAGTGGAGATGAAGACGATTTACACGACCTTTTCGCCGACCTAGACCCTCAAGAGCCAGGCCCCTCTAGGTTAGGAATGAGTCATGGCAAAGATCTAGCAAGATATAAGAAAATGCTTGACGAAGCGCAAGCCAACAAAATCTTAGAAGAGGACGAGGATGAGAACTCGGCCGAGGGCGAGAGCTCCGAACGAGAAGATAATATTGACTACGAGGATGCGAAAGTCGAGAATGAAGATGAAGTATTATCTGTCTCGCCCGTTCGTTATGCAATGGAATTACCTTCTCCCCCTAATAACCCATACAAGCAACCCGTCCGTACCTGTGATCTTGACCTAGATTTCGAAGATGATGTTAGCGAACCCCTTAGAATGAAACACAGATTTGATCAAGGTAGAATCTCCTGTGTAGGACTCGCCTCAAAGATTTCTTCTGAAGAAATCATGTTCTTAATTGAATATTACAATTTAGAAGGAAAATGGCTACGCCCCCGCTCCTTCATGAGAATGCATATTTTTTATATTGCCGGGTTGCCAACACCAAGAGCGGTTCTTACCAATAAACTAATAGAACTTAGCTTCGGAACGCCAATGCACCCTTTTCTTCACCAAATCATTAATTACTTTAATATCGCCCCTGTACAATTGTCACCTAATAGCTATAGGGCAGCTATTGGTCTATACATGATGTATAGAAACGAAGGATACGATGCTCCAACTATGGTCGAGTTGAGTTACTTCCTTTCCTTGAGACGTGGGATTTTATTACCTCGCCTACTGGTCGAATCATAACAAGAAGGGTTTTATTACCGGTAACCCTAGTAATATGAAGATATGGAAAGATGAGTTTTTTTACATGTACGACGTTCCCAGGATTAGAACCCAATTCAATCTTCAACCTTGTAAGTATTCTCGTCCTAAAAATTTTTTTTTTTCTCTCGTCCCCTGAAGCTTTAATTTTATCTCTTATATTCTCCTTTATTTCCCATAGACAAACCCGCCCAGACAAAACTAACGGGCGACGCTGCAGCTAGAGCCCTGATTATCTCTGAACTTCCTAGGTTAAAGAAAGATCTCGATGTCTTAGTGACACCTGATAATCTTCATACCCATGGTGTCTATAATGAGGGTTATAGCAGAATTCCCTTTGTTAAATTTAAGAGAGGTACTAAAAGAAGTACTCGTAAGAAACAAATAGAAGGGCAACTTACTGGTAAAGGTACCTCGCCTTCATCTTTAAACCTTGCCCACATAATTTTCTGCATGATTGAAATTGTTTACTAATAACTTTTATCCTTTTGTATTCAGGTCAAATGGCAAGACTTCCTTTTGGAAACAATCCCTTTGCAGAGCCGACTCCTTCCGCTATCGCTAACATTCCTCGCCCTACACCATCAACCGTGGTGAATCAATCTTACCCCCTTATTCCTCCCTCACATGTGGGCGAGAAACAGAACAAAAAACGAGATTCAGCAGATGCTTCCAAAACTGCCCCAAGTAAAAGACATAAGTCAACTCCAAATGAAGAAGCGCCTTCAGACTCTGTTGCTACAACTTTTGGTTCGGTTGCTGCCGAGCACTTTTCTGACCAGGATGTCAAAATCCTTAAGGAACGGAAAGAAGCCGACGAGAAGTTTCACTTCAAGATAGGTCTGGGCGATGCCTTCTTCCATGGGCTTAATGTCCTCGCCCAGAAAAACACCATTATCAAGGATCAGGAGAAGGCCTTGAAAAAATATAAGGGTGAGGCTTCGAGTTTTACCTCAAAACTTAATGAAGCCCAGAAAAAACTCGACAACGAAGTTAGGGCGAGAAAAGATGATGTTGATAAACTTCAATCTGATTTGAAAAAATTGAAATTAGATTCTGACAAGAAGATCGCAGACCTTGAGGGCGAGAATCCACATTGCAAGGTAAAATGACTGATGTTGAAGCTGTTGTGCGGAAAGCACAAACTGAAGCCTACACCATTGGCTTTTTGGATTATCTTCGCAACTTCCTTGCAGCCGACCCTGACTATGACTGGTCCAAAAATTTTGCCCCCTCTACTCCTAGCTATATGTTGAAGTTCCAGACTGACAATGCCGAGCCCATTGTGGTTGCCAAAGAAAGCTTGAGGTTGAAAATCGAGGCAGAGAAGAAAACCATGGCCGAGGAGGAGGCGAGAAAGAAAGAGATTGATGGAGGTGACAAAGCTGGAACGATCTCGCCTTCTGATGCCACAGCCAAGTGACTGTATGAACTTTCTATAATTGCCAACACATTAGGAGTGCGGGCCCTCCTGTAATGGCCTCGCCAGTTGTAACTCTTTCAGGATTTGTTTTCTTTTAACTTTATGGAGTGCGCGCCCTCCTGGTAATGGCGTCGCCCTTGTATGAATTTGGTATAACCATTTCGTATTTTCATTTCCTCTCTAAATATCAGTTTGTTTCTCCTTGGCTACTTTTTCGTCGTTGTAGTTTAATTTCGCCCAGATATGAGTATCTCGCCCTTGTCAAACTTGGAGAAGGTTATAATAACCATGTCTTTTAGAGGATGTCCCTCTTCAAGAGGGTCCTTCACCTCAGAATTTTATAATTTTTATAATACCCTCCTCAAAGGAGATAGTTTTTGTTCAGAAATACCCTCCTCACAGGAGGTAGATTTTCCGAAACTAGAACCTTGATGAGGCGCCGGAAGTACGGACATCCCCCCCGGAAGTACAGTTTTTGCAAGGATTTTGTATTTAAGGTACTCTCCTCAAAGGAGATCAGTTTTTTTTGTCCAGAAATACCCTCCTCACAGGAGGTGGATTTTCCGAAACTCGAACCTTGATGAGGTGCCGGAAGTTCGGACATCCCCCCCGGAAGTACGGTTTTTGCAAGGATTTAATAATTTGAGATACCCTCCTCAAAGGAGGTCGTTCTCCATTCCAGAAATATCCCTCCTCACAGGAGGTGGATTTCCCGAAGTTATAGTTTTTTAGTAACTCTCCTCACAGTAGATCATCTATAATAGAAATGCGACAAAATTTGAAGGCAAAACAAGCATGTTTTATTCATAAATAGTAAAAACCTGGCTAAGGAAGAGTACATGCACTACCCCCCTTGACTTTCATGAAAATAATAATTAAAGGAAAGTATGTCAAAAGTAGAAATACATTACTGATAATATTTCTTCAAATATTCCATGTTCCAAGCACGCGGGATATGCTTCCCTTCCATATCCGCCAAATAATAAGTTCCTGTCCACAAAATAGCTCTAACCCTGTACGGAACTTCCCAATTTGCACCAAACACTCCATGATTCTGGACTTTCATGTTGGGCATCACTCGTCGAAGAACGTAATCGCCCACCTTTAAAGGCCTTGCCTTTACCTTTGAGTTGTAAAACCTAGCCACCCTTTGCTGGTAAGATACTAACCTTGCCTGAGAAGTCGTTCTGAACTCCTCCACCATATCCAGGTAAAGACGATGGTTAACCTCATTTAATTCCGGATGATAGTTCTCTCTTCTGAAAGAGCCTGCCCCCAACTCAACTGGAACCATAGCCTCACATCCATATGTCAAAGAGAAAGGGGTTTCCCCCGTGGTAGTCCTAGGTGTCGTGTTATAGCTCCACAAGACATTAGGCAACTCTTCCGTCCAGTTCCCCTTACTGTCATCTAACCTCGCCTTCAATGTATGTTTGATTATCTTGTTCACCGCCTCAGTCTGACCGTTAGTCTGAGGATGACTAATAGCAGAGAAACTTTTAATAATTCCCAAATTATCACACAACTGTCTCATCTCCTTACTATCAAATTGCTTCTCGTTATCAGATATCAGTTTGTACGGTATCCCAAAGCGACAAATGATGGATCGATACACAAAGTCCACCAACTTTTTCGCTGTGATTGACGCCAAAGGCTCTGCCTCTGCCCACTTAGTAAAATAATCCACTGCCACAACAGCATACTTCACCCCCCTTTTCCCTTAGGGAGTTCTCCTATCAAGTCAATTCCCCACATAGCAAAGGGCCAAGGACTAGTTAATGAAGTAAGAGGAGCTGCGGGACTGTTCACATAGTTCGCATATCGCTGACACTTGTCGCAAGACCTAGCAAAAACCATTGAATCTTCCCGAAGAGTAGGCCAATAATACCCTTGACGTAATATTTTCTGCGCAAGTGAACCACCCCCCGAGTGATTTCCACAAATTCCTTCATAAACTTCCCGAAGAACATAAGTACATTCCTCCCCATCTATACACTTCAGCAACAGTTGATTAAAACCCCGTCTATAAAGAGATCCCCCAAAATCAACGTAGAGAGCTGCCTTATACCTCAGCTTCCTGGCCTCAATTTTATCATCTGGCAAAATTCCTTCCTTCAAATACCTCTAGATAGGAGTCATCCAAGTATCTTGCATAGGAACATCAACCTGCATCAATTCCACTTCCGGAACGCTAGGTTGCTTCTGGATTTCCAAGGGACTGACACCTAAAAGATTGGCCTCCCCTTGAGACCCCAACTTGTCCAGGGCATCGGCTTCCCCATTGCTGTATCTAGGAAGTTGCTCCAACCTCGCCTCCCGAAATTGGCCCATTAATCTTCGCGTACACCTCATGTATAATTCGGTTCGAGCCCCACGAGCTTGGAACCCCCCATTGACCTGATAAACAACCAGCATTGAATCACTCATGATGTTTATGTTTTCCACCTTCATCTCAAGGGCGAGCTTCAAACCCGAAATCAAAGCCTCGTACTCAGCATCATTATTTGTAGCATGAAAAGTAAAGTGAATTGCACTTCGAAGGCGGTGTCCCTCCGGGCTAACCAAAACAATTCCTACACCTGCACCTTCATTGTTCGATGCACCATCCACATATAAAGTCCACCAAGGTGCTGGAGTAGAACATTCCTGACTCAGCTCTGGTGGAGGACTAGGTATGACAGCCAGAAAGTCACCCTCTTAATCCAGAGGAAATTCCAATATAAAATCAGCGAGAGCCTACCCCTTCATAGCTCTTCTAGGTTTATACTCCACATCAAATTGTCCTAATTCCACTGCCCATTTCAACATCCATCCGGAATTTTCCGGTTTATCCAGTATCTGCCTTAAAGGATACGATGTTCGGACCTCTACCTTATGCGCCTGAAAGTAGGGTCGCAACTTTCTGGAGGCCAAAATCAAGGCATACACTAACTTCTCCATATTTGAATACCTTGTCTCTGCATCCAACAACCTCTTGCTAACGTAGTATACAGGGTACTGGATGTCACCTTCTTCCCGCACAAGTACTCCACTAACAAAATATTCTGAAAAAGCAAGGTATAGGATAAGAGTCTCTCCCTCACGTGGTTTAGACAAGAGTGGGGGAGATCCCGGATGGCCCTTTAACGCCTGAAAAGCTTCTTCACATTCCAATGTCCATTCAAACTTCTTCCCTGTACCCTTAATTGCCTTGAAGAATTCCTTGCATTTGTCAGATGACTTTGACACAAAACGGTTCAGAGCGGCAACTCTCCCAGTCAGGCTTTGCACCTCCTTTACCGTCCGGGGGGACTTCATGTTGAGAAGAGCTTTTATCTTTGCAGGATTCGCCTCCATTCCCCTATGATTTACCATGAAACCCAAAAACTTTCCAGATTCTACCCCGAATACACATTTTTGAGGATTAAGCTTCATGCGATATTTCTTGAGAATCTGAAACATCTCGTCCAAATGTTGAATGTGTTCCTTCGCTTCCTTGGCTTTTACAAGCATGTCATCCACATAAACTTCCATAGTCTTCCCAATCTGCTCCTTAAACATCATATTGACTAACCTCTAATAAGTCGCCCCTGCATTGATCAATCCAAAAGGCATCCCAATATAGCAATATAAACCCCGATCCGTGATGAAGGAGGTGTTTTCCTGATCTGGCCCAAACATCGGGATTTGATTATATCCGGAGTAAGCGTCCATGAAACTAAGCAGGGCATGCCCCGCAGTAGCATCTACCAACTGATCGTTCCTAGGCAAAGGAAAACTATCTTTCTTACAGGCTTTGTTCAGGTCGGTATAATCAACACACACTCTCTACTTCCCATTGGACTTCTTTACCAAAACCGGGTTCGCAAGCCAATCCGGGTAAAAGGACTTTTAACTAACCCAACATTTAGCAGCCGATCAACCTCTTCTTTCAAGGCAGTAGCTCGTTCACCACTGACCGCCCGTCGCTTTTGCCGAACGCCCTTCCTAGAAGGGTCTATGTTAAGGTGATGACACATTACTTCGGGATCAATTCCCACCATGTCCGCATGACTCCAAGCGAAAACATCCAGATTATCCTTTAAAAAGTTAACTAGCCTCTCTCTCAAGCCCTGCTCTAATCTCGCCCCAATATGTAGCACCCGGGACGAGTCCTTCTCGTCCACAAGAATTGGCACAGTATCCTCTGTTGGTCCCACATTCTTCTTGGACTCGGGCAATCGAGGATCTAAGTCAAACTCTACTTCCTTCGTTCCGCTGGACTCACCCACTTCTCGTACAGAAACAACCTCGCCCCTGAACGGTTTAGATCCCTCTCTCCAAGTCAAATCATCCGGAAATTCAACCATGGGAGTATCCCCATAATCTGCAACAAACTTTCCCTTTTTCGCCCTAAGACTTCTTTGTTCCTCTTCGTCGGTGATATCTTCAACAATCCCTTCTTCAAACTGGTTTTGATTGACCGGAGGGGGAGCTCCAATCATCAACACCCTATACCCTGCAATATCAATTGTCATGCCTTCCACAAAAGATTTTTCTGCAGCGCCTTCCATAAAAACTTCCACGGTCTCTCCTCGAGAGGGTGGTGCCTCTAACAGAAAGAGCGGGGTTCCCTGCTTAGCTAACGTCTCATATCTGGCCAAGGTATCATCCTCAGGGAATTCCACTGTATAAACCATGTTGGTAACCGCCTTTTCTGACGACTTAGGTCCGAAAGATTTCAATGTTTCCACAGCATTTTCATCTTTGAAGTCCAACATCTCATCCCCCTGTTTCCCTTTTGAGGAAGACTTCATCATTTTGTTATAACACTCCCTGGAATCATACTGACATCCCTTCACACACCCAACCCCCACAGGAGTAGGAAATTTCATTGCCAAATGGTAAATTGATGTACCACCCTCATTTCCTTCAAAACCGGCCTTCCAAGTAGAGCGTTGTAACATGTAGGTTGGTCGACGACTAGGAATTCAAACACCTGAGTAGCAGAGTGAGGGTCTTCCCCTAAGGTAAGAGGCAATTTCACCGTCCCCTTGACCGGGACAGAATCTCCTGTGAAGCCATATATGTGAGTCGTTCCTTGAACCATTTCTTTATCAAGAAGTCCCATCTTCTTAAAAGTTCCGTAGTAAAGGATATTCACAGAACTTCCATTATCGACAAACACACGATGGACGCTCCTAGACCCAATTCTGACATTAACCACCAAGGCATCACTATGCGGATGATGAACCCATCTTGCATCTTCTTCAGAAAAAATTATCTGTGTGTCCTCTCCTTTAAACAGCTTGGGGGCCTTTCTGACTGGTGATTAACATTTGTCAGCGGGGAATCCTTTGCTTCCCGAGCGTACCTCTCCATAGCCCTTCTTCCATCTCCCCCAACACGAGGCCCTCCAAAAATAGTATGAATGCTTGCTTCTTTGACGAACACTGTCTTCTCCTGCTGGTCCGGTCTACTTCTAGGATCTTCCTTCTTATTTTCCTCCATGGGAGGAACGCCCCCCTTGATTTTCCTGACCCATTCAGTTAACTTCCCATTCCTGTTTTGCAACTCAATTTCCTCCCTCAATTACTGACATTGATGAGTGTCATGGCCATGGGATTCGTGATAGGCGCAGTACCTTTTCTTATCTCTTTGCGCATTCTTCGAAAGTGGGAGATGTGGTTTATACAATCCCTCCTTCTTCGTTACTTCATAAATGTGATCAATAGACGCCACCAGCAGCGTGAAAATACTGGTCTGGGGGTAACCCTGATCTTTCTGAAAATAAAGATGTGGTGGTGGGTACCGTGGCATCGGGCTGGGTGATCTCGTTCGATCTGACTTCCAAGTGTCAGCAACATTAACATCCCCTCTACCATTCTTCCTTCCATCCCCCCTAGGGCTAGGAGATCTATCCTTGCGCTTACCCCTGCGACTAGTTTCGGGGTAATCGCTCCTTTTCAAAGCTTCTTCTTCCCTCTTAAAGGGTTCAGCCTGTGCATAAAGATCCGCAAGTGTAGGAGGCTCTTTCTGTTGAAGCTCTTTCCAGAAGTCCGAATTCACCCTTACTCCAGCTATTAGAAAATTTTTGATGGTTTCGTCCGAAGCTCCTCTGACAGTTGGGACTTCTGAGTTGAAACGTCTAAAGTAGGATTGCAGGGTTTCTCCCTCTCTCTTCTTTATATTGGCCAAGGTCGTGACAGGCGGGGCATAGACGATAGACAATTGAAATTGGATCAAGAACATCCTTCGCATTTGATCCCAAGAAGTAATAGAAGCCGGTCCCAACTTTTGAAACCATTGGTGGGCATTTCCCCGCAGGGTCGAGGCTAACAACCTACACTTTGTCAAGTCCTCCACTTGGTAGAGCTCCATCTCAGTGTTGAACCTTGCAATATACTCCGCCGGGTCGGAACTTCCTGTAAACCTCAGATCTCCCACCCCTCGAAAAGATGGGGGAAGAGGTGCTTCACGAACTGCCAATGAAAAAGGCGATGGAGCCGGTTCAAATATAGCTCCCGACCGCTCTTCTGATTGAGCCAGAAGCCTGTGCAAGGCATTCAAGTCTAGATCCTCAAAACCGGCTATCCTACGAGACGCTTCCTCCCGTTTCTGCTGATTCATTAACTCTTCAAACCTATACCGATCCCCGACAGAGTTCTCCAGATGAGGCAAATGATATCTGCGAGCAACCATCAAATTCCCTTCCAAATTAGATTCTAAAGGTCCTCTTTAACCTCTTTCTGCCTGGTTGAGGAGGTTGGCATAAGATCTTCTTTCCCCGTAGCCCAAACTATAATGGTTCGGAGTCCTCCTCTGATGATTTGGGTCGTTAGTCTGAACCATTGTGAGAGGAATCACATCGGAGTCTCCTAACATCATATTCTCGTGATTGAAACGGTGCCTTCCATTGGGTCCCTCCTGGTCCACAGTCCTTTGGCCGCCAACCCAAACTTCCTCCCTCTGAAGTTCTCGCCCCCTTTCAGTCCTTTCATCCTGCGGTCGTGCTTGACCTGGGCGTTGGGGCACCGCTCTGTCTGGTGGGAACTCAACATTCGGCTCTCCGTAGGTCAAGGCCCTGGGTGTAATAGCTCGGAACCGCTGGTCAGTTCTAGTCTCCCCAACGATCTGAACTTCTCTCTCCAAAGGGATTTCCATATGCGAAACGCGTTGGTGATTAATAGCAGATTCCCTACCAACACGCTGATCTCCACCTGGTTTGCGATAATTTCTTTCCCAGTCATGGTGAGTCACCCCCATATTCTCTCCTCTCCCATCTAGTGGGCGTCGCCCATCATGGTTCAGGCGGGATCCTTCAAAAAATTACCTCTCTCTTTCCATCGCGTCCATCCTCGCACCCATACGGGTAATAGTATTTCCCATATAAGTGATCTGATTCAATAGCTCAATATTACTCATCAAGACAGGGGGGTCTCCTCCTATTCGTGGCATCGACTGTCCATTAGGACCCCTGGGTGTAATAGATCTTCGGCGCGAGCCTCCTGGAAGTGAGCGATCAAGGTTTCTCAGCATCGAATTCCTTATGGCAGAATTTCTTGGTGGCGGCGGGGGTAAATTCTCCGTGGTCCTAGTATCCTCTCCTCGACAATCATCAACACGCTCTTGGTTTGACTGCGACATCCTTCCTCCTGAGATGTCAAAAACCCCTCCTTCTAGCGCCACTTATTAACGGAGGAATTTGGGAAAACAAATTCGGGGAGGGCTGCTGGAATTGTGATGGTTGTTGATGGCGGCGAACAGCGTAGGATGTTTAGGGTTTGGGTTTATGATTTGGGGATGGCTAAGATTGTATGCTGAGATGTGTGTAGCAATTAAGATCGAATGTTGAATTCTTTATTTTGTGCTAGGGTTTGCATCGTGCCATACAATGTGCCTACGTACCCTTATTTATAGGGATCAAGCCAAATGTAGTTCTTGGAGAACAAGTAATCGTAATGGGCTAGGTTTTCCTTATTTAAGAAGCCCATTGGATCAAGGCCACCGCCTTTGACAATTATTATGAACCCTAAAGCCCAGCTACTTTCTCGGAGCATAATGGCTAAGCTACTGACCCGAAATTATCGTGGTCAACGCTCACCTTGGGCCACGGAGATAAAATAGTTTATTGGGCAGTTCCGAAATTGCCTAAGGGGCGAGATCCCCAATCTGTATCTAGGGCGAGATCTCAGGATAAACCTCTTCCCAACTGCTTGTAACCGAGGACCTAGATTATAGTCCATAACTCATAATACTCTTCAGAGAACAATTAGGGAGAATCCCCCATTTCAGTGTAAGAGAGGGCGAGATGCCCAGCCTGATTCGAGGGCGATTCTCCTTGACTATGGGCGACATTTCCTAATTAGGGCGAGGATATTTCTGGGCATAACATATATATATATATATATATATATATATATATATATATATCATAGCATATTATACAATATAAGAAAATGAAATTTAGTATTATACAATATAAGGAAATGAAACTGCTTTTTCAAAGTTTAAATTGTTGATAAACTGTATTACATGTGCATTATGTTAAATTACTCCCCTTAAAATTGATAAATGATTAAGTCGCTTCAAGTGCAAATCCTTAGGCAACACTTTGTTCTTTGGAATAACTTCCACTGTTCCACAAGAACAGTATAAAATTGGTCTATGTTTGTTAGTGGGGAAAATAAATTTTTTTTTTATCACTAAACTATTGCCTCTTTTAGAAATTTATATAAAATATACTCATTTATACCATAATTTAATAAAAAAAGGCTATTTTTTATCTTTAGGTGTCTCGTCATCCCCTACATAAAGGTGTTGGTCCTTTATGTCACAATTTAAAATAAAATGGTCCCCAATATTGTTATTTCCCAGTTGCACCCCTTAAGATTGTAGAAGGGGGGTTGAATACAATCTTGTTCAAAATTCTTTCGAATTTATAAGACAACAGATGGATCTTGATTTAAGCAGATAAATAGAAAGAAACTTATGAAACAGAAATCAAAGAAAAACAAACATACAACAATCTTTAAAAATTTTAGGTGGGTTTTTGTCGACTCCACCTGAGGGTTGTATTGAAGAAAATAATCTGTGTAAACGAGTACAAAGCTGCGAATACAAGGCTAAGTATTTTACAAGAAAACCTAATGCTTTGTGCTTTCAGCTTTGTGTTTTCTTCTCTTCTTAGCTATGCTACACGTGAAGTATATATATACTCCAAGTTTACAAACCCTATAAAAATAAATGAATCTTGCTAGTCAAAGTATTCTGTAGGGTTGCTGCCACTCCTTGTCTCCATGTGATACAATTTTGTCTGGATTGTCTTGGACAGATATGCACTAAATTTACCAGCTGAATTGTTTGCAAGAACAAGGAATGTTTCTTTTTCTTCTTCGTTTCCAATACTGGCTTCCTTACCCTTTTTAAGTTTATCAACCCATGTGATCTGTCAGGCATGTCAAGTCGCTATCAACCTCTAATTCTAAGATATTATTGGTTGGAGCGTTTTGTCCGTTGAAGTAGACACTGATAGGTTGACTGTTGTTTGTTGAGGTGCCATATCCGTTGACATAGAAACTACATCAGCTGAGATATCACTTCACTTATATAGAATTACATAGCACAGCTTATATACAATTAGCTACCCTATTCTGCATATCCATTGATAGTCAACATAACTTAGGATTTCTAGTAACTATGACAGAACCAAACAACTGACAAAACTTAAAAGAGGTATGCTACAGACTTATCAACCGATAAGCTGCCTTATCAACGGATACTTATAACTTGGATATCCGTTGACAAGTTACAAACTTATTCTTGTAAACATATGTTTTTCAAGGTGTTTTCAAGTACTTATCATCAAGAGCAACATAATTCCTAACAATCTTCCCCAATTTATGATTGATAGAATAACAGCCATAAATTAAGAACCTTGATGATAACAAAACACCTTTGTATGGATACAGAGATTAAGTAAAAACATATGTAGTGTACTAAGCTTCAAAAGTGTGAAGAAATGAACTGAGTCAAGATAAAGAATCATACTTCCACAAGGGATGCTCCTCTAGACTGAGCATATCATTGCTTTCTTCCCCTTGCAGTCCTCATACCATGGACTTAATGTCTGTTTTCCTCAAGCTGCTTCTCTAGAGATCTGTAGATGATCTTTTCTTCTGGGTGATTTAGATCCAGCATAGACATTAAGTGTTGCAAGTACTCATTGCTAGCTTTCTCCAGTTCATCTTCTATTCTGAAAAATCTTTTACAGTTGTGTTCATCTCTGAATTCTATTATCCAGAATGGATAAAAGTGAACCTTCCTACCAGGTTCACATGGAATGTTCAGCTTCTTAGGCAAACCCTCCTTTGAAGACCAGCTGCTCCTCAATTCATTGACCTTGTTGAAAATTATTTTCCTTGCCTCTGGAGTGAATCCCCGGTTCTTTTCATTAAGGACCAAATCTTCCAGAGTTTGCTGTAGCCTTCATTTAACACTTGATGTAGGGGCCAGGTTCTGCTATTTCCTCCTTTGTAGGTGAAGATTAACCTTTCTGGTAACCTGGTTGTCCTATATGCAGCACTCACATCTGCCACATCATCCAAGAAAAGATTGACACTTGAGTACTCTTCAATGTCAGCAATATAGAGTTCAGTTTCTTTCTTGGTGGCCACCCTTACATCTTGAGGAACCTCAGCAATTTGAATTGGTCTAGCTAATGGTTGTTTTCTATTTTTGGTTCTCCTCTTTTCAGGTGAGAGCCTGATCTTTGGAAATACCAAGCTGTTGATGTCAAAGTCAAATTCCAAAGGTTCTTCCTTTATGAAGTCTAAAGGGTTAGATGTCTGAGAGTGTTTCTGAATGTCTGGTGTTGGAGGTTTTGTAGGTTGAGGTAGTGTTGATTCATCTTGAACTTCTGGTTCTGGGCTCAAAGTTCTTTTAGCAGGGACTTTAACTCTGCTTTTCCTTTTCTTGCACGCAGAATTTGTGTTCATTTTCTTCTTTTTAAATTTGGCCTCTTCTTCTTCAGCCTCTTGCTCCATCTCTTTCTCTAGCTCTCTTATTAGCTCATCAGTCAGTCTAGCTTCTTTCTCAGTGCATTCTGTAGGTTGTCTGACTATCTGGCCAGCTTGAAGTAACATTGTAGTTTCTTCAACCTTGGCATCAGCAAAGTTTGGATGACCTGCAGGAACAAAAATTTCCACTCCTCCCTGTAGATGAATGCTAGATTCTCTTTGAGTCCCACATCAACTGTAGCCTTCTATTTTAATTTAGTAAGATACTTGCTCATTAGCTTGAATTCACCTGGGTTTGGCATTGGAAAGTCCACTCTCATAGTGTTTTTACCATTCTTCTTCATAGGTGATTTCTTAGGCTTGAGCACAGGCTTGAATTCAGACAGATAAGATGGCTCCCCTCTGGCTAGAGATCTAGGAAGCACAAAATCTGGAATTAATACTTGTCTGATTGATATGGTTATGGGAGGAATTGATACTTGAGAAACTTGAGGATTTGCAGCCAGCCTTGTGGCTATAGAGTCTTCAGGTTGAATAACTGGGTCATCCTCACTAGACGAAAATACTGGAGCTGTTGGAACTAGATTAGAGTGAAGTTGCTCCCCCTCACCTATAACGCCTTAGAAATTTTTGTAATATTTATAATTATTTATTTATTATTAAATGTGAATTATGTGACGTGATTATTTTTGAGGAAGTGAAATAGGTGTGATTTCGTTTTGTGGGCTTATTTGATGATTTATATGTGTCAGAAAAGTCGACGTATTTTTTTATTTTTATTTTTGGGGATTAAATTCTATTTAAATCATGTTTTATTTATACTCTGAGAATTTTATAAAATCACCGGGATTAGTAAAAATTACGAAATCTTTTGCATTATTAACTTTATTATTTTATTTGAGTCTTAAAAATATTAGATGGATTTATTTTGATTTTTAAGGATTTTAAAATGATTTTATGAATTTATTTGGGTCTTATTGGTTTAATCTTGTAAAAATGATATTAAATTCGTTTTGACCCCAAAAATATTTTAAAAATATGGGAAGATAGGTAAATTTATTTTTAATATTTTAAAAATGAAATTTAGATTTTTCCCAATTGTTACCTATTTATTTTCTATTTTACGAGGTGCATTTGTAATCTTTTAATCAAGAAAATTCTTACAAAATCCAAATTCTTTTCCCCCAAATTACCTTAAATCCCTAATTCCTAATTCAATTTACTAACTCTGTGTTTTTTTTTCCCACAATCTCTCCCGACATCTCTCGAACTCTCTCTCGCGGAGTCTCTCTCTCTCGAGGTTATCTCTCTCTTCCTCTCAAAATCTCTTCCGTCTCTCTACCTCAAATCTCTCTCTTAATCTCTCCCTCAACTCATCTCTTTCCTTCCACGATAACCTCTCCTTTCCTCTCCCGTAGTCCACACGACCTGTGTGTATATATATATTCGAAGGCTGTGTGTATGGCTTGGTCCTCGATTTGGGGTTCGGTTTTGAGCTTATTAAAACTCCTGTGTTGTTAAGCTGGTAACGACTTGCGGTTGTTCCCTGTACTTCTTTTTTTGTTTTGTTTTTCCTTCGCCGTGACTGCGTGTAGCTGCGTGCGTGTGTGTAAGCCCTGTATGTGTGTGTTTTGCGTGTTCAAACGCGGGTGTGTGAGTAAAATGTTGTTGGGTTTGTGAAATTCCGTGTGTGTGTGAATTATACGGTGGTGTGTGTGTGTGAGTTTCCTTGTGTATATGTATGTAATTAAATTTCGAATTTAGTGATTATATGAAGGTTTTATTTCGTTAATTAGAAATTAATTGCTTGAGTTCTTGGTATATGATTATATATATATATCTTGGATTTTTATTTCAAATATATGATTGTTTGAGGATTCTAAAAATTCGAATTTATTTGTATAAGGATGAATTATTCGGATTATGATGAATTATGTGATTTTAGAAATTGTTTAAGTATGATTTGGTAATTTTATTCGAAAATGAATTAAATTGTTATTTGTCGATAAGTATAATTTATTTGTATTAAGTGAAATTGTTATTGGTACATAGAGATTATAATTAGGAATCCTTTGGGCTTGTAGGTGGATTTTTAATCCATCGGATGTATTTGATTATGATTTGAGTCGGTTGAACTCCGACGGGATAGTCCATTTTATAAAGGAAACTCTGCCCGATTTTTGTTAGAATTATAGGTCATAAAATGTATAGTATAAGATTATAAGTTGTTTTTAAGGTTAAGCTGGTATTATGTATTAAATGCTTAAGTGGCTTGTATGATTTCATGTCATAGATGCTATATGTTTAGTTGCTTAGCTAATAATGGTAAGTTGTTTGATAAGTATGTATGATGTAAGTTATATATATATATATATATATATATATATATATATATATATATATATATATATTTAGTTATTTATGTTAGTGGTCATGGGTTAACGCAAGGGTAGATTAAGGGTAAATGTTCAAAGACGAACGTCGAGTATTTTATAGAATTCTGAAGTAGTGTTTTTATATGTGTAGATTCGAAGAGCGTAGACTTAAAGGATAAAGGAAAGGCAAAGGCTGAGAGTTTTTGAGCCAAGTGACTAGCGTGGAAATATTTGGTCAAGGCAAGTAACTTGAATCTTTTATCGAAGTTCAGATTCTATCAATTATTCATGGATTGTTGCTTAAATTCTTATAACTTACTGTTTGTTTCTTTCAAGTCAATTGTCGAATCTCTTGTACTATATTGTAAATCCATATAAACTGTTGCTTAAACCCTTGTACCTTCTTGGTTACCCTTATAGATTACCGTTTAAACTGTTGTACCTTCTTGCTTATTCAAATTCTTGTGGAACTACAAATCTTGCAATATAACATGCTTTTTGCCCAGGCTTAAACATCATTTCATATCTATTCCCTTAATTCACCCCAGCATAACTATACCTTATAATCTTGATTAATCTCTAAATCCTTAAACCTTGTTTATTCTTAATTTAATTAATGACCCTTATTTCTTATACACCTATTTTTCGCGAGCCATACCATATTCGATACCACCTTATATTACACCTCTAAAATGACAAGAGCTTGTTAAACCTTTATTTTTAAATACTTGTGAATCACACTTGAACCCTACCTTGCGAACCTTATGCAATTAAATTGGATTGCTTTACTTTTAGTCACTTATTCTTGAAATTAAACAGAATAATCCCCTGCTCTGAATTATTGCCTAAGAATTCCATTCATCGAAACTTGCTTCACTTTATGGACATTTAATTAATTATTTTAAATTAGCGTAAGAGGCTAGGGTGGTCCTAGTCCAGCTTTTTAATTTGGCGTAAGAGGCTAGGGTGGTCCTAGTCCAGCAATAGAGGCCAATGTGTTGCCTAATTGGGAACCCAATTTTCAAAGTCCAGAGGAACCTAGTGTCCGGTATGGGGACATTACGTGGCTGATCACCCGTATTGTCCGATTTTAATAAAATGCTTAAATTAATTAAAATGTTTTAAAGGTGGGAAATTTGATATAAAAAGAGAAATTCATTTCTCTCTCTCCCTATTTTTGGAATGAATTACAAATTGCCAAACTTTGGAAAAACTCAGAGAATGATTCTTATATCGTTGTATCCGTACTCTTGTTGTTGATTTTTATTTTGGCATCTATATTGTTACTTGCTGAGCATTTGGCTCACTTATTGTTGTTTATAACCCTTTTTCAGTTAAGGAAGAAAAGGATACGACGTAGGAGCTATATCAGGAGAAGAACTTGTTGTGGGCTGTAGACAGACTAGTTTGGCTCTAGTACAAGGTTGGACTTTTGGGTATCAGTAGAAAATTGTGTAATAGTTATAGTTGGTTGTATTTATATTTGTGGAGTGTATGTATCTTTTAATTAAGAATTTAGTATTGTAATGTAATAACTTAGTTAGTAGTTGCTTGTTTCATACCACTACCTGTTAGAGATCCGGGTTAGTAGTGGGGTGTTGTATTATGATTTAATGTTTGGTTATCAGCTTGTATGTATTTAATTTTGGTTGTGTGCCCGATCTTGTTTATGATCGGGAGGGCATAGTAGTATGGTTCACCTGATCGGTTAGGACAGGTTGAACAGATGTTATGTTTTCTTAATTAGTTGGAACTGCAGTTATTTTTCTTTTTATGAATTTGGTTGGTTCAAATTACAGGTGGATAGTCCATATTACGAATACTTCATGCCGAATTTTTTTAAAAATCCCCCTGTATCAAATTCTATTTTATTTAATTAAATCCAATACTTTATTATAAAAGTATATTTTTAGCATTGGGAAGTCGGGGCGTTACAGGTTGGTATCAGAGCTGTCAGGTTTTGGTCACTGAAACAAGCCAGGATTAGGTATAGGTATAGGATAGGAGCGATAGGTGTAGGTTATCATTAGGATAGTAGGTAGTAGGTTTAGGATATTCTTTTATCGCTTTAATAATTTCTTTACTCGCTATATCGTTATCGCAGATGGTGGATGATTGAGATTATTCTCGGTATTTATTTTTGTAGTAGGATGGTTAACAGTGTACCTTGAACTCTGAAACTGTTATGTTATATTAACTTTGTTGGTACCATGACCTTTATTTTCTCGTTATATGCACATCTTTTATTACAATTCTGAGTTGCCTAAATATCTCCTGTTAGCATTACTTGTTCAAGATAATACCTATGCTACCTTGGTTCTTTACCCCGTTATAATTCTTGTGAACATAGGTAACTCAAATCCAGGATTCGAAAAACCTTATTTTGTATATATTAGCCTGTTGCTTAATAAGTTTCTTGTTTTCTTATCAGAATCATGCCTCCAAAGAAGAAAACACCTACTGCAAATCCTGAAAACCAGAATACTGGAAATCAAAATCCAGTTGACCCGACTATGACTCAAATTCTCCAACTTCTTCAACAACAGACAGCCGCACTAGCTCAGCAACGACCCGCCCAACCAATTGTGACCTTCAAAGCTTTTCAAGCTGTACACCCTCCAGAGTTCAAAGGTATTGTCAACCCTATAGAAGCTAGGGCTTGGCTTAATGAAATGGAAAAAGCTTTTGCGTTGGTTAGGGTAGGAGAAGATCAGAAGACGGAATATGCTAGTTACTTTTTGAAAGCTGAAGCAAATTATTGGTGGGAGTCAACAAAACTGTTGCAAGGTGATGGAGTGATCACATGGCAGAGATTCACCGAGTTATTTCTCGAGAAGTATCTTCCAAGGTATATGCAAGATCAGCTGGAGATTCAGTTTTTAGAATGAAAACAAGAAAACATGAGCGTGGCAGAATACGAGGCAAGATTCACAGAGTTAGCAAGGTTTGTTCCTGAGTACGTTAATACTGAGGCAAAGAAAGCTAAAAGATTTCAACAGGGTCTAAAGCCATGGATACGTAGTAAGGTGGCGGTGTTTCAGTTAGAGAACTATGCAATGGTAGTGGAGAAGGCTATGATTGTTGAAGGTGAAAGTGAAATGTATCAGAAAGAGAAAGTAGGAAAGAAAAGGAAGATAGAAAGTACTGAGGGAAGTCAGAACCCAAAAGGCAATAATAATAAGTTCAAGCCAAGGAATGAGGGTCGGTTTGACAGGAACCGAGGTTTTCAGAAACCGAAGAATGGAAACGGTGGTCAAGGTAAACGTCTTCAGAATACCAATCAGCAGCTTGCAATCAGACCAGCCTTACCTGAATGTACAACTTGTGGGAAGAAGCACTCGGGAGTTTGCCACAGACTAAGTATTACTTGTTTTAAATGCAACAAGAAGGGACATTACGCGGGAGAGTGCCCGACTTCAAAATCAGGGATAACATGCTACAACTGCGGGAAAGTTGGTCATATTGCTAAGGATTGCAAGGAGGCAGTTCAGTCAGGAAATGTTTTAAGGATAGCCGGACCCCCATCGGCAAATGCCCTGAGGATAACTTGACCCCCATCTCAGACCCAGATGTCTCAACCTAGAGCCAGAACCTTTAACATGACTATGCAGGATGCTGTTCAGGAAATGGATGTTGTCGCAGGTACGCTTCCTGTAAATTCAATAGAGGCTAAAGTTTTAATTGACTCTGGAGCTACCAAGTCTTTCATTTCCAATAAGTTTGTTAGTAAATTGCAATGTGAAATTCGACCTTTAGAGCAAGCTTTAGTGATAGAGGTGGCAAACCAAGATAAAGTCCCTGTCAATCAAATGTGTCCTCAGTGTAATATAGAGATAGGTGGTTACCTTTTCTATGCCAATTTGATACCCTTCGAGATGGGAGAATTCGATGTAATTTTAGGAATGGACTGGTTGGCTGATTATGATGCACAGATTGAGTGTAGAAAGAAACAGGTGAGATTAAAAGCGGAGGATGATAAGGAAGTGATATTTCAAGGACAAAGGCAGGTGAAGAAATTTCTGAGTATTATGCAAGCCAAGAGGTTACTTAGACAAGGTTGTGAAGCGTATTTAGCACACGTGACGGATGTAGAGAAGCATGCACCGAAGATAGAAGATATACCAATTGTTAACGAGTTCCCCGACGTTTTTCCAGAAGAATTACCCGGTTTACCTCCAGATCGAGAAGTGGAGTTTGCTATAGACCTAGTACCTGGAGCAGAACCCGTGTCCAAAGCACCATATAGGATGGCACCGGTGGAGATGAAAGAGTTAGCAACGCAATTACAAGAACTTTTATATAAGGGAGTCATAAGACCAAGTGTATCACCGTGGGGAGCTCCTGTGCTGTTTGTCAAGAAAAAGGATGGTAGTATGAGATTATGTATCGATTATCGAGAACTCAACAAGCTGACCATCAAGAATAGATATCCCTTACCTAGAATCGATGATTTGTTTGATCAACTTAAGGGAGCAGCTTATTTCTCGAAGATTGATTTAAGATCGGGCTATCATCAATTAAAAATCAAACCTGAAGACATTCCAAAGACGGCATTTCGCACAAGGTATGGACATTACGAATTCTTAGTGATGCCATTTGGATTAACCAATGCCCCAGCAGCATTTATGGATCTTATGAATATAGTCTTTAGGAAGCATCTGGATAAATTTGTGATAGTCTTTATTGATGATATCTTGATATATTCCAAGACCCGGGAAGAACATGCAGAACATTTAAGGATTGCATTAGAAATATTAAGAGCAGAGAAGTTTTATGCCAAGTTTTCAAAATGTGAGTTTTGGTTGGAAGAGGTGCAGTTTCTAGGTCATATTATCAGTAGTGAAGGAATTAGAGTTGACCCCGCAAAAATAGAAGCTGTGGTGAATTGGAGCAGACCGAGAACGCCCACCGAAGTGAGAAGTTTCTTGGGATTGGCTGGTTATTATAGGAGGTTTGTTCAAGATTTTTCTAAGATTGCCTCACCATTGACCAGGTTGACTAGGAAAAATGAGAAGTTCATATGGAATGAGAAGTGTGAAGAGAGTTTCCAGGAATTAAAGAAAAGATTAGTAACAGCACCAGTGTTAGTCTTACCAGACAGTCAAGGAAACTTTGTGATCTACAGTGATGCTTCATACAAGGGATTAGGGTGTGTATTGATGCAACATGGAAAGGTAATTGCATATGCTTCTCGACAATTAAAGCCTCATGAGCAGAAGTACCCGACTCACGATTTGGAGTTAGCAGCAATTGTATTCGCACTAAAGATTTGGAGACACTATCTATATGGTGAAAAATGTGAGATTTACACGGACCACAAAAGTTTGAAGTATATCTTCACTCAACGAGAGCTTAACATGAGACAAAGGCGATGGTTAGAGTTGATTAAGGATTATGACTGCACAATTAATTATCACCCAGGGAGAGCGAATGTAGTGGCCGACGCATTAAGTAGAAAGGAGAGACTGAACATGTTTACCATCTCAAAGGAGTTGTTCAAGGAGTTTGAAAAGTTGAGATTAGAAGTCCAGATCTCGGAACCTACCAGTGGTAAGTGTTATACCATAACCTTTCAACCCGAGTTACTTGAAAAGATACGAAGATGTCAGGAGGAAATCATGAATCAAGATATGAACACGTTGACAGGTGAAGAGATTTGCACTCAGAAGGATGATAAGGGTATCTTAAGATTTTCTTCGAGGATTTGGATTCCCAACGTGCCGGAATTAAAGAATGAGATTTTGCGGGATGCTCACAGTTCAAGATATTCAATTCATCCGGGGAGTACGAAGATGTACCAAGACCTGAAGGAACATTTCTGGTGGCCTGATATGAAAAGAGAGATTGCAGACTGGGTTAGTAAGTGTTACACATGTCAAAGAGTCAAAGCTGAACATCAAAAGCCTAGTGGACTATTACAGCCATTAGATATTCCTGAGTGGAAATGGGAGCATTTAGCTATGGACTTCGTTGTGGGGCTACCGAGAACAAAAGCTAATCATGATGCGATTTGGGTAATCATAGATCGTTTGACTAAATCTGCCCATTTTCTTCCAATCAACGAAAGATTCTCACTAGATAAGTTGGTACAGCTGTATTTGAAGGAAGTGGTTATGCGTCACGGTGTGCCAGTAACTATTGTATCTGATCGAGATCCACGTTTCAACTCCAGATTTTGGAAACAATTTCAAGAATGCTTGGGAACTGAGCTTAAGATGAGTACAGCCTATCATCCGCAGACAGACGGACAGAGTGAACGAACCATTCAAACTATTGAAGATATGCTACGAACGTGTGCATTGGATTTTAAAGGAAGTTGGGACGAGCACCTACCTTTGGTGGAATTCTCTTACAACAACAGCTATCATGCGAGTATTGGGATGCCGCCATACGAAGCTTTATATGGAAGGAAATGTAGATCTCCTGTATATTGGGATGAGGTTGGTGAGCGTAAGGTGTTAGGATCGGAACTAGTACAACAAACGAAGGAAAAGATCGAAATCATTCAGAAACGACTAATTGCTGCCCAGAACAGACAAAAGAAGTATGCTGATCAAGCCAGGAAGGATATGAATTTTGAAGAAGGAGAGAAAGTGTTGTTGAAAGTGTCACCTTGGAAAGGAGTTACGAGGTTTGGCAAGAAAGGAAAGCTCAGTACGAGATACGTAGGACCTTTTGAGATCTTAAGACGGGTTGGAAAAGTCGCGTATGAGTTAGCCCTACCTCCACATATGAGTCATATTCACAATGTCTTCCACGTGTCAATGCTCAAGAGATATCATCCAGATTTAAGTCATGTGATCGAGTATGAGCCTATTGAGTTACAGCCAGATCTGTCGTATATAGAACAGCCTGTAGCAATTCAGGACAGAATGGATAAGAAGCTAAGGAATAAGACAGTTAAGTTGGTAAAGGTTTTGTGGAGGAATCCTAGAGTTGAAGAGTCAACTTGGGAGCTTGAGAGTGAGATGCTCGAGAATTATCCTCATCTATTTACTTAGGTGAGATTCTGGGGACAGAATCCCGTTAAGGGGGGGAGGATATAACGCCTTAGAAATTTTTGTAATATTTATAATTATTTATTTATTATTAAATGTGAATTATGTGACGTGATTATTTTTGAGGAAGTGAAATAGGTGTGATTTCGTTTTGTGGGCTTATTTGATGATTTATATGTGTCAGAAAAGTCGACGTATTTTTTTATTTTTATTTTTGGGGATTAAATTCTATTTAAATCATGTTTTATTTATACTCTGAGAATTTTATAAAATCACCGGGATTAGTAAAAATTACGAAATCTTTTGCATTATTAACTTTATTATTTTATTTGAGTCTTAAAAATATTAGATGGATTTATTTTGATTTTTAAGGATTTTAAAATGATTTTATGAATTTATTTGGGTCTTATTGGTTTAATCTTGTAAAAATGATATTAAATTCATTTTGACCCCAAAAATATTTTAAAAATATGGGAAGATAGGTAAATTTATTTTTAATATTTTAAAAATGAAATTTAGATTTTTCCCAATTGTTACCTATTTATTTTCTATTTTACGAGGTGCATTTGTAATCTTTTAATCAAGAAAATTCTTACAAAATCCAAATTCTTTTCCCCCAAATTACCTTAAATCCCTAATTCCTAATTCAATTTACTAACTCTGTGTTTTTTTTTCCCACAATCTCTCCCGACATCTCTCGAACTCTCTCTCGCGGAGTCTCTCTCTCTCGAGGTTATCTCTCTCTTCCTCTCAAAATCTCTTCCGTCTCTCTACCTCAAATCTCTCTCTTAATCTCTCCCTCAACTCATCTCTTTCCTTCCACGATAACCTCTCCTTTCCTCTCCCGTAGTCCACACGACCTGTGTGTATATATATATTCGAAGGCTGTGTGTATGGCTTGGTCCTCGATTTGGGGTTCGGTTTTGAGCTTATTAAAACTCCTGTGTTGTTAAGCTGGTAACGACTTGCGGTTGTTCCCTGTACTTCTTTTTTTGTTTTGTTTTTCCTTCGCCGTGACTGCGTGTAGCTGCGTGCGTGTGTGTAAGCCCTGTATGTGTGTGTTTTGCGTGTTCAAACGCGAGTGTGTGAGTAAAATGTTGTTGGGTTTGTGAAATTCCGTGTGTGTGTGAATTATACGGTGGTGTGTGTGTGTGAGTTTCCTTGTGTATATGTATGTAATTAAATTTCGAATTTAGTGATTATATGAAGGTTTTATTTCGTTAATTAGAAATTAATTGCTTGAGTTCTTGGTATATGATTATATATATATATCTTGGATTTTTATTTCAAATATATGATTGTTTGAGGATTCTAAAAATTCGAATTTATTTGTATAAGGATGAATTATTCGGATTATGATGAATTATGTGATTTTAGAAATTGTTTAAGTATGATTTGGTAATTTTATTCGAAAATGAATTAAATTGTTATTTGTCGATAAGTATAATTTATTTGTATTAAGTGAAATTGTTATTGGTACATAGAGATTATAATTAGGAATCCTTTGGGCTTGTAGGTGGATTTTTAATCCATCGGATGTATTTGATTATGATTTGAGTCGGTTGAACTCCGACGGGATAGTCCATTTTATAAAGGAAACTCTGCCCGATTTTTGTTAGAATTATAGGTCATAAAATGTATAGTATAAGATTATAAGTTGTTTTTAAGGTTAAGCTGGTATTATGTATTAAATGCTTAAGTGGCTTGTATGATTTCATGTCATAGATGCTATATGTTTAGTTGCTTAGCTAATAATGGTAAGTTGTTTGATAAGTATGTATGATGTAAGTTATATATATATATATATATATATATATATATATATATATATATATATATATATATATATATATATATATATATATATATTTAGTTATTTATGTTAGTGGTCATGGGTTAACGCAAGGGTAGATTAAGGGTAAATGTTCAAAGACGAACGTCGAGTATTTTATAGAATTCTGAAGTAGTGTTTTTATATGTGTAGATTCGAAGAGCGTAGACTTAAAGGATAAAGGAAAGGCAAAGGCTGAGAGTTTTTGAGCCAAGTGACTAGCGTGGAAATATTTGGTCAAGGCAAGTAACTTGAATCTTTTATCGAAGTTCAGATTCTATCAATTATTCATGGATTGTTGCTTAAATTCTTATAACTTACTGTTTGTTTCTTTCAAGTCAATTGTCGAATCTCTTGTACTATATTGTAAATCCATATAAACTGTTGCTTAAACCCTTGTACCTTCTTGGTTACCCTTATAGATTACCGTTTAAACTGTTGTACCTTCTTGCTTATTCAAATTCTTGTGGAACTACAAATCTTGCAATATAACATGCTTTTTGCCCAGGCTTAAACATCATTTCATATCTATTCCCTTAATTCACCCCAGCATAACTATACCTTATAATCTTGATTAATCTCTAAATCCTTAAACCTTGTTTATTCTTAATTTAATTAATGACCCTTATTTCTTATACACCTATTTTTCGCGAGCCATACCATATTCGATACCACCTTATATTACACCTCTAAAATGACAAGAGCTTGTTAAACCTTTATTTTTAAATACTTGTGAATCACACTTGAACCCTACCTTGCGAACCTTATGCAATTAAATTGGATTGCTTTACTTTTAGTCACTTATTCTTGAAATTAAACAGAATAATCCCCTGCTCTGAATTATTGCCTAAGAATTCCATTCATCGAAACTTGCTTCACTTTATGGACATTTAATTAATTATTTTAAATTAGCGTAAGAGGCTAGGGTGGTCCTAGTCCAGCTTTTTAATTTGGCGTAAGAGGCTAGGGTGGTCCTAGTCCAGCAATAGAGGCCAATGTGTTGCCTAATTGGGAACCCAATTTTCAAAGTCCAGAGGAACCTAGTGTCCGGTATGGGGACATTACGTGGCTGATCACCCGTATTGTCCGATTTTAATAAAATGCTTAAATTAATTAAAATGTTTTAAAGGTGGGAAATTTGATATAAAAAGAGAAATTCATTTCTCTCTCTCCCTATTTTTGGAATGAATTACAAATTGCCAAACTTTGGAAAAACTCAGAGAATGATTCTTCTATCGTTATATCCGTACTCTTGTTGTTGATTTTTATTTTGGCATCTATATTGTTACTTGCTGAGCATTTGGCTCACTTATTGTTGTTTATAACCCTTTTTCAGTTAAGGAAGAAAAGGATACGACGTAGGAGCTATATCAGGAGAAGAACTTGTTGTGGGCTGTAGACAGACTAGTTTGGCTCTAGTACAAGGTTGGACTTTTGGGTATCAGTAGAAAATTGTGTAATAGTTATAGTTGGTTGTATTTATATTTGTGGAGTGTATGTATCTTTTAATTAAGAATTTAGTATTGTAATGTAATAACTTAGTTAGTAGTTGCTTGTTTCATACCACTACCTGTTAGAGATCCGGGTTAGTAGTGGGGTGTTGTATTATGATTTAATGTTTGGTTATCAGCTTGTATGTATTTAATTTTGGTTGTGTGCCCGATCTTGTTTATGATCGGGAGGGCATAGTAGTATGGTTCACCTGATCGGTTAGGACAGGTTGAACAGATGTTATGTTTTCTTAATTAGTTGGAACTGCAGTTATTTTTCTTTTTATGAATTTGGTTGGTTCAAATTACAGGTGGATAGTCCATATTACGAATACTTCATGCCGAATTTTTTTAAAAATCCCCCTGTATCAAATTCTATTTTATTTAATTAAATCCAATACTTTATTATAAAAGTATATTTTTAGCATTGGGAAGTCGGGGCGTTACAGGTTCACCTGTTGTCTCCTTATCACCAAACTTCTCCCCCTTTTTGTTAGCATCAAGGGATTGAGTAGTAGGCAGGTTTAACAGTCTTTCAAGGAGAGCAATATGTTGATTATGAGCTTCAAGAATGAGCTTTTGATCTGCAACAATAGTACTCATTTGAACCTCTAACTTATCAACTTTTGAAGACAGATCTTCAATCTTCTTATCTATTTCTGCATCCTTATTCAGGTTATGTCTAAGCTGCTGCATTGTAAGGGGAGGAAGAAGAATCTCCAAGTTCTTGTTTTGAGCTTCTAATGCATGTTTAATTTCAAGCTTGAAGTCATCCTTATCCATCACCCTTTGATTGAGAAGACATCTGTGTAGTTTTAGAGTAGCCAGAAAATTCTCTTGCACAAGCTTCAGAGCGGGTTCAACATCCTGTAAAGTAGCCATAGTCTTCTCATACCGTTCTACTAGCTCATTGTGAGCATCCTTGGAGATATAGTCTTTGGACATTAACCATTTCGGTAGATCTTCAGGTTGCTGTGAAGGCACTTCATCTTCACCTTCATCTGTGAATTTAGAGTCAGACTGATTCACATCAGTAGCAGTTGGAGGTAGCTTGGTAAGAGTATCGTTAGCTCTCTGCATAGATTCAGTTGAGTGTACCAAGTTTAGCTGTTGCTCAGCCTCCACATTGCCATGTTTAGCCCAAGAAATAAGGTCGGAAACAGGGTGAGTAAAGGTTTCAGCTCCAAGAACAGTTCTATCAATGACTTGTTGAGATGTCTGTTGATAGAAACTGGTTCTGGGGGCATCCTCAACCTCCATTGACTCACTAACAATGGCTTCATCCACCATTATGTCTCTTGTACCTGCTTTTCTCTCATGTTCTCTCTCTTTTTGCATCAGGGGCTCCCCCTAGCTCACACCTCTCACACCCTCACCTTCACCTACTAAGGTGGAACTCTCATGCTCTCCTTTTGCCTGGAAGGAAGAAATTGCCAGCCCCTCACTCACATTCTCTCCTTTTGCCTGCTCACAAGGCAGCCTCTCACTCTCAGAAATGACACTCCATTCCCTCAATCCTAGAAGTGTTTGAACTACAAGTGTGACTTCTGCTGTAGTTGCAGGAAGCACATCAATCAATGAGTGTGAGATACCCATTGATGCTGTAGTTGAATCTACCAATGGATGAATGCTGTTAGGCATATCCATCGGTGAACAAACACTTGTCAACGGATGAGAAATATCCATCGATGAAGTAGAAGGGATAGTAGTTGATAGAGAGACTATGGTAGAATCTGTGCAGAATGATTTTAAGGAAGGTGGCACAGTTTCAGTCATAGTATCAGGAAGAATTGGCTGTTGGTCCAACAAATCATTTAGAAGATGATGACCAGCAGGTTCAGAGTGGGGCTCCTCCCTCGGAAGTAAGAAGGGAGAATCTGCTTGTGATGTGGAAATCATGTCCACATCCAGAGATAGAGATGGTGAATCTGGAATATATGGAGTGTTTGTAGAGAGAGTTGGGCTATGACTCCACATTTACTAGAGCCACATCAAGCTGAATATGAGAAGGTTCAATCAAGTAGATTGAACTGTGTGTGACCCTTGTGCACCCAAAGTAACTTTAGGTTTCTTCTTTCTGACAAAGGTTTTGATTGGTGATTTTTGGCTAGTGGTGTCTCTTTCCCTCTTGTTCAATGTTCCTGGTTGGGAACTCTTTTAAATAACAACACCCTGTTGAGAGGATGCTGCTAGGGATGAGTTTAAATCCTTTTCGACATTAACAGTCTTTTGGGAGACTGCAATTTGGCTAGGCTGGGACTCACTTACCTCTCCAACCTTATCATTAGGGTTTCTTTGATGTTCACCCTGTCCCTCACCACTCACTACCACCTGGTCACTCCCTTCAGAGGTTATGGTAGTTTTTACAACAAGTGTCTTTTGAGAAACACTTGAGGTAGGTTTCTTTGATTTGGATTTAGAATTATGTTTGGTTGCCTGGGTAGAAGACTGTGGGTTCCCAGATACAGTCTCCATAGCAACACTCATTTGCAAAGAACCTTGAGATTGAGTAGTAGAAAGAGGGTTTGCAACAGTTACCTCAATAATTGGTAAATATACCAATTGCACCTCTGAGTTGATATTCATTCGAATTAGATCACTAAGAACCCTTTTCTCTTGAACCCAGCAAATAAACCTGCTTAATAGTTGTTTGAGCACTATTTCATTCTCAGAGACATGGTTAGCCAGCAGCATTAGGAATCTAGCAAAATAAATTTTCTTATTCCTATTTTCTTTCTTTCCCAATTTAGCACCAATCTCATTTAGTACTAACGAGCCAAAATTATAAAAATTGTCATTAAGCAGCATGTAAAGCATTTTAAGCAGGGCTTAGGTGACAGCATCAAAATTGCTAATTTTACCAGAGAACACCTTAATGAAGGCATCACAAAGAAAACTCCATTCCTTTCTCATGCCTTTTCTAACAATTCTGCCTAGGTTATCAGTACTAAGATTGTAACCTATGGTGTTTAGCATGGCAACGATATCACTATCAGTAGGACTAGTGCTGCAGTTATTCTCAGGCAGTTTAAGACAAGAGGTTACAACATCCGAATTAATAACATGCACATTACCTTTTAGTGAAAAACCAATGGTACCTTCTGAAGGGTCGAAGACTGCTGTAGACCAAACTTCCTCCACAACTTCGTGATATAGTAATGGAATTTCAGTCATGGCATAGGCTAGCTTGCATCTCTTAATGAATTCCATCATCTTGTGATAGTCTGCTGGAGAGTGCTCTGAATCCACAAGAGCAGCGAAGTTGTTCTTCTCATAGATATACCCATTGCCAGACATCATCTAAAAAGATTGGAGCCATTATCATTGAAAATCTCAAGAAACTAGAAAAGGGGTTTTGATATCTTGAAAGAGAGAGAAGAAGATAAAAGATGAGTGTTAATTGTAAAAAAAAACTTTTCTACTTACTCACAAATTATCGAATAAAGTTAGTTACTCGAAAAGGAAACTGCTCAGAGTAGTGGGTGAAAAAGTGCATTAATAACTGCGCTAGACCTATACATACAAGGATGTATACAAGTGATAGCGACAAATCAACGGTTAAGATGTGTCCAGCGGATAATAGAGCGAATCCTCGAGAAGCGAGTTTCCCGTTGACATGTATTATTGGACTTAATACACGCAAAAGGAAACTTAGTATCCTCTAAATCAAATAAAATAAAATCCAAAAATTTATTCGAATATCAACGGATATTGACACATCCGTTGATAGGCAAATTTTGCTGCAAAATTTTATGCCTTTCTTTATAAAAGAAAACTCAAACTAATTTCTGGCTGCTTAATCAACCATGCAAATAACTTAGGTAAATAAGGAAAAATTCAGCATACCTAGCTCACTTACCAACCCTGTGAATGTTGATTCATCAAGTGGCTTGGTAAAGATATCTGCAAGTTGCTTCTCAATTGGAACAAAATGAAGTTCCACAGTACCCTCCATCACATGCTCTCTGATGAAGTGATATCTGATGTCTATGTGCTTGGTCCTGGAATGTTGCACTGGGTTTTCAGATATAGCAATGGCACTAGTGTTGTCACAGAAAATTGGAATTTCAATTTTTAACCCATAGTCAAGAAGTTGATTTTTCATCCACAAAATTTGTGCAAACCAGCTACCAGCTGCAATATACTCAGCTTCTGCAGTAGAAGTGGAAACTGAATTCTACTTCTTGCTAAACCATGATACCAGCTTATTCCCTAAGAATTTACAAGTTCCTGTGGTACTTTTTCTGTCAATTTTGCAAGCTGCATAATCTGCATCTGAATAACCAATTAGATTAAAACCATATTCTCTAGGGTACCAAATGCCAAGGTATGGTGTCCCTTTGAGATATCTGAAAATCCTCTTAATAGCTATTAATTGAGATTCCCTGGGATCAGCTTGGAATCTAGCACATAAACAAGTAGAGAACATAATATCAGGTCTACTTGCTGTTAAATATAAAAGTGAGCCAACCATGCCCCTATAACTTGAGATGTCCACCTTCTTCTCCTTAGTATTCAACTCAAGTTTAGTGGTAGTGGCCATGGGTGTTTTTGCAGAAGCACAGTCTAGTAAGTTAAATCTTTTCAAAAGATCATAAACATACTTAGATTGGCTAATGAAAATACCATCACTAACTTGATTTACTTGTAAACCAAGAAAATAAGTTAGCTGACCCATCATGCTCATTTCATATTTACTTTGCATAAGTTTGGCAAACCTTTTGCAAAGCTTCTCATCAGTAGACCCAAAAATCATATCATCTACATAAATTTGAACAAGTATCATAGAGCCATTAACATTTCTATAAAAGAGAGTTTTACCAACAGTACCTCGAGTGAAGTGATTCTCTATAAGGAACTGTGAGAGAGTGTCATACCAGGCTCTTGGTGCTTGCTTCAGGCCATAGAGTGCTTTGAGAAGAAAATAGACATATTCTGGAAAGTCTGGGTCTTCAAAACCAGGAGGTTGACTCACATACACCTCTTCTTCCAAAATACCATTTAGAAAAGCACTCTTGACATCCATCTGATAGACTTTGAAATTGTCATGGGCTGCATAGGCCAGGAAGATTCTGATTGCTTCCAACCTTGCTACAGGTGCAAAGGTCTCATCAAAATCAATTCCTTCTTCTTGATAGTAGCCTTTTGCAACCAATCTAGCTTTGTTCCTTGTAACTATGCCATTCTCATCCATCTTGTTCTTGAATACCCACTTAGTGTCAATCACTGATTTGTCCTTTGGTTTGGGTACAAGCTTCCACACTTCATTTCTCTCAAACTGGTTTAGCTCTTCTTGCATAGCTATAACCCAGTCTGGATCTAGGAGGGCATCCTCAACCTTCTTAGGTTCTTCTTTAGACATAAAACTGCTATACAAGCATTCTTCTTGAGTTGCCCTTCTAGTTTGGACTCTGGCATTTGAATCTCCAATGATGAGTTCAAATGGGTGCTCTCTAGTCCATTTTCTTTATGGTGGCAGATTTAGTCTGGATGATGTAGCTTCATTCTCCCTTTGTTGATTATTCTGATTAGTTGTTGAGTGACAACTCTGAGATACTCCCCTCTGAGTGTGTGGCTCTTGAGGATGGAGTTCTAGCAGAGTGATCAATGGATATATCCCTGTGACTGTCAACAGGTACTTCAGAATAATTACCAATAGATGGAGCTTCTTCAGCATCAATAAATGATGTCCCACGCTCTTCACCTTGAGCATGCTGCATTCTAACACCAGTTGACACTGCATCTTCATCATCTTCACTACCTTCACCACTCATCTCATTTTTTAAATGAGAGATCTTCATGGAAACCTTCATCTACCAATCCTTGGATTTTCTTATCATCAAAGACAACATGTATGGATTCCATAACAATGTTAAGTCTTAGGTTGTAGATCCTATATGATTTCCCTGTTGAATATCCAACAAAGATAGCTTCATCTGCGTTTGTGTCAAACTTTCCAATGTTCTCACCTTGATTTCTCAAGACAAAACATTTACAACCAAAGACATGTAAGAAGTTAATCGTTGGCTTCTTTCCCTTGAACAGTTGGTAGGGTGTCATGCCTCTTGCTTGATTAATTAAAGAAATATTCTGAGTATAGCAAGCAGTATTAACAGCTTCAGCCCAGAAGTATGTTGGTAACTTTGATTCTTCAAGCATAGTCCTTGCAGCTTCAATGAGAGTCCTATTTTTCCTTTCTACTACATCATTTTGTTGATGAGTCCTTGGTACTGAGAATTCTTGGATAATCCCTTGTTCTTCAAAAACTCTTTCATCACATGATTTTTTAATTCAGTTCCATTGTCACTTCTCATCCTTCTAACTTTGAAAGAAGGATTGTTGTTGACTGTTCTGATACGATTGATGATGATTTCTCCTGCCTCATCTTTGGAGTGCAGAAAGAATGTCCATGTGTATTTAGAGAAGTCATCTACAATCACTAGACAGTATCTCTTCTTAGAGATTGACAATACATTGACTGGTCCAAAAAGATCCATGTGCAGTAGCTGTAGAGGATGATCAATGAAGGACATTGACTTGGATTTGAAAGAGGCCTTCTTTTGCTTCCCTTTTTGGCATGCATCACACAATCCATCCTTGGAGAAATCCAATTTTGGAATACCTCTAACCGAATCCTTTTTCACCAACTCATTCATTGCTTGGAAATTCAAGTATGACAGTTTCTTGTGCCATAGCCATCCTTCATCTACACTTGCCTTGCTGAAAAGGCATGTATCTGTATTTGCACTTGTTGAATTGAAGTCAGTTGTGTACACATTCCCTTTCCGGTTACCTGTCATCACTACCTTGTTGTCATTTTTCTTGAAAACAACACAAGCTTCTAAAGTAAACCACACATTTTGACCTTTATCACATAGTTGACTGATACTAAGCAAGTTATGCTTAAGTCCATCAACTAGTGCTACATCCTCAATGACAACATTTCCTTTTGAAATCAAGCCATATCCTCTTGTATATCCTTTGATGTTGTCTCCAACGGTAATGCTAGGGCCAGCTCTCTCCTCGAACTCATTGAGCAGGGTAGAATCTCCAGTCATATGTCTGGAACAGCCACTATCCAGATACCAGAGGTTCTTTCTGTATCCCTGCACACACCAAAACCAAATCAAGTTGATGTTGGTACCCAAGTTTCCTTGGGTCCAGTTGTGTTAGCCCTTTTCTTGCCCTTCAAATCCTTTCTACCCTTGGGTCCAGATTGTGTTAAATCAATCTTAACTCTGGGTGTAGGCTTTTAAAAGCCAAGGTTCGAAACTTGCTCATATGCATTATAGAATTCAGAATTAGGCATAGTCTATGCATGCATGTTATTCATTATCCATGGCATTTGAGGCGTATTAAAAGCATGATAGTATGGATTGTGCATGAATGACATGTTTGCATATTGACTAGATGCATGAGCAGGTTGGACACAAGTATTAGGAATAGCATACATAGCAGAAGTAGGCAAGGATAAAGGCATGTGAGCATTTTTCAACTTTTAACAGTTAGCAGATAGATGATTAACACTACCACAATTTACACACTCTTTCCTAGGAGCATACTTATTAGGAGTGTAGTTGTTGTGTTTACTAATCCCTACCTTGCCATTTCTGTTCTTTCTCCTTCCTTTAGCTCTTGACTCAACTTTCTCTAACTGTCCTTCAATTGCTTGTGGGATAAGTGACCTATGTTAGCTTTCTCAACTGATTTTATTTTGCTACATTCTCCTAATTCAAAGTTTTTGCTGATGGGACCATATTGATTGTTCAGTTTAACTAAAGTTGCTTTGCTGACAACTTTGGCCTTAGATGGATGATCAATATCCATCGACAGCTCATTGTTCAACGGATGATTATTATGATTATCCGTTGACTCGTTGTCTGAAGCAGTCTCACCATCAACACCTAACTTTGCTTCTTCTAATTTGCTAAAGGAGTTAATCCCTTGGACACGACAAATCTCTTCAGTAGTGGCCTTAGATTTTCCCCAGATAGCAATTAGATCCTGTTCTTTCTTTAACTGTTCTTTCAATATCTTTTCACATTTGAGTGCTTCAATCAATCCATCTTTAGCTTCCTGGCAATTTCTTCTCATAACCTCGAATTCAATTAACCGAGTTTCTGTTAAAGCATTTCTATCACTTAACTTTTCATTTAGATCTTTAATCCTCCTATTTTATTTGTTAAGCGATTTCATAGAAACATGCATGTTATACAATTCAAACGACATTTCATCAATTGTACTAGCACATTCAGCTTTAGAAAGATCAGTTAGGTTTGAAGATAATACCTAGTTGCTTGCTGAACTAGCTTCCTCATCTTTATCATTTGCCATGAGGGCAAGGTTGACAAACTCTTCTTCTGCATCAGAATCTCCACCAGCAGCCCAATCATTGTCTCTAGACACAAATGCTTTTTCCTTTTGCTTGAGAAGATCGAAATATTTCTTCTTGTAGTCAACAGTTCCAAACTGCTTCTTCTCATTCTCAGCTTTAGGATTTCTGCATTCATTGGCAAAGTGGACAGCAATTCCACAATTAAAGCATTTGAACTTGGACCTTTCAACCATGTCTCTAGATGGTTGAAAACCTCTTCCGAATTGTTTGCCTCCTGCTGGATTCCTCTTAAACTTGAGTTTTGTGAATCTCCTTGACAAGAATGCTAGATAATCATCCAAGTCATCAGATTCATCTCCACTCGATGCATCAAGTTTTTCAATCAACTTGCTTTTCCCTCTGCTAGCTTCAGCTCCACCTTCATAAGTTTTTGGACTTGGTGTGGCTTGTGTGCTCTCCATCTTCTCACTCACCTGGCTTATTGGAATATTGGCCACCAGGGCAACAGATCTACCTTTCTTCTGGATTTTCTCCACTTCCTCGTCTTATTGCATTTCAAGTTCATAAGTCTTCAGGATGCCATACAGTCTCTCAAGTGTAAATTTTTTGTAATCTTGAGAGTTCCTCAACGAGACTGTCACTGGCTTCCATTCCTTATGAAGGGATCTCAGAATCGTTAGGTTGGAGTCCTTGGTTTCATAATTTCTCCTATACAACTTTAGACCATTCAGCAGCTTTTGAAATCTACTGAATATGGCTGTGAGATTTTCACCAGAGGAGAAGTGAAAATGCTCATATTGTTGTATTATGAGCTGCATCTTATTTTCTCTGACTTGTTCAGTTCCTTCACAGATTGTTTGGATAGTGTCCCACACTTGCTTGGCAGTGGTGCAGTTTATAACACAATCAAACATATCTTGGTCGATGCCATTGAATAAGATGTTCATAGCCTTCTTATCCTTGTGCATCACTTCCAGATCTTCATCTGTGAACTCAGCCTAAGTTTTTGGAATAGGCCTTCCAGTAGCTGTAGAAACGGCAGCTTCACCAACACCAGAATTAGGCTTCATAGGAATATGAGGGCCTTTTTCTATGCAATCAACATAGTCTTCGTCTAGTGCTGCGAGATGAAGATGCATCTTTACTTTCCAATGAAAGTAGTTGTCTTTATCAAGAATTGGAATCTTTACCCACGTGTCCTTCTTTCCCATGGTGCTTGATCTTTAAACTTCTTGTGTGTTAGAAGCTTGCTCTGATACCAATTGTTATTTCCCAGTTGCACACCTCAAGATTGTAGAAGGGGGGGTTGAATACAATCTTGTTGAAAATTCTTTCGAATTTATAAGACAACGGATGGATCTTGATTTAAGCAGATAAACAAAAAGAAACTTATGAAACAGAAATCAAAGAAAACAAACATACAACACTCTTTAAAAATTCCAGGTGGGTTTTTGTCGACTCCACCTGAGGGTTGTATTGAAGAAAATAATCTGTGTAAACGAGTACACAGCTGCGAATACAAGGCTAAATATTTTACAAGAAAACCTAATGCTTTGTGCTTTCAAATCTGTGCTTTCTTCTCTTCTAGCTATGCTACACGTGAAGTATATATATACTCCAAGTTTACAAACCATACAAAATAAATGAATCTTGCTAGTCAAAGTATTCTGCAGGGTTGCTGCCACTCCTTGTCTCTATGTGATACAATTTTGTCTGGATTGTCTTGGACAGATATGTACTAGATTTACCAGCTGAATTGTTTGCAAGAACAATGAATGTTTCTTTTTCTTCTTCATTTCCAATACTGGCTTCCATACCCTTTTTAAGTTTATCAACCCATGTGATCTGTCAGGCATGTCAAGTCGCCATCAACCTCTAATTCCAAGACATTATTGGTTGGAGCGTTTTATCCGTTGAAGTAGACACTGATCAATAGGTTGACTGTTGTTTGTTGAGGTGCCATATCTGTTGACATAGAAACTACATCAGCTAAGATATCACTTCACTTATACAGAATTACATAGCACAACTTATATACAATTAGCTACCTTATTCTGCATATCCATTGATAGTCAACATGACTTAGGATTTCTAGTAACTATGACAGAACCAAACAACTGACAAAACTTAAAAGAGGTATGCTACAGACTTATCAACCGATAAGCTGCCTTATCAACGAATACTTATAACTTGGATATCTGTTGACAAGTTACAAACTTATTCTTGCACACATAAGTTTTTCAAGGTGTTTTCAAGTACTTATCATCAAGAGCAACATAATTCCTAACAAATATCATACTCCCTCCGTTCCATATTTCTTGGCTGATTTACATTTTTAGTTATCCCAAAATATTGACCGGTTTCCTTTTTATTTGTGACAAATGACATTCTGGTAACCTAGTTTTTTGATCTTGTAGTTATCAATCATTAAGACGTATACCACTGTCCGATGATATCATAAATACTTGTTTATTTTCAATACCATTAATAATTGATGTATACATAAAGCGTAAGTATATTTTTGCCTCCATTTTTATTTAAGAATGATGGTAAACTAGGTTTTTGCCTCCATTTTTATTTAAGAATTGACAAAATAGTTTTATGAAGTGTCTGAATTAAATTATTTTTTATTCTTAGAACTATTTTACAATATGCATATCGAATTTAAATTAATTAAAAATTTTCACCCTCCGTCCCTTTTTAGTTGGCACATTTGCAAAAAAAATTGTCCCTAAATAGTTATCACATTCCTTGTTCCAATACATATTTTTACCAATTTTTCCTTATGTACCCCTTTTGTTTCTAATACCAATGTTTGACTTTATATTTAATATACGCACTCATAACTCATCATTAATGTTAAGATAAAGGGCAAACATGGAAACAAATTACATAATTAAATCTTCCTTAATATGTGTGTTTTTTGCAAATGTGCGAACTAAAAAGGGACGGAGGAAGTATTTTATCATGATATACACGTTTTTACCTTTGAGCTCTAAAAATCAAACTTTTCCCACGTTAAATATGAAAAGTTAAAAATTCCCCCGTAAACTTTCCTCCTTTACCTCCTTAATTTTCAAGTTTACATGAATTCCCTCCATTAGTGACGATGTTTTGATAAAATTTCACTTAAAATTCAAATAAACTCCCTCCAACATTTATCTGTGTCCGTTCCTTTTTCCAGCTTATATAAAAAGATGATAGGCATCACCATGTTGTACATTCATCTTCTTTATATACACCAAACATACATTCATATGATTGAGTTTTTTTAAAGTCATGGAAAATGGTCCAGGTGAAACAAATGGCTTTAAACATATGACGGTAGAACAAAAGAGGATTGTGTTTGAGTATCTGCTAAAACACTCAACCAATATGAAGGTGAAACATGGTTTTAAGACTATTGCAGCTACAAAATTCTCTACTTCAACTAGAACAATTACAAGAATATGGTCACTAAGTAAATAAAACATTACCAGGGGAATTGACTTTTCAAGTAGGTCAAAAAATGCCGGAAGAAAAAGGATACAGATTGATATTAACACGGTGAGAGGAGTACCTATGAGGAGAAGAACTAACATTCGTTCTTTAGCAAGTGCCATCCACGTATCAAAGTCTACTTTACATCATCGGATTGGAGAAGGATTAATGTGTCCAAATACAAATCCCGTCAAGCCACTCTTGACCGATGACAACAAGAAAGCTCGTTTAAGGTTTTGTCCATCTATGCTTACTCATGACATTAATTCCGATATTTCTTTATTTTCAAGTATGATGAATTGTATTCACATAGATGAAAAATTGTTTACCATGACAAAAAAATGTCAAAGATATTATCTTCTTCAAGATGAAAATCTTCCATTGCGTACTTGTAAGAGCTCAACTTTTATTGACAAAATAATGTTTTTATGTGCGGTTGCATGCCCAAGATTTGATGCATCTCGTAACATGATGTTTAAAGGAAAAATTGGTATATACGCCTTTGTCACGAAAGAACCCGCTAAGAGAAGAAGTAAAAATAGGCCGGCGAAAATCTTGGAGACTAAACCAATAAATCATGTAACCAAAGATGTGACGAGAAACATAATGATACAAAAGTTGCTACTGGATATTCGATCCAAATGGCCGGGAGGTAATGCAGGTGGTATCATTTATGTCCAACAAGATAATGCAAAACCACATATTAGTGTGAATGATATAGAATTTGTTCAAGCTGCTCAAAAGGATGGATTTGATATACGTTTGCGTTTTCAACCTCCTAATAGTCCTGATTTGAATGTATTAGACCTGGGCTTTTTTAGAGCAATTCAAACTTTGCAGCATGAAAAGGCACCTACAAGTATAGATGGACTTATTGCTGCTGTTGAAAAATCTTTTGAGGAACTTCACCATGATAAGCTTGACAAGATATTTTTAACTCTACAACTGAATATGATGGAGATTATGAAGGCTGATGGTGGGAACAATTTCAAACAACCTCATTTTAATGATGATCAGTGTCCAAGTGGTACCATCCCTCTCCAATTAACATGTGAAGAAGAACTCATCAACTCTGTCAACAACGAGTTGTCCAGGACTTAGGAATTGATCTTGTTTTTATTGTGTTTTAAAATGAAAATTTAATCAAAACCTATAATTGAGTTTGGAGTATATTTTAATTGTATTGTTTGTAAAATGTTGAAAATCTTAATTTTTTTTTTGAAGTATAATTAAGAACTTAGGAATGTGTAGTTTTTTACATTTGCAGCTAAATTTTAAATGTTTGATCTTGTTTTTATTGTGTTTTAAAATGAAAATTTAATCAAATCCTATAATTGAGTTTGGAGTATATTTTAATTGCATTGTTTGTAAAATGTTGAAAATCTTAATTTTTTTTTGAAGTATAAAAAAATTTTAAGGACTTAGGAATGTGTAGTTTTTTACATTTGCAGCTAAATTTTAAATGTTTGATCTTGTTTTTATTGTGTTTTAAAATGAAAATTTAATCAAAGCCTATAATTGAGTTTGGAGTATATTTTATTTCTATTGTTTGTAAAATGTCGAAAATCTTAATTTTTTTTTAAGTATAAAAAAATTTAAGGACTTAGGAATGTGTGATTTTTTACATTTGCAGCTAAATTTTAAATGTTTGATCTTGTTTTTATTGTGTTTTTAAATGAAAATTTAATCAAAGCCTATAATTGAGTTTGGAGTATATTTTAATTGCATTGTTTGTAAAATGTTGAAAATCTTAATTTTTTTTGAAGTATAAAAAAAATTTAAGGACTTAGGAATGTGTAGTTTTTTACATTTGCAGCTAAATTTTGAATGTTCAATCTTGTTTTTATTGTGTTTTGAAATGAAAATTTAATCAAAGCCTATAATTGAGTTTGGAGTATATTTTAATTGTATTGTTTGTAAAATGCTGAAAATCTTAATTTTTTTTTAAAGTATAAAAAAATTTAAAATATGCATAAATATGCATTTACTGCTTTAGAAAAATTAAAACATCACAAACTTTATCAAAAATCTAACAACAAGATATATCCAATAAAATTCATATTTTTAATACTCCATAAATTACATCCAAATTTCTACAGAGTAATACAAAAACAGTAAGAATATTTTGATAATTAACACATGGATTTGACATTTGTTGTGGAATAAAAACTAGGTTGAAAATATTGCGGCTAGGGTTTGTATATTTAATGCTAGGGTTCGTGAGCTTCGTGCTTTAATGGCTGCTTCTGCGTTCGAGACTTAAACGGTCCTCACAGAATGCCTACGTATCTCTGTAAATTAGAGAATCAAGCCAAGAAAACGTAGTTCTGAGATGAGGGGTCAGGCCCTTTATATAGGCTGAGAAGCCTTGGAATTATGGTAGGATTTGGAGACTTGATGGGCAAGTCTTTGAGGAATGTTCTAGATCTATTCCTTGTAGGAATCAGTTTCCATATCGAATTGGATGCCTTATTGGATAAGTTTGAAAGGGATATTATCCTTATCCAACTCTTATTTGCTGAGCTGTTTATTACCCTCAATATTAATTACGAAATTAATATTATATTTAGGTTTTTGGGCCCAGCTGGTGGGCCCCATGTTTGGACTATTCTTGGCCTAATTAATGCCACATTAAATGTGTCTTTAGGGCTTATTTTCAGCCCATATCATTTGCCCCCCAACTTCTTAGGAAAACTGATCAGGTTTTCGTAGAAGTTATATTTGCCTTAATCGAGACTCGGGGTCGTTTTTATCCCTTACCTGGGACTTCTTAATTTTCCTACCCTTATATGGGAGTTTTGGTTTACACTAGTGTTTCACGAGTATCGTCTTGATTGTAAAGTGTGGAGCGACCTACACATTTACGACGATTTGCCTTATTCGAGGCTTTAATTTGTGCTTGCTTTTAGCAATTTCGGCACTTTCATAGAGTTTTTATGCATTATTAGCATAAATTATTGCTCAACTAGTCAAGAAAATGTTTCTATAATTTTCCTCGTATTTTTCTGTACTTTTCCTAATATTTTAGGAATTTTTATGTACCAACAGGTATTTTTTCGTAATTTTTCCTAATAATTTAGGAATTTTTATGTACCAACAGGTATTTTTTGGGAATTATTTTTTAATTTCCCAACATTATTTAAAATTTTTTTAAAGGATTAACTTTTAAAAAAGTGACCTTGGCAAGAAATGCCTCCTGGGCGTGGGTACCCCCGCCAAGGAGACACCCTCCTTAGGCACGCCTAGGGGGTTTGGTCTCCTGGGCGTGGGTGACCTTTGTCCCTGGAAATGCTTCCTGGGCGTGGGTACCCCCGCCAAGGAGACACCCTCCTTAGGCACGCCTAGGGGGTTTGGTCTCCTGGGCGTGGGTGACCTTTGTCCCTGGAAATGCTTCCTGGGCGTGGGTACCCCCGCCAAGGAGACACCCTCCTTAGGCACGCCTAGGGGGTTTGGTCTCCTGGGCGTGGGTATACCCTTCTTTAGAGAAAATCGAGCTAGGCGTGGGTACCCCCGCCAAGGAGACACCTTCCTTAGGCACGCCTAGGAGGTTTGGTCTCCTGGGCGTGGGTATAGCCTTCTTTAGAAAAATCGAGCTAGGCGTGGGTACCCCCGCCAAGGAGACACCTTCCTTAGGCACGCCTAGGAGGTTTGGTCTCCTGGGCGTGGGTATAGCCTTCTTTAGAGAAAATCGAGCTAGGCGTGGGTACCCCCGCCAAGGAGACACCTTCCTTAGGCACGCCTAGGAGGTTTGGTCTCCTGGGCGTGGGTATAGCCTTTTAATTGGGCTTCCTGCCTTTAAATTCTAACGGGATTTTATCCTATTTTCTAAAAATGTCGTAGAACATTCTAGAATTATTTCAAAATTTGAATTTCATGGGCTTCCCGCCTATTCAAAGGCCCAGTCACCTGTTGGCAGCCCATTTACTGGATATAACCGGTTGAATGACCAACCATGAACTCTATAAAAGAGTAGTGTGCATCCCTCATTTCTCATTTCACTATTCAGCAAAAACTATCATTCCCTTATCACAAATATTTTTCAAAAAAGCTCTGCTAGGGTTCTGTCGTGAGGCGATTTCCGGCGTTTTTACTCCGCCCTACTTTCCAGTTTCCGTTTGAAGATCGTTGAATCTTCATCTTCTTCAACCTCTTTTTTCAACTTTTCTGGGTTTCAAGCCTTCAAGGGAAGCATACTAATGGAGGATTCTAGCTCTTCAGGCCAGTCACAGCTCGCTAACACTTCCACCACCGCTCCACGGCTTTCAAGGGGTAAGAACCCTAAAACATCTCTTGTCCATGCCAGTGTTTTTTCCCTTAGGGATCTTTTAAATGAATTTGGCCAAGCTTTTCCAAACATGCTTCATTTAGATGCTTATGAATATAAATCGAAATATAAACAACATAGGGTAGACATTTTAGCCCAACTTTTTCATATTAATGGGCCTTATAGGGCCGTTGCTCCGGCCTCAAACGAAAGGGCTTGTCACCCAAAGCCTGGGGCCATTAGGATTTACAAAGAAACTTTTTATGCTGGTTTTCGCCTACCTCCTCCTCCTTTTGTTTATCGCCTTTTGGCCGAAGCCCGGGTTTGTCCAACCCAACTTATGCCAAATGCATGGCGTTTTATCTACTGTTTCTTGGTCCAATGTAAGAAACATGGGCTTGAGCCCAGTATCTCTGTTTTTCGATACCTCTTCAAATTTGTCAATTCTTCTGACAATTCGGGCTGGGTCAAAATCCAACATCGTTCCTTGGCCCGTTCTTGTTTTGTTTCGGATTCCGCTCCTGATTCCCTTCCTAATTGGAAAAGGGAATGGTTTTATATCTGATAATGTGTATTTTATACACGTTTTATCTTTTATTCTCTTGCATTTTTGTTAGTTTCAAATGTTGTTTTATTAATATTTGTTATGTTTTTCATCTTTCAGTGCCTCATGCTTAATTGTTGAAAAGATGGATTATTTTGGGCTTGAGAGCGAAGATTATTCAAGAGGGAAGTTAGAAGATGCAAGCTCGTGATGCCGGGAGGTGTTTAATGCATTATATTGAAGATTTTATCTCGTACGGGCAGCTGTACGGCCGTTCAACAGGCCGTTCAAAGGAGCAGAATTTTCGTACGGGCAGCTGTACGGCCGTACAGCAGGCCGTACGGAGCTGCTGAGTATTAAATGAACATATCATCTCTTAACCTAATATCATATCTACACATCTTATTCTTGCCTCCTTGCTTAGCCTCTTCAAGAACCAAATTAGGGTTAGTCAAGTAGAGAGAAAAACATCAATTACTCATAATCTAGCATTGATTATGAGTAACTAACTTCATATATTTGGCTCAAGGAGGAGCTCTTGTATCAAAACCCATTTCATTTAAGTAAGATCTATTTCACTCTATCTTGAATATTTGTGTTGTATTGTTTATGATTTTGCTTGGAGATTGTAAGTTGCTTCACCTTACTCTTCTTGTAATTTTAATTGCTAATTGTTTGTGCTAATCCGTAATTGTTAGTGCATTCATTATAGTAGCACAAGATTTAGTGTACCTAAATCCACAAAATTCAAGTGCAAATACCTAGGTTGAGCTCCTCATCCTTGGGTTTGTCCTAGCCTCTCTTTGTTTGATTCCTTGATTTGGTTAAACTAGTAGTGCTTCATTATTGGTTGCTATTATCAAGAGAACTAATTTATGTGCTTCACTAAATTAGTGTTTTTAGAAGAGAAATAAGTGATTGTGTGCTTCACCAATTATCTTGGTTAGGTAGAGTTGATTAAATCTTGCTTATATGTGTATGGGTGAAGAACTTGAGTTTCCATAATCCTTGGGTCAAATATCTCTTTATCTTGCTAATTTAAACATTGTGCCTTGTTGTGTTGGAAAAATTGGATGATTGAAAGTCCCATAATCATATTTCTCTAGCAATTTATTTCTTGTAGTCTAGGTGTTTGATAAAACACCACAAACAACTAAAAACCCCCCCCCCCCCCACCATTTTACATTACTCTAGTATTGAACGCTATTCCCTTGGGTTCGATCCCTACTTGCCACATTTGCTATATTTTATAGTTAAGTGCGAACATAGTAGAGCATAAACATTTATCTTTCAATTTGGCGCGTCGACGACGGGCGTGGCCAAATTTTGGCGCCGCTGCCGGGGAAGCTAGTTTTAGTTCAATATTAGTGCGCGTATAAAATTGTGAATATTTTAGTTCCATTGTGCATATTTATCTATTTTTCTTTGATTTTAGAAATTTTTGCTATGTATGACTCGATCCTCTTGTATAGGTGATCTTGCGTATTCATCCAATCCCGAGAGACTCTTGCGAAGGAATCAAAGGAATTCAAGTGCCAATATAGATTCATCAAGTCAATTTATTTCTAGCTCACCTTCGGAAGAGGAGTTTAACGAGGGTCCTCCCCTTGTTATACCTATCTCATCACCGGACGACAACATTGATCAAGTCATGGAAAATCCTAATCAACGTACACTCAAGGAGATTGCTTCTCCTAGCTCCGTTCAACTACCATTGTGCATTGTATTTCCGGGAGGACAACCATTTGAGTTAAAGGGGGGTCTTATTGCCCTCCTTCCCAAGTTTGGAGGTGAAGGCACAGAAGATCCTTTTAGGCATCTTCAAGAATTTGAAATGGTATGTTCTTCAATGAGACCAAACAATGCCACGGAAGAACAAGTGAAGTTGAAAGCATTTCCCTTTTCCTTGAGAGACAATGCCAAGGCATGGCTATTTTACCTTCTTCCAAACTCAATCACTACATGGGAGCAAATGCGAAGTGCTTTCTTGGGGAAATTCTTCCCTACCTCAAAGGCTACGGGCATTTCCAAAGAAATTTGTGGCATTCGGCAATACTCCGGAGAAACATTGTATGAGTATTGGGAAAGGTTTCAAAAGCTTTGTCAAAGTTGTCCTCCACACTTGATATCGGAAGAGTTGCTCATTCACTACTTCTATGGAGGCTTGGAATATAGTGCTAAATTGCACCTTGATGCTTCAAGTGGTGGAGTTCTTGTGGATAAAACGCCGGAGGAAGCTAGGAAGTTAATAACCAAAATTGCAGAAAATTCCCGCCAATTTGGGGATCGTCAAGTGCATGTCAAGAATCCTTCCGTGAATGAGGTGTCAACTCAAAAGTTAGAGGGTCAAATCTCGGACCTTACATCATTGGTTCGTCAATTAGCCGTTGGGAATCTTCAACAACAAAAATATTGTGGTGTTTGCAATATGTCGGATCATGCTACTAATGAATGCCTATCATTCCAACAACCCGAAGAGCAAATTAATGCTATTGGAGGTTTTTCGGGACAACCACCTCAAAGGAAGTATGACCCCTATAGTAACACCTACAATCCCGGTTGGAGAGACCACCCAAATTTTCGATATGGAAATCCCAATGCACCAAACTCTAACCAGTACCAAAATCCAAACACTTACAACACCCAACATCAACAAAACCCTCCTCCATACTCACAAAAACGTCCCAATCAAAATTTTCAAGCACTTCCACCACCACCTCCATACAATTCCCAAGACCATCAAGGGTCTTCTTCATCTACATTATCATCACTTGAAGAAATGATTAAGCAAATGGCAACAAACAACCTCCAATTTCAAAACATCACTTCTCAAAATATATCCAACTTGGAAAAGAACACTTCGCAAAGTATATCAAATTTGGAAAAGCAAATGAGCCAACTAGCCACAACTGTGAATCGATTGCAAAGCCAAGGTTCAAGGCAACTTCCTTCTCAAGCGGAAGTGAACCCTAAAGAAAATGCTAGTGCCATGACCTTAAGGAGTGGAAAAGAATTGGAGGACCTTCATGCCAAGGCCAAGGGGATGGTGAATGATAATGAAAGTGGAAAGGTTGAAAATGATGACATCTTGGAGGCTAAGGATGAAAACCTTGAAGATAATATGGAAATTGAGGAAGAGAAAGTTGATAAGGGAAAGAAGGAAAGTGTTCAAGAAGACGTTCCACAAGCAAAGAAGCCAAGGTTCATTGATGAGGATGTGGTTATTCGACCTCCATTCCCTTCCAAATTTTCTAAACCAAAGAAAGAAATTGTTGATAAGGAAATGCTTGAGACCTTCCGAAAAGTGGAAATCACTCTCCCATTACTAGATGCCATAAACCAAGTTCCAAAGTATGCAAAGTTTCTCAAAGATTTGTGTACTAACAAAAGGAAGTTAAGAGGTGATGAAACTATAGTGGTGGATGAGAATGTCTCGGCCGTGATTCAAAGGAGGTTACCTCAAAAATGTTCGGATCCGGGCACATTCACTATTCCTTGCAAGATTGGAGGTAAATTCTTTGAAAGAGCTATGCTTGATTTAGGTGCCTCGATCAATGTGATGCCCCTCTCCATATTTCAAACTTTAAATTTGGGGGCACTTGAGAATACGAATGTGATCATTCAACTTGCGGATAGATCTAATGCCTATCCCGAGGGGGTAATTGAAGATGTGCTTGTTCATGTTGACCAAATGGTTTTCCCCGCTGACTTTTACATCTTGAAAATGGAAGATGGTCCATCAAACATCAAGTCCGCTCCAATTCTCTTTGGACGTCCATTTCTTAAAACGGCGAAGACCAAGATTAATATGGATGATGGTTCTCTCACTATGGAGTTTGGCAATGAAGTTGTTAAGTTCAATATTTATGATGCCATGAAATTCCCTAGTGAGTCACACTCAATTTGCTCCATGGATGCTATTGATGGTTTAGCCCAACAAGCTTTTGACATGGGAAATAAAGAAGCTCTCCAAGTGGTTATTGAGGGATGTGTAAATGAAGATGATGGATTCCCTAATTCGGAAGAGGCCAATGAGGCAATTATGGAGCTCAATGTATTGCAACCTTTACCCCAAAGGTGTGAACTTGCAAAAATTGATCTTCCCTTGTCTTATTCCAAATTACTCCCTTCTATTGAGAATCCTCCTACTTTGGAATTGAAAGTATTGCCTAATCATCTCAAATATGCTTATCTTGGGGACAATGAGACTCTTCCCGTAATCATAGCTTCTAATTTGAGTAACGTACAAGAAGAACGCCTCTTGCGGGTTCTTAAGGATCATAAAAGTGCTATTGGGTGGACCATTGCCGATATTAAGGGAATTAGCCCTTCCACATGCATGCATCGCATACTCTTTGAGGATGGAGCTAAGCCTACTAGAGACCCTCAAAGAAGACTTAATCCGGCAATGATGGAAGTTGTTAAAAAGGAGATTCTCAAGCTACTTGATGTGGGAATCATTTTTCCAATTTCGGATAGCGAATGGGTGAGTCCGGTACATTGCGTTCCTAAAAAGGCGGGTATCACTCTTGAAGAGAATCTTAAAGGTGAGCTTGTATCTACCCGAGTCCAAAATGGGTGGCGAATGTGCATAGATTATCGCAAGTTAAATGCGGTGACTCGAAAAGACCATTTTCCTCTTCCTTTCATTGATCAAATGTTAGAGAGGTTAGCCGGGAAGGAATTCTATTGCTTTCTAGATGGATTTAGTGGATATCATCAAATTGTCATTGCTCCCGAAGATCAAGACAAAACCACATTTACTTGTCCTTTTGGCACGTTTGCATTTCGTAAACTCTCATTTGGCTTATGTGGTGCTCCCGCAACTTTTCAAAGGTGTATGGTGAGTATTTTCTCCGACATGATAGAGAATGGAATTGAAGTCTTTATGGATGATTTCTCTATTTCGGGTGATTCTTTTGATGAATGTCTTCAAATCCTTACTCATGCTTTGGATCGATGCTTGGAAACTAATCTAGTGCTCAACTATGAAAAATGCCATTTCATGGTCCAAGAAGGTATTGTATTGGGGCATATTGTGTCTAGGAAGGGCATTGAAGTTGACAAGGCAAAAGTTGATATTATTGCAAGTCTTCCGTACCCTTCAAATGTCAAGGATGTGCGGTCTTTTCTTGGTCATGCCGGTTTCTATAGGAGATTTATCAAGGATTTTTCCAAGGTTGCTCTTCCCCTATCATCTCTTCTACAAAAGGATGTGGAATTTAAAATTGATGAAAAATGCAAGGCGGTTTTTGACCATCTTAAGGAAGCTTTAACTTCGGCTCCTATCATTAAGGCTCCGGATTGGTCTCTTCCTTTTGAGATTATGTGTGATGCTAGCAATTATGCGGTTGGTGCGGTGTTAGGCCAAAAAGTTGACAAACGATCTCATGTGATTTATTATGCCTCTCGCACACTCAATTCCGCCCAAGTGAACTATACCACCACCGAGAAGGAATTGCTTGCTATTGTCTTTGCTCTTGACAAGTTTCGTTCATATCTTCTTGGTTACAAAGTCATCATATACACGGATCATGCTGCCTTAAGACATCTCTTGGCGAAAAAAGAGTCAAAGCCTAGGTTGATTCGGTGGATTCTTCTCCTTCAAGAATTTGACTTAGAAATCAAAGATAAAATAGGTGCCGAGAACTTAGTGGCGGACCACTTGAGTCGACTTGTGAGGGAGGAAGATGCTTCTCCCCTTCAAGAATTATTTCCGGATGAGCACTTATTTGGAATTCAAAGCGAGGTGCCATGGTATGCGGATCTTGTTAACTACCTTGTATGCAAAACTTTCCCTAATGGCATGCCTAAGTATCAAAGGGAGAAGTTAAGAAGTGAAGCCAAACACTACATTTGGGATGATCCTTATCTTTGGAAACATTGTGCGGATCAAGTATTGAGAAGGTGTGTTCCCGAGTCAGAAATTTCTTCAATTCTTCAATTTTGTCATTCTTATGCTTGTGGAGGTCATTTTGGAAAAGATCGAACGGCAAGAAAGGTGCTTGAATGTGGATTTACATGGCCAACACTTTTTCGTGACTCTCACGATTTTTGTAAGCAATGTGAGCCTTGTCAAAGAACCGGAAATATTGCAAAAAGGAATGAAATGCCCCAAACTCCAATTATTGTGGTAGAAATTTTCGATGTGTGGGGTATTGATTTTATGGGACCATTCCCATCGTCTTCTCATGGAAATCTCTATATTCTCTTGGCCGTTGATTATGTCTCTAAGTGGGTGGAGGCCAAGGCAACAAAATCGGATGATGGTAAGGCGGTTGTTGCATTTCTCAAGTCTCAAATTTTCAACCGATTTGGTGTCCCCAAAGCTATCATAAGTGATCAAGGTACCCACTTTTGTAACAAATTGGTGGGAAATCTTCTTAAATCTTATGGGGTCTATCATCGAATGGCAACGGCTTATCATCCTCAATCTAATGGTCAAGCCGAAGTTTCTAATCGGGAGATTAAGTCTATTCTTGAGAAGGTGGTGAAACCTTCAAGGAAGGATTGGTGTGTTCGTCTTGAAGATGCATTATGGGCCTATAGAACGGCATTCAAAACTCCTATTGGCATGTCTCCTTACAAGTTAGTTTTTGGTAAGTCTTGTCATCTTCCCGTGGAGTTAGAGCACAAAGCTTATTGGGCAATCAAAGCTTGTAATATGGATCTTAATGTTGCCGGGGCTCATAGAAAACTTAACTTGCTTGAATTGGAGGAAATTCGTAACAATGCCTATGAGGATGCTCAATCGTATAAGGCTAGAGTAAAGGACTTTCATGATCGTTCGCTCGTTTCTAAATCATTTCATGTTGGGCAAAAGGTTCTCCTCTACAACTCTCGTCTCAAATTAATGCCCGGGAAGCTTCGATCTCGTTGGTTGGGTCCATTTGTTGTTGTAAAAATCTACCCTCATGGAGCGGTGGATTTGCGAAGTTTGTCTACCAACAAAGAATTCAAGGTAAATGGCCACCGTCTTAAGCCTTTCTATGGGGGATTTCAAGAATCTACCGTTGATGTCATCTCATTAGCGGACCCTCTTCATGAATGAGCTCTCGTTAGTTTGTGTGTTGGTGCTACGAGGCACATCCGGGAAGTCGAGCCACCGACAGTAAACAAAGGCGCTAATTGGGAGGCAACCCAAGGTACACATGTATTTATATATCATGTGTATGTCAAATTTTTGGTCCTCACTCGCATTTATGAAGGGTGTTATGCATTTTATGGGTTTGAGGATTGATCTAAATATTAATGAGTGGGATTTTCTTTTTCATCAATTTTATTTTCTAAAAAAAAAAAAAAAAAAATGTGTGTTGATTGATTTTTATGTATTGTTGTGATGTGACTAGTGAATTTTATTTCACTGTAAAAAAAAAAAAAAAAAAAAAAAAAGAAAACAAAAAAATGTGACCCGCTCAATAATATTTAGTATCGCTAATTCCGATTTTTATGATTTTTATATTTATTCCACACTTGCCTTGATGTGTTTGTTCATGTTTTCAGGAATTAATATTTTATTCAAGCATTCAAGGATTTGTGGAAATTTTTTGAAAAAAAAAAAAATTAAAAAAAAAATACAATTTTGTAAATTTTCAGGACTGTACGGGCAATTGTACGGGCTTCAGGCCGTGCAGCAAGCCGTTCAGCAGCCTGTACTTGGTTTTTATGGTTTCTGTCCGTGTTGTAGTTCAAATTGTGTGTTTTTTTCAATTCATTACCCACTTGTTGTACTGGCAGTACAACTCATAAATCAGAAAAGCAAAAACAATTCCTACTCTTTCCTCCCACCCCTTTTCACTCATCGCTTTTCAGATCTGTCCATTATCGATCCAAAACTTCAAACAACCCTGCCTCCACTCCACCCCTTCATTCCCTTTCCGCCTTCTCCACTGCAATACCACAGCAACCAGCCATCTTCACCGTTCTTCATAATCGCCAGACATTACCATTCTCAATAGTTTCAACTCCCATCTTTCTTCCGACCATCCACTCCACTCCACAATTCGACCAGCCCTTCTCCTTTCATTCCAACATCCCAACGCCACCACTCGCCATTACCACCCACCTGCACACCTCGCGTCTCACCATCTCCCTTCGAACTACATAAACAGTCAGCCTCCGTTCATCTCCCTCGCAGTACCAACATTCCACTGCAGCCACCGTAGTACCAACACTACACACCTTCCCACCTTCCCTCCATCGCCGTTCGCCTCTTTCATCCCAAGCATCCGTCCACCTCCGTATGCAACCCATCTCCTTCTCCTCTATCACCCCAACTCCTCTTCTTTTCCTCACCTCCTTTCTCCTCTCCTCTTTACATTTCCAACACGCAGCAACCTACCTCCATTTACCATATCACCACTTCAACCCAATTTCGCCGAGCTTCTACCCACCTCGTTCACCGCCTTCCCACGCTGCAAACCACATCAACCCATCTCCGTTTTACCCAATAGCCTCGCCTCCTCCCAAATTCAACCCCGATCACCTCCACTTTTCCGACCCTCCAACACTACTGCTGCCTCCAATTAACAACACCATCCATCATCAACAACACCAACCACCGTCAACTCCCCTCTCCCCTTCGATTCCTTCCACCAGCCACCACCGTTCAACCATTTTAAATCACCAACATTCCTCCATTATTCTCCATTGTGCTACTCCTCCTTCTACGACCACCTGCAACGCCACACCACCGCTGTTCTCCCCTTAATACCTCTCCTCCTTTCACTTCGCGCCATCGCTGCAAAACCTAGCACCACTCCGTTCATCTTCTTCAATTCACACGACTCACCCCAGCCACGTCTCCTCCACTCCCTTCACCATCCCCTCCATCTCCCATCTCCATTTTTTTTTTCTTCTCCTGCCTCACATCACCACTCCAATTCAACACCACAACACTCGTTTCCCCACAAACCAACCATTTCAAACCCACCCCCCTTACTTTTTCCAATCGCCCATAACCCCCCACCCCCCCCGGTCGCACTTCACTTTCCCCCCTGTGTCTAATACACAGAGCACCCCCCTCCCCTGTTATTCACTTAACAACGCAGCCCTCTAATTTTTTTATTTGATTTTTTTTCTTTTTCTTTCTTTTCTTTCTTTTATTTCTTGTTATTTCTTTAAATTATATAAGTATTATTTCTTTTCCACTTATTTATTTTTGATTTTCAGACTTATTGTTTTTTTTTTTTTTTTTTTTTGATTGATTTGATTTTTATTTTAAAATTTGATTTTGATTTGATTATTATTTTAATTTTAAATTAGATTTTTGATTTTTTTATTAATTCTGTGTTATTTAATTTATTTTATTTTAGCTTTATGATTTTTGATTTTATTTTATTTTAGTTTTAAATTTGAATTTTTATTTTATTTTTCAATTTTATTTGCGATTTTATTAATAATTGGTTAGTGATTGATTTATTTTATTTTATCTTTTAAAAAAAAATCAAAATTTATTTTAGTTTTAGCTTTAGAATTTGATTTTTAATTTTATTATTATTTGGTTAATTATTTAATTTTTCTTTTTCTTCTTTTCATAATAAAATAAAAAATAAAAAATAATTAGTTTTAATATTTCCATGCCCTTAATTAGTGTAATTAATTAGCTTTGAGGGGTGTATTGTCGTGTCGTTGATTATTGTAGCTTGGGTCTTTGCGGTGTGTGATTTCATTTCACTTCGGGGCTTGCAATTTTTGGTGTTGAATCTGGTTGCGGATTGATTGTGGGATTATTGTCAAATTGTTGGTCATCATTGTGGTTTTGTTCGGTATTTTTGTTGGGTGGTTATTTGGTTTGTTATTTGAAGCCGGGATTTACTAATCATGAGTGGTGTTGCTTCTAAGCGTGGTAAAAACAAGGGACAAGTTCAATCTAAGCGTCAAAAGACCACTTCTTCATCTTCGGATCCTCACATTTTTCTAACTCACAAGGAATGTGAAGAATCGGGTCTCCCATTACCACCTTCAAATTACGGGCTTGACTTGCACTCTGCTAAGCCTAGTTTGTCATTCTCCGGTGATGCTCTTGAGAGGTATAATTCCATTTCATCGCTTAAAGTTTTGCCTTTTCGCTATTTTGATAAGCATGTCATGGAAAAGCTTGATATTTGGGACAATGTTGAGAAAATTTTGACTACTTCCGGTTGGCCTTCATGGTTATATATGGATGAGCCGACTTGTCCGGCTTTGGTCTATGAATTCTTTACTACCGTGAAGTGTGATGTTGAAGTTGTGAATGAGTTAAGCGTACCCTCTCGCTTCACTTTTAGGATGATGGGTATGTGGTTTAGTGTTCGTTTGGAGGAGATTTGTGAGTGGTTTGGGTGGAAATACAATCAAGGCTTCCGGACATTTTCCACTCGGTTTCAATATTCTTTTTGGCGTGAGATTTCTTCGGATACTCAATGGCCTTCCGGTGGTCGGATTAAGTCCACCAAAATCAAGGACCCTAGTTTGTGCTATATTCATCGGGTTATGGTTCATTCTTTGTATGGTAATGAAGGTTCAAATAGCGCCATTTCTTTGGTAGAACTTGGGGTCCTCAATTGGTTGTATGATGAGTTCCTAGTAGATTGGGGGTATGTATTCTCTTCCCGGTTGTTGGAGCTAACTCGGCGTAAAGGAAAGGGTTCCCTTATCTTTGGCGGGTTTATCACCCGAATTGCTACTAAGCTAGGGATTCTTGATCGGGATAACTCCCCTATTTCATGGATGGAGGGTGGCCAACCCGTAGCTACTATTGACTTTGCTGTTTTGAAGAAGATGGGGGTTATCTCAGGGTCTTTTGATAATTTTCGATGGACGGGGCATAAATCTTCTCAGCCCGAGTGTGACGCATCTCCTACTCGGCCCGAGGAGGAGCCGGTTTCTCAGCCTTTGCTACTTTCTGAAGATCGACATGCATCTCCCTCTCATAGTCATGCCGAAGAGTTTTCTGAACCTCAACGGGCCTACTTACAACGCATGGAGCAATCCATCAAGGATCATGTTGATATGAGGTTTTCTGAGCATCGAGAGTGGATGGAGCAGTTCTATGCTTCGATGATGGCTCGTGGTTGCACTAGTTCTCGGGATCCACCCTTGGATCCTCCTCACGATGCTTGAGCTTCTTGGCTTTGCTCCCGGTCCTTGTTGCCTATTTCGAGGGGAGTTTTCTTTCACTTTTGTTTCTCTCTCATTTTCATTTGTCATGCATGAGGACATGCCATGATTTAAGTGGGGGAAGGATTGTTTATTTTGGATTGTTTATGTTGATGTCCGTTTCGTTTGCATTTGTTTGTAAAATTTATGACATTGTGAGCTTGTAGTCTTGTTTTCTCCTATTACGTGTCTAGCATTACCATTTTGATGTGAATCTATAAGTTTGATGCACCTTTTTGCACACACACACTTGAAACGGCATGAAAAGTCTAGCTTGTTTGTAATTAAATTGTGAACATGTCGATTATCTCTTAGAATGCATGGAATCAAATCGAGAAGATGTTATTAAAACTTAAACCTTGTGAGGTCTTGAACGATGATTTCTTTTGCTTGTGTGTTTCTCCGTCTTTATGTATGTTTGTTGCTCTAGGGCTTGCATTAAACCTTCATTCATGGATGCACCATAATAAGGAAATTCTATTTAGGATATCCTTTTTGACCTTTTTAGCTTGTGAACCATGAAAATAATCCCTAGTTACCCCTTTGAAGCTTATATCCATATTTTTCTTCGTCACTCTCCCCTTTTATACATGAGTCATAGCCAAATACTTCACTCTCGACCTAGTTGAGCTAGTTTAGTCTTGGAAAGAATTGATGATTGATGAGCATGAGAATTTGGAGAAGTTGTGAAGAGGAAGATTCTAATTATTGTAAGTGGGAACTAGTTTGATGTGTATATCTAGATGTGGTTCAAAGTTCTTTGTAGTATTTATTTATGTTATGCATTCCCTTTGCTAAAATAATAATAATAAAGGGGATGTAAAAAAAAAAAAAAAAAAAAAAAAAAAAGAATAAAAAAAAAAAAAAAAGAAAAAAAGGAAGCAATAAATCTTTGTACTTTATTTTGTTTCAATTTTCTTGGTAAATGTGGTTGTGTTTTGTAATTGTAAATGAGTGAAGACATTCTTTAGTTTGAGAATTTGGTGGATGAAGCGAGCAAGCGTCATTTTGACTCAACTAGCGAGACTTTTACACCTTCCTTGAACTTAAATTTTCACGCCTTCACCAAAGCCTCATTACAACCCATTTTATGAATTCCTTGTTTTTGGTGCAATTCGGAATTTAGGTGAACATGCAAGGTCAAGTAGAGCGCATGCATTTAGACTTGGAGTTGAGTGAAATCTCTAGCCCATACTTGTGTGATACATAATTGAGAGATGTGAGATTTTTCACCATACAATTTCATATTCTTAATGCGAGGCCATGCATGCTTTGTGATAATCTTGTCTAGTGTTCACGATTGAAGTGCATTCATTCTATCTTTAATGTCATGGTTACATTTTGCACAAGGTGTGTCATCTTGATTCTTGAATTGGTTGTTAGCTCGTTTTAGTGGATGACAAGGTGAATAGCTCTATATGTTTGATTTTAGTTACAAGTAGACGGCTCGGACATGTGAGTGTAGTAGTTAGCTTATTTAGTAGGTATTGTTAGTTTTTTTTGTTTATTGGTGATTTTTGTGATTTTGTGGGTACATCATCTACAAACCCTCACGAGACCTCACTCGTCCACTAGGGCTACCTAGGGGTTCCAAGGGCTTGTTGCATATGCCAAATGCAACCGTGATCACCTACGGAAGTGGTACTAGTTAGAATTATATGGTTATGTTAATTTTAGTTTGCTCGGGACTAGCAAAGTTTAAGTGGGGGAAGATTTGATAATGTGTATTTTATACACGTTTTATCTTTTATTCTCTTGCATTTTTGTTAGTTTCAAATGTTGTTTTATTAATATTTGTTATGTTTTTCATCTTTCAGTGCCTCATGCTTAATTGTTGAAAAGATGGATTATTTTGGGCTTGAGAGCGAAGATTATTCAAGAGGGAAGTTAGAAGATGCAAGCTCGTGATGCCGGGAGGTGTTTAATGCATTATATTGAAGATTTTATCTCGTACGGGCAGCTGTACGGCCGTTCAACAGGCCGTTCAAAGGAGCAGAATTTTCGTACGGGCAGCTGTACGGCCGTACAGCAGGCCGTACGGAGCTGCTGAGTATTAAATGAACATATCATCTCTTAACCTAATATCATATCTACACATCTTATTCTTGCCTCCTTGCTTAGCCTCTTCAAGAACCAAATTAGGGTTAGTCAAGTAGAGAGAAAAACATCAATTACTCATAATCTAGCATTGATTATGAGTAACTAACTTCATATATTTGGCTCAAGGAGGAGCTCTTGTATCAAAACCCATTTCATTTAAGTAAGATCTATTTCACTCTATCTTGAATATTTGTGTTGTATTGTTTATGATTTTGCTTGGAGATTGTAAGTTGCTTCACCTTACTCTTCTTGTAATTTTAATTGCTAATTGTTTGTGCTAATCCGTAATTGTTAGTGCATTCATTATAGTAGCACAAGATTTAGTGTACCTAAATCCACAAAATTCAAGTGCAAATACCTAGGTTGAGCTCCTCATCCTTGGGTTTGTCCTAGCCTCTCTTTGTTTGATTCCTTGATTTGGTTAAACTAGTAGTGCTTCATTATTGGTTGCTATTATCAAGAGAACTAATTTATGTGCTTCACTAAATTAGTGTTTTTAGAAGAGAAATAAGTGATTGTGTGCTTCACCAATTATCTTGGTTAGGTAGAGTTGATTAAATCTTGCTTATATGTGTATGGGTGAAGAACTTGAGTTTCCATAATCCTTGGGTCAAATATCTCTTTATCTTGCTAATTTAAACATTGTGCCTTGTTGTGTTGGAAAAATTGGATGATTGAAAGTCCCATAATCATATTTCTCTAGCAATTTATTTCTTGTAGTCTAGGTGTTTGATAAAACACCACAAACAACTAAAAACCCCCCCCCACCATTTTACATTACTCTAGTATTGAACGCTATTCCCTTGGGTTCGATCCCTACTTGCCACATTTGCTATATTTTATAGTTAAGTGCGAACATAGTAGAGCATAAACATTTATCTTTCAATTTGGCGCGTCGACGACGGGCGTGGCCAATATCTTTTTGGATGGGGATGACTGGGACAACTATTTTCGGCCCACCTTCTGCAGAGCCGTTGATGGGCCTGTTAGGAGTTTAAAATTGGGCGTGGAAGAAGAGGCCGCCATAAATTTATTAACATCGGATAATTTGCATCAATGTGCAAATTTGATTTCTGAAGATTCGTTGCAGGCCTATGGGCTAAGCGATTTGGGCCCTGAGGGTAATTCTCACCTCTTGCTTTGTTAATATTTCATGCTAGATATAATTATCTAACTCTCTTGTAATCATTTTGCAGCCAAAACTGCTCTGGGAGCAATTTTTAAGCAAAGGGAGACTGCTGCCACTGCTAGGGTGGTAACAGAGAACCCTAGGGCCAAAAGGGCCAGGACAGATGAGGCTACTCCCGCGGTGGAGCGTGTTCCTGGTTTTCTTCAAGAAAAACCAGTTCCTATTGAGGAAGACCTCACTCCCTTTACAGTGGGATGGGGTTTATGCAACAGGGACACAGCTGTAGGTGACTCCAGGGCTGCAGCTGAGTGGTCCAGGAGCGTGGTTACTCCACGGGACAGGGTCCACATTGTGGAGTCCTCTGATGACTTGCAGATTGAGCTTCTCGGGGCTCAAGATGTTGCTTCGGTAATTTCTTATTCATCTTCTTTAATTTAATTGCATTTACTTTTCCCTTATTTACTTGTTTCCTTTGCAGATGAACGCCTACCTTCAGGCCGCTGTTCATAACCTGAAGGAGGTGCGTGCTGAAAAGACCATAGCTGAGAGGGATAGAGACAGATATTTTGATGCCTCCGAGGCAAACTTTGCTCGTTTTAGGGAGGTGGAGAAGGAGCTGGCTGCTGAGAAGGAGAAGAACAGGAAGCTTCAGCTGGAGGTGCAGCAGAACAGGGAACACATTATTGCTGACTACAAGGCTTCTAAGGACTTTCAAGATGTCCTGAATGCTGAGTATGATGCAAACTTTCCTGGCACCTTCAAGGAGTGTTGGGAAGGGATCATCGAGGAGCTGAGTGGGAAGATCGAGGGGGTATCCCTGGAGAAGTTCCCAGTCCCTGCTATCCCTGGATTGACAGATACTTTGGAGATTGCTACAGAGACAGCAGTGGATGGGGACTCTCAGCCCACTCAGGATCCACCTTCTTCTCCTGGGGTAGAGACAGCAGATCCTTCTTCTACCCAGGGAGATGTAGTTATTGAGGACTTAGATGAGTAGATGGCCCTGCGTGGCTTATTTCTGTTTACCTTTATTTATTCTGAACTTTTGACTTAACTTATTTATGCAGTAGTTCCTTTTGTTTCCATGTTCTCATTTTTTGCTTATAGTTCGCTAAACTTTAGAATTTCTCAAGTACTTGGCCTCCTGGCTGGTACTAAACTCACAAGTTAATTCAACGTTTGCCTTTCGTGTTTAACAAAGAGAGATAACTCATAGAGAAAACAGTATAAACTCCATTATGCTGTTAAAAGATATCAATAGAACGGGTTCAACCCTTACATAAATATTCTATCTTCTACTGGGAGCAACATGCTCTAAAATGGTTTCATTCGAACCTTATTCTTAATAAATAAGTAAAAGTCCAAGCCTTTGTCAAAAGAACTTAGATATAATAAACTTTGAGGTTCACAGCATGCCAAGTTCGGGGCACCTCAACCCCGTTCAAGGTTTCTAACTTGTAGGATCCTTGCCCTAACACCTTTCTGACTAGATATGGTCCTTCCCAGTTTGGTGCTAACTTTCCTTTCTGGCCAACTCCTGAGGCTTCAATCTTCCTTAAAACCATGTCACCTTGTCGAAAGAATCTTTCTTTAACTCTCTGGTTGTAGTGAAAAGATGCTCTCTTCTGATATTCAGCATTCTTCGCATTAGCTTCATCTCTAACCTCATCAATTAAGTCAAGGGCAAGTCTCATTCCTTCGTCATTAGTTTCTGGCTCATATGCCTCAACTCGAGGTGATGCTTGCATGATCTCTAAAGGCACAACTGCCTCGGCTCCGTAAGCCAGCAAAAATGGGGTTGCTCCAGTCGTTACCTTACAAGTGGTACGATATGCCCAAAGTATGGGCAACAACTCATCTACCCATGTATTCCTAGAGCGTTCGACCCTCTTTTTCAGTCCATCAAGGATAATTCGATTAGCTACCTCAGCTTGCCCATTGGCCTGAGGGTGTGCCACCGAGGTAAAACGGAGCTCAATTGCATTCTCTTCACAATACTTCTTAAACTCCTCATTGTTGAATTGTGTCCCATTGTCTGTCACAAGGATTCGTGGGATTCCGTATCTGCAGATGATGTTCTCCCAAAAGAACTGGGAAACTTGCTTGGTGGTTATCTTGGCCAGGGGTTTAGCCTCAATCCACTTAGTGAAATAATCAATTGCTACTATTAGGAATTTCCTCTGTGCTGAAGCCATGGGAAAGGGTCCAAGTATATCCATCCCCCACATTGCAAATGGAATGGGAGAGTTAATCGAGGTCAACATCTCAGGCGGTTGCCTCACAATTGGGGCATGCCTCTGGCATCTCTCACATCTCTTAACATAGTTTTGTGCATCAGCCAACATCTCCGGCCAATAAAACCCTAAACGAATTATCTTGTGAGCTAGGGCTCTGCCCCCCAAGTGTTGCCCACAGATCCCTTCATGAACTTCTTCCAATGCTTCTTTTGCCTCTTGAGGCCTTAAACATTTCAAGTATGGAATGACAAACGACCTCTTATACAAGATGCCTTCGATCAAAGTGTATCTTAATGCTCTTACTGAAAGTTTTCGTGCCTCCAAGGCATTGTCTGGGAGCCATCCGGTCTCAAGGTGTGCCTTGATAGGGTCTATCCAAGAGCCTCCTATATCGATTGGTGCCAATAACTTTGAATTAACGGTCGGGGCCTTCAAGACCTGAAAATAGACACTCCCAGCATAATTCTCTATCTCGGAAGAAGCAAATTTAGATAGGGCATCGGCCTTAATGTTTTCCTCTCTTGGAATGTGCTCAACATAGCACTCCTCAAACTGGGACATAACAGCCTTTACTACTCTCAAGTATTTTGCCATAGTCTCATCCTTAGCCTCGAATTCACCATTTACTTGTGCTACCACAAGCCTTGAATCTCCACAAACTTTGAGATTCTTGACCCTCATAATTCTGGCCAAGCCCAAACCAGCTATCAATGCCTCATATTCTGCCTCGTTGTTGGTAGTAGGGAAATCCAACTTTAAAGCGTACTCAACTGTAAACCCATCGGGGCTTTGCAAAACCAAACCTGCACCACTAGATTTTGTTTTTGATGCTCCATCAAAATAGAGCACCCAATATTCCTTCAGATCGGGTGTGAGTTTCTCTTCTTTATCCTCTTGCCCAGGGGTAGTCATTATCTCTTGCCCCCCGACTTCTTGGTTGTTAATAGTACATTCAACCACGAAGTCAGCTAATGCCTGAGCTTTGATAGCTGTCCGAGGCTTGTATGTGATGTCAAACTCTCCTAACTCAATCGCCCATTTGATTAGCCTTCCACTGGCCTTAGGGCTATGCAATATGTTCCTCAATTGCTGGTTTGTCAGAACTTGAATCTTATGTGCCTGAAAGTAAGGCCGCAGCTTTCTTGAGGCAGTTACTAATGCCAAAGCAAACTTTTCTATGGGCGAGTAATTTAACTCGGCCCCATGCAACACTTTACTCACATAGTAGATAGGTTTCTGGACCTTCTCCTCCTCCCGAATAAGGACGGCACTCAGGGCTTGTTCGGATACCGCCAGGTATAAATTAAGAATCTCCCCAGGACTTGGTTTAGTCAACAACGGGGCTTCAACCATGTACTTCTTCAGTTGCTCAAAGGCCTCTTGACTTTCAAGTGTCCACTCAAAATTTTTCACCTTTTTTAACGCTTGGAAGAAAGGCAAGCATTTGTCTCCAGACTTGGAGATGAATCTTCCTAAAGCTGCAACTCGACCTGTCAACCTCTGCACATCTCTTATAGAGCGTGGTGGCTCCATGTCTAAAATCGCCCTGATCTTGTCAGGATTGGCCTCAATGCCTCTTTTCGAAACCATCAGCCCTAAAAACTTCCCCGATCCAACGCCAAAAGCACACTTGGCGGGATTCAACATCATCTTGTGGTGCCTCAGCACTTCAAATGCCTCTCCGAGGTGCTTGATATGATCAGCCTTAAGTAGGCTCTTGACTAACATGTCATCAACATATACCTCCATGGTTCTTCCAATCAGATGGGCGAATATCTTATTCACCAATCGTTGGTAAGTAGCTCCTGCATTCTTTAGACCAAAAGCCATGACAAGATAACAAAAGACACCAAAGTCAGTTATGAAAGATACCTTAGGTATGTCATCCTTGTGCATCTTAATCTGATTATAGCCGCTGAATCCATCCATGAAGCTTAACATCTCATGTCCAGCTGTAGCATCTATCAACATATCAATCCTCGGCAGGGGAAAACAATCTTTTGGGCATGCATCATTCAGGTCAGTGAAGTCTATACACATTCTCCACTTCCCATTTGCTTTCTTGACCATGACTGGGTTCGCTAACCATTCAGGAAACTGAATCTCTTCAATAAAACCAGCTTCCAAGAGCTTATTCACTTCTTGCCTAATGGCCTCTTGCCTCTCCGGAGCAAAGTTTCTCTTCTTCTGCTTTATTGTCTTTCTTTTGGGATCAACATTTAACCTATGAGTTATGAGTCGGGGGTCAATCCCTGGCATATCAGCTGCTGTCCACGCGAACACGTCGCTATTCTTCTGTAAGAATTCTATTAACTTGCCCTTCAGGGGTTCTTTCAGAGATGCTCCAACATAAGTAACTTTTTCAGGGTTATTAGGTTCTAGAGGTATGGGAATCAAATCCTCTGCTGGCTTCCCTCTATGCTCTTCATCATCACGGACATCCATGTCTTCAATCGGAAGGACCTGCCCCCCGGCTCCATCGGCCCTCAGTGTGGCCACATAGCAACTTCTTGCCATCTTCTGATCACCCTTTTGTTCTCCGACACCATTCCGTGTCGGAAACTTAATTTTCATATGATAGGAAGAGGCCACAGCCTTAAACGCATGAAGTCCAGTCCTTCCAAGGATTGCGTTGTATGTTGATGCTGCCTTGATCACCAAGAAATTCAACATCTGAGTCGCCTCTTTAGGCTCCTGCCCAATAGTCACGGGTAGCTGAATAGTCCCTTCAACGTTGGACTCCACTCCGTTAAACCCATATATAGGCATGTTTGTAGGAGTCAGTTGAGAGTCGTTGTAACCCATCTTTACAAATGCATCATGAAATAAAATATCCACAGAAGCCCCATTGTCTATCAAGACTCGTTTTACTTCGGAGTTTCCAATCACGGGAGTTATGACCAGCGGGTCGTCATGGGGGAATTTCACCCCTTCCAAGTCTGAATCATGGAAACCAATTACCATCTCGGTTTTAGCACGCTTCGGGGCTTCTCCCACAATGTGCATTACTTCTCTAGCATAAGCTTTTCGAGAATTCTTAGTCGTGCCGGCTGCTGTCGGGCCTCCCCAGATCATATTGATAACTGCCCTTCGGGGTTGGGGATTGCGATCATGGTTGTCATCCCTCCTATTATTATCTCTCCTTTCATTGTCCCTTCTGTCATCGTCCCTTCTCTGGTTCCCACGGTCATCACCCTTGGTGAACTGACTTAGTTTTCCTCTTCGTATCAAGAACTCAATCTCATCCTTGAGTTGCCTACAATCGTCGGTGTCATGTCCCACATCCTTGTGGAACCTGCAGTATTGCTCCTTATTTCGCTTAGCTGGGTCTCCTCTAAGTGGCTTCGGCCATCGGAAATCCTTTTCCTTTTCAATGTCCAACAGGATCTGGCTTCTTGGAGCATTAAGTCTGGCATAATCTGAAAACCTTGGACCCGAGTTCTTTTTTGGAGCAGATTCAGAGTCTCTGCTAGCTCGGGGATATTTGTCCCTAGCATCGTACTCTTGTTCTTGCTTCCGCTTGTTCCCTCCATTGCCCAACGTGGCTTCTTTCTTGATGCTGTCCTCAGCTTTTATATACTTGTCCGCCCTTCGTTGAAGTTCATCCATGCTTTCAGGGGGGTGTTTTGCCAACGACCTCTTAAAAAAGAGATCTGTGGTTCCATGCTGCAAGGCTACCATGGCCACCTTATTTTCCAAATCGGTTATATTCAGAGTTTCCTTAGTGAATCGCTTGATGTAATCTCTTAAGTTCTCATTCTTTCCCTGTGTCACATACATAAGGGATGCAGAGCTTTTCTCATGAATTCTTCCGCTAATGAATTGACTGACAAAAGCGGTACTCAACTCCTTGAAAGAGCTAATAGAGTTTGGAGGTAAACGACTATACCAACGTTGCGCCATGCCCGACAGGGTTTGGGGAAACGCCCTACACTTAAGGGCATCGTTGGCAGGCTGCAGTAACAAGGCGCTTGTAAACGTTCTCACATGAGTTGCGGGATCCCCCGTTCCATCGTAAGCTTTGATCGTGGGCATCTTAAACTTTCGGGAGATATGTGCATTCATCACCTCCTCAGTGAATGGAGGGGTCGGATCATCCAGATCTCCTTGTAGCATCAAATCTCTGGGATTATTCTTGGGGGGTTCCACCCTGGTAGTTCCTCTGGTTGGGGCTTCAGCCCTTCGGTGTCTCCTTGAAGACCTCTCCAGATCTATGAAGGGAATCCCTCCTGAAGTCGGAGGAGGTCGAGTCTGATTAGGGTTCTGTCTCTCTAGTTCCCTTGCTTGGTCGTCCTTCAGCTTCTGAATCTCGGCTTCATAAGCCTTAATTTTCTCTGCGATTGTTAAAGGACCATCTCGGTTCGATGTATTCCTCCCTAGAGGTTCCTTACTAGCGCGTCGCCTCCTTGGGGCTTCGTCTCGATCATCGTCTTCAGACGACGAGTCTCCGGTATAAGGACCAGAGTAATCATAGTATCCTGGTTCAGGAGGAGCCGGGCCTCTAAGATAAAGGGATTGTTGTTGCCCATGGATCAACCGAGCATGACCGCTTGGTCCTGGATCCCTTGGATCTTGGGGGTAATTAGGTAGCCCATACATTGGGTTAGTGTTGACAGGGAGCGAAGAAGTGGAGAGACTGTGAAGCGGCGGGCGGCTACTCAGAGGGAGAGGAGAGACCACCATCTGGAGCGGGTTAGTCTCCTGTCCTAGAGGGACGATTTCAGGTTGAGATCTTTCAGCGGGGGGATCCGTCCCTTGTGGTTGAGAGGCCTGACTACGAGGGTTTGTTTCCGTCAATGGGGGTACAGACCCTGGCCCTGTACCAACAGGTGGAGCAGTGATTGGTGGAACGATGGTTCCGGAGGTAGCCTCGGTTGAGATCGGTGTCGTTCTTCGAGTGGTAACCATGGTTGATGTCTTCGTCCCACAGACGGCGCCAAATGTTGTGGAATAAAAACTAGGTTGAAAATATTGCGGCTAGGGTTTGTATATTTAATGCTAGGGTTCGTGAGCTTCGTGCTTTAATGGCTGCTTCTGCGTTCGAGACTTAAACGGTCCTCACAGAATGCCTACGTATCTCTGTAAATTAGAGAATCAAGCCAAGAAAACGTAGTTCTGAGATGAGGGGTCAGGCCCTTTATATAGGCTGAGAAGCCTTGGAATTATGGTAGGATTTGGAGACTTGATGGGCAAGTCTTTGAGGAATGTTCTAGATCTATTCCTTGTAGGAATCAGTTTCCATATCGAATTGGATGCCTTATTGGATAAGTTTGAAAGGGATATTATCCTTATCCAACTCTTATTTGCTGAGCTGTTTATTACCCTCAATATTAATTACGAAATTAATATTATATTTAGGTTTTTGGGCCCAGCTGGTGGGCCCCATGTTTGGACTATTCTTGGCCTAATTAATGCCACATTAAATGTGTCTTTAGGGCTTATTTTCAGCCCATATCAACATTGGATTGTAGTTTGCTTGCTTGTGCACTTAATAATCTTTTAGTAGCAACCTGTAAAAAAAATCACAAGAACTAATCACAATAATTTATTTAAAATTTGTATAAAGAATATGAAAAACTATTTATTTAAAATTTTAAAAAGAAACAAGGAAAAACTTACAATCACAGCAAGGTATAAGTATACTTAACCATTTTATGATGAATTGTTGCTTCTCAATAGACATATTTTCAGGAGGCTCAGGTTCATTAGCAAGTATTTTAGGTACCTGTGATGGTTCATTGAGATCAAAATATATTCTCTTTTTTGGTACCTGTAGTTGTGGATACGTGTGTATAAAAAAAATAATGGAGTTTTTGATTGTCTAACTACACAAGTGCTTACATGTATTTATATAGAGTTTTGCATCAACACATCAATAAACTTTTACTAGTTTCAATAAGTCAAACAAAAATTCCAGAGTATTCATTTATTGGAATGGGTTTAAAATTAGGAAAAAGAGACTCCTTTTTAATTTACTAAGAAGTATTATAGACTTTCTTAATATGTTTGCAAAAGTCAAATCAGCCAAAAAATATGGGACGGAGGGAGTAATTCGAAAAAATGGTCCCAAATACCACACTTAAACGTTACTTTAACTTGTGTTTTCAGATCAAAACGCTATTTCAAGTTGTATTTCAGTTCAAAACATTACTTTAAGTTGTGTTATCCGTGTTTTCTTTTTCTAAATTTGTATTTGCAAGGTTCAAAAGTTAGATGAACTAGTGTTTTGAAAAAAAAACGCTACACTAAGTAGCGTTTTACTGTGATATTTTGGATCATTTTTCCAGTTATGGTATTTTGGGACATTTAATCTTGAAATTGTGATATACAAGCCTTTTCTCACATAAATCTCCCTTGTACAAATAGAAGCAAACACTCTTTCGGTTTTTGAGTTACGTTGGCCGCAAATATATCTTGTTGGACATGGTGTTAAGGCTACCGCCGTTGTCGGATGATATTATATGCAAATGTACTAACGTGGTTACCGATAAAATCTCTAGAACGATTTCGCTCCGTTTATAAGTTACGGAAATCTTTATTCTTCTAAGACCAATTTTATGAAAGATCATCTCAATTGCTCCATACAAAACTCTAGCGACAATAATATCATAATTAGCAAAAAAATCTATGAGTATGGTTCCTCTTATTATGTGGTTGAATTTAGTGTTGTAGCTCTACTCTCTTTATCCGATTTATCAGAAACTGAACTGTTTGAAATCCCATCACATACAGTGATGTGCAATGCTTGGTTCGATAAATGATTTATTCTATCTTTTTTGTTCGAATCTAGAATAGTTTATTTTATGGAATCCTGCTATTCGACAAGCTATGAATATTAATTCACCAATTAGATATATAGTTTAAGTTGCATGATGTTACTACAACATTTTTTGAATTCTGTTGGGATGCGATGGAAAATGATTTTAAAGTGGAGAACTCAGGTGAGTGATTCTAGCAGGCCTTTTAAATCGTACATTTACTCATGTAACTTGGGCTCTTGGAGTTTACTACCTATTCTTATGTTTTCTAGAGTAAAATGAGAGACGTGGTGTTTGGAGTAAAATGTACAGCGTCGGACCAATAACCAGTAATGTGTTGAGTCGTTTAAAGTATGGTTTAAAGATTGTGTTCTTTGAACACGAAAAAATATAGGTGCTACCATCACAAAAGCAATAAAATTATGGTTCTGTATGACAACCATGAGTGGCATATAAGGACGTGCTTTAGTTATACTACAAGTCTGATATTCCTTAAAGGAATGAAGTCGCAGCATCAGGTAGCGGCGTAGAGCCTATTTTGCGGAGGTAGCAATATTTGTAGTGATCCAACTTAACAAAAAAAGATAGCACTCCTGGACCTAATTTTACTTTTCAATTTATCTTTTTCATTATTTTTTTCAGTTCATGAAATTTAAGATTTAAGAGTTGTTTGATTTTTAACAAGTCTAGACTTTGGAGGCAAAGGATCTGGTATAAGTTGGCTTTATGTATGCTGTTATATTCTTAAATTTGGTCTAATGATCAAGTCAAATTCATTGCACTAACTCTTGATATGTAAAGTTATATTTATATGCATTACCCATTTATCTGTGGTTACATTATAGACTTTGTTGAGTATGGAATACACACACAAGAAAATACAGAGTGGGGGTGAATTTATTTTCAAACTTCTCAAACTTTTCTTTGATTTGAACTTTAAGAACGTTTGTTTGAATCTACTTGTGAATCTTCTTGATGTGTAGCTAAGTGTGTGTTTGTGTTTAACAGATTATAAGTGCGGAAATAAACACAAGAGCACAAGTACTCACTTTAATTTAACGTTGTATTAGATAAAAATTTTGCTACAATCTGTGAATACAAATGTTAGTATTCTCAGCTTCGTTTCAGAGAGATATTACCTAAGATGTGTAATGAAAAACTTAACCTGCTAGAGAAGTGAGGTTGTACACTTATAAAATATGTGTACAGCCTACTTATTACAAATGTAGTGACAGACAAATACACCTTCTAACTTGTCTATCCCTATTTGGTAAACGTCTGGGAAGTTTGTTATTTGACCATTTCTTTAGCCTGCTCAAATCCACTACTTAAGCAGCGTGTCTCCTTTAACATCTCTCTAATCTTCTTTGTAGACTTTCCATGTACACTTTATAGTACTGTGGTCCTGAAAGTGTCTTGCCTTGTTGCAGGTTTCTGACTTGTACATCTTCAGTATTTTGTCTTCAAGAAACCATTCGAGAAATGACTAAGTGATTGTTCGAGAACTAGAATTGGCTATTTCGATAACTCTGAGTTCTCGAACATTGTAGTCTTGACATATCGAATCACTTCTCGAATAAGTCTTTTCTTCAGGAATTCTTGACTTATCAAATAGAGAGTTTTACTTATGGAATCCTTGAGATGTCGAATATCGTTTTGAGTCCTTGAGATATCGAATGTAACTTTGACTTGTTGACTCTTAGAGAACTCGAATGATTATTTGACTTGTTGACTTCCTGAGTTCTCGAATAGAGTATCAGACATGTCGAATTCTTGAGTTATCGAATGAGGCTTTTACTTATTGACTTCTTGAGATATCGAACAGTGTCTTTGACATATCAAATCCTTGACTTCTCGAAACCTTGACTTCTCGAATGGACCAAAATACTTCTCGAATTAGTACTTAGGTAAATCTTTAATCTTCAAATTTCCACTGTGTTTATTTCTGCAGCCTTGTTCTTCAAGCTTGAGGAATGATAGCTGGATCTTCTTTCAAGCATTATTTAATGAATTAATTTATAGAAATACACAGCTAGAAATTTGGTGCCTATTACAAGTACTAAATACAAGTAAAAACTCTATAACTAGAGGATTCCCCAGTTAAGTGGTCATGTAGGTAATGCAAAGCATTACAAACAATTAGGCTTGTTATTAGGTGTATACAGGCATGCCTCTGTGACTAATATATTTATATTTTCATAGACTTTGTAAATAAGATTTAAATTAGAATGACATTTTGCAAGGAAATCAGAAGTAAACAAAGTCGAGAAAACTACAGGTACTTTTGATTATCCTAACCCCAAGTATAGTCTCCGATTGAATTTGATCTCCGTAATCTTGAACAATTTTCCTATACTCCTTAGATCATCTTCAATGCGATGCCAAAAAGAGTGTCGAACTGCCAAGTATCATGATATGGCATGACACTCTTGTTGGCTATCTATCGGAGTAAAGGGAGTGTCAAGCAAAGTGGTCAATTTTTGGCACCCTTCCCATTTTTTTTGGCAACCTCCTAAAATAGAAAAAATATATGCCTTATCACTAAAGACATATACTTTCCTATCCAATTTTGATTATACTTATTTAATGTATGAGTGTGTTGGCAACTTTGAGTGCCAAACATTGGAATAAATTTTGGTAACAAAGGTGTCAAAACTCAAAAGTACTAGTATTTTTTATGAGTTACAAATTTGGCAACTTCGGTTAGCACTCCCCATCGAAGGTGCTCTTATGTGCACCTCTTGGGCACCCTTGTGACTCCAATATGAAGGCACCCAAGAGTGCCATGCCATATAGGATTTGGCATCCCTCTTAACATCCCTATTGGAGATGCTCTTTTGTGCTAGTGGCCTTCGTGCACTACTAAATTGGATGTGTATTTCAATATGTCTACTGGTTTTGGCTGTATTTCATAATGTGAATTGGCATGTTATGTGAAGGTGTGAAGTCTAGAAATAGTGATATAGTTGAGAAAGAAACAGATAGACGCATCCAATGTAGTATGCATTTATAGGCAAAACGTTTATCTTAATTAATGAAGCGACTGTCTTAAATCTCAAAAATTTTACCTTCCTCGTTTGTAACTCCACTTAGAGATGGCTCTTCCTCTTAATTTTCTCCTTTTTTGATCTGGCCAAGCCTCCACCACCATCGGCGTGAGCCGCGGTGGTCTCCTTCTCCCCGTTCCTTCATCCAACAACACCAATCAACACAAAAATTCAATCATTTTTCAATCCCATTTATAGTTATATAATTATTTACATCTTCTAATTCTTGATCTAAGATCCCTAAAATTTTATAAACCCTAATATTATAACCATTTTGGAATTGAAAATGGGTTTGAGTCATAATACCCACTAATTTAAATATTTTTCACCAATAAAAGGAAGCTTCTGTGACCTATGGCGTTTACTGTCGTGGATACCTCCGGATCGCCTAATGAACCTGTCGTCGATGATATTCGTATCCAAGTCGATCCTTGTTATCAAATGTTATGGTAAAATCTGTTTCATGAGTGTTATTGGACAGTCATGGTATTCATCTAAACTTGACTATCTTTCGACAATGAACCCTTATGACATTAAATTTTTGTGTTTTATGTACAGTTTTGTTTGTACTTATGTTTTATTATGGTGTAATTGTAAATTAGGTCAAAAAAATTCGATTAAATCTCATAATGTATATTTTTTGTTACTCGTAGATTTGGAATTTAGTTCTCGTTATTTTTCTAATTATGTAGATTCCATGTGTGTTGAAGGTATTAGATCTTTGCAAAGTGATTTTGTTAAGTTAGTTTAGTTTGATATAATATAAGTTGATGGGTCGTATTTTCTTAATAATCCTTGTTTATTTAGTAGAGGTAGTAATACTTGTTTTCCAAGTGATTATCAGAGAAGGTGATTATGTGCTTAAATCGTTTTTGTTGATTATGTTAGTATAATTTTTGATAATAAGTTTATCACATGATCTATTACTCTGCTTACAAATTGTGCAAAATCATAGTTTGTGTTTTAGAGGTCCCATAATTTGTGCAATTTTATTGTTTGATTGATAATAGTTATTATTAGTCTTTGATTTTGAATATCTGGTATAAGGCATTAATTTTTTATTGACAAATTTGTTTCGACTAATACATAAACTTGAAATAATTCAATTTGAGAATGTTTACATTGATCTTTGATTGACAATTTGTTTCTAGAAGTAGATTGGTCAATGTTTAATTTTATTTTATTATGTTTAAATGAAAATATTTACTTTTTTTTATTAGCTTTAAATAAAATATTTAATTATCAGTTACAATTTTTCAAAATTACCACATTATAGTTGACTTAGTTTAGACTTTGAGTAATTGGTGGCCATGATTTTGGCTTATTTTGTGATTGTGATGATTAGTTTCGTACCTTTATTGGGGGCCATAAATGATGGCATTTTTGTGCCTTGAAGAGGTAATATGTGTTTTGTGATTGTGATAATCAATTTTGTACCTTATTGGTGGCCATATTTCAAACCATGCCCAATTACATAACATTATTGTGAATTAGGAATTATTTGTCTCATTCATATTTCAAACCATGCCCAATTACATAACCTTATTTTAAGTTACATATATTAATTTTCTTAATAGAGTATTTTATTGATTCGAATTATATTAAATCACCCTATTTTAAATGCTTTAAAGGAGTATATATTATAAGCGGGTTGCAAAAAAGTATATGTTAGCTATATTTCGATTCTTTATGTAGGTTTGAATTGTAAAATACTAATATATTTTAAATACTTAATTTCTTCTTATTATGCCTTACTAATGAAAAATGATTTAAATGAGTATCTAACCAAAGGATCCCCTTTGGTTAGATTCTACTTTATTATACTTTTTTATATTATGATATTATCTATTAATTTTATTTTTTGAGATCATTTTATAAGTTTATTTTTGTTATATGTTAGAAATGGTCTTATGTTTCGATCTTTTGTCGATTTATGGTTTTCTAGTTAAATATACACAAGATACTTTATGGAGTTTTGGATGTTAAAGGCAGAAAATAGAGGAAGAAAGGAGGATCTCGGTAGACAAGTCAACCTAGCTAGTAATATTGATGGCAATAAGGACTCGCTACAGCTACCAATAGTTACTAGTCTCTTTGTAAATGATATAGTTGTGTTTTGTAAGACACTCTTTTTCCCCCTTAAGTTTTTTTCCTATAGGGTTTAACTCTTACGAGGTTTTAACGAGACCTTCTTTTGGTAGTTTTCTTTTCGGACATCAAAGGTTTTATTGTCTAAACTTTTGGGGGAATATATTTCCTTAGGTTACGGCCTATGGATTGGTTAAGCATACCTTTCGGTTAGATGATAAGTTTTTGTGAATGAAAGAAACCTTCAAGACCCATTCCTATGTGAGTTTTTGTACTTCGCTTTCTTATTAATGAAATTCTCATTCTTGGCAAAAAAAAATGTATCTGTATCCATGCTTAGGAATTTAATTCCAATTGTAAATAACCCCCAAAATAATTTATTTCTTCAACATGCATAAACATTGATCCGTATATTTGTTGCCAATAGGTATCATTGAAATAAAATTAAGATCTACGATCACGCACATATAAAAGATCATAACAAAATTCACACAAAACTCTTACACCTAAAGAGATAAACAAATAAAAAAAAGTACGGGAAAACTATCACAATGAAAAATTAACAACCAAAATATTTGTAAAAATGTTCTAATTACAATATTCTTGATAAGAAGAGAGATTCATTGAATAAGAAAAAAAAAATATATAACTATACAAAAGAATTTATCATCAATCAAAAATACTGATGATAACTCTAATTTTACAAAATTTTGGGATATTGGGTGTACAAATTTTTAACAATTTGAAATATGAACACTTAAAGTATTGTTTTACTTACATTTAAATGATTATGTATATTTAGTATTCAATTGCATGGGAGTTGATGGCTCAAGTTGGGGAAGGGAATCTGAGATTCGGATGGATGCATTGCTGCTTCTAGAGAAAGTCATGAGGCACAGGCCACAGTCAATCATTTTGTGAATGAAAAAACTACTTGTTTTTTTGACAGGTACATCTTATTTTCTTGTTTCGATTTCTGTTTCTTCAACGATTTCTTTTGTTTTTTTCTCTGTTCGATCCTGTTTGGCGAGTTAACTTGCTGGTTTCCGAGTTGTCATCGACGAAGTTCTGTGTTGGCGGCGTTTTTGTGTTTCGTTTATTAGGTTTAATTGGTTTGAGTTCGTTGACGTCTTGTTTGTAGTTGCGGATTGTTTAATTGAGTTTATGTAAGTAGAGTTTGTGGCATTCGGTTGAAATGGGTTTGATGACTACTACGTGGCTGAGTTCGAAGTTGTTCTTGTTGCAATATTTCGTTGTTTTTTGTTTTTTGTTGTTTGTTGTATTTGCTGAGTATAGAGTGACCGAGTTCTGGTGCCGAGTAGTTGAACTGTTTTACTTTGTATTCGCAAGTTTGTGTTTTAATCAAGTTTTCGATTGTTTTGTATGCGGGATTATGGTTTGTGTTTTCTTTTTGTTTTGATGATGTTCTGCCTGGCTTCGAGTTTTTGTTGTGACTGAGCTGTAATCGTTGAGTTGATATGAGTTTGTCTGTTGAGTTTATACTGAATCACCGAGTCTTTTGCTGTGTTGATGGATGTTGAATTTAGTTAGATTAATTCATATTGAAGTTTCTTGTTAATGGCGGCCATAGTAGATGGTGTGTTTTTCTGTACCTTTTAGAGGTAATATTTTATCATAAATGATATTGTTGTGCCTGGAAAGGGTAGTCTTGATAATGGTACCCGCTTGGGGGTTTGTATCTTACATTATCATAAAAAAGAAGGATGTTTTCCTCAAGAGTCGTGTTTAATCAAAAAGACTAGTCTAGTATGATTTATTTTCGAATTATTAAAGGTATGACACAAAAAAAGACATTTTTCAAACTTAGAAACAATTGTCTTTAATTGGTTGGGTGGATTATAATTCCCTATGTTATAGAAAAATAATAAGTTATAGATGATCAATATATCAGAACTGTTATAAGTTTTAACTAATTAAGCCTTAAAGGTTATATACATCACAAATAAGGCAAAAATTATAGAGTTAAAAGTTTATACAGCATGATTGAGGGAAGCTCTATCCTGTTTTGAGGGAGGAGATAGGGTTAAGTCTTTATAATTTTAAACTTTTGTTTAATAGGGTATTTAGTTGTGACTATTGGTTAATTAACTTTTGATTCCTAAACTGACTAATCATATCGCTTAAAACATGTTTTGATCTGGTATTTAAAAAACGTAGGTGAGAAGGTTATTATTACAAATGGTAAAAGAGAGAAGAATAATAAACAAGGTAAGGAAATTAATGGTATTTAGACTGGTAACTGATTAACAAACTAAAAGTATGGGGTGGTTGTAGGGGATAGATTGATAAATGTCGGGAAGTTGTATATCAAAGAAAATATATTTACATTTAAAAGAATCCCTGATATCTTAAATTGGGTACTGAAATCTGGGAAATTTGATCGATTTAGGTTGGAACAAAATTTCATCATCTATATTGAGTATTTTTAGTAATTTATAGATCATGCAGGGTATTACGCATGTGTCGTCATATTACATTAAATAAATTGATATGACAAAATTAAAGATTGATACTATTTTTTAGGGTGTGAATTATTTAATTTCCTAATATTAAACCAATATCACTGCTATTTAATGTAGGATTTCTTGTTTGGTTACAAAGGTGCACTAAAAATGGCAATTGAGAGGTCTTCTTGTCTAAATGGCAACCCGCGTTCAAGTTTTGATGTATGACTAAATTTTTTTTGCCAGAAATAAAGCGTATTTCATTCAATAAATCATAACACAGCCGGGACAAACCCTCGACTGCTGATACAACCAGGTTGGAAAACAAATAACAAACTAAAAACAATTAGCTGATTTGTTTCCTGATCGTTTAACACATAGAATTTAAAAATTCTTGAAATTAAAAATGAAATCGAAGACATCCCAAGCGATCCAAATTGCACCAACATTCCTGAAAACAGCAACATCACAATTGACCTTATCACATAACAACCGTTATTAGCCCAGTATTCAGAAGCCCCAATTGAATAAACTGAGGTCAGAGGAATGACACCCCAGCTATCTACATGCCAGATACCAGCTATAGACATGTGGAAAGTGAAAACCCCCAAAGAATGAACAATCTTTGGTTGTGAAAGGTGAGCTCTTGCAATCATTGCCACCGCACCATCTTCGATGCAGCATTTCCAGATCCCCAAAAACATCAACAAAATCATTTTCATTAGATCCAATACCGGACAATCCCAAACATGACTAATTAAGAACATAACAAAATACTCCAAAAGGAGAGACAAAACACACACTCCAAAAGGAAAGACACACAAACACCCTAAAAATTGGATTTTATTGAAAGGAAATCAACGAAAACGAAATAAAACTAAAGGATTGGGGCTTTCCACCTGAGAAAATCCGGTGGAAGCCCCTCAATTAACTTGAGAAAAAACTGAGGGATGCGGCTCTTAGGGTTTGGCCAGAGTTTGGAAATGAAAACTTTTATATGTTTGGGAAATGAAAACTGAGGGAGGCGACTCTTAGGGTTTGGCCAGAGTTGTATGACTAAATTTTAATCCCAAAACAAAATGAATTGTTCTAGAAGTTAAACCCACGACTTTCTAACTAATTTTCAGTGTCTCATTTCTTTTGGTTTAATATACCTAAAAGGTTAAATATCCATTTTTAGTCAGTAGTTATAAAGTTTAAATAGTTAAAGTATCAACCTCCACTGGTTAATAGTTTAAGAGGGTGTTTGGGAAAACTTATTTTTAGAATAAGTCAACTTATTTTAAGACAAAGTTAAGATTACTAACTTTTTGCTGAAAAAAGTTAATATTTTTTTTTGCAACTTATAGAATCTCAAACATACATTAAATACTTGTACAAATTTTTTTTATCAAAATATGAAATTTTTACCCGAAAATAAGTCCATAAAGACTTATTTTAAGTTTTCTCAAACGGGCCCTTAGTATCTAACCAAAGGATTTTCCCTTTGGTTGGTTTCTAATAAATTTATACTAGTTAATATAGAAATTACTTTTTATTAAATAGAGCGTGTTGGTTTAGGGGCTATTAAGGAATATTTTGGTGGTTGTGATCTATGGTCAACTGACGAATTGGTTTATATAACTAACCAAAGTGGAACCTTTGGTTAGATATATAAAACTGTTCTATTTTATTAAGTTTTCTGTATATAATAATACTGTTTAGGATTTTCGAAAAATGGTTCTTTGACATAGCCTTATTTTTATGTGGTTTTGGGTGATCTTTCAGGTTCTTGGGGTGGGAAGCAGTAAAAAAGATAATGGATGGCGGCAGAATGTTGAGTTTGTAGTGGAAGCAACGAGAAGTCCTTAGCAATATTTTTACAGTTTTTGTGAATATCGATGTATTATTGGGGGTGAGGCACTCTTTTTTCCCTTCGAGTTTTTTCCCATTGGGTTTTGCTCTTGCTGGATTTTTTAATGAGACCTACTTGTGTAAGGAGTCTTCTTCTCTGAGATAGATGCGTTATTGTCTAAACTTCCAGAGGAATCTCTTTCTCATGACAGTCGTAATTCAGGTTACGACCCATGGGTTGGTTAAGCATATCTTTCGGTTAGATGGTAAGCTTTTATGGATGAAAGAATGTCTCATTTTTTCCTTTCCTTCCCGGATTAATTGTGTATTTTTATCTTTAAATGAAATCATTTTCATTTTGCAAAAAAAAAAAGGTTCCGCCATTTACAATCCTTTTAAAAAAAAAATTCCCAAAAATATTTCCAAAGCCAAAAACTCATTTGGCTTTCTTCTTTTGAAAAAAAAAATTTTAATTTACATTGAATGAAATAAAGAAAAAGAAAAAAAAGTACAAGGACACGGACACGGACACGGGTATTTGAGTATACTTTAACCCAACCAGCCCCGTGACAGATGTTACGATTTACGAACCCACCCCTTATTAAAACAAATTAAAAAAAAAAAACAGAATCAATCACAATCATCCAAACAATGCGTCGCCACCGTCACCAACTGCCGCCACAAGTGACTTCCTCCGAAGACTCCGACGACGACTCCGACGACTCCGATGACGACCCCACCATGAAATGCGTATCATGTAAAGAAGAGTACACTCGTTGTGACGCTGGCACTTGTAGGGAATGTTATGAAGAAGCTAGTGAAACTGAAGAAGAACTTAAACGTGAGATCGATGAGCTTAAATCTAAGGTCTCTTTTTTGAGATTCTGGGCCCCACTGAATCAGTTGAGTAATCGGTTTGCTACTCCGTGTTTTACGGATGTCGTTTTGATGGCTTCTGGAGATGGGTGTGGTGAGGCTGTGCCTGTTCCTGCTCATAAGGCTGTTTTGGTATGTGGGCTTTTTTTAATTCTTAATTTTATTTGTGCCCAGATGATTTTTAGTGATTTTATGTCTATTATAATGGACTAATTGATTATGCACTTTAGGGTTGAAAGATTTAGTGGGTTTTGGGGATGGAGATTGGTGGTATAGGGGGTGTGAATGAGTTGAGATATTCGTGAGTGGTTTGAGTTTGGGTCGAAAAATATCGGAATTAGATGATGATTGAGTTGAGGTTTTTTATATGTATTTTTAGTATTTCATTGAGGTTGGATTAGTGTATTAGATTTTGATGAACTAATTGATGATACCCTTTATGGAGTTGAGGGATTTACTAGTTTAGGGTTTTGGGGTCGGAGATTGGTGGTATAGGGGTGTTGGGTATAGAGAACTTATGTGTTACTTTTTAAGATGTATTGTGTCTTTATACTTTATTTTGTTGGTGTATCTGCATTCGTTTGTTTTTGTGTGATATATGTTTGTCTCTTGTCTTTTTGATGATGATTTTCTACATGTTTAGTTAGTGTTTTGTATTTTAATATGTTATACATTTTGATTCATGTGTGCCTTAGTCTTTTATAGGCGTTTTTCATATGATGTTAAGTGTACAATGCACGACATTTTGATGTTGTATATGCACTGTCAAAGTTGGGGTGACAGAACACGAGCATATATAAGGTCTGGGTACATCGTAACTTCCCCAGATCCTGCTGTAAGAGCAGAGTTTAGTGCATATGAGTGTTGTGGTTTGGTTCATACTTCATTGTTATACCTTTTACCCAAATCTTACCGTCTTGATCATTAAGTAATTTTGTGCATTCAATCATGTTGAATACAATGGCATTCTATAGCATCTTGTAGTATTATGTGGTGAGTTTTGATAAATTCATCAAGTTTCTTGAATAGTGGAATGATTACCCAAAGAATCAGCAATTGATTTTTACATAATTCTATTCCTTTTTGTACGATTCCGTCTTTTTGGTTTAAAAGATTTAAGCATGATGTGGTCATTCTTTTTGTACACAAGTTTTTAGTGATGCAATCTTTGTGATGTGGGTTTCAAATATCATACTGTAAGGCTGCAAATGATCCGTGTATCTCTAATAAACCATATTACCATTTTTGAACAATACAAATTGTGTTATTTGAAGAATCCTTGTGACATGTGGTTTAAAATAGTGGATATGCTGAGCCTAATTAAAATATCCTGATTTTCTTTCACAAATGTGGTTTTGAGTTCTGTGTCATTATTAGTAACAATTACATTCGACTAGTGACATGGATTCCTCTTATTGAATAAGCAAGTGAAGCTAGTCACCTTTTGCCGTGCTCTCTGGTTATGTTCATTTGGATATTCACTTTAAGGCATGTATAAGAAGTAAAATTATGGACAGTTTTTATGTTTGTATATCATGAGAACATAGCAGTTGGGACGTAAAAACATTCGACTAACGGAAATGACCGAAAGAACTGATGCTTTTGTAATTGGTTGCTTGTCTTTTAGATCTTTGTCAATTTGTTTTTAAAGTTTCTTCGGTTTTTTCAATTAATCCTAAAAAGAATCGAATACCAAAATGTGCTTTTATAACCAGTACTTTTTGTAGCATTTTATTGTTTAATACTCAATACTATTTCTATTTTATTCATATCGGTTTTGGTATTTTATCTGATTAAACACTCCCAATATTCTTTTTAACTGTTTCTCTTCGACCAATTTCATTGCTCAGCCACTGAAGCTCGTCTCCAGTTTTCAGTTTCTATAGTATCCATCCTCAACTCGCATAGTATAAAGTAAAGGAGAGCTTCTTCTGTTCTTTCTCCTAAATTCTAAATCCTATTTTGTTGATAGTGAGTTTTGTTTAGTTCTGACTTCTGGGTAATTCGAGAATCTTTTTAGAATTTTTTTCTCTCAATATTTTGTAGGTTTCGTTGTAGTTTTGTGGGTTGTATGTTTGTTTTTGTTGCATAGATTGACGCATGCATGCTTGGGTTTCATAATTCATTATAGATGATGTAATGAAGCAACTTCCTTGTATCTCAGTATGCACTTTGTACTAGTTTTGTGATTGGCCTTCATTTTTTAGCTTCTTTTATGTAGTAGCAGTTCCATTTACAAGTACACGATAAGATCAGTTGCCTAATTGACTCGATATTTTAAGTTTTACACTGTATAATAGTGCTACTTATTAGGCTGACAATAGCTAATTGACAGTCTTCTTTGATGTGCACTCATATAGTTGTCTCACTATGTAATTATTATTATGTAATAGTTGACAAAGGAAATACCTAATACCAAATCAAATTTTTTCGTTTTTAAAGCCGAACCAATAAATGATTTGGTGTTAACTTAATGACGAAAGAAATAATTGAAATTTTATAATATGGCATACGAACCAGTAACCTACAAAAAACACTAAGAAAACTTATAAAAGATTAAGAGACAAAGACCATGAAGTGATTCACGAATTTTACAGAAACAGAACCCACAATTAATAGATTAGGGTTAAGAATCTAGGACAAAAGGCTGAAGAAGCACACCTTGACTTTAGTCTTTATGCTAGGCTAGTCGGTGATGGAGAACAGAACAACTGAACGTTGAGCTGAGCGAGTCGAGTGATTGATTGGTGAAATTAGTGGAAGCAAATATTAAGTGATTAGGTTTAAGTTTTTGACAAATACAGAGTCTAGTACGGGTAATGCTTGTGAAACAGTTTTAGTAGTGAGTTTAATTATAAAATGATATCAGTATATGGTTGATAAAAGCATATTTTGATTTCAATTTTTTTTTTGTTTAACCAGAAAACTTGAATTGCTGTAAAACATATGACCGAATATTAAACTGAAGTAGTTTGGTTTTCTATACTAATTAGGATATATTGGCTAACTGAATAGTTTGCACAGCCTTGGGTGCTACCATTGTACTTATGCTTGTATAACTTGTCGTCAGTAGTCCTATACATTCATTTATGCATGCAAATCTTGATAGTAACAACATTTATTCACATAAGAGTGTAATTACTGACTGATAATCTAGAGCATCACATGTCCACTAACATGAAGCGGATTCAAAAGGTTAAGTAAGAAGCATATTCAACCAGAATGTTTTTTTACATACTCATGGTTGGTCAACGGATGTTTCACAAAGCAATTTAATATAGTGTTTGCTTGTTTGATTATATTATAGTCTTATATGTTTGTAGTATTTCAACACTTGAGGTAGTTCTGGCATCTCCTGTTAAATCTCTATGTACTCACATATGTTGCTAACTGTATTGGGTCACATGCATTGAATTGGTGACGCTTTTGAATCATTCTGGAGACCAGTAAAGAGTACCATGTTTACTTATAGTTTTAAGATACTTGAGACAAACTCTTTAAATGAAACTTCAGAATTCTCGAATACAAAAAGACCCAATTGGGTACCGTATGTGTATTTACTATTTAGTGCCAAAACTTTGCATTGTGGTAATGTAGAGTAAGGCAAGCAATACTTACGATTTTGTGATAAAACCCTGCACCCTTAAAAAATCTTGGCACATGCTTCCTATATATTTAATTTGCAAAGTAACAAGGCAATAAAGAACTTGGAATTGCATTTATTTACATTATTGTTTTTTCCTGCCAATGTTTTTTTAATTAAAATAATGAACTGTTTCTTTTCTATATATGTGCCTTGATGGTAACTTGGTCTGAATTTTCAAGTTCTGATTATTAAAGCATTTGTTGCTGTAAAACGATAATATAGTAGTTAACTAGACCTGCAGTTAAATGCAGCCATAAACCTTGTTAGTATGCAGAAATGCAGAAGTATGACTCGTAAGGTAGTGGTACAACTTTTTGGCATGAGACTAAACTGTTGCCACAAAGTATATTTGAAGGCACTAATTCACTTAGAAACATCTCGTTCTTTCATAACACATCTCTTATTTTGTTATTTTTGCACTCAAGCAAGCGGGCATAAACAACTTATGCTCTGATTCCTTCTATGTAACATGAACTTATTTATGTGAGTTACTGCTATCATATTTTGTTTAATGTCTTACTTTTCGTTCCTGTATTGTGAAGTGTTCACAGCATAATTTGCTGAAACAAATAATTTTCTGAAAGTGAAAAATTTACGATTAAGGGGTTATGGTGTTGGTGGAGTGAAACCCTATTTTGCAGAAAGAGAGCCCAGTTTCTTATCTTTGTTGCAAGTTTCAAATATAACTCGAATGAAGTATTTTTGCAGTTTGCCTTCAGTTTTAGTATTTCTGTCTGAATATGTGCTGACCTCACATTACTTGAATGTTGTTTGCTATCAACAGGCCAGCCGATCTCCAGTGTTTAGGGCTATGCTTGAAAATGAAATGGTGGAGAGCCTAAGCGGTACCATCAAGATCAGTGATGTATCATATGATGCACTTCGTGCCTTTGTAAACTATATGTACACTGCTGAAGCATGCCTAGATGAGCAGATGGCTTGTGACCTTCTAGTATTGGCTGAAAAGTACCAAGTGAAGCATCTCAAGACGTATTGTGAGAAATACATGATCTCTAAACTGAACTGGGAAAATTCACTTGTGAATTTCGCTTTCTCACACCAGCACAATGCAACAAGTTTGCTCGACGCATCTCAGTCACTGATAATGGATAACATGGACAAGCTGAGCAAGAGTGAGGAGTACAAAGAGCTAGTAGAGAAAGATCCTCGGCTTGTTGTACAGATCTATGAAGCTTACCTTTCCAAGCAAGTTAATACAGCTTCACTGAAAGATTGCTCTACAAAGGCCAACCAAAAAATTATCATCTAGACTAAGCCTGATTATACTCCCTCGAAAGCTATGCATGTGGGTTAATTATTATGTTTTAGATCTGTTCTTGATTAGCAAACCATGGCATGCAAATTGATGACTGTTGTTTTGGTTAAAAAGTCACCAAGAACTTGGAGGTTTATAACCTTTTTGCCTGTGGGTTACTATATTATGCTATGCGTGTTGAAGGTGAAAATTTGATATTTAGCAGAGTCCTTGGTTTTAGTTAAATTGAAGCAATGCCTACGGTTCCTTAGTAAATGTCGGTGCCAGGGTTCCAATACCAAATCCTAATCAACCTGGCAGTATGTAATTATAAATTTTGTAAAAAGGATTACATTATGGGGGTGTTTGGGAGAAATTTTTTTCAGAATAAGTCAAATTATTTTAAGATAAAGTTGTAGATTCCTAACTTTCCAACTTATTTTCCAACTTATTTTTGTAACTTATTGAATCTCAAACATATATTAAATACTTGTATAAAAAAAATTATTAAAATATAAAATTCTTATCCGAAAATAAGTCATAAATCCAAAATAAAAATTGCGACAAACGAGCACTATATTAATCTGATTAGATGGTTACTTACTGTAAAGCGGGTACAGTGTACATGTTATAATCACAATCAAATTGGTTTCAACTTCCAATCCAGGTAATAAGATTAAGATGACAAAAGCGTGTCAGCTAATTCATATACTTTACCAGTTTCCCATCACTCTAAATCTCTAATAATCGCACTATGATTTATTTAAAAGCAAGTTTCAGATCACTCTAATCACACAACAATTCCTTTATATCTAATAATCGCACTATGATTTATTTAAAAGCAAGTTTCAGATCACTCTAATCACACAACAATTCCTTTAAAAGTAAGTTCATTAGAGAAGTAATTATTAACACGCACATTGATAAAGTAGCAGTTCCCTGAAATTTCTTGCTTGCACGACAAGTGAGTGATTAGAGGGAATTATGTTAAAAGGGGCTCAAGTCACATGCAGGAAGGGGTTGGAATTGCTAACATGAAAATCCGAAAAATTGAATAGTCAATGAATCTTCATTCATATTAAAAAAAGAGAAAAGGGACCTGAGATATATTTCAGATAATTTTTCTTATTTAAAATATTGAATAAAATCAATGTGTTTTGGTATGTATAATTTTTTAACATACACAATCTTTTAAAATATTTTTTTGATATGCATAATATTTTATATAATGAAAGTTTTACATATTGATCTAAAAAAAGTTACGTAACTTGTATCTCACGTTCCCTATTCTCTTAAAAAAAAAAAATTTTATTCAACAGACTACATATGCTACTTTTCGTAAGTGCTATTCGCTATTTAAACAAAAGATACTATTCGGGGAAATAACATTTTCCTATATTACTAGATAATATTATCACAAAGTATAACATTTTTTTCTTAATTTAAATATATTATCTTGTCATTCTAAGAATATGGATATCTGACCTGTAACCCGACATTTTTTATCTCATCGAACAAAGCAACAGAACAGAGTAACAGAACAGTAACGTACTAGAAGAGAGCGTAACGCAACCAAACCAAAATTGAAAAATTACAAAAATAACAATATTTTTTATGAAAATAACAAAAATAACTATTCTGAAAAAAGGTGGTCAATTTTAGCCTTTTGGATACTCCAATGCTAGTTGGGTATCCCAATTTGCATAAGATACTCTACTAGTAATTGGGTATTCCAAATACTGGATAAGGGACTAGGTTATGAGTCCAAATCCTCTACACCGCTTTAGGTGTGCCATTCCATGTGCCACTTTAGGTGGTTGTTTTTTATTGGCTCATCTCTCATTAATATAAATGGGACCCCCCTGCATTCACACCAATCACCCAATAAAAAATAACCACCTAAAATGGCACATGTGGTGTAGAAGATTTGGACTCCTAGGTTATAACCCGTGCTACGCACACGGTACTTCATAATATTATTTTATAAAAATTATTAATATATTATAATAAAGATAAATTAAATGACCAAAATAATTTAATAAAAATTAAATAATAAAATCTTGAAACGATTAATATTAGTACAACTAAATGCTATTTTATATAATATAATAAGTACATTTAAAAGTTAATTTAGTCAAACTTTTGTTACATATGACATGTGACGATATGTATTAATGAGATTACCAAAATTGAAATATTCACTCAAAATTTTTTATTATTGAACTTACCAAAAATATAATGGACATTAATGATATTTAAAATTAATATACAAATTTCCATAATTAAACATGGATTAAATAATAATCTAGATCTAGTACAAAGCTAAAATGGATACCATACCTATAAAATGGATAGTTCGTGGATCAAAATATAGTATAAAATTTTATCCGAGCCTAGATATGAATACCGAACCTAAAAAACGGGCTATCCACTAATTTATAATACATAGATATAGATATTCCAAATGAGTATTCCATATACTGGATACTCCGTTGACAATTGGGTATTTTATATAAAAGTAGATACTCCACTAACAATTGGTTATCCCATGAATTAAAATTGATCAAAATTTTAAAAATAATTATTTTTATATAAAAAGGGGTTAAAATTGACCTACACCCACCAAAATTTTGGTTCGGAACAACTATTTTCAGCATATCCGAATCTGTATGTATTCAAATTATACATACACAAATCGAGACACGTATATAAGCACAAAAACAGTACAAAAAACAATTCCATTATTTTCTTCTACTCTCATGGCGTCTACAGCAGTTGAATCGAAGCTCTCAAATCTCAGCATCAATGACGATTTGCTCGCCTCCGCACCTAATCTCCGCAACAACCTCTCTTTCCTCTCTCCTCAACAGGTTCTACTCTCTCTCTCTCTCTCTCGCTGTCTCCCTCTCTCTCTCTCCCTCCCTATCCTCTCTCTCTCTCTCTCTCTCTGTAGGTATGTGTGAATTGGTTTCGTGTAGTTTGTGCGTGTTTGTGTGTGTGAATTGGATTCATTTAGTTTATATTTTTGTATTTGTGATTTTGAGTTTTAATTGAGTGTTGTGGCATGGCAGATCGATTTAGCGAAGATGTTACTGGAGAAGAATCAGAGTCATTTGTTTAAGCATTGGCCTAATCCAGGCGTTGATGATGATAAAAAACTGGCATTCTTTGATCAGGTATTATAAACTCTCTTGTTCATTTTTTTTTCAAGAAATGAACTCTACGTGCAATTGTTAAGTGGTGGATATTTAATTTATTAGGTTGAGTTTGCAAGACTGATTAGGTATGTTGAATGCAATATCATGTCTACTATAACATTGTTTGTATGTATGTATAACATTGTGTTTACGAGGGTTGAAGTGTTATAAATAAGTGATGGATATTTAATTTAATCGGATGAAATTTCGAGGAATATAAGGAAGGTTGATTGCAGTTGCATTTTGTTTGTGAGGAAATCTATCTATATACCATTAAAATATTATAGTAGACCTTGTAGCTGCCACTAGTAATTGTAGTAGATTAGTTTTAGTTGCAGTCTGATAACTAATAAGTTTGAGCTCAACCGAAAACTAGGTAAGAACTGGGGAATCTATAACAATTTACTTGGGTTTTATATTTGGAGTGTAGTCCAGGGTGTTACTGGGATACTGGGATCTGTAAATTATTTTTATGTAGATGCTGTTTGATTAGTTTTACCGATATGTAGCTCTTTAAATTTATCTATTGGCGTGAGTTTGAATTAGTCATTAATTTTGTTGTTATGCTTGTGGATTTTTACTTTTTCCTATACATCTTAACTGTTTGTAACAATTATGTTTAGGTGAATCGACTTAATGGGAGTTATCCTGGTGGTCTAGCATCATATATTGAAACTGCTAAAGGACTTTTAGCTGATTCGAAGGCTGGAAAGAATCCATTTGATGGTTTCACACCTTCTGTAAGTGACCAGCTTCTGTGTTGGATATTGTAATCTCAAAAGCATTTCTTTAACACTCCTTTGTCCCCAGTATAGGCAGGCTTGACAATTTTTTTCTTAATTTGCTCGATATTGAAAATTTAAAATATAATTGATAAAATACCTATCGATAATTATCTCCTGCAAATGTCAACGGTCTCTCTCTCTCTCTCTCTCTCTCTCTCTCTCTCTCTCTCTCTCTCTCTCTCTCTCTCTCTCTCTCTCTCTCTCTCTCTCTCTCTCTCCCTCTCCCTCTCCCTCCCTCCCTCTTTCTCTCGCTCTCTCCATCCCTCCCTCTGTTTCTGCCATTTATGTTGGTAAATAGGTGGATGCAACCAACTTCTTTTGGAGAAATACTGGAAGTTTGTGATTGGTTGTCAATTTGAACTTAAAAATAAATATGTTTTACATGTCTGCAGGTCCCCTCAGGAGAGGTGTTGACATTTGGTGAGGACAACTTTATTCAATTTGAGGAGACTGGTGTCAAAGAAGCACAAAATGCTGCATTTGTTCTTGTTGCAGGAGGCCTTGGGGAACGTCTTGGTTACAATGGAATAAAGGTAAAGTATCCATATGTGAGAAAGCCTCAGTATTCAAATTATCCATAAACAGCCGATAACCAAAACAGAACTAAGTTTTGTAAAAAAAATGTGTCACACAGCTTGAGTCGAAACCAACCACCTCAACATTATTGAACCTAAAAAGTTAAAGGAACGAGTTCCGAAGCTTAAAAGAATTTACTAGAAAAATTGAAGGTCTAATTAATATGCAGATATACAGTTGCCTCAAATGTTGCAAGAAACAAAGAGATTTGTTAAGAAGTATTACAAAGCATGACATTATGCATAAAATCAATTTCTTCTTTTCTGATCTGTTTTATCAATAGTTTTCAGTACATAAAATGCTTCCCAGAGTGTTCTCCTTAATCTCTTCACTAGAAATAGTCTTGGTGGTAGTGACTGGATTTCTGTATGATCCATACTAAGTAAGCAGTTGGGTCAGTTCAAAGTGCATGGAGGGCAGTTGTTCTTCCTCCACTATATGTTTCTCTTCAAAGTGTATACATTACCTTCAAATTAGACATTTTTGTATCATTCCTTGAATTTAATGATCACGTACTTGAAAAATGGTCACGTACTTGAAAAAGTCTTACCACCAGATGATTTCGTTGATATTATATATAACAAGCTATTTTATTCTACCATATGCTTAGGACCAAGAAACAGAAGGTGAAAGCTATAAATCTTGTCATCTTCTTTCCAATTTTCTGTCTTTAACTCATAGTTTTCTATTTGTAAAATTGTGTCCAAACATGTCGTCTCAAGTCTACTTGTTAGAAACAGTAACATTCGTTTCCAGCTTACATGTATAGTGTGTGTGTGTGTGTGTGTGAGAGAGAGAGAGAGAGAGAGAGAGAGAGAGAGAGAGAGAGAGAGAGAGAGAGAGAGAGTCTGCATTGTAAATTTGTAATTCAGTATAGCACACTGTTATTCAGTTTATATAGTGAAGAGTTCTGTTCATATATAATATATACAAATTTTGACACATATTGGTGTACATATATATTGAACTGTAGCCATAATAAATTTTATTACTTCTTATTCTTTCAGGTGGCCCTTCCTTCAGAATCGACTACTGATACATGTTTCTTGCAGCGGTACATCGAATCTATCCTAGCATTACAAGATGCTAGTTATAGATCAGTGCAAGGTTTGATTTATATAAAATTAAGATGCTCCCTCACTTGTATATTTTCTACACCAGTTAGCATTTAATGCTTTAAGTACCATAAGAATTACTGTGTTTCTACATTTTAGTAGCTCAGCTTTTGAATAATAGTGCTTTAAGAAGATGATATTAGTCCTTGGTCTTGAAGGTCTAAGGTTACCTTTAAGTGAGTATTCCCTTTATGTCTTTGTTTTTGCAGCATCCCCTATGTTTTAATTATTTGTCTTAGCAGTTGGAAGTTTGTGAAACTAACACTGAAAGAAGAACCAATTAACTGATTTGAACTTAAATTGCTTTGTTCTTTGACGATATAACCCTTAGCTGAAATTATTACAACAATTCCAGTAAGATCATTTATGTAAAAGTATTAGATAAAAGTAGCTGAAATTATTACAACAATTCCAGTAAGATCATTTATGTAAAAGTATTAGATAAAAGTACGGTAATCTAAATCACATGAATATTAATGCACCATTGGGGCTGTTTTTTTTTTTTAAATCAAAAGACTGTGTCATAAAATCCGAAGGCACTTGATTTGGTCAAATATTTCTCTATTATCATTTGGTGACAGATTTTTTTTCAAATAACAAATTTATTCTAATAAAGGTGTTTAGGTGACCTCATACATATTCAGTTGCATCTGCTGATCAAATTTGAACGATGTTATTGGAAAAATTCTTCCGTGTTATATGACTTATTTTAATTAAGTTGTGCATCATCTTGATTCTTCTTTCCTGTTTGCGAACTTTTGGAATTAGATATTAACTCCATTCCATCTTTTATATATTTCAGTATGGGTCTAATCACTGATTAGTTTCAGTGGCATGACAAATTGCTATGAAAGAAGTGGCATAAACCACTTATAGTTGGAAACTAGATCCCCTTTCTCTGTGCATTTGCATTGAATACAGATATGAGCTCATTGCTGGTCCAGCAATCTGATGCACTTGATATTGCAGGAGAATTTAAACGAGACATACCATTTGTTATAATGACATCAGATGACACACATTCACGTACTTTGGAACTATTAAAGACCAATAACTATTTCGGAATGAATCCTAAGCAAGTACACCTTTTGAAGCAGGTTAGTCTTACAGTACATGGTATCAGAGTCATTTTAATTTATAAAAATAAGAATCTATACCAAGAGTATTTATCCTTCAGGAAAAAGTGGCTTGCTTAGATGATAATGATGCCCGACTTGCTGTGGACCCACAAAATCCATTCACAATTCAGGTGTCTATTGACTTTCCTTAATTGTAGTTATATATTTCATAAGTTTGTTTGCACTAGTTTGCTTTAAGCTTTGATACAAGATATTCTTTCTTTTTATGCATACTCCTTTTCATGTTTGTTCCAGACTAAGCCTCATGGACATGGTGATGTTCATGCACTTCTTTATGCAAGCGGCCTCCTTAAAGAATGGTATGTGCTAGGAACCCTCTTGTGATATGCCTTACGACTTCGGTTTCCATGACAAGATCTTTCCTAGGATAGATGTGCGTCTTATTGAACTTAGTAGTAGACACAATTTGATGCAAAATATCATTTTAGCATTATTTGAGAATTCTGATTGCACAGGTTGTACTTCTCATAGCGGTATTGCGATCATAATTTGGACAGTACTTCTTTTACTTGCTGAAGCTTTGTAACAGACATGCTAATATATGCATTAAGAACCTCTTCTTAGAGCAAGTCCAATGCAATGCTATCCTTGGTTATATTGCTATATTATAGCACCAAGTACTTAAAAACTCTTCTCCAAAGGGGTGCTACTTAGAGCAAGTCCGATGCAATGCTATCCTTGGTTCTATTGCTATATTATAGCACCAAGTGCTAAAAAAACTCATCTCCAAAGGGGTGCTATAGTAGGATGCAAATATGCATAAATGCATACTTGGTTCTAAATTTGAAATCAAGGATGCATTTATGCATCCATGCCACATCATCATTTACCCATTTATGAGTTAAATGTTGATGTACTTTAAATGAAAGTTAGGAGAGAGAGACAAAAATTTAGTTAAATTTGGAACTATTTGGATGCAAAATGCAACTAGCATTGGAGTTGAAATTCTATTTTAGCACAAAAAACACTTTTAGGTTCCAAATTATGCACTGTACTATTTTGCAGAAAGAGTTTTATATACTTAAATATAGTGTGATTGAGTGGTTTTAAGATATGAATTGTTTTTTATAAACACCATGCTTAAACACTTAACTTGATCCTATTATATAATTGCAAACAATGTTGTCCCAGTGTTAAGTTTGTCTCATCATTTCAGGCGTGATGCAGGTTTAAGATGGGTTCTGTTTTTCCAAGACACAAATGGACTTCTCTTCAAGGTTCATTATAATTTTTGTTCAATAACGTCATTCTTATAACAGCACCAAGAAAGTGCCAGCCATGAATTTCTCTTAAACTTTTATCTGAAGTTTTTTAGCCTTCCTGCTTACTCTATGTAGAAGATATTTGTCACTCTCATGTGGTAAACTTTTATCCTGCTTTCACGTTTCAGGCAATTCCTGCATCCTTAGGGGTTAGTGCCACCAAGAAATATCATGTAAATTCTCTTGCTGTTCCTCGCAAAGCCAAAGAAGCCATTGGTGGCATTGCAAAGCTCACTCATTCAGATGGTAAATTCAGTAGCAAAGGGGAAAAAGTTTTCTCTTGATATCATGTGTGTGTGTGGGCGTGAATATAATTTACTGTGCTTTGTGGCTTGACATAGATACTGTTGTATATAAACAATCTGTTTTCTAAAGCTATCTTGAGGAAAGGATCGTAATATATGAAGGTCCAATTCCAAATATTCTTTGCTATATATCATTTTCACATGCTGGATACTTCGTCCTCTTGAGATTATGTGGATTATGTCGATTTGGACATTAACCATGTCATCACATGACTCGAGTTTGTAGAACTTCAATTAGCACATACTGCTTGTTTAAACCTTCTTTGATCCTAAGTGGATAACTCAGTTTAACTATTGAAAACCATAAACTCGTTTTCAATTTGAAAATGATGTGATCCGTTTGGTATTTTGTTTTGCTAAAATTTATAACCAGGAATTTTAACACAGTTATAATTGTGTCCACCAAAAGCACCCTACGGTACATTAAACTTTTGAGTTCTAATGTGTCAGAGTGTCCGCAAGACGACTCTTCTCTTTTGGAATGGAGAAATCATTCTTATATAAATGCATGACAAATCATATAGATAGTATCATTAAAATTTTAAATTCTAATAGGCCGGAGTTTATATTTCGATGTCTGAATTGTCTGCTTACCACTTGTTACAGTTAAGAATTTCGGGAACCTAGCTGTAGATATATGTACTTTCTTTTAAATGATAATGTTGGTGCTGAGTTTCTTATACTTTATACAACATCGCTGATATAATAGAAATCAACTGCAGGGAGAACGATGGTAATTAATGTGGAATACAATCAGCTTGATCCACTGCTTCGAGCTAGTGGGTACCCTGATGGTGATGTCAATGACGAAACAGGCTTTTCTCCTTTTCCGGGAAACATAAATCAGGTATTAATTGTCATAACTTAAAATAAATTTCTTATTTATTTGAAATCCATATATATATATATATACTTCTCATTCAAATGTATTAAAAAAAAAATTCCTATTCATTGTTCTTTCTCCTGATGCCTTCTAATTGAAGTGATATTGGTCATCAACAAGCATTGTAGTGGAATTTCATGTGAGATATAAGACTTCTGCTCCTTCAGTCTGATATTAGGTTATCGTTTGTGTTCCTGGCTGTTAAAGTCAATCACATGGAAGAGTACTGTACAATGCTACATGTGGAAGATTACTTTATTTTCTGCTAAATTATTACTTTAGTTTTTGCTAATTTAAATTAAACAAATAATTCCTTATTAAGCTAAAGATACAATATCCTTAGCATTTCGAAAATGAAATATAATATTAGGTCACAGGAATTAGAAATAACTATTGAATGAAATAGATGGATTACCTCTGCAGATCTTTGAAGATCTCTTGCCGGACTGAGATCGTCCCCCACCCACATCCAAAAATCCTTGTACCCTGTTTTGTCCATGATTACAAAAAATCACACCATGTCATTTATTATCAACCTACCTATCCGGACATGAAGTCCTAGGAGAAACTGAAAACTTGCTGACCGACATGGCATAGATAGTTATAAGCAATATCGAGTTTCTGAATTATTTCAGATTTCTTTTCTGTCGTTAACTTTTGAGCAAGGTATTTCTATCTCTAATTAATATTATGTTATTAACCACCATTAATACCTTTTATATTGTCTTGATGGACATCTAACAGTATTTGACTAGCTTAAAGTCTAAAAGAAACAGCTCTATGGACCTACTAAACCATGCTTTTGAGGACTAATCGACTTACCATTACAAGCCAAAATTAAGAACAGCCTTTGTGACCTGACAAATCTTATAGTCATGTTAAGAATTATTTTGGGGTTGGACTTTTTTATTGGTAGGTCTTGACTCGGTTTTTTCTTCTACAGTTAATTCTTGAACTTGGCCCTTACATTGAAGAGCTCACAAAAACAAGAGGTGCTATAAAGGAGTTTGTTAACCCCAAGTAAGTATAAGTATATTTCCTATTCTCATGTATGCATTTGTACAAGGGCTAATAAGAGTTTGTAATAATCCTCTCTTAGATATTCGAATTTATATGATAATGTTTGTATACCGGAATAATAAGTCTCGTGCATCTATAAATTTTGTGAATATGTTTGTTCTCTAGCTACAGGTTTTTGACCTTTGACTAGTTAGAATTTGCCCAAATTGTATTGTTGCTCATGTCAGAATTTGTATCCTTATTCTACTGTATTCTTTACTACAGATACAAAGATTCTACGAAAACTGCATTTAAGTCCTCAACTCGACTGGAGTGTATGATGCAAGATTATCCAAAGACATTGCCTCCTTCAGCAAGAGTTGGATTTACTGTAAGTGGAGCTATAAGTACTAGGTCCATTGATCTTAATTGCAATGTTTCTTATTTTGTTCTATGGTTGCCTAGTATAGCAAGTATGTGTTATAGATTTTCTGTTGCTGAATATAATTTCATCAGAAGATTGATGATATCACAGGTGATGGATGCATGGCTTGCTTATGCACCTGTGAAGAACAACCCTGAAGATGCTGCTAAGGTATATTGAAAGTTGAAACATATTATTCCTACATTCAAATTAAATTGCACCTAATGGAACTCTCAAAGAAGTTAAAAGAATTTAGACCACTTTAAACGATTAATTATACTCTCATAGTTGCTCATCACTTTGCTTGCTAGATAATGAGAGTTGGGAGTGTACGTAACAATCACAGATTTCCTGAAACAACTGCAAACAGGATCATATACATGTGCTTCGTGCAGTTACTTATCTTGCTGAGTGGTTATAGAATATAGAAAGACATTTTAGTTTACATGCTTGGGTCAAAAAAATTTGTTCCGCAACTCTAAGCAATGTATTAATATAAAACTTCCTCCAACTATTGATTTTGTCCTAATTTGGTAACTCCTTTTGATGTTACAACTCTAGCTGTTCCAATTTAGTTCTCTTAACTTGCCGGATCAGATTAATGATACTATATCATCATTAATAGGCCTGCATTGAATTTTTATTAACAGTCAATGTAAATGTACACTGTTTTCAATGAAAAGGAGACTTGGAATATTTTATCTTTGAAGGATGAACAGAATTCTCTGTAAAAGAAATCCTCGCTACACTTAAAGCATACAAGTGTTAGACCCAAAATGGAGCTAAGAGGTTGTACGTGCGTTGATGACATTAAGGGAAACTAATTTCAAAACATGCACTCATAGCATTCAGTTTGAGGTGTAAATAATTATTCCATATTTGTTTCTGGATATTCTACTTTTACTTGATCATTTTTTACAACATTTCTTTCTTTGCACTTTTAAGACCAATGATAAGTTTTGAGGAGAGGGTTCCTGTTTCTGTACTTAATTTACTGAAATCAATTCAAGGTACCGAAGGGAAATCCATACCACAGTGCCACTTCAGGAGAGATGGCCATCTATAAGGCGAATAGCCTTGTATTGAGAAAGGTACTTCTGTCTTGATTTACATTAAGAAGTTTAAACATGTTGCTTGTTTTGTTAATTCTGTCTCTACTTTATGTTTGTTTTTGTTTGCCTATAAAGTAAATTGATACAAAAGGTGTTGTTCAATTAATAAATGTTTACTTAGCATGAATTGAATTGATGACTGTTAATAGACATACAGTCAGAACTCTTCAAAAGAATGACGTAATTTCTACATATCCAATGTTTTTCACCACTTTCCAGAAGTGAGCCCTTTTTATATGTGTGTGGCTGTGTGTATCTATACATATGTTGCGTATAATTCATACCTTTGTTAGTTGTATGATTGTGTGCTACTTTTAATCTGTTTATATAAGCGTATATGTATTATATATATGTTAACTGAATTGTTCCCACTTGCTGATTGTTTTACCTGGGATATCAAAATTGAGTGTGATGACAAGATGATTGATGTCTTTTATGTGATGAACTCATTTATTATTATGTCTTATATTTATTAATTTTTTTATTAAGGATGATGAACGTATTTGATTAATTTTTTCAATTTTAATGTTACTTTTGGGTTTGTTGACTAATTACCCATGTAGTATATATAATATATTTTTTAATTATTATTTTTTAATTGCTGTATCCCCCCGCACCCAAATCCTCATATTTTTTAATTTGCCGAATTGTCGTATCCCCGTATCGCGCACCCCCGCACCCGCACCCGCACCCGCACCCATGCTTCATAGCTCTCACAGCTCCCTGTATATTCGATCCACTTTCTCTCCTTGATATTTGTGTGTTTAAAACTTATTCGAAGAAAAACTCTGTCTCAGTTGGAGTTTTGTAAAGAATCTCCTCAACCCCAATTATATATACATACAGATTTTACATGTATAGCATCCAAAAAGCAAACTTTGAAGGAGCGAGATCGAAGTGTGGAAAACCAAATTTTTTCGTGCATGTAAGATGCATCTTGGTGTTCAAGTTCTTGTTCTTAGTATTCCTGCCTTTCATTATTAAAAATTTTGTTATACGCATTTTCTTCGGACATATCCTGCAGAAAAAAAAAAGAATAAAAAAACTAACATTATCCAGGCATACGCTGTTTGAGCATTCAAATTGTGGGGATGTGTAGAAATTGTCGTAGAAACAGACTTAAGGTATATTTGTTCAAAACAGTGGTAAAAAGGTCAATAAACAATTACTGTATGGCAGTCACTCATGTTTCTTGGCCAGTTATTCCAAAAACTCATCAATGTACATTTTACAGCTCCTTCTTGTGTAGAGACATAATTTTTACCATTAATGCTTGATTATTGTACTCCTACTCTACTAATAACTTTACTGACCCCTTTATATGCCTTTAAAAGATGCCAACAAAACATACAATGCACAAATCGGGAGAGGTAAGCTGGTTGTAGGACTACAAAAATAGGTCCAATCCCTTGGCTTATAGCTTAGAGGATACCCATGTCCTCTTTATGGGTGTGTGAGCATTCAAATTCTTCTTATCGCCATTCCAAAATGGAAAAAAAAAAAAAAATCATTCAATTTACCTTTAGTCTGTGAAGAAACAGGGTGAGTTAAGTAATAGTGTTGCAGGCATCTGTATGAAAATAATTACTTGCTGTTGATGCTAATTGGGTGTGTTACTTTTTCTAGTAAAAGATAAGCTTTGGACTTGAACATTTTATTTTTACCTTTCAAACTTATGGTATTAAATTTACAATCACAATGTTAAATGCTCTGTTTCAACTTTTGATAGTGAACCAACTCCGAGTCACTTTCTAAGCTCCGTCATTCTAGTTTCCTCATGTTTCCTCTAACGAACTTTTGTAACAAACTCCTGTTAAATCTGAATGCTTTCCTTCGCCCCACATTAGTATAATTACTAATAGCTGGCGGTCACCGGCAAACGGTTGTTGCCAGCAAACCGTACCGCAGAAAGTTTCTACGGTACGTAGAGAGATGGGGGCCCCCTGTTTTCAAACGAAAAACCCTACTGTACACGTACCGCAGAAAGTGTTTTCACCGTTTGCTGTGGCAAAACCAGGCCCCAATACTAATTGTGCTGCTCCTTCATATTAAAGAATTGGACATTTGAGTTGTAAACTATGTTCCGGTAAAAAACAAGTACATGGGTACTTGCATATCAAATAACCTGAAGTGTAGCAGATTATAGCCTGCCTAGTCAAATGCAAAGATAACTCTGAGCCAGGGCTATGATGGTTGAATTCTTAAATCTAGCTGATTGCTTTATTTTTAATTTTGTTTTTGTTTTTTAATTTTCTTGGGTTTTTACCAGGCTGGTGTTAAGGTAGATGATCCAGTACATCAGGTGTTCAATGGGCAGGAGGTGGAAGTATGGCCTCGTATTGCATGGAAGCCGGATTGGGCACTTACATTTGCTGAGATAAAAAACAAATTGAGCGGAAATTGTTCAATTTCTCAGAAGTCCACTATGGTCATCAATGGTCGAAATATCTTTATTGAGGATCTATCATTAGATGGAGCTCTTGTTATAGGCTGCATCGATGATGCAGAGGTATAATTTCTGTCTTGCCTTTGCTCCCAAAAGGGTACCTTTTATTTAAGATGATGCCAACCAACTTGTTGATTGTAATGGATTAATTTGAAGAATACGATTCTACAATTTCTTCATATATAAAAAGCAGTTGGTAAAAGAAAACTTTGATTCCTACATCACATTTCAGAGTTTTTGCATTCTGTATAACCCTCTAATTTAAGAGAGTTTGATGCAATGTGTGCTGTTTACAGGTAAAAGTAGGAGGTTCTGTGCAAAACAAGGGTTGGACAATAGAAAACGTTGATTTCAAAGATGCTTCGGAGCCTGAAAAAGTAAGGATCAGAGGTTTCAAAATAAACAAGATTGAACAGCTGGAGAAAATTTACAGTGAACCTGGGAAGTTTTCCTTGAAGCCCTGAGGTCGACTTTCCGAAATGCTAGTTTTTACTCTTTCCTAAGATGATTTGCTTGTTCTTCAGTCTTGAGCTGTACATTATTTCATTCATTCGAATTTAAACCTAGAAAATAAGTTCCATTTTGTGGAAATGTCGATTTTCTTTCCTATTTATATATGCTTTCACCTTTCAGCAAATTTGTACAGGGTTCTGATATAGGGGTGTTGGCCCCATATATCACAATTTGAAAGTAAATGGCCCCAAATATCACAATCTAAATTGTTGGTCCCAAATATCACTCCATAACACCACTTCGTCTAGCGCTTACCTTTTTTTACTGAAAATGCTATTTCGTTTGGCGTTTACATTTTTTTTTTTTTTTTGTTAAAACGCTACTTAAGAGTTTGTTACCTTTTTTTTATTATTTATTTGTTGAAAACGTGAATTCGTCTTGCGTTTTGACCTTGTTTTTTTTTCTTTTTTTTTTGACCTTGTTTTTTTTTTCTTTTTTTTTTTTGAAGACGCTACTTAGATTTTGGTCTCAGTTGGAAACGCCACATGAAGTAGCGTTTTCATGGGAAGAACGTTACTTCATGTTGCGTTTGGTATGATTCTAATTGTTGTTTTTGTTTTTTCTTTGTTTTCTCCTAAATATATTCTAAATCCAAAATGGAACAATTGAACCCCAAAAATTAACTGTTGAAATCCCAAAGAAATACAGATAAAATTTAAAAATTTTAATTAAAAATTGAATTCGGCGGTTTGATTTTTAAACGCTAATGCGTTTAAAAATCAGGATAAGTTAGGGTTTAGGGTTCGTATACGATTTATTTGTCGTTCTGAATATTTCTAAAATCCAAAATGGAAATATTGAACCCCAAAAGTTAATTGTTGAACCACTAAATTTAATTAAAATTGTTTTTTCTAAATTTAAAAATTTTAATTAAAAAATTGAATCCGGCGGCCTAATTTTTAAACGCTAACGCGTTTAAAAATCAGGATAAGTTAGGGTTTAGGGTCTAGGGTTTAGTTTACAACCCTAAACCCCAAACCCTAAACCCTAAGTTCGGATACGGTTTATTCGTTGTTTCGAATATTTCTAAAACCCAAAATGGAAACATTTAACCCCAAAAGTTAATTGTTGAACTCCTAAGAAAATACAAAAATCATGTTGTCGGACTTAATACAAAAACAAAATTTTAATTTACCATTTAGTTATTAATTTTTTAATACTATTTGCAAATATATATTTAGGAGAAATTAAAAAAAAAACACCCAAAAACACCACATGAAGTGGCGTTAAATAACCTAAACGCTAATTGAAGTTGTGTTAACACCTGAAAACATATTCTAAAGTAACGTTGCTAGTGTTTAAAAAAAAAAAAGGAAAGAAGCCAAACGCGAGACGCATTAGCGTCTTTGGTAAAAAAAAAATAACGTTACACGATATAGCGTTTTGGAGTGATATTTGGGGCCAAGTTTTTGAGCTGTAATATTATGGACCATATCTTTCAAATTGTGATATTGGGGGCCTTTTTTCCTGATATAGTGGTCGGGGTGAAAGAATGACAAAGCTACGACAAAATTGGTAAATTTGTACAAAAATAACGAATTTCGGATTGACTGGCCAAAAATACCACTCAGTTACGCATTTCAAACATGCTTAATATAAAAAAAAAAAATCCTATTACGCATTTCCCATATGCTTAACATATTTAAAATTTTCACCTATTACCCATTTCGAGAATGCGTAATAGCATTTACTCATTCTCCAAATGCGTAATAGGGAGCCTATTACCCCTTTTTCAAATGCGTAACTAATATAAAACCTATTATCCCTATCTCAAATACGTAATAGATCGGTATTTATGGTCACCATCACCATTTTTTGGTATTCTTGTAATGAAATGTTACTATGTGTGGTAGTGTTTGTACGAATAGAAGAATTTTCTTCTTAAATGCTCCTAGACCCACTTAATTCTACTTTGAGTTTCTTTGTTAAGTAAAATTACATTTTCCTGAGAGTAATTTTACTAATTACTGTACTCCATAGTAACATTGAATTTTATTTAAATACTAGACGATAACCCGTGCGGAGCATGGGTCGAGATAATTTATTAAAATTGATCATTTTTTTATTAAATTTTTGTAAGAATTATTTTATTTATTATTAAAAAATACTTTAAAAATGATAAAAAAAAATACAAAAGAAAACTACGATATTTATGCAACTCAGTAGTTTATAATAAAAGAATTGTAATTACATCATAATTCCAATAATTCTAGGAGACACGAATCTAGAAGGGGATTTCACTTACTAATAAGATATTAGATGATAAGGGCCCGAGAGTATTTAATTAAATTGATCATTAATTTATTATAAAAAAATACGTTATTTACAAAAAAATTGCTTATTAATAAAGGTCATTTTATATATTATTTATTTAAGTTATTTAAGAAAATCGTGGAAAAAAACTAAATGATTCTGATATATACGTTAAAAAGCACATGATTATGATAAATATATTATTTGTGAATTGAATAGAGTTATAATAAAAAAATCAATTATAGTAGTATTAACAATTTTATTATTTTATTAAAAAATAATATAGAATCTTCGGATAAATAGGAATTTTAGGGGTGGAACTAAATTTTGGTGCTGAAGTACCATTAAAAATGTATTTCGTTTGTTATAAATAAGCATGTCACCGTAGATCAACATATGTATTCATAGTCTTTTTTTTTTTATTAAGTTGTAATAAAAGAATTATAATTGTAATAAGATTTTTTATTTATTTTATAAAATAACATAGAATTCTAGAGGAAATAGGAGTCTTGGGGTCATGAAACCAAAATATTGTGCAAACCAAAATATGGTGCGAACCAAATTTGGTACTAAGTAGTACATTAAAAAGGGGTTTTGTTAATAATAAAGCTTATAGTTATAGATATTATTTATTATTTATTTAAGATTATATTTTAAACAATCAAGAAAACATAACATGCATGGTTCTGATTCTAATAGATACGTTATTTGTACAATTCATTAAGATTATATTAAAAGAATTATAATTATAACAAAATTTCAAACAATTTTTTTAGAAAATAATATGAATTTTAGAGGAGTAGGAATCTGTGATGAAACCAAGATAAGGGTAGAACTAAATTTGTTACGAAAGTACCATTAAACAGGGATTTATTAATAAAGGTTATAAATTCGTTAATGTTTAATCAATGTTATACGATCAAGGTACGTATTCGTTGATATTTTACAAAAATTTATATCAACTAACCATAGATTGTATATTGTATAGTATTCTAGGAAAAATATGATTTTATCAAAAAATTACAAATAAAAGAATTATAATTATATAGAATTTCTATTATAATTATAATTCTTTTATTATAGGAACATAGAATTATAGGGAAAACGGGATTTTAGGAGTGAAACCAAAATATAGTGCGAATCAAAAATAGGATTTTAGGGGTGAAACCAAAATATAGTGCGAACCAAATTTTTGATACCATTAAAAGAGGGTTTCGCTTATTAATAAAGGTTATAGATAGGGAGAGATGCGAAAGCGACTAACTAAATGAAAGATAAATTTTTTTTAGAAATAAATTATTTTTACTCATTAATAGTTTTGACTCAAATATTAGTGTCTAAATCTCTTATATAGTATTTAGTTGTAAAAATGGAATAAGATGAAATGAAAAGAAGTAAAGTTGTGTATGATAAACTAAAATTTGTTTCAAATGATATAAAATAAGTTATTTTATTTTCTCAAATTTTTACTAATATTCGAATGTTCTTCTTCTTCAAGTAACATAAATTTTCTGAATTATTAATATATATATTAATTTTTTGAAAAATGCCTATTTAAAAAAAAACAAATCTTAACTCGTTGATCGGTCAAGGCTGAAGCGTGCCGAAATGGAATGTCCAACGACAAATATTTTAGGGGTGTTTGGGGATTTTTTTTTTTCCAGAAGAAATCAACTTATTTTAAGATAAAGTTAGAGATTCCTAACTTTTCAACTTATTTTCCAACTTATTTTTGAAACTTATTGAATCATAAACATACAGTTAAATATTTGTATAAAAAAATAATTTCAAAATATAAATTTTTTACCCGAAAATAAGTCCGTAAAACCTTAAAATATGGTATGCCAAACACGCACTTAATTTTAGAAAATAGATTGTCGAGTCGGTTAGTTCTGCACTTTTATCACTGAATTGGGCTTAGCAAATATGCAGAATGTGGATTATGCTCTTCAGATGGTTTCTTGAGAGAATTGGTGATGAGTATGATGATATATTTGTCCCTGATCCTCAACAACGATGGCCTGTTCAAGCCCGACGCAGTTGAAATCTCAGGGAATCGTCGAAGTATGGCTCGATCTGAAATCGGAGAACGATTAAAGGGATGAGTGACTCACCGAGTCAACTCGGAAGGACAGAGGGTAGTATTGACTTATGATGGGAATCTGGACAGAAATGAGATAGATTCACTCAAAACTCGACTCTAAATCGGTGAAACTCGGAGTGCATGTCAAGATGGAACAAGTGACTCACCGAGTCAACTCGCTATTTTGTAAAAATATGAATTGGGCGTCCGTGTGAATTGACACCACGGACTCAGGTAAGAAAATCTGATTCAACCCTAATTGACTTTGTGTAAATATATGCCTAAATGTGCAAAATGTTGTATGTATCCGATTCATTGTTTATTCGAGATATCGCCCGAGTGAAATCGATTTATAATTATCAATGCTTGATATATGATAAGTGGTATCTGATTAGTTGTGCAGTTAGTTGATTGACTCCAGTGTATAATCGAATCTACAAGTGAATTCTGTATGTTGTAAAGTATGCATGTGTATATCACTAGTCAATGTTTTTTTAAAAACAAATTTATGACTTGATACTGTGTTTGCCTTGCTACATGTATCACTGCAGAAATTGGTTAATGTATAATGTTGGAAACTGTCTTTATCTGATTGAGCATGTTAAGCAAAAATGTTGATCACTTCTTGTGTTGATTTACTTCAGCTTGTTATACGACCATATATATTTTTAAGTGATAATCCATGATTTAATATTGTAACATTGGGTCTTGTATTTATCTGATTAGTGTTCTTGTGTTAATAATTTTGGATAATCTTGGTAATATCTGGTGTGTTCTGTAAAGAGATATGGATGCTTGTTTGTATTTATGTGACCAACTGTTGGGTTTAATCTACTGTTTGAAGTGCTCATGATTTGGTTGCTCTAAATGCTATGTGGAAAGGCTCTCTATTTGTTCTCTGACTGTTTGTAACTGCTTGCTTGACTTATGATTGTAAAATGGTATATGCACTTGTACTTAATGTCCTGGAAACCAGACTTTTATAATTGTGTTATTGTTTTGACTTGGAGTTATACTGAGAAGATGGTGAAATATGAATAACATGTAAGTTTTTGGGGTTGGTGTTGTATATAATTGGTTTATTTCATGAAGTTTTATAATTAGCTCTTATTTTCCGGTCTCGGTGCTCCTTTTCCGATGCATGTATTTAGTGTGTACCATCTGTATTAGCAATTGTTTTAATAACTTCTATTTGCCCTTCATGAAATTTATTGCATGCTTGCGTTGCGCTAAGGTGTTTTGTGAGTATTGGTTTTGCAGTAATTGTCTTTGAACTAGATGCGAGAATGTCATCTTCTTGTTTATGGGGGCTCTGCTTAGCACCAATTTGGGATATATGCTCTCTGACAGTTTATTTGTTTAGTGGGTTCATCAGTATTTCGGCGAGAGGACACTCTTTTTCCCTTTTGAGTTTTTTTCCGATTGGGTTTTACTCTTGTGGGGTTTTAACGAGGCCCTTTTGCTAGGAATAACAGTGGTTCGTCATTTGAGGATCGAGCAGTTTCCGTAGAAGATTTAGAGGTAGATAGGGAGATTGTTGGCAGATGCTAAAAGCAACAAGGGATTGCATGTTCAGAATTTTTATAGTGTCTTTAGATCGTCATTCTTCATAAATGCGTTCTAAAAACCAACTATAATTAGAACCCCGATTCTTAATCTGTAGTGTCTTTAGAGCGTCGTCATTCTTGACAAATGCGATCTAGAAACCAACTATAAGCCTTTTATAGTGTTTATAGATCACTAATAATGATTGATGCGATCTAAAAACCGACTAGAGATAGAATTTAGGTTCAAATTTTTACAGTGTCTTTAGGTCGCTTTTAGTGATTCATAACATTCAGTGGTATATTCAGTGGTAGTATGCGACTTAAAATCCAACTATAATCAAAACTCTGGTTCTAAATCTCTATAGTGTCTTTAGATTGTCATTCTGGACTTATTTGATCTACAAACCGCCTATAAATAAAACTCGGGTTCTATATTAGTATAGTGTCTATAGATCATTTATCGTGATTGATTTGATCTAGAAACCAACTATATATAGAACTCAGGTTCTATAGTTTCTTTATAGTGTCTTCAGATCGTTTATCGTGATTGATACGATCTTTAAACCAACTATAATTACAACTAAGGCTGAATAATTTTCTTATAGTATCTTTAGATCGTAAATCGTGATAGATGCGATCTAGAAACCAACTATAATTAAATCACAGGTTCTGAACAGTGATCCTGGAATTGCTTCTTGGAATTGCTCCTTCGGTGTTTGGCATTACTAAAATTGAGACCAAATTCAGTGAAAGTATGTTCGGCGGTAGTTATTTTGAAGACCAGATTTCAGTATGTTCAGTGGGAATTTGTATCATTTATATTTTAGTGAGAATTTGTATCAATGATTGTATCATGTATGGCCTTATGGCTTATTCTAATAAAATCTTTGCCTATAAAAAAAAAAGAACAAATCTTAATGTATATCTTAATTACTAAAATTGACCGGTACACAGAAAGGTATCATTTTTCGTTGTTTTAAATTTAAAAAATTATTATTTATTATTTTTAGGATGGAGTAGTGAACTAGCAATTAAATAGTGGACCCAAACTTTAACATCAAGCCCTAGTAACCGCAGCACGACAGCAGCCTCCAGTGGTCTTTCCTACAATCACCTTGAGCCAAGATGAGCTTGTCAAAGCACAAGTACACGCCTTCATACGACTTCCCCGAAGAAATCTTGTCGGAAATATTCAAAAGACGCCTGTTAAATATGTCTTATGTTGCGGGTGCGTTCAAAAATCATGGTATTATCTCGTAAAATCTCCTATGTTTATTTTGTTTGGCTTGCTCAGCAGGCTTTAACTCCACATTAGTATGATATTGTCTGCTCTGGGCCGTGACCAAGCCCGCACGGATTTGTTTTTGGGCTCCTCCCAAAAGGCCTCATACTAATGGAGTTAACTGGATGCTTATAAACTAGCTATCTACCCCTCCCACAAACGATGTGGGACAACTCCCAACAATCTCCCCCTTCACACATCGGGCTCGACACCTGTCGAATCTACCTCCTTCTGTGTGATCGGCTCCCCCTCGAACCATACTGAAAGCTCCTCGAAACTGATAGGACACTCAGACTCATCAGCAATAATATTTTGTATATCATTTGTTGTTGTAAAATCATCTACTCTCCATCTAGCAGATTGTCTCACATAATAAAGACCTCTCACTTAATAATTACTAGCTTTGTACAGATGATTGTGAGGGGAATTATAGTTACCTTCGCACTAGGAGGAAACTGCCTCTACAATTCCTTTTATAAGCGCAATGATATATATCGAAGGTTCGGTAAGACCTCTTATCGTGAACCTCTCAATCAGGGGTGTAGAATTCAATATTGCTTGTAAATTGTTTACAGATGGATGAACATCCATCAAAAATTTATCGTCTGCACTCAGTTCAAAAATGTCATATTTTTCTTCCTTATACTCGCAATAAAATCCGCTGCCACTTCCTCCTGTAACCCATCCAAAATTAGTCGATCCATAATTGATGAACACATTGCCCTCCATTATAGGTGCACAAACTGGAAGATACTGTTATATATGTATGTGCTTGTGTGTCTATATGTGATTGATTTGTTTAATTTTTGATATATTGATATGAATCGCTAGAGATTTTGATTATGTTTTTATTAGATGAGTTTGTGTGTAGTTGTATAAATTTTTAGGTTTGTTTCGATGTGTAAGCACTTTGTAAATCAAAACTGCATCGTTTCGTATACAAACACATCAATACACAACTACAAATCTGATATATAAAGTGCTTACACATCGAAACAAACCTAAAAATTTATACAATTACATAAAAACTCATCCAGTAAAAACATAATCAAAATCTCTAGTGATTCATATCAATATATCAAAAATTAAACAAATCAATTTCATATAGACACACAAGCAAATACATATATAACATATCTCCCAATTTGTGCACCTATAATGGAGAGCAATTCATCGATGACGGAAAGCAATTCATCGGAATGCAATGCGTTCATCAATTATAGATCGACTAATTTTGGATGGGTTGCAGGAGGAAGTGGCAGCGGATTTCATTGCGAGATAAGGAAGAGAAATATGATAATTCTGAACAGAGTGCAGACGGTAAAGTTTTGATGGATGTTCATCCATTTGGAAACAATTTACAAGCAATATTGAATTCTACACCCCTAATTGAGAGGTTCACGATAATAGGTCTTACCGAACCTTCGATATATATCACTGTGCTTATAAAAGGAATTGTAGAGGCAGTTTCCTCCTAGTGCGAAGGTAACTATAATTCCCATCAATCATCTGTACAAAGCTAGTAATTATTTTGTGAGAGGTCCTTATTATGTGAGACAATCTGCTAGATGGAGAGTAGATGATTTTACAACAACAAATGATATAAAAAATGTTATTGCTGATGAGTCTGAGTGTTCTATCAGTTTCGAGGTATCAATAGTCAGAGCTGATCAAAATGATGAAGGAATTAGGCCCTTACTCGCATTGAATAAACTAATTTTCGAAGTTAATTTTGGTGGTGTTTATCCCTTGGCATACATATGGAATCACTTCCAAGGGGTACTTCGAGACCTTCGAATGGTTCACATAATCAATAACACGGGTTGGAGAAGGCTGACTAGGATCACACGTTTATCTTAACATCCCCCTCACTCGAAGGCCCATTATTTAGGTCAAAGAGTGGATCACTAGGTTGTTCGTGCCTTTTTGACCTTAGCATCCGGTCAGTCCGATTTTCAATACTAGGTGGGAATTTCGTCCCTTTTTGGGCCCACCATAGCACACAATTTCAATATTTCAATAAATGAGAATATTGGAGGGTTGGAGAGACTCGAACCTGAGAACTCCCACGATTAGAGCTCTGATACCATGCTCCTTGCTTATAGTTGTAACCCAATCTTGAACTTCTCTAACATTAGCGAAAGCTTGTCTTACCAAACCGGGCATAGTAAAATGTTGTCTAGTATGAAACAACCATTTGTTGAGTTGTAAAATAAGTGCACGCTTATCTTTCCAACTCATGAAACATGAGTGACTAGTCAGCCTTCTCCAACCCGTGTTATTGATGCTGTGGACCATTCGAAGGTCTCGAAGTATCCCTTGGAAGTGGTTCCATATGTATGGCAAGGGATAAACACCACCAAAAATAACTTCGAAAATTAGTTTATTCAATGCGAATAAGTGCCTAATTCCTTCATCATTTTGATCAGCTCTGACTATTGATACCTCAAAACTGATAGGACACTCAGACTCATCAGCAATAACATTTTGAATATCATTTGTTGTTGTAAAATCATCTACGGTCTAGCAGATTGTCTCACATAATAAGGACCTCTCACTTAATAATTACTAGCTTTGTACAGATGATTGTGAGGGGAATTATAGTTAACTTCGCACTAGGAGGAAACTACCTCTACATTTTCTTTTATAAGCGCAATGATATATATCGAAGGTTCGGTACGACCTCTTATCGTGAACCTCTCAATCAGGGGTGTAGAATTCAATATTGCTTGTAAATTGTTTACAGATGGATGAACATCCATGAAAAATTTACCGTCTGCACTTAGTTCAAAAATATCATATTTTTCTTCCTTATACTCGCAATAAAATCTGCTGCCACTTCCTCCTGTAACCCATCTAATATTAGTCGATCCATAATTGATGAACACATTGCCCTCCATCATCAATGCGTTCATCAATTATGGATCGACTAATTTTGGATGGGTTGCAGGAGGAAGTGGCAGCGGATTTCATTGCGAGTATAAGGAAGAGAAATATGATAATTCTGAACTGAGTGTAGACGGTAAAATTTTGATGGATGTTCATCCATCTGTAAACAATTTACAAGCAATATTGAATTCTACACCCCTGATTGAGAGGTTCACGATAAGAGGTCTTACCGAACCTTCGATATATATCATTGCGCTTATAAAAGGAATTGTAGAGGCAGTTTCCTCCTGGTGCGAAGGTAACTATAATTCCCCTCACAATCATCTGTACAAAGCTAGTAATTATTAAGTGAGAGGTCCTTATTATGTGAGACAATCTGCTAGATGGAGAGTAGATGATTTTACAACAACAAATGATATACAAAATGTTATTGCTGATGAGTCTGAGTGTCCTATCAGTTTTGAGGTATCAATAGTCAAAGCTGATCAAAATGATGAAGGAATTAGGCCCTTATTCGCATTGAATAAACTAATTTTTGAAGTTATTTTTGGTGGTGTGTATCCCTTGCATTACATATGGAATCACTTCCAAGGGGTACTTCGAGACCTTCGAATGGTCCACAGCATCAATAACACGGGTTGGAGAAGGCTGACTAGTCACTCCTGTTCATGAGTTGGATAGATAAGCGTGCGCTTATTTTACAACTCTACAAATGGTTGTTTCATACTAGGCAACATTTTACTATGACCAGTTTGGTCAGACATGCTTTCGTTAATGTTAGAGAAGTTCAAGACTGGGTTACAACTATAAGCAAGGAGCATGGTATCAGAGCTCTAATCGTGGGAGTTCTCAGGTTCGAGTCTCTCCAACCCTCCAATATTCTCATTTATTGAAATATTGAAATTGTGTGCTATGGTGGGCCAAAAAAGGGACGAAATTCCCACCTAATATTGAAAATCGGACTAACCGGACGCTAGGGCCAAAAAGGCACGAACAACCTAGTGATCCACTCGTTGACCCAAATAATGGGCCTTCGAGTGAGGGGGGATGTTAAGATAAATGTATGATCCTAGTAAGCCCAATTTCTAACACCTTGAGGTTTTAGGAGAACTGGTAACTTAACATTGTGTCTACTGTGTTTGATTCTAAACATGATTATAATCCCGGCATTTATATTTGGAATCCTCTTGAAAATTAAAATGTTCCCGAGTCTCGCCTTTCAACATTTACATTTAAGGAAACCAAGTGGAATGCTTTAGCTTTTGGGTTTTTACCAAAAGTTCATGATTATGTCGTGGTACATATTGTGAAACCTTATTTGACATGTGAGCCTCACTCGTTTGACTACTTGGATCTTAACCCACCTGTGGCATATGAACAATACCCACACTCGGTCATCATTTATGTTTATAGTCTAAATACTAATTCTTGGAAGAAAATATGTCAAGATAAGGTTTTTGTTGATTATACGTGTGTTGATCAATCCGTGTTTGTCAATGGTACTGCATTTTGGGTTAGGTATAGTTGTGATGAGTTGAATCAGTTAGTTATGTACTTTGATACCAAGACAAATATACTGCGAAAAATCATGTTATCTCCCTGAATTGTACTTCGGGAACGTCAGCTTGAGAGTCCTCTTATTCTTCCATTTGGCCAGTCGGTTGGCGTTCATGAGGAAGACGCAGACGAGGATGATGAGGCCTATGAATCTCCTCATTTGGACATTTGGGGATTGAAATATGATATGATAGGTGAGCTTTCTTGGGATAAAAAGAAAAGTGTTAGTCTAGGTGAAAATGTTTGCGCTGAAGTCTTGGGTATAAGGAACAATGGTGAACCAATACAAGCAAAATTAAACAATTTGATTTCATATGATGTTGATACTTATGAACCATATGATTGAATCATGGGATCGTTTGACTCCTTATACCTCTTACGAGGAGGGCACTAAATCACCTTTTGTCATTAGTCCTTTGTGGAAACTCTAGTTTTCCTTGATTATGATTGAAATAATCAAACAAAATGTCAAGTTGGACCCCTTGGTATTGCGATTGGATTTGCTAAAGTTCTGCAACTCTTTATTTTTTTGATGAAGATGTGGACAGCATTATTTGTGCACCAAAAGTGGACATGAACATGAGAAGATGTCAACATGTGGTGTTGCTAATGAGGTCAGGATTCGTAAGCGGATACGCTGAAAAGGATGAGATGAGGCAAACTATTCTTGGATTTTGTGGAATCTGGGTTTGTTTCTTAGATTCTATCACTGTACGTTGGGAGTTTACCGTTCTGCTTCTTAGTCTGTTATGTTTGTGTTGTTGAAAACATGGACAAAGTTGTCTGTGCAGTATTTATCTGATGATTAATCTGGGTTTTTGTATCGTAGAGTTATGTATTGCCTAATTTATCCTTTCCTTTTCTTTCGCTTAGAAGTAATATAGTCAATTATGTATTGGCCATGGAGTTTCTATAATCTTCACATTCATGTGATTGGATCGTTAAAATCGATTTTTAAATATCAGTATAAGCCTAAGCCGCACTAATAGTGAACTTGTCTATTGTGACCTTTTAGATGCTCTTTGCCCTTATTTGTGTTTGTAATGTCTATATAAAAATGTTTAGATTTTGTCAGTAAGATAAAAGAGTGAACCATGTTTAGATGTGTGTAAATGATTGTTTGGTGTACTTGGATCATGCTCAGTGTGCTCTTGTAAAATTCTATTATCTAAACTTGATAAGCGACATGTTCTTCCTTGTATGTACTAGCTAATTTTAATCCTTCAACTTAACCAATTTTCTGATTTTATCTGTTAAATGTCCAATAGTTGTACAACTGACATCTTTGCATTTAGCAAGCTTTTAAGTAGCTGCTTTCAGATTATAAGGACATTGTTACTTGACAAGAACGTGTTCTTCACAAGTTGAATGCAATGATCTAATTACTTATAGCCACGAGGGGAGGGGGGGGGGGGGGAGCTTAATTGTCTTCTCTGTGGTTCTGATTAACAAATTTCATCATGCTGTGGTTCTGCTTAATAAGTTTCTCCACTGTAAGTTGTAATTTTGCCAATTATATGAATGTTGCAGTGGCAAAGAAAGATGAATGTGGACAGTTTCAGCTTGAAAATTCAATCTGTTCAGCACTTGGCAGAAGCAAACAATTTGACTTCATATGATCTTGAGACTCATAAACCATATGATTACATTAATTCGTGTGATCGTTTCTCCGAATTCCCATTACATGGAAGGATCTGAACTATCTTTTTCTCTATGTCCATCTGTGGAAACTGCTCTGGCTTCATAAACGGTTTGTGATGATTGAAAAAAAATGTTTTGCAATGGAGACTTGCTAGATTTCCTCAACTCTTCATTCTATGATCCAAATGTGGACGGTATTATTTGTGCATCAAAAGTGGACCTTGAAAAGGGGAAGGTGTCAAATCTGATTGCTAATGAGAGAGAAGGGATTGTTGGTGGATTCCTAATGCTGAAAAGGAGGAATTGAGGCATAAGACTCTTAAATTTTGTGGATTCTGGTTTTGTTTATAACTTGTGAGTCTGCTTGATTTCGCTTTTATGATGTGTAATGTTATCTAGATTATCGTCGTTATTGACAATTATGATGTGTGTTATGTGACTATGTTTAGATATTCCTTGGTATTATTGACCTCCGATTTAGTTTGAATTCTTTTATCTTGGAAATTAGGCTGACTAATTTTAATTTTGGTTCATTCTTCTACTGATACGAAACCAAAATGATTAAAATCGAAGTTTGCAAATCCAACATCTGTTAGTTAGTATACATGAATTTGTAAACTAAATACTTCATAATTTTTTATTTTCAATAAGTAGGCTTCCATGCCTTATAATTGAGTATATGTTCCCAAATTTTTTTGGGATAAACGAGAATCGAACCCAGAATCTGAGACTAGGATCGGAGCTTTGATCTGGTCCGATCCGATCCGAGGTCTTATATAAAATAAATCCGGTTTGATAAAAATTCAATCCGGCAAGAATTTGATTCATTTAATTTGGATATGGATTTTACATGATCGTGTCTATTAAGAACCCGATCCGAATAAATATAATTATATTATTATATAATTAATATTAATATAATTATACAAATAATATATAATTTTCATACAGTATAAGATCCAAAATCCTTTCGTAGTATTTTATACTATAACTTGAAAAAAAAACTTAAGTTTTTAATGAATATGTTATCATTGTATTGCATTTAAAGTTAGATTTATGTTACTTGTCAAAAAAAAAAAAAGTTGGATTTATGTTTTAATATGAATTAATTTTATGCTCAAGAGTTCACATCTAGATCATTCTAATTTTGTTCAATACTAGATATTTATTATTGATTTTTCATGTTCTGCGCTTCTTATATTTGGATGTTAATTGTACTTCTACATCTTAAAAGTTTTATTATTTTAGATTTTAATATTATCATAAATTTTATTTTTAAAAAATATTAATTAAATTAGATATCCTATAATGGAACGGATATGGATTGGTCTTCAAAATATTCGATACATAATCCGATCCGATCCAATCACACATCATAATTGGACGACAAAACATAATTATCACTTACCTCTTACTCTCTTACCACTTGAGCTATTCCTACCACTTACTATTATCTTGGGATAAGTATTTGGAAACTAAATACTTCATAATTAGATTTAAGTAGTTTATAAATCAAAGATGTTTAAATATGGAAACAAAACCTTCAAAATTAAATAAATGAAATCCGATACTCGATTGGCCTAAATAATGCATAAAATTTGATTTGCAGAAACAAATTTAGATATCACACACACACACACAAAAATAAACACCAACACTTGTCAAACCTAATGTATATTGATATTGTACAAAATGTTTCATTGTACACTTTGGTATTCTTCCTGTAACATTGATGTACAGTATTAAGACAAGAGCCTAAACACAACAAAAAGATCTGCAATATGCAGACATGTATACACCTAAACTTCTTACCTCACAACAGACTACTCTAACATGTAACTTGCATTTCTCTAACCTAAGCTATCAATGACCAAAGAAGGATCTGCCGTTGAAAGTCTGTGCATGACACGGACTGGTTTGATCTGCTCATCAAGATCATCAAATTGTACATCTGATGCAGACATGGTTATTTGCTCCACAGCTGAAGGGTCAACAGTCTCTCCAGTTTCCTCGTCACCAATATCTAAACTAATGTAATCAGTGAACTTCCCTTCTAGGTTAAAAATATCATCACTGCAAGTTTAGAAATATAATATGTTTCACCAGTTTCAGGTTAGTGAGTTGTGCCAAGGTGATTTATACATAGACATATAGATAATAAACATCAATTACATATAGCTGATGAATTGAAGATAAAGCATGCAACTAAAGTTTAAACAGTCAACTCGTCCAGGCATAGGAACAAAAATCAATATCACATTAATTAAAGATGGACTGCATATTGCACAAGAAAACCTACAAAGGCACTACCAGAGGTATTTTAAAAGTTACTTCAAAAAAAGGGGGAGGGGGATATGCATACGAGTAATCTGTCAATGGGTAATGAAACAGACAGAACTTTAGCCATAATATGAATAGCTAATAACTTAAAGAAACATAAAACATGCAAGAAAACAGGTATATTAATTTTCAAACAGCTAGCCACTTGCAGCAATTAGAATTGATTTATACTTTAATAAAATCAAATAAGAACCTCAAAGGATTATCGGAGATGTGCTAGATATCTAGGAAACTTACGAGGCACTAGTAAAAGTATGACAAAAATAGTAAAACCAGAGGGGCATAAATATGCATATTAGTTGGGATTTGGGAATAACTTTTTTGGGGTGGGCAGTGGGAAGGGAATTTGCAAGCAAGTGGTCATGACAGCATATTGCAAATCCAACTTTTTAGTTAATAACTAGTGTTCTGTTTGCTACAAGGGAGAGATGCCAGTGACATGAAGCTTCCGAAAAAAGAGGTCCCTAACTCTAGGGAAATAAAGGGTAGAAGGGGGCCACCTGACATGAACAGCACATGAAAGATATAACCAGTCTAATCATTTTGTGAAATATATCCTATGGGAAGCCTAAACTCTTGTGTGGAAAGTTGGATGTAAATATCAATATTCAACAATATAAAAATGAGCACATGCATATCAAAGACTTTAATGTAAAGTTGTTTTCTTCCTCTATCTTGTCCACATCAGGAGTAAAAAGTTATGTCAGCCAGGACACGGAGGGACCGGCTCCCCTTTAACTTCTTACCCTTCCCTTCTCCTGCTTATCAAATGCAGTGTAAACGAAGTTAGATAAAAGAGAACTTCCAAACCAGGTTCCACTAGTACCTCATTGCCATCATCACAATATCCCTTCAGAAAACCTTCACAAATAGAAGCGTTTGCATTTACATTCACATGTCTGTAAGGACAAGAATGGTTGGAACATGACCCTGAAAAGAGAAAACATGGGTCTGAAATCTTTGTTTACTAGATCAAATGCAAAAAAAATTAAACCACAAAACCCACCCTGCTGATAGTAAGAACAATCCTGCATCCTTTCAGGTATAACCTGCATGAGAAACACAATCAAGTTATAATGTAAAAGATCAAGCAAAAAATACACTGGCAGCATTACATAATGGGAGACAAACTAAAAAGCATTGATTAAAAAGCCATTAGACCTTATGGGTCAATTTGCAGTTCACACTGGTGCATGATCCACTTAAATATTTTGTGCAGACAGCAATTTTGGAATGGTCGTGGATATACGGACATTTCCCATCATCCTTGTTACATTTCCCAAACCTAGTAAAAAATTGACAATACTTGCTCTTTCTTGCCAGTCTCAATCTGGCAGTATGCAAACTCCAACGAACTTTCTCACTTGCCAAGGCCCGAGTTCGTTTCTTTGGATCCCTTATCAGTTGGTTACCATTTCCGATCCGCACATATCTGTAAGTTGATAAATACATATTAAAACCTTTAATGCCAAATAACGGTCTGTTAGCAACGCTTGTTCTTTTACATATCTCTTTTTCAAACTTGTAGATGGTACCTGATTTTAAATTTTGGTTTAAAAAACAGAAAAGAAATACAAGGTTCCAATAATACTTACTCATCATTGCCAATTACTAATCTTCGTGGGATATATGACTTCTTAACAATATTTTCAGACTTAGAAGTGGGCGAGCATGATGGTTCGACGTCTGCAAATTACAAAGAAAAAAGTAACGGCCCAATTGCAAATTAAGAAAAAAAAACACATATTAAGCCAATGTGATTTACATCATATAAGCTATATGTCGTGTATTTGAGTGTATTTACCATTTACATAGGAATACATATAACATACTCAATATGCCAATGAATTTTGTGCAGTAGTCAAGAAACGTAAAAAAATTACAAACAGAACTTCTCAAAGAGTATGTTTCAAAGAAATCATATCTGTTCATTGTAATATTTTGCAATACTGAGCAGTCACATATACACACAGAAGCTATATTATTACATAAAAATTCAAACAAAAAATATATATACATACTAAATACACATACTAGTATATATAGAGAAATTGACAAACATACTGCTGTTTTGGAAACTTATTTGCAACTCTACTACTCCCCTAATAATTTTGCAAACATACGGACTGCAATCGAATGCAAAATCAACCCTTTTTACATTTTTCTAAAAGGAGTTGCAACTGCATTTGGTTGATTCTGACTGCAAAATTTTTATATTTTAGATGCATTGGGTTGCAAACTCATATTTTTAAAATAAACTATCAATACTTTTTATATTTAAAATTTAAATTTGACAACAAATACGTGTTTTTTCAAATATCTTGTTGTGTCTTTCCAAAAAAGTTCTATAAGTTGTGTATTAACTAATTTAACAGTGTATAATATATATGCCTAAAGAAAAATTACACTGAAAAACAGTGAATGAAGTCTTATGAAAGTAATAGTGAAAGTGTGCAGAAGCTACTAGTATGTTTCAAAATTGCAAACTAATGAAATTCCAAAAAATTATAGCTGTTCTCTCCAATGCTACTACTTTAGGAATACGTATATACATATATATGAGGAGTAAGCCACCTGAAATCCTTTGAAGAGTTCTTCTCGTAGGGTCCATTTTATAACGAAGAGAGCCAATCCTGAATATTCTTTCTCCTGCAAAATTAGAAGGTTGACATTATCACGACTATTCATAACAAGATCTTTAAATACAACAAGATGTGTATTAAAATAATTTGTAACTTTCAATTTTGGGGACAGAAACTTTTTGGCTGCCACGCCAGGATTCTCCATTAACCTACCTAGGTGCAGCTTCATACTATAAACTAACTTACTAGAAAAATTATTCCTGCTCTTTGTCCCTGGAACAACACAAGGAGCGTTCTCCTGATCTCTTTTCTTCTTCTGCACTGCTGCAACTGCCAGTGTAGCTTCCTGCAAAAGCATCGCCATGTTAATTGACAATAAAGCTAAATTCTTCCGGCTTGCAGTTAACCATCAGAAACCAAACACCAAGAAATAAACATGTCAGTATATCTGCTCCCAAACCTCGTTAGCTCTTTTTGAGTTTTTTTCAATTGACTTTGACCACTTCAGGCTGGACCCACCAACACTCAATAACTTCGATATCCGAAGCGAAAACCCACGTCTTGACCTAGTATATACAGTGTCTCTCTTTCTTGAGAACAGAAGTTTTCGACTGGAAAAAGGAATAAAAGCAAGCTTACCCTCCATTATTTTGTGGAGCGAACAGATATACTATCATTATCCATTAGCTGTGCACAAACTTTTTAAAAAAAACAAAATATCAAAGAGACATACCTGATGGAAGATAGAGAATTTAAATACAAATCCAAATCCAAATCAAAATTCAAAAATTTGGGTTCTGTCAATCCAAAATCGGATCGGTTAATTTGACATCCCAAATACAAGAGGCATATATATACACAACAGATCTCTACAAATCGATTATACAACAGAGATTAAACAGAGATTACAGCAGACAGAGATTAGTAACCTGGAACCAATTACATAATCGATTACAACAAATCGTTGAGAAGAAAGAAGAAAGAGGAAAGAAAGAAGTATGAAAAATTACAAAAACTGCCCTCCCACCAGAAAACACCCCGCCGCACTCCGCCGCACTGCCGCACCCAGTGCCAGGGAGCAGGTGTCTGCTGATTTTTGTGAAAAGTTGGATGAGAGATATTTCAAGAAGATGTCAGCCAGGCTCGCCAAGATTGAAACTATAAAAAATTCACCCCAATATCGTGCCGAAATTGAAAAGTCAATGCGATTATTGCTAGCTACAATGCCAAGAGTCTTAATAATGTTGCTGCTGCTAGTTTTAAAATTACAAAAACAAAGAAAAGATCAGACTTATCTCGGAGATTTCCACCCAAGAAGGGGCTTTGCGAAGGATTGCCGACTTATTACCTCTTTGAATTTGCCTCAGGATATGCTCTGTTTTATGCTCATGGAGAGGAAAACCTTTGTATTTCCAATTTTAAATCACATTTTAAGTACATTTCCAACTTTGAATCCCCTGAGAAGGACATCAACGACATCTTTACGCTCAAAGCTTTTCATCCCTTTTCATCAACCGCTGATGCCCTTGTTCAAATGAACGCTATATCCAATTCGACGGTTACTCCACAATTGAAAGATTTTCTCGTGTATAACCTTCCAAAACGAGTTGGTGGCAAATCGAGTTGTTGTGTTGTAACTGACGACCCATTGTTGGGGGACAACATATTAACTACAACAGGAATGGCCGTCAAAGGTGGTATTTTTCATATTGATGTCATGCGATGTTTGCGGGCGAAAATTGAAAAATTCTTCGACGGCTTGGAGCCTAAAGACTTAGGAAAGCAACAACTGAATCTCGCACGCCTTTATAGCAAACAAAGGTGTACTACAGCGGTCGTAAAAGGTTCCGAGGCGATTTCATCATCTTCCTTGCAACAACTTTACGTTGTGCCACATAGAGGCGGACAAAGGTTTACTGTAGACAGTTCCAAAGTGATTGCACCCTCTTCCATGAAAAAATTTGTGGTTGTGCCACATAGATTTGAAGGAGTTTTTATTGCCAAGGGCAAGGAGGATTTCATTTGTACTAAAAATTTAGTACCAGGTCAAGCTCTTTACGGCGAGGAATTAATATATACTCAGAATGAGGACGGCACTGAAGTGGAGTTCAGAGTATGGAATCCGCTTAGATCGAAGTTGGCTGCTGCAATCCTCTGCGGCGTTAAAAAATTATGTGTTAAACCCGGCTCTCGCGTTTTATACCTAGGAGATGCATGTGAAGTTACGGTTTCACATTTGTCTGATCTGGTTGGATCGGATGGTTTGGTCTATGTAGTTGGGTTGTCCGATGTTGTTGTAAACATGGTGGACAAGAGGCCAAATGTTATAACAATTTTTGAAGAGCCTGATCGTTGGAAGTACCGCATGGTTGTTAGTATGGTTGATGTGATCTTTGCTGATATTGTTTATCCTCAACAGGTAGATAAGATGGTTGGTAATGCTGCATTTTATCTTAGAGCTGGTGGGCATTACATGATCTCTACACGGGCAAACAACATTGATTTGACTGGCCAAGGTAAAGATTTATTTGCTAACTATCATGGATATGGATGGAGGGAGTTCAATCCAATTGAAGTTGTAATGTTGGAACCTATAATGCGAGAATATGTCATGGCTGTTGGTGGTATCCGTGTGCCAGAGGAATAGAGGAATGAATATTCACAATTTTTCAAAATGTTGTTTTCCAAAACTTGCAGTAGTGTTTTTGAAGCCCTTGATACTTATTTTTTTTTATCTCTTGCACTCACTTTGAAAAGAATAAATTTTATTATAATTTGCACTCTTTGAACAAAGTTCTTTTTTCCTTTTCCAGTTTTGATGGTTATTCACTCGTTTTCGTAGTTTCCTGTTGTTCTTATTTGCTAACAATGCAAGTATTTGTATCCATTTGCCAAGCTAAAGATCTATTTACTAACAACTAGAAACTCATTTAACTCATGATGTAAAATATACAAATTTTAAAATATACTTCATCAACTCGTACTAAGGTTTAATCTATATCTGGCAAACCCTCTGGCTTGGCTAAGGTTTAATCTATATCTGGCAAACCCTCTGGCTTGGCTGCAAGGTGCTTCTTTCTGTTGTAATATTAGAGCAAACTCACTAAGGTATATATAGCTTTCTGTTGCTTGGAATCCCCATCGGAGAAGCACTCTTTGCTGAATGGTTTATGGTTTGTTATGTATGTATGTGCTATAGATTTATGCCCTATTTTTATTTTGAGCTTTATTTTATTTCTTTCAGAGATTACCATTTTTTCTAAACTTTCAAAATAATGGTGTCAGGGTCATGTTATCTGAGCTGCAAAGTATCTTTTTTTCGCATTAGTTCTTAAGTGGCATCCATTTACGTGGTTGCTTGAGATCAGCCTTTAAATAATAGCTTGAGTTACCATATTTATTTTTTGCATTTTATTCGTCTGGATGCTTATGCTCACTTTTGGTTTGAGTATAAGAAACACAAACTTGAAAAGATAGCTGCCAATTGCAAATAAAATGACCATAATAACCAGCTTGCCCCCTTATGTGTCCTGCTATGCAGTTAGTTCATGCAACTGTTCTCCTTCCCTTCTTTGTCTCTACTATTTCTGTAAATTACGCATCCGTAGTATTTCTGTGTTGTATATGGTATTCCCATATATATGTGTAGGTCTATCTTAGCTCTTCATGCACTCACAGACCAGGTGCAAGTGGCAATGATCATTTTTAATCTCTTCAAGTAGTATTCTCATCCTTGCTACTAATTAAAAATATATAAGAGCAACTGTTTATTTTTTGTTATTTTGTTTGCTCGGGTTATTTTTTTTATTAAAGGGTTATTTTTTTGATTAAATTAGTACGTTTGGGCACACACAAATTGCAGAGGTAGAAAGGATTGGTGTCACTGTGTTTTCAACAGAGGCATAATCTCATGATTAGGATTTAATTATCTGGTAAGGCTTGTGATGTTTATAACATTATCATATAGTAATGCAGTAGTTCTATTATCTGGAGCTTTAAGCATTGGCTAATATGCAATATGGTAGTTTGTAGAATATATCGTTGTTAACATGTTGAACTTTTGTTAGGACTAGAAATCTTAATAAGAGAGAAATCACATGATACAGAAAAACATAAACATATTCTAAAATGGTAGTTTGTAGTAGCTAATGTTTCTGTGAGAATAACTTCTATCCTAAAATGACTGATAGGTATACTTAATACATATATGACAGATCATATGCATATTGTGGACCAACTGATAACCATGTTCCCACGCTTCTTCTTACTGCTACATACAACCTATCTCCTGCTCATGGTAATTACTTTGGTAACTACATCTGGTCCTTTTAAAGCTTGGAAATACTCCATACATTCACCATTGGGAGAAACGAGTTGTTCTTTTACTTCTCTTACAAAAGTCTCCTTTTTATCTGTATCAAGGTCACTTTTACTTTTACCTTCCTGCCCAACTGCTTCGGTTACAGCCCTGCAGAGGGCACACTTAGTTTAATCAAATTAGATGGTTTTTTCAGCCAATTAATAAGATATTGAAAAACATCAAAGGCATCAATGACCAAAATCCAAAGTAGTAATTCCAATTCAAAGGTAGCAAAATATCCAGATGGAACCATGATTCTTTAATATTCTTTTACTTCCCCAACTCCTTTTTCTCGTGGCCTGTTTGTAGACCAGAATTTTTTTCACGTGATGGATTGGTTCCAATAAAATGTTTGGATATTCAAAATAATTAGAACTTGGGTTCAGTACTAACATCACAATTAAATATAAACTTGGTTACGGAACTTGGCAAGTCAGACCCAGGAACTGGTTGATCTCCTACATGATTGCGCAAAAAATAGGTCCCTCAGAGATTCAGAAGAAGCAGTTCATGGTTACATTTTAAAATGTAACCTCTCGGACGAGGACCTGTTAGTGTTACTGAATCATGTAGCCTATTCTTATTCAAAATGCTCAGATTATAGTGCAGCCAAGTTGGTGTTTGATAATTTGCAATCATCCAGTTATGCATTGGTATAGAATGTGTTGATTCTGCAATCTTTGTTTTTTGGAATATGGTCGACAAGTACATGATCTTCTGCACAAGGCTGGCTTGGTTACAGACAGCTATGTAGAAAGTGCTCTGATTGGTATGTATTGTAAGTGTGGAAGTATTAATGAAGCAGGGTAAATTTTTTCGAGGGCATTTCTAATCCTGATGTGGTTTCAAGGACTGCTATGATTTGGGATCATGCACAGCATGGTTCTTGTGCTTATGCTGTTCAACTCTTTAGGAAGATGGAACAAATGGATATTGAAGCCAATGCAGTAACCTTATTGTACGTTCTTTTTTCTTGTAGTCACGGTGGTCTGGTAGAGGAAGGGCTTCATTTTTTCGAGTCAATGGAGGGAACTTATGGTATAATGCCAGAAATGGAACATTATGCCATGTTGGACGACTTGACGTTGCATAAAAGTTCATAAGGGAATGCCTATTAAACCAAATGAGATGGTCTGGTAGAGCCTCCTAGGAGCATGCAGAATCTATGGCGATATTGAGTTGGGGAATGTGGCTGCAGAGAATATACTTTCCATTCTGCCAGATTGTTCATCTACTTGTGTTCTTTTATCTAATATATACATGGAGGCAGGAAGCCCAAAGGGTGGGATTAGTTTGAGAAATATGATGAAGGAATGTTACAATTCTCATATTTAGAAATCACACTATAGATGATGTAGTAGAGACTATCTGCTAGTGTATATTAATGACCATCTCTTGTACTTAAATAATGTTGTCATTTGTGGATTTTGTGCTCTTTACATACGCTAATGTGGAGTATTTCTTTTTTGATTCAATACAGCACCAAAAAATTACAAATTGAGCTGAAAAATGGGTTTTAGCATTTTCTTTGTCAAATGTAGCTAAATGGGGCCAAACAAAGACCCGGTAGACAACAAAATCACTTACGCTCTGAAATTATGATAGAAGAAGAGGGAGGGAAGGGGTTTAAGTTGCTTAAATTTATACCTAGGTCAATCAAACAACCATTTCAACTGCTGTGTGATTTTAACATCATCTCTTCAAATTTACTTCTTGCGCTTCTTAGGTGAGTGCCCAGTTTTTCGCTTGTGATGATTAAAATCTTACACAGACCTGAATGCATGTCCAAGTCCATCCACATTGCATATTATGGGGATATATGCATTCTGATGAGTTCCGTCTATTCCCAAGCCCATTTAAATGTCACACCACAACCTGTTTAAGCGTAGATTAGAGGGCGGTCTTCTTTCTGGACAAACCTATGTTGCAACATTTAGTTGTGCGATAAGAACTTCTTTCAATTTTTTTCTGTTAGACAGATGTTTATAAGTTCATGCTGCATTAGTTCTTGCCTGGAGGTAAAACCAATTGTGCAACCTCTATGTCACATGCATACTCTGCTTCCTCATAGCCTGCATTCTTATTTCTTTTGCAAGATGAAGCTTTCAAATTTGGAGCTTCCTTTGCTTTTTTAACGCTTGCTTGGTTTTTTGAAACATATTTATTTTTATCAATTGAATCACGGTTACATTGCTTCTCAAGCTTTTTAAGTTTTTTCTTTCATGCTTCCTTTTATTTCCCACCCTTTTCTCATCCATCTCTTCTTTGTGTTTTTTTTTTTCTTGAAAGAGGGTGTCATTTTCTCATCCATCTCTTCTCTGTGTTTTTTTTTTCTTGAAAGAGGGTGTCTTGTCATTCATATTAACGTTCAACGATCCTCATTCTTCTAAAATTTTAGGTGTTCTGGACAAATCAAAACCTTGGACTGGAGTGCCTAATTAAGCATGGTCTTCTCCTAACACCTCCGATGTAGATCCTTTTTTAATAAGTTTTATAAGTTGATGCTTATTAATTCGATTGCCTTGAGGTTGAGAAGAACGTGTAGGACTGCTCATATCCAAGCACCACGCCTCCCTCATAGCCTGCTCTTAATCTTCCTTAATCCTTTGGATTTTCTTGTTTGCAACCTCCATAATTAAGGTCTCAGATTGTATCTCTTGCATACCACTGCAGTGTAGATCTTTCTCTTTCAGTCATCTTTCAACGGGTACCTCGAGGGTGTGACCCAAGTAGTTCTCTCGATGTTTATCAGCCTTAACATCATCCTAGCTGAATAGATCATAAACATATGATGGCATTTGTTCAAGAGATCTTTTTTACGATCAAGGCCTCAAAAGTAGTCACTCATCAGTTGGCAGTGAGAGATCAGGGCTCTTCTGATAGTAGAAGTGCTGTTGTTGTATGCAGCAACTTGATCTGATCACTACAAAAATTGTTGACTCCTTTAATGCTACTGGAGCTATAGCTAGCTCTTTAGAGCTACTGGCGCTACCCTTTCATACCATTAAGGGCCATTAATTACTCTTTAATGGTTGGAACAAAACTCAAATACAAATTTAAAATCAAATCAAAATTTAAAATTTAAAATTTAAATACAAATCCAAATCAAAATTCAAAAATTTGGGTTCTGTCAATCCAAAATCGGATCGGTTAATTTGACATCCCAAATACAAGAGGCATATATATACACAACAGATCTCTACAAATCGATTATACAACAGAGATTAGAACAGAGATTACAGCAGACAGAGATTGGTAACCTGGAACCAATTACATAATCGATTACAACAAATCGTTGAGAAGAAAGAAGAAAGAGGAAAGAAAGAAGTATGAAAAATTACAAAAACTGCCCTCCCACCAGAAAACACCCCGCCGCACTCCGCCGCACTGCCGCACCCGGTGCTACCCAGAGTGCCAGGAAGCAGGTGTCTGCTGATTTTTGTGAAAAGTTGGATGAGAGATATTTCAAGAAGATGTCAGCCAGGCTCGCCAAGATTGAAACTATAAAAAATTCACCCCAATATCGTGCCGAAATTGAAAAGTCAATGCGATTATTTGCTAGCTACAGTGCCAAGAGTCTTAATAATGTTGCTGCTGCTAGTTTTAAAATTACAAAAACAAAGAAAAGATCAGACTTATCTCGGAGATTTCCACCCAAGAAGGGGCTTTGCGAAGGATTGCCGACTTATTACCTCTTTGAATTTGCCTCAGGATATGCTCTGTTTTATGCTCATGGAGAGGAAAACCTTTGTAATTCCAACTTTAAATCAAATTTTAAGTACATTTCCAACTTTGAATCCCCTGAGAAGGACATCAACGACATCTTTACGCTCAAAGCTTTTCATCCCTTTTCATCAACCGCTGATGCCCTTGTTCAAATGAACACTATATCCAATTCGACGGTTACTCTACAATTGAAAGATTTTCTCGTGTATAACCTTCCAAAACGAGTTGGTGGCAAATCGAGTTGTTGTGTTGTAACTGACGACCCATTGCTGGGGGACAACATATTAACTACAACAGGAATGGCCGTCAAAGGTGGTATTTTTCATATTGATGTCATGCGATGTTTGCGGGCGAAAATTGACAAATTCTTCGACGGCTTGGAGCCTAAAGACTTAGGAAAGCAACAACTGAATCTCGCACGCCTTTATAGCAAACAAAGGTGTACTACAGCGGTCGTAAAAGGTTCCGAGGCGATTTCATCATCTTCCTTGCAACAACTTTACGTTGTGCCACATAGAGGCGGACAAAGGTCTACTGTAGACAGTTCCAAAGTGATTGCACCCTCTTCCATGAAAAAATTTGTGGTTGTGCCACATAGATTTGAAGGAGTTTTTATTGCCAGGGGCAAGGAGGATTTCATTTGTACTAAAAATTTAGTACCAGGTCAAGCTCTTTACGGTGAGGAATTAATATATATTCAGAATGAGGACGGCACTGAAGTGGAGTTCAGAGTATGGAATCCGCTTAGATCGAAGTTGGCTGCTGCAATCCTCTGCGGCGTTAAAAAATTATGTGTTAAACCCGGCTCTCGCGTTTTATACCTAGGAGATGCATGTGAAGTTACGGTTTCACATTTGTCCGATCTGGTTGGATCGGATGGTTTGGTCTATGTAGTTGGGTTGTCCGATGTTGTTGTAAACATGGTGGACAAGAGGCCAAATGTTATAACAATTTTTGAAGAGCCTGATCGTTGGAAGTACCGCATGGTTGTTAGTATGGTTGATGTGATCTTTGCTGATATTGTTTATCCTCAACAGGTAGATTGGATGGTTGGTAATGCTGCATTTTATCTTAGAGCTGGTGGGCATTACATGATCTCTACACGGGCAAACAACATTGATTTGACTGGCCAAGGTAAAGATTTATTTGCTAACTATCATGGATATGGATGGATGGTTGGTAATGCTGCATTTTATCTTAGAGCTGGTGGGCATTACATGATCTCTACACGGGCAAACAACATTGATTTGACTGGCCAAGGTAAAGATTTATTTGCTAACTATCATGGATATGGATGGATGGTTGGTAATGCTGCATTTTATCTTAGAGCTGGTGGGCATTACATGATCTCTACACGGGCAAACAACATTGATTTGACTGGCCAAGGTAAAGATTTATTTGCTAACTATCATGGATATGGATGGAGGAAGTTCAATCCAATTGAAGTAATATCCTGGTTTGATTGTTGTAGGATGAGTTGCAAAGGACAAATCTCGAAGTCGATTCGATAAAGGAAAAAATCAAGGAGAACCAGGAGAAGATTAAGCTTAATAAGCAGCTTCCCTACTTAGTCTGAAACATCGTTGAGGTTGTTATTTCTGTTATTACTTTACTGTTAGTTTTCGATTAGTGTATTGTGTTTGATTTGTTTTTGTTTTGTTTTAGGGTTTGTAATTTGTCGTTTTTAGTTACTTAATTGAGTTGTGTTATTGCGATAAATTTGGGCTTGTAGAAGTGTTATTTGGTTTGAGTAATTGATTCACAGCTGCGGTTACTTGTTGGTCTTTGTTTCTTAGATCTGATTGCTGTTGACTCTTTTGACTTTATTGTTAAATACTTTGTGTGTGAAATAATGTAAAGAGTGTTGTTGTGGCACCAGAGGTTAAATAAATGCTTTGTTATTTAAGATTTTGATTAGCGGAACTTAATGGAACTTTAGTACTAAAAGTGGCAATTGGTTTTCACTCTTCTTAGATTTGGCTATGCATCTAAAACACTCTTTGGGGCTAAATTTGATTTTTTGTAATTTGGGTTTAAGACTTTTAATGGTTGTAGCCCGTACAGAGAGGAGAGGAAATTATAACATAGATTAAGGAGTTTCTGTTGTACTTATTTGAGGCCAGGTGTGCTGGTATTATCTTGAATCAATTCTTTTAGACCCTTATTGGGTGTGGTCATATAAAGTACACGTTGAACGATAGATTTTACGTAGAGACTATGCTTGTACCAAAAGTGGAATGCAGTGTTCCCAATTCAGTTCTGGCTATTCTGCTTGGCACTCACTCTCTTGTATTTTTGCTTATAGATTTTGGAAATGAACCCTGAGGATGAGGCTGAGGAAGATGGTGCAAATATCGATCTTGACTCACAAAGGAAGGGTAAATGTGTTGTACTGAAAACATCTACTCGGCAGGTAACCATAATGCTCTCATGCGTTTATAGTTTTAGCTGCTTTCTTTCTTCTATCTTTGGCAATTGTTTTGTTTTAGTAACAGCATTAATTTTGCTACTAGTTAGTTAATAGTGCACGAGCCTCATGTATCAATTACTAATAGTAGCGGGCTAGTAGTCAAGCCTGTGGTGCATCTTAGCATAAGTTTTGTGTTTTCAGCCTAGATCAGATGTATATTTATAAATAGTAAACAATTGCTATTGCTAATTCTAATTCCTATTCCACCTCATGTAGCAATCAAGTAATCAACTATGTAACCTACTTTTAGGTCTCTTAAAGTGATGAAAATATTCTTGAAATGATTATCGATTGAAAGCAAAGATTTAACTTTGTCTCATTTTTTGAATCATATCATAGAGCCTCTCTGTGCAGCAGTCACTTAACTAAATTTCTTTTCCTAGTCCCTGTGGGAAACTACTTTTCTAACTTTTTAAACTTGTAACAGAGTATAAGTCAATATACTGTAGGCATTTGCTGTAAATTAATACTGCATTCCTCATCCGCCTATTAACAAATATAGTTTCTATTTCAATTTGAATGTAGACAATTTTCCTTCCCGTGGTTGGTCTTGTTGATCCTGATAAGCTGAAGCCTGGGGATTTGGTTGGGGTGAATAAGGATAGTTATTTGATCCTTGATACCCTGCCCTCAGAGTATGACTCTCGTGTTAAGGCAATGGAGGTTGATGAAAAACCAACCGAAGATTACAATGACATTGGAGGCCTAGAGAAACAGGCAAGTTTACAATGGTGTCTTTGTATTAGTTGATTGTTTCTCTTCTTCGTTATTTTTTAACTTGTTCTACTGGTAACAGATCCAAGAATTAGTCGAGGCTATTGTTTTGCCAATGACACACAAGGAGCGTTTTCAGAAACTAGGAGTTCGTCCACCCAAAGGTGTACTCTTATATGGTCCTCCTGGTACTGGAAAAACTTTGATGGCTCGTGCATGTGCAGCCCAAACAAATGCTACATTTCTAAAGCTAGCTGGCCCTCAACTTGTTCAGGTATGTATTCTTGGTCAGTTATGTTCTTGTTTGTCTATGTAAATTAAGTCTATTTTGGTGCACTTACAGACCATCTGTTGCATGAGATAATTTTTGTACGTTGTACAATATAACATGTAAAATCAGTGTCCATATACAGAAATGAGGATATCCAGCACTCCTTAGCCAAGCTTCGCTGCGATCACCTTAATAACTCCAATTTTGTTAAATTTGTAATCATCTAACCATAGTGGGATGTGAATTAATTTAAATTGTTATACTGATGTTCAACTTTAATGGTACAGTCAGTGGACTACAAATCATCAATTTTCTTGACTTTAATAATTAATACCCATAATTAAAATTCGAGGTGCACCTTGATTTAGTTATGTAAATTACATCTATACAGTTGGATGACCGTTTTGTATACCGAAGTAAAGTTATTAAAGTGATCTGTAACAAAGCTGCCGCATATCTTACTTTCTGAACAACTTGTGCTCTTGTTATATTATTTATTAGCCGGTGAATCATACCAAATTATTAAAGCTATCATTTTTATATGTGGATAGTCTTTTTAAACGAGTTTTTGTGTTTGTTTGTTTATATCATACTTCAGATATTGTTCAATAATGAGTAGGTTTGTAAAAGTATATTGCTGATTTCTTTTTCAAAAAAAGTAAATTAGAAAGCAATAAATAGGTGCCACAGTATTTGGGCTGGTGTATATAATATTTCTGCCTTGTTCAGGGTTTTGTAATATTTTCGTTGGTACCTCTACTTACTGACTGCTTGTTAAATGTTGACTTGCTTATTCAATTTCAACCTGGCTCATCTAGTCAAAGGTTCTTTCTCTCACCAAATTTAGAGTACATCAAAATTTGCTTCAAACAATAAGAGTTATCCCATTTAAGTAAATACAAATACTTTAGGAATCTATAATTCACACAACAGGTGTCTATAGCTTCAGATTTCAGTTTAGATAAATTGTTTATATTTAAACTTAGGTCTCATAAAGTTATCATTAGTATGCAACTATGCATGTCCTTCATAATTGACATGATCATTGCAGTGGCTAGTTTTTTTTATTGACTACGCTAATTTTTTATAGATGTTCATTGGAGATGGTGCAAAACTTGTTCGTGATGCATTTCAGCTTGCTAAAGAAAAATCCCCTTGCATCATATTCATAGATGAAATTGATGCTATTGGGACAAAACGGTTTGACAGGTATAGCATGTTTTTGTTTTGTAAAAAATGTCTACCAAATTCTAGGATGTAAGTCATTCTTTACTTACTGTCATTTACTGGGATGTGTTGATATATATAATTTTTGTCCTTAAATACAGTGAAGTTAGTGGGGATAGAGAGGTGCAGCGCACAATGCTTGAACTACTGAATCAGCTCGATGGTTTCAGCAGTGATGATAGGATAAAGGTATCTCCTCGTACTTTTCAGATTGATTGGTTATCTTCCTCCTCGAACACAATCATGATTGCTGCTACGTCATTCTTGGATCTTGTATTTTTTTTTTTTTAGCAAATGCTCTTTGTTTCTGTGTTCCTTGTACTTTACCTTAATGAGTTTTTATACTGTTTAAGATAAAATTAATCCAAAAATGTGAGCAATTACTAGATATGCGCAAATTAAGGTTTATCTAAAGATTAGACTATAATCTGTACAAGTTGAAAAACTGCATGGATTCTGATTTGTAAGTTTTAGTCGGATGTATGAGTTGATAGCAAGATGTAGTTGAATGTTTATCTTTTAGACATTTGCTGCATAGGAAAATCTCGGAGTAGGACCTCTTAATATTCAATTTATCTGCTTGCAGGTGATAGCAGCAACAAATCGTGCTGATATCTTGGATCCTGCTCTTATGCGTTCTGGGCGGTTGGATCGTAAAATTGAGTTTCCCCATCCAACTGAAGAAGCCAGAGCTCGTATCTTACAGGTATATTTTTAACAGCTGTTAATAAGTAAGAATTTGTTGTTTATTCTATTCACCTTGTTAAAAAATCTGCCTTTACATGGATTGGGGTTTTGTGTAGATCCATTCTCAAAAGATGAATGTCCACCCAGATGTCAATTTTGAGGAGCTCGCTCGGTCAACAGATGATTTCAATGGGGCACAACTGAAAGCTGTTTGTGTGGAGGCAGGCATGCTAGCTCTACGTCGTGATGCCACTGAGGTCTCTCGCTCTCCCCCACCTCCCCTCTCTTGCTCGTCCTCCTTCTCCCTTCTCTAATTTTCCTTGTGGCCGGACCTTTTGGTCGTGATGCCACTGAGGTCTCTCGCTCTCCCCACCTCCCCTCTCTTGCTCGTCCTCCTTCTCCCTTCTCTAATTTTCCTTGTGGCCGGACCTTTTGCATTGACCTGTAGTTGATGAGTTCTTTCTTTCAAAAACTAAACTGTAGAACACCCTTGGACTCAAAAAATCCTCGACAGTTTAACTCAAAACTATATTTTTCTATGTTCCCAGACCTTATGCATTTACTTGTAGTTGATGACTGTATTTTAATTATGTAGTGTGTTGAACATTTCTGATACAGTTTCAAAATTTGTTGTTTTGTCTAGGTGAACCATGAAGATTTCAATGAAGGTATCATCCAGGTTCAGGCAAAGAAGAAATCGAGCTTGAATTACTATGCATAGGTTGTCTTTGGAAGTTATTGTATTAGTTCAGGCAGAAGAAAGAATTGAGAATGTATGCCTTGCTTGCCACTTGCTCTCTTTTCATGTACAACGAAACAAGGGATTGGTCAAACATGAACGTGGATTTATTTCTACTTGGTACTCCCCAGATACTTTCAAATTGAAGTCAGAAATTGTATCCAGAGGGAAAGTAGAATGAAGTCTGTTTTAGAATATATTCCTTAAATTAAAATTCAAGCTGTTAACAAGTGGTTGCATGCTCAACTTGAGTCAAAAACTGGATATTTTCCTGAATTGTAAAAATTTATTTATGTTTTTTTGTTTCACATAGTTTCCATGGTTTGATAAAGTTACTCTGTTGGTGTGTGAAGTGAAATGTAGGGAGATGTTATTTTCCGAACTAATTTGTTTTTAGACCAGTTTTGAGACTTTGAGCTACGGTTGTCTCCCTTAGTGGACATGGAGCATATAATTCAAGTTCAAATTCCTTTGGAAACAAAAACAACTCTTGAAGTCCTGAAATGTTATAGTTTAATTGTTTTAATTAATAAAAAGTAGGTTTATTAAGTCGGTGATAGGCAAGGAGTTATGAACTTATACAAGTCCGGTTGGTAATTAAGAAATTGAAGGTCGGTTGTATATTGATTCTTAATTGGTATGAATAATAGGCAGATGGTTCCTAACTGGGTTCTTACGGTAAGCAATTTGAAGTTTGCTTGTTCATTACTTGAAATTGAAACCGATAACATTGTTTCATGGTAGTATACTTTGATATTTATTTTACATCAAATACATAAGGTTTTCTGTAATTGTAATGCGAAATAATGGTGACTGAATTTAGTAAATGTGGACACCGTAAATTTTTGTATGATGGTTTCCATTATTTCACAACAGACTCAAAAGGAAGTGGAAGCAAAATTGATGTCGTTTATTATAAGTTTTAACTAGACATCCCCTTTTAAATTTAAGCAGTATACTGGATACTGTTTATGGTAGTCTGTACTCTGTAGAAACTTGAATATGGTCTACATGATGGAGCAAGCATTAGGATTTTCATCACTGAAAAGTTGAGGGGCGTAAACAATGTGTGAGGGATAATTCGGGTAAATGGAAGACGAGTCCTTTTCCTTTCTCCCACCTTTGTGATACTCTCCTCCCTCCTTTGGATTCTTATTCCGATCATCCTTCTTTCCGCCACCACCACCACCTTTCTTCTCCTGTTTCACAATCACTGCCTGCTTTCCTTCCCTTTTCTTTACCAACTCCACTATCTTCTCTGCTTCCATGCTTCCCATCACCTTTACTATCGAGTCTTTCAAATATGTTTCTACTGTCAGCACTCCTGCACCAGGGGACATTTTTGTATGTACATACATACCACCATTTTGTCAGCACAAGTTTAGCATCATATGTAATTTAGCAAAAAAAATAAAACTTTAGCAACATACGTACGTGCCTATTTGTTTTATTTGGTAAGTTAAAAGTAAAGAAAACATAAGTTATAAGTAATGAAAACAGTGACATGCAACTTTTTTTAAGATAAGCCAAAAACTCTTACGAGGAGGGCACTAAATCACATTTTGTCATTAGTCCTTTTGTGGAAACTCTAGTTTTCCTTGATTATTATTGAAATAATCAAACAAAATGTCAAGTTGGACCCCTTGGTATTGCGATTGGATTTGCTAAAGTTCTGCAACTCTTTATTTTTTGATGAAGATGTGGACTGCATTATTTGTGCACCAAAAGTGGACATGAACATGAGAAGATGTCAACATCTGGTGTTGCTAATGAGGTCAGGATTCGTAAGCGGATACGCTGAAAAGGATGAGATGAGGCAAACTATTCTTGGATTTTGTGGAATCTGGGTTTGTTTCTTAGATTCTATCACTGTACGTTGGGAGTTTACCGTTCTGCTTCTTAGTCTGTTATGTTTGTGTTGTTGAAAACATGGACAAAGTTGTCTGTGCAGTATTTATCTGATGATTAATCTGGGTTTTTGTATCGTAGAGTTATGTATTGCCTAATTTATCCTTTCCTTTTCTTTCGCTTAGAAGTAATATAGTCAATTATGTATTGGCCATGGAGTTTGCATAATCTTCACATTCATGTGATTGGATCGTTAAAATCGATTTTTAAATATCAGTATAAGCCTAAGCCGCACTAATAGTGAACTTGTCTATTGTGACCTTTTAGATGCTCTTTGCCCTTATTTGTGTTTGTAATGTCTATATAAAAATGTTTAGATTATGTCAGTAAGATAAAAGAGTGAACCATGTTTAGATGTGTGTAAATGATTGTTTGGTGTACTTGGATCATGCTCAGTGTGCTCTTGTAAAATTCTATTATCTAAACTTGATAAGCCACATGTTCTTCCTTGTATGTACTAGCTAATTTTAATCCTTCAACTTAACCAATTTTCTGATTTTATCTGTTAAATGTCCAATAGTTGTACAACTGACATCTTTGCATTTAGCAAGCTTTTAAGTAGCTGCTTTCAGATTATAAGGACATTGTTACTTGACAAGAACGTGTTCTTCACAAGTTGAATGCAATGATCTAATTACTTATAGCCACGAGGGGAGGGGGGGGGGGAGCTTAATTGTCTTCTCTGTGGTTCTGATTAACAAATTTCATCATGCTGTGGTTCTGCTTAATAAGTTTCTCCACTGTAAGTTGTAATTTTGCCAATTATATGAATGTTGCAGTGGCAAAGAAAGATGAATGTGGACAGTTTCAGCTTGAAAATTCAATCTGTTCAGCACTTGGCAGAAGCAAACAATTTGACTTCATATGATCTTGAGACTCATAAACCATATGATTACATTAATTCGTGTGATCGTTTCTCCGAATTCCCATTACATGGAAGGATCTGAACTATCTTTTTCTCTATGTCCATCTGTGGAAACTGCTCTGGCTTCATAAACGGTTTGTGATGATTGAAAAAAAATGTTTTGCAATGGAGACTTGCTAGATTTCCTCAACTCTTCATTCTATGATCCAAATGTGGACGGTATTATTTGTGCATCAAAAGTGGACCTTGAAAAGGGGAAGGTGTCAAATCTGATTGCTAATGAGAGAGAAGGGATTGTTGGTGGATTCCTAATGCTGAAAAGGAGGAATTGAGGCATAAGGCTCTTAAATTTTGTGGATTCTGGTTTTGTTTATAACTTGTGAGTCTGCTTGATTTCGCTTTTATGATGTGTAATGTTATCTAGATTATCGTCGTTATTGACAATTATGATGTGTGTTATGTGACTATGTTTAGATATTCCTTGGTATTATTGACCTCCGATTTAGTTTGAATTCTTTTATCTTGGAAATTAGGCTGACTAATTTTAATTTTGGTTCATTCTTCTACTGATACGAAACCAAAATGATTAAAATCGAAGTTTGCAAATCCAACATCTGTTAGTTAGTAAACATGAATTTGTAAACTAAATACTTCATAATTTTTTATTTTCAATAAGTAGGCTTCCATGCCTTATAATTGAGTATATGTTCCCAAAATTTTTTGGGATAAACGAGAATCGAACCCAGAATCTGAGACTAGGATCGGAGCTTTGATCTGGTCCGATCCGATCCGAGGTCTTATATAAAATAAATCCGGTTTGATAAAAATTCAATCCGGCAAGAATTCGATTCATTTAATTCGGATATGGATTTTACATGATCGTGTCTATTAAGAACCCGATCCGAATAAATATAATTATATTATTATATATTAATATTAATATAATTATACAAATAATATATAATTTTCATACAGTATAAGATCCAAAATCCTTTCGTAGTATTTTATACTATAACTTGAAAAAAAAACCTTAAGTTTTTAATGAATATGTTATCATTGTATTGCATTTAAAGTTAGATTTATGTTACTTGTCAAAAAAAAAAGTTGGATTTATGTTTTAATATGAATTAATTTTATGCTCAAGAGTTCACATCTTGATCATTCTAATTTTGTTCAATACTAGATATTTATTATTGATTTTTCATGTTCTGCGCTTCTTATATTTGGATGTTAATTGTACTTCTACATCTTAAGTTTTATTATTTTAGATTTTAATATTATCATAAATTTTATTTTTAAAAAATATTAATTAGATTAGATATCCTATAATGGAACGAATATGGATTGGTCTTCAAAATATTCGATACATAATCCGATCCGATCCAATCACACATCATAATTGGACGACAAAACATAATTATCACTTACCTCTTACTCTCTTACCACTTGAGCTATTCCTACCACTTACTATTATCTTGGGATAAGTATTTGGAAACTAAATACTTCATAATTAGATTTAAGTAGTTTATAAATCAAAGATGTTTAAATATGGAAACAAAACCTTCAAACTTAAATAAATGAAATCCGATACTCGATTGGCCTAAATAATGCATAAAATTTGATTTGCAGAAACAAATTTAGATATCACACACACACACACAAAAATAAACACCAACACTTGTCAAACCTAATGTATATTGATATTGTACAAAATGTTTCATTGTACACTTTGGTATTCTTCCTGTAACATTGATGTACAGTATTAAGACAAGAGCCTAAACACAACAAAAAGATCTGCAATATGCAGACATGTATACACCTAAACTTCTTACCTCACAACAGACTACTCTAACATGTAACTTGCATTTCTCTAACCTAAGCTATCAATGACCAAAGAAGGATCTGCCGTTGAAAGTCTGTGCATGACACGGACGGGTTTGATCTGCTCATCAAGATCATCAAATTGTACATCTGATGCAGACATGGTTATTTGCTCCACTGAAGGGTCAACAGTCTCTCCAGCTTCCTTGTCACCAATATCTAAACTAATGTAATCAGTGAACTTCCCTTCTAGGTTAAAAATATCATCACTGTTCTTTAAATGAAGCTTCTCGGAGACTGCTGCTATAGACCCATTGGTATCAACAGATCTAGAACCGAAATACCTGCCATGGGCATTCTTCTGTCCCCTTGAAGATTTCCTTTTTATTCCCTTGCTTCGTTTTTTGGGGTGATGAAGCTTGCATTTTGAACCTCGGGGACAGATTCCTGTTTCTTCATATTTGGGGCAAACATAGCTGTGCTTCTTTCGACACTGCAAGTTTAGAAATATAATATGTTTCACCAGTTTCAGGTTAGTGAGTTGTTCCAAGGTGATTTGTACATAGACATATAGATAATAAACATCAATTACATATAGCTGATGAATTGAAGATAAAGCATGCAACTAAAGTTTAAACAGTCAACTCGTCCAGGCATAGGAACAAAAATCAATATCACATTAATTAAAGATGGACTGCATATTGCACAAGAAAACCTACAAAGGCACTACCAGAGGTATTTTAAAAGTTACTTCAAAAAAAGGGGGAGGGGGATATGCATACGAGTAATCTGTCAATGGGTAATGAAACAGACAGAACTTTAGCCATAATATGAATAGCTAATAACTTAAAGAAACATAAAACATGCAAGAAAACAGGTATATTAATTTTCAAACAGCTAGCCACTTGCAGCAATTAGAATTGATTTATACTTTAATAAAATCAAATAAGAACCTCAAAGGATTATCGGAGATGTGCTAGATATCTAGGAAACTTACGAGGCACTAGTAAAAGTATGACAAAAATAGTAAAACCAGAGGGGCATAAATATGCATATTAGTTGGGATTTGGGAATAACTTTTTTGGGGTGGGCAGTGGGAAGGGAATTTGCAAGCAAGTGGTCATGACAGCATATTGCAAATCCAACTTTTTAGTTAATAACTAGTGTTCTGTTTGCTACAAGGGAGAGATGCCAGTGACATGAAGCTTCCGAAAAAAGAGGTCCCTAACTCTAGGGAAATAAAGGGTAGAAGGGGGCCACCTGACATGAACAGCACATGAAAGATATAACCAGTCTAATCATTTTGTGAAATATATCCTATGGGAAGCCTAAACTCTTGTGTGGAAAGTTGGATCTAAATATCAATATTCAACAATATAAAAATGAGCACATGCATATCAAAGACTTTAATGTCAGGAGTAAAAAGTTATGTCAGCCAGGACACGGAGGGACCGGCTCCCCTTTAACTTCTTACCCTTCCCTTCTCCTGCTTATCAAATGCAGTGTAAACGAAGTTAGATAAAAGAGAACTTCCAAACCAGGTTCCACTAGTACCTCATTGCCATCATCACAATATCCCTTCAGAAAACCTTCACAAATAGAAGCATTTGCATTTACATTCACTTGTCTGTAAGGACAAGAATGGTTGGAACATGACCCTGAAAAGAGAAAACATGGGTCTGAAATCTTTGTTTACTAGATCAAATGCAAAAAAGTTTAAACCACAAACCCACCCTGCTGATAATAAGAACAATCCTGCATCCTTTCAGGTATAACCTGCATGAGAAACACAATCAAGTTATAATGTAAAAGATCAAGCAAAAAATACACTGGCAGCATTACATAATGGGAGACAAAGCATTGATTAAAAAGCCATTACACCTTATGGGTCAATTTGCAGTTCACACTGGTGCATGATCCACTTAAATATTTTGTGCAGACAGCAATTTTGGAATGGTCGTGGATATACGGACATTTCCCATCATCCTTGTTACATTTCCCAAACCTAGTAAAAAATTGACAATACTTGCTCTTTCTTGCCAGTCTCAATCTGGCAGTATGCAAACTCCAACGAACTTTCTCACTTGCCAAGGCCCGAGTTCGTTTCTTTGGATCCCTTATCAGTTGGTTACCATTTCCGATCCGCACATATCTGTAAGTTGATAAATACATATTAAAACCTTTAATGCCAAATAACGGTCTGTTAGCAACGCTTGTTCTTTTACATATCTCTTTTTCAAACTTGTAGATGGTACCTGATTTTAAATTTTGTTTAAAAAACAGAAAAGAAATACAAGGTTCCAATAATACTTACTCATCATTGCCAATTACTAATCTTCGTGGGATATATGACTTCTTAACAATATTTTCAGACTTAGAAGTGGGTGAGCATGATGGTTCGACGTCTGCAAATTACAAAGAAGAAAGTAACGGCCCAATTGCAAATTAAGAAAAAAAACACATTAAGCCAATGTGATTTACATCATATAAGCTATATGTCGTGTATTTGAGTGTATTTACCATTTACATAGGAATACATATAACAAACATACTCATTATGCCAATGAATTTTGTGCAGTAGTCAAGAAACGTAAAAAAATTACAAACAGAACTTCTCAAAGAGTATGTTTCAAAGAAATCATATCTGTTCATTGTAATATTTTGAAATACTGAGCAGTCACATACAGAAGCTATATTATTACATAAAAATTCAAACAAAAATAATATATATACATACTAAATACACATACTAGTATATATAGAGAAATTGACAAACATACTGCTGTTTTGGAAACTTATTTGCAACTCTACTACTCCCCTAATAATTTTGCAAACATACGGACTGCAATCGAATGCAAAATCAACCCTTTTTACATTTTTCTAAAAGGAGTTGCAACTGCATTTGGTTGATTCTGACTGCAAAATTTTTATGTTTTAGATGCATTGGGTTGCAAACTCATATTTTCAAAATAACTTATCAAAACTTTTTATATTTAAAATTTAAATTTGACAACAAATACGTGTTTTTTCAAATATCTTGTTGTGTCTTTCCAAAAAAGTTCTATAAGTTGTGTATTAACTAATTTAACAGTGTATAATATATATGCCTAAAGAAAAATTACACTGAAAAACAGTGAATGAAGTCTTATGAAAGTAATAGTGAAAGTGTGCAGAAGCTACTAGTATGTTTCAAAATTGCAAACTAATGAAATTCCAAAAAATTATAGCTGTTCTCTCCAATGCTACTACTTTAGGAATACGTATATACATATATATGAGGAGTAAGCCACCTGAAATCCTTTGAAGAGTTCTTCTCGTAGGGTCCATTTTATAACGAAGAGAGCCAATCCTGAATATTCTTTCTCCTGCAAAATTAGAAGGTTGACATTATCACGACTATTCATAACAAGATCTTTAAATACAACAAGATGTGTATTAAAATAATTTGTAACTTTCAATTTTGGGGACAGAAACTTTTTGGCTGCCACGCCAGGATTCTCCATTAACCTACCTAGGTGCAGCTTCATACTATAAACTAACTTACTAGAAAAATTATTCCTGCTCTTTGTCCCTGGAACAACACAAGGAGCGTTCTCCTGATCTCTTTTCTTCTCCTGCACTGCTGCAACTGCCAGTGTAGCTTCCTGCAAAAGCATCGCCATGTTAATTGACAATAAAGCTAAATTCTTCCGGCTTGCAGTTAACCATCAGAAACCAAACACCAAGAAATAAACATGTCAGTATATCTGCTCCCAAACCTCGTTAGCTCTTTTTGAGTTTTTTTCAATTGACTTTGACCACTTCAGGCTGGACCCACCAACACTCAATAACTTCGATATCCGAAGCGAAAACCCACGTCTTGACCTAGTATATACAGTGTCTCTCTTTCTTGAGAACAGAAGTTTTCGACTGGAAAAAGGAATAAAAGCAAGCTTACCCTCCATTATTTTGTGGAGCGAACAGATATACTATCATTATCCATTAGCTGTGCACAAACTTTTTAAAAAAAACAAAATATCAAAGAGACATACCTGATGGAAGATAGAGAATTTAAATACAAATCCAAATCCAAATCAAAATTCAAAAATTTGGGTTCTGTCAATCCAAAATCGGATCGGTTAATTTGACATCCCAAATACAAGAGGCATATATATACACAACAGATCTCTACAAATCGATTATACAACAGAGATTAAACAGAGATTACAGCAGACAGAGATTAGTAACCTGGAACCAATTACATAATCGATTACAACAAATCGTTGAGAAGAAAGAAGAAAGAGGAAAGAAAGAAGTATGAAAAATTACAAAAACTGCCCTCCCACCAGAAAACACCCCGCCGCACTCCGCCGCACTGCCGCACCCGGTGCTACCCAGAGTGCCAGGAAGCAGGTGTCTGCTGATTTTTGTGAAAAGTTGGATGAGAGATATTTCAAGAAGATGTCAGCCAGGCTCGCCAAGATTGAAACTATAAAAAATTCACCCCAATATCGTGCCGAAATTGAAAAGTCAATGCGATTATTTGCTAGCTACAGTGCCAAGAGTCTTAATAATGTTGCTGATGCTAGTTTTAAAATTACAAAAACAAAGAAAAGATCAGACTTATCTCGGAGATTTCCACCCAAGAAGGGGCTTTGCGAAGGATTGCCGACTTATTACCTCTTTGAATTTGCCTCAGGATATGCTCTGTTTTATGCTCATGGAGAGGAAAACCTTTGTATTTCCAACTTTAAATCACATTTTAAGTACATTTCCAACTTTGAATCCCCTGAGAAGGACATCAACGACATCTTTACGCTCAAAGCTTTTCATCCCTTTTCATCAACCGCTGATGCCCTTGTTCAAATGAACGCTATATCCAATTCGACGGTTACTCCACAATTGAAAGATTTTCTCGTGTATAACCTTCCAAAACGAGTTGGTGGCAAATCGAGTTGTTGTGTTGTAACTGACGACCCATTGTTGGGGGACAACATATTAACTACAACAGGAATGGCCGTCAAAGGTGGTATTTTTCATATTGATGTCATGCGATGTTTGCGGGCGAAAATTGACAAATTCTTCGACGGCTTGGAGCCTAAAGACTTAGGAAAGCAACAACTGAATCTCGCACGCCTTTATAGCAAACAAAGGTGTACTACAGCGGTCGTAAAAGGTTCCGAGGCGATTTCATCATCTTCCTTGCAACAACTTTACGTTGTGCCACATAGAGGCGGACAAAGGTCTACTGTAGACAGTTCCATAGTGATTGCACCCTCTTCCATGAAAAAATTTGTGGTTGTGCCACATAGATTTGAAGGAGTTTTTATTGCCAAGGGCAAGGAGGATTTCATTTGTACTAAAAATTTAGTACCAGGTCAAGCTCTTTACGGCGAGGAATTAATATATACTCAGAATGAGGACGGCACTGAAGTGGAGTTCAGAGTATGGAATCCGCTTAGATCGAAGTTGGCTGCTGCAATCCTCTGCGGCGTTAAAAAATTATGTGTTAAACCCGGCTCTCGCGTTTTATACCTAGGAGATGCATGTGAAGTTACGGTTTCACATTTGTCTGATCTGGTTGGATCGGATGGTTTGGTCTATGTAGTTGGGTTGTCCGATGTTGTTGTAAACATGGTGGACAAGAGGCCAAATGTTATAACAATTTTTGAAGAGCCTGATCGTTGGAAGTACCGCATGGTTGTTAGTATGGTTGATGTGATCTTTGCTGATATTGTTTATCCTCAACAGGTAGATAAGATGGTTGGTAATGCTGCATTTTATCTTAGAGCTGGTGGGCATTACATGATCTCTACACGGGCAAACAACATTGATTTGACTGGCCAAGGTAAAGATTTATTTGCTAACTATCATGGATATGGATGGAGGGAGTTCAATCCAATTGAAGTTGTAATGTTGGAACCTATAATGCGAGAATATGTCATGGCTGTTGGTGGTATCCGTGTGCCAGAGGAATAGAGGAATGAATATTCACAATTTTTCAAAATGTTGTTTTCCAAAACTTGCAGTAGTGTTTTTGAAGCCCTTGATACTTATTTTTTTTATCTCTTGCACTCACTTTGAAAAGAATAAATTTTATTATAATTTGCACTCTTTGAACAAAGTTCTTTTTTCCTTTTCCAGTTTTGATGGTTATTCACTCGTTTTCGTAGTTTCCTGTTGTTCTTATTTGCTAACAATGCAAGTATTAGTATCCATTTGCCAAGCTAAAGATCTATTTACTAACAACTAGAAACTCATTTAACTCATGATGTAAAATATACAAATTTTAAAATATACTTCATCAACTCGTACTAAGGTTTAATCTATATCTGGCAAACCCTCTGGCTTGGCTAAGGTTTAATCTATATCTGGCAAACCCTCTGGCTTGGCTGCAAGGTGCTTCTTTCTGTTGTAATATTAGAGCAAACTCACTAAGGTATATATAGCTTTCTGTTGCTTGGAATCCCCATCGGAGAAGCACTCTTTGCTGAATGGTTTATGGTTTGTTATGTATGTATGTGCTATAGATTTATGCCCTATTTTTATTTTGAGCTTTATTTTATTTCTTTCAGAGATTACCATTTTTTCTAAACTTTCAAAATAATGGTGTCAGGGTCATGTTATCTGAGCTGCAAAGTATCTTTTTTTCGCATTAGTTCTTAAGTCGCATCCATTTACGTGGTTGCTTGAGATCAGCCTTTAAATAATAGCTTGAGTTACCATATTTATTTTTTGCATTTTATTCGTCTGGATGCTTATGCTCACTTTTGGTTTGAGTATAAGAAACACAAACTTGAAAAGATAGCTGCCAATTGCAAATAAAATGACCATAATAACCAGCTTGCCCCCTTATGTGTCCTGCTATGCAGTTAGTTCATGCAACTGTTCTCCTTCCCTTCTTTGTCTCTACTATTTCTGTAAATTACGCATCCGTAGTATTTCTGTGTTGTATATGGTATTCCCATATATATGTGTAGGTCTATCTTAGCTCTTCATGCACTCACAGACCAGGTGCAAGTGGCAATGATCATTTTTAATCTCTTCAAGTAGTATTCTCATCCTTGCTACTAATTAAAAATATATAAGAGCAACTGTTTATTTTTTGTTATTTTGTTTGCTCGGGTTATTTTTTTTATTAAAGGGTTATTTTTTTGATTAAATTAGTACGTTTGGGCACACACAAATTGCAGAGGTAGAAAAGGATTGGTGTCACTGTGTTTTCAACAGAGGCATAATCTCATGATTAGGATTTGATTATCTGGTAAGGCTTGTGATGTTTATAACATTATCATATAGTAATGCAGTAGTTCTATTATCTGGAGCTTTAAGCATTGGCTAATATGCAATATGGTAGTTTGTAGAATATATCATTGTTAACATGTTGAACTTTTGTTAGGACTAGAAATCTTAATAAGAGAGAAATCACATGATACAGAAAAACATAAACATATTCTAAAATGGTAGTTTGTAGTAGCTAATGTTTCTGTGAGAATAACTTCTATCCTAAAATGACTGATAGGTATACTTAATACATATATGACAGATCATATGCATATTGTGGACCAACTGATAACCATGTTCCCACGCTTCTTCTTACTGCTACATACAACCTATCTCCTGCTCATGGTAATTACTTTGGTAACTACATCTGGTCCTTTTAAAGCTTGGAAATACTCCATACATTCACCATTGGGAGAAACGAGTTGTTCTTTTACTTCTCTTACAAAAGTCTCCTTTTTATCTGTATCAAGGTCACTTTTACTTTTACCTTCCTGCCCAACTGCTTCGGTTACAGCCCTGCAGAGGGCACACTTAGTTTAATCAAATTAGATGGTTTTTTCAGCCAATTAATAAGATATTGAAAAACATCAAAGGCATCAATGACCAAAATCCAAAGTAGTAATTCCAATTCAAAGGTAGCAAAATATCCAGATGGAACCATGATTCTTTAATATTCTTTTACTTCCCCAACTCCTTTTTCTCGTGGCCTGTTTGTAGACCAGAATTTTTTTCACGTGATGGATTGGTTCCAATAAAATGTTTGGATATTCAAAATAATTAGAACTTGGGTTCAGTACTAACATCACAATTAAATATAAACTTGGTTACGGAACTTGGCAAGTCAGACCCAGAAACTGGTTGATCTCCTACATGATTGCGCAAAAAATAGGTCCCTCAGAGATTCAGAAGCAGTTCATGGTTACATTTTAAAATGTAACCTCTCGGACGAGGACCTGTTAGTGTTACTGAATCATGTAGCCTATTCTTATTCAAAATGCTCAGATTATAGTGCAGCCAAGTTGGTGTTTGATAATTTGCAATCATCCAGTTATGCATTGGTATAGAATGTGTTGATTCTGCAATCTTTGTTTTTTGGAATATGGTCGACAAGTACATGATCTTCTGCACAAGGCTGGCTTGGTTACAGACAGCTATGTAGAAAGTGCTCTGATTGGTATGTATTGTAAGTGTGGAAGTATTAATGAAGCAGGGTAAATTTTTTCGAGGGCATTTCTAATCCTGATGTGGTTTCAAGGACTGCTATGATTTGGGATCATGCACAGCATGGTTCTTGTGCTTATGCTGTTCAACTCTTTAGGAAGATGGAACAAATGGATATTGAAGCCAATGCAGTAACCTTATTGTACGTTCTTTTTTCTTGTAGTCACGGTGGTCTGGTAGAGGAAGGGCTTCATTTTTTCGAGTCAATGGAGGGAACTTATGGTATAATGCCAGAAATGGAACATTATGCCATGTTGGACGACTTGACGTTGCATTAAAGTTCATAAGGGAATGCCTATTAAACCAAATGAGATGGTCTGGTAGAGCCTCCTAGGAGCATGCAGAATCTATGGCGATATTGAGTTGGGGAATGTGGCTGCAGAGAATATACTTTCCATTCTGCCAGATTGTTCATCTACTTGTGTTCTTTTATCTAATATATACATGGAGGCAGGAAGCCCAAAGGGTGGGATTAGTTTGAGAAATATGATGAAGGAATGTTACAATTCTCATATTTAGAAATCACACTATAGATGATGTAGTAGAGACTATCTGCTAGTGTATATTAATGACCATCTCTTGTACTTAAATAATGTTGTCATTTGTGGATTTTGTGCTCTTTATATACGCTAATGTGGAGTATTTCTTTTTTGATTCAATACAGCACCAAAAAATTACAAATTGAGCTGAAAAATGGGTTTTAGCATTTTCTTTGTCAAATGTAGCTAAATGGGGCCAAACAAAGACCCGGTAGACAACAAAATCACTTACGCTCTGAAATTATGATAGAAGAAGAGGGAGGGAAGGGGTTTAAGTTGCTTAAATTTATACCTAGGTCAATCAAACAACCATTTCAACTGCTGTGTGATTTTAACATCATCTCTTCAAATTTACTTCTTGCGCTTCTTAGGTGAGTGCCCAGTTTTTCGCTTGTGATGATTAAAATCTTACACAGACCTGAATGCATGTCCAAGTCCATCCACATTGCATATTATGGGGATATATGCATTCTGATGAGTTCCGTCTATTCCCAAGCCCATTTAAATGTCACACCACAACCTGTTTAAGCGTAGATTAGAGGGCGGTCTTCTTTCTGGACAAACCTATGTTGCAACATTTAGTTGTGCGATAAGAACTTCTTTCAATTTTTTTCTGTTAGACAGATGTTTATAAGTTCATGCTGCATTAGTTCTTGCCTGGAGGTAAAACCAATTGTGCAACCTCTATGTCACATGCATACTCTGCTTCCTCATAGCCTGCATTCTTATTTCTTTTGCAAGATGAAGCTTTCAAATTTGGAGCTTCCTTTGCTTTTTTAACGCTTTCTTGGTTTTTTGAAACATATTTATTTTTATCAATTGAATCACGGTTACATTGCTTCTCAAGCTTTTTAAGTTTTTTCTTTCATGCTTCCTTTTATTTCCCACCCTTTTCTCATCCATCTCTTCTTTGTGTTTTTTTTTTCTTGAAAGAGGGTGTCATTTTCTCATCCATCTCTTCTCTGTGTTTTTTTTTTCTTGAAAGAGGGTGTCTTGTCATTCATATTAACGTTCAACGATCCTCATTCTTCTAAAATTTTAGGTGTTCTGGACAAATCAAAACCTTGGACTGGAGTGCCTAATTAAGCATGGTCTTCTCCTAACACTTCCGATGTAGATCCTTTTTTAATAAGTTTTATAAGTTGATGCTTATTAATTCGATTGCCTTGAGGTTGAGAAGAACGTGTAGGACTGCTCATATCCAAGCACCACGCCTCCCTCATAGCCTGCTCTTAATCTTCCTTAATCCTTTGGATTTTCTTGTTTGCAACCTCCATAATTAAGGTCTCAGATTGTATCTCTTGCATACCACTGCAGTGTAGATCTTTCTCTTTCAGTCATCTTTCAACGGGTACCTCGAGGGTGTGACCCAAGTAGTTCTCTCGATGTTTATCAGCCTTAACATCATCCTAGCTGAATAGATCATAAACATATGATGGCATTTGTTCAAGAGATCTTTTTTACGATCAAGGCCTCAAAAGTAGTCACTCATCAGTTGGCAGTGAGAGATCAGGGCTCTTCTGATAGTAGAAGTGCTGTTGTTGTATGCAGCAACTTGATCTGATCACTACAAAAATTGTTGACTCCTTTAATGCTACTGGAGCTATAGCTAGCTCTTTAGAGCTACTGGCGCTACCCTTTCATACCATTAAGGGCCATTAATTACTCTTTAATGGTTGGAACAAAACTCAAATACAAATTTAAAATCAAATCAAAATTTAAAATTTAAAATTTAAATACAAATCCAAATCAAAATTCAAAAATTTGGGTTCTGTCAATCCAAAATCGGATCGGTTAATTTGACATCCCAAATACAAGAGGCATATATATACACAACAGATCTCTACAAATCGATTATACAACAGAGATTAGAACAGAGATTACAGCAGACAGAGATTGGTAACCTGGAACCAATTACATAATCGATTACAACAAATCGTTGAGAAGAAAGAAGAAAGAGGAAAGAAAGAAGTATGAAAAATTACAAAAACTGCCCTCCCACCAGAAAACACCCCGCCGCACTCCGCCGCACTGCCGCACCCGGTGCTACCCAGAGTGCCAGGAAGCAGGTGTCTGCTGATTTTTGTGAAAAGTTGGATGAGAGATATTTCAAGAAGATGTCAGCCAGGCTCGCCAAGATTGAAACTATAAAAAATTCACCCCAATATCGTGCCGAAATTGAAAAGTCAATGCGATTATTTGCTAGCTACAGTGCCAAGAGTCTTAATAATGTTGCTGCTGCTAGTTTTAAAATTACAAAAACAAAGAAAAGATCAGACTTATCTCGGAGATTTCCACCCAAGAAGGGGCTTTGCGAAGGATTGCCGACTTATTACCTCTTTGAATTTGCCTCAGGATATGCTCTGTTTTATGCTCATGGAGAGGAAAACCTTTGTATTTCCAACTTTAAATCAAATTTTAAGTACATTTCCAACTTTGAATCCCCTGAGAAGGACATCAACGACATCTTTACGCTCAAAGCTTTTCATCCCTTTTCATCAACCGCTGATGCCCTTGTTCAAATGAACACTATATCCAATTCGACGGTTACTCTACAATTGAAAGATTTTCTCGTGTATAACCTTCCAAAACGAGTTGGTGGCAAATCGAGTTGTTGTGTTGTAACTGACGACCCATTGTTGGGGGACAACATATTAACTACAACAGGAATGGCCGTCAAAGGTGGTATTTTTCATATTGATGTCATGCGATGTTTGCGGGCGAAAATTGACAAATTCTTCGACGGCTTGGAGCCTAAAGACTTAGGAAAGCAACAACTGAATCTCGCACGCCTTTATAGCAAACAAAGGTGTACTACAGCGGTCGTAAAAGGTTCCGAGGCGATTTCATCATCTTCCTTGCAACAACTTTACGTTGTGCCACATAGAGGCGGACAAAGGTCTACTGTAGACAGTTCCAAAGTGATTGCACCCTCTTCCATGAAAAAATTTGTGGTTGTGCCACATAGATTTGAAGGAGTTTTTATTGCCAAGGGCAAGGAGGATTTCATTTGTACTAAAAATTTAGTACCAGGTCAAGCTCTTTACGGCGAGGAATTAACATATATTCAGAATGAGGACGGCACTGAAGTGGAGTTCAGAGTATGGAATCCGCTTAGATCGAAGTTGGCTGCTGCAATCCTCTGCGGCGTTAAAAAATTATGTGTTAAACCCGGCTCTCGCGTTTTATACCTAGGAGATGCATGTGAAGTTACGGTTTCACATTTGTCTGATCTGGTTGGATCGGATGGTTTGGTCTATGTAGTTGGGTTGTCCGATGTTGTTGTAAACATGGTGGACAAGAGGCCAAATGTTATAACAATTTTTGAAGAGCCTGATCGTTGGAAGTACCGCATGGTTGTTAGTATGGTTGATGTGATCTTTGCTGATATTGTTTATCCTCAACAGGTAGATAAGATGGTTGGTAATGCTGCATTTTATCTTAGAGCTGGTGGGCATTACATGATCTCTACACGGGCAAACAACATTGATTTGACTGGCCAAGGTAAAGATTTATTTGCTAACTATCATGGATATGGATGGAGGGAGTTCAATCCAATTGAAGTTGTAATGTTGGAACCTATAATGCGAGAATATGTCATGGCTGTTGGTGGTATCCGTGTGCCAGAGGAATAGAGGAATGAATATTCACAATTTTTCAAAATGTTGTTTTCCAAAACTTGCAGTAGTGTTTTTGAAGCCCTTGATACTTATTTTTTTTTATCTCTTGCACTCACTTTGAAAAGAATAAATTTTATTATAATTTGCACTCTTTGAACAAAGTTCTTTTTTCCTTTTCCAGTTTTGATGGTTATTCACTCGTTTTCGTAGTTTCCTGTTGTTGTTATTTGCTAACAATGCAAGTATTAGTATCCATTTGCCAAGCTAAAGATTTATTTACTAACAACTAGAAACTCATTTAACTCATGATGTAAAATATACAAATTTTAAAATATACTTCATCAACTCGTACTAAGGTTTAATCTATATCTGGCAAACCCTCTGGCTTGGCTAAAGTTTAATCTATATCTGGCAAACCCTCTGGCTTGGCTGCAAGGTGCTTCTTTCTGTTGTAATATTAGAGCAAACTCACTAAGGTATATATAGCTTTCTGTTGCTTGGAATCCCCATCGGAGAAGCACTCTTTGCTGAATGGTTTATGGTTTGTTATGTATGTATATGCTATAGATTTCTACCCTATTTTTATTTTGAGCTTTATTTTATTTCTTTCAGAGATTACCATTTTTTCTAAACTTTCAAAATAATGGTGTCAGGGTCATGTTATCTGAGCTGCAAAGTCTCTTTTTTTCGCATTAGTTCTTAAGTGGCATCCATTTATGTGGTTGCTTGAGATCAGCCTTTAAATAATAGCTTGAGTTACCATATTTATTTTTTGCATTTTATTCGTCTGGATGCTTATGCTCACTTTTGGTTTGAGTATAAGAAACACAAACTTCAAAAGATAGCTGCCAATTGCAAATAAAATGACCATAATAACCAGCTTGCCCCCTTATGTGTCCTGCTATGCAGTTAGTTCATGCAACTGTTCTCCTTCCCTTCTTTGTCTCTACTATTTCTGTAAATTACGCATCCGTAGTATTTCTGTGTTGTATATGGTATTCCCATATATATATGTGTAGGTCTATCTTAGCTCTTCATGCACTCACAGACCAGGTGCAAGTGGCAATGATCATTTTTAATCTCTTCAAGTAGTATTCTCATCCTTGCTACTAATTAAAAATATATAAGAGCAACTGTTTATTTTTTGTTATTTTGTTTGCTCGGGTTATTTTTTTTATTAAAGGGTTATTTTTTTGATTAAATTAGTACGTTTGGGCACACACAAATTGCAGAGGTAGAAAAGGATTGGTGTCACTGTGTTTTCAACAGAGGCATAATCTCATGATTAGGATTTGATTATCTGGTAAGGCTTGTGATGTTTATAACATTATCATTCTTATAGTAATGCAGTAGTTCTATTATCTGGAGCTTTAAGCATTGGCTAATATGCAATATGGTAGTTTGTAGAATATATCGTTGTTAACATGTTGAACTTTTGTTAGGACTAGAAATCTTAATAAGAGAGAAATCACATGATACAGAAAAACATAAACATATTCTAAAATGGTAGTTTGTAGTAGCTAATGTTTCTGCGAGAATAACTTCTATCCTAAAATGACTGATAGGTATACTTAATACATATATGACAGATCATATGCATATTGTGGACCAACTGATAACCATGTTCCCACGCTTCTTCTTACTGCTACATACAACCTATCTCCTGCTCATGGTAATTACTTTGGTAACTACATCTGGTCCTTTTAAAGCTTGGAAATACTCCATACATTCACCATTGGGAGAAACGAGTTGTTCTTTTATTTCTCTTACAAAAGTCTCCTTTTTATCTGTATCAAGGTCACTTTTACTTTTACCTTCCTGCCCAACTGCTTCGGTTACAGCCCTGCAGAGGGCACACTTAGTTTAATCAAATTAGATGGTTTTTTCAGCCAATTAATAAGATATTGAAAAACATCAAAGGCATCAATGACCAAAATCCAAAGTAGTAATTCCAATTCAAAGGTAGCAAAATATCCAAATGGAACCATGATTCTTTAATATTCTTTTACTTCCCCAACTCCTTTTTCTCGTGGCCTGTTTGTAGACCAGAATTTTTTTCACGTGATGGATTGGTTCCAATAAAATGTTTGGATATTCAAAATAATTAGAACTTGGGTTCAGTACTAACATCACAATTAAATATAAACTTGGTTACGGAACTTGGCAAGTCAGACCCAGGAACTGGTTGATCTCCTACATGATTGCGCAAAAAATAGGTCCCTCAGAGATTCAGAAGCAGTACATGGTTACATTTTAAAATGTAACCTCTCGGACGAGGACCTGTTAGTGTTACTGAATCATGTAGCCTATTCTTATTCAAAATGCTCAGATTATAGTGCAGCCAAGTTGGTGTTTGATAATTTGCAATCATCCAGTTATGCATTGGTATAGAATGTGTTGATTCTGCAATCTTTGTTTTTTGGAATATGGTCGACAAGTACATGATCTTCTGCACAAGGCTGGCTTGGTTACAGACAGCTATGTAGAAAGTGCTCTGATTGGTATGTATTGTAAGTGTGGAAGTATTAATGAAGCAGGGTAAATTTTTTCGAGGGCATTTCTAATCCTGATGTGGTTTCAAGGACTGCTATGATCTGGGATCATGTACAGCATGGTTCTTGTGCTTATGATGTTCAACTCTTTAGGAAGATGGAACAAATGGATATTGAAGCCAATGCAGTAACCTTATTGTACGTTCTTTTTGCTTGTAGTCACGGTGGTCTGGTAGAGGAAGGGCTTCATTTTTTCGAGTCAATGGAGGGAACTTATGGTATAATGCCAGAAATGGAACATTATGCCATGTTGGACGACTTGACGTTGCATAAAAGTTCATAAGGGAATGCCTATTAAACCAAATGAGATGGTCTGGTAGAGCCTCCTAGGAGCATGCAGAATCTATGGCGATATTGAGTTAGGGAATGTGGCTGCAGAGAATATATTTTCCATTCTGCCAGATTGTTCATCTACTTGTGTTCTTTTATCTAATATATACATGGAGGCAGGAAGCCCAAAGGGTGGGATTAGTTTGAGAAATATGATGAAGGAATGTTACAATTCTCATATTTAGAAATCACACTATAGATGATGTAGTAGAGACTATCTGCTAGTGTATATTAATGACCATCTCTTGTACTTAAATAATGTTGTCATTTGTGGATTTTGTGCTCTTTATATACGCTAATGTGGAGTATTTCTTTTTTGATTCAATACAGCACCAAAAAATTACAAATTGAGCTGAAAAATGGGTTTTAGCATTTTCTTTGTCAAATGTAGCTAAATGGGGCCAAACAAAGACCCGGTAGACAACAAAATCACTTACGCTCTGAAATTATGATAGAAGAAGAGGGAGGGAAGGGGTTTAAGTTGCTTAAATTTATACCTAGGTCAATCAAACAACCATTTCAACTGCTGTGTGAATTTAACATCATCTCTTCAAATTTACTTCTTGCGCTTCTTAGGTGAGTGCCCAGTTTTTCGCTTGTGATGATTAAAATCTTACACAGACCTGAATGCATGTCCAAGTCCATCCACATTGCATATTATGGGGATATATGCATTCTGATGAGTTCCGTCTATGCCCAAGCCCATTTAAATGTCACACCGCAACCTGTTTAAGCGTAGATTAGAGGGCGGTCTTCTTTCTGGACAAACCTATGTTGCAACATTTAGTTGTGCGATAAGAACTTCTTTCAATTTTTTTCTGTTAGACAGATGTTTATAAGTTCATGCTGCATTAGTTCTTGCCTGGAGGTAAAACCAATTGTGCAACCTCTATGTCACATGCATACTCTGCTTCCTCATAGCCTGCATTCTTATTTGTTTTGCAAGATGAAGCTTTCAAATTTGGAGCTTCCTTTGCTTTTTTAACACTTGCTTGGTTTTTTGAAACATATTTATTTTTATCAATTGAATCACGGTTACATTGCTTCTCAAGCTTTTTATGTTTTTTCTTTCATGCTTCCTTTTATTTCCCACCCTTTCCTCATCCATCTCTTCTTTGTGTTTTTTTTTTCTTGAAAGAGGGTGTCATTTTCTCATCCATCTCTTCTCTGTGTTTTTTTTTCTTGAAAGAGGGTGTCTTGTCATTCATATTAACGTTCAACGATCCTCATTCTTCTAAAATTTTAGGTGTTCTGGACAAATTAAAACCTTGGACTGGAGTGCCTAATTAAGCATGGTCTTCTCCTAACACTTCCGATGTAGATCCTTTTTTAATAAGTTTTATAAGTTGATGCTTATTAATTCGATTGCCTTGAGGTTGAGAAGAACGTGTAGGACTGCTCATATCCAAGCACCACGCCTCCCTCATAGCCTGCTCTTAATCTTCCTTAATCCTTTGGATTTTCTTGTTTGAAACCTCCATAATTAAGGTCTCAGATTGTATCTCTTGCATACCACTGCAGTGTAGATCTTTCTCTTTCAGTCATCTTTCAACGGGTACCTCGAGGGTGTGACCCAAGTAGTTCTCTCGATGTTTATCAGCCTTAACATCATCCTAGCTGAATAGATCATAAACATATGATGGCATTTGTTCAAGAGATCTTTTTTACGATCAAGGCCTCAAAAGTAGTCACTCATCAGTTGGCAGTGAGAGATCAGGGCTCTTCTGATAGTAGAAGTGCTGTTGTTGTATGCAGCAACTTGATCTGATCACTACAAAAATTGTTGACTCCTTTAATGCTACTGGAGCTATAGCTAGCTCTTTAGAGCTACTGGCGCTACCCATTCATACCATTAAGGGCCATTAATTACTCTTTAATGGTTGGAACAAAACTCAAATACAAATTTAAAATCAAATCAAAATTTAAAATTTAAAATTTAAATACAAATCCAAATCCAAATCAAAATTCAAAAATTTGGGTTCTGTCTGATACAATCCTTGGAGTAGAAAAGCCAGCAAAATCAGCAATTAAAAGACAAAATAGTGAAGTGGCAAATGTGGGGCAAATTCATATGATTAGCAAGGGGGAGCTGGCATTCGATGCTGAGGTGGACAATGACTATGACAGGGAATGTGAGAACCCCGAGGTGGATACTACGAGCACACCATTCTGTTAGACGTCTGGGACCACTAGTAGTACTACCTGCATTTCATTTCATTTGCATTTCTGCGTCATGTCATTAGGTAGTGATATATGTAGTAGGTGAAACCAAATGTGGATCTTATCTTTAATATCAAAACATTGTCCTCTGTAATCTTAAGTCTCTCTCTCTCAATGGATACGTTTGTATCTTGATTTACCTTCTTCAGAATTACCTTTCGTCCCGGTTAATTCTCTAGAAGTAACAGAACAGTTTCCATCTTAATAAAGATCAAGCTGTTCCTTATTATCTTTTGGTTTCTCATTTTGTGTTAAGATTTAGAATCATATCACTGGTATCAGAGCAGTCGATTCTTGGATCAATGGCACAAGGGAAAAACACAAGGTCAGGGGCCACTTCAGATGAGGAGACTGAGCGTGCTGATATACGTCGAATCGAGGTAAATTTACAAACTCCCCTTGATGCTCACAACCAACGTTTGATACAGACTTGCAATAACAATAACCTTAATATTGAGCAAAATGCTAAATCTATTAAGGAGTTAAATGATTTAGTGATGGGTCTAGCAATGCAAGTCAATAAACTGGTATCTAACGAAGAGAAGGGGTTTGAGACTGTTAATCCTGAAGGAGACAGTAGTAATGTTAATTCTTTTCAGGGGGTACATGGGAGGTTTCCGAATTTCTCTTCTAGGATGACTAAGATAGAGTTTCCTAAGTTTGATGGTACTGACTTGAGATCTTGGATTTATAAGTGTAATCAATTCTTCCAGTTAGATGATATAAAAGATCCACAGAGGGTGAGGTTAGCTGCCATTCACTTGGAAGGTAAGGCCCTGTTATGGCACCAAACTTACTTAAAACGATGCGATAATATCATGCCTACTTGGGATAAATACATAGAAGCCATTACTGTGAGATTTGGGGACATTTATGATGATCCTATGGCAGACTTGAAGGCTTTGAAACAAAGTGGTTCTGTGCAGGAGTACCACGATACTTTTGATGCATTGACTAGTAGGCTGAATTTTCCAGAAGAGTACTTGCTTAGCTGCTATCTGGGGGGTTTAGAAGATGAGGTGCAGTTAGCTGTGAGAATGTTTACACCTAAATCCATCCAACAAGCTCTTTGTTTGGCCAAGCTACAAGAGGCAGCAATGAAAGTTAAGAGAAGCAAACCTAGTGGTAAACCACCTATTCTACCCACACCATCTGGTATGAAACCTTAAAATACACCCTTCAAATCTCAAATACCTAAAACAAACCCTTTGGCCCAACCTATACAAAATACTACCAGAAAAACACTTACCCCTGCAGAGTTTAATGAGAAAAGGTCCAAGAACCTATGTTTTTGGTGTGATGATAAATACACTCCAGGCCACAAATGTAAGGGTAAGGAACCTCAACTCTTTCACCTGGAAGTAGAGGAGGAAGAAGGATGTGAAGAAGAGGTGGAGCCAGTAATAGAGGAGCTTGAGAATGCAGCTCATCAATGTGCTCAAATATCTTTGCAAGCCATAGATGGAGTATCTACATATCAAACAATGAGGGTGACTGGGCACCATGGTAAGAAATCCCTGCAGTTGTTACTGGACAGTGGTAGTACCCACAATTTTATTGACACCAACAAGGCTTTAAGGTTAGACTGTAAAGTAGAAGAGATCACACCTATGGGGGTGAAAGTGGCTTATGGGGGACAATTGGTTTGTAATAAAATCATAAAGAACTTCAAGTGGAGAATGCAAGGGGTGGAGTTCACTGCAGATGTCTTATTGTTGCCACTTAGTGGAAGTGATCTTGTCCTTGGTATTCATTGGTTTGCCCAGCTGGGTCCAGTACTGTGGGATTTTGCTAAACTTACTATGCAGTTCACCTACCAAGGCCAGAAATTAAAATTGAGAGGCATACAAGATAAGAAATGGAAGAACATTCAATCTCAAAAACTGGAGAAGGTAATGCAGACTACAGGGGAACTTTCTATGCTTCAATTAATTCCAATAGGGGTGGAGTTTTCACCTCAGTTAAAGTCAGTAGAGATCATTGCAGATATAGTGGAACCTGAAATTAATATGGTACTGCAAGCACATAAAAGTGTTTTTCAGGAACCTAAAGGATTACCCCCAGCTAGACCATGTTTTGATCACAAGATTCCCTTAAAGATGGGTACTGATGCTGTAAATTTAAGGGCCTACACTCCAGAAGAATGTCATCGAGGAAATGGTGATGGAATTACTGGATCAAGGGGTGATCAGACCTAGCAACAGCCCATTCGCTGCACCTGTGGTGCTAGTGAAAAAGAAGGATGGAGGGTGGAGAATGTGTGTGGATTATAGAAGTTTAAACAAGGCTACGGTGAAGGATAAATTCCCTATTCCCATCATTGAAGAGCTATTAGATGAACTACATGGCACTGAATACTTTTCGAAGATAGATTTAAAATCTGGTTACCACCAGATAAGAATGGATCCACAGGAGATTCACAAGACGGCGTTCAAGACTCATTTTGGTCATTTTGAGTATCTAGTGATGCCGTTTGGCCTCACTAATGCTCCCTCTACTTTTCAAGCACTTATGAACCATGTATTTCAACCGTTGCTCAGAAAGGGGGTACTGGTTTTCTTTGATGACATATTAATATAAAGCCCAGACCTGGAAACTCATGTGCAGCATCTGGAAGTGGTGCTACAACTGATGGAGGTCAACTCTCTACATGTAAATTATAAAAAATGTTCTTTTGGAGTAAAGGAGATCCACTACTTGGGTCATGTCATTTCAAAGGAAGGAGTGCAAACGGAGGATGATAAAATTCGAGCTGTAGTTGAGTGGCCAGTTCCAAAAAATGTCAAGCAGTTGAGAGGGTTTCTAGGGCTTACAGGTTACTATAGGAGATTCATTCAGGGGTATGGTCAAACCTGTAGACCTTTAACTAATCTTCTAAAGAAAGAGTCGTTTGTATGGTCAGATGAGGCTCAGAGGGCATTTGATTTACTTAAAAGGAAGATGGTCAATCCACCTGTATTAGCCCTTCCTAATTTTGAGGAACCATTCTGTGTTGAGACTGATGCTTCTGGCATTAGCATGGGAGCTGTATTGATGCAGAATTCACACCCCATAGCTTACATAAGTAAGGCATTTTCTGAGAAAAATGCCATGTTATCTGCCTATGAGAGAGAGTTGCTAGCCATTGTATTTGCAGTTAAAAAATGGCAACACTATTTATCTGTACAGACATTTGTCATAAGGACAGATCAAAGAAGCCTGAAGTATTTGTTGGACCACAAGATGGCAACCCCATTCCAACAAAAATGGTTATCCAAGCTAGCTGGATTTGATTTCGTTATAGAATACAAAGCTGGGACAGAGAACAGAGCAGCTGATGCATTATCTCGAGTACCAGGTTCACTACTCTTAACTATGGCTGTCTCTTCGGTGAACTCGAGTTTGTTAGATGAGCTAAAGCAACATTGGCAAGAAGACACTGCACTACAGAGAAGTATTTTTGAATTGCAGAACGATCCAACATCACATCCTCACTATGTCTGGAGTCAAGACAAACTAACAAGGAAGGGGAAGCTAGTAGTGGGCAACAATGAAACTATCAAGACTACAATTCTACAGTGGATGCATAGTTCAGCACAAGGAGGACACTCAGGGATCACTGTGACTCTTAAGAAAATCAAGGAACTGTTTTACTGGCATGGTCTTCGAAACACTGTTATGGAATTTATTAAACAATGCCCTACATGTCAAAAATGCAAGTATGATCATAATGCCTATCCAGGTTTGCTTCAGCCTATTCCAATTCCTAATTCTATTTGCTTCAGCCTATTCCAATTCCTAATTCTATTTGGGAGGAGGTCACTATGGACTTTATCGAAGGGTTGCCCAAATCCAATGGTAAGGAAGTGATTATGGTGGTGGTGGATAGACTGAGTAAGTATGGGCATTTTATGTCTCTATCACACCATTTCTCTGCACTGACCGTGGCTCAAAGCTATCTTGATCATGTATACAAACTGCATGGATTTCCAAAGGTGATAATATCAGACAGAGACAAAGTCTTCATCAGCAATTTCTGGACTGAATTTATGAAATTACAAGGAGTCCAACATAAGCTATCGACTGCTTATCACCCAAAGACTGATGGCCAATCTGAAGTCCTTAATAGTTGCGTGGAATCATACCTCAGGTGTATGTGTCATGAGAAACCACAGGATTGGTCAAAATGGTTGTCTCTAGCAGAATTTTGGTACAATACTAGCTTTCACACAGCTATTCAAAAGACACCCTTTGAAGTTGTTTACAATCAACAACCACCTCTTTATAGACCCTATATTCCTGGGTCCAGCAACTTAGATGCAGTGGATAGGAGTCTGGTGGCACGGGATCAAACCATTGCTTTACTCAAACAGAATCTACATAAGGCTCAGAACCGTATGAAGCAACTGGCAGATAGAAAGAGATCTGAGAGAGTTTTTACTGAAGGGGAGTGGGTGTATTTGAAATTACAACCCTACAGACAGTCATCTGTTGCCACACGACCATTTCCTAAATTGGCTGCCAAGTATTTTGGTCCGTATAAAATCATCAAGAAAGTGGGACAGGTAGCTTACACGCTACAGTTACCTCTAACATCCAAGATTCACCCTACCTTCCACGTCTCACTGTTGAAGGCTCACCATGGACCTGCACCTGAGGCACTGGATGATACATTGCCAGTGTCTTACGACTCGACCACCAACTGGGTTCCTAAGGTGCCTTTTAAACTACTGGAGATCAGAACTGTTAAGAAGAGAAATGCAGCATTGGTCCAATGGCTCATTCAGTGGACAAATCTACCTCCAGAAGAAGCAACTTGGGAATCAGCTACAAGCATCATGCACAGGTTCCCTCAGTTTGATCCTTGGGGTCAAGGATCCCTTAATGGGGGAAGTATTGATACAATCCTTGGAGTAGAAAAGCCAGCAAAATCAGCAATTAAAAGACAAAATAGTGAAGTGGCAAATGTGGGGCAAATTCATATGATTAGCAAGGGGGAGCTGGCATTCGATGCTGAGGTGGACAATGACTATGACAGGGAATGTGAGAACCCCGAGGTGGATACTACGAGCACACCATTCTGTTAGACGTCTGGGACCACTAGTAGTACTACCTGCATTTCATTTCATTTGCATTTCTGCGTCATGTCATTAGGTAGTGATATATGTAGTAGGTGAAACCAAATGTGGATCTTATCTTTAATATCAAAACATTGTCCTCTGTAATCTTAAGTCTCTCTCTCAATGGATACGTTTGTATCTTGAGTTACCTTCTTCAGAATTACCTTTCGTCCCGGTTAATTCTCTGGAAGTAACAGAACAGTTTCCATCTTAATAAAGATTAAGCTGTTCCTTATTATCTTTTGGTTTCTCATTTTGTGTTAAGATTTAGAATCATATCACTGTCAATCCAAAATCGGATCGGTTAATTTGACATCCCAAATACAAGAGGCATATATATACACAACAGATCTCTACAAATCGATTATACAACAGAGATTAGAACAGAGATTACAACAGTCAGAGATTAGTAACCTGGAACCAATTACATAATCGATTACAACAAATCGTTGAGAAGAAAGAAGAAAGAGGAAAGAAAGAAGTATGAAAAATTACAAAAACTGCCCTCCCACCAGAAAACACCCCGCCGTACTCCGCCGCACTGCCGCACCCGGTGCTACCCAGAGTGCTAGGAAGCAGGTGTCTGCTGATTTTTGTGAAAAGTTGGATGAGAGATATTTCAAGAAGATGTCAGCCAGGCTCGCCAAGATTGAAATTATAAAAAATTCACCCCAATATCGTGCCGAAATTGAAAAGTCAATGCGATTATTTGCTAGCTACAGTGCCAAGAGTCTTAATAATGTTGCTGCTGCTAGTTTTAAAATTACAAAAACAAAGAAAAGATCAGACTTATCTCGGAGATTTCCACCCAAGAAGGGGCTTTGCGAAGGATTGCCGACTTATTACCTCTTTGAATTTGCCTCAGGATATGCTCTGTTTTATGCTCATGGAGAGGAAAACCTTTGTATTTCCAACTTTAAATCACATTTTAAGTACATTTCCAACTTTGAATCCCCTGAGAAGGACATCAACGACATCTTTACGCTCAAAGCTTTTCATCCCTTTTCATCAACCGCTGATGCCCTTGTTCAAATGAACGCTATATCCAATTCGACGGTTACTCCACAATTGAAAGATTTTCTCGTGTATAACCTTCCAAAACGAGTTGGTGGCAAATCGAGTGGTTGTGTTGTAACTGACGACCCATTGTTGGGGGACAACATATTAACTACAATAGGAATGGCCGTCAAAGGTGGTATTTTTCATATTGATGTCATGCAATGTTTGCGGGCGAAAATTGACAAATTCTTCGACGGCTTGGAGCCTAAAGACTTAGGAAAGCAACAACAGAATCTCGTACGCCTTTATAGCAAACAAAGGTGTACTACAGCGGTCGTAAAAGGTTCCGAGGCGATTTCATCATCTTCCTTGCAACAACTTTACGTTGTGCCACATAGAGGCGGACAAAGGTCTACTGTAGACAGTTCCAAAGTGATTGCACCCTCTTCCATGAAAAAATTTGTGGTTGTGCCACATAGATTTGAAGGAGTTTTTATTGCCAGGGGCAAGGAGGATTTCATTTGTACTAAAAATTTAGTACCAGGTCAAGTTCTTTACGGCGAGGAATTAACATATATTCAGAATGAGGACGGCACTGAAGTGGAGTTCAGAGTATGGAATCCGCTTAGATCGAAGTTGGCTGCTGCAATCCTCTGCGGCGTTAAAAAATTATGTGTTAAACCCGGCTCTCGCGTTTTATACCTAGGAGATGCATGTGAAGTTACGGTTTCACATTTGTCTGATCTGGTTGGATCGGATGGTTTGGTCTATGTAGTTGGGTTGTCCGATGTTGTTGTAAACATGGTGGATAAGAGGCCAAATGTTATAACAATTTTTGAAGAGCCTGATCGTTGGAAGTACCGCATGGTTGTTATTATGGTTGATTTGATCTTTGCTGATATTGTTTATCCTCAACAGGTAGATTGGATGGTTGGTAATGCTGCATTTTATCTTAGAGCTGGTGGGCATTACATGATCTCTACACGGGCAAACAACATTGATTTGACTGGCCAAGGTAAAGATTTATTTGCTAACTATCATGGATATGGATGGATGGTTGGTAATGCTGCATTTTATCTTAGAGCTGGTGGGCATTACATGATCTCTACACGGGCAAACAACATTGATTTGACTGGCCAAGGTAAAGATTTATTTGCTAACTATCATGGATATGGATGGAGGAAGTTCAATCCAATTGAAGTAATATCCTGGTTTGATTGTTGTAGGATGAGTTGCAAAGGACAAATCTCGAAGTCGATTCGATAAAGGAAAAGATCAAGGAGAACCAGGAGAAGATTAAGCTTAATTGTTGGTAGTATTTTTGTGAAGTTCGTTCGCAGGGAAGGACTGTTAATACTAGTTCAGGTTTTAATTTCTTATAATCTAGAAGTGTGATGAATAATTTGGTGTTTTGTTTCTAACTAAATTTAACTATAATAAGCAATTAAAATTGAGTTTTATCGATAGAGAAAATTAACCCGAGAACTAGGATTCTTCAATTGATTCAATAATGTTGTTTTAATGTGATATATATTTTTCTCATATTTTGCTAAAAACAATTCTTCTAACCTTTATAATGTTCTCTCCCAAGATACAAAATATTGTCTATAATCATATCTCAAAAGTCACTCCCATGATCAATCGAAATACAATTTTAGATTATTAAGACCCAAGAATTATAAGTTTCATAGTCCTTTTATTAATCTCCCGATTCAATAATTGAACTATGTCTATCAAATCATGAACAAGAATTATGACTCATTTCCCAATTTATCATAATCCCTATGAATACAATTAAAGGTTAGCTACTCCCTTAATTGTGTTTAAGCCCTCAATGATAGATTAGCAAAAATAGAGAATGATTATCACAATTAAACAAGCATATATCACCAATGAATACTACCTAATTCTCGGATTATAAAATTAGTTACTCATGCTAGATAAATAAAATAAACAGATAATAAATGGTAAAATCATAAGTAAAAGAGTTTAGAGTAAAGAAAGTACAACTTGAAGAATTTATCCTCCCGAAATAGTTGCCACTAAAATGAAAGAGCCCTCCAAGTAATTTCCTTAAAATCTTCAACCGAAATAGAATTTTGCCGAAAATTAAACTGTATGAATTAAAACTAAATTTTACAAAGAAAAAGAGAGAGAGAATACAAGAGAGGAATTGCTCTCTAAGAATTGGTGTCTGGAATAAGCTCAAGAACTAGGCCTATTTATAGCACAAATTTAGCACACCACAAAATTAAAAAAATAAAAATAAAAGAAAAAGAAAATAAAAAAAACAAAAGAAAAGAAAATAAAAAATACAAAGTGGCCGAAAGCAGGAACACCAATTCCATTTCCAAACCAGCCCACTTACTTTATTTGAACAACCCGGCCACTTTTGTTGATTTATATATTGGGCTCCGTAGAAATGCTTTTTTAACCCGCACAGCTTATAATCTTTAATTAATAAATAATTAATTAAATCCAGAAATTATAAAAATAAATATCTAATATTATTAGATATTTATAAATATAATTTTCTAAATAAATTAACTATTTATTAATTTAAATAAATTTTTTAGTCCTAAGCTGCGGTCTTTTGAGGATCTGAAACCGGATTTCTTTTGCTTAACAAAAATTATATTAATTCCAACCGGGATTCCTGCTTTAAGAATATATCACTTTCAATGTTTTTGTGACAATTCTTATTTCCTCATTTCTCGTCCAGGTTTAATCTACGGTCTCTTGATGATCTGAAATCGGGCTCCTTTTGCTTCCAAAATTATCCTATAAACATAAAAAAATATCTTAGCATCAAATTCAAATTAAAATTCTACTAACAATGCTAACAAGCACAAAATTAAGGATAAATGAGAGATAACATGCTATAAAATATATACAAAATTAGCATGTATCAAATACCCCCAACTTAACTTTTGCTCGTCCTCGAGTAAACCAAACTAACTACTTATTAATACCACTTCCGTAGGTGATCACGGTTGCATTTGGCATATGCAACAAGCCCTTTAAACCCCTAGGCAGCCCTAGTGGACGAGTGAGGTCTCGTGAGGGTCTGTAGTGAATGTACCCACAAAATCCATCTAGCTCATGTAAAAGATCGAATGCCACTACAACACCACATATACAAGTTCTCTCATGCCATGTCAACTTAAGAATCAAAGTGAAGAATGCAATGCCTTGTGTCGAAGTTACAAGTATTCACATAGTCTACTCAAAGAAGATGCATAAGTTCTCAACAGTCCATGTCAATGTAAGAATAAGTTGGTAACCATGCTAAGCCCACAAGAGTACATCTTTGAGTCAAAACTTGGGATCTCATATGCCAAAATACAAGTAATAACTCACCTTTCACTCACAAAAGAATATCCACTCAAGAACAAAGGTAAGTGTATCACTCAATTCCAACAAAATCATAAGCATGCTTGACATTTGGTATCAATCTAACTTTAACACAATATACACCACTGATGATAATCAAAAGGTCTTTATACGGGTTGTAATGGGGTTAGGGACAAGGTATGTCAAGTAAAGTCAAAGAAAGGTGAAATGTCAAAAGCTAGTACCCAACAACATAAATCATTCAACTCCCCATCTATCATCCCCATACTTGAATTCTTTTCCAACAAATAACTTGATTAGTCGAACAAAGAAGGATCACACAAAAAGAAGTATGCTCTCAATATTTATTTTTTTTCTATTTTTTTTTAGAGCTAAATATAAACAAGAACAATGATCCATTGATATTATTACAAACTTCGACTAACAAGTAACAACCAAACCCAATATTTTTCCAAAAGTAATGATCATCAATAAACCCCCCTTTGCACACCTTTTTACTCCCTCAAACACTCTACTAGCCTTTGTCAATTTGGGTTCAAGTTAAAGCAAGGCCAATAAAAGAAAAAGGTCTAGGCAAGTAATGTGGTGTGTCACCGAAAGAATAGGATTAAGCTCAATGGGGTAACTAATTGATCATGTTTAAATGGTGTGGAAATATGGGAATTATGAGGTTATACCTAACTGCCTTTATCATCTTATCATCAAATAATGTCATGCATTTCAAGAAAGATCTCAAACAAGTGCTAGCAGTGCAAACAACATGCGGACACTCAAGCAAACGAAAAATCATGCAAAAGATATGCATATAGGCTCAAAACTCACTTGGTGCGGCAAAGCATAATCAATCCCAGGTAAAAGTCTCTCTAATGCACCTACTTGTACTCAAAGCATGCAAACCAAATTATCTTGCACATATTCATGTCCTTTTAATCACTTGCAAAATTCAATGAGTCTACTAGTTTCAACTTGCTAGAGCATGAGTGTGCACAAGAACAAAGCACCTCATTTCTCAATCAAAAGCATCGATAACACAAAATTCCTATAGCATTCATGGGTGTATTACAACAAGTGATCTTTTTACAAGGCCAGAATTCTTTTTGTGATTTTTAATTTTTTTTATATAAATAACACAACACAATGAACACACCCCCCAACTTATCACGTTTCTTGTCCACAAGAAACAACCACTAACCACATAGAAACGAAACAAACAAACTATATATATAAAAATGACAACATAGTGGACTAATATGCGAGGAAGAAAGAAAGAACTCCCCTGAATCATGGTCGAGCAGGTAGGGTGCTACCAAGAAGTGCCATTGTGGGATCCGTCTTGAACTGAAGATCTTCCTGCATAGTCCAAACACACAAGAATATTATACAAATCTTTACAACAAATGTCCTTGGGTTGCCTCCCAAGCAGCGCTTATTTAACGTCATTAGCTCGACGCTTCTCGTGATGAACTTAAGCTTGAGGATTGGATAGAAGCCAATTGACTCCTCTCGGAATGTCATCACCAATTAAATATGGCTTGAGTCTCTGCCCATTCACTTTAAACACCTCTGACCCATCTCGAGTGATGTCCACAGCACCATACGGATATACTTTGACAACTTTAAAAGGTCCAGAGAGTTTCAGCCTTGAGTTGAACAATAGCACCTGTTGGTCAACTTCAAACTCTTTTGGTCTAATGTGTCTGTCATGCCACTTCTTTGTCTTCTCCTTATAAATTGCAGCACTTTCATAGGACTTAAGTCTTAACTCATCAAGTTCACTTAGTTGCATCAGCCTGTTAAGTCCCGCGGCTTGTAATTCCATGTTCAAGAATCTTGTCGCCCAAAGTGCTTTGTGCTCCACTTCAACCGGTAAATGACATGATTTTCCAAACACCAACCTATAAGGAGACATACCGATAGGTGTCTTGAATGCCGTCCTATAAGCCCATAAAGCATCATCAAGCTTCCTTGCCCAATCTTTTCTGGAGCTAGCCACTGTTTTCTCAAGAATTTGTTTCAGCTCTCGATTTGAGATCTCCACTTGCCCGCTAGTTTGAGGGTGATAAGGTGTAGCAACTTTCTGAGTCACTCCATACTTTCGCAAAAGATCTTCAATTAATTTATTGCAAAAGTGAGACCCTCCATCATTGATGAGGGCCCTAGGCACTCCAAAACGTGTAAAGATATGCTTCTGTAAGAACTTCTTAACCACTCTACCATCATTTGTAGGAATAGCAATCGCCTCCACCCACTTGGAGACGTAATCAACTCCCACCAAGATAAATTTATTCCCATAAGAAGATGGAAATGGACCCATGAAGTCTATCCCCCAAACATCAAAAAGCTCAACCTCAAGAATAGGTTGCAACGGCATCTCATTCCGTCCTGAAATATTTCCCGTCCTTTGGCACCGATCACATGTTGCAACAAAGTTTCTTGCATCTTGATACATAGTCGGCCAGTAGAAACCCGACTGCCAAATTTTTGCAACTGTCTTCATGCTACTGTTATGACCTCCACACTCTAGAGAATGACAATGTCTGAGGATGTCAGGAATCTCCTCATGTGGTGTACATCTCCGCATTATTCCATCAGCGCATTCCTTGTAAAGTAACGGTTCTTCCCAGAAGTAGTGCTTCACGTCAAATAAGAATTTCTTCCTCTGTTGATAAGTAAGTTCACTTGGCACAATTCCTCCCACGATATAATTGACGAAGTCCGCATACCATGGTGTAGACAAAGATACTGCAAGAAGTGTTTCTTCCGGAAATGCATCATTGATAGGTATATTAACTCCTACCACTTTATCTTCCTGGTCCAACCTGGATAAATGATCAGCTACTAAGTTTTCAGAACCTTTTTTATCTCGAATTTCAAGATCAAACTCCTGGAGTAAAAGAATCCAACGGATTAGACGAGGCTTGGCATCTTTCTTTTTCATTAAGTAGCGAATCGCAGCATGATCCGTGTAGACAATCACTCTAGACCCAACAAGATAGGATCTGAACTTGTCAAAGGCAAAAACCACAGCAAGTAGCTCTTTTTCAGTAGTGGCATAATTGACTTGTGCATCATCAAGTGTCTTGCTTGCATAATATATCACATGCATGCGTTTTTCCTTCTTTTGGCCCAAAACAGCACCCACAGCATAGTCACTAGCATCACACATGAGCTCAAAAGGTAAGCTCCAATCAGGGGCTGACATGATAGGTGCAGAAGTAAGATCCTTCTTCAACCTATTAAAAGCAACAAGACAACTCTCGTTAAAATCAAAGACACTGTCTTTTTCAAGTAGATTACAAAGAGGACGAGAAATTTTAGAAAAATCCTTGATAAAACGTCGGTAAAAACCGGCGTGTCCAAGGAAACTTCTAATCCCCTTCACAGATGAGGGTGGTGGTAATTTCTCGATCACTTCGATTTTTGCCCTGTCCACCTCGATGCCTTTACTAGAAATCTTGTGCCCAAGCACAATACCATCCTTTACCATAAAATGACACTTCTCCCAATTAAGAACAAGATTATTGTCTTCACATCTCTGCAACACTTGAGACAAACTGGTTAAGCAAGAATCAAAGGAAGAACCATATACAGTAAAGTCATCCATGAAGACTTCCATGGTTTTTCCTAGAAAATCTGAGAATATAGCTGTCATAAGTCGTTGAAATGTAAATGGGCCATTACACAAACCAAAGGGTAGTCTACGATATGCAAAAGTACCATAAGGACAAGTAAAGGTTGTCTTTTCTTGATCCTCGGGAGCAATGGGAATCTGAAAGTATCCCGAGAATCCATCTAGAAAATTATAATACTCATTACCCGCAAGTCTTTCGAGCATTTGATCAATAAATGGGAGAGGAAAGTGATCTTTGCGAGTAGCATTGTTTAATTTTCTATAATCAATACAAACTCTCCAACCTGTTACAGTCCTAGTGGGAATTAATTCATTATTTTCATTATGCACGACAGTCATCCCACCCTTCTTAGGTACAACATGAATTGGACTAACCCAGTTACTATGTGGAACCGAGTATATAATGCCAGCATCTAACAACTTAGTTATCTCTTCTTTAACCATATCTTGCAAATTAGGATTCAATCTTCTTTGTCCCTCAATCACAGGTTTATGATTATCTTCTAAAGAAATCCTATGCATGCAAAGAGCAGGGCTAATTCCCTTGATATCTTTAATTGTCCAACCAATTGATGATTTAAATTGCCTAAGCACATTTAACAATTTATCAAGTTCATCATCATGGAGCAAAGCAGACACTATCACAGGATATGTATCATTAGGACCAAGAAAAGCATACCTTAGATTATAAGGAAGAGGTTTGAGTTCTACCTGAGGTGCCTCTGAAATTGAAAGTGCCACATCAATTTTCGGCGTACCTTTTTCTTGCATATCAAGTGCAAATGCTTCTTCAACTTCTTTATCATCTAAGGTTTGTTCCACTTTTGTGAAGTCTGCATCTTCAAGACTTACGATCTCATCCACTATGTCAACATTGAAACATGTAGCATCAAATGAAGGCATCTTCATAGCTTTATTGAGATCAAACTCAACCTTTTCATCACCAACATTTAATGCCAATTTCCCAGCTTTGACATCAATTGTGGTTCCAGCAGTAGCCAAAAATGGCCTTCCCAAGATTATGGGCATCTCAACATCTTCATCCATCTCCAACACCACAAAATCATAAGGAATGAAGAATTTATCCACTTTGACAAGTACATCCTCAATGATGCCCAAAGGATACTTGATAGTACGATCAGCCAACTGAAGTGAAATTCTTGTCTTCTTGAGTTCTCCAAGACCAAGTCTTCCACAAATGGAGTGTGGCATCAAGCTTACACTAGCCCCTAAATCACACAAGGCTTTAATATTCTCCATTGTTCCAATAGTGCATGGTAAAGAGAAGCTTCCAGGATCTTTTAATTTCTGCGGAATTGATTTTTGTATGACTGCACTACACTCCGCATTTAGAGTAATAGTTTCCACATCCTCAAGTTTCCGCTTTCTAGACAACATCTCCTTCAGAAATTTGGCATAGAGTGGCATTTGGGCCAAAGCATCAGCAAAAGGAATATTTATGTGCAATTGCCTAAACATTTTCAAGAACTTCTCGTACTGTTTCTCCAATTGCCTGTTATGAATCCTTTGTGGGAAAGGGATTGGAGGCACATATTCTTTCACTGGTACTGTTGGTGTGACCTCTTCTTCTTTTTGCTCAACATTCGCCTTCTCCGAGATTTCTGCTTCAGCTTCAACTGACTCTTTTGCACGGGCCTTCTCTCTAGGCTTGATAGCTTCAATTTCTGGCAATTCTTTTCTGTTCCTCAAAGTGATGGCCTTACATTGTTCCTTCCCATTGGAGTCAGATTGACTAGGAAGTGATCCTTGCTCACGAACACCAATCTTACTCGCAATTTGCCCAATTTGTGTTTCCATCATCTTTTGAGATGCAGCCATCTGATCGAGCCTTGACTCAACTTTCTCAAATTTAGTCTCAATATTGGCAAAAGCCCCAGTAGTTCCCTGTATCATTTTGTTTAGTGCAAACTCCCAATCAGCAAGTTCTTTCTTTGGTGGTGGTTGATATTGTTGTTGTGTCTGATACTGCTGACGTGGCTGAAAACCAGGAGGTTGATTTTGCTTAGGAAATGCATATGATGGGTTAGCCGCATGATTGCTACTGTAAGAAAGATTGTTATTGGGCCTCTGATTTGGATTGTAGTAGGAGTTATTCTGAACAGGCCATGATTGTCTTCCCTGAATAAAAGATGCTTCCTCTGGAAATTGTGGTGGATAAGAATTCTGATTGGCCCCATGGTCATTGTACCCTTCCATAGGAGAAGAAATAGCATTGACATTCGCCCTTTGACCTCGCACTTCTTGCATAAGAGTATCCAATTTAAGAGTCAGCAAGTTAATCATCTCAGCGTCTTGTACTGATTTAGCGGAGCTCGTCCCACTAGGTGCCCAAGAATAATTATTTGATGCCAATTGCTCAAGAAGTGCCTTTGCCTGTATGGTTGGTGTCTTCTTGAAATCTCCACCAGCTGCCACATCCAGACTCAAACGAACATCCGCATTCAAAGATCCATAGAAAGTACTCAGGATCATCCATTCCTCACAACCATGATGTGGACATTTTCTCAATAATGCCTTGTATCTCTCCCATGCCTGATACAAGCCTTCTCCTGGCTGTGTTTTGAAGCTCAGAATCATAGTCCTCAACTGTTGCGTTTTGTCAGAAGGATAATATTTGGATAAGAATGCAGTAGAGAGGCTCTCCCATGTAGCAACTACACTTTCTGGGAGCTGTTGAAACCATTCCATAGCTCTTCCTTTTATAGAGTAGGGAAACATGTGAAGACGAATTTGATCACTTGTAACTCCATTGATCCTGAATGAACCACACATTTGCACGAAGCGCTCTAAATGACGGTGCGGATCCTCTCGCTCAATGTCCCCTTCAAAAGCTGAATTGCTCACCATCTGAATTAAGCTCGGATTGATGTTGTACTGAGCTGCGCTAATCTGAGGAGTCTTGTACATGCAATTCGCAGGATTGGGAGTCTCATGATCCCAAATAGATGTCTCATCAATAATAGCAACTCCACGATCTTCGTTAGCCATCTTAGATCTTTCTTTCCTTTGCTTTGCCTCTCGCCTTAAGATTCGAGCAGTGCGCTCGATTTCTGGATCAAATTTTAAATCTCCCGCACTTATAGAATGTCGCATATAACGAAGGTAACACTTGACAAATAAGTGTGAAAATTTAAACAAACAAAAGAAAGAGAGAAAAAAATCAAAAGAAAAATCTTATATTTAGGTTCCTTAAATAAAATAAACTAGACATTGCTCCTAACTTAAGGACCACCAAAAATTCGGTAAATCAATAATTATTCGAACCGATTTGGCCAGGTAGGTGCAAGCATTGCCAAGAGGCTAAACACCAGCCTAGACACCAAATCCTAATTGGCCAGGTAAGCGTTTGCTTGCCTAGACACCAAAAAGTAGGAATAATTAAAAATTACGTCGTTTTTTAGGTACCCTCCTAATTGAGCACGAAAATCCCAGGGCCAAGTCTAATTAAAAAAAACTAAAAAAAAAAATAAAAATAAATAAAAAGGCAAAAATAGTGAAATACGGGTTACCGAAGCACGCTTCCAAGAATTCCAATTTGTTCCACACTCCGAAAGAAGATTCCCGTAATTTCCGATTTTCCTAAAAAAAAATGAGATAAGTAAAAAAAAAAATTAAAATGCACAATTACAATATTTTTGTTATTTTAATTTTATTTTATATATATATATATATATATATTTATTTTTTTTTTGAAAAATCTAAATTATAAGAAATAATTAACCTAAACTTAATATTGATGCCTTCCCCGGCAGCGGCGCCAATTTGTTGGTAGTATTTTTGTGAAGTTCGTTCGCAGGGAAGGACTGTTAATACAAGTTCAGGTTTTAATTTCTTATAATCTAGAAGTGTGATGAATAATTTGGTGTTTTGTTTCTAACTAAATTTAACTATAATAAGCAATTAAAATTGAGTTTTATCGATAGAGAAAATTAACCCGAGAACTAGGATTCTTCAATTGATTCAATAATGTTGTTTTAATGTGATATATATTTTTCTCATATTTTGCTAAAAACAATTCTTCTAACCTTTATAATGTTCTCTCCCAAGATACAAAATATTGTCTATAATCATATCTCAAAAGTCACTCCCATGATCAATCGAAATACAATTTTAGATTATTAAGACCCAAGAATTATAAGTTTCATAGTCCTTTTATTAATCTCCCGATTCAATAATTGAACTATGTCTATCAAATCATGAACAAGAATTATGACTCATTTCCCAATTTATCATAATCCCTATGAATACAATTAAAGGTTAGCTACTCCCTTAATTGTGTTTAAGCCCTCAATGATAGATTAGCAAAAATAGAGAATGATTATCACAATTAAACAAGCATATATCACCAATGAATACTACCTAATTCTCGGATTATAAAATTAGTTACTCATGCTAGATAAATAAAATAAACAGATAATAAATGGTAAAATCATAAGTAAAAGAGTTTAGAGTAAAGAAAGTACAACTTGAAGAATTTATCCTCCCGAAATAGTTGCCACTAAAATGAAAGAGCCCTCCAAGTAATTTCCTTAAAATCTTCAACCGAAATAGAATTTTGCCGAAAATTAAACTGTATGAATTAAAACTAAATTTTACAAAGAAAAAGAGAGAGAGAATACAAGAGAGGAATTGCTCTCTAAGAATTGGTGTCTGGAATAAGCTCAAGAACTAGGCCTATTTATAGCACAAATTTAGCACACCACAAAATTAAAAAAATAAAAAGAAAAGAAAAAGAAAATAAAAAAAACAAAAGAAAAGAAAATAAAAAAATACAAAGTGGCCGAAAGGAGGAACACCAATTCCATTTCCAAACCAGCCCACTTACTTTATTTGAACAACCCGGCCACTTTTGTTGATTTATATATTGGGCTCCGTAGAAATGCTTTTTTAACCCGCACAGCTTATAATCTTTAATTAATAAATAATTAATTAAATCCAGAAATTATAAAAATAAATATCTAATATTATTAGATATTTATAAATATAATTTTCTAAATAAATTAACTATTTATTAATTTAAATAAATTTTTTAGTCCTAAGCTGCGGTCTTTTGAGGATCTGAAACCGGATTTTTTTTGCTTAACAAAAATTATATTAATTCCAACCGGGATTCCTGCTTTAAGAATATATCACTTTCAATGTTTTTGTGACAATTCTTATTTCCTCATTTCTCGTCCAGGTTTAATCTACGGTCTCTTGATGATCTGAAATCGGGCTCCTTTTGCTTCCAAAATTATCCTATAAACATAAAAAAATATCTTAGCATCAAATTCAAATTAAAATTCTACTAACAATGCTAACAAGCACAAAATTAAGGATAAATGAGAGATAACATGCTATAAAATATATACAAAATTAGCATGTATCATTAATAAGCAGCTTCCCTACTTAGTCTGAAACATCGTTGAGGTTGTTATTTCTGTTATTACTTTACTGTTAGTTTTCGATTAGTGTATTGTGTTTGATTTGTTTTTGTTTTGTTTTAGGGTTTGTAATTTGTCATTTTTAGTTACTTAATTGAGTTGTGTTATTGCGATAAATTTGGGCTTGTAGAAGTGTTATTTGGTTTGAGTAATTGATTCACAGCTGCGGTTACTTGTTGGTCTTTGTTTCTTAGATCTGATGGCTGTTGACTCTTTTGACTTTATTGTTAAATACTTTGTGTGTGAAATAATGTAAAGAGTGTTGTTGTGGCACCAGAGGTTAAATAAATGCTTTGTTATTTAAGATTTTGATTAGCGGAACTTAGTGGAACTTTAGTACTAAAAGTGGCAATTGGTTTTCACTCTTCTTAGATTTGGCTATGCATCTAAAACACTCTTTGGGGCTAAATTTGATTTTTTGTAATTTGGGTTTAAGACTTTTAATGGTTGTAGCCCGTACAGAGAGGAGAGGAAATTATAACATAGATTAAGGAGTTTCTGTTGTACTTATTTGAGGCCAGGTGTGCTGGTATTATCTTGAATCAATTCTTTTAGACCCTTATTGGGTGTGGTCATATAAAGTACACGTTGAACGATAGATTTTACGTAGAGACTATGCTTGTACCAAAAGTGGAATGCAGTGTTCCCAATTCAGTTCTGGCTATTCTGCTTGGCACTCACTCTCTTGTATTTTTGCTTATAGATTTTGGAAATGAACCCTGAGGATGAGGCTGAGGAAGATGGTGCAAATATCGATCTTGACTCACAAAGGAAGGGTAAATGTGTTGTACTGAAAACATCTACTCGGCAGGTAACCATAATGCTCTCATGCGTTTATAGTTTTAGCTGCTTTCTTTCTTCTATCTTTGGCAATTGTTTTGTTTTAGTAACAGCATTAATTTTGCTACTAGTTAGTTAATAGTGCACGAGCCTCATGTATCAATTACTAATAGTAGCGGGCTAGTAGTCAAGCCTGTGGTGCATCTTAGCATAAGTTTTGTGTTTTCAGCCTAGATCAGATGTATATTTATAAATAGTAAACAATTGCTATTGCTAATTCTAATTCCTATTCCACCTCATGTAGCAATCAAGTAATCAACTATGTAACCTACTTTTAGGTCTCTTAAAGTGATGAAAATATTCTTGAAATGATTATCGATTGAAAGCAAAGATTTAACTTTGTCTCATTTTTTGAATCATATCATAGAGCCTCTCTGTGCAGCAGTCACTTAACTAAATTTCTTTTCCTAGTCCCTGTGGGAAACTACTTTTCTAACTTTTTAAACTTGTAACAGAGTATAAGTCAATATACTGTAGGCATTTGCTGTAAATTAATACTGCATTCCTCATCCGCCTATTAACAAATATAGTTTCTATTTCAATTTGAATGTAGACAATTTTCCTTCCCGTGGTTGGTCTTGTTGATCCTGATAAGCTGAAGCCTGGGGATTTGGTTGGGGTGAATAAGGATAGTTATTTGATCCTTGATACCCTGCCCTCAGAGTATGACTCTCGTGTTAAGGCAATGGAGGTTGATGAAAAACCAACCGAAGATTACAATGACATTGGAGGCCTAGAGAAACAGGCAAGTTTACAATGGTGTCTTTGTATTAGTTGATTGTTTCTCTTCTTCGTTATTTTTTAACTTGTTGTACTGGTAACAGATCCAAGAATTAGTCGAGGCTATTGTTTTGCCAATGACACACAAGGAGCGTTTTCAGAAACTAGGAGTTCGTCCACCCAAAGGTGTACTCTTATATGGTCCTCCTGGTACTGGAAAAACTTTGATGGCTCGTGCATGTGCAGCCCAAACAAATGCTACATTTCTAAAGCTAGCTGGCCCTCAACTTGTTCAGGTATGTATTCTTGGTTAGTTATGTTCTTGTTTGTCTATGTAAATTAAGTCTATTTTGGTGCACTTACAGACCATCTGTTGCATGAGATAATTTTTGTACGTTGTACAATATAACATGTAAAATCAGTGTCCATATACAGAAATGAGGATATCCAGCACTCCTTAGCCAAGCTTCGCTGCGATCACCTTAATAACTCCAATTTTGTTAAATTTGTAATCATCTAACCATAGTGGGATGTGAATTAATTTAAATTGTTATACTGATGTTCAACTTTAATGGTACAGTCAGTGGACTACAAATCATCAATTTTCTTGACTTTAATAATTAATACCCATAATTAAAATTCGAGGTGCACCTTGATTTAGTTATGTAAATTACATCTATACAGTTGGATGACCGTTTTGTATACCGAAGTAAAGTTATTAAAGTGATCTGTAACAAAGCTTGTCTAAGTTGCCGCATATCTTACTTTCTGAACAACTTGTGCTCTTGTTATATTATTTATTAGCCGGTGAATCATACCAAATTATTAAAGCTATCATTTTTATATGTGGATAGTCTTTTTAAACGAGTTTTTGTGTTTGTCTGTTTATATCATACTTCAGATATTGTTCAATAATGAGTAGGTTTGTAAAAGTATATTGCTGATTTCTTTTTCAAAAAAAGTAAATTAGAAAGCAATAAATAGGTGCCACAGTATTTGGGCTGGTGTATATAATATTTCTGCCTTGTTCAGGGTTTTGTAATATTTTCGTTGGTACCTCTACTTACTGACTGCTTGTTAAATGTTGACTTGCTTATTCAATTTCAACCTGGCTCATCTAGTCAAAGGTTCTTTCTCTCAGCAAATTTAGAGTACATCAAAATTTGCTTCAAACAATAAGAGTTATCCCATTTAAGTAAATACAAATACTTTAGGAATCTATAATTCACACAACAGGTGTCTATAGCTTCAGATTTCAGTTTAGATAAATTGTTTATATTTAAACTAAGGTCTCATAAAGTTATCATTAGTATGCAACTATGCATGTCCTTCATAATTGACATGATCATTGCAGTGGCTGGTTTTTTTTATTGACTACACTAATTTTTTATAGATGTTCATTGGAGATGGTGCAAAACTTGTTCGTGATGCATTTCAGCTTGCTAAAGAAAAATCCCCTTGCATCATATTCATAGATGAAATTGATGCTATTGGGACAAAACGGTTTGACAGGTATAGCATGTTTTTGTTTTGTAAAAAATGTCTACCAAATTCTAGGATGTAAGTCATTCTTTACTTACTGTCATTTACTGGGATGTGTTGATATATATAATTTTTGTCCTTAAATACAGTGAAGTTAGTGGGGATAGAGAGGTGCAGCGCACAATGCTTGAACTACTGAATCAGCTCGATGGTTTCAGCAGTGATGATAGGATAAAGGTATCTCCTCGTACTTTTCAGATTGATTGGTTATCTTCCTCCTCGAACACAATCATGATTGCTGCTACGTCATTCTTGGATCTTGTATTTTTTTTTTTTTTAGCAAATGCTCTTTGTTTCTGTGTTCCTTGTACTTTACCTTAATGAGTTTTTATACTGTTTAAGATAAAATTAATCCAAAAATGTGAGCAATTACTAGATATGCGCAAATTAAGGTTTATCTAAAGATTAGACTATAATCTGTACAAGTTGAAAAACTGCATGGATTCTGATTTGTAAGTTTTAGTCGGATGTATGAGTTGATAGCAAGATGTAGTTGAATGTTTATCTTTTAGACATTTGCTGCATAGGAAAATCTCGGAGTAGGACCTCTTAATATTCAATTTATCTGCTTGCAGGTGATAGCAGCAACAAATCGTGCTGATATCTTGGATCCTGCTCTTATGCGTTCTGGGCGGTTGGATCGTAAAATTGAGTTTCCCCATCCAACTGAAGAAGCCAGAGCTCGTATCTTACAGGTATATTTTTAACAGCTGTTAATAAGTAAGAATTTGTTGTTTATTCTATTCACCTTGTTAAAAAATCTGCCTTTACATGGATTGGGGTTTTGTGTAGATCCATTCTCGAAAGATGAATGTCCACCCAGATGTCAATTTTGAGGAGCTCGCTCGGTCAACAGATGATTTCAATGGGGCACAACTGAAAGCTGTTTGTGTGGAGGCAGGCATGCTAGCTCTACGTCGTGATGCCACTGAGGTCTCTTGCTCTCCCCACCTCCCCTCTCTTGCTCGTCCTCCTTCTCCCTTCTCTAATTTTCCTTGTGGCCGGACCTTTTGGTCGTGATGCCACTGAGGTCTCTCGCTCTCCCCACCTCCCCTCTCTTGCTCGTCCTCCTTCTCCCTTCTCTAATTTTCCTTGTGGCCGGACCTTTTGCATTGACCTGTAGTTGATGAGTTCTTTCTTTCAAAAACTAAACTGTAGAACACCCTTGGACTCGAAAAATCCTCGACAGTTTAACTCAAAACTATATTTTTCTATGTTCCCAGACCTTATGCATTTACTTGTAGTTGATGACTGTATTTTAATTATGTAGTGTGTTGAACATTTCTGATACAGTTTCAAAATTTGTTGTTTTGTCTAGGTGAACCATGAAGATTTCAATGAAGGTATCATCCAGGTTCAGGCAAAGAAGAAATCGAGCTTGAATTACTATGCATAGGTTGTCTTTGGAAGTTATTGTATTAGTTCAGGCAGAAGAAAGAATTGAGAATGTATGCCTTGCTTGCCACTTGCTCTCTTTTCATGTACAACGAAACAAGGGATTGGTCAAACATGAACGTGGATTTATTTCTACTTGGTACTCCCCATATACTTTCAAATTGAAGTCAGAAATTGTATCCAGAGGGAAAGTAGAATGAAGTCTGTTTTAGAATATATTCCTTAAATTAAAATTCAAGCTGTTAACAAGTGGTTGCATGCTCAACTTGAGTCAAAAACTGGATATTTTCCTGAATTGTAAAAATTTATCTATGTTTTTTTGTTTCACATAGTTTCCATGGTTTGATAAAGTTACTCTGTTGGTGTGTGAAGTGAAATGTAGGGAGATGTTATTTTCCGAACTAATTTGTTTTTAGACCAGTTTTGAGACTTTGAGCTACGGTTGTCTCCCTTAGTGGACATGGAGCATATAATTCAAGTTCAAATTCCTTTGGAAACAAAAACAACTCTTGAAGTCCTGAAATGTTATAGTTTAATTGTTTTAATTAATAAAAAGTAGGTTTATTAAGTCGGTGATAGGCAAGGAGTTATGAACTTATACAAGTCCGGTTGGTAATTAAGAAATTGAAGGTCGGTTGTATATTGATTCTTAATTGGTATGAATAATAGGCAGATGGTTCCTAACTGGGTTCTTACGGTAAGCAATTTGAAGTTTTCTTGTTCATTACTTGAAATTGAAACCGATAACATTGTTTCATGGTAGTATACTTTGATATTTATTTTACATCAAATACATAAGGTTTTCTGTAATTGTAATGCGAAATAATGGTGACTGAATTTAGCAAATGTGGACACCGTAAATTTTTGTATGATGGTTTCCATTATTTCACAAGAGACTCAAAAGGAAGTGGAAGCAAAATTGATGTCGTTTATTATAAGTTTTAACTAGACATCCCCTTTTAAATTTAAGCAGTATACTGGATACTGTTTATGGTAGTCTGTACTCTGTAGAAACTTGAATATGGTCTACATGATGGAGCAAGCATTAGGATTTTCATCACTGAAAAGTTGAGGGGCGTAAACAATGTGTGAGGGATAATTCGGGTAAATGGAAGACGAGTCCTTTTCCTTTCTCCCACCTTTGTGATACTCTCCTCCCTCCTTTGGATTCTTATTCCGATCATCCTTCTTTCCGCCACCACCACCACCTTTCTTCTCCTGTTTCACAATCACTGCCTGCTTTCCTTCCCTTTTCTTTACCAACTCCACTATCTTCTCTGCTTCCATGCTTCCCATCACCTTTACTATCGAGTCTTTCAAATATGTTTCTACTGTCAGCACTCCTGCACCAGGGGACATTTTTGTATGTACATACATACCACCATTTTGTCAGCACAAGTTTAGCATCATATGTAATTTAGCAAAAAAAATAAAACTTTAGCAACATACGTACGTGCCTATTTGTTTTATTTCGTAAAAGTAAAGAAAACATAAGTTATAAGTAATGAAAACAGTGACATGCAACTTTTTTTAAGATAAGCCAAAAACTCTTACGAGGAGGGCACTAAATCACCTTTTGTCATTAGTCCTTTTGTGGAAACTCTAGTTTTCCTTGATTATTATTGAAATAATCAAACAAAATGTCAAGTTGGACCCCTTGGTATTGCGATTGGATTTGCTAAAGTTCTGCAACTCTTTATTTTTTGATGAAGATGTGGACTGCATTATTTGTGCACCAAAAGTGGACATGAACATGAGAAGATGTCAACATCTGGTGTTGCTAATGAGGTCAGGATTCGTAAGCGGATACGCTGAAAATGATGAGATGAGGCAAACTATTCTTGGATTTTGTGGAATCTGGGTTTGTTTCTTAGATTCTATCACTGTACGTTGGGAGTTTACCATTCTGCTTCTTAGTCTGTTATGTTTGTGTTGTTGAAAACATGGACAAAGTTGTCTGTGCAGTATTTATCTGATGATTAATCTGGGTTTTTGTATCGTAGAGTTATGTATTGCCTAATTTATCCTCTCCTTTTCTTTCGCTTAGAAGTAATATAGTCAATTATGTATTGGCCATGGAGTTTGCATAATCTTCACATTCATGTGATTGGATCGTTAAAATCGATTTTTAAATATCAGTATAAGCCTAAGCCGCACTAATAGTGAACTTGTCTATTGTGACCTTTTAGATGCTCTTTGCCCTTATTTGTGTTTGTAATGTCTATATAAAAATGTTTAGATTATGTCAGTAAGATAAAAGAGTGAACCATGTTTAGATGTGTGTAAATGATTGTTTGGTGTACTTGGATCATGCTCAGTGTGCTCTTGTAAAATTCTATTATCTAAACTTGATAAGCCACATGTTCTTCCTTGTATGTACTAGCTAATTTTAATCCTTCAACTTAACCAATTTTCTGATTTTATCTGTTAAATGTCCAATAGTTGTACAACTGACATCTTTGCATTTAGCAAGCTTTTAAGTAGCTGCTTTCAGATTATAAGGACATTGTTACTTGACAATAACGTGTTCTTCACAAGTTGAATGCAATGATCTAATTACTTATAGCCACGAGGGGGGGGGGGAGCTTAATTGTCTTCTCTGTGGTTCTGATTAACAAATTTCATCATGCTGTGGTTCTGCTTAATAAGTTTCTCCACTGTATGTTGTAATTTTTCCAATTATATGAATGTTGCAGTGGCAAAGAAAGATGAATGTGGACAGTTTCAGCTTGAAAATTCAATCTGTTCAGCACTTGGCAGAATCAAACAATTTGACTTAATATGATCTTGAGACTTATAAACCATATGATTACATTAATTCGTGTGATCGTTTCTCCGAATTCCCATTACATGGAAGGATCTGAACTATCTTTTTCTATATGTCCATCTGTGGAAACTGCTCTGGCTTCATAAACGGTTTGTGATGATTGAAAAAAAATGTTTTGCAGTGGAGACTTGCTAGATTTCCTCAACTCTTCATTCTATGATCCAAATGTGGACGGTATTATTTGTGCATCAAAAGTGGACCTTGAAAAGGGGAAGGTGTCAAATCTGATTGCTAATGAGAGAGAAGGGATTGTTGGTGGATTCCTAATGCTGAAAAGGAGGAATTGAGGCATAAGGCTCTTAAATTTTGTGGATTCTGGTTTTGTTTATAACTTGTGAGTCTGCTTGATTTCGCTTTTATGATGTGTAATGTTATCTAGATTATCGTCGTTATTGACAATTATGATGTGTGTTATGTGACTATGTTTAGATATTCCTTGGTATTATTGACCTCCGATTTTGTTTGAATTCTTTTATCTTGGAAATTAGGCTGACTAATTTTAATTTTGGTTCATCCTTCTACTGTAACCAAAATGATTAAAATCGAAATTTGCAAATCCAATATCTGTTGGTTAGTATACATGAATTTGTAAACTAAATACTTCATAATTTTTTATTTTCAATAAGTAGGCTTCCATGCCTTATAATTGAGTATATGTTCCCAAAAATTTTTGGGATAAACGAGAATCGAACCCAGAATCTGAGATTAGGATCGGAACTCTGATTTGGTCCGATCCGATTCGAGGTCTTATATAAAATAAATCCGGTTCGATAAAAATTCAATCCGGCAAGAATTCGATTCATTTAATTCGGATATAGATTTTACATGATCCTGTCTATCAAGAACCCGATCCGAATAAATATAATTATATTATTATATATTAATATAATTATACAAATAATATATAATTTTCATACAGTATAAGATCCAAAATCCTTTCGTAGTATTTTATACTATAACTTGAAAAAAAAACCTTAAATTTTTTATGAATATGTTATCATTGTATTGCATTTAAAGTTAGATTTATGTTACTTGTCAAAATAAAAAGTTGGATTTATGAGTTCACATCTTGATCATTCTAATTTTGTTCAATACTAGATATTTATTATTGATTTTTCATGTTCTGCGCTTCTTGTATTTGGATGTTAATTGTACTTCTACATCTTAAAAGTTTTATTATTTTAGATTTTAATATTATCATAAATTTTATTTTTAAAAAATATTAATTAGATTAGATATCCTATAATGGAACGGATATGGATTGGTCTTCAAAATATTCGACACATAATCTGATCCAATCCAAAAAATTAAATAAATTTAGATATAGATTCACGTTGATCCGTCCAAACCGGACAGGCGTATCTGGGACGACAAAACATAATTATCACTTAAATTAAACTCTTACCTCTTACTCTCTTACCACTGCTATTCCTACCACTTACTATTATCTTGGGATAAGTATTTGGAAACTAAATACTTCATAATTAGATTTAAGTAGTTTATAAATCAAAGATGTTTAAATATGGAAACAAAACCTTCAAAATTAAATAAATGAAATCCGATACTCGATTGGCCTGAATAATGCATAAAATTTGATTTGCAGAAACAAATTTAGATATCACACACACACACACACACAAATAAACACCAATACTTGTCAAACCTAATGTATATTGATATTGTACAAAATGTTTCATTGTACACTTTGGTAGGGGTGAGCAATGGTCGGGTTGGTCGGATTGAAGGGACTAAACCACCCAACCCATATTTTATGGTTTTAAAATTTAACAACCCGTTACCATAACCGTTACCGTTAGTACTAAAAAAACTCGTCCGAATTATAACGGTTTGGTTTGGGCGGGTTGGGTTTTAAACCACTTAAAAAAAAATAAACTTGCAAAAAATTAATCAACACAATTGTCCAATGCATCAATGGACTGACATCACAAAATATCATCAAAATCTGGTAATTAAGTTACAAAGTCTTGCGGACTAGCAAAATAATGTACAAAATCTCATAAAATATAATCATACATCACCATTCAGAAAAAATTATAAAACAAACATTAGAACTCAGAATCATGATGCATTAGAACTGAAACATTAACAAAAAAATTATAAAACAAACATTAGAACTCAGAATCATGCTGCATGATTATGATAGATTCTTTCAACACAGACATGCTTATGATAGATTCTTGAACTGTACAAACATCTTAGTTTTAGTTTATGGTAGATTCTTAAACTTCTGTCCAAGTTACTATAAAAGAAACTCCAGCATATCGCAAGAGTTTTCCAAGTTTATACCAACCAATAAGTAATAAGTTTTCAATAACCAATCAATAAGTAATAAGTTTACATAAGTGATATTGTAACTTGTAAGCACATTTTTTTTCTTTTTATATAATTATATGTTACTTATTAATTTGAATTATATTTCTTAAATAATAATAAAAATTAATTAATATATGTTATTATATATTCGGGTGAAACGGGTTATATTGGTTGGGTTAACAAGGCAAACCGAACCCACCCATTATTTTTCGGTTTTTAAAAAATCGAAACCATTACCAACCCGAACCGTTACAAAACCGTAAATTCTGGTTTGGGCGGTTTGGATTGGACGGTTTGGGCGGGTTTGGAAAATTTTGCTCACCCCTACACTTTGGTATTCTTCCTGTAACATTGATGTACAGTATTAAGACAAGAGCCTAAACACAACAAAAAGATCTGCAATATGCAGACATGTATACACCTAAACTTCTTACCTCACAACAGACTACTCTAACATGTAACTTGCATTTCTCTAACCTAAGCTATCAATGACCAAAGAAGGATCTGCCGTTGAAAGTCTGTGCATGACACGGACGGGTTTGATCTGCTCATCAAGATCATCAAATTGTACATATGATGCAGACATGGTTATTTGCTCCACTGAAGGGTCAACAGTCTCTCCAGCTTCCTCGTCACCAACATCTAAACTAATGTAATCAGTGAACTTCCCTTCTAGGTTAAAAATATCATCACTGTTCTTTATATGAAGCTTCACGGAGACTGCTGCTATAGACCCATTGGTATCAACAGATCTAGAACCGAAATACCTGCCATGGGCATTCTTCTGTCCCCTTGAAGATTTCCTTTTTATTCCCCTGCTTCGTTTTTTGGGGTGATGAAGCTTGCATTTTGAACCTCGGGGACAGATTCCTGTTTCTTCATATTTGGGGCAAACATAGCTGTGCTTCTTTCGACACTGCAAGTTTAGAAATATAATATGTTTCACCAGTTTCAGGTTAGTGAGTTGTGCCAAGGTGATTTGTACATAGACATATAGATAATAAACATCAATTACATATAGCTGATGAATTGAAGATAAAGCATGCAACTAAAGTTTAAACAGTCAACTCATCCAGGCATATGAACAAAAATCAATATCACATTAATTAAAGATGGACTGCATATTGCACAAGAAAACCTACAAAGGCACTACCAGAGGTATTTTAAAAGTTAGTTCAAAAAAAGGGGGAGGGGGATATGCATACGAGTAATCTGTCAATGGGTAATGAAACAAACAGAACTTTAGCCATAATATGAATAGCTAATAACTTAAAAGAAACATAAAACATGCAAGAAAACAGGTATATTAATTTTCAAACAGCTAGCCACTTGCAGCAATTAGAATTGATTTATACTTTAATAAAATCAAATAAGAACCTCAAAGGATTATCGGAGATGTGCTAGATATCTAGGAAACTTAGGAGGCACTAGTAAAAGTATGACAAAAACGAGTGTGAGAGCTGTCTCAGTGGAAACGAGGCCTAGCGTTGATCCAAAGGGTCACGGGTTCGAACCTCACCCGCCCCCTGCGTGTAGCCGTGTTGGAGAGACAGTGGAAACTTTGACCAAGACAAGGCGCGGTGTATCTTGCGTATCGCAGGGAAGCCCAGCCACTGGGTCTTACCGCACGGTTAGCATGATTTACATGCCGGTGTTGACCATGGGGCTGGTCGGCCGGTCCTGGTATATAATCCAGGCAGGCTAGCGTGTCTTGAACAACACGTTTTTTTGACCAAGTATGACAAAAATAGTAAAACCAGAGGGGCATAAATATGCATATTAGTTGGGATTTGGGAATAACTTTTTTAGGGTGGGCAGTGGGAAGGGAATTTGCAAGCAAGTGGTCATGACAGCATATTGCAAATCCAACTTTTTAGTTAATAACTAGTGTTCTGTTTGCTACAAGGGAGAGATGCCAGTGACATGAAGCTTCCGAAAAAAGAGGTCCCTAACTCTAGGGAAATAAAGGGTAGAAGGGGGCCACCTGACATGAACAGCACATGAAAGATATAACCAGTCTAATCATTTTGTGAAATATATCCTATGGGAAGCCTAAACTCTTGTGTGGAAAGTTGGATCTAAATATCAATATTCAACAATATAAAAATGAGCACATGCATATCAAAGACTTTAATGTAAAGTTGTTTTCTTCCTCTATCTTATCCACATCAGGAGTAAAAAGTTATGTCAGCCAGGACACGGAGGGACCGGCTCCCCTTTAACTTCTTACCCTTCCCTTCTCCTGCTTATCAAATGCAGTGTAAACGAAGTTAGATAAAAGAGAACTTCCAAACCAGGTTCCACTAGTACCTCATTGCCATCATCACAATATCCCTTCAGAAAACCTTCACAAATAGAAGCATTTGCATTTATCAGTTGGTTACCATTTCCGATCCGCACATATCTGTAAGTTGATAAATACATATTAAAACCTTTAATGCCAAATAACGGTATGTTAGCAACGTTTGTTCTTTTACATATCTCTTTTTCAAACTTGTAGATGGTACCTGATTTTAAATTTTGGTTTAAAAAACAGAAAAGAAATACAAGGTTCCAATAATACTTACTCATCATTGCCAATTACTAATCTTCGTGGGATATATGACTTCTTAACAATATTTTCAGACTTAGAAGTGGGTGAGCATGATGGTTCGACGTCTGCAAATTACAAAGAAGAAAGTAACGGCCCAATTGCAAATTAAGAAAAAAAACACATTAAGCCAATGTGATTTACATCATATAAGCTATATGTCGTGTATTTGAGTGTATTTACCATTTACATGGGAATACATATAACAAACATACTCATTATGCCAATGAATTTTGTGCAGTAGTCAAGAAACGTAAAAAAATTACAAACAGAACTTCTCAAAGAGTATGTTTCAAAGAAATCATATCTGTTCATTGTAATATTTTGAAATACTGAGCAGTCACATATACACACAGAAGCTATATTATTACATAAAAATTCAAACAAAAAATATATATATACATACTAAATACACATACTAGTATATATAGAGAAATTGACAAACATACTGCTGTTTTGGAAACTTATTTGCAACTCTACTACTCCCCTAATAATTTTGCAAACATACGGACTGCAATCGAATGCAAAATCAACCCTTTTAATTGACAAAAGCATCGCCATGTTAATTGACAATAAAGCTAAATTCTTCCGGCTTGCAGTTAACCATCAGAAACCAAACACCAAGAAATAAACATGTCAGTATATCTGCTCCCAAACCTCGTTAGCTCTTTTTGAGTTTTTTTCAATTGACTTTGACCACTTCAGGCTGGACCCACCAACACTCAATAACTTCGATATCCGAAGCGAAAACCCACGTCTTGACCTAGTATATACAGTGTCTCTCTTTCTTGAGAACAGAAGTTTTCGACTGGAAAAAGGAATAAAAGCAAGCTTACCCTCCATTATTTTGTGGAGCGAACAGATATACTATCATTATCCATTAGCTGTGCACAAACTTTTTAAAAAAAACAAAATATCAAAGAGACATACCTGAGGGAAGATAGAGAATTTAAATACAAATCCAAATCCAAATCAAAATTCAAAAATTTGGGTTCTGTCAATCCAAAATCGGATCGGTTAATTTGACATCCCAAATACAAGAGGCATATATATACACAACAGATCTCTACAAATCGATTATACAACAGAGATTAAACAGAGATTACAGCAGACAGAGATTAGTAACCTGGAACCAATTACATAATCGATTACAACAAATCGTTGAGAAGAAAGAAGAAAGAGGAAAGAAAGAAGTATGAAAAATTACAAAAACTGCCCTCCCACCAGAAAACACCCCGCCGCACTCCGCCGCACTGCCGCACCCGGTGCTACCCAGAGTGCCAGGAAGCAGGTGTCTGCTGATTTTTGTGAAAAGTTGGATGAGAGATATTTCAAGAAGATGTCAGCCAGGCTCGCCAAGATTGAAACTATAAAAAATTCACCCCAATATCGTGCCGAAATTGAAAAGTCAATGCGATTATTTGCTAGCTACAGTGCCAAGAGTCTTAATAATGTTGCTGCTGCTAGTTTTAAAATTACAAAAACAAAGAAAAGATCAGACTTATCTCGGAGATTTCCACCCAAGAAGGGGCTTTGCGAAGGATTGCCGACTTATTACCTCTTTGAATTTGCCTCAGGATATGCTCTGTTTTATGCTCATGGAGAGGAAAACCTTTGTATTTCCAACTTTAAATCACATTTTAAGTACATTTCCAACTTTGAATCCCCTGAGAAGGACATCAACGACATCTTTACGCTCAAAGCTTTTCATCCCTTTTCATCAACCGCTGATGCCCTTGTTCAAATGAACGCTATATCCAATTCGACGGTTACTCCACAATTGAAAGATTTTCTCGTGTATAACCTTCCAAAACGAGTTGGTGGCAAATCGAGTTGTTGTGTTGTAACTGACGACCCATTGTTGGGGGACAACATATTAACTACAACAGGAATGGCCGTCAAAGGTGGTATTTTTCATATTGATGTCATGCGATGTTTGCGGGCGAAAATTGACAAATTCTTCGACGGCTTGGAGCCTAAAGACTTAGGAAAGCAACAACTGAATCTCGCACGCCTTTATAGCAAACAAAGGTGTACTACAGCGGTCGTAAAAGGTTCCGAGGCGATTTCATCATCTTCCTTGCAACAACTTTACGTTGTGCCACATAGAGGCGGACAAAGGTCTACTGTAGACAGTTCCAAAGTGATTGCACCCTCTTCCATGAAAAAATTTGTGGTTGTGCCACATAGATTTGAAGGAGTTTTTATTGCCAAGGGCAAGGAGGATTTCATTTGTACTAAAAATTTAGTACCAGGTCAAGCTCTTTACGGCGAGGAATTAATATATACTCAGAATGAGGACGGCACTGAAGTGGAGTTCAGAGTATGGAATCCGCTTAGATCGAAGTTGGCTGCTGCAATCCTCTGCGGCGTTAAAAAATTATGTGTTAAACCCGGCTCTCGCGTTTTATACCTAGGAGATGCATGTGAAGTTACGGTTTCACATTTGTCTGATCTGGTTGGATCGGATGGTTTGGTCTATGTAGTTGGGTTATCCGATGTTGTTGTAAACATGGTGGACAAGAGGCCAAATGTTATAACAATTTTTGAAGAGCCTGATCGTTGGAAGTACCGCATGGTTGTTAGTATGGTTGATGTGATCTTTGCTGATATTGTTTATCCTCAACAGGTAGATAAGATGGTTGGTAATGCTGCATTTTATCTTAGAGCTGGTGGGCATTACATGATCTCTACACGGGCAAACAACATTGATTTGACTGGCCAAGGTAAAGATTTATTTGCTAACTATCATGGATATGGATGGAGGGAGTTCAATCCAATTGAAGTTGTAATGTTGGAACCTATAATGCGAGAATATGTCATGGCTGTTGGTGGTATCCGTGTGCCAGAGGAATAGAGGAATGAATATTCACAATTTTTCAAAATGTTGTTTTCCAAAACTTGCAGTAGTGTTTTTGAAGCCCTTGATACTTATTTTTTTTATCTCTTGCACTCACTTTGAAAAGAATAAATTTTATTATAATTTGCACTCTTTGAACAAAGTTCTTTTTTCCTTTTCCAGTTTTGATGGTTATTCACTCGTTTTCGTAGTTTCCTGTTGTTCTTATTTGCTAACAATGCAAGTATTAGTATCCATTTGCCAAGCTAAAGATCTATTTACTAACAACTAGAAACTCATTTAACTCATGATGTAAAATATACAAATTTTAAAATATACTTCATCAACTCGTACTAAGGTTTAATCTATATCTGGCAAACCCTCTGGCTTGGCTGCAAGGTGCTTCTTTCTGTTGTAATATTAGAGCAAACTCACTAAGGTATATATAGCTTTCTGTTGCTTGGAATCCCCATCGGAGAAGCACTCTTTGCTGAATGGTTTATGGTTTGTTATGTATGTATGTGCTATAGATTTATGCCCTATTTTTATTTTGAGCTTTATTTTATTTCTTTCAGAGATTACCATTTTTTCTAAACTTTCAAAATAATGGTGTCAGGGTCATGTTATCTGAGCTGCAAAGTCTCTTTTTTTCGCATTAGTTCTTAAGTGGCATCCATTTATGTGGTTGCTTGAGACCAGCCTTTAAATAATAGCTTGAGTTACCATATTTATTTTTTGCATTTTATTCGTCTGGATGCTTATGCTCACTTTTGGTTTGAGTATAAGAAACACAAACTTGAAAAGATAGCTGCCAATTGCAAATAAAATGACCATAATAACCAGCTTGCCCCCTTATGTGTCCTGCTATGCAGTTAGTTCATGCAACTGTTCTCCTTCCCTTCTTTGTCTCTACTATTTCTGTAAATTACGCATCCGTAGTATTTCTGTGTTGTATATGGTATTCCCATATATATGTGTAGGTCTATCTTAGCTTTTCATGCACTCACAGACCAGGTGCAAGTGGCAATGATCATTTTTAATCTCTTCAAGTAGTATTCTCATCCTTGCTACTAATTAAAAATATATAAGAGCAACTGTTTATTTTTTGTTATTTTGTTTGCTCGGGTTATTTTTTTTATTAAAGGGTTATTTTTTTGATTAAATTAGTACGTTTGGGCACACACAAATTGCAGAGGTAGAAAAGGATTGGTGTCACTGTGTTTTCAACAGAGGCATAATCTCATGATTAGGATTTGATTATCTGGTAAGGCTTGTGATGTTTATAACATTATCATTCTTATGGTAATGCAGTAGTTCTATTATCTGGAGCTTTAAGCATTGGCTAATATGCAATATGGTAGTTTGTAGAATATATCGTTGTTAACATGTTGAACTTTTGTTAGGACTAGAAATCTTAATAAGAGAGAAATCACATGATACAGAAAAACATAAACATATTCTAAAATGGTAGTTTGTAGTAGCTAATGTTTCTGCGAGAATAACTTCTATCCTAAAATGACTGATAGGTATACTTAATACATATATGACAGATCATATGCATATTGTGGACCAACTGATAACCATGTTCCCACGCTTCTTCTTACTGCTACATACAACCTATCTCCTGCTCATGGTAATTACTTTGGTAACTACATCTGGTCCTTTTAAAGCTTGGAAATACTCCATACATTCACCATTGGGAGAAACGAGTTGTTCTTTTACTTCTCTTACAAAAGTCTCCTTTTTATCTGTATCAAGGTCACTTTTACTTTTACCTTCCTGTCCAACTGCTTCGGTTATGCAGAGGGCACACTTAGTTTAATCAAATTAGATGGTTTTTTCAGCCAATTAATAAGATATTGAAAAACATCAAAGGCATCAATGACCAAAATCCAAAGTAGTAATTCCAATTCAAAGGTAGCAAAATATCCAAATGGAACCATGATTCTTTAATATTCTTTTACTTCCCCAACTCCTTTTTCTCGTGGCCTGTTTGTAGACCAGAATTTTTTTCACGTGATGGATTGGTTCCAATAAAATGTTTGGATATTCAAAATAATTAGAACTTGGGTTCAGTACTAACATCACAATTAAATATAAACTTGGTTACGGAACTTGGCAAGTCAGACCCAGGAACAGGTTGATCTCCTACATGATTGCGCAGAAAATAGGTCCCTCAGAGATTCAGAAGCAGTACATGGTTACATTTTAAAATGTAACCTCTCGGACGAGGACCTGTTAGTGTTACTGAATCATGTAGCCTATTCTTATTCAAAATGCTCAGATTATAGTGCAGCCAAGTTGGTGTTTGATAATTTGCAATCATCCAGTTATGCATTGGTATAGAATGTGTTGATTCTGCAATCTTTGTTTTTTGGAATATGGTCGACAAGTACATGATCTTCTGCACAAGGCTGGCTTGGTTACAGACAGCTATGTAGAAAGTGCTCTGATTGGTATGTATTGTAAGTGTGGAAGTATTAATGAAGCAGGGTAAATTTTTTCGAGGGCATTTCTAATCCTGATGTGGTTTCAAGGACTCCTATGATCTGGGATCATGTACAGCATGGTTCTTGTACTTATGATGTTCAACTCTTTAGGAAGATGGAACAAATGGATATTGAAGCCAATGCAGTAACCTTATTGTACGTTCTTTTTGCTTGTAGTCACGGTGGTCTGGTAGAGGAAGGGCTTCATTTTTTCGAGTCAATGGAGGGAACTTATGGTATAATGCCAGAAATGGAACATTATGCCATGTTGGACGACTTGACGTTGCATAAAAGTTCATAAGGGAATGCCTATTAAACCAAATGAGATGGTCTGGTAGAGCCTCCTAGGAGCATGTAGAATCTATGGCGATATTGAGTTAGGGAATGTGGCTGCAGAGAATATATTTTCCATTCTGCCAGATTGTTCATCTACTTGTGTTCTTTTATCTAATATATACATGGAGGCAGGAAGCCCAAAGGGTGGGATTAGTTTGAGAAATATGATGAAGGAATGTTACAATTCTCATATTTAGAAATCACACTATAGATGATGTAGTAGAGACTATCTGCTAGTGTATATTAATGACCATCTCTTGTACTTAAATAATGTTGTCATTTGTGGATTTTGTGCTCTTTATATACGCTAATGTGGAGTATTTCTTTTTTGATTCAATACAGCACCAAAAAATTACAAATTGAGCTGAAAAATGGGTTTTAGCATTTTCTTTGTCAAATGTAGCTAAATGGGGCCAAACAAAGACCCGGTAGACAACAAAATCACTTACGCTCTGAAATTATGATAGAAGAAGAGGGAGGGAAGGGGTTTAAGTTGCTTAAATTTATACCTAGGTCAATCAAACAACCATTTCAACTGCTGTGTGAATTTAACATCATCTCTTCAAATTTACTTCTTGCGCTTCTTAGGTGAGTGCCCAGTTTTTCGCTTGTGATGATTAAAATCTTACACAGACCTGAATGCATGTCCAAGTCCATCCACATTGCATATTATGGGGATATATGCATTCTGATGAGTTCCGTCTATGCCCAAGCCCATTTAAATGTCACACCACAACCTGTTTAAGCGTAGATTAGAGGGCGGTCTTCTTTCTGGACAAACCTATGTTGCAACATTTAGTTGTGCGATAAGAACTTCTTTCAATTTTTTTCTGTTAGACAGATGTTTATAAGTTCATGCTGCATTAGTTCTTGCCTGGAGGTAAAACCAATTGTGCAACCTCTATGTCACATGCATACTCTGCTTCCTCATAGCCTGCATTCTTATTTCTTTTGAAAGATGAAGCTTTCAAATTTGGAGCTTCCTTTGCTTTTTTAACACTTGCTTGGTTTTTTGAAACATATTTATTTTTATCAATTGAATCACGGTTACATTGCTTCTCAAGCTTTTTATGTTTTTTCTTTCATGCTTCCTTTTATTTCCCACCCTTTTCTCATCCATCTCTTCTTTGTGTTTTTTTTTTCTTGAAAGAGGGTGTCATTTTCTCATCCATCTCTTCTCTGTGTTTTTTTTTCTTGAAAGAGGGTGTCTTGTCATTCATATTAACGTTCAACGATCCTCATTCTTCTAAAATTTTAGGTGTTCTGGACAAATTAAAACCTTGGACTGTTGTGCCTAATTAAGCATGGTCTTCTCCTAACACTTCCGATGTAGATCCTTTTTTAATAAGTTTTATAAGTTGATGCTTATTAATTCGATTGCCTTGAGGTTGAGAAGAACGTGTAGGACTGCTCATATCCAAGCACCACGCCTCCCTCATAGCCTGCTCTTAATCTTCCTTAATCCTTTGGATTTTCTTGTTTGCAACCTCCATAATTAAGGTCTCAGATTGTATCTCTTGCATACCACTGTAGTGTAGATCTTTCTCTTTCAGTCATCTTTCAACGGGTACCTCGAGGGTGTGACCCAAGTAGTTCTCTCGATGTTTATCAGCCTTAACATCATCCTAGCTGAATAGATCATAAACATATGATGGCATTTGTTCAAGAGATCTTTTTTACGATCAAGGCCTCAAAAGTAGTCACTCATAGGCAGTGAGAGATCAGGGCTCTTCTGATAGTAGAAGTGCTGTTGTTGTATGCAGCAACTTGATCTGATCACTACAAAAATTGTTGACTCCTTTAATGCTACTGGAGCTATAGCTAGCTCTTTAGAGCTACTGGCGCTACCCTTTCATACCATTAAGGGCCATTAATTACTCTTTAATGGTTGGAACAAAACTCAAATACAAATTTAAAATCAAATCAAAATTTAAAATTTAAAATTTAAATACAAATCCAAATCAAAATTCAAAAATTTGGGTTCTGTCAATCCAAAATCGGATCGGTTAATTTGACATCCCAAATACAAGAGGCATATATATACACAACAGATCTCTACAAATCGATTATACAACAGAGATTAGAACAGAGATTACAGCAGACAGAGATTGGTAACCTGGAACCAATTACATAATCGATTACAACAAATCGTTGAGAAGAAAGAAGAAAGAGGAAAGAAAGAAGTATGAAAAATTACAAAAACTGCCCTCCCACCAGAAAACACCCCGCCGCACTCCGCCGCACTGCCGCACCCGGTGCTACCCAGAGTGCCAGGAAGCAGGTGTCTGCTGATTTTTGTGAAAAGTTGGATGAGAGATATTTCAAGAAGATGTCAGCCAGGCTCGCCAAGATTGAAACTATAAAAAATTCACCCCAATATCGTGCCGAAATTGAAAAGTCAATGCGATTATTTGCTAGCTACAGTGCCAAGAGTCTTAATAATGTTGCTGCTGCTAGTTTTAAAATTACAAAAACAAAGAAAAGATCAGACTTATCTCGGAGATTTCCACCCAAGAAGGGGCTTTGCGAAGGATTGCCGACTTATTACCTCTTTGAATTTGCCTCAGGATATGCTCTGTTTTATGCTCATGGAGAGGAAAACCTTTGTATTTCCAACTTTAAATCAAATTTTAAGTACATTTCCAACTTTGAATCCCCTGAGAAGGACATCAACGACATCTTTACGCTCAAAGCTTTTCATCCCTTTTCATCAACCGCTGATGCCCTTGTTCAAATGAACACTATATCCAATTCGACGGTTACTCTACAATTGAAAGATTTTCTCGTGTATAACCTTCCAAAACGAGTTGGTGGCAAATCGAGTTGTTGTGTTGTAACTGACGACCCATTGTTGGGGGACAACATATTAACTACAACAAGAATGGCCGTCAAAGGTGGTATTTTTCATATTGATGTCATGCGATGTTTGCGGGCGAAAATTGACAAATTCTTCGACGGCTTGGAGCCTAAAGACTTAGGAAAGCAACAACTGAATCTCGCACGCCTTTATAGCAAACAAAGGTGTACTACAGCGGTCGTAAAAGGTTCCGAGGCGATTTCATCATCTTCCTTGCAACAACTTTACGTTGTGCCACATAGAGGCGGACAAAGGTCTACTGTAGACAGTTCCAAAGTGATTGCACCCTCTTCCATGAAAAAATTTGTGGTTGTGCCACATAGATTTGAAGGAGTTTTTATTGCCAAGGGCAAGGAGGATTTCATTTGTACTAAAAATTTAGTACCAGGTCAAGCTCTTTACGGCAAGGAATTAATATATACTCAGAATGAGGACGGCACTGAAGTGGAGTTCAGAGTATGGAATCCGCTTAGATCGAAGTTGGCTGCTGCAATCCTCTGCGGCGTTAAAAAATTATGTGTTAAACCCGGCTCTCGCGTTTTATACCTAGGAGATGCATGTGAAGTTACGGTTTCACATTTGTCTGATCTGGTTGGATCGGATGGTTTGGTCTATGTAGTTGGGTTGTCCGATGTTGTTGTAAACATGGTGGACAAGAGGCCAAATGTTATAACAATTTTTGAAGAGCCTGATCGTTGGAAGTACCGCATGGTTGTTAGTATGGTTGATGTGATCTTTGCTGATATTGTTTATCCTCAACAGGTAGATAAGATGGTTGGTAATGCTGCATTTTATCTTAGAGCTGGTGGGCATTACATGATCTCTACACGGGCAAACAACATTGATTTGACTAGCCAAGGTAAAGATTTATTTGCTAATATCATGGATATGGATGGAGGGAGTTCAATCCAATTGAAGTTGTAATGTTGGAACCTATAATGCGAGAATATGTCATGGCTGTTGGTGGTATCCGTGTGCCAGAGGAATAGAGGAATGAATATTCACAATTTTTCAAAATGTTGTTTTCCAAAACTTGCAGTAGTGTTTTTGAAGCCCTTGATACTTATTTTTTTTTATCTCTTGCACTCACTTTGAAAAGAATAAATTTTATTATAATTTGCACTCTTTGAACAAAGTTCTTTTTTCATTTTCCAGTTTTGATGGTTATTCACTCGTTTTCGTAGTTTCCTGTTGTTGTTATTTGCTAACAATGCAAGTATTAGTATCCATTTGCCAAGCTAAAGATCTATTTACTAACAACTAGAAACTCATTTAACTCATGATGTAAAATATACAAATTTTAAAATATACTTCATCAACTCGTACTAAGGTTTAATCTATATCTGGCAAACCCTCTGGCTTGGCTAAAGTTTAATCTATATCTGGCAAACCCTCTGGCTTGGCTGCAAGGTGCTTCTTTCTGTTGTAATATTAGAGCAAACTCACTAAGGTATATATAGCTTTCTGTTGCTTGGAATCCCCATCGGAGAAGCACTCTTTGCTGAATGGTTTATGGTTTGTTATGTATGTATATGCTATAGATTTCTACCCTATTTTTATTTTGAGCTTTATTTTATTTCTTTCAGAGATTACCATTTTTTCTAAACTTTCAAAATAATGGTGTCAGGGTCATGTTATCTGAGCTGCAAAGTCTCTTTTTTTCGCATTAGTTCTTAAGTGGCATCCATTTATGTGGTTGCTTGAGATCAGCCTTTAAATAATAGCTTGAGTTACCATATTTATTTTTTGCATTTTATTCGTCTGGATGCTTATGCTCACTTTTGGTTTGACTATAAGAAACACAAACTTCAAAAGATAGCTGCCAATTGCAAATAAAATGACCATAATAACCAGCTTGCCCCCTTATGTGTCCTGCTATGCAGTTAGTTCATGCAACTGTTCTCCTTCCCTTCTTTGTCTCTACTATTTCTGTAAATTACGCATCCGTAGTATTTCTGTGTTGTATATGGTATTCCCATATATATGTGTAGGTCTATCTTAGCTCTTCATGCACTCACAGACCAGGTGCAAGTGGCAATGATCATTTTTAATCTCTTCAAGTAGTATTCTCATCCTTGCTACTAATTAAAAATATATAAGAGCAACTGTTTATTTTTTGTTATTTTGTTTGCTCGGGTTATTTTTTTTATTAAAGGGTTATTTTTTTGATTAAATTAGTACGTTTGGGCACACACAAATTGCAGAGGTAGAAAAGGATTGGTGTCACTGTGTTTTCAACAGAGGCATAATCTCATGATTAGGATTTGATTATCTGGTAAGGCTTGTGATGTTTATAACATTATCATTCTTATAGTAATGCAGTAGTTCTATTATCTGGAGCTTTAAGCATTGGCTAATATGCAATATGGTAGTTTGTAGAATATATCGTTGTTAACATGTTGAACTTTTGTTAGGACTAGAAATCTTAATAAGAGAGAAATCACATGATACAGAAAAACATAAACATATTCTAAAATGGTAGTTTGTAGTAGCTAATGTTTCTGCGAGAATAACTTCTATCCTAAAATGACTGATAGGTATACTTAATACATATATGACAGATCATATGCATATTGTGGACCAACTGATAACCATGTTCCCACGCTTCTTCTTACTGCTACATACAACCTATCTCCTGCTCATGGTAATTACTTTGGTAACTACATCTGGTCCTTTTAAAGCTTGGAAATACTCCATACATTCACCATTGGGAGAAACGAGTTGTTCTTTTATTTCTCTTACAAAAGTCTCCTTTTTATCTGTATCAAGGTCACTTTTACTTTTACCTTCCTGCCCAACTGCTTCGGTTACAGCCCTGCAGAGGGCACACTTAGTTTAATCAAATTAGATGGTTTTTTCAGCCAATTAATAAGATATTGAAAAACATCAAAGGCATCAATGACCAAAATCCAAAGTAGTAATTCCAATTCAAAGGTAGCAAAATATCCAAATGGAACCATGATTCTTTAATATTCTTTTACTTCCCCAACTCCTTTTTCTCGTGGCCTGTTTGTAGACCAGAATTTTTTTCACGTGATGGATTGGTTCCAATAAAATGTTTGGATATTCAAAATAATTAGAACTTGGGTTCAGTACTAACATCACAATTAAATATAAACTTGGTTACGGAACTTGGCAAGTCAGACCCAGGAACTGGTTGATCTCCTACATGATTGCGAAAAAATAGGTCCCTCAGAGATTCAGAAGCAGTACATGGTTACATTTTAAAATGTAACCTCTTAAAATGTAACCTCTCGGACGAGGACCTGTTAGTGTTACTGAATCATGTAGCCTATTCTTATTCAAAATGCTCAGATTATAGTGCAGCCAAGTTGGTGTTTGATAATTTGCAATCATCCAGTTATGCATTGGTATAGAATGTGTTGATTCTGCAATCTTTGTTTTTTGGAATATGGTCGACAAGTACATGATCTTCTGCACAAGGCTGGCTTGGTTACAGACAGCTATGTAGAAAGTGCTCTGATTGGTATGTATTGTAAGTGTGGAAGTATTAATGAAGCAGGGTAAATTTTTTCGAGGGCATTTCTAATCCTGATGTGGTTTCAAGGACTGCTATGATCTGGGATCATGTACAGCATGGTTCTTGTGCTTATGATGTTCAACTCTTTAGGAAGATGGAACAAATGGATATTGAAGCCAATGCAGTAACCTTATTGTACGTTCTTTTTGCTTGTAGTCACGGTGGTCTGGTAGAGGAAGGGCTTCATTTTTTCGAGTCAATGGAGGGAACTTATGGTATAATGCCAGAAATGGAACATTATGCCATGTTGGACGACTTGACGTTGCATAAAAGTTCATAAGGGAATGCCTATTAAACCAAATGAGATGGTCTGGTAGAGCCTCCTAGGAGCATGTAGAATCTATGGCGATATTGAGTTAGGGAATGTGGCTGCAGAGAATATATTTTCCATTCTGCCAGATTGTTCATCTACTTGTGTTCTTTTATCTAATATATACATGGAGGCAGGAAGCCCAAAGGGTGGGATTAGTTTGAGAAATATGATGAAGGAATGTTACAATTCTCATATTTAGAAATCACACTATAGATGATGTAGTAGAGACTATCTGCTAGTGTATATTAATGACCATCTCTTGTACTTAAATAATGTTGTCATTTGTGGATTTTGTGCTCTTTATATACGCTAATGTGGAGTATTTCTTTTTTGATTCAATACAGCACCAAAAAATTACAAATTGAGCTGAAAAATGGGTTTTAGCATTTTCTTTGTCAAATGTAGCTAAATGGGGCCAAACAAAGACCCGGTAGACAACAAAATCACTTACGCTCTGAAATTATGATAGAAGAAGAGGGAGGGAAGGGGTTTAAGTTGCTTAAATTTATACCTAGGTCAATCAAACAACCATTTCAACTGCTGTGTGAATTTAACATCATCTCTTCAAATTTACTTCTTGCGCTTCTTAGGTGAGTGCCCAGTTTTTCGCTTGTGATGATTAAAATCTTACACAGACCTGAATGCATGTCCAAGTCCATCCACATTGCATATTATGGGGATATATGCATTCTGATGAGTTCCGTCTATGCCCAAGCCCATTTAAATGTCACACCGCAACCTGTTTAAGCGTAGATTAGAGGGCGGTCTTCTTTCTGGACAAACCTATGGTGCAACATTTAGTTGTGCGATAAGAACTTCTTTCAATTTTTTTCTGTTAGACAGATGTTTATAAGTTCATGCTGCATTAGTTCTTGCCTGGAGGTAAAACCAATTGTGCAACCTCTATGTCACATGCATACTCTGCTTCCTCATAGCCTGCATTCTTATTTCTTTTGCAAGATGAAGCTTTCAAATTTGGAGCTTCCTTTGCTTTTTTAACACTTGCTTGGTTTTTTGAAACATATTTATTTTTATCAATTGAATCACGGTTACATTGCTTCTCAAGCTTTTTATGTTTTTTCTTTCATGCTTCCTTTTATTTCCCACCCTTTTCTCATCCATCTCTTCTTTGTGTTTTTTTTTTCTTGAAAGAGGGTGTCATTTTCTCATCCATCTCTTCTCTGTGTTTTTTTTTCTTGAAAGAGGGTGTCTTGTCATTCATATTAACGTTCAACGATCCTCATTCTTCTAAAATTTTAGGTGTTCTGGACAAATTAAAACCTTGGACTGTTGTGCCTAATTAAGCATGGTCTTCTCCTAACACTTCCGATGTAGATCCTTTTTTAATAAGTTTTATAAGTTGATGCTTATTAATTCGATTGCCTTGAGGTTGAGAAGAACGTGTAGGACTGCTCATATCCAAGCACCACGCCTCCCTCATAGCCTGCTCTTAATCTTCCTTAATCCTTTGGATTTTCTTGTTTGCAACCTCCATAATTAAGGTCTCAGATTGTATCTCTTGCATACCACTGCAGTGTAGATCTTTCTCTTTCAGTCATCTTTCAACGGGTACCTCGAGGGTGTGACCCAAGTAGTTCTCTCGATGTTTATCAGCCTTAACATCATCCTAGCTGAATAGATCATAAACATATGATGGCATTTGTTCAAGAGATCTTTTTTACGATCAAGGCCTCAAAAGTAGTCACTCATCAGTTGGCAGTGAGAGATCAGGGCTCTTCTGATAGTAGAAGTGCTGTTGTTGTATGCAGCAACTTGATCTGATCACTACAAAAATTGTTGACTCCTTTAATGCTACTGGAGCTATAGCTAGCTCTTTAGAGCTACTGGCGCTACCCATTCATACCATTAAGGGCCATTAATTACTCTTTAATGGTTGGAACAAAACTCAAATACAAATTTAAAATCAAATCAAAATTTAAAATTTAAAATTTAAATACAAATCCAAATCCAAATCAAAATTCAAAAATTTGGGTTCTGTCTGATACAATCCTTGGAGTAGAAAAGCCAGCAAAATCAGCAATTAAAAGACAAAATAGTGAAGTGGCAAATGTGGGGCAAATTCATATGATTAGCAAGGGGGAGCTGGCATTCGATGCTGAGGTGGACAATGACTATGACAGGGAATGTGAGAACCCCGAGGTGGATACTACGAGCACACCATTCTGTTAGACGTCTGGGACCACTAGTAGTACTACCTGCATTTCATTTCATTTGCATTTCTGCGTCATGTCATTAGGTAGTGATATATGTAGTAGGTGAAACCAAATGTGGATCTTATCTTTAATATCAAAACATTGTCCTCTGTAATCTTAAGTCTCTCTCTCAATGGATACGTTTGTATCTTGATTTACCTTCTTCAGAATTACCTTTCGTCCCGGTTAATTCTCTGGAAGTAACAGAACAGTTTCCATCTTAATAAAGATCAAGCTGTTCCTTATTATCTTTTGGTTTCTCATTTTGTGTTAAGATTTAGAATCATATCACTGGTATCAGAGCAGTCGATTCTTGGATCAATGGCACAAGGGAAAAACACAAGGTCAGGGGCCACTTCAGATGAGGAGACTGAGCGTGCTGATATACGTCGAATCGAGGTAAATTTACAAACTCCCCTTGATGCTCACAACCAACGTTTGATACAGACTTGCAATAACAATAACCTTAATATTGAGCAAAATGCTAAATCTATTAAGGAGTTAAATGATTTAGTGATGGGTCTAGCAATGCAAGTCAATAAACTGGTATCTAACGAAGAGAAGGGGTTTGAGACTGTTAATCCTGAAGGAGACAGTAGTAATGTTAATTCTTTTCAGGGGGTACATGGGAGGTTTCCGAATTTCTCTTCTAGGATGACTAAGATAGAGTTTCCTAAGTTTGATGGTACTGACTTGAGATCTTGGATTTATAAGTGTAATCAATTCTTCCAGTTAGATGATATAAAAGATCCACAGAGGGTGAGGTTAGCTGCCATTCACTTGGAAGGTAAGGCCCTGTTATGGCACCAAACTTACTTAAAACGATGCGATAATATCATGCCTACTTGGGATAAATACATAGAAGCCATTACTGTGAGATTTGGGGACATTTATGATGATCCTATGGCAGACTTGAAGGCTTTGAAACAAAGTGGTTCTGTGCAGGAGTACCACGATACTTTTGATGCATTGACTAGTAGGCTGAATTTTCCAGAAGAGTACTTGCTTAGCTGCTATCTGGGGGGTTTAGAAGATGAGGTGCAGTTAGCTGTGAGAATGTTTACACCTAAATCCATCCAACAAGCTCTTTGTTTGGCCAAGCTACAAGAGGCAGCAATGAAAGTTAAGAGAAGCAAACCTAGTGGTAAACCACCTATTCTACCCACACCATCTGGTATGAAACCTTAAAATACACCCTTCAAATCTCAAATACCTAAAACAAACCCTTTGGCCCAACCTATACAAAATACTACCAGAAAAACACTTACCCCTGCAGAGTTTAATGAGAAAAGGTCCAAGAACCTATGTTTTTGGTGTGATGATAAATACACTCCAGGCCACAAATGTAAGGGTAAGGAACCTCAACTCTTTCACCTGGAAGTAGAGGAGGAAGAAGGATGTGAAGAAGAGGTGGAGCCAGTAATAGAGGAGCTTGAGAATGCAGCTCATCAATGTGCTCAAATATCTTTGCAAGCCATAGATGGAGTATCTACATATCAAACAATGAGGGTGACTGGGCACCATGGTAAGAAATCCCTGCAGTTGTTACTGGACAGTGGTAGTACCCACAATTTTATTGACACCAACAAGGCTTTAAGGTTAGACTGTAAAGTAGAAGAGATCACACCTATGGGGGTGAAAGTGGCTTATGGGGGACAATTGGTTTGTAATAAAATCATAAAGAACTTCAAGTGGAGAATGCAAGGGGTGGAGTTCACTGCAAATGTCTTATTGTTGCCACTTAGTGGAAGTGATCTTGTCCTTGGTATTCATTGGTTTGCCCAGCTGGGTCCAGTACTGTGGGATTTTGCTAAACTTACTATGCAGTTCACCTACCAAGGCCAGAAATTAAAATTGAGAGGCATACAAGATAAGAAATGGAAGAACATTCAATCTCAAAAACTGGAGAAGGTAATGCAGACTACAGGGGAACTTTCTATGCTTCAATTAATTCCAATAGGGGTGGAGTTTTCACCTCAGTTAAAGTCAGTAGAGATCATTGCAGATATAGTGGAACCTGAAATTAATATGGTACTGCAAGCACATAAAAGTGTTTTTCAGGAACCTAAAGGATTACCCCCAGCTAGACCATGTTTTGATCACAAGATTCCCTTAAAGATGGGTACTGATGCTGTAAATTTAAGGGCCTATAGGTATCCTACACTCCAGAAGAATGTCATCGAGGAAATGGTGATGGAATTACTGGATCAAGGGGTGATCAGACCTAGCAACAGCCCATTCGCTGCACCTGTGGTGCTAGTGAAAAAGAAGGATGGAGGGTGGCGAATGTGTGTGGATTATAGAAGTTTAAACAAGGCTACGGTGAAGGATAAATTCCCTATTCCCATCATTGAAGAGCTATTAGATGAACTACATGGCACTGAATACTTTTCGAAGATAGATTTAAAATCTGGTTACCACCAGATAAGAATGGATCCACAGGAGATTCACAAGACTGCGTTCAAGACTCATTTTGGCCATTTTGAGTATCTAGTGATGCCGTTTGGCCTCACTAATGCTCCCTCTACTTTTCAAGCACTTATGAACCATGTATTTCAACCGTTGCTCAGAAAGGGGGTACTGGTTTTCTTTGATGACATATTAATATACAGCCCAGACTTGGAAACTCATGTGCAGCATCTGGAAGTGGTGCTACAACTGATGGAGGTCAACTCTCTACATGCAAATTATAAAAAATGTTCTTTTGGAGTAAAGGAGATCCACTACTTGGGTCATGTCATTTCAAAGGAAGGAGTGCAAACGGAGGATGATAAAATTCGAGCTGTAGTTGAGTGGCCAGTTCCAAAAAATGTCAAGCAGTTGAGAGGGTTTCTAGGGCTTACAGGTTACTATAGGAGATTCATTCAGGGGTATGGTCAAACCTGTAGACCTTTAACTAATCTTCTAAAGAAAGAGTCGTTTGTATGGTCAGATGAGGCTCAGATGGCATTTGATTTACTTAAAAGGAAGATGGTCAATCCACCTGTATTAGCCCTTCCTAATTTTGAGGAACCATTCTGTGTTGAGACTGATGCTTCTGGCATTAGCATGGGAGCTGTATTGATGCAGAATTCACACCCCATAGCTTACATAAGTAAGGCATTTTCTGAGAAAAATGCCATGTTATCTGCCTATGAGAGAGAGTTGCTAGCCATTGTATTTGCAGTTAAAAAATGGCAACACTATTTATCTGTACAGACATTTGTCATAAGGACAGATCAAAGAAGCCTGAAGTATTTGTTGGACCACAAGATGGCAACCCCATTCCAACAAAAATGGTTATCCAAGCTAGCTGGATTTGATTTCGTTATAGAATACAAAGCTGGGACAGAGAACAGAGCAGCTGATGCATTATCTCGAGTACCAGGTTCACTACTCTTAACTATGGCTGTCTCTTCGGTGAACTCGAGTTTGTTAGATGAGCTAAAGCAACATTGGCAAGAAGACACTGCACTACAGAGAATTATTTTTGAATTGCAGAACGATCCAACATCACATCCTCACTATGTCTGGAGTCAAGACAAACTAACAAGGAAGGGGAAGCTAGTAGTGGGCAACAATGAAACTATCAAGACTACAATTCTACAGTGGATGCATAGTTCAGCACAAGGAGGACACTCAGGGATCACTGTGACTCTTAAGAAAATCAAGGAACTGTTTTACTGGCATGGTCTTCGAAACACTGTTATGGAATTTATTAAACAATGCCCTACATGTCAAAAATGCAAGTATGATCATAATGCCTATCCAGGTTTGCTTCAGCCTATTCCAATTCCTAATTCTATTTGGGAGGAGGTCACTATGGACTTTATCGAAGGGTTGCCCAAATCCAATGGTAAGGAAGTGATTATGGTGGTGGTGGATAGACTGAGTAAGTATGGGCATTTTATGTCTCTATCACACCCTTTCTCTGCACTGACCGTGGCTCAAAGCTATCTTGATCATGTATACAAACTGCATGGATTTCCAAAGGTGATAATATCAGACAGAGACAAAGTCTTCATCAGCAATTTCTGGACTGAATTTATGAAATTACAAGGAGTCCAACATAAGCTATCGACTGCTTATCACCCAAAGACTGATGGCCAATCTGAAGTCCTTAATAGGTGCGTGGAATCATACCTCAGGTGTATGTGTCATGAGAAACCACAGGATTGGTCAAAATGGTTGTCTCTAGCAGAATTTTGGTACAATACCAGCTTTCACACAGCTATTCAAAAGACACCCTTTGAAGTTGTTTACAATCAACAACCACCTCTTTATAGACCCTATATTCCTGGGTCCAGCAACTTAGATGCAGTGGATAGGAGTCTGGTGGCACGGGATCAAACCATTGCTTTACTCAAACAGAATCTACATAAGGCTCAGAACCGTATGAAGCAACTGGCAGATAGAAAGAGATCTGAGAGAGTTTTTACTGAAGGGGAGTGGGTGTATTTGAAATTACAACCCTACAGACAGTCATCTGTTGCCACACGACCATTTCCTAAATTGGCTGCCAAGTATTTTGGTCCGTATAAAATCATCAAGAAAGTGGGACAGGTAGCTTACACGCTACAGTTACCTCTAACATCCAAGATTCACCCTACCTTCCACGTCTCACTGTTGAAGGCTCACCATGGACCTGCACCTGAGGCACTGGATGATACATTGCAAGTGTCTTACGACTCGACCACCAACTGGGTTCCTAAGGTGCCTTTTAAACTACTGGAGATCAGAACTGTTAAGAAGAGAAATGCAGCATTGGTCCAATGGCTCATTCAGTGGACAAATCTACCTCCAGAAGAAGCAACTTGGGAATCAGCTACAAGCATCATGCACAGGTTCCCTCAGTTTGATCCTTGGGGTCAAGGATCCCTTAATGGGGGAAGTATTGATACAATCCTTGGAGTAGAAAAGCCAGCAAAATCAGCAATTAAAAGACAAAATAGTGAAGTGGCAAATGTGGGGCAAATTCATATGATTAGCAAGGGGGAGCTGGCATTCGATGCTGAGGTGGACAATGACTATGACAGGGAATGTGAGAACCCCGAGGTGGATACTACGAGCACACCATTCTGTTAGACGTCTGGGACCACTAGTAGTACTACCTGCATTTCATTTCATTTGCATTTCTGCGTCATGTCATTAGGTAGTGATATATGTAGTAGGTGAAACCAAATGTGGATCTTATCTTTAATATCAAAACATTGTCCTCTGTAATCTTAAGTCTCTCTCTCAATGGATACGTTTGTATCTTGAGTTACCTTCTTCAGAATTACCTTTCGTCCCGGTTAATTCTCTGGAAGTAACAGAACAGTTTCCATCTTAATAAAGATTAGCTGTTCCTTATTATCTTTTGGTTTCTCATTTTGTGTTAAGATTTAGAATCATATCACTGTCAATCCAAAATCGGATCGGTTAATTTGACATCCCAAATACAAGAGGCATATATATACACAACAGATCTCTACAAATCGATTATACAACAGAGATTAGAACAGAGATTACAGCAGTCAGAGATTAGTAACCTGGAACCAATTACATAATCGATTACAACAAATCGTTGAGAAGAAAGAAGAAAGAGGAAAGAAATAAGTATGAAAAATTACAAAAACTGCCCTCCCACCAGAAAACACCCCGCCGTACTCCGCCGCACTGCCGCACCCGGTGCTACCCAGAGTGCTAGGAAGCAGGTGTCTGCTGATTTTTGTGAAAAGTTGGATGAGAGATATTTCAAGAAGATGTCAGCCAGGCTTGCCAAGATTGAAATTATAAAAAATTCACCCCAATATCGTGCCGAAATTGAAAAGTCAATGCGATTATTTGCTAGCTACAGTGCCAAGAGTCTTAATAATGTTGCTGCTGCTAGTTTTAAAATTACGAAAACAAAGAAAAGATCAGACTTATCTCGGAGATTTCCACCCAAGAAGGGGCTTTGCGAAGGATTGCCGACTTATTACCTCTTTGAATTTGCCTCAGGATATGCTCTGTTTTATGCTCATGGAGAGGAAAACCTTTGTATTTCCAACTTTAAATCACATTTTAAGTACATTTCCAACTTTGAATCCCCTGAGAAGGACATCAACGACATCTTTACGCTCAAAGCTTTTCATCCCTTTTCATCAACCGCTGATGCCCTTGTTCAAATGAACGCTATATCCAATTCGACGGTTACTCCACAATTGAAAGATTTTCTCGTGTATAACCTTCCAAAACGAGTTGGTGGCAAATCGAGTGGTTGTGTTGTAACTGACGACCCATTGTTGGGGGACAACATATTAACTACAATAGGAATGGCCGTCAAAGGTGGTATTTTTCATATTGATGTCATGCAATGTTTGCGGGCGAAAATTGACAAATTCTTCGACGGCTTGGAGCCTAAAGACTTAGGAAAGCAACAACAGAATCTCGTACGCCTTTATAGCAAACAAAGGTGTACTACAGCGGTCGTAAAAGGTTCCGAGGCGATTTCATCATCTTCCTTGCAACAACTTTACGTTGTGCCACATAGAGGCGGACAAAGGTCTACTGTAGACAGTTCCAAAGTGATTGCACCCTCTTCCATGAAAAAATTTGTGGTTGTGCCACATAGATTTGAAGGAGTTTTTATTGCCAGGGGCAAGGAGGATTTCATTTGTACTAAAAATTTAGTACCAGGTCAAGCTCTTTACGGCGAGGAATTAACATATATTCAGAATGAGGACGGCACTGAAGTGGAGTTCAGAGTATGGAATCCGCTTAGATCGAAGTTGGCTGCTGCAATCCTCTGCGGCGTTAAAAAATTATGTGTTAAACCCGGCTCTCGCGTTTTATACCTAGGAGATGCATGTGAAGTTACGGTTTCACATTTGTCTGATCTGGTTGGATCGGATGGTTTGGTCTATGTAGTTGGGTTGTCCGATGTTGTTGTAAACATGGTGGATAAGAGGCCAAATGTTATAACAATTTTTGAAGAGCCTGATCGTTGGAAGTACCGCATGGTTGTTATTATGGTTGATTTGATCTTTGCTGATATTGTTTATCCTCAACAGGTAGATTGGATGGTTGGTAATGCTGCATTTTATCTTAGAGCTGGTGGGCATTACATGATCTCTACACGGGCAAACAACATTGATTTGACTGGCCAAGGTAAAGATTTATTTGCTAACTATCATGGATATGGATGGATGGTTGGTAATGCTGCATTTTATCTTAGAGCTGGTGGGCATTACATGATCTCTACACGGGCAAACAACATTGATTTGACTGGCCAAGGTAAAGATTTATTTGCTAACTATCATGGATATGGATGGAGGAAGTTCAATCCAATTGAAGTAATATCCTGGTTTGATTGTTGTAGGATGAGTTGCAAAGGACAAATCTCGAAGTCGATTCGATAAAGGAAAAGATCAAGGAGAACCAGGAGAAGATTAAGCTTAATAAGCAGCTTCCCTACTTAGTCTGAAACATCGTTGAGGTTGTTATTTCTGTTATTACTTTACTGTTAGTTTTCGATTAGTGTATTGTGTTTGATTTGTTTTTGTTTTGTTTTAGGGTTTGTAATTTGTCATTTTTAGTTACTTAATTGAGTTGTGTTATTGCGATAAATTTGGGCTTGTAGAAGTGTTATTTGGTTTGAGTAATTGATTCACAGCTGCGGTTACTTGTTGGTCTTTGTTTCTTAGATCTGATGGCTGTTGACTCTTTTGACTTTATTGTTAAATACTTTGTGTGTGAAATAATGTAAAGAGTGTTGTTGTGGCACCAGAGGTTAAATAAATGCTTTGTTATTTAAGATTTTGATTAGCGGAACTTAGTGGAACTTTAGTACTAAAAGTGGCAATTGGTTTTCACTCTTCTTAGATTTGGCTATGCATCTAAAACACTCTTTGGGGCTAAATTTGATTTTTTGTAATTTGGGTTTAAGACTTTTAATGGTTGTAGCCCGTACAGAGAGGAGAGGAAATTATAACATAGATTAAGGAGTTTCTGTTGTACTTATTTGAGGCCAGGTGTGCTGGTATTATCTTGAATCAATTCTTTTAGACCCTTATTGGGTGTGGTCATATAAAGTACACGTTGAACGATAGATTTTACGTAGAGACTATGCTTGTACCAAAAGTGGAATGCAGTGTTCCCAATTCAGTTCTGGCTATTCTGCTTGGCACTCACTCTCTTGTATTTTTGCTTATAGATTTTGGAAATGAACCCTGAGGATGAGGCTGAGGAAGATGGTGCAAATATCGATCTTGACTCACAAAGGAAGGGTAAATGTGTTGTACTGAAAACATCTACTCGGCAGGTAACCATAATGCTCTCATGCGTTTATAGTTTTAGCTGCTTTCTTTCTTCTATCTTTGGCAATTGTTTTGTTTTAGTAACAGCATTAATTTTGCTACTAGTTAGTTAATAGTGCACGAGCCTCATGTATCAATTACTAATAGTAGCGGGCTAGTAGTCAAGCCTGTGGTGCATCTTAGCATAAGTTTTGTGTTTTCAGCCTAGATCAGATGTATATTTATAAATAGTAAACAATTGCTATTGCTAATTCTAATTCCTATTCCACCTCATGTAGCAATCAAGTAATCAACTATGTAACCTACTTTTAGGTCTCTTAAAGTGATGAAAATATTCTTGAAATGATTATCGATTGAAAGCAAAGATTTAACTTTGTCTCATTTTTTGAATCATATCATAGAGCCTCTCTGTGCAGCAGTCACTTAACTAAATTTCTTTTCCTAGTCCCTGTGGGAAACTACTTTTCTAACTTTTTAAACTTGTAACAGAGTATAAGTCAATATACTGTAGGCATTTGCTGTAAATTAATACTGCATTCCTCATCCGCCTATTAACAAATATAGTTTCTATTTCAATTTGAATGTAGACAATTTTCCTTCCCGTGGTTGGTCTTGTTGATCCTGATAAGCTGAAGCCTGGGGATTTGGTTGGGGTGAATAAGGATAGTTATTTGATCCTTGATACCCTGCCCTCAGAGTATGACTCTCGTGTTAAGGCAATGGAGGTTGATGAAAAACCAACCGAAGATTACAATGACATTGGAGGCCTAGAGAAACAGGCAAGTTTACAATGGTGTCTTTGTATTAGTTGATTGTTTCTCTTCTTCGTTATTTTTTAACTTGTTGTACTGGTAACAGATCCAAGAATTAGTCGAGGCTATTGTTTTGCCAATGACACACAAGGAGCGTTTTCAGAAACTAGGAGTTCGTCCACCCAAAGGTGTACTCTTATATGGTCCTCCTGGTACTGGAAAAACTTTGATGGCTCGTGCATGTGCAGCCCAAACAAATGCTACATTTCTAAAGCTAGCTGGCCCTCAACTTGTTCAGGTATGTATTCTTGGTTAGTTATGTTCTTGTTTGTCTATGTAAATTAAGTCTATTTTGGTGCACTTACAGACCATCTGTTGCATGAGATAATTTTTGTACGTTGTACAATATAACATGTAAAATCAGTGTCCATATACAGAAATGAGGATATCCAGCACTCCTTAGCCAAGCTTCGCTGCGATCACCTTAATAACTCCAATTTTGTTAAATTTGTAATCATCTAACCATAGTGGGATGTGAATTAATTTAAATTGTTATACTGATGTTCAACTTTAATGGTACAGTCAGTGGACTACAAATCATCAATTTTCTTGACTTTAATAATTAATACCCATAATTAAAATTCGAGGTGCACCTTGATTTAGTTATGTAAATTACATCTATACAGTTGGATGACCGTTTTGTATACCGAAGTAAAGTTATTAAAGTGATCTGTAACAAAGCTTGTCTAAGTTGCCGCATATCTTACTTTCTGAACAACTTGTGCTCTTGTTATATTATTTATTAGCCGGTGAATCATACCAAATTATTAAAGCTATCATTTTTATATGTGGATAGTCTTTTTAAACGAGTTTTTGTGTTTGTCTGTTTATATCATACTTCAGATATTGTTCAATAATGAGTAGGTTTGTAAAAGTATATTGCTGATTTCTTTTTCAAAAAAAGTAAATTAGAAAGCAATAAATAGGTGCCACAGTATTTGGGCTGGTGTATATAATATTTCTGCCTTGTTCAGGGTTTTGTAATATTTTCGTTGGTACCTCTACTTACTGACTGCTTGTTAAATGTTGACTTGCTTATTCAATTTCAACCTGGCTCATCTAGTCAAAGGTTCTTTCTCTCAGCAAATTTAGAGTACATCAAAATTTGCTTCAAACAATAAGAGTTATCCCATTTAAGTAAATACAAATACTTTAGGAATCTATAATTCACACAACAGGTGTCTATAGCTTCAGATTTCAGTTTAGATAAATTGTTTATATTTAAACTAAGGTCTCATAAAGTTATCATTAGTATGCAACTATGCATGTCCTTCATAATTGACATGATCATTGCAGTGGCTGGTTTTTTTTATTGACTACGCTAATTTTTTATAGATGTTCATTGGAGATGGTGCAAAACTTGTTCGTGATGCATTTCAGCTTGCTAAAGAAAAATCCCCTTGCATCATATTCATAGATGAAATTGATGCTATTGGGACAAAACGGTTTGACAGGTATAGCATGTTTTTGTTTTGTAAAAAATGTCTACCAAATTCTAGGATGTAAGTCATTCTTTACTTACTGTCATTTACTGGGATGTGTTGATATATATAATTTTTGTCCTTAAATACAGTGAAGTTAGTGGGGATAGAGAGGTGCAGCGCACAATGCTTGAACTACTGAATCAGCTCGATGGTTTCAGCAGTGATGATAGGATAAAGGTATCTCCTCGTACTTTTCAGATTGATTGGTTATCTTCCTCCTCGAACACAATCATGATTGCTGCTACGTCATTCTTGGATCTTGTATTTTTTTTTTTTTAGCAAATGCTCTTTGTTTCTGTGTTCCTTGTACTTTACCTTAATGAGTTTTTATACTGTTTAAGATAAAATTAATCCAAAAATGTGAGCAATTACTAGATATGCGCAAATTAAGGTTTATCTAAAGATTAGACTATAATCTGTACAAGTTGAAAAACTGCATGGATTCTGATTTGTAAGTTTTAGTCGGATGTATGAGTTGATAGCAAGATGTAGTTGAATGTTTATCTTTTAGACATTTGCTGCATAGGAAAATCTCGGAGTAGGACCTCTTAATATTCAATTTATCTGCTTGCAGGTGATAGCAGCAACAAATCGTGCTGATATCTTGGATCCTGCTCTTATGCGTTCTGGGCGGTTGGATCGTAAAATTGAGTTTCCCCATCCAACTGAAGAAGCCAGAGCTCGTATCTTACAGGTATATTTTTAACAGCTGTTAATAAGTAAGAATTTGTTGTTTATTCTATTCACCTTGTTAAAAAATCTGCCTTTACATGGATTGGGGTTTTGTGTAGATCCATTCTCGAAAGATGAATGTCCACCCAGATGTCAATTTTGAGGAGCTCGCTCGGTCAACAGATGATTTCAATGGGGCACAACTGAAAGCTGTTTGTGTGGAGGCAGGCATGCTAGCTCTACGTCGTGATGCCACTGAGGTCTCTCGCTCTCCCCACCTCCCCTCTCTTGCCCGTCCTCCTTCTCCCTTCTCTAATTTTCCTTGTGGCCGGACCTTTTGGTCGTGATGCCACTGAGGTCTCTCGCTCTCCCCACCTCCCCTCTCTTGCTCGTCCTCCTTCTCCCTTCTCTAATTTTCCTTGTGGCCGGACCTTTTGGTCGTGATGCCACTGAGGTCTCTCGCTCTCCCCACCTCCCCTCTCTTGCTCGTCCTCCTTCTCCCTTCTCTAATTTTCCTTGTGGCCGGACCTTTTGGTCGTGATGCCACTGAGGTCTCTCGCTCTCCCCACCTCCCCTCTCTTGCTCGTCCTCCTTCTCCCTTCTCTAATTTTCCTTGTGGCCGGACCTTTTGCATTGACCTGTAGTTGATGAGTTCTTTCTTTCAAAAACTAAACTGTAGAACACCCTTGGACTCAAAAAATCCTCGACAGTTTAACTCAAAACTATATTTTTCTATGTTCCCAGACCTTATGCATTTACTTGTAGTTGATGACTGTATTTTAATTATGTAGTGTGTTGAACATTTCTGATACAGTTTCAAAATTTGTTGTTTTGTCTAGGTGAACCATGAAGATTTCAATGAAGGTATCATCCAGGTACAGGCAAAGAAGAAATCGAGCTTGAATTACTATGCATAGGTTGTCTTTGGAAGTTATTGTATTAGTTCAGGCAGAAGAAAGAATTGAGAATGTATGCCTTGCTTGCCACTTGCTCTCTTTTCATGTACAACGAAACAAGGGATTGGTCAAACATGAACGTGGATTTATTTCTACTTGGTACTCCCCATATACTTTCAAATTGAAGTCAGAAATTGTATCCAGAGGGAAAGTAGAATGAAGTCTGTTTTAGAATATATTCCTTAAATTAAAATTCAAGCTGTTAACAAGTGGTTGCATGCTCAACTTGAGTCAAAAACTGGATATTTTCCTGAATTGTAAAAATTTATCTATGTTTTTTTGTTTCACATAGTTTCCATGGTTTGATAAAGTTACTCTGTTGGTGTGTGAAGTGAAATGTAGGGAGATGTTATTTTCCGAACTAATTTGTTTTTAGACCAGTTTTGAGACTTTGAGCTACGGTTGTCTCCCTTAGTGGACATGGAGCATATAATTCAAGTTCAAATTCCTTTGGAAACAAAAACAACTCTTGAAGTCCTGAAATGTTATAGTTTAATTGTTTTAATTAATAAAAAGTAGGTTTATTAAGTCGGTGATAGGCAAGGAGTTATGAACTTATACAAGTCCGGTTGGTAATTAAGAAATTGAAGGTCGGTTGTATATTGATTCTTAATTGGTATGAATAATAGGCAGATGGTTCCTAACTGGGTTCTTACGGTAAGCAATTTGAAGTTTTCTTGTTCATTACTTGAAATTGAAACCGATAACATTGTTTCATGGTAGTATACTTTGATATTTATTTTACATCAAATACATAAGGTTTTCTGTAATTGTAATGCGAAATAATGGTGACTGAATTTAGCAAATGTGGACACCGTAAATTTTTGTATGATGGTTTCCATTATTTCACAAGAGACTCAAAAGGAAGTGGAAGCAAAATTGATGTCGTTTATTATAAGTTTTAACTAGACATCCCCTTTTAAATTTAAGCAGTATACTGGATACTGTTTATGGTAGTCTGTACTCTGTAGAAACTTGAATATGGTCTACATGATGGAGCAAGCATTAGGATTTTCATCACTGAAAAGTTGAGGGGCGTAAACAATGTGTGAGGGATAATTCGGGTAAATGGAAGACGAGTCCTTTTCCTTTCTCCCACCTTTGTGATACTCTCCTCCCTCCTTTGGATTCTTATTCCGATCATCCTTCTTTCCGCCACCACCACCACCACCTTTCTTCTCCTGTTTCACAATCACTGCCTGCTTTCCTTCCCTTTTCTTTACCAACTCCACTATCTTCTCTGCTTCCATGCTTCCCATCACCTTTACTATCGAGTCTTTCAAATATGTTTCTACTGTCAGCACTCCTGCACCAGGGGACATTTTTGTATGTACATACATACCACCATTTTGTCAGCACAAGTTTAGCATCATATGTAATTTAGCAAAAAAAATAAAACTTTAGCAACATACGTACGTGCCTATTTGTTTTATTTCGTAAAAGTAAAGAAAACATAAGTTATAAGTAATGAAAACAGTGACATGCAACTTTTTTTAAGATAAGCCAAAAACTCTTACGAGGAGGGCACTAAATCACCTTTTGTCATTAGTCCTTTTGTGGAAACTCTAGTTTTCCTTGATTATTATTGAAATAATCAAACAAAATGTCAAGTTGGACCCCTTGGTATTGCGATTGGATTTGCTAAAGTTCTGCAACTCTTTATTTTTTGATGAAGATGTGGACTGCATTATTTGTGCACCAAAAGTGGACATGAACATGAGAAGATGTCAACATCTGGTGTTGCTAATGAGGTCAGGATTCGTAAGCGGATACGCTGAAAAGGATGAGATGAGGCAAACTATTCTTGGATTTTGTGGAATCTGGGTTTGTTTCTTAGATTCTATCACTGTACGTTGGGAGTTTACCATTCTGCTTCTTAGTCTGTTATGTTTGTGTTGTTGAAAACATGGACAAAGTTGTCTGTGCAGTATTTATCTGATGATTAATCTGGGTTTTTGTATCGTAGAGTTATGTATTGCCTAATTTATCCTCTCCTTTTCTTTCGCTTAGAAGTAATATAGTCAATTATGTATTGGCCATGGAGTTTGCATAATCTTCACATTCATGTGATTGGATCGTTAAAATCGATTTTTAAATATCAGTATAAGCCTAAGCCGCACTAATAGTGAACTTGTCTATTGTGACCTTTTAGATGCTCTTTGCCCTTATTTGTGTTTGTAATGTCTATATAAAAATGTTTAGATTATGTCAGTAAGATAAAAGAGTGAACCATGTTTAGATGTGTGTAAATGATTGTTTGGTGTACTTGGATCATGCTCAGTGTGCTCTTGTAAAATTCTATTATCTAAACTTGATAAGCCACATGTTCTTCCTTGTATGTACTAGCTAATTTTAATCCTTCAACTTAACCAATTTTCTGATTTTATCTGTTAAATGTCCAATAGTTGTACAACTGACATCTTTGCATTTAGCAAGCTTTTAAGTAGCTGCTTTCAGATTATAAGGACATTGTTACTTGACAATAACGTGTTCTTCACAAGTTGAATGCAATGATCTAATTACTTATAGCCACGAGGGGGGGGGGAGCTTAATTGTCTTCTCTGTGGTTCTGATTAACAAATTTCATCATGCTGTGGTTCTGCTTAATAAGTTTCTCCACTGTATGTTGTAATTTTTCCAATTATATGAATGTTGCAGTGGCAAAGAAAGATGAATGTGGACAGTTTCAGCTTGAAAATTCAATCTGTTCAGCACTTGGCAGAATCAAACAATTTGACTTAATATGATCTTGAGACTTATAAACCATATGATTACATTAATTCGTGTGATCGTTTCTCCGAATTCCCATTACATGGAAGGATCTGAACTATCTTTTTCTATATGTCCATCTGTGGAAACTGCTCTGGCTTCATAAACGGTTTGTGATGATTGAAAAAAAATGTTTTGCAGTGGAGACTTGCTAGATTTCCTCAACTCTTCATTCTATGATCCAAATGTGGACGGTATTATTTGTGCATCAAAAGTGGACCTTGAAAAGGGGAAGGTGTCAAATCTGATTGCTAATGAGAGAGAAGGGATTGTTGGTGGATTCCTAATGCTGAAAAGGAGGAATTGAGGCATAAGGCTCTTAAATTTTGTGGATTCTGGTTTTGTTTATAACTTGTGAGTCTGCTTGATTTCGCTTTTATGATGTGTAATGTTATCTAGATTATCGTCGTTATTGACAATTATGATGTGTGTTATGTGACTATGTTTAGATATTCCTTGGTATTATTGACCTCCGATTTTGTTTGAATTCTTTTATCTTGGAAATTAGGCTGACTAATTTTAATTTTGGTTCATCCTTCTACTGTAACCAAAATGATTAAAATCGAAATTTGCAAATCCAATATCTGTTGGTTAGTATACATGAATTTGTAAACTAAATACTTCATAATTTTTTATTTTCAATAAGTAGGCTTCCATGCCTTATAATTGAGTATATGTTCCCAAAAATTTTTGGGATAAACGAGAATCGAACCCAGAATCTTAGATTAGGATCGGAACTCTGATCTGGTCCGATCCGATTCGAGGTCTTATATAAAATAAATCCGGTTCGATAAAAATTCAATCCGGCAAGATTCGATTCATTTAATTCGGATATAGATTTTACATGATCCTGTCTATCAAGAACCCGATCCGAATAAATATAATTATATTATTATATATTAATATTAATATTAATATAATTATACAAATAATATATAATTTTCATACAGTATAAGATCCAAAATCCTTTCGTAGTATTTTATACTATAACTTGAAAAAAAAACCTTAAATTTTTTATGAATATGTTATCATTGTATTGCATTTAAAGTTAGATTTATGTTACTTGTCAAAATAAAAAGTTGGATTTATGAGTTCACATCTTGATCATTCTAATTTTGTTCAATACTAGATATTTATTATTGATTTTTCATGTTCTGCGCTTCTTGTATTTGGATGTTAATTGTACTTCTACATCTTAAAAGTTTTATTATTTTAGATTTTAATATTATCATAAATTTTATTTTTAAAAAATATTAATTAGATTAGATATCCTATAATGGAACGGATATGGATTGGTCTTCAAAATATTCGACACATAATCTGATCCAATCCAAAAAATTAAATAAATTTAGATATAGATTCACGTTGATCCGTCCAAACCGGACAGGCGTATCTGGGACGACAAAACATAATTATCACTTAAATTAAACTCTTACCTCTTACTCTCTTACCACTGCTATTCCTACCACTTACTATTATCTTGGGATAAGTATTTGGAAACTAAATACTTCATAATTAGATTTAAGTAGTTTATAAATCAAAGATGTTTAAATATGGAAACAAAACCTTCAAAATTAAATAAATGAAATCCGATACTCGATTGGCCTGAATAATGCATAAAATTTGATTTGCAGAAACAAATTTAGATATCACACACACACACACACACACAAATAAACACCAATACTTGTCAAACCTAATGTATATTGATATTGTACAAAATGTTTCATTGTACACTTTGGTAGGGGTGAGCAATGGTCGGGTTGGTCGGATTGAAGGGACTAAACCACCCAACCCATATTTTATGGTTTTAAAATTTAACAACCCGTTACCATAACCGTTACCGTTAGTACTAAAAAAACCCGTCCGAATTATAACGGTTTGGTTTGGGCGGGTTGGGTTTTAAACCACTTAAAAAAAAATAAACTTGCAAAAAATTAATCAACACAATTGTCCAATGCATCAATGGACTGACATCACAAAATATCATCAAAATCTGGTAATTAAGTTACAAAGTCTTGCGGACTAGCAAAATAATGTACAAAATCTCATAAAATATAATCATACATCACCATTCAGAAAAAATTATAAAACAAACATTAGAACTCAGAATCATGATGCATTAGAACTGAAACATTAACAAAAAAATTATAAAACAAACATTAGAACTCAGAATCATGCTGCATGATTATGATAGATTCTTTCAACACAGACATGCTTATGATAGATTCTTGAACTGTACAAACATCTTAGTTTTAGTTTATGGTAGATTCTTAAACTTCTGTCCAAGTTACTATAAAAGAAACTCCAGCATATCGCAAGAGTTTTCCAAGTTTATACCAACCAATAAGTAATAAGTTTTCAATAACCAATCAATAAGTAATAAGTTTACATAAGTGATATTGTAACTTGTAAGCACATTTTTTTTCTTTTTATATAATTATATGTTACTTATTAATTTGAATTATATTTCTTAAATAATAATAAAAATTAATTAATATATGTTATTATATATTCGGGTGAAACGGGTTATATTGGTTGGGTTAACAAGGCAAACCGAACCCACCCATTATTTTTCGGTTTTTAAAAAATCGAAACCATTACCAACCCGAACCGTTACAAAACCGTAAATTCTGGTTTGGGCGGTTTGGATTGGACGGTTTGGGCGGGTTTGGAAAATTTTGCTCACCCCTACACTTTGGTATTCTTCCTGTAACATTGATGTACAGTATTAAGACAAGAGCCTAAACACAACAAAAAGATCTGCAATATGCAGACATGTATACACCTAAACTTCTTACCTCACAACAGACTACTCTAACATGTAACTTGCATTTCTCTAACCTAAGCTATCAATGACCAAAGAAGGATCTGCCGTTGAAAGTCTGTGCATGACACGGACGAGTTTGATCTGCTCATCAAGATCATCAAATTGTACATATGATGCAGACATGGTTATTTGCTCCACTGAAGGGTCAACAGTCTCTCCAGCTTCCTCGTCACCAACATCTAAACTAATGTAATCAGTGAACTTCCCTTCTAGGTTAAAAATATCATCACTGTTCTTTATATGAAGCTTCACGGAGACTGCTGCTATAGACCCATTGGTATCAACAGATCTAGAACCGAAATACCTGCCATGGGCATTCTTCTGTCCCCTTGAAGATTTCCTTTTTATTCCCCTGCTTCGTTTTTTGGGGTGATGAAGCTTGCATTTTGAACCTCGGGGACAGATTCCTGTTTCTTCATATTTGGGGCAAACATAGCTGTGCTTCTTTCGACACTGCAAGTTTAGAAATATAATATGTTTCACCAGTTTCAGGTTAGTGAGTTGTGCCAAGGTGATTTGTACATAGACATATAGATAATAAACATCAATTACATATAGCTGATGAATTGAAGATAAAGCATGCAACTAAAGTTTAAACAGTCAACTCATCCAGGCATATGAACAAAAATCAATATCACATTAATTAAAGATGGACTGCATATTGCACAAGAAAACCTACAAAGGCACTACCAGAGGTATTTTAAAAGTTAGTTCAAAAAAAGGGGGAGGGGGATATGCATACGAGTAATCTGTCAATGGGTAATGAAACAAACAGAACTTTAGCCATAATATGAATAGCTAATAACTTAAAAGAAACATAAAACATGCAAGAAAACAGGTATATTAATTTTCAAACAGCTAGCCACTTGCAGCAATTAGAATTGATTTATACTTTAATAAAATCAAATAAGAACCTCAAAGGATTATCGGAGATGTGCTAGATCTCTAGGAAACTTAGGAGGCACTAGTAAAAGTATGACAAAAACGAGTGTGAGAGCTGTCTCAGTGGAAACGAGGCCTAGCGTTGATCCAAAGGGTCACGGGTTCGAACCTCACCCGCCCCCTGCGTGTAGCCGTGTTGGAGAGACAGTGGAAACTTTGACCAAGACAAGGCGCGGTGTATCTTGCGTATCGCAGGGAAGCCCAGCCACTGGGTCTTACCGCACGGTTAGCATGATTTACATGCCGGTGTTGACCATGGGGCTGGTCGGCCGGTCCTGGTATATAATCCAGGCAGGCTAGCGTGTCTTGAACAACACGTTTTTTTGACCAAGTATGACAAAAATAGTAAAACCAGAGGGGCATAAATATGCATATTAGTTGGGATTTGGGAATAACTTTTTTAGGGTGGGCAGTGGGAAGGGAATTTGCAAGCAAGTGGTCATGACAGCATATTGCAAATCCAACTTTTTAGTTAATAACTAGTGTTCTGTTTGCTACAAGGGAGAGATGCCAGTGACATGAAGCTTCCGAAAAAAGAGGTCCCTAACTCTAGGGAAATAAAGGGTAGAAGGGGGCCACCTGACATGAACAGCACATGAAAGATATAACCAGTCTAATCATTTTGTGAAATATATCCTATGGGAAGCCTAAACTCTTGTGTGGAAAGTTGGATCTAAATATCAATATTCAACAATATAAAAATGAGCACATGCATATCAAAGACTTTAATGTAAAGTTGTTTTCTTCCTCTATCTTATCCACATCAGGAGTAAAAAGTTATGTCAGCCAGGACACGGAGGGACCGGCTCCCCTTTAACTTCTTACCCTTCCCTTCTCCTGCTTATCAAATGCAGTGTAAACGAAGTTAGATAAAAGAGAACTTCCAAACCAGGTTCCACTAGTACCTCATTGCCATCATCACAATATCCCTTCAGAAAACCTTCACAAATAGAAGCATTTGCATTTATCAGTTGGTTACCATTTCCGATCCGCACATATCTGTAAGTTGATAAATACATATTAAAACCTTTAATGCCAAATAACGGTATGTTAGCAACGTTTGTTCTTTTACATATCTCTTTTTCAAACTTGTAGATGGTACCTGATTTTAAATTTTGGTTTAAAAAACAGAAAAGAAATACAAGGTTCCAATAATACTTACTCATCATTGCCAATTACTAATCTTCGTGGGATATATGACTTCTTAACAATATTTTCAGACTTAGAAGTGGGTGAGCATGATGGTTCGACGTCTGCAAATTACAAAGAAGAAAGTAACGGCCCAATTGCAAATTAAGAAAAAAAACACATTAAGCCAATGTGATTTACATCATATAAGCTATATGTCGTGTATTTGAGTGTATTTACCATTTACATGGGAATACATATAACAAACATACTCATTATGCCAATGAATTTTGTGCAGTAGTCAAGAAACGTAAAAAAATTACAAACAGAACTTCTCAAAGAGTATGTTTCAAAGAAATCATATCTGTTCATTGTAATATTTTGAAATACTGAGCAGTCACATATACACACAGAAGCTATATTATTACATAAAAATTCAAACAAAAAATATATATATACATACTAAATACACATACTAGTATATATAGAGAAATTGACAAACATACTGCTGTTTTGGAAACTTATTTGCAACTCTACTACTCCCCTAATAATTTTGCAAACATACGGACTGCAATCGAATGCAAAATCAACCCTTTTAATTGACAAAAGCATCGCCATGTTAATTGACAATAAAGCTAAATTCTTCCGGCTTGCAGTTAACCATCAGAAACCAAACACCAAGAAATAAACATGTCAGTATATCTGCTCCCAAACCTCGTTAGCTCTTTTTGAGTTTTTTTCAATTGACTTTGACCACTTCAGGCTGGACCCACCAACACTCAATAACTTCGATATCCGAAGCGAAAACCCACGTCTTGACCTAGTATATACAGTGTCTCTCTTTCTTGAGAACAGAAGTTTTCGACTGGAAAAAGGAATAAAAGCAAGCTTACCCTCCATTATTTTGTGGAGCGAACAGATATACTATCATTATCCATTAGCTGTGCACAAACTTTTTAAAAAAAACAAAATATCAAAGAGACATACCTGAGGGAAGATAGAGAATTTAAATACAAATCCAAATCCAAATCAAAATTCAAAAATTTGGGTTCTGTCAATCCAAAATCGGATCGGTTAATTTGACATCCCAAATACAAGAGGCATATATATACACAACAGATCTCTACAAATCGATTATACAACAGAGATTAAACAGAGATTACAGCAGACAGAGATTAGTAACCTGGAACCAATTACATAATCGATTACAACAAATCGTTGAGAAGAAAGAAGAAAGAGGAAAGAAAGAAGTATGAAAAATTACAAAAACTGCCCTCCCACCAGAAAACACCCCGCCGCACTCCGCCGCACTGCCGCACCCGGTGCTACCCAGAGTGCCAGGAAGCAGGTGTCTGCTGATTTTTGTGAAAAGTTGGATGAGAGATATTTCAAGAAGATGTCAGCCAGGCTCGCCAAGATTGAAACTATAAAAAATTCACCCCAATATCGTGCCGAAATTGAAAAGTCAATGCGATTATTTGCTAGCTACAGTGCCAAGAGTCTTAATAATGTTGCTGCTGCTAGTTTTAAAATTACAAAAACAAAGAAAAGATCAGACTTATCTCGGAGATTTCCACCCAAGAAGGGGCTTTGCGAAGGATTGCCGACTTATTACCTCTTTGAATTTGCCTCAGGATATGCTCTGTTTTATGCTCATGGAGAGGAAAACCTTTGTATTTCCAACTTTAAATCACATTTTAAGTACATTTCCAACTTTGAATCCCCTGAGAAGGACATCAACGACATCTTTACGCTCAAAGCTTTTCATCCCTTTTCATCAACCGCTGATGCCCTTGTTCAAATGAACGCTATATCCAATTCGACGGTTACTCCACAATTGAAAGATTTTCTCGTGTATAACCTTCCAAAACGAGTTGGTGGCAAATCGAGTTGTTGTGTTGTAACTGACGACCCATTGTTGGGGGACAACATATTAACTACAACAGGAATGGCCGTCAAAGGTGGTATTTTTCATATTGATGTCATGCGATGTTTGCGGGCGAAAATTGACAAATTCTTCGACGGCTTGGAGCCTAAAGACTTAGGAAAGCAACAACTGAATCTCGCACGCCTTTATAGCAAACAAAGGTGTACTACAGCGGTCGTAAAAGGTTCCGAGGCGATTTCATCATCTTCCTTGCAACAACTTTACGTTGTGCCACATAGAGGCGGACAAAGGTCTACTGTAGACAGTTCCAAAGTGATTGCACCCTCTTCCATGAAAAAATTTGTGGTTGTGCCACATAGATTTGAAGGAGTTTTTATTGCCAAAGGCAAGGAGGATTTCATTTGTACTAAAAATTTAGTACCAGGTCAAGCTCTTTACGGCGAGGAATTAATATATACTCAGAATGAGGACGGCACTGAAGTGGAGTTCAGAGTATGGAATCCGCTTAGATCGAAGTTGGCTGCTGCAATCCTCTGCGGCGTTAAAAAATTATGTGTTAAACCCGGCTCTCGCGTTTTATACCTAGGAGATGCATGTGAAGTTACGGTTTCACATTTGTCTGATCTGGTTGGATCGGATGGTTTGGTCTATGTAGTTGGGTTGTCCGATGTTGTTGTAAACATGGTGGACAAGAGGCCAAATGTTATAACAATTTTTGAAGAGCCTGATCGTTGGAAGTACCGCATGGTTGTTAGTATGGTTGATGTGATCTTTGCTGATATTGTTTATCCTCAACAGGTAGATAAGATGGTTGGTAATGCTGCATTTTATCTTAGAGCTGGTGGGCATTACATGATCTCTACACGGGCAAACAACATTGATTTGACTGGCCAATGTAAAGATTTATTTGCTAACTATCATGGATATGGATGGAGGGAGTTCAATCCAATTGAAGTTGTAATGTTGGAACCTATAATGCGAGAATATGTCATGGCTGTTGGTGGTATCCGTGTGCCAGAGGAATAGAGGAATGAATATTCACAATTTTTCAAAATGTTGTTTTCCAAAACTTGCAGTAGTGTTTTTGAAGCCCTTGATACTTATTTTTTTTATCTCTTGCACTCACTTTGAAAAGAATAAATTTTATTATAATTTGCACTCTTTGAACAAAGTTCTTTTTTCCTTTTCCAGTTTTGATGGTTATTCACTCGTTTTCGTAGTTTCCTGTTGTTGTTATTTGCTAACAATGCAAGTATTAGTATCCATTTGCCAAGCTAAAGATCTATTTACTAACAACTAGAAACTCATTTAACTCATGATGTAAAATATACAAATTTTAAAATATACTTCATCAACTCGTACTAAGGTTTAATCTATATCTGGCAAACCCTCTGGCTTGGCTAAGGTTTAATCTATATCTGGCAAACCCTCTGGCTTGGCTGCAAGGTGCTTCTTTCTGTTGTAATATTAGAGCAAACTCACTAAGGTATATATAGCTTTCTGTTGCTTGGAATCCCCATCGGAGAAGCACTCTTTGCTGAATGGTTTATGGTTTGTTATGTATGTATATGCTATAGATTTCTGCCCTATTTTTATTTTGAGCTTTATTTTATTTCTTTCAGAGATTACCATTTTTTCTAAACTTTCAAAATAATGGTGTCAGGGTCATGTTATCTGAGCTGCAAAGTCTCTTTTTTTCGCATTAGTTCTTAAGTGGCATCCATTTATGTGGTTGCTTGAGACCAGCCTTTAAATAATAGCTTGAGTTACCATATTTATTTTTTGCATTTTATTCGTCTGGATGCTTATGCTCACTTTTGGTTTGAGTATAAGAAACACAAACTTGAAAAGATAGCTGCCAATTGCAAATAAAATGACCATAATAACCAGCTTGCCCCCTTATGTGTCCTGCTATGCAGTTAGTTCATGCAACTGTTCTCCTTCCCTTCTTTGTCTCTACTATTTCTGTAAATTACGCATCCGTAGTATTTCTGTGTTGTATATGGTATTCCCATATATATGTGTAGGTCTATCTTAGCTTTTCATGCACTCACAGACCAGGTGCAAGTGGCAATGATCATTTTTAATCTCTTCAAGTAGTATTCTCATCCTTGCTACTAATTAAAAATATATAAGAGCAACTGTTTATTTTTTGTTATTTTGTTTGCTCGGGTTATTTTTTTTATTAAAGGGTTATTTTTTTGATTAAATTAGTACGTTTGGGCACACACAAATTGCAGAGGTAGAAAAGGATTGGTGTCACTGTGTTTTCAACAGAGGCATAATCTCATGATTAGGATTTGATTATCTGGTAAGGCTTGTGATGTTTATAACATTATCATTCTTATGGTAATGCAGTAGTTCTATTATCTGGAGCTTTAAGCATTGGCTAATATGCAATATGGTAGTTTGTAGAATATATCGTTGTTAACATGTTGAACTTTTGTTAGGACTAGAAATCTTAATAAGAGAGAAATCACATGATACAGAAAAACATAAACATATTCTAAAATGGTAGTTTGTAGTAGCTAATGTTTCTGCGAGAATAACTTCTATCCTAAAATGACTGATAGGTATACTTAATACATATATGACAGATCATATGCATATTGTGGACCAACTGATAACCATGTTCCCACGCTTCTTCTTACTGCTACATACAACCTATCTCCTGCTCATGGTAATTACTTTGGTAACTACATCTGGTCCTTTTAAAGCTTGGAAATACTCCATACATTCACCATTGGGAGAAACGAGTTGTTCTTTTATTTCTCTTACAAAAGTCTCCTTTTTATCTGTATCAAGGTCACTTTTACTTTTACCTTCCTGCCCAACTGCTTCGGTTACAGCCCTGCAGAGGGCACACTTAGTTTAATCAAATTAGATGGTTTTTTCAGCCAATTAATAAGATATTGAAAAACATCAAAGGCATCAATGACCAAAATCCAAAGTAGTAATTCCAATTCAAAGGTAGCAAAATATCCAAATGGAACCATGATTCTCTTTTACTTCCCCAACTCCTTTTTCTCGTGGCCTGTTTGTAGACCAGAATTTTTTTCACGTGATGGATTGGTTCCAATAAAATGTTTGGATATTCAAAATAATTAGAACTTGGGTTCCGTACTAACATCACAATTAAATATAAACTTGGTTACGGAACTTGGCAAGTCAGACCCAGGAACTGGTTGATCTCCTACATGATTGCGCAAAAAATAGGTCCCTCAGAGATTCAGAAGCAGTACATGGTTACATTTTAAAATGTAACCTCTCGGACGAGGACCTGTTAGTGTTACTGAATCATGTAGCCTATTCTTATTCAAAATGCTCAGATTATAGTGCAGCCAAGTTGGTGTTTGATAATTTGCAATCATCCAGTTATGCATTGGTATAGAATGTGTTGATTCTGCAATCTTTGTTTTTTGGAATATGGTCGACAAGTACATGATCTTCTGCACAAGGCTGGCTTGGTTACAGACAGCTATGTAGAAAGTGCTCTGATTGGTATGTATTGTAAGTGTGGAAGTATTAATGAAGCAGGGTAAATTTTTTCGAGGGCATTTCTAATCCTGATGTGGTTTCAAGGACTGCTATGATCTGGGATCATGTACAGCATGGTTCTTGTGCTTATGATGTTCAACTCTTTAGGAAGATGGAACAAATGGATATTGAAGCCAATGCAGTAACCTTATTGTACGTTCTTTTTGCTTGTAGTCACGGTGGTCTGGTAGAGGAAGGGCTTCATTTTTTCGAGTCAATGGAGGGAACTTATGGTATAATGCCAGAAATGGAACATTATGCCATGTTGGACGACTTGACGTTGCATAAAAGTTCATAAGGGAATGCCTATTAAACCAAATGAGATGGTCTGGTAGAGCCTCCTAGGAGCATGCAGAATCTATGGCGATATTGAGTTAGGGAATGTGGCTGCAGAGAATATATTTTCCATTCTGCCAGATTGTTCATCTACTTGTGTTCTTTTATCTAATATATACATGGAGGCAGGAAGCCCAAAGGGTGGGATTAGTTTGAGAAATATGATGAAGGAATGTTACAATTCTCATATTTAGAAATCACACTATAGATGATGTAGTAGAGACTATCTGCTGGTGTATATTAATGACCATCTCTTGTACTTAAATAATGTTGTCATTTGTGGATTTTGTGCTCTTTATATACGCTAATGTGGAGTATTTCTTTTTTGATTCAATACAGCACCAAAAAATTACAAATTGAGCTGAAAAATGGGTTTTAGCATTTTCTTTGTCAAATGTAGCTAAATGGGGCCAAACAAAGACCCGGTAGACAACAAAATCACTTACGCTCTGAAATTATGATAGAAGAAGAGGGAGGGAAGGGGTTTAAGTTGCTTAAATTTATACCTAGGTCAATCAAACAACCATTTCAACTGCTGTGTGAATTTAACATCATCTCTTCAAATTTACTTCTTGCGCTTCTTAGGTGAGTGCCCAGTTTTTCGCTTGTGATGATTAAAATCTTACACAGACCTGAATGCATGTCCAAGTCCATCCACATTGCATATTATGGGGATATATGCATTCTGATGAGTTCCGTCTATGCCCAAGCCCATTTAAATGTCACACCACAACCTGTTTAAGCGTAGATTAGAGGGCGGTCTTCTTTCTGGACAAACCTATGTTGCAACATTTAGTTGTGCGATAAGAACTTCTTTCAATTTTTTTCTGTTAGACAGATGTTTATAAGTTCATGCTGCATTAGTTCTTGCCTGGAGGTAAAACCAATTGTGCAACCTCTATGTCACATGCATACTCTGCTTCCTCATAGCCTGCATTCTTATTTCTTTTGAAAGATGAAGCTTTCAAATTTGGAGCTTCCTTTGCTTTTTTAACACTTGCTTGGTTTTTTGAAACATATTTATTTTTATCAATTGAATCACGGTTACATTGCTTCTCAAGCTTTTTATGTTTTTTCTTTCATGCTTCCTTTTATTTCCCACCCTTTTCTCATCCATCTCTTCTTTGTGTTTTTTTTTTCTTGAAAGAGGGTGTCATTTTCTCATCCATCTCTTCTCTGTGTTTTTTTTTTCTTGAAAGAGGGTGTCTTGTCATTCATATTAACGTTCAACGATCCTCATTCTTCTAAAATTTTAGGTGTTCTGGACAAATCAAAACCTTGGACTGGAGTGCCTAATTAAGCATGGTCTTCTCCTAACACTTCCGATGTAGATCCTTTTTTAATAAGTTTTATAAGTTGATGCTTATTAATTCGATTGCCTTGAGGTTGAGAAGAACGTGTAGGACTGCTCATATCCAAGCACCACGCCTCCCTCATAGCCTGCTCTTAATCTTCCTTAATCCTTTGGATTTTCTTGTTTGCAACCTCCATAATTAAGGTCTCAGATTGTATCTCTTGCATACCACTGCAGTGTAGATCTTTCTCTTTCAGTCATCTTTCAACGGGTACCTCGAGGGTGTGACCCAAGTAGTTCTCTCGATGTTTATCAGCCTTAACATCATCCTAGCTGAATAGATCATAAACATATGATGGCATTTGTTCAAGAGATCTTTTTTACGATCAAGGCCTCAAAAGTAGTCACTCATAGGCAGTGAGAGATCAGGGCTCTTCTGATAGTAGAAGTGCTGTTGTTGTATGCAGCAACTTGATCTGATCACTACAAAAATTGTTGACTCCTTTAATGCTACTGGAGCTATAGCTAGCTCTTTAGAGCTACTGGCGCTACCCTTTCATACCATTAAGGGCCATTAATTACTCTTTAATGGTTGGAACAAAACTCAAATACAAATTTAAAATCAAATCAAAATTTAAAATTTAAAATTTAAATACAAATCCAAATCAAAATTCAAAAATTTGGGTTCTGTCAATCCAAAATCGGATCGGTTAATTTGACATCCCAAATACAAGAGGCATATATATACACAACAGATCTCTACAAATCGATTATACAACAGAGATTAGAACAGAGATTACAGCAGACAGAGATTGGTAACCTGGAACCAATTACATAATCGATTACAACAAATCGTTGAGAAGAAAGAAGAAAGAGGAAAGAAAGAAGTATGAAAAATTACAAAAACTGCCCTCCCACCAGAAAACACCCCGCCGCACTCCGCCGCACTGCCGCACCCGGTGCTACCCAGAGTGCCAGGAAGCAGGTGTCTGCTGATTTTTGTGAAAAGTTGGATGAGAGATATTTCAAGAAGATGTCAGCCAGGCTCGCCAAGATTGAAACTATAAAAAATTCACCCCAATATCGTGCCGAAATTGAAAAGTCAATGCGATTATTTGCTAGCTACAGTGCCAAGAGTCTTAATAATGTTGCTACTGCTAGTTTTAAAATTACAAAAACAAAGAAAAGATCAGACTTATCTCGGAGATTTCCACCCAAGAAGGGGCTTTGCGAAGGATTGCCGACTTATTACCTCTTTGAATTTGCCTCAGGATATTCTCTGTTTTATGCTCATGGAGAGGAAAACCTTTGTATTTCCAACTTTAAATCAAATTTTAAGTACATTTCCAACTTTGAATCCCCTGAGAAGGACATCAACGACATCTTTACGCTCAAAGCTTTTCATCCCTTTTCATCAACCGCTGATGCCCTTGTTCAAATGAACACTATATCCAATTCGACGGTTACTCTACAATTGAAAGATTTTCTCGTGTATAACCTTCCAAAACGAGTTGGTGGCAAATCGAGTTGTTGTGTTGTAACTGACGACCCATTGTTGGGGGACAACATATTAACTACAACAGGAATGGCCAACATATTAACTACAACAGGAATGGCCGTCAAAGGTGGTATTTTACATATTGATGTCATGCGATGTTTGCAGGCGAAAATTGACAAATTCTTCGACGGCTTGGAGCCTAAAGACTTAGGAAAGCAACAACTGAATCTCGCACGCCTTTATAGCAAACAAAGGTGTACTACAGCGGTCGTAAAAGGTTCCGAGGCGATTTCATCATCTTCCTTGCAACAACTTTACGTTGTGCCACATAGAGGCGGACAAAGGTCTACTGTAGACAGTTCCAAAGTGATTGCACCCTCTTCCATGAAAAAATTTGTGGTTGTGCCACATAGATTTGAAGGAGTTTTTATTGCCAAAGGCAAGGAGGATTTCATTTGTACTAAAAATTTAGTACCAGGTCAAGCTCTTTACGGCGAGGAATTAATATATACTCAGAATGAGGACGGCACTGAAGTGGAGTTCAGAGTATGGAATCCGCTTAGATCGAAGTTGGCTGCTGCAATCCTCTGCGGCGTTAAAAAATTATGTGTTAAACCCGGCTCTCGCGTTTTATACCTAGGAGATGCATGTGAAGTTACGGTTTCACATTTGTCTGATCTGGTTGGATCGGATGGTTTGGTCTATGTAGTTGGGTTGTCCGATGTTGTTGTAAACATGGTGGACAAGAGGCCAAATGTTATAACAATTTTTGAAGAGCCTGATCGTTGGAAGTACCGCATGGTTGTTAGTATGGTTGATGTGATCTTTGCTGATATTTATCCTCAACAGGTAGATTGGATGGTTGGTAATGCTGCATTTTATCTTAGAGCTGGTGGGCATTACATGATCTCTACACGGGCAAACAACATTGATTTGACTGGCCAAGGTAAAGATTTATTTGCTAACTATCATGGATATGGATGGATGGTTGGTAATGTTGCATTTTATCTTAGAGCTGGTGGGCATTACATGATCTCTACACGGGCAAACAACATTGATTTGACTGGCCAAGGTAAAGATTTATTTGCTAACTATCATGGATATGGATGGATGGTTGGTAATGCTGCATTTTATCTTAGAGCTGGTGGGCATTACATGATCTCTACACGGGCAAACAACATTGATTTGACTGGCCAAGGTAAAGATTTATTTGCTAACTATCATGGATATGGATGGAGGAAGTTCAATCCAATTGAAGTAATATCCTGGTTTGATTGTTGTAGGATGGGTTGCAAAGGACAAATCTCGAAGTCGATTCGATAAAGGAAAAGATCAAGGAGAACCAGGAGAAGATTAAGCTTAATAAGCAGCTTCCCTACTTAGTCTGAAACATCGTTGAGGTTGTTATTTCTGTTATTACTTTACTGTTAGTTTTCGATTAGTGTATTGTGTTTGATTTGTTTTTGTTTTGTTTTAGGGTTTGTAATTTGTCGTTTTTAGTTACTTAATTGAGTTGTGTTATTGCGATAAATTTGGGCTTGTAGAAGTGTTATTTGGTTTGAGTAATTGATTCACAGCTGCGGTTACTTGTTGGTCTTTGTTTCTTAGATCTGATTGCTGTTGACTCTTTTGACTTTATTGTTAAATACTTTGTGTGTGAAATAATGTAAAGAGTGTTGTTGTGGCACCAGAGGTTAAATAAATGCTTTGTTATTTAAGATTTTGATTAGCGGAACTTAATGGAACTTTAGTACTAAAAGTGGCAATTGGTTTTCACTCTTCTTAGATTTGGCTATGCATCTAAAACACTCTTTGGGGCTAAATTTGATTTTTTGTAATTTGGGTTTAAGACTTTTAATGGTTGTAGCCCGTACAGAGAGGAGAGGAAATTATAACATAGATTAAGGAGTTTCTGTTGTACTTATTTGAGGCCAGGTGTGCTGGTATTATCTTGAATCAATTCTTTTAGACCCTTATTGGGTGTGGTCATATAAAGTACACGTTGAACGATAGATTTTACGTAGAGACTATGCTTGTACCAAAAGTGGAATGCAGTGTTCCCCATTCAGTTCTGGCTATTCTGCTTGGCACTCACTCTCTTGTATTTTTGCTTATAGATTTTGGAAATGAACCCTGAGGATGAGGCTGAGGAAGATGGTGCAAATATCGATCTTGACTCACAAAGGAAGGGTAAATGTGTTGTACTGAAAACATCTACTCGGCAGGTAACCATAATGCTCTCATGCGTTTATAGTTTTAGCTGCTTTCTTTCTTCTATCTTTGGCAATTGTTTTGTTTTAGTAACAGCATTAATTTTGCTACTAGTTAGTTAATAGTGCACGAGCCTCATGTATCAATTACTAATAGTAGCGGGCTAGTAGTCAAGCCTGTGGTGCATCTTAGCATAAGTTTTGTGTTTTCAGCCTAGATCAGATGTATATTTATAAATAGTAAACAATTGCTATTGCTAATTCTAATTCCTATTCCACCTCATGTAGCAATCAAGTAATCAACTATGTAACCTACTTTTAGGTCTCTTAAAGTGATGAAAATATTCTTGAAATGATTATCGATTGAAAGCAAAGATTTAACTTTGTCTCATTTTTTGAATCATATCATAGAGCCTCTCTGTGCAGCAGTCACTTAACTAAATTTCTTTTCCTAGTCCCTGTGGGAAACTACTTTTCTAACTTTTTAAACTTGTAACAGAGTATAAGTCAATATACTGTAGGCATTTGCTGTAAATTAATACTGCATTCCTCATCCGCCTATTAACAAATATAGTTTCTATTTCAATTTGAATGTAGACAATTTTCCTTCCCGTGGTTGGTCTTGTTGATCCTGATAAGCTGAAGCCTGGGGATTTGGTTGGGGTGAATAAGGATAGTTATTTGATCCTTGATACCCTGCCCTCAGAGTATGACTCTCGTGTTAAGGCAATGGAGGTTGATGAAAAACCAACCGAAGATTACAATGACATTGGAGGCCTAGAGAAACAGGCAAGTTTACAATGGTGTCTTTGTATTAGTTGATTGTTTCTCTTCTTCGTTATTTTTTAACTTGTTGTACTGGTAACAGATCCAAGAATTAGTCGAGGCTATTGTTTTGCCAATGACACACAAGGAGCGTTTTCAGAAACTAGGAGTTCGTCCACCCAAAGGTGTACTCTTATATGGTCCTCCTGGTACTGGAAAAACTTTGATGGCTCGTGCATGTGCAGCCCAAACAAATGCTACATTTCTAAAGCTAGCTGGCCCTCAACTTGTTCAGGTATGTATTCTTGGTTAGTTATGTTCTTGTTTGTCTATGTAAATTAAGTCTATTTTGGTGCACTTACAGACCATCTGTTGCATGAGATAATTTTTGTACGTTGTACAATATAACATGTAAAATCAGTGTCCATATACAGAAATGAGGATATCCAGCACTCCTTAGCCAAGCTTCGCTGCGATCACCTTAATAACTCCAATTTTGTTAAATTTGTAATCATCTAACCATAGTGGGATGTGAATTAATTTAAATTGTTATACTGATGTTCAACTTTAATGGTACAGTCAGTGGACTACAAATCATCAATTTTCTTGACTTTAATAATTAATACCCATAATTAAAATTCGAGGTGCACCTTGATTTAGTTATGTAAATTACATCTATACAGTTGGATGACCGTTTTGTATACCGAAGTAAAGTTATTAAAGTGATCTGTAACAAAGCTTGTCTAAGTTGCCGCATATCTTACTTTCTGAACAACTTGTGCTCTTGTTATATTATTTATTAGCCGGTGAATCATACCAAATTATTAAAGCTATCATTTTTATATGTGGATAGTCTTTTTAAACGAGTTTTTGTGTTTGTCTGTTTATATCATACTTCAGATATTGTTCAATAATGAGTAGGTTTGTAAAAGTATATTGCTGATTTCTTTTTCAAAAAAAGTAAATTAGAAAGCAATAAATAGGTGCCACAGTATTTGGGCTGGTGTATATAATATTTCTGCCTTGTTCAGGGTTTTGTAATATTTTCGTTGGTACCTCTACTTACTGACTGCTTGTTAAATGTTGACTTGCTTATTCAATTTCAACCTGGCTCATCTAGTCAAAGGTTCTTTCTCTCAGCAAATTTAGAGTACATCAAAATTTGCTTCAAACAATAAGAGTTATCCCATTTAAGTAAATACAAATACTTTAGGAATCTATAATTCACACAACAGGTGTCTATAGCTTCAGATTTCAGTTTAGATAAATTGTTTATATTTAAACTAAGGTCTCATAAAGTTATCATTAGTATGCAACTATGCATGTCCTTCATAATTGACATGATCATTGCAGTGGCTGGTTTTTTTTATTGACTACGCTAATTTTTTATAGATGTTCATTGGAGATGGTGCAAAACTTGTTCGTGATGCATTTCAGCTTGCTAAAGAAAAATCCCCTTGCATCATATTCATAGATGAAATTGATGCTATTGGGACAAAACGGTTTGACAGGTATAGCATGTTTTTGTTTTGTAAAAAATGTCTACCAAATTCTAGGATGTAAGTCATTCTTTACTTACTGTCATTTACTGGGATGTGTTGATATATATACTTTTGGTCCTTAAATACAGTGAAGTTAGTGGGGATAGAGAGGTGCAGCGCACAATGCTTGAACTACTGAATCAGCTCGATGGTTTCAGCAGTGATGATAGGATAAAGGTATCTCCTCGTACTTTTCAGATTGATTGGTTATCTTCCTCCTCGAACACAATCATGATTGCTGCTACGTCATTCTTGGATCTTGTATTTTTTTTTTTTTAGCAAATGCTCTTTGTTTCTGTGTTCCTTGTACTTTACCTTAATGAGTTTTTATACTGTTTAAGATAAAATTAATCCAAAAATGTGAGCAATTACTAGATATGCGCAAATTAAGGTTTATCTAAAGATTAGACTATAATCTGTACAAGTTGAAAAACTGCATGGATTCTGATTTGTAAGTTTTAGTCGGGTGTATGAGTTGATAGCAAGATGTAGTTGAATGTTTATCTTTTAGACATTTGCTGCATAGGAAAATCTCGGAGTAGGACCTCTTAATATTCAATTTATCTGCTTGCAGGTGATAGCAGCAACAAATCGTGCTGATATCTTGGATCCTGCTCTTATGCGTTCTGGGCGGTTGGATCGTAAAATTGAGTTTCCCCATCCAACTGAAGAAGCCAGAGCTCGTATCTTACAGGTATATTTTTAACAGCTGTTAATAAGTAAGAATTTGTTGTTTATTCTATTCACCTTGTTAAAAAATCTGCCTTTACATGGATTGGGGTTTTGTGTAGATCCATTCTCGAAAGATGAATGTCCACCCAGATGTCAATTTTGAGGAGCTCGCTCGGTCAACAGATGATTTCAATGGGGCACAACTGAAAGCTGTTTGTGTGGAGGCAGGCATGCTAGCTCTACGTCGTGATGCCACTGAGGTCTCTCGCTCTCCCCACCTCCCCTCTCTTGCCCGTCCTCCTTCTCCCTTCTCTAATTTTCCTTGTGGCCGGACCTTTTGGTCGTGATGCCACTGAGGTCTCTCGCTCTCCCCACCTCCCCTCTCTTGCTCGTCCTCCTTCTCCCTTCTCTAATTTTCCTTGTGGCCGGACCTTTTGCATTGACCTGTAGTTGATGAGTTCTTTCTTTCAAAAACTAAACTGTAGAACACCCTTGGACTCAAAAAATCCTCGACAGTTTAACTCAAAACTATATTTTTCTATGTTCCCAGACCTTATGCATTTACTTGTAGTTGATGACTGTATTTTAATTATGTAGTGTGTTGAACATTTCTGATACAGTTTCAAAATTTGTTGTTTTGTCTAGGTGAACCATGAAGATTTCAATGAAGGTATCATCCAGGTTCAGGCAAAGAAGAAATCGAGCTTGAATTACTATGCATAGGTTGTCTTTGGAAGTTATTGTATTAGTTCAGGCAGAAGAAAGAATTGAGAATGTATGCCTTGCTTGCCACTTGCTCTCTTTTCATGTACAACGAAACAAGGGATTGGTCAAACATGAACGTGGATTTATTTCTACTTGGTACTCCCCAGATACTTTCAAATTGAAGTCAGAAATTGTATCCAGAGGGAAAGTAGAATGAAGTCTGTTTTAGAATATATTCCTTAAATTAAAATTCAAGCTGTTAACAAGTGGTTGCATGCTCAACTTGAGTCAAAAACTGGATATTTTCCTGAATTGTAAAAATTTATTTATGTTTTTTTGTTTCACATAGTTTCCATGGTTTGATAAAGTTACTCTGTTGGTGTGTGAAGTGAAATGTAGGGAGATGTTATTTTCCGAACTAATTTGTTTTTAGACCAGTTTTGAGACTTTGAGCTACGGTTGTCTCCCTTAGTGGACATGGAGCATATAATTCAAGTTCAAATTCCTTTGGAAACAAAAACAACTCTTGAAGTCCTGAAATGTTATAGTTTAATTGTTTTAATTAATAAAAAGTAGGTTTATTAAGTCGGTGATAGGCAAGGAGTTATGAACTTATACAAGTCCGGTTGGTAATTAAGAAATTGAAGGTCGGTTGTATATTGATTCTTAATTGGTATGAATAATAGGCAGATGGTTCCTAACTGGGTTCTTACGGTAAGCAATTAGAAGTTTGCTTGTTCATTACTTGAAATTGAAACCGAAAACATTGTTTCATGGTAGTATACTTTGATATTTATTTTACATCAAATACATAAGGTTTTCTGTAATTGTAATGCGAAATAATGGTGACTGAATTTAGCAAATGTGGACACCGTAAATTTTTGTATGATGGTTTCCATTATTTCACAAGAGACTCAAAAGGAAGTGGAAGCAAAATTGATGTCGTTTATTATAAGTTTTAACTAAACATCCCCTTTTAAATTTAAGCAGTATACTGGATACTGTTTATGGTAGTCTGTAGAAACTTGAATATGGTCTACATGATGGAGCAAGCATTAGGATTTTCATCACTGAAAAGTTGAGGGGCGTAAACAATGTGTGAGGGATAATTCGGGTAAATGGAAGACGAGTCCTTTTCCTTTCTCCCACCTTTGTGATACTCTCCTCCCTCCTTTGGATTCTTATTCCGATCATCCTTCTTTCCGCCACCACCACCACCTTTCTTCTCCTGTTTCACAATCACTGCCTGCTTTCCTTCCCTTTTCTTTACCAACTCCACTATCTTCTCTGCTTCCATGCTTCCCATCACCTTTACTATCGAGTCTTTCAAATATGTTTCTACTGTCAGCACTCCTGCACCAGGGGACATTTTTGTATGTACATACATACCACCATTTTGTCAGCACAGGTTTAGCATCATATGTAATTTAGCAAAAAAAATAAAACTTTAGCAACATACGTACGTGCCTATTTGTTTTATTTGGTAAGTTAAAAGTAAAGAAAACATAAGTTATAAGTAATGAAAACAGTGACATGCAACTTTTTTTAAGATAAGCCAAAAACTCTTACGAGGAGGGCACTAAATCACCTTTTGTCATTAGTCCTTTTGTGGAAACTCTAGTTTTCCTGGATTATTATTGAAATAATCAAACAAAATGTCAAGTTGGACCCCTTGGTATTGCGATTGGATTTGCTAAAGTTCTGCAACTCTTTATTTTTTGATGAAGATGTGGACTGCATTATTTGTGCACCAAAAGTGGACATGAACATGAGAAGATGTCAACATCTGGTGTTGCTAATGAGGTCAGGATTCGTAAGCGGATACGCTGAAAAGGATGAGATGAGGCAAACTATTCTTGGATTTTGTGGAATCTGGGTTTGTTTCTTAGATTCTATCACTGTACGTTGGGAGTTTACCGTTCTGCTTCTTAGTCTGTTATGTTTGTGTTGTTGAAAACATGGACAAAGTTGTCTGTGCAGTATTTATCTGATGATTAATCTGGGTTTTTGTATCGTAGAGTTATGTATTGCCTAATTTATCCTTTCCTTTTCTTTCGCTTAGAAGTAATATAGTCAATTATGTATTGGCCATGGAGTTTGCATAATCTTCACATTCATGTGATTGGATCGTTAAAATCGATTTTTAAATATCAGTATAAGCCTAAGCCGCACTAATAGTGAACTTGTCTATTGTGACCTTTTAGATGCTCTTTGCCCTTATTTGTGTTTGTAATGTCTATATAAAAATGTTTAGATTATGTCAGTAAGATAAAAGAGTGAACCATGTTTAGCTGTGTGTAAATGATTGTTTGGTGTACTTGGATCATGCTCAGTGTGCTCTTGTAAAATTCTATTATCTAAACTTGATAAGCCACATGTTCTTCCTTGTATGTACTAGCTAATTTTAATCCTTCAACTTAACCAATTTTCTGATTTTATCTGTTAAATGTCCAATAGTTGTACAACTGACATCTTTGCATTTAGCAAGCTTTTAAGTAGCTGCTTTCAGATTATAAGGACATTGTTACTTGACAATAACGTGTTCTTCACAAGTTGAATGCAATGATCTAATTACTTATAGCCACGAGGGGGGGGGAGGTGGGGGGGGGGGGGGAGCTTAATTGTCTTCTCTGTGGTTCTGATTAACAAATTTCATCATGCTGTGGTTCTGCTTAATAAGTTTCTCCACTGTAAGTTGTAATTTTGCCAATTATATGAATGTTGCAGTGGCAAAGAAAGATGAATGTGGACAGTTTCAGCTTGAAAATTCAATCTGTTCAGCACTTGGCAGAATCGAACAATTTGACTTAATATGATCTTGAGACTCATAAACCATATGATTACATTAATTCGTGTGATCGTTTCTCCGAATTCCCATTACATGGAAGGATCTGAACTATCTTTTTCTATATGTCCATCTGTGGAAACTGCTCTGGCTTCATAAACGGTTTGTGATGATTGAAAAAAAATGTTTTGCAATGGAGACTTGCTAGATTTCCTCAACTCTTCATTCTATGATCCAAATGTGGACGGTATTATTTGTGCATCAAAAGTGGACCTTGAAAAGGGGAAGGTGTCAAATCTGATTGCTAATGAGAGAGAAGGGATTGTTGGTGGATTCCTAATGCTGAAAAGGAGGAATTGAGGCATAAGACTCTTAAATTTTGTGGATTCTGGTTTTTGACAATTATGATGTGTGTTATGTGACTATGTTTAGATATTCCTTGGTATTATTGACCTCCGATTTAGTTTGAATTCTTCTACTGATACGAAACCAAAATGATTAAAATCGAAGTTTAATTAAAATTAAACTAAATCGGAGTTTAATTAAAATTAGGCTGACTAATTTTAATTTTGGTTCATTCTTCTACTGATACGAAACCAAAATGATTAAAATCGAAGTTTGCAAATCCAACATCTGTTAGTTAGTATACATGAATTTGTAAACTAAATACTTCATAATTTTTTATTTTCAATAAGTAGGCTTCCATGCCTTATAATTGAGTATATGTTCCCAAAATTTTTTGGGATAAACGAGAATCGAACCCAGAATCTGAGACTAGGATCGGAGCTTTGATCTGGTCCGATCCGATCCGAGGTCTTATATAAAATAAATCCGGTTTGATAAAAATTCAATCCGGCAAGAATTCGATTCATTTAATTCGGATATGGATTTTACATGATCGTGTCTATTAAGAACCCGATCCGAATAAATATAATTATATTATTATATATTAATATTAATATAATTATACAAATAATATATAATTTTCATACAGTATAAGATCCAAAATCCTTTCGTAGTATTTTATACTATAACTTGAAAAAAAAACATTAAGTTTTTAATGAATATGTTATCATTGTATTGCATTTAAAGTTAGATTTATGTTACTTGTCAAAAAAAAAAAGTTGGATTTATGTTTTAATATGAATTAATTTTATGCTCAAGAGTTCACATCTTGATCATTCTAATTTTGTTCAATACTAGATATTTATTATTGATTTTTCATGTTCTGCGCTTCTTATATTTGGATGTTAATTGTACTTCTACATCTTAAAAGTTTTATTATTTTAGATTTTAATATTATCATAAATTTTATTTTTAAAAAATATTAATTAAATTAGATATCCTATAATGGAACGGATATGGATTGGTCTTCAAAATATTCGATACATAATCCGATCCGATCCAATCACACATCATAATTGGACGACAAAACATAATTATCACTTACCTCTTACTCTCTTACCACTTGAGCTATTCCTACCACTTACTATTATCTTGGGATAAGTATTTGGAAACTAAATACTTCATAATTAGATTTAAGTAGTTTATAAATCAAAGATGTTTAAATATGGAAACAAAACCTTCAAAATTAAATAAATGAAATCCGATACTCGATTGGCCTAAATAATGCATAAAATTTGATTTGCAGAAACAAATTTAGATATCACACACACACACACAAAAATAAACACCAACACTTGTCAAACCTAATGTATATTGATATTGTACAAAATGTTTCATTGTACACTTTGGTATTCTTCCTGTAACATTGATGTACAGTATTAAGACAAGAGCCTAAACACAACAAAAAGATCTGCAATATGCAGACATGTATACACCTAAACTTCTTACCTCACAACAGACTACTCTAACATGTAACTTGCATTTCTCTAACCTAAGCTATCAATGACCAAAGAAGGATCTGCCGTTGAAAGTCTGTGCATGACACGGACGGGTTTGATCTGCTCATCAAGATCATCAAATTGTACATCTGATGCAGACATGGTTATTTGCTCCACAGCTGAAGGGTCAACAGTCTCTCCAGTTTCCTCGTCACCAATATCTAAACTAATGTAATCAGTGAACTTCCCTTCTAGGTTAAAAATATCATCACTGTTCTTTAAATGAAGCTTCTCGGAGACTGCTGCTACAGACCCATTGGTATCAACAGATCTAGAACCGAAATACCTGCCATGGGCATTCTTCTGTCCCCTTGAAGATTTCCTTTTTATTCCCTTGCTTCGTTTTTTGGGGTGATGAAGCTTGCATTTTGAACCTCGGGGACAGATTCCCGTTTCTTCATATTTGGGGCAAACATAGCTGTGCTTCTTTCGACACTGCAAGTTTAGAAATATAATATGTTTCACCAGTTTCAGGTTAGTGAGTTGTGCCAAGGTGATTTGTACATAGACATATAGATAATAAACATCAATTACATATAGCTGATGAATTGAAGATAAAGCATGCAACTAAAGTTAAACAGTCAACTCGTCCAGGCATAGGAACAAAAATCAATATCACATTAATTAAAGATGGACTGCATATTGCACAAGAAAACCTACAAAGGCACTACCAGAGGTATTTTAAAAGTTACTTCAAAAAAAGGGGGAGGGGGATATGCATACGAGTAATCTGTCAATGGGTAATGAAACAGACAGAACTTTAGCCATAATACGAATAGCTAATAACTTAAAGAAACATAAAACATGCAAGAAAACAGGTATATTAATTTTCAAACAGCTAGCCACTTGCAGCAATTAGAATTGCTTTATACTTTAATAAAATCAAATAAGAACCTCAAAGGATTATCGGAGATGTGCTAGATATCTAGGAAACTTACGAGGCACTAGTAAAAGTATGACAAAAATAGTAAAACCAGAGGGGCATAACTATGCATATTAGTTGGGATTTGGGAATAACTTTTTTGGGGTGGGCAGTGGGAAGGGAATTTGCAAGCAAGTGGTCATGACAGCATATTGCAAATCCAACTTTTTAGTTAATAACTAGTGTTCTGTTTGCTACAAGGGAGAGATGCCAGTGACATGAAGCTTCCGAAAAAAGAGGTCCCTAACTCTAGGGAAATAAAGGGTAGAAGGGGGCCACCTGACATGAACAGCACATGAAAGATATAACCAGTCTAATCATTTTGTGAAAAATATCCTATGGGAAGCCTAAACTCTTGTGTGGAAAGTTGGATGTAAATATCAATATTCAACAATATAAAAATGAGCACATGCATATCAAAGACTTTAATGTAAAGTTGTTTTCTTCCTCTATCTTGTCCACATCAGGAGTAAAAAGTTATGTCAGCCAGGACACGGAGGGACCGGCTCCCCTTTAACTTCTTACCCTTCCCTTCTCCTGCTTATCAAATGCAGTGTAAACGAAGTTAGATAAAAGAGAACTTCCAAACCAGGTTCCACTAGTACCTCATTGCCATCATCACAATATCCCTTCAGAAAACCTTCACAAATAGAAGCATTTGCATTTACATTCACATGTCTGTAAGGACAAGAATGGTTGGAACATGACCCTGAAAAGAGAAAACATGGGTCTGAAATCTTTGTTTACTAGATCAAATGCAAAAAAAATTAAACCACAAAACCCACCCTGCTGATAATAAGAACAATCCTGCATCCTTTCAGGTATAACCTGCATGAGAAACACAATCAAGTTATAATGTAAAAGATCAAGCAAAAAATACACTGGCAGCATTACATAATGGGAGACAAACTAAAAAGCATTGATTAAAAAGCCATTACACCTTATGGGTCAATCTGCAGTTCACACTGGTGCATGATCCACTTAAATATTTTGTGCAGACAGCAATTTTGGAATGGTCGTGGATATACGGACATTTCCCATCATCCTTGTTACATTTCCCAAACCTAGTAAAAAATTGACAATACTTGCTCTTTCTTGCCAGTCTCAATCTGGCAGTATGCAAACTCCAACGAACTTTCTCACTTGCCAAGGCCCGAGTTCGTTTCTTTGGATCCCTTATCAGTTGGTTACCATTTCCGATCCGCACATATCTGTAAGTTGATAAATACATATTAAAACCTTTAATGCCAAATAACGTTCTGTTAGCAACGCTTGTTCTTTTACATATCTCTTTTTCAAACTTGTAGATGGTACCTGATTTTAAATTTTGGTTTAAAAAACAGAAAAGAAATACAAGGTTCCAATAATACTTACTCATCATTGCCAATTACTAATCTTCGTGGGATATATGACTTCTTAACAATATTTTCAGACTTAGAAGTGGGCGAGCATGATGGTTCGACGTCTGCAAATTACAAAGAAGAAAGTAACGGCCCAATTGCAAATTAAGAAAAAAAACACATTAAGCCAATGTGATTTACATCATATAAGCTATATGTCGTGTATTTGAGTGTATTTACCATTTACATAGGAATACATATAACAAACATACTCATTATGCCAATGAATTTTGTGCAGTAGTCAAGAAACGTAAGAAAATTACAAACAGAACTTCTCAAAGAGTATGTTTCAAAGAAATCATATCTGTTCATTGTAATATTTTGAAATACTGAGCAGTCACATATACACACAGAAGCTATATTATTACATAAAAATTCAAACAAAAAATATATATATACATACTAAATACACATACTAGTATATATAGAGAAATTGACAAACATACTGCTGTTTTGGAAACTTATTTGCAACTCTACTACTCCCCTAATAATTTTGCAAACATACGGACTGCAAACGAATGCAAAATCAACCCTTTTTACATTTTTCTAAAAGGAGTTGCAACTGCATTTGGTTGATTCTGACTGCAAAATTTTTATGTTTTAGATGCATTGGGTTGCAAACTCATATTTTCAAAATAACTTATCAAAACTTTTTATATTTAAAATTTAAATTTGACAACAAATACGTGTTTTTTCAAATATCTTGTTGTGTCTTTCCAAAAAAGCTCTATAAGTTGTGTATTAACTAATTTAACAGTGTATAATATATATGCCTAAAGAAAAATTACACTGACAAACAGTGAATGAAGTCTTATGAAAGTAATAGTGAAAGTGTGCAGAAGCTACTAGTATGTTTCAAAATTGCAAACTAATGAAATTCCAAAAAATTATAGCTGTTCTCTCCAATGCTACTACTTTAGGAATACGTATATACATATATATGAGGAGTAAGCCACCTGAAATCCTTTGAAGAGTTCTTCTCGTAGGGTCCATTTTATAACGAAGAGAGCCAATCCTGAATATTCTTTCTCCTGCAAAATTAGAAGGTTGACATTATCACGACTATTCATAACAAGATCTTTAAATACAACAAGATGTGATTAAAATAATTTGTAACTTTCAATTTTGGGGACAGAAACTTTTTGGCTGCCACGCCAGGATTCTCCATTAACCTACCTAGGTGCAGCTTCATACTATAAACTAACTTACTAGAAAAATTATTCCTGCTCTTTTTCCCTGGAACAACACAAGGAGCGTTCTCCTGATCTCTTTTCTTCTTCTGCACTGCTGCAACTGCCAGTGTAGCTTCCTGCAAAAGCATCGCCATGTTAATTGACAATAAAGCTAAATTCTTCCGGCTTGCAGTTAACCATCAGAAACCAAACACCAAGAAATAAACATGTCAGTATATCTGCTCCCAAACCTCATTAGCTCTTTTTGAGTTTTTTTCAATTGACTTTGACCACTTCAGGCTGGACCCACCAACACTCAATAACTTCGATATCCGAAGCGAAAACCCACGTCTTGACCTAGTATATACAGTGTCTCTCTTTCTGGAGAACAGAAGTTTTCGACTGGAAAAAGGAATAAAAGCAAGCTTACCCTCCATTATTTTGTGGAGCGAACAGATATACTATCATTATCCATTAGCTGTGCACAAACTTTTTTAAAAAAACAAAATATCAAAGAGACATACCTGATGGAAGATAGAGAATTATTCGTGGAAGTATAAGGCATATTATGCATTGAATTCTGCCAACACACTCTCTTCCATGGGAACAAGCAAGGTTTCTGGCGCAGTGAACTACCAACTTTCTTTGATGAATGTGTACTCCCTAATCTCCACACTGGAGACAATTTAATCAGTTTATACATAATCGATAAGCTGCAAATATTACTGTAACTACGATGGGGGAGGGAGGCAGTACAAATGAATCAGAGGAAAAAAGTGATCAACTATGTAATTTTGGAAACACACCTTTATTGAAGTGTCGCTTGCTCAAACTTCTGCCTGAAGTACCACTGGAAATCCTTTTCCGCTCCGAGTTACCCGTGCTATCAGAAACTTCTCTTCGCATACCCTGATTTTCTGTTGAAGCTCTAATGAGTTGATTGCTTCTCCTCTTAAAATAGCTATCAGATGGTAAGACTTGTAACTTATCTACATCCTGATTCGACATCTCGTTAACATTTCTAGTAGCAATCAACTGATTTGATTTTCGTTTTACATATGTAATTTTTTCCCCCGATTTCCCTTTATCTAGTAGCCTTTCGTATCCCATATCACTGTTCAGGTCAGTACGATGTTCAGATGTTCCAGAAAGCTTCGGATCATCCTCCAAAACATTTGTTATGTCAACATTTGAGGTTTCTTGTAGAGGACTCAACGAGGCTTCAGAACAACCATCTGATGGGGTATTTGCCAGAGGCGAAGGTGTACAATCTCCTGCATAGATAGCTGTGCTGTCCTTTGATTTGTTTATTTGAGGCAGTGGTGGTATTTTAGGCCCCTCAGAAGTGGCAACCAAGCCTCCAGTTATCAAGCGACTTGCTGAATTGGCAATAACCCCCATGCTTTCAGGCCTTGAACTCTTACAGTTCTCATCTCCATCCCTTGTTCTCAACCAACAAGCTGAACCATTAGTGCCAAGTTTATTTCCAGACCCTGAACTCTTCCTTACGTCGTCTTTACCAGAAGGATTCAACCGATACACAGTAGAAGCATAGGAACCATAAGGAATTGCTGAGACTGTACTCGGTTTTCTCACAAGACTATTACCTTTACGAACATAAGAAGATCCCTGAACTTTTCCAGCTTTTCTTGGTGATATTCTTGATGCAGAAACAGGGGGTGAAAAAGTATTTTTCACTGGCACAGATGCAGTCAATGTACCAGGTCGATGCCACGATCGGGATTTTGCATTGTGGTTTGAAGGGGTTTCCCTCTTTGAGTTGCTTAAATGTAAAGACGGACTTGTGAAAACTCTAGGGACTGCTGAAGTCGGTTTCTTTCTTGTCAGTGTCAAATCCCCCTTAATGGGCTTCAAAGCTTCAACTATAGTAGGGCCATCTTGAGAAGGAACCAATGCATTACTGGTGTTGATTAATTTATCATTTACCAAATCTTTCTTTTCTTCTTCAATGCTATTAACAGATTGGTTGGTTGTCAACGCAGAAGCACCTCCAGACACAGTTTTCCCATCATCATGAAAGACTTTCATTTTCTTAATAGGACAAGCTCCATCTGGATCAACATTAGTTCCAGTTCTAACAACCCCAACCTCAAGGGATACTTCATTTACTATACTACCATAATCACTGATGTCCCCGTCTTTAACATTTTGAGAGGCAGCGTGTAAATTGCCAGTACCAGAACTGACCTCATTCTTAACTGGGACTTCCTTCAAGGAGCAACTTATTACATTGCCTTCATCAAGTACTGGGCTAACCACTTTCACATGTTTGTCGCATGTCCTTGCACCAGACAAATCTAATTGAATTTGTTCCGTGTACCTCTTTCTCTTCACATTAGGAGAATAGTCCATTCCAGAACAAACTTCCTGATTTTCAGCCTCGGCCTTTGGACCATCACCGACTATCGTATTCACATGTATACTTGTCCCAGTCAGAGAAATCTGGTTGCCCATATTATCTACAGGACATGAAATGATTTTGTCCCCTTCGATAATGGTGATAGCAAAGTTGGAACTTGGAGGGGAACTAGGACCACAGTAAGAGCTTCGTTTATTTTCTGTACACTCATCAACTTTGTTTCCATCTGCCTTGGACAATTCAATATTGATATCAGCAGCATCCAGGCATGCTTCTTGAATGTCAGATAGTAGCAAGATATTGTTCTCAATTGACGCAGACTGCCTGGTGCCTGCATCTATCAAGTCAGTATCGGAAACTGTAGTGCTTCTAAAATCAAATTCAGATGATGAACCTTTACGTTCCTCGGTATAATTGCATCCTGCCATGATATCCTCTGAAGACCCATTACATAGCCCATTCTCCAGAGATGGATCTTTTCCATTCTTACAAGGCTCTTTTCCATCATTCTCCCTAGCAATGCCAGAAAGAGTATACTCATTTTGGTATTCTGTAGGAACATTGTCCAAAACCGAAACATACATTTTATCTGACCCACATAGAATGCTGGCATCCTTGTCAAGTTTGTCTTCCTGAGGGAATAGTGAATCCAAGAGATGTAATGAACTGTTTGTGGTTGAATCAAGTAAGATTGACCGTCCAGAATTATTTACAACATTGTCCGTATCTGAAACAATAGTTTGAGGAACTGCATCCAATTTGTTGTTATTCACATCTGGAGAAGGTAGTGAAATAATATCATCATGTTTAATAACAACGGATTTGATTTTTTTATCCAGATGCATTACACCCTGAATGGGTGAAAGGGGTGTGTGTGTTGAATTATCTAAAGTGACAACTTCACTAACTTTCTTCAACTCCAAATTTGATGCATGTAAAGGAACCGAAGCAACTTTCTTCTTTTTCCTACTCTTGCATGATGGAGATTCACCAAAACCACTCTGTTCATGACTCTTATCCGAAACTACATCCTGTACACGTCTCTTCAATCCCTTACTGTCGGCACTTTTAGTCCTGCAAACACTACCAGAAACGATAATACTTCCAATCCTTTTTGGAGTCTCTCCTGAACTAGAGTCGGCTGAACTTTTGGCCACACTTAAGGTAACAGACGCTGTATTATCTTCAACTTTCATGGGGGTCTTCTCAGATCTAGATGGACTGTCTCTTACATGTATTGTACTGCATAACCTAACAGAACGCTCGACAAGTTTTTTTTGTGGTGATTTCAATGCATTACCTTTCCTCCCCTTCCTACGTCTAGGTGTAAAACGCTTACCCGGGCTCACATTATCTGTCACTACAGTCTTTGCTACTAATCCATTAGACTTAAAAGAAACATCAAGATCAACCGGACTACGTTCTCTCTCGTCCTCTATCCTAAATTTCGGAAACACAACCCCATCTTTCCCTTTCTCTTTCTCTTTAGTTTTACCCTTACTCCTCGAACCACTCAAATTCTTTTCATAACTCCGACTATTCCTCACCTCATTCGGCTTCCCTATCCTAAGCAAAACACTCTTCTTCGGAGTACGAAAACCCTCCTCCCTTTCCTCCCTCTCCTCCCTCTCCCTAATACTAATCATCTCTCGCTCTCGTTCTCGTGCACGCCTCACCAAATCAATATCACTACAATTACGCTCCCAATCCACCGACATTCGACTTTCTCTATTCTCATTCAACAACCTCTCATTCTCCAACACATTCGCATACCGAGACTCGTAATTCATATTCTCATCACGAAACTCTAAATTACGAGTCTCGTTACGAAAGTTATAACCATAAATATCATAATTAGCCACATCATCATTCCTACCATTCCATAAACTCCGTTGACTTTGACTTTGATTATTAACATTAATAAATTCATATCCAACACAATTATAATCAGAATCACAATTGTAACTACCTGAAACCCTATCGGGTCGGGTCATGGTGAACGGGTCGGGAACTCGACCCGACGAAACCCTAGGCGATTCATTCATAAAAGTGAAATTCGAATGCTGCAGAGGCGGTGGAGGAGGCGGCGCCGGCAGTAAAGACGAATACAACGGCGGCGGTGCCGGAGGTAAATGAAACGGCGGCGCAGGCGGGAGGTGGTGCCGGTGAATGTCACGGGGGTGAGAAACGTACCTGGTGTGATCGAATTGATTGAATTCCATGGCGATTGAGCTTGATTTTGTGATTTGAATTATTTGTATGTATAGGTTTTTGATTTGTATGTATAGGTGATTTATTCTGTGTATGTATATGTGATTATGTGGTGTGGGTGATGGGGGGTTATTTGAGTTTTGTAAGGTTGCCTATGCTGACTTTCTTCAATCGGGAATTCCTAAGTTTTTTATTGCTTTTTTGGGAGATTTATTATTGTTGTAATAATTTTTTGAATATTTATCAAAACTAATATTTTTGTAAATTTTTTTACGATTTTACCCTATTTTCAAATTAATTTTAAAAAAACAGTTTTCAAAAAAATATTTTACAAAAATATCATCTTGTTTATAAAAACTAGCTTATAACCCGTGCAACGCACGGTTCCTTTTATAATATTTATAATTTTATTAACTTTTTTTAATATTTGTATATATAAGATTTTACACGTTTAATTTAATATTTTTGCTCTATCTCGAATTCTTAAAATTTTGATTTGGACGATTTTACAGTCCACATGAAATTAAAAAAATAATCTTTAATTTAGTGATGGTTTAAAAATTATTTTTCAATTAAAACTACGCAGAAACAAAAAAGAGAAGAAATTGACGATTTTTTACGTTAAAAATCTGTTCGATTTATGAAATCTACTTATATTTCGTTTTGATTATCAAAATACCATTCTTATTATTTGAAGATAGTTCTACTAACAATCAAATATAGTTTTAATAATGGGTGTAAGAGTGATTTTGTCCAAAATTTTGGTAGCGGGTAGTTTGGTTTTCCAATTCGAAATATTAAATAAGAACCGTTAGATAATAAAATAAATAGATGAAAAACGATAGATCTAGCATAAAAAATATTTTATTTTTTAATATATAAACTAAAAAGTGTATTTATATTGAAATATGAAAAAGTGTATGTCAATAATTTAAATCATATAATTTGGTTTTCTACATTGAATAGGATTATCAATGTAGGTCTTCTGCGCTGAACATGATTAATATAAAAATTCGTAATTTGGTTTTCTACATTGAATAGGATTTGTTAGTCACAGAGGCATGCCTGAATACATCTAATAACAAGCCTAAGTGTGTGTAATGTTATGCATTACCTACATGACCTCTTAACTGAGGGAACCTCTAGTTGTAGAGTTTCAATTTGTTCTGTACTTGTAATAGGCATCAAATTCTAGTTGTGTTACTGTACTTATAAAGTCAAGAATAATGCTTGAAAGAAGTTCCAAGGTTCATGCCTCAAGCAAGGAGATAAAGACTGCCAAATAATCATAGTTGGGATTTGAAGAAATGAAGAATTTGCCTAAGTACCAATTCGAGAAGTACATTTGTCTATTCGAGAAGTCTAGCATTCGAGAAGTCAGAGATTCGATATCTCATAAGACACTATTCGATATCTCTGAATACACTGTTCGATATCTCATTCGATATCTCAGAGATTCGATATGTCTATTACTCTATTCGAGAACTCATGGAGTCAACAAGTCAAAGCATCATTCGAGTTCTCTAAAAGTCAACAAGTCAATAATCTATTCGATATCTCAAGGACTAAAGAAGCTATTCGACATCTCAGGGATTCGATATGTCAAAAAGCTCTATTCGATATCTCAAGGAGTCCCAGAGAAAAGAGCTATTCGAGAAGTGATTCGATATGTCAATATAACACTATTCGAGAACTCAGAGTTATCGATTAAGTCAATTCGAGTTCTCGAATCAATCACTTAGCCACTTCTCGAATACATTCTTGGAGACAAAATATTGAAGAATTGTACAAGTCAGAAACCTGCAACAAGCCGAGACGCTTTATTTGACTATGTACTATAAAGCAGATTGGAAAGCCTACAAAGAAGCTTGGAGAGATAAGACAAAGGGACAAGGAGCTAAAGAAGTGGATCTGAACAGGCTTTGCAAAGTCAAATCTGTAGCCGTTTGGACTCTTACTCAAATAAGATAGACAGACTGGAAAGTATTTTGTTTACCTACCTTATTTGTAGTAAGTAGGTGTATCCATGTCTATAAGGATACAGCCTCACTTCCTTAGCCAAAGAGGAGATAAGTTTTTCAAGATACATCTCAAGAAATATCTCTCTAAGAAAAACGAAGCTCAGAATACTACCATTTGTATTCACAGATTGTAGCAAAATCTTTATCTAATAAAATATTAGATTAAAGTGATATTGTGTTGTGTTTGTCTTTGTTATCTGTTCTTACATATTTTACACATTCAACACATATCTTGCTGCAAAGATTCAAGAACTAAGAAAAGTTCAAGAATCCATTCACCCCCCCCCCTCTGTATTCTTTTTCCGTATTCAATACTCAACAAGTGGTATCAGAGCAGGCTGTTTAATCTAAACAGAAAACGATCATGAGTTCGAATACACCAAAGACTACAGGTACGGTGAAGGTCCCTAAGTTCGACAAAGAGAATTACAACCTTTGGAAAATAAAAATGTTGTTGTTCATCAAAGCTGCCAATCCTCTCTACCCTGACATCCTCAAGAATGGTCCATTTGTATCACAACAAGAAATTGCTGAATCTACAGTGGGCACAATAGTCATTCCTAGATCATATGTTGCAAAAGAGCCATCCAAATGGACGGAATTAGAGAAGGAAAAGGTTGCCCTAGACAGTCATCTCATGTTGCTGATCATAGACTCCATGGATATGTCGATGTTTGCTAATATAGCATCATGCACATCAGCCAAGGACATGTGGAACCACATCGAGGTGTTATGTGAAGGGACAGGGGAGGTAAGAGAAAACAGGAAACAGATACTGGTCACACAGTATGAAGCTTTCATGGCACAGTCCAAAGAAAGTATTACTGATATGTTTGAGAGATTTCACAAGTTGGTGACTGAGCTTCAAATGAATGGGAAGGTTTACAGCACTAAGGAATTAAACATGAAGTTTCTACTATCTGCACCAAACCATCTAAAGCAAAGGGTCATATCTCTAAGAGAAAGAGATTTGAACAAAGTCACATATGATGTGCTCTATGGGGTTTTAAAAACTCATGAGCTTGAGTTGCTTCAGAAGAGGGCTATCCAAGCCAACCAAGGCAGAATGATAAACACATCCTGTGCCTTGATTGTCAATAAATCCGTTCAAGACCTGGAAGCATCTACAAGTCAACTGAGAATAGAAGAGATAGAAGATGATGAAGAGACTGAAGAAGAAGTGACTGAACCTGTTGATGAAAAGGAAGAAGATGAGTTCTATACTCTTGAAGAGTTGGATGCCATGGAAAACACTTCATATGCTTTTATGGCTAGAAAATTCCCTAACATCAGATTTAAGAGGAATCAGCCCTTCAAGTCTAGATCTCAAAATCATTCATTCAACAAGAGCAAGGCACCTGTGAAAGCAAACAAAAACAAATTCAAAACCAGCTATGTGGATAGGTCATCTGTGAGATGTTATAGATGCAATGACCTAGGGCATTTTGCCAGTGAATGCAAGAAGCCTAAGAAGAAGGATAAGGAGCTTCTTGAGCTTGAAGCTAAGTATGAGGCTCTGCTAAAGAAGTATGCACCAGGTAAGGCCTACATAGCTGAAGGGAAGTGTTGGGATGATTCTGATAGTGATGGAGAAGAACAAGAATTCTGCAACTATGCCTTGATGGCCAACTCCAAGGAAGAACCATCTGAATCAGACTCTCAGGTACCATCCCTCACTACTATAGACATGTCTGTTTCTGAATACAAATCTATGGTTGAACAACTATCTGTTGAGATGTTTAATATTCATACTAGTATGACTGCTGCTAATGAAGAGATTGCTAAACTGTCTACTAGGAATGAACTGTTAAACAAAAGAAATGAGGAACTAGAACTAACTGTTATGCAAATAGAAAACCTTAAACAAGAAATCGAATATCTAAAGAATAAGGTTCTATGTGCTAGTCAAGTTGAGAAAGCTCTTAGGGATGAACTAGCTGAAAATGAATTTAAATTGAAAACATTCAAGAATTCCTCTAGTCTATTGTAGTCCTACCATGAGAAAAATCTAGCTAGACCTAAGGCTGCTATTGGACTTGATTATGACACTCTCAAGCAGAGGAAAGGCTATGCAGTCATTGAAGATGACATTATTGTTCAAGAGGAAGTGCCTCAGGTTTTGAAAAAGGCTGAGACCCCAATATTTAAAACACCAACACTTGAGATTGATGAGGATGCCTTACTCATTAAGCAAATGTTGGATGATGAAGATAAGGCACAATCAAATGAACAACAAGCATCCTCTAAGAGTGAGAATGTCAAAACCAAAGCCAAGGAGTTAGTAAGAGGTAAACCTAGACTTGAGAAATTTGTGAAGTTTGTTTCAGCTGGGAATAATGAGCTTGAGAAGAAAGTGGCTAAAAGGAAACAAAACAGGAATGGCAAATTAGGGATTAACAAGGACAACAATTATGCTTATGTGCCAAATGCCCCTAGGAAAGTTTGTCAAAATTGTTTTAGCACTAATCATCTAACTCATGCATGTAAGAAACCATCTGGTAGTGTTGCTAAACCGTTCTATGATTGTTCTGTGCCTTTAAGACATAGAGACTCTCCTTTCTGTGATAAATTTGATTGTATGCCATGTAATATGAATGTAATGACTAGTTGCTTTAATTTGAGAAGACAATTCATGGAAGGTTGCATCAGTCACAATGTTCACACACACTACACAAGAACAAAGTCTTCAAGTCCTCCTAAAGTTAGGAAGGTGCCTCTGTCACCTAAGTCTAAGAACCCTGATTCTAAGACTTCTAACAGTGACAAGAAGACTAACATCAAGAAAATTGATAAGCATGCTGTTTATGATAAGACTGTTGCTAAGCCACATGGACCCAAACTTGTTTGGGTACCAAAGGAGAAGTAATACCTTTGTGTTTGCAGGGCAAAGAAAGTGAAAGAAAGGTCATGTGGATTTTGGACAGTGGATGCTCAAACTATATGACTGGTGATATGGCCCTGCTATCACAGTATGAGGAGAAGGCTGGCCCAATGGTTGCTTTTGGAGATGATAGCATTGGCAACACACTGGGATATGGCAAGTTGGAAATTGGAAATGTCATCATTGAAAATGTAGCACTGGTCAAGGGACTCAAGCACAATCTACTGAGTGTTGGTCAATTTACTGAAAGAGGCTTCAAAGTGAATTTTGACAAAGATGAATGTTTGATCACCCACAAAAAGACTGGTGACTTTGCTCTATCTGGAGTAAGGAAAGGAAGCCTGTTTGTAGCCAATATGAACTCTGCAAACAAGGACAAAATCTGTTGCTTTTACTCAAAAGCATCAAATGAAGATAGTTGGCTGTGGCATAAGAAGCTATCACACTTGAACTTCAAAGGCATTAATTCTCTAGTCAAAAGAGAGTTAGTAAGAGGCATGCCCACACTTGAATTCTGTCAAGAAGGAGTGTGTGAGGCTTGTCAAAAGGGAAAAATGAAAAGATCAAGCCACAAGTCAAAGACAGTGACATCAATAACCAAGCCCCTACAACTAATTCATATGGACTAGTTTGGGCCTGTCAATATTATGTCACTAGGAAGGAAAAAGTATGCTCTGATTTCACAAGGTATACATGGGTAGAATTTATGGCATCAAAAGATGAGGCTCCCCAAGTAATCATTGAGCATATAAAGAAAATTGACAAGGAAGCAAAGGCCAACAATGCAAGTGTGATTGCATTAAGAAGTGATAATGGAACAGAGTTCAGAAATGCCATGCTTGAAGCATTCTGCAAAGAAAGTGGTATTTCTCAACAATTCTCAGCTCCAACGACTCCACAACAAAATGGAGTTGTTGAAAGAAAGAATAGAACTCTGATTGAGGCTGCTAGAACAATGTTACTTGATGCAAAGATGCCTACATGTTTTTTGGGCTGAGGCTGTGAGCACTGCATGCTATATTCAAAACAGAACCCTCATCAACAAAAACACTGGAAAGACACCTTACAACTTGATGACTGGAAAGAAGCCCACCCTAAAGTATGTTCATACTTTTGGAAGCAAATGCTTTGTGTTAAAAGACAACTCAGAATATGTTGGAAAGTTTGATGCAAAAGCATTTGAAGGAATTTTTCTTGGCTACTCTATGGAAAGAATTGCATACAAAGTTTATGTCATCACTCAAAAGAAAGTTATGGAAAGCACAGATGTGACATTTGATGACAGCAAACTACCTGGATTAGAAGAAGCCAATGATGAAGATAAAGATCCTTTAAAGTTTGACAATCTAGATGATTCTGATGAGGAGATTGAAACTGAATTTGAGCCCACAATTCAACAAACTCAAGTGAATGAAGAACCTGTGTCAACCAACAATGAAGAAACAAGCATCCAAGACACACCTGTGATTAGTGGAAACTTCACAGGGGGAGGAAATGTAAATGATCATGATCTGGATGATGAAGCAACATCAAGGCTGAGAAATCAATCTGAATATACAAGGAAATGGGATAGATCACATAATGTAGATCAGATAATTGGAGATCCAAATACAGGAGTGAGGACAAGGAGAGCAACTCTAAATGAATGTCTCTATGGTTGCTTTCTATCCCACGTTGAGCCTAAGAAACTTGAAGATGCATTGTTGGATCCTGATTGGATAATTGCTATGCAAGAGGAGCTAAACCAATTTGAAAGAAGCAAAGTATGGGAACTTGTGCCTGCACCAAAGGATAGAACCATTGTTGGAACAAAATGGGTTCTAAGGAATAAGATGGATGAAAATGGTGTAGTCATAAGAAACAAAGCAAGGTTGGTTGCAAAAGGATACTCTCAACAGGAGGGCATTGACTATGATGAAACTTTTGCCCCTGTTGCCAGACTAGAGGCCATCAGAATTTTCTTGGCATTTGTTGCACATTCTAATTTCAAGGTCTATCAAATGGATGTCAAGAGTGCATTTCTGAATGGGGAGTTGGAAGAAGAAGTATATGTGCAACAGCCACCTGGCTTTGAGGATCCACAATTTCCTCACTTTGTCTACAGATTGCTCAAAGCATTGTATGGACTTAAGCAAGCTCCTAGGGCATGGTATGGCACATTGTCACAATTTCTACTTGAAAATCAATTCACTAGAGGCACACTAGACAAGACAGTGTTTTACAAGAAACATGGTGATGATATTATCTTAGTTCAAATCTATGTGGATGATATCATATTTGGCTCTACAAATGAGAAGCTGTGTGAGAAATTCTCTAAGCTCATGCAGAGCAGATATGAGATGAGTATGATGGGAGAATTAACATTCTTTCTTGGGCTGCAAGTGAGTCAAAGGAAGGATGGCATCTTTATAAGTCAGACCAAATACATCAAGGATCTATTGAAGAAATTTGACTTAGAAGAATGCTCACCTGCAAAGACACCCATGGCCACTGCCACCAAGTTAGATGAAGATGGTAAGGGCAAGAAGGTAGATATCTCAATCTACAGAGGCATGGTTGGTTCTCTACCCTACCTCACTGCTAGTAGGCCAGACATCATGTTTGCAACATGCTTGTGTGCAAGGTTTCAATCAAATCCAAAGGAATCACATATGATAGCAATAAAGAGGATTTTCAGATATCTGAAAGGGCACACCAAACTTGGGGTTATGGTATCCTAAGGACACAGGGTTCAATCTGGTTGGTTATTCTAATGCTGATTATGCTGGATGCAGAGTGGATAGGAAAAGCACCTCAGGTAGCTGCCAGTTTCTTGGACAAAGGTTAGTCTCTTGGTACAGCAAGAAACAACAATCTGTGTCAACTTCCACAGCTAAAGCTGAGTACATAGCTGCTGGAAGTTGCTGTGCTCAAGTGCTTTGGATCAGAAACCAACTTAGAGATTATGGACTTGTGTTGGAAAGAATTCCAATCATGTGTGACAACACAAGTGCAATCTCTATAGTTTCCAATCCTGTCAATCATTCTAGGACAAAGCACATTGACATCAGATATCACTTCATAAGGGAGCATGCAACTAATGGAACCATTGAGTTACATTATGTTCCCACAGAGAAACAACTAGCTCACATATTCACTAAGCCATTAGATGAAGCCACCTTCACAAGGTTGGTTAGTGAGATTGGAATGCTGAATTCTTCAAATTCTGGCTGAGTGAATATATCAACTAGATTGTTGCAGCAGTAAATACTTACTTTATCAAATGCTCAATATTTTTAAAGTAAGTATTGGCTGGATTATGATTTATAAATATTCCACAATGCTGCATATGTTGAAAATCATACATATTTAGCTTGAAATTTTTGTGAAATTTTGAGAGAATCACTATTTAATTTAGTAGAATATTCTTCAGTGAATATTTCTGGTAAATTTTAAAAGATAGTGAAAATTGAATTTTATGAGTGAAAAGTATAGTTCGATAAGTCAGACTTCTCGAATGGTTCATTGTTTTGTCATGGCTCGAGTTCTCGAATAGGCCTATCAAGAACCCTCCTGAGTTCTCGAATAGTGTCTTTTGGAGAAATCGAATAGCACACTTTGAGTTCTCGAATAGGGTATTTTAGTTCTCTAATGATGGAGTTCTTGAATACTGTATTTGAGTTATCGAATCAATTGAAAAGGCTGATTTCTCGCTGACACTTAATCGCTTTTTGGATTTATATTCAAAATTTCATTTCGCTCATAAAAACATATTTTATTTAGCTTAGAATTATTTTCTGAGTTAAATAACTGCCAGCTGTGAGTTACAAACTGCTTGAGATATCGAATAAGCCTTTCTTGACTTATCGAATAGTTGTTTTATACTTCTCGAATGACTGACTTGTCGATACAAAACTCATATCTAATCGACAACTCAAGTCACTCACATATATACAATTCCACAACTGTTCAAATCATTTCATTCGATTTCTCAGGCAGCTAAAGTTCCAAAACCTCTGTAAACCCTAACGTCAAAAGCTAAATTTCTTCTTCAACCTTCATTCTCTTCTCATCTCTCTGTGTAACAATGGCAAATACCCAACTCAAAATTCCTAAACACACCAATTTCATAGCAATAACCAACGATGTTGAAGCACCCAATGCAAACTTTAAGTGTTTCGTTCGATGGATGGCTGAATCATACATCAAGGATGCACTCTCAACCAACCCAACTCTGTATCTAGATTTACTAGAACAGTTTTGGAGAACTGCTACTGTGGAGGTCGTGGCCCTAGAGAATGCAATAACTTCATACGTGATCTACTGCAAGATTCAGGACAAGGAAATCACCATCACTACTGAAAATATGAATCAAGCACTGGGGTTACAACAAGGAGTGTATGACAGTCAAGCAACTGATCAGGAATTGGAAGATTTCTTTGATTTTATAAACTACTCAGATAGAATCAAGCTTGGAAATTTGAATAGGAAGTACTTGAGGAAGGAATGGAGCTATGTCTTTGCCACTCTTCTTCAAGTCTTCACAGCAAGGAAGTCCAGCTTTGATCAAATCAGCACACCTGTTCAACAAATAGGATATGCTCTAGCATATGGGAGAAAGATTGATGTTGGTTTGATCATAATGCAAGAATTGTATGGGAGACATGGTAAGAACTCAGCCAAGAGAGGTAATGAAATTTTCTTCCCTCGCTTTATTCAATCTGTACTTAATTTCATAGATGTTAAATTGATTGAATTGCCTGGGTTAGACAAAAATAGAACAGGCTATACGAAATCCATGACCAAACTCATTTTTGGTAGCTTGGAGACTAGGAATGATGTGGATGTAAGGCTCAAAATAACTCCCCTTATGGAGAGTTTATTTAGGACTTACCCCCACAACATGCCAATATGTGCCTCAAAATCTGAGTTAGCTAGGCCCAAGCATGTAGAGCAAAATGCTAACCTAGGGCCTGCTAACCAACCCTCTCAGCCAAACACTTTACCAAACACAGAGACAACTGCATCATCCTCTCAAAATGGTGATGTTAGTAAAAAGAAGAGAAAACATGTTGCTTCTGAACCTCTAAAAATCTTAACTGAAGCAGCCTTGGCTGTAGAATTAGGTATAGCAAGTGAGGAACCTGAGTCACCCTTACTAAGGCCAAAGAAGAAGAAGAAGAAGTCACCCAGATGGCTGAAGTTGTAAAATCAGGGGCAAACAGCTCACTAGGTGTATCCTCTCAACAGGGTGCATCTATAGAATCAAGCATTCTCCCCAATGCACCTACTTGTACAGAGTCAGCACATGGGAGTGATAAGGCTGGCACAACATTGAGTGGAGAGCACATCACAATTGAAACACCCTCTATCTCTCAAGGGGAGTTGCCAAAATCTAATCTACAACACACTTCTCTTCCAGAATCTACTACTCATATTTCTTTGGAGCCTACAACTCAAGCAATTGAGGAGCAAGGCATTGATCATCAAGAATTCTTTTGTCTTGATGAGCCAATGGATTCAAGTGACTTGGTGCATGACACCTTGCTCACCACCCAGGTACCACATTTAGATGGTCAGGGAATGCATGCTGGGGCATATCCTAATGACACCATCACAAACACAGAGGATTCACTAGTTTTAACTAGAGACTCTGTGCCTGTGTCAACTACTGTTGTAACTCATCCCACTTCTGTGGAGACAACAGTAGCAGAGTCTTTTCATCCGGTTACAGAAGTTGCATCTGTAACTGAGGAGTCTAGCTTGCCTAGCTCTAGCTCTCACTTTTTGTCCCAATGGCTGAAGCCTGTGCAACATGACAGTGCTTCAGGATCAGGGTCTGTTCCACCACAAATGTCCATTGAAGCTCTCCAAAGCTATGTTGTGGATCAGATTCATGAGTTTGTCAAAATAGCCCAGAACCTTGTCACCTCCAACATCTCAAATCCAGATTATGAAGCCATCCTACTATGCCATAGGGATGATGTGGAGATGCAGAAGGCCAAGATTATTGATGATGCTGAGAGAGATGTCAATGTAAATGCCTGGATGCAAGGAAAGTATGATGTAACTCTCAGTGAAGCACTTCAATATCTTAGAGAGGAATACATCACTTCACTAGGTTCAAATGCAAAATCCCTGTCCCTTAGTGAAGTGTATGAAGCTGTCAATGATTCCTACAAGGGTTTTCTCAAGGCTGCACACTATCTTGGCAAGGGAGTCAAAACTGAAGTCAACAAAGTAAGTGACAAGACAGCCACTTCAGCAGAAGAGATCAAGAGGGCCTTTGATGCCAAATTTCCTCAACTAGACAGTGTGATCAAAGATATCAGACACTGCAACACCACCTGCACCAAGATGGATAATAGTCTAGCTCTCCTTAAAGATACAGTCACAGGTCTAGGAAGCAAATTTCAAATTTTATCTGATCAGACTACAGATGCCAATGCCATGCTTAGGACACTCTTTGCAAATCAATATTGAGACAAGCTGGTAACTGAGGTTCCTGTGCATGAGCTGTCTAGATTTGAAGTGCAGAGACTTAAAGAACAATCCCTGTCTGGCTTCAAATCTAATGCTTTATTCAGTAAGGTAGATGCACTTGAAAAGGAGGTAGCTACTCTCACTCAGTCCAATGCTCATCTTACAGACAAGGTACAAACTCTAACTGAGCAGTTGAACACTCAAGCCACCACCACAGCTGATGTTCTTCTACATCAACAATCAATGTTGTCTGCAATGATGAAGCACATGGGTCTCCCTCTACCTGAAAAATCTTCAACCCCAAAGGTCAATACTACAGCCTCTGTGCCTGACAACAAGCCTAAGGGGGAGAAGAGGACATCAAGGAACTCAAATACAAAGGGGGAGAAACCACCAGTAAAGGGCATCAAAATCACTGAAGGTGCTCATCAAAGAACTTCAAAATCTCTAATTCATGTGCCTGGCAAAGGAAAAGACAAAGTTGATGAGCCTCCTACTTCTCTGCCAGTTGTCACTCTACCAACTATGCACATCACTACTTCCAGTGGTCAAAAGCAAACTATCACAACCACAGTGGTTGCAGGGAGTATGCCATCTGATAAACCTTCACTCTCCATATCTAAAAGTGCTAAGCCTGTAGAAGTGAAGGTGGTCACTGAGGCCAAGTTACAAGAAATTGCAAACTCAAATGTTTATCATGATGATGCATTCTTGGAGTTTCTGAAAGTCTCAAGAGAACAGGCTGGTGACACTCAATTGTATCTAAGGAGCTTGAAGGATCAGATCGATTACTTCACTGTGGTACCTAGAAAAATTGATAGCTCATGGCTCAAGGAAGTAATGATGGTAGCAAAATCCAGAATCTGGCATCTTACCTACAAAACTCTAAATACATGTACTGTCAAGTTTTATCTTTATGTATGTTAGGCTTGTTATCAGACATGAAATTATGACTAAGGGTCTTACTCACAATTTGGGGGAGATTGTTAGTCACAGAGGCATGCCTGAATACATCTAATAACAAGCCTAAGTGTGTGTAATGCTATGCATTACCTACATGACCTCTTAACTGAGGGAACCTCTAGTTGTAGAGTTTCTATTTGTTCTGTACTTGTAATAGGCATCAAATTCTAGTTGTGTTACTGTACTTATAAAGTCAAGAATAATGCTTGAAAGAAGTTCCAAGGTTCATGCCTCAAGCAAGGAGATAAAGACTGCCAAATAATCACAGTTGGGATTTGAAGAAATGAAGAATTTGCCTAAGTACCAATTCGAGAAGTACATTTGTCTATTCGAGAAGTCTAGCATTCGAGAAGTCAGAGATTCGATATCTCAGAAGACACTATTCGATATCTCTGAATACACTGTTCGATATCTCATTCGATATCTCAGAGATTCGATATGTCTATTACTCTATTCGAGAACTCATGGAGTCAACAAGTCAAAGCATCATTCGAGTTCTCTAAAAGTCAACAAGTCAATAATCTATTCGATATCTCAAGGACTAAAGAAGCTATTCGACATCTCAGGGATTCGATATGTCAAAAAGCTCTATTCGATATCTCAAGGAGTCCCAGAGAAAAGAGCTATTCGAGAAGTGATTCGATATGTCAATATAACACTATTCGAGAACTCAGAGTTATCGATTAAGTCAATTCGAGTTCTCGAATCAATCACTTAGCCACTTCTCGAATACATTCTTGGAGACAAAATATTGAAGAATTGTACAAGTCAGAAACCTGCAACAAGCCGAGACGCTTTATTTGACTATGTACTATAAAGCAGATTGGAAAGCCTACAAAGAAGCTTGGAGAGATAAGACAAAGGGACAAGGAGCTAAAGAAGTGGATCTGAACAGGCTTTGCAAAGTCAAATCTGTAGCCGTTTGGACTCTTACTCAAATAAGATAGACAGACTGGAAAGTATTTTGTTTACCTACCTTATTTGTAGTAAGTAGGTGTATCCATGTCTATAAGGATACAGCCTCACTTCCTTAGCCAAAGAGGAGATAAGTTTTTCAAGATACATCTCAAGAAATATCTCTCTAAGAAAAACGAAGCTCAGAATACTACCATTTGTATTCACAGATTGTAGCAAAATCTTTATCTAATAAAATATTAGATTAAAGTGATATTGTGTTGTGTTTGTCTTTGTTATCTGTTCTTACATATTTTACACATTCAACACATATCTTGCTGCAAAGATTCAAGAACTAAGAAAAGTTCAAGAATCCATTCACCCCCCCCCCTCTGTATTCTTTTTCCGTATTCAATACTCAACAGGATTATCAATGTAGGTCTTCTACACTGAATAGGATTAATGTAAATTTCCTAATTATATTGTCTCTTGATAGTATGAGTGTTTTCATTTCTATAATAATTGTTAAATCATCACTAAATTAAAGATAATTGTGTGAGCTTCGCCTGGGCCGTAAAATCATCCAAATCTGATTTCTAGATCTCAAGATAGAGTCCAAATAGTAAATATGAATTTTTTTAATATTAATAAAATAAATAAAATTCAATTGTATCCGTTTATTTATATCCTTTTCATATTATAATTTTATTTTTAAAATTCACTTATAATACAAACTTCTTTAATTATATCCTTTTTAGATTATAATTTTCTTTTTAATATGATATAATCTCGATCGTCTATTTTTAAAAATATTAGATTTGACGGTTGAGATTATTTTGGTAGTACAGCGACCAAACCAAAATTATGGATAAAATCCCTTTTACGCTTATTATATATAAGGATATAATATGGTTTGCAACTAAATATGGTTTGCAACTAAATCTAACAGATCTGATTGCATATATGGATGCGTAGCAAATTGCATGGAGTTGCATGGTTGCATATATGGATGCGTAGTAGATTGCATGGAATTGCATATGTAGTAAACAGTTATATTTGGTTGATTCGATTACAGACCGTATTTTTGTAACTAAGATGGTATTTTCGCAAAATATTTTTTTCAAAAAGTACTTTTGAAAAAAAAATTTGAGCTTAGATATTTATGGAAAAAGCTCTAATTTTTTTCAGGTGATTTTTAGAGAATGTGATTCAACTTTTACTATTTACTTAGAAATTTTGTTCCTTATTAAATTGTGTGAAAAAAGGGATAAATTTGTGATTATATTTTATAAGTGAAAAAAATGTGTTTTTTGCTAATTGCTTAGTACTTGTAATGATGATAGATAAGTACTCTATGCTAAGAACACGTATGCTCATTAACACAAGAATATTAATAACAATATAATAATGAAAATGTGAAAAATGTGTACAGAATAATACATTAATGGAAATATGAAAAATATGCAAAATATGTAATTGTTCCCACCTAAACCAATATTGGATAAAATAAAACATATATTTAGGATTATAAAATAGAGATTGCTGGGCATGAGGATGCCCTCAGGTAACACCTGAGGTTTTTAGATTTATAATAGAAAATTAAGGATATTTTTGTAAATAAAGAGGATGAATCTTACAATTATAAAAATACCCCTGCAGGGCCAAATTATTTATTATAGATATTTGAAAATTGTAATTCGATATTAAAGTATTAAGTATTTCATTTTAACCATACAATAATAACCTAAATTTTTTTTATAAAAAACTCTCGTAACACTAACGTCAACTACGTCTATTGCGATTTTAAATTCATGTTAGCAAGTAAATATTTTTTATTTTCCCTAAAATAATAAGTTAGATATTACTAATAGGAGTTAGTATTAATTTAACTATTAATAGATGTTAATGTGATAGATAGATAAAATAAATATTTATATATTAATGAGAGTATTAATTAGATTGAATAAATATTTTGTTGATAATAATTAGAGTATTAATTATATAAAATAAATATATTATGTAGATATTAATGAGGGTATTTATGATTAAATTTGCTCACTGAAACCCCTTGTTAGTGTATTAGATATACTAGCTTATAGCCCGTGCAAAGCACGGGTTACTTTTAAATACTTTTAAAATTATATGATTAAATAAAATAGAGTATAATAATTTATTATGGATATAATTTAACTTTGTAATTAATTAATAAAATTATTAGTAATAACAATAGTTATTTAATAAATGATATTTATTGATTAGAACTAATAATATAAAATCTTAATGTAAATTTGTTGTTGACGGGATTCGAACCTTGGATTTTTAGAAGAGGGATTTAAATATAGAATATTCTTTATTATTAGATCTAACGGCTATCATCTATTTACTAAATATCTAAGGTCACTATTCTTTTAGATGTTGAACCTTGAACCAAACAACCAAATTATACCCCTGTTTGCTTATTATATAATAGTATACTGTAGATAGTATAGATAATAGATGTCAAAGTCAAATTAAATGCATGTCTATTTTCCGGTGTATCGTTTTATCTACGAAAGTTGTCGTTAGCAATAGAATAAGGCTTTCCATATATTTTGATCAAATTTCATAAAATTGTCGTTAATAATAAAATAAGGAGTAGCACTCTACAAAGAACCATCATATATAGAGAATCTGAAAGAACCATCTAATTTTTTTATTCTATAGTAGAACCAACGAAAAGAAACAACGAAACCTAAAGCAATCAATTCAACAGAATACATTCAGGTTAGACCATAATGATGGTGATTTGTCTAAGTTCACTCGTGTGCAAACAAAAAACGAGATCATGCTACCACCAATTATCTGAACAAACAACTGAAATCCAGTAGAAATGTAGAATGGAATGAATGCAGCTGGTTTCATTGTTGAAAAGCTATTAGAACAAGCACTTGATCCGGTCTGTAGAAAATATATAAGCTATATACGGAAGATAATAAAACCGAAATATATTAGAGAGGATTTAAACTCCATATGACTATATTGTATTGTGTTTTTTTGTGTTACTACAAACATGGAGCCTTATTTATAGGCTTGATAAACAGATTCAGCAATCATTTAATACTTGTTTCCTGGCCAGCCTATTTTATTGAACAAAGACTAGCATCATTACCTATCTTAATCTTTAACTCAGCCGCCTACTGAACAGATGCCATATTGTTTCTTATTTTCACACTCCAAGTAATACTTCGGCTGCTGACTTATAATATTCTTACATATTATAAACACAATATATCTGTAATACCCTCCCTCAAGTTGGATGTGGGAGAGAAAACGGCAAACATGCAACTTGGAGAATATAAAAAAAACATTCAAAACGGAGTAAGGATAGTTTAGGCACGAGGATAGTTCAGTCGAAACAAATTTTTAGTAGAAAAACTTTAATTTGGTGGAAACTTGAATTTTGGTGGAATCTTTGTTAGGTCCGGAATAACGTAGAAGGGGGGTTGAATACGTTATTTAGAAATATTTCGATTTTTGATGTGGATATGAAATCAAAAATACTGAATCGAAATAACACAATTGTTTAGGAAATATCTTTAAATAGATAAAACCCGAAGGTTTGCTACACAATTTAATCCTATGGATTAGCTACAAAATCAAACACTCCTAAGGATAGTTTAGGCACGAGGACCTTCTACCCGACACTTCCTGAAAGTGGGCTAAGCCGACTTTCCTATTAGATGGACTGTCTAGCAGCTTACACAGAGAATATATGAGAGAGAAGAGAGAGTTGTGTGTTGAGGTGTGTTTTGAAATGAAATACAAGCAGCCTATTTATAGACTTTAGAAAATCACTATGCTGCTAAATTACGTAACTGATTACGTTTTTTGCTGGCTACTTTCCTTCTGCAGCCGAATTCTTCATTTCACCAACTCTGCTGAACTTTTGATTTTCAAAAGTTTATAAAATAAAACATGTGGGACCCACCTGATGAATAGTACTTTTGGGTACTATTCGTGAATAGTAATTTCGGTTACTATTCATATGAATAGTACTGTTCATGTGAATAGTGATTTCGGTTACTATTTATGTGAATATTGATTTTGGAGACTATTCATTTTCCTCTTAATTTGACATCCTTAAATATGCAGCTTCCAAAATGGAGGATATCAATACTGCTCTAAACTCAATCACACCTTTTAACAGTTTTTCTGAGTTAGATTGATGTGTGAAATTATACTTAACCGCAAGCGCACGGTGTCTATTGCTAGTACAGATGGCAAGCGGGTCGAATCCACAAGGAGACAGGTTCTACTAATTCCTTTTTAGTTATCGTTAATTGTTTCAAGGGTCAGACGAATATTGGAGAATATTAATTAACTAATTAAACAAGATTAACACTAATTAACAGATGATAAACAAATTATTTAAAACCTAGGGCAATCAGGTCCACCATGCTTACACAATTGGCTCTTAAGCTAAAGCAATCAATGTGATCCTACAACTAGAGTATGTTAATCTCTTTCAAGCATTAACACTCTCGAAACATTCAACACAATTAACCACTTTTAGTAATTCAATCAATCAGGTAATTAGAGTCAAGTTAATCTCTTCCAAGCATTAACGCTCTCAGAAATCCAATGATGCTTCCGCACTCAAATTCAATTCTGCTAATCGTATGTGTGCCTCTAGTAAGTAAATCTTTTGATCCATACCCCTATTTGCATATAATTAATCCATGATATCGGTCGATTACACAAATTAATGATTAAAACATATCAATCAGAATTAACCACAACCAATCAAACCACTATGAAAATCATGCCAATATTAGTGCAAACATGGCTTCCCTTTAAGCCCTAGAAATAACTACTCGTTAATAATTAAACAAGTAAAACAACTAGTAAAACAAGAAAACATAATTAAACTAATAAGAACAAAGAAAAGATTAAGAGAACAAAACCTTCAAACTTCAATGTTGTCACCCAAAAGAAGAGTCATGGTGTATCTCTACATCTCCAACTAATAATAATACTAATCTACTCTAAACTATATTATCTGATCTAATATTACCTTCTTAATAATGTGTCCCAAGATGTGTTTATATAGGCACTCCAAGTCTTGCCCAACAAGAAAATACCTTCTAATACAATTAGAATTCAATTTAGGTACCAAAAACTGCCCAAAATACAATTAGAACTTGAAAAGGGCAAAACAGTAAATTCTCTGCTCCCATCAGTCTGCTTGTCGCGCAATCTGCGCCCACCACACACAGCCTGCACGCGCGATCACTGTCCTAAGTTGTAGAAAATCTTCCAGGCTTCGCGTGGACAGCTTACGGGCCTCAAACGGACTTATAGAACTCCAGATATGGCAAAAACAGTGTAGACTGCGCAACCAGTCCAATAATTCCGAAATTTCATCTATTTTATCTCCAAATTTGCTCTTTTTGCTCCAAATCCTTCCAAGTTATGAATTCTTTATTTCATACAATAAAACAATCAAATCTATTAAATAAAAATCCAAATCAATGCAAAACACAATAAATATGAGAATAAAATCATCTAAAATATATATAAAAATATATTCTATCATAGATACTTCGATTCCTTTGTGAAGTGTTGACGCCAAGTGCAACTGGTCTGGTTCACAGACGACTAACATTCACTCATGGTCTTCGTATCATGTCTTTAAGAACACTGCTAAGAATTGTGTAACCATAAAAACTTTATCACTGGAATCTTTTGGCCCTTCAACTGAATCATTTGTACATCTTATTTTGTCACTGAGGCTTTATCATGTTAATGAACTTCTTTCAGCGACTTGATCCTTGTTGATGCATGTTCTTCAAATTTCACGATCCCTGTATAGAGTTAATATTATTTATCTTTTATCCTAGTTGAGTTATATATGTCCTCTATTACATATTACATTACATTATGCTTTACAATCTCCCCCTATTTGATTGTTAGGGTTTGACAAGCAAATTCCTAGAGGATAACTCAACTGATACAAATTAAATACAAAGATAAATAATATTAAAGCGCATTCTGGATTATATATACATTTTCCAGATTTCTAAAATTTGAACAAGTGCAAGACAATTGTTCCTCTAGACTGAACATATCTTCAAGTTTGTCTTGCTTTCTTTCCCGCATAGCACTAATACTTCATTAGCTTTTCCTTTCCCAAAATAAAGTAAATTCCGTGTCAACAACCTTTTCCTTGCCCTTACGCCTAGTAGATTTTTCTTGATCATCCACCTTCTCCCCTCAGTTGGATTATCCTCCAGAGTAGTAGGATGTGGACTTGGTAAATTAGACGAAGATGGCTTTACCAAGGAGTTGATTGCATGACTAAACTGGGCTATCATGGAACCTAATTGAACCTGGAATGCATCATGTTGAATAAGTTGCAAATTTTTTATTTCTGCAATGGACTTACAGATATTTGACAACTCTTTCTCCATTGTTTGGACCCGTGTAAGGATTCCGTTCTATTCCTTTCTGGTTACAGGTGCATGTGGTTGATTAGGTTGCTCACTCGTACGTTCTGCAGGTGTTTCACTCAACACTCTATATTCACTCGGTTTAGTGGTTTTGGTGACACTTACATGTTCTGTTCGTGTTTCTCTCAACTCTCTTCCAGAGCTTCCATCGATATGTGTACCTGCAAATGAAATCATCCTAGCCCCTTTTTCAGAGGTCACGGATGGTGCAATGAAAGTTCATGAGCTTCCATCCTCGCGTGAAGCGAGTTGCCGACCACTGGTAAATAGTGGTAAATCTCGAAAGAGATCCAGAGATTTTCCCTCTGGGAGGTTAAACTTGAATCGATTAAATGGCACAAAACCCAAGTTTCCCTCGTATGTCTGTGAAGACACTTGGTTCATAAAAGAACCACCTACCGATGGATCTTTCCGTGAAATGGAAAATTCACCAGCAGTTATTGAGGTAGGTAATTCCACCTCGGATGCCTGTGAAGGCATTTGATCTTTAGAAAGATCATCAACCACTCTTATGTTTCGTGAAATGTAACTCAAGATAGTTGCTCCCGTCAATTCATCCTCATTTACATTTTCACTCATTTGAAAAGGAAGAATTGTTTCACTAACAGTTACAGTTACCTCAGGTTAATTTGGTTTACTTCTTTTAGAATGAGGTAGAGCTGTTGATGTAACTAACTCCTTATGTGGTGCTGTTGAGGCACTATCTCCCTCAAAAATGTTGATGGCTGGTCGTTCAAGTGACAATTGAGGTGTAGGAGTTTGTTGTGTTTGTGTTTGCATTTGTAGAATGGGCTCTTCGACCTGTGTTAGAGTCAATGGGATTTCCTTCTCTTGGTCGGGTAAGATGGCCACTGGGGGCTGTAGAAATTGTATTTCCTGTGACACAACAGGGAATACAGAGGTTGTAATAGCAGGGATTGAAATATTACCTTGTCGTATACCTGCTCTCAATGGTCTTGGTAACAACGGAAGTGGGACAGTCTTGAGATATTCAGTTAGGACTGTAGGCACATCCGTATATTTCTTTTTGCTTATGTAATTAATTACATTCGTCTTTATGGAAGAACATTCCACCTTTTGACCATTTTCCAAGCGTACCCTGTCTTCATCATTCAAAAAATCATTTAGTATTAGCTGTAGAAACCTTGGATATAGATATTTGACATTTTGAGTCCGAACATCTCTTGTTCCTAAGTGTTTCATCTTTAAAATGATTTGACCAAGCACTATTTTTCCAAAATTAATCCTCAAATTATTGGCGATCGCATACCCTATTTTCTGAATAAATTCAGGTATTCGATCTTGATTTGTTCTATCTGAGGAAAAAACATGGTTAAGAGTGTGAAAGAAGAAATTCCAATACTGGGTTAGAAACGTTCTATAAAGATTACCAATATTGAAATTGCCATCTTGGTACCTTATAAAACGAAAGAACATTTCAATCTGTTCAGGTGTAGGATCAGAAACGAGATTTTCATAGGAAAATGAAGAATTCGATTAACATCTCGTTCAGTGACCTTAATCGACCTACCAAATAGTCGATATGTGAATGCACACCCGTCCTGTCCAGAAGTGTTAACCGCACTGCAATATAGTTCACGCATTGCATCATGGTTAAGCTGCACTGGTGTAACTAAAGCATAGCGAATTAATGAATGTTCATTCAAAAATTGTGTCCAAGCCCGAAATTGCTCATCCTGAATGGTTTCGATTTGCTGAATGGAAATAGGATTAACTTTAGCAATTAAAAAGCTTCCCTGCAATGCCATTTTCAAAACTTCGAGGAAATTCAAAAACAAGGGTTAGTTTTTATAAATGATGAAATATAAAGCAAGAATATGAAATCCGATCTAAAAACCACCAGCTAGATTTGAGAGATCTTTCCGATCAAAGCTCGAAATATTCAGCAATCGTGTGTATATACTCTGTATATCTGAAAAATGATGATGTTAAACACAAACAAAAACTCATCATTTATAAGGTTTCAAGGACTAGTGGGTTAGGTGAGATATTGACAGGATATGTTGAATAACACCGCTCAATAATTTCTCACCTAATCAACCAATAATTTCTCACCTAATCAATCAATTAGCCGAAACACATCTTATCACTGAAACCTGTCAGCCGAAAAACATCTTATCACCAAAATCTATCAGCCTATATACCCACACACATACAATACTTCTAATTATTATGGATTTAAAAATAATCACGCAGTAAATCAAGAATTAATCCACAATAATCAGATAAACTCACAATTAAATAGACATAAAATTAACAAAATATCATTAATTGATATATGTCAATAAAATATTTATTTAATTATGCTACAATTAACACAATTATTCACTAACTAATTACCATAAAAGATAGCATTTATAAGCATGACAATTAATATAGAGATAACTATAAGATGAGGACTGGATGCAAAGTAAATTCACAAGTCCTAAAAATATGAACATTTAAAATACCTGTGAATTTATAACAAATTGCAGTTATTGATTATCCAAAATTAATTAGACAGATTTAACATCCCAAGTTCACCAACTAACCTGGAGAATGTGGATTCATCCAGTGGTTTAGTAAAGATGTCTGCAATTTGTTGATCTGTGGGAACAAAATATAATACCACAGTTCCATTCATGACATGCTCTCGTAAGAAATTGATAAGTGAATTTTATATCCACTTGGAATGCCTCAGTTCGGCTTAAATTGATTATTTTGGACTCAAGATGTTGTAGTTTTGATGTGTTTTGCTTAGTTGTGCAGATTTACGAGAATGTTGATTAAAGTGGATGCTTCTATCGTTCTTGGAGAATTAATTGATTAAAATTCGGATTTTCTGGGAAGACTGCGCAGCTTATCCTGTTTTGGTCATATCTGGAGTTCTAGAAGTCCGTTTTCAGCGATCTTACTGCCCACGCGAAGCTTGAGAGATTTTTTACAACCTGGGATAGGAAACAAGTGCAAGAAATATGCTGAATTAAATCGCGCACGTGTTCTTGTAAAAAAAGGCTGGGAATTTACTGTTTTGCCCTTTTTCTAATTCTAATTGTATTCTGGGCAGTTTTGGGTACCTTCTTTAAATCCAAATTGTAATAGAAGGCAATTTCTTGTTGGGCAAGATTTGTAGAGCCTATTTAAACACATCCTACCATTGTAAATCATAACAATTCATAGCTTTTAATCGTATCAAGGTACTTTCGATCTTCAATTTTTTCTTCAATATTATGTTTTCATTCATTATCATTATTATTATGTTTTCTTTATTAAATATGCGTAACTAATTCTCTAATCTGAGGATTGGGTAGTATTCCTTGGTATTCATGCATGCTTGATTATGTGATTTTCTGCTTTGCTGATCTGTTAATGAGATCTTAACACAATTAGGGGAGTCATGAACCTTTGATTGTATTCTAGGGATTGTAATAAGCTTGGGAGAGAAGTTTCAATCTTAGTACATGATTTAACAGACATAATTTGAATATTAGATCGGGAGATTAATAGGAGAATTGTGAGACATATAATTCTTAGTATTTAACAGTTTATAGATATACTTTGATTGTATCACGGGAGTGTCAATTAAGGTGTAGCTGTAAGCACTATATTGTAGCCTGGGAGGGTGCAATATAACTTTAGAAGAATTGTTTTCAGCAAGGTAGGAACACAGATATCACATTAATATTGAGCATGTATTGAGACCAAGTGAAGAACCCTAGTTCTTAGATTGTTTTCCAACATATTTGAATCTCAGTTTAAAATCAATTCTTAGTGCTTATAATTAGTTCTTGGTTAATTTAGTTAATACACAAACCCAAAAATTCTTCTCACTCACTTCTAGACGTAAAGAGATAAGAAACCTGAACTTTGTGTTAAATTTAGTCCTTCCCTGAGAACGAACACACAAAAAGACTACTAACAAATTGGCGCCGCTGCCGGGGAAGGCAGTATAGTTGAGTTTAGGTTAATTGTTTCTTATTGTTTAGATTTTAATTGGTTCCACAAGTTGTTTTGTTGGTGATTTTCAGGTGTATGCTACGTTCATCTTGCGCTAGAAAATTGGAATTTGACCCTGAAATCGAGCGTACTTTGAGAAAGCTAAGAAAAGATAAAGCTAAGATTGGAGATCCAGAACCTCGACCAGCTGTTAATGTTGATCAGTCTTCTATTTGCGACCATGAGACACCGAATCCAGCCAATTGCATGTACAAAACTCCAGAGATTGGTGCAGCTCAGTTCCATATTAATCCGAGCTTAATTCAGATGATCAGCAATCAGGCTTTTGAAGGAGACATTGAATTAGAAGACCCACACAGACATCTAGAGCGTTTTGTGCAGATGTGTGGCTCATTCAGAATCACTGGCGTTACGAGTGATCAGATTCGTCTCCATATGTTTCCCTACTCTATTAAGGGAAGAGCTTTGGAATGGTTTCAGCAACTTCCAAACACTTCGGTTGCTACATGGGAGAGTCTTTCTACTGCATTCTTATCCAAATACTATCCTTCTGACAAGACGCAACAGTTGAGGACTATGATTATGAGTTTTAAAGCACAACTGGGTGAAGGTATATATCAGGCATGGGAGAGATTCAAGGCACTGTTGAGGAAGTGTCCACATCATGGCTTGGAAGATTGGTAGATCATCAGTACTTTTTATGGGGCCATGAATGCAGATATTCGTTTGAGTTTGGATGTAGCTGCTGGTGGAAATTTCAAGAAGGCACCAACTACCCAAGCTAAAGCACTCCTTGAGGAATTAGCATCTAATAATTATTCATGGGCGCCTAGTGGGACGAGCTCGGCAAAAGCAGCACAAGAATCTGAGATGATCAACATGCTGGCTCAAAAGTTGGATACTCTAACTCAGGAGGTGCGAGGACAAAAGGTAAATGTGAATGCTATTTCTTCACCTATGGAAGGGTATCATGATTATGGTGCTAGTCAGAACTCGTATGTTCAACAATTTCCAGAAGAAGCATCTTTTATTCAAGGAAGACAGCCTTGGCCTGTGCAGAATAATTCTTACTACAATCCGAATCAAAGACCAAACAATAATCTTTCTTACAGCAATAATCATGCAGCTAATCCTTCCTATGCATTTCCAAGGCAGAATCAATCTCCTGGTTTTCAGTCACGACCGCCATATCAAGCACAGCAGCAGTATCAACCTCCACCAAAGAAAGAACTAGCTGAGTGGGAGGTTGCACTAAATAAGATTATACAAGGGACTTCTGGGGCATTGGCTAATATGGAATCAAGAATAGATCAGATGGCATCATCTCAAAAGATGCTAGAAACACAGATTGAACAGATTGCCTCAAAGATGGGTGTTCGTGAGCAAGGGTCTCTTCCTAGTCAACCCGACCAGACTGGTAAAGAGCAATGCAAAGCAATTACTTTGAGGAGCGGAAAAGAGTTGCCCGAGGTTGAGGTTCTTAAGCCTAAAGAGAGTGATATTGAGAAAGAGGATAAGCCAGCAGAGATTGCTGCAGACACGTCAGAAAAAGAAGATGAGAAGAAGAAGGAAGAAGAATCAGAAAAGCCGTATGTTCCTCCACCACCTTATGTTCCTCCTATTCCATTTCCACAGAGACTTCACAACAGGCAGTTAGAGAAGCAGTATGAGAAGTTCTTGACTATGTTCCGGCAGTTGCATGTTAACAAAGAAGAGGAAACTTGAAGATGCAGAAACCATTACTCTTAATGCGGAATGCAGTGCAGTCATCCAAAAGGCCATTCCTCAGAAATTGAAAGATCCGGGAAGCTTCTCTCTGCCTTGCACTATTGGGAAGATGGAAAACATGAAAGCCTTGTGTGACTTAGGGGCAAGTGTGAGTTTGATGCCATTCAATCTGCAAAAGGCTTGGTCTTGGAGAACTTAAAAAGACACGGATTTCACTTCAGTTGGCGGATCGTTCTGTTAAGTATCCATTGGGGGTTATTGAAGACGTGGTTGTTAAAGTGGATAAATTTGTCATACCTTGTGATTTTGTGGTGTTAGAGATGGATGAAGATGTCGAGATACCTGATGTGCCGAAAACATGACAATTTAATATCGCAAGCGCACGATCATCGTTTTAATATTTATGATTCGATCCACAGGGAATAATATTCATTTCGCTAACCTTAACTTTTAATTTAGGCGAATTAGAAAGGGTGATTTTGAAAATTTGATTTTATACTATTTAATTCCTAAAGTAAATTTAAGTTATTACAAAAAGAGAATCTAACTTAATTTTAAATGTCACAAATTAAAATCGGAAAAATTAACCATTCTTAATTTCTAAATTACTACTAAACAAATTAATTACTCTATTTTTAATCAAATTAATCAAAAACAAAGATTAAATCACTATTAAAAATTCTGAATTTGAAAATTATTTTGAATTATTATTATTAATTTTTTTTTTTACAAATTAAAAAAATATTCATTTACAGAAAATTTAGAAAATAAAATTTTACTTTTTCGTAACAAATTAGCCAAAAATTCGTGACTTCACTAATTCATAACACAAAGCAATACACTAAAACTCAGTAAAAAATCTAGCTCGCAAACTCAGGAAATTCGAAAAAACAGAAATCAAGCGAAAACAATACTGTGAACAAAACGAACGGCGAGAACTCAAACACCGCTGTGAATTCGAACTCAGAAGCAGAAACAATATATAAAAAAAAACTTAGTTTGCAGCAAATCAAACGATTCGAACACACAACAATACTATGCATAACCCAGCGGAAACAAATGAGACTTGCACAATCAAATTCTTTCTCTTAATCTCCAAAAAATTGCGACTCGAACTATACCAAAACTCAAGCAACTCGGCATTAAACTGATTCTGACAACATTAACTTGATAGAACTTGAATTAACGAAACTCAATGAAAATCTACGAACTCATAAACTCAGCAACTTAGTAATCAAAAACCAAAAACATTCAGCTCAACAGTCCACAAACTAAAATGTAATAAAAATCAGAAAACTCGACAAACTTGGACTTCAATGAAAATAAAACTCGCAAGAACATAGACTACAGCAGCTCAGTATTCACAATGCAACTCAATAAAACTATAACTTAGCAAACAACTCCGAAGATCAGCAAACTCGACAAACATCAAAAACTAGAATAAACGAGAATTCGAACACTGCAAAACCATCGACTCGGTCGACTCAGCATCATAACTCGAAACAAAGAATCAGGACTCAAAGAAACTTAACAAGAATTCGAACCCATTGCAGCAAAATGACTTGACAACAATTTACACAAACTTACACAAACTCGGAACCAATGAAAACTCAGACAACAACAAAAAAATTGTAAGAACCCCAAATTTTGGATATAATTAAAAACTTTTTATTAAGTAATGATAAAATGAGGAACAATGATTGTAATGAATAGATATTGCTTTGGACAATGATCCTGATGCATTGGTATATTGTCAGAATAGAGTAATTCGATGGTTGAGGACCTAGATAAGAATAATCTACCATCCAAGAAGGAGCTAATGGATCCTTGAAGGGAAATGAGTACGTGCATAGTGTTTCCCGTACGTGCATAGTATTTCCCGTACGTGCATAGTGTTTCCTGTACGTGCATAGTAATTTGGTGGATGAATAGTGATTTTGTAAGTTGGAAAACTTTTCACGCCACCCTATGTACGGGACGTGATATGGATGTTACGAAGTCATATTAGTAATACGCGGAGGAAATAAGTGAATGCAGAGACGATCGGAATTCAGAAATTCCAAATTCTTTTTCGGTATAATATTTGACCGGACAGTGGATTAAATATTATTATAATCCAACAATTGAGATATTAACTTTGAGGATTTGATATTTTGGAATGTTATTATATTTGATTTAAGAATGAAGGTAGGAAACCACTGAGGAGTGGTTATGGCTACAATGTAATAATTGATATTTGGAAGGAATGAATGGAATTCGACTTTATTATTTCTATGTCTTGAAGAATGCTAAAGGGTAACAACATAGGTAAGAATAATCTATCTTCTAAGGGAATAAGATAGGGCAATTTCAAGCAGGAGAATATTCTCATGTCATCCAGATCGGTAACGATTAATCCAGTAGTTCCGTAAAAAGGTTAAGGAACGATCGAAAGAGAATACGGACAATTATACAACCCTAAGAGAACAAGTAAAGAATACAGAATGAATAGTGTTGTGGTGGGAGTATAAAATAATATGAGACGACACTATATAGAAGTATTCGGAACGGATTTCCGAGTTCGTATTAGTGATCCAGGGGGAAAATAAGTGTATGTAAAAGCTGTCGGATTCTGAAAAACCGCACTTTTATTTTCTCCGAGAGTTCCCTGGACACTGATAGCCTTAAGTATTTAACGAATGGATTTAAGGAATATAAATTGGAAAGTTAGAATGAAAGATGGAGAATGAAAGTATTAATATTAAAAAGGATTCCCGGTAAACCCTAATTAGAAATCCGTGAAATATTCCTACGAACGATCAATCGAAACGGGCAATAACCGGACAAAGAGACAAGCAGAGAGCCAAGAGGTATGATGAGCTAGTGGAAGGTGACATAATCACTTTATGCAAGATAAGATCAAAGAGACCAAGCTAGTTACAAAGCTAACTAGCAATCTTAGCAATCAAACCAAGTACTTAGCATGCTTTCTCATCCTACCACACCAAATTAAACACTTGTCCACCAAGATGATGTATGCCATGACCTAGTACCTTTAATAAAGCAACTTTATGTTAGATATTTTCACAATAATGCAAGAGAGCAAGGAACCAAGCCAAGCAAACACCACCACTCTCCATTCTCCTTCCATTCGACTTCTTGCATAATTCAAGATCCAAAGTCCAACTTCCAACCATTGTTAAATCTCAAGAAAATTAAGGTGAGTCCTATATTTCATAACTAAGATATCCTATGAATTTCATCTTCAAATTCCATACCAATCTTGAGATATAAAATCAAGAAGATGGTGATGAATAGTAACTTTTAAGTATTAACTTTGTGTTCTTGTTTTCTTTTGATTGATTCAAGTATACTAAGGCTACTTAAGGATCATTCAAGGCTTAACAAGTGTTATTCACTCTCCAAGGAAGGTATAAAGCTCAAGAACCCTTAGTACTACTTTGAGTTTATGGATCTTTTTGGATGGATATGTGATGGAGAGGTGTTAGTATGCTTAGATCCATGTATGTATAATTGGTTGTTATTGATATTTCATACTTGTTGGATTTGAGTTGTTCTTGAGATATCATGACTTAGAATAGATGAGAAACTTTAGGTCTTGAATTGGTTGTTGTTGGAGGATGATTTGATAATGATAAAAATTTGGAAAAGCGTGTAAACATAGCCGTTATAATGCCCGATTTTACAATACCATGTTTTGTATGCCATTTTCCATGTCGAACCCCTACTGTCCAGAGACCTTATCTGCCATGATAGGATAGGTAATGTTCTAAGCTTCGTTTTGATATAAAGATCACGTGAAACGGACTTACGGTTTAGGAGTTACGGCCGGATTACTAAAAGTAGTTCGAATCCGTAAACGAAAGTTCGTAACTGTAATTGAACCCTCGTAAACTATGTAACGTCATGGTGAATCTTGTTAAATAAATACTAGAGGTAAAAAGGAAGGCGTGAAAGAAAACCGTATGTCAAAAGGATCATTTTTCGATTTATTAAAAATGTTCGAGTCGAGGTTAAACGCGAACGAACCCCTAAAAGACGACTCTTTTATAACTTCGGTAAAACACTTAGAAAACGGGCGATAAAACTCGGAGTATAATATTGGTTCGTAACGATCAACCTTAGAACTCATATGACTTAAGTATGTCCCAAGTATAAATGCAGTGACATGTCGTATTAACGAACGAATGTCGGGTCGGATCAGTGATAATAAGTAATCCACTAAAGGGGGTATAACGAGATAACTCGAGAACGTGTTTCGATTTAAGTATAACTTAACTTTTAATATGTTAAGTGATTAATCCCGAATGCCTTGGCTATTTATAGATCACCAAGCTGAACCGGGACCCGCTACCACTACCCCTTACCGTACTCGACTACCAGGCAAGTTTCAATTCCCTTCTTTTAGGCTGTTGTTGTGATTGAATAAATATATATATATGATTGCTGATATACATATGCCATTGCATGCATGCCTACTTTCAAGTTGAATTGATATACTTGTTCCCTGAATGTTATTGTTGGCTTATAAGCTAGATAGTTATATATCAGTTATAAGCCGGTTATTGTAAGACCCTCATAGAAGGGCGTATACATCTTATTAATCAAATATAGACCGGGAGTCAATATTCCTTGATATATCGAGATTACTTCGGAGGAAAATATTTAAGTAAATATTTTCTATTATTCGGGCGACGAATATTATTGAATATTCGTTCGAGATTATTTATTTTAATGATCCTTACTTCAAATAATTATTTGAACGTAATCATTCGACGAATAATATTTGTCAATATTCATTCAGAGTCGAGTTGATTATCGATTATTATTTCGAATACTCTCCTAAGATGAGACTACTAAATGAATATTATGTGGACATTCATTTAGAATATTATTTTATTAAATAAATATTACTTTTGAAAATTCATTAAGGTATTAAGTACTTGATGAATATTATCTTCAATATTCATCTGAAGCTTGACTTACTTATCGAATATTATATCGAATATTCCTTTAAGGCTTGGATTACTAAATGAATATTACTTGATATTCATTTAGAATATTATTCATGAAATGAATATTACTTTATCAATATTCATTTAAATTCCTAATTAATTATGAATATTATTTTGAATATTCATCAGGGTTCTATTTAATCATCGAATATTATTTTAAATATTTTAAATATTCCTTTCAGGACTTATTAAGTAATGAATATTACTTTGAATATTCATTTGATTATTTAATTATGCAATAAATATTCTCCTGATATTTCTTCAGGGATTATTTTGAGAAATACTCTGATCAAAGATATTCTTTCATATTCCCAAATATTCTTTAAATATTTTAACTCAATAAATATTCTCTGAATATTTATTCCATACTCAGAATAATCTCGATAAGGTTTATCTTCTTCGCTTATTACAGAAAATATCTCGGAGTCATATTATTATTAATCTTATATCAAGAAAGGTTCTCGGACATCATTCTTCTTTGAGTCTACCTCCTTAATAATAAGGGAAGCTTACTTGGAAAATGTTATTTATCTTGTCGACTTCCCGGTCATAAAGTATTCCCTTCACCCGCAACTCGGGTGCTGTTGACTTATTAAGTCGTTGCTTACCTTCTCATCTTTCGAGGGGTAAGATTACTGGAACAAGTTGATATCCGTTACCAAGTAATAGCTTGGGAGTTATTGGTAAATTTTCCTTTCCAACTAGATACGACTACTTTGTGGAGTCTTATCAACAAGTATTATACTTGGGGAAAGGGGGACGAACGTTACATTCAGAATCATGAATTCTATTTGAACTAGGAGTCGTGTAAGAGGCCGAGTAGCGCCGGTCCATCCCCTTTGGCCCAACCGTTGGCCGGGGAGAGCTAGTAAGGCGGTATACAAGTAAAGCCGTCAGTTCTTCCTTCTACCGGTAGTAAATCTAAATTGAGCTGTACGATCTCGACTGATCATCAAGATTGGAACAGCGGGCGCGGTGAATACTCCATCATTGGTTCATCATCCAAACTTATTTATTTCCTGCAACATGATTACTGTTGGCAGAGCTGGAAAAGTGTTCAAAACTGGAATTGCAACCTTTTCATGCAAGTTCCTCTTCTTAATAACAATGAGAATATCTCACTTACTTTTGATGTAGCAGATATTTCTACAAACAAATACTTTAAGTTACCTTGTAACTTCATCGTTCATATTATACTGGCATCATTTCCGTAAATGCATGGCATATGGTTTGAAAGATACTTTTGAACTGTTATACATTATCGTTCAGTTATCTATTATTGTTGGTGGGCTATTGCTCACCCTTGCTTTATTATTATATCACAACAACAGCTAGACCAGATGACTCGCACAAGGCGCACTCGACGCGGGCGAGGACGATGAGACTACCAGAGCTGAAGAAGAAGCTATTGGTAGGGTATATTTATTCTTTCAAGTACCAAGAATATGGTCTAGTATGACTCATGTAAATGGATGGCAAAGAGTATGTATTATATTGAAATTCTTTTGGATTGTAAGAACCCATAATGTGATTAATAAAAATTTGATTGTTACTCTGATTTCACCTCTGGGACTATAACGGGTGTGTTTTATATTGTTGTGTTGGGTTATAGAGACGTAATTTATTTTATGATTAAGGAAAGTTCAATTGTTGTGGACAGAATTGGAAACCGTAACCACCGGATCCCGGACCCCGGATCTGGGGGTGTTACAGAAGTGGTATCAGAGCGTACGTTATAAACCCCAGAGATGAGGTGACGTTAAAACAATAAATTCAATAAGATAATAAGAACTCTTGCCAAGTTCATAGTCGGACTACTTAATGTAGTGATGACATATAAAACCCTTATGGGAACTCGTAAGTATAATGATAGTAACTTAGCTCGATATCGTATCGACGAGTAAGGTGACTGACCTTGAGGCATACGAGCAACAGCGCGATGATGCTTTATATGCTGAAGATCAGCGGGTAATTCGATGGAGTACCCTACTGGAGACCCGGAAGAGGTTCCAGCAGATAAGGAAAATCCTGTTAGGATGAGGAGCTTACCCATGGGTAATGAGGGTCGCAGCCAGAATGACTGTGATGATTAAGATATGGTGCTCAGAAAAGTGAGTATAAAGAACCGAGATATTATTAAGAGATCTGAAGATGCATGTTGAATTCATAGCCGGACTACCAGATGTAGTACCAGCAAGAATGAAGGATTGGAAGAATTACTTGAGATCTTATACGGAAATAGATGAGAATCCTTAGAGATTTTCATCTTAACAAAGAAAGAGCTAGAGGGATGTATGATTATTAAAGACATCAATTTAGGGCGAGGAGCAGAGTCCCTAGGAATAGTTGAGAAGGAGGCAGTAAGTGCCATATCATTTGATAAATGAATTAGTATGAATATGGTCAGTAATAATTCGCCATGAGAAGGCAGGTATCGTAGGTTGTAAATTATGGAACCAAATTGAGGTTAATAAGGTGGTTTTATTAAGGAAAATGTTCATTTTATGAATGAATCATTTAGAAAGTAAAGACATTGGGAAGTGATAGCATGATTGGGTAAAGTTATATAAGGAAGTAGTAAGCAAGACAATGATCTCAGAACCTACCGGAAGATAAGACCAGTGAGTCAAGATGAACTCGTAATGAGACTACTGCCAGAGACTGAGTATAGAGTTAATTCAACTCAGTTAAATGATGAACCAGAAACGTTAGATGCATGTGATTCAGAGGAATATTAAATTCCTTCTTCTCTTTGAATGGATTATAGTAGTTACCTTAAGTTTACTCCGACACGGAATTATAATAGATCAAGTAATACGATCAGCAGTTAAAGAGAAAAATGTGAGAAAATCTTCCTGGAGCTAAAAGGTGAAATTGGTAATGACCAAGAGCTGGCATTGCTTAATGGAAAAAGGAGACTTTGTGCTTCCAATGACGCTTCGCATAAAGGGTTAGGTAGACCGACATTTGGTAGTATTAAATATCAGGACGTTGTGACAGGTTTCAGTTTGAGACTATTGATTCCCTTCTAAGGGATGGATATAATTGATTCCTCTCCAGTGGGTAAACTTCCAATCCGATGATGATTATTTCGTTAACTATGACTGCTTATGATTCCACCTGCTTGGAGGGTCATAGAACTATTCTTCAGGTTTCGAAACTGGTCTCCTTAATGTTACCAGTAGGTGGGTAGATTGATCAAAATTTCCCTGAGTCTGGAAAGGAATTCGGTGAATTTTGGCAAACCTTGTCTTTCTGATTATCAGAGAATGTCATGGAAGAGAGTAAAAATTGGAGCAAACCCTGTGATTTGGGTAAGGATGCTGTAAAATGGGTTAGTAAACGGACCCTGAGCATTACAATCGACGGTAGTGATAAAATGATGAAGTGAGATTGGACGAAAATAGGAAATGTAAGTAAGAAACCAGCCGGACTGAGAAATTCCAGGATTGACTTAAGTGAAAAGGCTGTTATGCCAGGAATGGTAAGCTTGCGTGGCACGCGGGATTGATAAGAATAGTTGAAAAGATAAAAGTGGAGGAAAGGTGACCGGAGACGGTGCCGAGTAGTCGATTAAGACTTACATGGAGTAAAGTTTTGGAAAGATAGAAAGGTATCAAAGAAGAAGGCACTATGCCGGCAATTGCTAGAAAAATAATGCTATTAGACAACCCCTAAAATCATATTTTTTTTTTAGTGTGGCCAGTTGAGGCCAAGTCACAAAGGATTATCGAGTGACTAGACCAGCAATGAAAGGACAAAGCAGGGTTGCTTCTAAGAAAGCACCGACTGCAAGGGCTTCTGATATAAAGAAAACATTAATGAGATCGTTTGAATCTTCTGCCAAACAACCCATGTTTTGATTGGGAATTCACTAGACCTTTTTGGGATGGGGTCACCCGTACTAAAGTGACTCATGTGTATATGGTTGTCCAAGATTTCGAGTAAAATGGAAGTATAGTGACTTGAGATGTATGATGTTAGGGTATCATGAATACCATGAATATATTATGACGGAGGAAAGTAAACAATGAAGGTATATGGAGAGGGTATAGAAAAGGTCAGAAATTGAACAGTATGCTGTAGGAATTTTGTCTGAGGCAAGTACCTTTGCGAAGAACGATAAGCACTAAGAGATTCACGTTGAACTCGACCAATATCTTCCAGAACATCCTTGCTACCATTAACAAGTTCGGTAAGAGAAGAGATTGACATACGTTGCCTTTTTGGAAGGCCAAATAGGCTGACAACTATCTGAAAGAAGAGGGTGGCATTAAACCACCGATTGATTATCAAATGAGAATGATTGAAAAGAGACCTTTATTAAGGATACATGATCTGATTGCCAATTATAAGATACAAGAATTCCTTGGCAGTTGAAATATCCATAAATTAAGACAAACCCTAAGGGATGCACAAGGGGTGGCATTAACCCTAATAACGACATTATGACTTCAGATGATATGAGCTGGACTTGCTAAGGCAACAATGACCGGTAAGGATTATTAAAAAGGGTTCTGGAAAGAACATGGATAGAATTATTAGAGTATTGATCAATGACATTTTGATATACCCGGTACCTAGAAAATACCGGAGGAATGATAAGTATGGCCTACGACACCTTACAGGAAAAAAAAAAAAGTTAATATTCCGAACTTCAAAAATGGAAGTTTGGTAAGGAATGTATGACATCGTAACAATTATGCCAGATGAGGCATGTATGAAACCCTGAGGAAGTATGGGTTGAACCTATAAAGATTGAGATTATCCTAAGATAAAGAAAGAACTAAGAAAAGAAGTATCCTAAGTAGGATTGGGGATAAACGTGATAAAGTTCCCACGGGTAGGTGGAAGCAATGACTTATGGAAATGACTGATAGTTATATTTTCTCCTTCAGCAGAGCTTAAGGGAGAATGCTTTAACCCAACAGTGATGGGAATGAGGTAGAAAAACTTGAGTTGGAATGTACCCAGAGAACATGGGTTACAAGAAATCATTATCATCAAGAAAGGCCAATGAGGTGGCCGACAATCTAAGTATAAAGGAATAATTACAAATGTTCATACTGAAGAAACAGGATGATATTTGGAAGGACCTTGAAGGTCATATCGGAATGGAGGAATTTACATTCCTTCTGATGACTGTGCAAGAATTGACAGTAATAATAGTTTAAGTAAAGATTCGATTCCCGATGGAGTCTTAAGCATATTACGTACCTTAGAAGGTCCCGTTTTGAGGCAAACCAGGACCATGGTACGAAATTGATGAAGTAAACCGTTAAGTTTCCAGTCTTTTATGGAAGATGCATAAGTGATAGTTTCATCAACCGGACCTAGCTGCGATGCTTGAAACTCTTCTGCAATTCTATCTGCTTCATGTTATATCTATATCAAGTTCAGGAAGTGTTCCTTATGGATAAGGAATAATGATTACTTTGTCTCCCTAAGGGATTTGAAACCCGTAGGGTTAGCTATTAACGCACTACGTAAACAACAAGCGATGGTGATTCTTCTAAGAAAGTAGATGACAATGTAAAGATAAAGAAAGTGCTGCCATTGATTAACTAAATGGCATGTTGATGAATGACAAACAAGTTTATGTTAGTGTACTTCTGCGCAAACAAGATAGAGAATATGAGGTTGATGATTCATGATGTTAAAGATATTCCCATGGAAAGAATTAATGAGACTTGAAGGGAAGGGCGGTTGAGCCCGAGACTTATTGGGCCACCTGAGAGTTTAAAAGTGTTCGGACGGCGGTATTCGAGCCAGCCTTACCCCCAAAACTTATAGCACGGTCATAACGGGTTTTCATGTGGCCAGGCTACGCCAGTAAAATGCAGATGCTCGATAGATGATAAGAGCATGAGCCGGTAGATATACGACCTGGTCTGACTTACGAAAGACAACCTGTGGAAAACCACGGATAGAAAAGAACAAGTGATGAGAAACAAGGTTGGCAGAAGTAGATTATATGAATCTAAGTTAAAGGGATCGGGCCAGATTCATTTCGGAAAGTTTAAATTGGAATAACGTGATGATTATAGAATAAATGTGACGGAATACCGATAAGGAGGTACCAAGTGCAAAAAGGTGTCTCAATAAAGAGGTGAAGGTGAAAGTAAATAATAGAAATGAGTAAGAATCAGATATAAGAAGGATGTGATTGATAAAGAAAAGGCTGGGAAAGCAACTATGGAATGAGAAGCAAGGAATGTTATGAATGGGTTTTCTAATGAATTCTCAGGATGACAACCGGATAGTGTCAATATTATAGTTATGAAAAAGCTAGTAACATGATATGGGATGTCAGTAATAATGATGTCAAGTGAGAAATCTAATATTTAACCTGAAAGGTTGAAGGATTTCCCGAATGTGAGTATCGCTAAGATTGAACAAGAGTATTTGTCCATAGAATAATGGACAAAGAAGCAAGATATGTTGACACGTGAGATTGCGATCAAATAGTATTGGATATAATTATGATTAATTTCTTCTTTGATAAACCTCTATAGTTCAGAGGTAAATTCTAAGTATGATATTCTACAATCATGAAAGCTTTCTATAATCCTTTAGAACTCTTTTCTCTTCTTATCTCTTATTCATCTTCTTTATGAATTGAGAAGAACAACCCTTTTAGGAGGGGAGGTACTGCTATGTGACTATCTGTCTATGTGATAGAAGTCTAAGTGGAATGCCATGACTTGTTTAATTGCTTGTCAAGTACTAAAGGCTGGCCCCCTTCTGTACTAACTATGCAGTATAACAAATGTTCAATTGATCATAGTGATCTCTCAATAAATCTTTCCACTTCTCTATATTGATCGAGATTGCGAAGATTAAAGCGATCAGGAAATGCACAGTACGAGCGAGGTTACCTCCGAATTCGTAGGGTGATAGTGATACCAATGTTACTGCATCAATAAGGATAAGACTGAGTAAGAGTATAACCCGGATAGTGAGTTGTACGAAAAGTAGCAACGTTGATGGAAAAAGGATACAGTATGGATTGTAGCACTAGAAAATGTGCTGAGGAAGGGTAGAACGACTAAGAATTGACCGGGAAGCAAAAAAAAAAAGTGAACGACAGGCAAACGACTCTTTGCTTCCTACCTGATTCCGGGACGGAATCCTTTTAAGGAGGGGAGACTGTAAGAACCCCAAATTTTGGATATAATTAAAAACTTTTTATTAAGTAATGATAAAATGAGGAACAATGATTGTAATGAATAGATATTGCTTTGGACAATGATCCTGATGCATTGGTATATTGTCAGAATAGAGTAATTCGATGGTTGAGGACCTAGATAAGAATAATCTACCATCCAAGAAGGAGCTAATGGATCCTTGAAGGGAAATGAGTACGTGCATAGTGTTTCCCGTATGTGCATAGTATTTCCCGTACGTGCATAGTGTTTCCTGTACGTGCATAGTAATTTGGTGGATGAATAGTGATTTTGTAAGTTGGAAAACTTTTCACGCCACCCTATGTACGGGACGTGATATGGATGTTACGAAGTCATATTAGTAATACGCGGAGGAAATAAGTGAATGCAGAGACGATCGGAATTCAGAAATTCAAAATTCTTTTTCGGTATAATATTTGACCGGACAGTGGATTAAATATTATTATAATCCAACAATTGAGATATTAACTTTGAGGATTTGATATTTTGGAATGTTATTATATTTGATTTAAGAATGAAGGTAGGAAACCACTGAGGAGTGGTTATGGCTACAATGTAATAATTGATATTTGGAAGGAATGAATGGAATTCGACTTTATTATTTCTATGTCTTGAAGAATGCTAAAGGGTAACAACATAGGTAAGAATAATCTATCTTCTAAGGGAATAAGATAGGGCAATTTCAAGCAGGAGAATATTCTCATGTCATCCAGATCGGTAACGATTAATCCAGTAGTTCCGTAAAAAGGTTAAGGAACGATCGAAAGAGAATACGGACAATTATACAACCCTAAGAGAACAAGTAAAGAATACAGAATGAATAGTGTTGTGGTGGGAGTATAAAATAATATGAGACGACACTATATAGAAGTATTCGGAACGGATTTCCGAGTTCGTATTAGTGATCCAGGGGGAAAATAAGTGTATGTAAAAGCTGTCGGATTCTGAAAAACCGCACTTTTATTTTCTCCGAGAGTTCCCTGGACACTGATAGCCTTAAGTATTTAACGAATGGATTTAAGGAATATAAATTGGAAAGTTAGAATGAAAGATGGAGAATGAAAGTATTAATATTAAAAAGGATTCCCGGTAAACCCTAATTAGAAATCCGTGAAATATTCCTACGAACGATCAATCGAAACGGGCAATAACCGGACAAAGAGACAAGCAGAGAGCCAAGAGGTATGATGAGCTAGTGGAAGGTGACATAATCACTTTATGCAAGATAAGATCAAAGAGACCAAGCTAGTTACAAAGCTAACTAGCAATCTTAGCAATCAAACCAAGTACTTAGCATGCTTTCTCATCCTACCACACCAAATTAAACACTTGTCCACCAAGATGATGTATGCCATGACCTAGTACCTTTAATAAAGCAACTTTATGTTAGATATTTTCACAATAATGCAAGAGAGCAAGGAACCAAGCCAAGCAAACACCACCACTCTTCATTCTCCTTCCATTCGACTTCTTGCATAATTCAAGATCCAAAGTCCAACTTCCAACCATTGTTAAATCTCAAGAAAATTAAGGTGAGTCCTATATTTCATAACTAAGATATCCTATGAATTTCATCTTCAAATTCCATACCAATCTTGAGATATAAAATCAAGAAGATGGTGATGAATAGTAACTTTTAAGTATTAACTTTGTGTTCTTGTTTTCTTTTGATTGATTCAAGTATACTAAGGCTACTTAAGGATCATTCAAGGCTTAACAAGTGTTATTCACTCTCCAAGGAAGGTATAAAGCTCAAGAACCCTTAGTACTACTTTGAGTTTATGGATCTTTTTGGATGGATATGTGATGGAGAGGTGTTAGTATGCTTAGATCCATGTATGTATAATTGGTTGTTATTGATATTTCATACTTGTTGGATTTGAGTTGTTCTTGAGATATCATGACTTAGAATAGATGAGAAACTTTAGGTCTTGAATTGGTTGTTGTTGGAGGATGATTTGATAATGATAAAAATTTGGAAAAGCGTGTAAACATAGCCGTTATAATGCCCGATTTTACAATACCATGTTTTGTATGCCATTTTCCATGTCGAACCCCTACTGTCCAGAGACCTTATCTGCCATGATAGGATAGGTAATGTTCTAAGCTTCGTTTTGAAATAAAGATCACGTGAAACGGACTTACGGTTTAGGAGTTACGGCCGGATTACTAAAAGTAGTTCGAATCCGTAAACGGTTCGTAACTGTAATTGAACCCTCGTAAACTATGTAACGTCATGGCGAATCTTGGTAAATAAATACTAGAGGTAAAAAGGAAGGCGTGAAAGAAAACCGTATGTCAAAAGGATCATTTTTCGATTTATTAAAAATGTTCGAGTCGAGGTTAAACGCGAACGAACCCCTAAAAGACGATTCTTTTATAACTTCGGTAAAACACTTAGAAAACGGGCGATAAAACTCGGAGTATAATATTGGTTCGTAACGATCAACCTTAGAACTCATATGACTTAAGTATGTCCCAAGTATAAATGCAGTGACATGTCGTATTAACGAACGAATGTCGGGTCGGATCAGTGATAATAAGTAATCCACTAAAGGGGTATAACGAGATAACTCGAGAATATGTTAAGTGATTAATCCCGAATGCCTTGGCTATTTATAGATCACCAAGCTGAACCGGGACCCGCTACCACTACCCCTTACCGTACTCGACTACCAGGCAAGTTTCAATTCCCTTCTTTTAGGCTGTTGTTGTGATTGAATAAATATATATATATGATTGCTGATATACATATGCCATTGCATGCATGCCTACTTTCAAGTTGAATTGATATACTTGTTCCCTGAATGTTATTGTTGGCTTATAAGCTAGATAGTTATATATCAGTTATAAGCCGGTTATTGTAAGACCCTCATAGAAGGGCGTATACATCTTATTAATCAAATATAGACCGGGAGTCAATATTCCTTGATATATCGAGATTACTTCGGAGGAAAATATTTAAGTAAATATTTTCTATTATTCGGGCGACGAATATTATTGAATATTCGTTCGAGATTATTTATTTTAATGATCCTTACTTCAAATAATTATTTGAACGTAATCATTCGACGAATAATATTTGTCAATATTCATTCAGAGTCGAGTTGATTATCGATTATTATTTCGAATACTCTCCTAAGATGAGATTACTAAATGAATATTATGTGGACATTCATTTAGAATATTATTTTATTAAATAAATATTACTTTTGAAAATTCATTAAGGTATTAAGTACTTGATGAATATTATCTTCAATATTCATCTGAAGCTTGACTTACTTATCGAATATTATATCGAATATTCCTTTAAGGCTTGGATTACTAAATGAATATTACTTGATATTCATTTAGAATATTATTCATGAAATGAATATTACTTTATCAATATTCATTTAAATTCCTAATTAATTATGAATATTATTTTGAATATTCATCAGGGTTCTATTTAATCATCGAATATTATTTTAAATATTTTAAATATTCCTTTCAGGACTTATTAAGTAATGAATATTACTTTGAATATTCATTTGATTATTTAATTATGCAATAAATATTCTCCTGATATTTCTTCAGGGATTATTTTGAGAAATACTCTGATCAAAGATATTCTTTCATATTCCCAAATATTCTTTAAATATTTTAACTCAATAAATATTCTCTGAATATTTATTCCATACTCAGAATAATCTCGATAAGGTTTATCTTCTTCGCTTATTACAGAAAATATCTCGGAGTCATATTATTATTAATCTTATATCAAGAAAGGTTCTCGGACATCATTCTTCTTTGAGTCTACCTCCTTAATAATAAGGGAAGCTTACTTGGAAAATGTTATTTATCTTGTCGACTTCCCGGTCATAAAGTATTCCCTTCACCCGCAACTCGGGTGCTGTTGACTTATTAAGTCGTTGCTTACCTTCTCATCTTTCGAGGGGTAAGATTACTGGAACAAGTTGATATCCGTTACCAAGTAATAGCTTGGGAGTTATTGGTAAATTTTCCTTTCCAACTAGATACGACTACTTTGTGGAGTCTTATCAACAAGTATTATACTTGGGGAAAGGGGGACGAACGTTACATTCAGAATCATGAATTCTATTTGAACTAGGAGTCGTGTAAGAGGCCGAGTAGCGCCGGTCCATCCCCTTTGGCCCAACCGTTGGCCGGGGAGAGCTAGTAAGGCGGTATACAAGTAAAGCCGTCAGTTCTTCCTTCTACCGGTAGTAAATCTAAATTGAGCTGTACGATCTCGACTGATCATCAAGATTGGAACAGCGGGCGCGGTGAATACTCCATCATTGGTTCATCATCCAAACTTATTTATTTCCTGCAACATGATTACTGTTGGCAGAGCTGGAAAAGTGTTCAAAACTGGAATTGCAACCTTTTCATGCAAGTTCCTCTTCTTAATAACAATGAGAATATCTCACTTACTTTTGATGTAGCAGATATTTCTACAAACAAATACTTTAAGTTACCTTGTAACTTCATCGTTCATATTATACTGGCATCATTTCCGTAAATGCATGGCATATGGTTTGAAAGATACTTTTGAACTGTTATACATTATCGTTCAGTTATCTATTATTGTTGGTGGGCTATTGCTCACCCTTGCTTTATTATTATATCACAACAACAGCTAGACCAGATGACTCGCACAAGGCGCACTCGACGCGGGCGAGGACGATGAGACTACCAGAGCTGAAGAAGAAGCTATTGGTAGGGTATATTTATTCTTTCAAGTACCAAGAATATGGTCTAGTATGACTCATGTAAATGGATGGCAAAGAGTATGTATTATATTGAAATTCTTTTGGATTGTAAGAACCCATAATGTGATTAATAAAAATTTGATTGTTACTCTGATTTCACCTCTGGGACTATAACGGGTGTGTTTTATATTGTTGTGTTGGGTTATAGAGACGTAATTTATTTTATGATTAAGGAAAGTTCAATTGTTGTGGACAGAATTGGAAACCGTAACCACCGGATCCCGGACCCCGGATCTGGGGGTGTTACAAAAATGGTGGGCGTGATACACATAGCAATTAGAAGAAGCAAATTGGGAAAGAAATTGGTGGGTTGGATGTTGCAGTCGAAATAGAAGAAAAGAGAGGGAGGTGGGTTGCGTTTTAACTGAGAACAGGAGAGGGAGAGAGTAATGTTTGGTTTTGATTAAACCAAGGGAAAAGGGTACGAGTAATTAGAAGAGAGGAGATGGGGAGAGGATTTGCAGCGAAGGGAGAGACAAGGTAAGAAGAAGAAGTGATTTTGTTTGGGAAGAAGGAAATAGAAAAACAAGATTCAAGAACAGGGGATGAAAATCTTCACTTCGAATTTACATAAATAAAGACAAGTAATTAAAAATTAAAAATCATTAATATTTTTGTGAAATTTATTTTTAGTTTTTTTTTATTTTAACACATAAAACATAAAAATATAGTTCTATAATTAACAATAATAAGGGCCCACAATAAAATGGAGAATTAAAGGGGGTAATTAATATTAAAACGAAAATTAAAAATTACGAAAACAAATTCTTTAAATCGTTACTTTCAATCCCATGTGGTTAGCGTTGCTACTTTATCCACCCGAGAATTTAAGAAAATAACAAAATAAATATGAAAGAGAGAAATGAAAGTGAAATGCAAGGAATTAAATGAATTGCATAGAAATGAAAAGTGTTTACAAGAAAATTAAAAATTACAACTAGGAGTTTTGGAGATGAACCAAATTTTAATTCTAAGGCCTAATGCCTAATGTAATGTGTTTTACAAGTGAAGATGAGGAGGCTATTTATAGGAAATAATTAGGGTTTAGGTTTGGTAAGGATTAATCCTAGCTATACATTTGGTTTTGGGTTGGCTAAATCTTGGCCATCCATTTTGGTAGGCTACAAAAATGCACCTCCACCCCTTGCTTTTCCTTTTCTTCTTGTTTTGGTCCTTCTTTTTCTTCTTTTGTCATTTATTTCTTTATTTTGCCATTTCTTCAGTTTTCTCGAATTTTCCTGAAATGCAACAAAATAATTTATTAAAATACGAATTCAAACAATAAATAGGCAATAAAAATATGCAAAATTATGCACTTATCAAATGCCCCCATACCTATCTTTTGCTCGTCCTCGAGTAAAACAAAAAGAAAATCTAGATAAAAAGTCCTATACTCCTTTTCGTAGGTGTGACGGGTAATTTTAGGTTTACCAACCCGTTAAACCTATAGACGATCTCTACAGGAGGAGTGTTGTCTCCTAAGGGTTTACAGAAGATATACCCATAAAATCTTTGAGATAAATCAGCAAGTATCCAACTTTCCTCTTTTACTCTAGCTTTCATTGGTGTCAACAAAACAATTTTGTAGGAAAATATATGCCTTAAAGATTATTCTAATAATATCCAAGTTATAGGTTCCCACAATCCACATGATTAGACTAAAAATTTACAAAAAATCCCAAGGTGTGTAGTGAATTTAAGGCATGTGATGGATTAACTGCATACGAACATTTTCTCTTTTTCAACCAATATTGAACTGACCCAATCTCTATCAAAACAAGTATCTAGCCAAACTTCACGTTCTTAGTAGTTAGTCCGACTGTGCAATGGTTGAGGTCCCAAAAGACTTATGCATCAATACCCATTTAGCGAGTTTTAGGTCAACAATCCCAGATCACAAAGGACCTTAGGTTGATAGGCACAAAGTCCCCTCGGACTTACTTACTCGGGTTATTAATGAGCTCAACCTAGCCGATTTCCCTACTAAGAATTTATTATTACCAAATTACACTAGCATTCAACAATTACAAACATTTATTGACTTTTTTTTTTTTTTGACACTATAGGAACCAAATTTCGCAAAGGTTTGATTCGACATTGTTCTAACATGTGGGTTCTCTCTCAGGTATCGAATAACATTCCTATACAATTCTTCCATCAAAAGTCTTGTGCAAATGTGTCGTCTTGGTCTTTTAAGCAAAAATTTGTTCGACACAAGTTTCATGAGGAAAACCTTACTTGACTACGTTCAAATCATCTAAAGGCATTATACATATAATTTTCGAAAAATAGTCAACACCAACTAGTTCTAGAATTTAAAGAGTGGGAAGGACAACTAAGCTAAAATAACTCTATTTTTGGATTTTTAAAATTTTTTCAATTTTTTTGGATTTTTCAATTTTTATGTATTTACACTAAAACCCTCCCCCATACCTAAATCATGCATTGTCCTCAATGTATGCAAATGCAAAAGAAATGAGGAGATTATACCTGACAAGGGATGATGGAGACTGAACGGATATTAAAAACAACTAACTTACGCACACAATTCCTCCCCCATACCTGGACTTTACGAGGGGAGGCAAAGTAACAAAACCGAATCAGCCGATGCCGGTAGGAAACTTTGGGTGAAGCTGCGAGAAAAGATCAAGACATATTTGAAAATTTTGATTAGAACAGCCTTTCTCAATCAGCGTGGGATCATGCAACCTATTAGAACAAGAATCACTGGTGTTCACCCTAAACCAACTTGAAACTTCTTTATTTTGTTTAAGGAGATTATGGACAATGAAAGTCTGGTTAGGGTTCGAACCACTAGGAATGACAAAAGATGAGGGTCCGGTTCCTCCTAAAGGCTGTTGATCAAACTCGGGATGATAAACAATCAAATCAAATGCAGGTGGATGTGGTGCAACGGGACTCTCAATGACAGGCTCACTACTAACAATCTCGGATGGGGTCTCCCACGGAGAACAAATCGCATCTAATTCTCTCAACATTTCTTCCGAAGTCGTATCCCTTAACGAATCAGCATACTCTCGATTAGACTCAGGGTTGACTTTGAAATCCTCAACGAGAAGAGACTCAATTTCACTATCCTCGAAACTAGACCATGTGGTAAACTTGTTGACCACGTTAACCCCTATTGATGGTTCATAAAGCTCATTGGGTTCTTTCCCTACATTGAAAATATTAAGGTCAATGGTCATGTTACCGAAAGTGAGTTTCATCGAACCGTTCCTACAATTGATCAAGGCATTGGATGTAGCAAGAAAAGGTCTTCCTAAGATGACAGGAATTTGGTTCTTGGAATTCATGACGGGTTGAGTCTCGAGGACAACAAAGTCAACCGGAAAGATAAAATCACCAAATTTAATCAAGACATCTTCAATTAATCCCTTGGGCATTTTTATAGAACGATCGGCAAGTTGAAGTGTCATATTGGTCTTTTTGAGCTCGCCTAAACCTAAGGTTTGATAGACCGAAAATGGGAGGAGATTAACAATAGCGCCTAAGTCAAGTAAAGCCTTGTCCACGAAAGTATTACCTATGACACATGAAATAGTTGGACAACCGGGGTCCTTGTACTTCACGGGAATTTGGTTAGAAAGAATTGAGCTCAATTGGGACGTCAAGAAGGCTTTCTTAGGGACTTGGGTGGTTCGCTTATGCGTACACAAATCTTTTAGACACTTGGCATATGAAGGAATTTGTTGAATGGCATCTAAAAGAGGAATGTTTATCTCGACTTGCTTGAAAACTTCCAGAATTTTGTCTACTTGAGCCGATTGCTTGGGAAGGAGGAGTCTTTGAGGATACGGAGCTTTTGGCTTAAAGACTAGCTCATTAGACACATCGGGAAGGGATTTTGGAAGTGGAGTATCAGATGAAGATTTGGTAGGTGAAGAGGAAAAAGGTATTTGGGAAGATGAGGAAGGTTTATGAGAAGATTCTGTTGAATCAGGAGTTGGGTGATTAATGTTGTGGTCAGATTCAACATTTGACTCTTCCTCTTTTTCTGGAGACTCGACACCTACTTGATTGTCAACTTGATTCCCCGACCTTAAAGAAATTATGGCATTAATACTTTCAGGAGGTCTTTGGTTAAGGGGGAATCTAGGGTTTACCTCAGGTTGACTTGGGAATTTATTCTTCTCACGCTCACTCATGGTGTTGGCTAACTGACTCACTTGAACTTCCAACTTAGATATGGCTTGAGTACTAGCGTTCAAAATTTGCCTATCTTGAGTCATGGTCTGCATGAAGGCTTGTTGAGATTGAGCCAAATTAGTTGTTGATTTTAAAAGCGCATCAAGACTCTTTTCCAACGAAGTAAGTCGCTTATCTGACTCATGAAAGCCGGGAGGGTGGGCGGTTGTTTGAGTCGGAATAGGACCATGATTTTGAGTTGGGTTTGGAAAAGGTCCTTGGTTTGGAGGTGAGTAAGAATTCTGATTGGGCCTTTGAACAAAAGGTTGAAAAGAAGGTGGCGGAGATTGAAAATTTTGGCCCTGGTTCCACGAGAAATTTGGGTGATTCTTCCAACCGGGATTGTATGTAGGTGCAAAAGGATCATTCCTAGGGTTTGGTTGAAACACCGCATTGATCTGTTGAAAATCTTGGAAACTTTGCACCCCTTGATTCTGGTTCGTAGACATGTTTGAGGGACCACTATGCGTTTCTAGGGCTTCGAGTCGCCTAGTAAGGGTGGCTAACTTGGCATCGGTTGCCATGTTACTTCCAATTGAATGCAGACCCCTAGAAGATGAACTAGATGATTCGGTAGACTTATTTGGTTCCCTAGTGGACTCCCACAACATAGTCTTCTCGGCTAACTCTTCAAAAAATTCCCACCCTTCGTCCTCATCTTTTTCCATGAATTTACCTTGACACATTGACTCTAATAAGGCAGTGGTTCGACTATCCAAGGCTTCGTAAACAATTTTGCATAGTCTCTATTTTTCTATTCCGTGGTGGGGGCATTGTGATAAAAGACTTTTGAAACGATCAAATAATTTCCAAAAAGACTCATTTTCTTTTTGATGAAATTGATTTATTTCATTTGTAATTCTCGTAGTCTTGTGATTAGGAAAATATTTTTTTAGAAACATTACCACAAATCCCTCCCACGTGGAAATAGAATTAACGGGAAGACTATACAACCATTTCTTAGCATTTTCTTTAAGCGCGAAATTAATGAGTCTAAGCCTAATTGAGTCCTCGGTTAATTGTTGGAGTTTTTGTAAGGCACAAACCTCCTCGAATTCATGAAGAAAAAGATAGGGATCCTCACCGTCGCTCCCGGTAAATTTTGGTAACATGCTAATGTGATGGGCTTTAATCTCAAAATTATTACCAGTAACCGGTGGAAGAGTGATACACGAGGGTTGAGCGGAGCGGGTGGGATAGCAACGGTCCTTAAGAGATATGGCCATGGTTACTACTGGTTCGGAATTATCTAAAGACTCGGAATCGGGTGATGAAGAAATCTCGAATGATCTCACTAGTCTAGAAGAAATATCCCTAATCCAAGTAGTTCGCATAAACCACGAAAGGAAAACACGTAGCAAATAATTTGCGAAAAATTAAGCACACAAAACAAAGGGTGAAAAATCAAAAGAAAGATCTAACCTTAAGACACACTAAAAATTTCGTAAATTAAGAATTATTCAGACCGATTCGGCCAGATTAGAGCAGGCATTGCCAAGAGGCCAAACTCGTCACTTAGACACCGAATCTTAACAGCCAGGCGAACCTTAGACACTGAAGGTCATGAATAAGTCTTAATTACGTTTATTTTTAGGCACCTTTCTAATTGAACGTGAAATCCTAGGGGCAAACGTCTAATTAATGCAACAAACAACGATATATATACAAAACTATAAACAATTATGGATGCTTACACTACGTGTTTTAACTAAAAGAAAGAAGAAATTTAACGTACCATTGGGTCCTCCAGCAATCACCACAATTTATAAGGTACGAAAAATTAAAAACAAGAAAATAAAAATCTAAATGATGTGCCCTAGGTGATTAAATGCATGATGCAACAATTATGTATTTACAAATAATTTTATTTTGATTTTTGATTTTTGAATTTTTTTTTTGTGATTTTCTAAAATAAAAAGATGAAAAGTGGGAGATACGGGTTACCGAAACACGCTTCCAGAAATTCCAATCTTTCCGCGCTCCGAGAGAAGAGTCCCGATATTTCACACTTTCCTGAAAAAAAAACGAAATAAAAAATTAAGGCAAGAAATAAAACTAATCCGAAAAATTAAATATTAAGGCGTGAAAAATAATTAATTCCCCGGCAGCGGCGCCAAAAACTTGATGTGCCGAAAACATGACAATTTAATATCGCAAGCGCACGATCATCGTTTTAATATTTATGATTCGATCCACAGGGAATAATATTCATTTCGCTAACCTTAACTTTTAATTTAGGCGAATCAGAAAGGGTGATTTTGAAAATTTGATTTTATACTATTTAATTCCTAAAGTAAATTTAAGTTATTACAAAAAGAGAATCTAACTTAATTTTAAATGTCACAAATTAAAATCGGAAAAATTAACCATTCTTAATTTCTAAATTACTAATAAACAAATTAATTACTCTATTTTTAATCAAATTAATCAAAAACAAAGATTAAATCACTATTAAAAATTCTGAATTTGAAAATTATTTTGAATTATTATTATTAATTTTTTTTACAAATTAAAAAAATATTCATTTACAGAAAATTTAGAAAATAAAATTTTACTTTTTCGTAACAAATTAGCCAAAAATTCGTGACTTCACTAATTCATAACACAAAGCAATACACTAAAACTCAGTACAAAATCTAGCTCGCAAACTCAGGAAATTCGACAAAACAGAAATCAAGCGAAAACAATACTGTGAACAAAACGAACGGCGAGAACTCAAACACCGCTGTGAATTCAAACTCAGAAGCAGAAACAATATATAAAAAAAAACTTAGTTTGCAGCAAGTCAAACGATTCGAACACACAACAATACTATGCATAACCCAGCGGAAACAAATGAGACTTGCACAATCAAATTCTTTCTCTTAATCTCCAAAAAATTGCGACTCGAACTATACCAAAACTCAAGCAACTCGGCATTAAACTGATTCTGACAACATTAACTTGATAGAACTTGAATTAACGAAACTCAATGAAAATCTACGAACTCATAAACTCAGCAACTTAGTAATCAAAAACCAAAAACATTCAGCTCAACAGTCCACAAACTAAAATGTAATAAAAATAAGAAAACTCGACAAACTTGGACTTCAATGAAAATAAAACTCGCAAGAACATAGACTACAGCAGCTCAGTATTCACAATGCAACTCAATAAAACTATAACTTAGCAAACAACTCCGAAGATCAGCAAACTCGACAAACATCAAAAACTAGAATAAACGAGAATTCGAACACTGCAAAACCATCGACTCGGTCGACTCAGCATCATAACTCGAAACAAAGAATCAGGACTCAAATAAACTTAACAAGAATTCGAACCCATTGTAGCAAAATGACTTGACAACAATTTACACAAACTTACACAAACTCAGAACCAATGAAAACTCAGACAACAACAAAAAAATGGTGGGCGTGATACACATAGCAATTAGAAGAAGCAAATTGGGAAAGAAATTGGTGGGTTGGATGTTGCAGTCGAAATAGAAGAAAAGAGAGGGAGGTGGGTTGCGTTTTAACTGAGAACAGGAGAGGGAGAGAGTAATGTTTGGTTTTGATTAAACCAAGGGAAAAGGGTACGAGTAATTAGAAGAGAGGAGATGGGGAGAGGATTTGCAGCGAAGGGAGAGACAAGGTAAGAAGAAGAGGTGATTTTGTTTGGGAAGAAGGAAATAGAAAAACAAGATTCAAGAACAGGGGATGAAAATCTTCACTTCGAATTTACATAAATAAAGACAAGTAATTAAAAATTAAAAATCATTAATATTTTTGTGAAATTTGTTTTTAGTTTTTTTTTTATTTTAACACATAAAACATAAAAATATAGTTCTATAATTAACAATAATAAGGGCCCACAATAAAATGGAGAATTAAAGGGGGTAATTAATATTAAAACGAAAATTAAAAATTACGAAAACAAATTCTTTAAATCGTTACTTTCAATCCCATGTGGTTAGCGTTGCAACTTTATCCACCCGAGAATTTACGAAAATAACAAAATAAATATGAAAGAGAGAAATGAAAGTGAAATGCAAGGAATTAAATGAATTGCATAGAAATGAAAAGTGTTTACAAGAAAATTAAAAATTACAACTAGGAGTTTTGGAGATGAACCAAATTTTAATTCTAAGGCCTAATGCCTAATGTAATGTGTTTTACAAGTGAAGATGAGGAGGCTATTTATAGGAAATAATTAGGGTTTAGGTTTGGTAAGGATTAATCCTAGCCATACATTTGGTTTTGGGTTGGCTAAATCTTGGCCATCCATTTTGGTAGGCTACAAAAATGCACCTCCACCCCTTGCTTTTCCTTTTCTTCTTGTTTTGGTCCTTCTTTTTCTTCTTTTGTCATTTATTTCTTTATTTTGCCATTTCTTCAGTTTTCTCGAATTTTCCTGAAATGCAACAAAATAATTTATTAAAATACGAATTCAAACAATAAATAGGCAATAAAAATATGCAAAATTATGCACTTATCAATACCCATTATCTTGGGAAGGCCATTCTTGGCTACTGCTGGCACTACAATCGATGTTAAAGCTGGAAAATTGACATTGAATGTTGGCGAGAACAAAGTGGAATTTGATCTGAACAGAGCAATGAAGATGCCTCCTTTTGGAGCAACTTGTTTTACTGTTGACAGAGTTGATGAAATTGTGCAGCTAGAAAATGAACACTTCATGGGAGCAGAACGGGTGTTAGATGATGGAGTAGAAGAAGAAGAACTTGTTGTTCGAGACACAGAAGTTGAGATGGTTTTTACACTTTCAGAGGCACCACAGGTGGAACTTAAACCTCTACCTGCTAATTTGAGGTATGCCTTTCTTGGTCCTAATGATACATATCCTGTGGTAGTTTCAGCCTTGCTTAGTGATGATGAGCTAGAAAAATTATTACATGTTCTTCGGCAATATAAATCAGCTATTGGTTGGACAATTCAAGATATCAAGGGAATTAGCCCTGCTCTTTGCATGCATAGAATAGCCTTAGAAGATGATCATAAGCCTGTGATTGAGGGACAAAGAAGATTGAATCCGAATTTGCAAGAGGTGGTGAAGAAAGAAATCAAAAAGTTGCTTGATGCTGGTATCATATATTCGGTTCCACACAGTAAATGGGTTAGTCCTATTCATGTTGTGCCTAAGAAAGGTGGGATGACTGTTGTTCACAATGAGAAGAATGAATTAATTCCCATGAGAACAGTAACAGGTTGGAGAGTTTGCATTGACTATAGGAAGTTGAATAACGCTACTCGCAAAGATCACTTTCCCCTCCCATTCATTGATCAAATGCTCGAAAGGTTGGCGGGTAATGAGTATTACAACTTTCTGGATGGATTCTCGGGTTACTTTCAGATTCCTATTGCACCCGAAGATCAAGAGAAGACTGCCTTTACTTGTCCTTATGGCACTTTTGCTTATCGGAGGCTTCCTTTTGGTTTGTGTAATGGTCCTTCAACGTTTCAACGGCTCATGAACCACATTTTCTCAGATTTTATAGGGAGAGACATGGAGGTATTCATGGATGACTTTACTGTATATGGTTCTTCCTTTGAATCCTGTTTAGCCAGTTTATCAAAGGTGTTGCATAGATGTACTGAAACGAATCTTGTTCTTAATTGGGAAAAATGTCACTTCATGGTGAAGGAAGGCATTGTGCTTGGGCATAAAATCTCTTTTAAAGGCATAGAGGTCGATAGAGCAAAAATTGAAGTTATTGAAAAATTGCCACCACCTTCATCTGTGAAAGGTATTCGAAGCTTTCTTGGGCATGCTGGTTTTTATCGACGGTTCATCAAGGACTTCTCCAAGTTAGCTCGGCCACTCTGCAATCTTCTCGAAAAGGATCGTGTTTTTGACTTTGATGAAAGTTGTCTTGATGCTTTTAACAGGTTGAAGAAGGAACTTACTTCTGCACCCATAGTTACATCTCCCAATTGGAGCTTGCCATTTGAGCTCATGTGTGATGCTAGTGACTATGTTGTGGGTGTTGTTCTTGGACAGAAGAAGGATAAGCGGATGAACGTGATAGCTTATGCAAGCAAGACTCTTGATGATGCACAAATCAACTATTCCACTACGGAGAAAGAGCTACTCGCAGTGGTATTTGCACTTGATAAATTCAGATCCTATCTTGTTGGGTCTAAGGTGATTGTCTATTCGGATCATGCTGCTATTCGTTTCTTGATGACGAAGAAGGATGCCAAACCTCGTCTAGTTCGTTGGATTCTTTTACTTCAGGAATTTGATCTTGAGATTCAAGATAAGAAGGGGTGCGAGAATTTGGTAGCTGATCATCTATCTAGGTTGGACCAAGGAGATGGAGAGGTAGGAGGTGAAATACCTATTAATGATAAATTTCCGGAGGAGCAACTTCTAGTTGTGTCTATGTCTACACCATGGTATGCAAATTTTGTGAACTACATTGTGGGAGGAGTTGTGCCTGATAATCTTTCTTATAATCAAAAGAAGAAGTTCTTTTATGATGTGAAGCATTACTATTGGGAGGAACCGCTGCTTTACAAAGAATGTGCTGATGGAATGTTTCGTAGATGTGTACCTCATGATGAAGTTCCTCATATTTTCAGACATTGCCATTCTCTAGAGTGTGGAGGTCATAACAGTAGCATGAAGACAGTGGCGAAAGTTTTGCAGTCAGGATTCTATTGGCCAACCATGCATCAAGATGCTAGAGACTTTGTGGCTAAATGTGATAGATGTCAACGAGTTGGGAATATTTCGAGGAGGAACGAGATGCCTTTACAGTCTGTTCTTGAGGTAGAGATTTTCGATGTATGGGGGATGGATTTCATGGGTCCATTTCCATCTTCTTATGGAAATCAGTATATTTTGGTGGGAGTTGATTATGTCTCTAAATGGGTTGAAGCGATTGCATCTCCTACTAATGATGCTAGAGTGGTGAAGAAGTTCCTAAAGAAAAATGTGTTCACTAGATTTGGAGTGCCAAGGGCTATTATCAATGATGGAGGTTCACACTTTTGCAATAAACAGGTGGCTGATCTCTTGAAAAAATATGGTGTGACACAAAAGGTAGCAACTCCTTATCATCCGCAAACAAGTGGACAAGTCGAGATTTCGAATCGTGAGCTGAAGTCAATATTAGAGAAGACGGTGGCAAGTTCGAGAAAGGATTGGTCAACAAAGCTTGATGATGCTCTTTGGGCATATAGAACGGCATTTAAAACACCTATTGGGATGTCTCCATATAGGTTGGTCTTTGGGAAGCCATGTCATTTGCCGGTGGAACTTCAGCATAAGGCGTTTTGGGCAACAAGAAATTTGAATTTTGATCTAAAATCCGCGGGAGAGAAGCGTTTGCTTCAACTTGGAGAGCTTGAGGAGATTAGGCTCCAATCTTATGAAAATGCTAGTATCTACAAGGAAAAGACCAAATTGTGGCATGACAAGCACATTCAGAAGAAGGAATTTGAGGTTGGGCAACATGTTCTATTGTTTAATTCAAGACTCCGTTTATTCCCCGGAAAGCTCAGATCACGATGGACCGGACCTTTTAAGATTGTGAAGGTCTATCCTAATGGGGTTTGTGAGATTACTAGAGAAGGGTCAGATGTATTCAAGGTGAACGGGCAAAGACTTAAGCCATACCTGCTAGGAGAAACAGTGGAGCGAGGGATGAGCATTCTTCGCCTCCAAGGCCCTATCATCGGTTGAGAATCGGCATCAAGCTAATGACGTTAAACGAGCGCTTTTTGGGAGGCAACCCACGCGTTTGAAAAAAATAAAAAAAAATTGAGTGTTGTGAGTGTGTGTGAAAACAAAAAAAAATCGAATTTTTGAGCAGGTTGCAGCCCTGTAACGCAGGCTGCCCCTGCGTTTCTGCTATTCCCGCAGTCTGCCACTCTGTAACGCAGGCTGCTCCTGCGTTACTGTACTCAGCGCAGTCTGCCCCCTTGTTGCGCAGGTTGCTCCTGCGCAACTGCCCCTCCAGCAATTTGCCTCACGCGCGCGCAGACTGCTATATATATAAAAAAAAACTCAACCCCCCCAATTTTATTTATATCTCTTTTTCTCTCCTCTTTCCACCCAAATCAAATCCTAAATCAATTCCAAAACCCTTTATATTTTCTTCAAAAATCCTTTATCCATTCTAATTCTTTTTCTTTTATTCATCAAATCTTTTTCTATCCTATATCAAATTCCAAATTCCACCAAAATGTTTTCCTTTTCAAATTAAAATTCTTAAATTCATCCTATCACTCCATTGCCTATATATACCCATACATACACACCCAATTTATTATCTTCCTCCTCTACATCTCTAAAAATTCAAGTTTGGGGGAAGATTAGTACAAGTTCACCTCTTCGATTCGTAGTTGGGATATCTCTTCTCTATTTTATTTTATTTTTTTTATTACGAATTTGTGTTCTTGTAAATTGGGGGTTTTGTATTATTCTTGTTAATTGGGTGTTTTTGGTGGGATATTTCTTGGTGGTTGTTGGTGAAGCTATTGTTGAGAGGGGTTTTGATTATTATGGCGCCTAAGCGAATGAGGGGTGGTTCTATTAGGGTGGAGAGATTTTCTTCTCCGGATGCGGAAGTTGAGTATAGTAAATTATTGTCAAGATCAGTGGCGAAGGAAAGGGGGTTTTTGCCATCTCGTCATTATGGGTTGGTTGAGGTGATTAGTGAGTTACGTTGGGGAGAGATTTGTAAAGCACCTACTCCTGTTCCGGTGAATTTGGTTAGGGAATTTTATGCGAATGCTAAAGATGAGCAGAATGGTGTGTGTATGGTTCGTGGTAAACGGGTGGATTACAGATCAGATGCTATTCGTCCAATTTTGGGACAACCACCTAAGCCTGTGGGAGATGAAAATTGGGCACTGAAGACTAGTGATTATGTGGATATGGAGGAAATTGTTCGTGAACTTTGTGTTCCCGGTACAAGTTGGAAGTACAAATTGGGAACTAATGAGCCTCTTTCTTTTCTGTCTTCTGCTATGAATAAGTTTGCACGAGCATGGTATCTATTTCTTTGTGCCAATATTATGCCTACTTCTCATACAGGTGAGGTCACAGCTGATAGAGCGATTATTCTTTGGGGCATTCTAAAGGGAAAATACATTGATGTCGCCCATATTGTTCAGCAGAATATTCGCAAGTGTTTAAGGTCTAGTGCACTGTCATCGATGCCCCATGCTTCTATCATAGTTGGGTTGTGTATGGTTAGTGGTGTTACCTGGGGTGCGGATGAGGAGTTGCAGTCACCTTTGCCATCCATTGTTGACGTGTCTATTGATCGGATGCCGGATTGGAAAGGAGGGGTCCCACATCCGAGGGGGCTTGGTTATGATGTTGGTGCTGGTGCTAGTGGTCCGAGAGCGGGCACTCCGCCACGTGTTAGGAGAGTTCCAAGAGTTTTAGATGCCCACTTTAGTCGGTTGTATAGGCGGATGGATGCTATACATGCTAGTAACCGGGAGTATGCTGAGGATATAGCTACAGCTTTGAGAGATGCGGGTATTCAGGCAAGGTGGCCAGTTTATGGAGCTCGTACACAGTATCCACCACCAGATTCTGATTCATCCGAGAGTGAGGACGAGTAGGTATGTTTCTGCTATCCCTTGTATTTACTTCCATTCAATGCGGACATTGAATATTTCAAGTTTGGGGGTGTTTTGAGGGATTAGTAGTTGTTGTATTATTATGTGTTCATGTAGGATTTCATGCTTTGCATATTAGTGATAGTTCATGCATATATGTTCGTTTTATATAGGACATTCTATTTTTTGTTTTGTATACCATGTGAGTTCATTCTAGTTGCATTTTCATGGCATGCATATTTCATGATCCCTTAGAACGAGATAATTCTGATTGGTAGGTAGGTGTCTAATTGAGTGTGGTAATGATGAATAGAGGGTTGATTTATAGTTTCTATGAAATTGACTTATGTGTTACGGGAAAATTGTTTTTACACAAACTCATTGGGTGCTTTTGGGCTAGGTTGAGGTCATGCTTGTTTGGATGTTTTGAGATTTAATCACTTGATTATATTTAGAATTTTCGTTATTCCCTTGATGGCCTAGAACACTTAACTCTAAGTTTGGGGGAAACCAGGGATTTCATGCTAGTTGTATTAATTGTTAAATAATGGCTAGGTGTCAAATGGCTAGTAGCCGGCTCATATTTATATGAGTAGTCTAGGGTTGGAAATGAGAAAGGCTCATTCCAGATCGCAGGAAAAAAAAAGAAAAAAAAAGAAAAATAAAAGAAAAATAAAAGAAAAATAAAAGAAGTTAATAAATTGTTTATGTGCAAAATTAACCAGAGTGAGCTCTTTAATACTCGAGTAATTAAGTCTGAGGGGACTTTGTGCCTAGTGACCTAAGGCTTTTATAGTCTGGGATCCACTGACCTAACGCTCGCTACATGGGTATTATTGTATAAGCCTTTTGGGGTCTCATCCATTGCACGGTTAAATAAACATGCTTGTATATATGTGTCGTAGTAGTTAGTAATAAAGCATGAATTTCTGTCTACCTTGGATAAGGATGGAGGTGTTTCTAGGTTATGAAGTGTCTACAGTCTATTCTATTTATAAATCTGTGATTGTCTTGGAGAAGGATATGTATGATTTTTAACCTAGTTTTGGGAGTATTTCTGATGAGCATTGCACACACGCACGTTTCTGTTCATGTAATGTTAGTATACGGGAACTTGGTCGAGCTCTATTTGGATTTGGTTGCATTCTTTGAGATATTTGCTTGTTAGTTGGTTTTGGTTAGTTTGAAGGGGATCGTTGCATTTTCATTCTAGTTGCATTCATGCATTGCATTGCATTAGGTTAAATGGATTTTGTGGGTACATTCGCTATAGGCCCTCACGAGACCTTACTCGTCCACTAGGGCTGCCTAGGGGTTTAAAGGGCTTGTTGCATATGCCAAATGCAACCGTGATCACCTACGGAAGTGGTACTAGTTAGTTAGTTGTAATTGTTTATGCTTGAGGACAAGCATCAGTTTAAGTTTGGGGGTTTGATAAGTGGATTTTATATCCACTTGGAATGCCTCAGTTCGGCTTAAATTGATTGTTTTGGACTCAGGATGTTGTAGTTTTGATGTGTTTTGCTTAGTTGTGCAGATTTACGAGAATGTTGATTAAAGTGGATGCTTCTATCGTTCTTGGAGAATTAATTGATTAAAATTCGGATTTTCTGGGAAGGCTGCGCAGCTTATACTGTTTTGGTCATATATGGAGTTCTAGAAGTCCGTTTTCAGCGATCTTACTGCCCACACGAAGCTTGAGAGATTTTCTACAACCTGGGATAGGAAACAAGTGCAAGAAATATGCTGAATTAAATTGCGCACGTGTTCTTGTAAAAGAAGGCTGGGAATTTACTGTTTTGCCCTTTTTCTAATTCTAATTGTATTCTTGGCAGTTTTGAGTACCTTCTTTAAATCCAAATTGTAATAGAAGGCAATTTCTTGCTGGGCAAGATTTGTAGAGCCTATTTAAACACATCCTACCATTGTAAATCATAACAATTCATAGCTTTTAATCGTATCAAGGTACTTTCGATCTTCAATTCTTTCTTCAATATTATGTTTTCATTCATTATCATTATTATTATGTTTTCTTTATTAAATATGCGTAACTAATTCTCTAATCTGAGGATTGGGTAGTATTCCTTGGTATTCATGCATGCTTGATTATGTGATTTTCTGCTTTGCTGATCTGTTAATGAGATCTTAACACAATTAGGGGAGTCATGAACCTTTGATTGTATTCTAGGGATTGTAATAAGCTTGGGAGAGAAGTTTCAATCTTAGTACATGATTTAACAGACATAATTTGAATATTAGATCGGGAGATTAATAGGAGAATTGTGAGACATATAATTCTTGGTATTTAACAGTTTATAGATATACTTTGATTGTATCACGGGAGTGTCAATTAAGGTGTAGCTGTAAGCACTATATTGTAGCCTGGGAGGGTGCAGTATAACTTTAGAAGAATTGTTTTCAGCAAGGTAGGAACGCAGATATCACATTAATATTGAGCATGTATTGAGACCAAGTGAAGAACCCCAGTTCTTAGATTGTTTTCCAACATATTTGAATCTCAGTTTAAAATCAATTCTTAGTGCTTATAATAAGTTCTTGGTTAATTTAGTTAATACACAAACCCAAAAATTCTTCTCACACGTAAAGAGATAAGAAACCTGAACTTGATATTACATTCAGTCCTTCCCTGCGAACGAACAACAAAAATACTACTAACAGAAATGATACCTGATATCAATATGCTTAGTCCTGGTATGTTGAACTGGATTGTTGGCAATGGCAATGACACTCGTGTTGTCGCATAGAATTGGAATTTTGTCCAACATGAGTCCATAATCCTGAAGTTGATTCCTCATCCACAGGATCTGAGCACAACAACTACCTGCCGCAATGTATTCTGCTTCGGCTGTCGAGGTAGATACCGAGTGTTGCTTCTTACTGTACCAAGATACCAACCTTCTTCCTAGAAACTGACAGCTTCCAGAAGTACTTTTTTGATCAATCTTACAGCCTGCGAAGTGAGAATCTGTATAGCCAACTAGGTCAAAACCTGTTCCTTTAGGGTACCAAATCCCAAGATTGGGGGTTCCCTTAAGGTATCTGAAAATACGTTTAACAGCTATAAGATGTGACTCTTTAGGGTCAGCCTGGAATCTAGCACATAAACAAGTTGCGAACATAATATCTGGTCGACTAGCAGTTGAGTATAAGGGAGAGCCGATCATACCTCGATACTTTGTGATGTCAACTGACTTACCAGATTTGTCTTGATCAAGCTTGATAGCAGTTGGCATCGGGGTCTTGGCAGAAGCTGCTTGTTCCATCCCATACTTCTTCAGAAGATCCTTTATGTATTTTGATTGGCAAATGAAAATACCATCAGGCTTCTGAACAACTTGAAGTCCAAGGAAGAAGGACAACTCACCCATCATGCTCATCTCGTACTTACTCTGCATTAGCTTAGCAAATCTCTTGCATAGCAAATCATTAGTAGAACCAAATATTATATCATCCACATATACTTGCACCAGAATTATATCATTTTTATGCTTTTTATGAAAGAGAGTTTTGTCGATGATACCTCTTGTAAAACCATTTTCAAGTAAGAACTTGGAGAGAGTATCATTCCATGTTCGAGGGGCTTGCTTGAGACCATAGAGAGCTTTAAAGAGAAAGTACACAAAACCTTCAAAGTCCTTGTCTTCGAACCCAGGGGGTTGTTCAATATAGACTTCTTCTTCTAGATCTCCGTTAAAAAATGCACTCTTCACATCCATCTGAAAAACCTTAAAGTTGGAGTGTGCAGCAAATGCTAAGAACATCCTGATTGCTTCAAGCCTTGCAACTGGAGCATAAGTTTCATCATAATCAATTCCCTCTTATTGAGAGTAACCCTTTGCTACCAATCGAGCCTTGTTCCTCGTAACAATACCATTTTCATCCAGTTTATTCCTAAACACCCATCTAGTGCCAATTACAGATTTATCTTTTGGTCTTGGCACCAGCTTCCATACTTTCTACCTTTCGAACTGATTGAGTTCTTCCTGCATTGCAGTTACCCAATCTGGATCATCAATGTAACACCCCTAGATCCGGGGTCGGAGATCCAGGCTGTCACTCTATCCTTAATTCCCATTTTAATATTCATTATTCTTAATCTTCATTTTAGTATGTTGTGATCCCTCAATCACACTCAACATTTACAGATTATAGGCTCAGAGACGAAATTAAAATATTACTAAGTTATTACAACCATCTTGAAATAGTTATTACAAACCCAAATTGTCATAATCTCAAAAGTTCAACTTAAAAAGGAATTACCATCTAAGGTGGCACTTGCGTCCAAAAGGAGGTTTGGTTTTCAGAAACTTACACAAGTCATGCTTGTAAATAAATATAACCAACCTAAGCTGTAAACCTATCCAACTTAGTCTGCTCACCTGTGGTAATGCTACTGGGTGCTGCCCTGGTACCTGCCTCGTAAACAGTCTCCTAAACTGCTGGCCGGTTAGCACACTTTTGCGGAGGGTCTACCTTGTTCTTGCCATGAGTATCTGTTGTTGTGTGGTGGTATATATGAAAGAAAAGCAAGAGTGAGCAATACAGCTCAGCCATATAATAATAGTTTTCAAAGTACTTTTGTTAACATAAACCATATGCCATATTGTATACTGATATTGTACCATCATTAAACATTTTTCATTCTTTATCCAGAAATATAACGAAGAATTTTTGAGGTACTTTGAATAGTTCATCATTCTGTTAACACTATCGGTAATTGAGCATCTAGGCTTTCATTACAGTGTTACAGTACAATTCCAATTGGAAGAATGGGATTATGCTGGAGCCTCTTCCACGATATCTGGTGATCAGCCAATATATCGTGCCTCTGCTTCTCTACTAGTAGAAGGACGACGTTCCCTTATCGGGTCGCATCCTGACCGCATATGGGCCTTAATATATGGACTACGCCCGAAGGCGATGTCCCCTCTTCCTCCAATCCCTGAGAGAATTCTATGCATCGTAGGAACAGAATTTAATTCAGTTTCCCCCAAGCACAAAGCTTGACAACTGGTTTGATAATCATTACAACTTTACTTCCATGAGTAATTGAGGAAGTAACTCTGATGTGTGGGTTGACTTTAGTCAACGGATTTTGATTACTAAGAATCGCATCATCAAACATAATTTGGGAGTTGGTCGGAGTTTTTTGAGTGTTTAGTCAAACCTGAGCCCCTCCTTACTAGGTAGGGTGCATTTCTTATTGGCAGCGAAGGGAGAAAATATCTAATACTAGCTCCCAAAACCTTTGGTTCCCGAGTTTTGATAAGTTTGAGCGAGGTAGCGATACTTTTCGATGAATGAAGCTATAGTCAGTGAAGAAATGGGAACCCGATCCATTTTTAAATACTTTTTTGACGATCAGAAAATATTTAAAATAATTTTTTTTAAAAGTTTTAAATAATTTTGAAATAAATAATATGATTTGTAAATCATTCTGGAATATTTAATAAATATTCAAATAATATTTATTAAATAAATAATAAGCTTAGAATATTCAATAAATATTTAAATAATATTTATTAAATAAATATTTACTCACAATCCTCAATTGAAAATCATATTCAACTTATTAATAAATATTCAAATAATATTTATTAATATCATCAAAGGAATTTTTACTCCGAAAATATCCAATTTATATTTATTGGATTATTTTTAAAACTAAATATAAGTCATATATCATCTCCGGAGACTTCCGGGTTTTTATGTTCTTATCCGGACGAAATATCTCCGACTCCCCTACTAAGAAAGGGTGTTATCATACCCTACTTGGAGCTTTTAACACATCATCGCATACATGTATATATGTATTCATGCATACGTACTTGCTAAACAGGTTTATGAATCAACATAAATAAACCATATATTTCATGCTGATTCGCAAAAAAATAATTTTAAAACAGTTCATAACAGTTATACCACAACAACAACAGTTTGAAAATACTTGAAGTACAAGTTTCGAAAACTTGCCTTGAAATCTCGGAGTAGTCGGGGTGCGAGGGATGGTCCGATAATCTATAACATAAGCATAAAGGCATCGTTAATTCTAAGCTTGAATTATCGACTCTTTACGAGTACCCAACTCGTAAAACGTGATAACGAACCAAATAAACTCTTCACCTCCTTAACATATTCGCATAGGTCAAATACTCCCTATAACATGCATTACATATTAATTCCATTTTTCAAGACCATTTCACTTAACCAAATCTCCATTTCACTTTCCAAGTTTTTATTCTAATGGCGATTTGCTTTGAACAACCTTCGCTCCCGAATTTTTATAAAATCGACCATTTACCCTGTTAAGCTCAAATTTTGCAGAGAACTTCCTGGACATACCACCTAGCTACTGTAAAAATTTCATAATAACTGACCAATTTTAAAGGGCTCGTTTGGCTTTGTAAAGTCAGTCCATCTTAACGATTCATCAGTTTTAACCGGTTTCACTAAAACAAGCATAACTCATAGACCGTAAATCCTTTTTAGGAGATTCAAATTCTCAATTACTCTACAAGGTCAGATCTACAAGTTTCCAAAAAATTTTGCCCAAAAACAACAATCATATAATTGGGGTGATTCTGCACAAGTGGTTTAACAAAAGTTTGGCATTATAACGACTATAAATCGAATCTTACCAATATCCATGAACTCCATCTAACCACTTAATTCAACCACACACCATCAAGATCATATAAACATCATCAAGGGTCTATAATGCCAGTGGTAATATCCATTTATCACTACTCAAAATTTACCCATACTTATAAATGTTAAAACATCACAAACCCCTTAAACATGTACATACTTGCATCAATCTTTCAAATCAACTTATAACTCATGAAGTTTAAGGTGGGTGTGAGTATTTTACCTTCCTTGGAGTCTTAACAACCTTAACCAAGCTTAACAAGGCTTGAGGTCAAGTCCACAAGCTATTATAACCCTCAAACTTCAAGATCTAAACAAAGGTTCATAAGAAGTTATTCTTTACTCAAGAACTTGTTGATTTTATTTGAGCAAGCTATACTTAGTGTAAAATTATGAAATTAAATCCTCACCTTGGATATATCATGAAGTAATCCCAGAAATATTTTGATGATTTTAGGACGAGTAGAGCTTGGAGACAAAATTCATTTTTCTTGGCTATCTTGGAAAGTATCCAGAAAAGTGGAAGAGCAGCAGCAACTTGTCGAATTTATTTGACCAATCAAACGACCTTAAAAAAATTACGAAATTAAATCCGCAACTCCGTATTGATGTATAGAAGAACTGGAATTTTTTTCATAATTTTCCGATGAGGGGAAGTGGGTGAAAAAAAATCGGAAAGACACCCCTATAGAGTTTGGTCGGGAATTGCTTGAAAATGGGAGAGAGAGTTTCTTGTTTTTCTTGGATGCTTGGGTGTGATTAGCAACTGAATTATGAAGTTAAATTACACTCAAGGATGCAGCCATACCATGGTAAAAGTGTAGGACACCCACTTTCCAATTTGTCTCCCTAAATCAAGAAAGTTTGTCCCCTTTACTATTCACTCTAATTTGATTGAATTTGAAATAATTAGTTTGATTTAAAACTAATTATTTTGCATGGCATATTGCATGGTACCTGCATGTATATTACTCACCTTAATAATCAACCAATGCTTACCATTTAATTCCATATGCAAGTTTGGAGATTTTCTTGTAAAAATGTTTCGTCGTGTAGAAATTTCTTTCATCGTTCTTGAACATTTGTCATTAAAATTCTTCTAATAAATTCCATAATTCCTTGCCTTGGTGTTTAACTTAGCTTAGAGATTTTCTTAACCTCAATATCCCATATTTATACCAATATTTAATAAAAGTGAAAATTTACGTAATTTGACGGTTTCTGCATTCCCTTTCTTCTTTGTACAACGATACTTTATTCATAAAAGTATAAATACTTCTTCATTCATATAATATGATCTTAAAAATTTTACATGACTTCCACCAATCATTTTTTATGATCATTTTAGAAATATTACAAAAACCTGGGTTCTTACAACCTTCCCTCCTTAAAAGGATTCCGTCCCGGAATCATTTCTAGAACAGATGGGGGTACTTCTCTTGCATGGCGCTTTCCAATTCCCAGGTTGATTCCTCGACATTGTGATTAGTCCACAAAACTCTTACCAGGCTGATGGTCTTGTTTATGAGTACTTGCTCTTTCCGGTCCATGATTTCCACCGGTCGCTCGACGTAGGACAAATCTGGCTGTAAATCTACATGCTCATGTTCCACTATATGTTTCGCATTGCGATTGTACTTCCTCAGCATAGACACATGGAAAACGTTATGTACTTGCTGCAGACTTGGAGGTAAGGCTAACTTGTAAGCCACTTGTCCAATCCGCCTTAATATCTCGAAAGGTCCGATGTATCTCGGACTCAACTTCCCTTTCTTCCCAAACCTCATCAGTCCTTTCCAGGGAGATACCTTTAGCAGCACCATATCTCCTACTTCATATTCTCTATCCTTCCGAGCTAAGTCGGCATACTTACGTTGTCTGTCTTGGGCTGCTACCAATCTTCCCCTGATTAGAAGTATCATATCTCTTGTCTGTTGTACCAGTTCAGGTCCTAATATCTTCCTCTCACCAACTTCTTCCCAACATAAGGGAGAACGACATTTCCGGCCATAGAGGGCTTCATATGGGGGCATTCCGATACTCGAGTGATAACTGTTGTTATAAGCAAACTCAATCAATGGTAAGTGCTCTTCCCAACTTCCCTTGAAATCCATAACACACACCCTCAGCATGTCCTCTAAGGTCTGAATTGTTCTTTCACTTTGTCCGTCAGTCTGGGGGTGGTATGCAGTACTCATATTTAGCTTGGTGCCCACACAGTCTTGAAAGCTCCTCCAGAACTTGGAGTTAAACCTCGGGTCTCTGTCGGATACAATGGTCACGGGAACTCCATGTCGTACCACAATTTCCCTTATATAGATGTCTACTAATCTATCGACCGTGTACCTCTTATTAATTGGGAGAAAGTGGGCGGACTTAGTCAACCTATCGACGATTACCCATATCGCATCGTGGTTAGTCTGGGTCCTTGGGAGTCCTACTACAAAATCCATGGCTAGGTGCTCCCACTTCCATTCTGGAATCTCTAGGGGTTGCAGTAGTCCACTAGGTCGTTGGTGTTCTGCCTTTACCCGTTGGCAGGTCAAACATTTATTGACCCATTCTGTCATATCCTTCTTCATGTTGGGCCACCAATAGTATTCTTTCAAATCTCTATACATCTTCGTGGTACCTGGGTGCACAGAGTACCTTGAGTTATGTCCTTCATATAGGATTTCATCCTTTAGTTCCTGAACATTTGGGACCCAAATTCTCGTTGCATATCTCATGATTCCTCCTGCATCTCTTTCGCACTTAATTTCCTCCCCGGTCAATATCTCTTCCTCCGAGTTCTTTTCCTCTTCCATCTTTTGCTCTTGGCATATTCGAATCTTTTAATGCAGGCTGGATCTGAATTCCCATTAACACTTCTTGGCTACTTCTCAATGTCTTAACTTCGATTTCTAGCTTCTCCATTTCCTTTATTAATTCTTCTGCTGAAGTCATCATCTTGAGCCTTTCCTTTCTGCTAAGGGCATCGGCCACCACATTGGCCTTTCCTGGATGATAACGAATCTCACAATCGTAATCCTTGATTAACTCTAGCCATCTCTCTGTCTCATATTCAATTCTTTCTAGGTAAAGATGTACTTGAGGCTTTTATGATCTGTGTAAATTTCACACTTTTCTCCATATAGGTAATGCCTCCATATCTTTAATGCGAAGACTATCGCGGCTAGCTCTAAATCATGGGTAGGGTATCTTACTTCATACTCCATTAACTGTCGGGAAGCATATGCAATCACCTTACCGTGCTGCATGAGCACACAACCTAGTCCTTTATGCGATGCATCACTATAGATCACAAAGTCGCCCTTATCATCTGGCAGTGCTAGCACTGGGGCGGTCATTAATCTTTTCTTTAATCTTTTCTGTAACACCCCTAAATCCGGGGTCGGAGATCCAGGCTGTCACTCTATCCTTAATTCCCATTTTAATATTCATTATTCTTAATCTTCATTTTAGTATGTTGTGATCCCTCAATCACACTCAACATTTACAGATTATAGGCTCAGAGACGAAATTAAAATATTACTAAGTTATTACAACCATCTTGAAATAGTTATTACAAACCCAAATTGTCATAATCTCAAAAGTTCAACTTAAAAAGGAATTACCATCTAAGGTGGCACTTGCGTCCAAAAGGAGGTTTGGTTTTCAGAAACTTACACAAGTCATGCTTATAAATAAATCTAACCAACCTAAGCTGTAAACCTATCCAACTTAGTCTGCTCACCTGTGGTAATGCTACTGGGTGCTGCCCTGGTACCTGCCTCGTAAACAGTCTCCTAAACTGTTGGCCGGTTAGCACGCTTTTGCGGAGGGTCTGCCTTGTTCTTGCCATGAGTATCTGTTGTTGTGTGGTGGTATATATGAAAGAAAAGCAAGAGTGAGCAATACAGCTCAGCCATATAATAATAGTTTTCAAAGTACTTTTGTTAACATAAACCATATGCCATATTGTATACTGATATTGTACCATCATTAAACATTTTTCATTCTTTATCCAGAAATATAACGAAGAATTTCTGAGGTACTTTGAATAGTTCATCATTCTGTTAACACTATCGGTAATTGAGCATCTAGGCTTTCATTACAGTGTTACAGTACAATTCCAATTGGAAGAATGGGATTATGCTGGAGCCTCTTCCACGATATCTGGTGATCAGCAAATATATCGTGCCTCTGCTTCTCTACTAGTAGAAGGACGACGTTCCCTTATCGGGTTGCATCCTGACCGCATATGGGCCTTAATATTTGGACTACGCCCGAAGGCGATGTCCCCTCTTCCTCCAATCCCTGAGAGAATTCTATGCATCGTAGGAACAGAATTTAATTCAGTTTCCCCCAAGCACAAAGCTTGACAACTGATTTGATAATCATTACAACTTTACTTCCATGAGTAATTGAGGAAGTAACTCTGATGTGTGGGTTGACTTTAGTCAACGGATTTTGATTACTAAGAATCGCATCATCAAACATAATTTGGGAGTTGGTCGGAGTTTTTTGAGTGTTTAGTCAAACCTGAGCCCCTCCTTACTAGGTAGGGTGCATTTCTTATTGGTAGCGAAGGGAGAAAATATCTAATACTAGCTCCCAAAACCTTGGGTTCCCGAGTTTTGATAAGTTTGAGCGAGGTAGCGATACTTTTCGATGAATGAAGCTATAGTCAGTGAAGAAATGGGAACCCGATCCATTTTTAAATACTTTTTCGACGATCAGAAAATATTTAAAATAATTTTTTTTAAAAGTTTTAAATAATTTTGAAATAAATAATATGATTTGTAAATCATTCTGGAATATTTAATAAATATTCAAATAATATTTATTAAATAAATAATAAGCTTAGAATATTCAATAAATATTTAAATAATATTTATTAAATAAATATTTACTCACAATCCTCAATTGAAAATCATATTCAACTTATTAATAAATATTCAAATAATATTTATTAATATCATCAAAGGAATTTTTACTCCGAAAATATCCAATTTATATTTATTGGATTATTTTTAAAACTAAATATAAGTCATATATCATCTCCGGAGACTTCCGGGTTTTTATGTCCTTATCCGGACGAAATATCTCCGACTCCCCTACTAAGAAAGGGTGTTATCATACCCTACTTGGAACTTTTAACACATCATCGCATACATGTATATATGTATTCATGCATACGTACTTGCTAAACAGGTTTATGAATCAACATAAATAAACCATATATTTCATGCTGATTCGCAAAAAAAATAATTTTAAAACAGTTCATAATAGTTATACCACAACAACAACAGTTTGAAAATACTTGAAGTACAAGTTTCGAAAACTTGCCTTGAAATCTCGGAGTAGTCGGGGTGCAAGGGATGGTCCAATAATCTATAACATAAGCATAAAGGCATCGTTAATTCTAAGCTTGAATTATCGACTCTTTACGAGTACTCAACTCGTAAAACGTGATAACGAACCAAATAAACTCTTCACCTCCTTAACATATTCGCATAGGTCAAATACTCCCTATAACATGCATTACATATTAATTCCATTTTTCAAGACCATTTCACTTAACCAAATCTCCATTTCACTTTCCAAGTTTTTATTCTAATGGCGATTTGCTTGGAACAACCTTCGCTCCCGAATTTTTATAAAATCGACCATTTACCCTGTTAAGCTCAAATTTTGCAGAGAACTTCCTGGACATACCACCTAGCTACTGTAAAAATTTCATAATAACTGACCAATTTTAAAGGGCTCGTTTGGCTTTGTAAAGTCAGTCCATCTTAACGATTCATCCGTTTTAACCGGTTTCACTAAAACAAGCATAACTCATAGACCGTAAATCCTTTTTAGGAGATTCAAATTATCAATTACTCTACAAGGTCAGATCTACAAGTTTCCAAAAAATTTTGCCCAAAAACAACACTCATATGTTGTGGAATAAAAACTAGGTTACTAGTATTGCGGCTAGGGTTGATGTATTTAATGCAAAGGGGTGTGAGCTTCGTGCTTTAATGGCTGCTCTTGTGCTCGTGGCTGATTCTGCCTTCACAAGATGCCTACGTACTTTGATGAATATCAAAGATCAAGCCAAAAAACGTAGTTCTGAGATGAGGGGTCTAGCCCTTTATATAGGCTGAGAAGCCTTAGAATTATGGTAGGAATAGGAGACTTGGTAGACAAGTCTTTGGGGAAGGTTCTAGATCTATTCCTTATAGGAATCAGTTTCCATGTTGAATTGGATGCCTTATTGGATAAGTCTGAAGGGGATATTATCCTTATCCAACTCTTATTTGCTGAGCTATTTATTACCCTTAATATTAGTTACGAAATTAATATTATAAATAGGGTTTGGGCCCATCTGGTGGGCCCCACGTTTGGACCATTCCGGGTATAATTAATACCACATTAAAGGTGTCTTTAAGGCCTACTTTTAGCCCATATCATTTGCCCCCCAACTTCTGGGAAAACTGATCAGGTTTTCCTTGAAGTTTTAGCTGCCTTTCTTGAGACTTGGGTCAGGGCTTTGTACACTAGTGTTTCACAAATGTCGTCTCGATGCAAAGTGTGGAGCGACCGACACGTTTACGACGACATGCCTTATTCGAGGCTAAGCAATTTCCAAAACTTCAGTTACAGAATATTTTTCTCCAAGGAATTATCTATGAAATTCCTCGTATTTCCATATTTGTCCTATTATGGTACCCACAGGTATCAAAATTCCATGTCCGTGAAGATTTGCTGTCAAAAAATCAATTTTTATAGCAAATTTTGACCAGGATTGAGTATTTTCGATCAGGAATTCGACCAGGAATTCGACCAGGATTCTGGTCGAAATAAGGCCTTCTTTAGCTTCCTGATCGAAGAGATTTTCGACCAGGATTCTTGGTCGTTTCGACCAGAATCTTGGTCGAAATAAGGGTCCAATTTTGTTCTGGTCGAAGGGTTTTTCGACCAGGATTCCTGGTCGTTTCGACCAGGATCTTGGTCGAAATAAGGGCCTTTCCAACGCTTTGGTCGAAAGGTTTTTCGACCAGGATTCTTGGTCGTTTCGACCAGGATTCTGGTCGAAATAAGGGCGTTTCCAACGCTTTGGTCGAAAGGTTTTTCGACCAGGATTCTTGGTCGTTTCGACCAGGATTCTGGTTGAAATAAGGGCGTTTCCAACGCTTTGGTCGAAAGGTTTTTCGACCAGGATTCTTGGTCGTTTCGACCAGGATTCTGGTCGAAATAAGGGCATTTCCAACGCTTTGGTCAACAGGTTTTTCGACCAGGATTCTTGGTCGTTTCGACCAGGATTCTGGTCGAAATAAGGGCGTTTCCAACGCTTTGGTCGAAAGGTTTTTCGACCAGGATTCTTGGTCGTTTCGACCAGGATTCTGGTCGAAATAAGGGCCACTTTGGCTTTGGGCCTATTCTTATTGGGCCTGATAGGTTTCTTTTCAGAATGGGCTTGACCTCATGGCTGTTATTGGGCCTGTCTGGGCTATTCGAATCCAAATTTAGGATCTTTTGTCTATGATATTTTTCAAAAATATCTATAATTTTTTTCAAAATATCTATGATATTTTTCCAAGATATTTTTCTAAAAATGTCCTAGAATTGGGCCTTAATTTGGGCCGGTTTCATGGGCTTTTTTGACATGTCACTGTAGGTTTTCTAACCGTTTGGAGGAATTTTAACCGGCTGAAAAGTTGTATATAAGAGTGAGAGTGGAGAGTTCACTTTCTCATTCTCACTTCTACTCAAACACTTCACTAGAAATTCTCTCTATAGTTCTCTTTATTTCAAGGTGATTTCCGGCGAGAGTTTTCATCGAGCTCCTCCCCCTCACGGTGGTTTCTGGGTTTTTCCTTGAAGATCTCTTCATATCTTCATAGTTTCTGGGCTTTCTATGAAGATTTCTTCAAATCTTCATATTTTCTGGGTTTTAGCGGAGCTTCAAACCTTTTTCCAGGAGCATCAATGGAGGACAAAGCTAAGTCCCGCCTTGCAAAAATGAATTCTGCCTCCTCCAAAGGTACTATCACCATTCGCTCTTCTTACACATCTCTAGTAGATATGTTAAATCAACGCGGAGATGATTACCCTTCTTTGTTAGAATTAGATGCATATGACTGCTGTAGCTCGTATCATGATGTTGATGAAATCACTAGATATAACAAACTTTTTAAAATCAAATCACCTTATAAACTTGTCCCAGCTGAGCCAGGTGACAGACCTTGTCACTGGAAACCCAATTCTTTGTGTGTTTATAGGGAGAGTCTAGTAGCTGGCCTTCGTTTTCCGTTTCATGAATTCATTCCTAGACTTTTAGCTGACGTTCAAATTAGTCCATGTCAACTCCCGCCAAACGCGTGGAGAATCATATTATGTTTCATGGTTTTGTGTCTCAGACAACAACTCCCTTTATCTGTTGCGCTTTTTCGCAAAATTTTTCAATTTTACAATAGTCCTGCCACGAACCCTGGCTGGGTATATGTTAAGCTCCGCCCTAGAGTTCCCCCAACTTTTAACAACAAGTCAATCCCTGATAATAATACGGGCTGGAAAAATGAGTTTGCATACTTAGAGTGGGATGGAGGTGATTGGGGCACTCTATTTAGGCAGACATTTTCGAGAGTTTCAGACGGAAGCGCTAAGGGAATCGTCCTTAGTACCGAGGAACAGGCCGCTTATAATACTCTGACCCAGGCAGACGGTAGTTCTATTACGTGCCTAAGCATTTTAAATGAGGAATCTCTAAGGGGAGTAGGCCTTTCCAGAGTTTCTGAACGGGGTAATTTTCTTACTAATCTTTGCCATTTACTTTTTACTGAATTTATTCCAACTCTATTTTTGGTTATTCTTGCAGTTGCGAAGTTGATTGTGGAGGCTGCGCCCTCTCCTGATGAAGAGACTTCCAGGATGGTTCGAGCTAAGAGGGCTGCTGACCCTCGAGGGAAAAACACAGAGCCTGCTTTTCTACGCCCCCACAAGGTCCAGAAAGGAGACTTGAGGTATGGTGACATAGCTGGATTGGAGGGGAGCTCCCAGGTTAACGTCCAGTCGACAGTTTTTAGGCCTCCCTGGGGCTTCAGGAAGCAGGATTCTGTGGTGGGCTCTACCAAGCACTCCATGGATTGGTCTTTGAACTCAATCACCACTCCTGACTATAAGGACATGGTCCTTAGTGGAGGTATTGGTGAGTCAGAGGCACTCGGTGCTCAGGCTATCGCTGTGGTGAGTCTCGAACTTTGTTTTTCGATATCTTAACGGCTTAGATTCATTATTTGACTTTAATGCTAACCTTTCATGCAGGCTAACGTCCATTTCCAAAGCTTGGTTCATAAAGCCAAAGCTTGGAAGGAAAGTCCAAAGGTTATGAGTCTGAGTCTCAGAAGAAGACTCTTCACATTAATCGACTGGAAGAGCAGCTAAAGAAGAAAGATGAAGAGATGGTTGGGATGCATGCGGAGCTGGTTGCCCTGAAGGATGACAAGGAGAAGCATATTGATGAGTATCTGGATTCGGATGAGTACAAGACTCTCATGGATCAGCATGATGAGATGCTCTTTCCTAGCCAGTTTACTGATGGGTGGACCAAAGCCCTTGAAGCAGTTATGAGGCAGCATCCAGGGTTATTCTTGCCTTCTGCTTTTCCTAGTCCTCACCTTCCCAGTGCCTTGACACATGAGCCTGGTTCCAGTGAAGAGCTATTCGGGGAGGATGATGCTTTGGTCAAGGAGCATGCTACTGCCACCACTTCAGCTTTGGATCCCGAGCCTCCTCTAGCTCAGCCTGGTGCTGCTAACTCTGCCGATGATGGGTCTACTACTGAGAATAGCTCCGAGGATGCTTCTCCTGCTAAGGAGGCCCCTAAGGCCCCTTAAGCTTTATTTATTTATCTTTTGCTTTTCTGAACTCTGGGTTTCCACCATTTAACTTGATAGCCTTCGGGCCTTTGTAACTTTTAACTTAACTATTTATGCAGTTAGTTTCTGTTCATTTTTCTTGTTTTTGCTCATAGTTTGTTAAACTTTAGAATTTTCGAGTACTTGGCCTCCTGGATGGTACTAAACTCACAAGTTGGTCTAACATTTGTCTTTCGTTTGTTTTAACAAGGAAGGATAACCAATAGAGAAAACAGAATAAATTTCATTATGTTGTCAAAGGACATCAATAAAATGGGTTCAACCCTTACATAGATACTCTATCAACTACTGGGAGCAACATGCTCTATAATGGTTTCATTTGAACCTTATTTCTAATAAATAGATAAAAGTCCAAGCCTTTGTCAAAAGAACTTAAACATAATAAACTTTGAGGTTCACAGCATGCCAAGTTCGGGGCACCTCAGCCCCATCCAAGGTTTCTAACTTGTAGGATCCTCTTCCTAACACCTTTCTGACTAGATACGGTCCTTCCCAGTTTGGTGCTAACTTTCCTTTTTGGCCAACTCCTGAGGCTTCAATCTTCCTCAAAACCATGTCGCCTTGTCGAAAAAATCATTCCTTAACTCTCTGGTTGTAATGAAAAGAGGCTCTCTTCTGATACACAGCATTCCTAGCATTAGATTCATCTCTAACCTCGTCAATTAAGTCAAGGGCAAGTCTCATCCCTTCTTCATTAGCTTCTGGCTCGTATACCTCGACTCGAGGTGATGCTTGCATGATTTTCAGAGGCACAACTGCCTCGGCTCCATAAGCCAGCAAAAATGGGGTTGCTCCAGTTGTTACCTTACAAGTGGTACGATATGCCCAAAGTATGGGCAGCAATTCATCTACCCAAGTGTTCCTAGAGCGTTCGACCCTCTTCTTCAGTCCATCAAGGATAATTCGATTAGCTACCTCAGCTTGCCCATTGGCTTGTGGATGTGCCACTGAGGTAAAACGGAGCTCAATCGCATTCTCTTCACAATACTTCTTAAACTCTTCATTATTGAACTGTGTTCCATTGTCTGTCACAAGGATTCGTGGGATTCCATATCTACAAATGATGTTCTCCCAAAAGAACTGGGAAACTTGCTTGGTGGTTATCTTGGCCAGGGGTTTAGCCTCAATCCACTTGGTGAAGTAATCCATGGCCACTATCAGGAATTTCCTTTGTGCTGAAGCCATGGGAAAGGGTCCAAGTATATCCATCCCCCACATCGCAAATGGAATGGGAGAGTTAATCGAGGTCAACACCTCAGGCGTTTGCCTCACAATCGGGGCATGCTTCTGGCATCTCTCACATCTCTTGACATAGTTTTGTGCATCAGCCAACATCTCCGGCCAATAGAACCCTAAACGAATTATCTTGTGAGCTAGGGCTCTACCCCCCAAGTGTTGCCCACAGATCCCTTCATGAACTTCCTCCAATGCTTCCCTTGCCTCTTGAGGCCTTAGACACTTCAAGTATGGGATGACGAAAGACCTTTTGTACAGAATGCCCTCAATCAAATTGTATCTCAATGCTCTTACTGAAAGTTTTCGTGCCTCCAAGGCATTGTCTGGGAGCCACCCGGTCTCAAGGTGTGCCTTGATAGGATCTATCCAAGAGCCTCCTATATCAATTGGTGCCACTAGTTTTGCGTTAACGGTCGGGGCCTTCAAGACCTGAAAGTAGACACTCCCAGCATAATTTTCTATCTCAGAAGAAGCAAACTTAGACAGGGCACCGGCCTTAATGTTTTCTTCTCTCAGGATGTGTTCGACATAACACTCCTCAAACTGAGACATAACAGCCTTTACCACTCTCAGGTATTTCGCCATAGTCTCATCCTTAGCCTCGAATTCACCATTTACTTGGGATACCACAAGCCGTGAATCTCCACAAACTTTGAGATTTTTGACCCTCATGATTCTAGCTAAACCCAAACCAGCTATTAATGCCTCATACTCCGCCTCATTGTTGGTAGTAGGAAAATCCAATTTTAAAGCGTACTCAACTGTGAACCCGTCGGGGCTTTGCAAAACCAAACCTGCACCACTAGATTTTGTTTTTGATGCTCCATCAAAATAGAGCACCCAATATTCCTTCAGATCAGGTGTAAGTTCCTCTTCTTTTTTCTCTTGCCCAGGGGTAATCATTATCTCTTGCCCCCCGACTTCTTGGTTGTGTTAATAGTTCATTCAACCATGAAGTCAGCCAATGCCTGAGCCTTGATGGCTGTCCGAGGCTTGTATGTGATATCGAATTCTCCTAACTCAACCGCCCATTTAATTAGCCTTCCACTGGCCTTAGGGCTATGCAATATGTTCCTCAACTGCTGGTTCGTCAGAACTTGAATCTTATGTGCCTGGAAGTATGGTCGCAATTTCCTTGAGGCAGTTACTAATGCCAAAGCAAACTTTTCTATGGGTGAGTAATTCAACTCAGCCCCATGCAACACTTTGCTCACATAGTAGATAGGTTTCTGGACTTTCTCTTCTTCCCGAATAAGGACAGCACTCAGGGCTTGTTCAGATACCGCCAAATATAGACAAAGAATCTCCCCAGGACTTGGTTTGGTCAACAATGGGGCTTCAACCATGTACTTCTTCAGTTGTTCAAAGGCCTCTTGGCTCTCAGGGGTCCACTAAAAATTTTTCACCTTCTTCAATGCTTGAAAGAAAGGCAAGCATTTGTCACCAGACTTGGAGATGAATCTTCCTAAAGCTGCTACCCGACCTGTCAACTTTTGCACATCTCTTATAGAGCGTGGGGGTTCCATGTCTAAGATCGCCTTGATCTTGTCGGGGTTGGCTTCTATGCCTCTTTTAGAAACCATCAGACCCAAAAATTTGCCTGATCCAACGCCAAAGGCACACTTGGCTGGATTCAACATCATTTTGTGGTGCCTCAGCACTTCAAATGCCTCTCTGAGGTGTTTAATATGGTCCGCTTTGACCAAGCTTTTAACCAGCATATCATCGACATAGACCTCCATGGTTTTTCCAATTAGATGGGCGAATATCTTATTCACCAATCGTTGGTAAGTAGCTCCCGCATTCTTTAGACCAAACGCCATAACAAGATAGCAGAAAACACCAAAGTCAGTTATGAAAGATACCTTTGGGATGTCATCCTCGTGCATCTTAAACTGATTATAGCCGCTGAATCCATCCATGAAGCTCAACATCTCATGTCCAGCTGTGGCATCAATCAACATATCTATTCTTGGCAGGGGAAAACAATCCTTTGGGCATGCATCATTCAGGTCAGTGAAGTCTATACACATCCTCCACTTCCCATTCACTTTCTTGACCATCACATGGTTTGCTAACCATTCGGGAAACTGAATTTCTTCAATAAAACCAGCCTCCAAGAGCTTATCCACTTCTTGCTTAATGGCCTCTTGTCTTTCCGGAGCAAAATTTCTCTTCTTCTGCTGTATTATCTTCCGATTAGGGTCGACATTCAATCTATGAGTTATAAGTTGGGGATCGATCCCTGGCATATCAGCTGCTGTCCAAGCGAAAACGTCGCTATTCTTTTGTAAGAACTCTATCAACTTGCCCTTCAGGGGTTCTTTCAAAGAGGCTCCAATATAAGTCACCTTCTCAGGGTCGCCTAGCTCCAGAGGGATAGGTATTAAGTCCTCTGCTGGCTTTCCTCGGTGTTCATCATCACCACGGACATCCATATCTTCAATCGGGAGTACCTGCCCCCCGGTTCCATTAGCTCTCAAAGCAGCCACATAGCAACTCCTGGCCATTTTCTGATCTCCTTTCTGTTCCCCAACACCATTCCTGGTTGGAAATTTGACCTTCATGTGATAAGTAGAGGCAACAGCCTTGAATGCATGAAGTCCGGTCCTCCCTAAGATAGCATTGTACGTTGAGGCAGCCTTAATTACTAGAAAGTTCAGCATCTGGGTGGCTTCCTTCGGTTCTTGCCCTATCGTCATGGGCAGCTGAATGGTCCCTTCAACCTGGGACTCAACTCCATTAAATCCGTAGATCGGCATGTTAGTCGGGGTTAGTTGAGAGTCAGTATACCCCATCTTCACAAAAGCGTCATGAAACAAGATATCGACAGAAGCTCCATTGTCTATCAGGACCCGCTTCACTTCCGAGTTTCCAATTACAGGAGTTATGACCAACGGGTCGTCATTGGGGAATTTCACCCCTTCAAGGTCTGAATCATCAAAACCAATCACTGTCTCAGTCTTAGCACGCTTCGGGGCTTCTCCTGCGATGTGCATCACTTCTCTGGCATAAGCCTTTCGAGAGTTTCGGGTAGTGCCGTCCGCTGTTGGTCCTCCCCAAATCATATTGATTACTGGCCCTCGAGGCTGTGGGTTACGATCGCGATCGTTATCCCTCCTATCATTGTCTCTTCTATCATAATCCCTTTTCTGGGTTCCACGGTCTTCACCCTTGGTGAACTTGTTTAACTTTCCCTTCCGGATTAAAAATTCAATTTCATCCTTTAACTGTCTGCAGTTATCTGTGTCATGCCCCACATCCTTATGGAATCTACAATACAAATCTTTGTTCCTCTTTTCGGGGTCACCCCTGAGTGGTTTAGGCGAGCGAAAGTCCTTATCCTTCTCAATGTCCAACAAAATTTGGCTCCTAGGAGCGTTCAACCTTGCATAATCAGAGAACCTTGGCCCAAAACCCTTCTTGGGTGATGACTCGGAGTCCTTGCCAGCCCGGGGATACTTGTCCCTAGCGTCGTACTCTTGCTCTGACTTTCTTTTCTTTGAATCATTAGAGCCCTTGCCATTACCTCCTGTGGTTTCCTTCTTAATGCTGTCCTCAGCCTTGATATATTTATCGGCTCTTCTCTGGAGCTCTGCCATGTTCTCAGGAGGGTGTTTTGCCAAAGACCTTTTGAAGAAGAGTTCAGTGGTTCCGTGTTCCAGGGCTACCATGGCCACCTTATTTTCCAGATCGGTGATATTCAACGTCTCTTTGGTGAATCGCTTTAGATAATCCCTTAAGTTCTCATTCTTTCCCTGCACCACATACATAAGGGATGCAGAACTTTTCTCATGAATTCTCCCACTGATGAATTGGCTGATAAAGGCAGCGCTCAACTCCTTAAAAGAGCCAATCGAGTTTGCAGGTAGACGGCTATACCATCTTTGAGCCATGCCTGACAGAGTTTGAGGGAACGCCCTACACTTTAAGGCATCACTAGCAGGCTGCAGCAGCAGTGCGTTTGAGAATGTTCTGACATGATTTGCGGGATCGCCCGTTCCATCATAGGCCTTAATAGTTGGCATCTTAAATTTCCTTAAGATGTGGGCATTCATCACCTCCTCAGTAAACGGAGTTGTGGGATCGTCAGGGTCCCTAAGTGGTATCAGATCTTTGGGGTTGCTTCTGGGGGTCTCCACCCTTGTGGATTTTTCGGTTCGGGGATCAGCCCTCCTTTGCCTTCTTGAAGGCCTCTCCAAATTTATAACGGGAATCCTCTCTGCAGTTGGAGGAGGCTGAGTTTGATTCAACCTGTCTTGTTCTCTTGCAATATCGTCCTTCAATTTTGAGATCTCTGCCTCGTAGGCCTTGATTTTCTCAGCAGTTGTCAAGGGGAGTCCATCATGGATTCTTCGTGTTCTTCTTAGAGGTTCCTTGCTAGCACGTCGCCTCCTCGGGGCTTCATCTCGATCATCATCCTCAGATGATGATGAATCATCAGTATAGGGACCAGAGTAATCATCATATTCTCGATCCCGGATCTGTAAGGCGTGTCCGCTTGGTCCAGGTTCCCTTCGTCGAGGGGGGTAGTTAGGCAGCCCATACATAGGGTTGGTGTTCAAAGGGAGATCCGTAGTATGGATCTGTACCCCCGTGCGATCAACGTTACCAAGAGGAGAAACCACCATCTGGAGAGGGTTAGTTTCTTGGCCTTGATGGACAATCACTGAGTGGGTCCCCTCTACATGGGGAGTCGTCCCTAGGGGCTGAGTGGGCAGAGGTTGAATGACCGTCCCTGTTGATGGGAGTATTTGTCCTTCCTCAGTGATGATGAGCGGATCAGAAGTGGCTGGTGGAGCAGAGTTAAGGGGCACGTCCTCGGTTGATGTTGTCCTTCGTGTTTGAACCATGGTTGATGTTGTTTTCCCACATACGGCGCCAAATGTTGTGGAATAAAAACTAGGTTACTAGTATTGCGGCTAGGGTTGATGTATTTAATGCAAAGGGGTGTGAGCTTCGTGCTTTAATGGCTGCTCTTATGCTCGTGGCTAATTCTGCCTTCACAAGATGCCTACGTACTTTGATGAATATCAAAGATCAAGCCAAAAAACGTAGTTCTAAGATGAGGGGTCTAGCCCTTTATATAGGCTGAGAAGCCTTAGAATTATGGTAGGAATAGGAGACTTGGTAGACAAGTCTTTGGGGAAGGTTCTAGATCTATTCCTTATAGGAATCAGTTTCCATGTTGAATTGGATGCCTTATTGGATAAGTCTGAAGGGGATATTATCCTTATCCAACTCTTATTTGCTGAGTTGTTTATTACCCTTAATATTAATTACGAAATTAATATTATAAATAGGGTTTGGGCCCATCTGGTGGGCCCCACGTTTGGACCATTCCGGGTATAATTAATACCACATTAAAGGTGTCTTTAAGGCTTACTTTTAGCCCATATCATCATATAATTCGGGTGATTCTGCACAAGTGGTTTAACAAAATTTTGGCATTATAACGACTATAAATCGAATCTTACCAATATCCATGAATTCATCTAACCACTTAATTCAACCACACACCATCAAGATCATATAAACATCATCAAGGGTCTATAATGCCAGTGGTAATATGCATTTATCACTACTCAAAATTTACCCATACTTATAAATGTTAAAACATCACAAACCCCTTAAACATGTACATACTTGCATCAATCTTTCAAATCAACTTATAACTCATGAAGTTTAAGGTGGGTGTGAGTATTTTAACTTCCTTGGAGTCTTAACAACCTTAACCAAGCTTAACAAGGCTTGAGATCAAGTCCACAAGCTATTATAACCCTCAAACTTCAAGATCTAAACAAAGGTTCATAAGAAGTTATTCTTTACTCAAGAACTTGTTGATTTTATTTGAGCAAGCTATACTTAGTGTAAAATCATGAAATTAAATCCTCACCTTGGATATATCATGAAGTAATCCCAGAAATATTTTGATGATTTTAGGACGAGTAGAGCTTGGAGACAAAATTCATTTTTCTTGGCTATCTTGGAAAGTATCCAGAAAAGTGGAAGAGCAGCAGCAACTTGTCGAATTTATTTGACCAATCAAACGACCTTAAAAAAATTACGAAATTAAATCCGCAACTCCGTATTGATGTATAGAAGAACTGGAATTTTTTTCAAAATTTTCCGATGAGGGGAAGTGGGTGAAAAAAAATCGGAAAGACACCCCTATAGAGTTTGGTCGGGAATTGCTTGAAAATGGGAGAGAGAGTTTCTTGTTTTTCTTGGATGCTTGGGTGTGATTAGCAACTGAATTATGAAGTTAAATTACACTCAAGGATGCAGCCATACCATGGTAAAAGTGTAGGACACCCACTTTCCAATTTGTCTCCCTAAATCAAGAAAGTTTGTCCCCTTTACTATTCACTCTAATTTGATTGAATTTGAAATAATTAGTTTGATTTAAAACTAATTATTTTGCATGGCATATTGCATGGTACCTGCATGTATATTACTCACCTTAATAATCAACCAATGCTTACCATTTAATTCCATATGCAAGTTTGGAGATTTTCTTGTAAAAACGTTTCGTCGTGTAGAAATTTCTTTCATCGTTCTTGAACATTTGTCATTAAAATTCTTCTAATAAATTCCATAATTCCTTGCCTTGGTGTTTAACTTAGCTTAGAGATTTTCTTAACCTCAATATCCCATATTTATACCAATATTTAATAAAAGTGAAAATCTACGTAATTTGACGGTTTCTGCATTCCCTTTCTTCTTTGTACAACGATACTTTATTCATAAAAGTATAAATACTTCTTCATTCATATAATATGATCTTAAAAATTTTACATGACTTCCACCAATCGTTGTTTATGATCATTTTAGAAATATTACAAAAACCTGGGTTCTTACAATCAAGAGCTTCATCAATCTTTTTAGGTTCAATTTGAGATAAAAATCCTGCGAAATTACACTCATTCTGTGTTGCTCTTCTAGTCTGTACACCCGTGTCCGGTTCACTAATGATCTGTTCAAAGGGATGCGCTCTACTCCATATCCTTTGTCTTGGCAGATCTGATCTTGATGATTCCCCAAGTTCATGATTGTGTTGAGTGTGGTGACTAGTTGATCCAAAATCATTGTTTGTTCCCCCTGAGCTGTTGCTTTCAGAGTTCAAAGAATCATTAGTAGCAGATGTTTCTTCACTTGATTGGGGTTCATCGTTCACTTGCTCCCCCTCAACATGTGCTGCTGTCTGATCTACTGGTATAGATTGAACAATAGAGCTTGAAAGAGTATCAGAATTTTGTAGATCAGCATTTATTTCTTCATTCTCAAATCTCAGCTGGTCATGTTCATCAAAATCTTCAAGTCCTGTTATCTTCTTATCATCAAAAGACACATGGATAGATTCCATGACCACTTTTGTTCTCAGATTGTAGACTCTGAATGCTTTTGTGGATAGTGGGTATCCAACAAAGATTCCTTCATCAGCTTTTAAATCAAATTTGGAAAGCTGTTCTGGATGAGTCTTAAGGACAAAACACTTACATCCAAACACATGAAAGTACTTCAGGTTCGGCTTATTATTTTTCACCATCTCATATGGTGTTTTACCATGCTTGTTTATGAGTGTAGCATTCTGTGTGAAACAAGCAGCTTGCACAGCTTCAGCCCAGAAGTAAGTTGGCAGCTTTGCTTCATCAAGCATGGTCCTTGCAGCTTCTATGAGAGTCTTGTTCTTTCTCTCTACTACTCCATTTTGTTGTGGAGTTCCAGGTGTAGAGAATTCTTGCTTTATTCCATTTTCTTTACAAAACTCTTCCATGACTGCATTCTTGAACTCAGTGCCATTATCACTCCTTATGATTTTCACTGTATGCTTAGATTCTTTGTCCAGTTGTCTGACATGCTCTGTTAAGATTGATGCAGTTTCTTCTTTCTTGTGCATGAAATATACCCATGTATATCTGGTGTATTCATCAACAATAACCAAAGCATATCTTTTCTTTCCAATAGACATTATATTTACTGGACCAAATAAATCAACATGCAATAAGTGATATGGCTCAAGAATTGAGGATTCAATCTTACTTTTGAATGAAGTTTTCCTTTGTTTTGCCTTTTGACATGAGTCACATAGGCCATCTGGAGTAAGAAACTGATTTGGGCAATCCTCTCACAAGATCTTTCTTCACTAGCTCATTAATGCTGTTGAAATTCAGATGAGAAAGTCTCTTGTGCCAATCCCAGCTTTCTTCAATTGATGCTCTACTCAGTAGACAGATTGCAGAGCCATCAGAGTTTGTTGAAAGCTTGGCTTCATAAATGTTACCATGCCTGTATCCTTTCAGAACAACTTTTCCTGTAGATTTGCTTACAACTTCACCGTGTTCTTCAAAGAAATCCACATGATAACCTCTGTCACAGATTTGACTCACACTTAGTAGATTATGTTTGAGTCCTGAGACTAGAGCTACAGTTTCAATGATGACATTCCCAAGATTGATATTGCCATATCCCATAGTCCTTCCTATGTTGCCATCTCCATAAGAAACACTTGGGCCATCTTTCTCCACAAATTCTGATAGCAGGGCTTTATTTCCAGTCATGTGTCCTGAGCATCCACTGTCCAGAACAAGGATATTTTTCCTGTTACCCTGCAATCACAAAAACCACTAATGAATAGTTTTAAGGACCCAGACTTGCTTGGATCCTTTGGCCTTATTAAGTTTGTTAGCTTTTGCAGCAGAAGCCTTATCAGAGTTTGTGCTAACATTCTTTTTATCAGAATTTATACATGTAGAATCAATCTTGAATTTATTCAAAGAGGGTTTAAGTTCATAATAATCATGATACAAATTATGATACTCTTTGCATGTATAAATAGAATGCCAAATACTGCCACAGTGAAAATAAGGATTCTGTGGCTTAAACCTAACCGAACCACTCTTAACTCCTGACTTAGGAGGTATAGAGTTTATATTTTTATTCTTCCTGCAAAAAGTAGCAAGATGGTTAGGATTTCCACAGTTGTGACATTTCTTCCTAGGAGCATTGGGAATAGGTATATAGTTATTGCTTTTACTGATGCCTACCTTTCCATTTATGTTTTTCCTAGGTTCTTTTACCTTGTTCACTCTTTTTAACTCCTTCATCTTGTGTTTAAGCTGTTTTTGAGACATTAAACTAATATTTACTGATTGGACTTCATCCTATTTTGGTTTGTCAGATTTTGGTACAAACCTCATGTGATTAAATTTGGGTTTTTCAGCCTTTTCAGTAAATACAGGTTTAGAGGTCTCAGCTTCTAAGTTGACAGTTTTCTTTTTATCAGTGTAACCTAGACCTTCTTTCCAACAATCATTCTCTATGATAATCTGAGTAGTTTTACCAGAGTTAGTCCAAGTTTTAATAATGTTTCTTTCTTTAGCAAGTTCAGATTCAAGATAAACATGTTTTTTCAATAATTCACTTTTAACAATAATAGCATCATCTCTCTCTTTCTGAATTTTTAACATCTGGACTAATTCTAATTCTAGATAGTCATTTCTCTTTCTAAGGTCTAGACTTTCAGATTTTATTCTTTCATTTTCTAAAGTCTGATCTCTGTAGCTAACATGCAAGTTTTTAAGAAAGAGTCTTAACTCAGATATATCAGTAGTATCAAAAGCTAAAGTAGAGTGAGGTACCTTGGTTTCAGTAGCTTCAGAGATACTATCAGCATTTGCCATCAAGGCATAGTTCACCTCATCTTCAGAGTCTGAAGTGTCAGCCCAGTCCTTCTTCTTTGTGATGTAAGCTTGACCTTTATCAGCTTTGGCTTTCTTGCACTCAGGTGCAAAATGTCCTTTCTCACCACAATTATAGCATCTAATTTTGGACTTGTCCACTTTCCCAGACCTGCCTTCCTTTTCCTCAGCTTTTCTGAAATTCTTCTTTTCGAAGTTTGAATCTCTTCGTGTGAACTTCCTTCCCTTTCTGAAATTCTTGTAAGCCATATTCTTGAAGCTTTTTACCATCAGGGCTGCAAGTTGTATCATCTCCGCATCACTGCCAACATCATCAGGGTTCGTGAGATTGTCAGAGTTTGATTCATCATCAGAGTTTGATGACTCAGTATCAGACTTTGTAATAAGAGCCTTTCCATTAGATTGACTCTTTTTCACAACAACTTCTTTAGAAGCTTTCTCCTCAGCTTTAAGAACAATTAATTTGGACTTGCCTCCATGCCTCTTGCTTCTTTGTTCCATCTCAAGCTCATGAGTTTTGAGCATTCCATAGATTTCATCAAGAGACATGTCTTCCAGATCATAATTGTCTCTGATGGTAGTGGCCTTTAAATCCCACTTCTCAGGAAGAGCCAACAAGAATTTCAGATTGGAGTCTTCAAGATCATACTCCTTATCTACCAGTGACAAATCATTCAGCAATTTCAGGAATCTGTCATATAGATCTGTTAATGACTCATCAGACTTTGAGTCAAAGTGCTCGTACTCCGGTGTGAGTATTGTTCTCCTGTTTTTCTTGATGGCTTTGGTTCCTTGACATCTGACTTCCAAAGCATCCCAAATCTCTTTAGCAGTTTTGCATCCAATGACTCTGTTAGACATAACATTGTCAAGAGTGCTATGTAATAAATGTCTTACCTTGGCATCTTTGCTAATAGAGGAGATATCTTCAGGAGTGTAGTCTTTCTTCTCTTTTGGAATCGTTTTCTGTTCTTCCCCAACAACTACAACAGAAAGTTTGGTAGGCTTATGTGGACCATCATGGATTCTGTCTAAGTACTCTGGATTTGTAGCCTCTAGAAACATTTCCATCTTCACCTTCCATGTGGGATATTCTGATGCCCTGAGTATTGGAACTCTGATTGATTCATATCTGCTTGTTGTTGGAGTTTGTGTTTTCTCTATCATGATTGTATAGCTTTTTGGATCTTAACTGTTGTAAAATAACATAGTGGCTCTGATGCCAATTGTTAGGTCCGGAATAACGTAGAAGGGGGGTTGAATACGTTATTTAGAAATTCAATTTTTGATGTGGATATGAAATCAAAAATACTGAATCGAAATAACACAATTGTTTAGGAAATATCTTTAAATAGATAAAACCCGGAGGTTTGCTACACAATTTAATCCTATGGATTAGCTACAAAATCAAACACTCCTAAGGATAGTTTAGGCAGGAGGACCTTCTACCCGACACTTCCTGAAAGTGGGCTAAGCAGACTTTCCTACTAGATGGACTGTCTAGCAGCTTACACAGAAAATATATGATAGAGAAGAGAGAGTTGTGTGTTGAGGTGTGTTTTGAAATGAAATACAAGCAGCCTATTTATAGACTTTAGAAAATCACTATGCTGCTAAATTACGTAACTGATTACGTTTTTTGCTGGCTGCTTTCCTTCTGCATCCAAATTCTTCATTTCACCAACTCTGCTGAACTTTTGATTTTCAAAAGTTTATAAAATAAAACATGTGGGACCCACCTGATGAATAGTACTTTTTGGTACTATTCATGAATAGTAATTTCAGTTACTATTCATATGAATAGTACTATTCATGTGAATAGTGATTTCGGTTACTATTCATGTGACTAGTGATTTCGGTTACTATTTATATGAATAGTGATTTTGGATACTATTCATTTTCCTCTTAATTTGACATCCTTAAATATGCAGCTTCCAAAATGGAGGATATCAATACTGCTCTAAACTCAATCATATCTTTTAACATTTTTTCTGAGTTAGATACTTCGATTCCTTTGTGAAGTGTTGACGCCTAGTGCAACTGGTCTGGTTCACAGACGACTAACATTCACTCATGGTCTTCGTATCATGTCTTTAAGAACACTGCTAAGAATTGTGTAACCATAAAAACTTTATCACTGGAATCTTTTGGACCTTCAACTGAATCATCTGTACATCTTATTTTGTCACTGAGGCTTGATCATGTTAATGAACTTCTTTCAGCGACTTGATCCTTGTTGATGCCTGTTCTTCAAATTTCACGATCCCTGTATAGAGTTAATATTATTTATCTTTTATCCTAGTTGAGTTATATATGTCCTCTATTACATATTACATTACATTATGCTTTACAATCTTATTCCCACTAATTTCAGAATTTGGTGGAATCTTCTCCCCAGTAATTTCTGAATTTGGTGGAATCTTCTCCCCAGTAATTTCAGAATTTGGTGGAATCTTCTCCCCAATAATTTCTGAATTTGGTGGAATTTTCTCCCCAGTAATTTCTGAATTTGGTGGATTCTTTGATTTTGGTGGAAACTTTGATTTGGTGGAAACATCAATCTTCCCTAATTTTATTTTATTTTATTTTTTTGAATAGTACCTTGCAGAAATAGTAAATTACTATTTGCAACTGTTTATCGTCTTCAACAGCCGTCAGAATAGTAACTTGCCGGAAAATTTTGCATAAAATAGAGATAAACATGCGAAAGAAGGTCTCAAAGATCAGAGGCTCTGATACCATGTAGAAAATATATAAGCTATGTGCGGAAGATAATAAAACCGAAATATATTACAGAGGATTTAAACTCCATATGACTACATTGTATTGTGTTTTTTTGTGTTACTACAAACATGGAGCCTTATTTATAGGCTTGATAAACAGAGATTAACATCATTACTTACATCAGCCATCATTTAATACTTATTTCCTGGCCAGCCTATTTTATTGAACAAAGACTAACATGATTACCTACCTTAAACTTTAACTCAACCGCCTACTGAACAGATGACATATTGTTTCTTATTTTCACACTCCAAGTAATACTCCTGCTGTCTGACTTATAATATTCTTACATATTATAAACACAATATATCCGTAATACGGTCCCTTTAGTGCTAGAAATTTCGATGCAAATATAGACATTTCTAATGTCCTTTCAGTGCTGAGAGTTTGATCCATGAACATTTACAGAACCAGTGCAACCGTATAACAATTTAAAATACCGATCAGAAAGCATAATCACTTTTATTTATCTTCAACAAAAATATTTGTAGGCGTCCGTTTACTTACACTCACTTCATCAACAACATTTGAATCATCGCACTAAGTAGAAATTTTAGTTCCAGACTTCCGATTTAGGAGAGCTGAACTATCCTTTTTGATAACTAAGATAGCCGAGGCCCGGGGGAGGAGGGCAAACCAGCAAACAACCTCTCATCTAACACCCATAAAAAGCATTCGAAAGTTGCAAAGCCAAGATTAAGGGATTAAGGGAATATACAAAAGAATTATTCAACCATTATGATTGATTGTTAGTCAAAGCTTGATGAGCGGCTCCATCTGTCCCCCAGATAGTCCTCTAGCGTGATACTTTGCTCAATGCTGCTTGTGGAAAGAGACTCTTCCTCGACATCAAGTAATGCGAGGTTTAGGTGGTTTTTAAGATTTGAATGTGATAATCCTTCATCATCAAATGTTTCACACTCTTCTGAAGCACTATTCTGTAATATGGCATCACAACTTTCTGAATTATCGACTTGGACTCTTGCCCACTTAATCATCTCAACATCACCTTGGAGGAGCTTCAAAATCTGTAAACAAATAAAGAAAGTTATGAAGTAGTCCGTGCTTTGACACTGGTAAATATGTGTTAACACTAGCCATGTAAGTAAGAAGGAAGTGGTTCGCTCAAGTCCATAAAACACGGAAGAGCCAGAAATTGTCACTAAGATAAGAGATCAGAGAAGTGATAAGAGATCAGAGAAGTTTCTAACAATCGATTATGATCCACAACATCGAACAGGACGATGTCTGAAGAATCCACATAGTAAAGGCCACCTATAAAATCATCTCCATCAAATGTTATAAATCCTAAAGATATGGTCGTGTATAATTTTTTTTTGGTTAGGGAAAGCCTTGCTAGTTGCATGATTAGGAGAAAACACAAGAAAAAAAGTTACAGAAGCTTGACTGTACTGACAGGGGTGATACGTGGCCTAGCTCGTGGTGACCGTCTGATACAGAGGGTTGCAGCTAACACCATCCTTTCCATCAGATCACAGTCATAGTTGGTGTCCAAGCTTGGGTCTAAAATTTGGACATATTTTCCTCCATTCAAAATTGGTCTTGCCTGTGTACAAAGATTTTAGGCGTTCAGTAAAAGTGAAATTAAAACAGACCTCTAAAAGCTAAATAGATCAGTAAGCAAAAGACATACCCACATAACCAAGCTCTCTTGCCCTTTAGGATAGTCACTGCTTATAGGCTTTCGTCCTGAAAGAAGCTCAAGAAGTACAACGCCAAACGCAAACACATCAATCTTGTCATTCACTTTTCCATACATGAAGTACTCAGGAGCCAGGTAACTGCAGGGAATTTGTTAGAAAGAAAACTAGTTAATGATCAGTAACTAAATTGTAGAGTATAACGAGAAGTTTTAATATATATTGCTAAATTACTAGCACTTTCCTTTTTTAAAAAATACTAGTCATGCTAAATATATATCTGATGTCTCCACGGGAATACAGAAGTGGGTGGATAATTACAAAACAAATATTCAATCTCCAAAACCTTTGGATGGTCGCGAAAGGTACTAACCCAAATGTTCCTGCTACATCAGTGCACGTCAAGTATGATGAGGTGGTTGATGCCCATTTAGCGAGTCCAAAATCAGAGAGCTGCAAACAATAAACAGACCATGAACATCAACATTTTCTTGCAGCTGAGAGTTCAATAAATCAAAGGGGAACAAACACAATACCTGTGGCTCAAAATCATCAGAAAGGAGAATATTTGAGGATTTCACATCCCTGTGGATCACAGGTTGAGAACATGTATTGTGTAGATATAGCAGAGCCTCTGCTATACCCACAGCCACCTTAAATCTCTCACTCCATCCGAATGCAAGAGGATTTTTCTTGTTGCCTGCATTTAGAAGGTACCCAACCAATAGGGTTAAAGATAGCATGGTAAAAGATAAGACTTTTGATTCAGTAATCGTGATAACTAACCATGAAGATTGCCCTCAAGACTTCCTCTCGACAAGAAATCATAAACTAAGAGGAGGTTGTTGTCCTCAAAACAGAATCCAAAAAGAGAGATGATGTTTTTATGACATAAAGCAGTAATAATCTCGATCTCCATAATAAATTCTTTCAAAATATCTTCAGATTTTTTGAGAATCTTCACAGCAAGTTCTTTGCCATCAGGTAGACAGCATCTATAAACCTCGCTATTGCCTCCTTTTCCAATCAGGTTGTCTGGAATGAAAAAATGTATAATTTTTCAGTTAGCGCACATATATCTATGAACAACGTTAATTCAAGTAAACGAATGAGACTTCGGTAGAAGCAAACCAGGACTAAATTTGGACGTTGCTGAAAGAAGCTCATTGTATTGAAACAATCTGCACGTTGCCGAGTACTTTTCATAAAGACCATCCAGTTCTTCTGGTAGGCTTTTTGTAGTATTACTCGGAGAAGATGAGGAAATCAAAGCTCTGTCACCAACAGGAACAATTGCGCCATTTTCGCCATTTAATTCCGAAAATTGACCTTCATCACACTGAAAATAGCTTTGTTTGTCACTAGAATCAAAGCTTGAAGAACAACTTCTACTTGGCAACCGCATTGCCCATTGAACAACAGAGATCTGCCTCACGAAAGGGAACACAGTTCTGCCAGTTCCCCAATTTGTTGAAATAGCTCGGCAAAGAAGTGGCCATCCAGGTTTCTGTTCGGGTGACTCGCTCTTCGACAGAGACAGTGACCTGAATGAACCTTCTGGCTTCTGTACAGGCACTATAGCCATAGATCTGCATTCATCACCATCCGCAGAAGACTCTTCTTTTAATGTGGCACATGTATTATCCACAGAACGACAACCAGGTGAGCAAATCGAACAATTATTGACACTCTGATTCAGATTTGCGCCAAACTTTGGTAAGTTCTGGCCTGAATTTGTAGAAGTATCATGTTCACATTTCAACATGGAATTTTCCAAACTTCCGTCAAGCAAAATCTCGTGTTCCTTACTTACTGAGCTCTGAAGTGCAGACAATATACCATTCCTATGATGCTCTTCAACTCCTGTAGAAAATACATAGTTACAAACATTTCTACAATTATATACCATTTGGTTCATGTAAACATCTAAACTAAGTAAACACCTTTTGCAGCACCGACATTAGATCTCGATGAAGTTTCTTTATGAAATGCAATTTTTCCATTATTAACAGCAAGTACAGAGCAATTTTTTGATAGTTTCTTAGCACAGTATTTTGCAACGGAGACAGATGAGCGAAGTGAATGATGATTTCGAGCAGTTCCCACTATAATTTCAGTTGCAAAATAAGCTTTTGCTTCACGAACTAGTATTTTTCGAACTGATGACCCTCTGCAGATCTTGAGTTTGAGGTCCACCTGGAGAAGATTCCAACATTAGTCTTTAAGGCTCATCAACTAAAGAAAATTCACCCAATGTTTTCCTGATTAGAAACTAGAAAGTAGTTAATGACAAAAAATCCCAAAACACTTATTTAAAAGAATATCTGACTTAACAAGACAACTTGCTTTATGCCACTGTTAACATCCACCGACAACATCTCTGTTAAACCCTGGAAACTCATTAATATCTTGCCTTGTGTCGAAGGTAAATCAACAACACTGGGGAAACCTAAGCTAAACCAAGAATTTCATGTCACTAATCCAATTTGAAAACACTTCTGTTTTGTAAATCAAATCATACCCAATGTGTTGCGATCCGAAGGTGGGAGGATAATATGTACGCATACATTACTCCTACCCAGTAACTAATCAATCTATTTACCAAAAGTTTCTCAGATTGTGTAGCCGATGCAACTTACAAATTCATAACCAAAACCAAACAAATTTGAAAAAAAAAAAAAAGAGAGGGTAATACATGTATTCAAAAATTAAAAATGTAAAACCTGTTTCAAGTTGCAGAAGCCTTCATAAACAGCAAGAACAGAGTCAAAAGCTTTCACCAGCGACAGCAGAGATGATTTCCCATCTTGATCCACAATTTCTACAATACGCAAATAGGCAAATTCAACAAATTAGTCTATAAACCTCTAAATATAACCACACTCATTAACACTCCTGGTTAATTTAAACTTTCGAATGCAAACTAATTTAGCCAACAAACCAAACACAAACATACATGCAAAGATACATTACATGATCATCGATCACTGCCTAGTGCATGTAAATTTCGTACACATGTAACAAACAAATTTTAAAAATCGAATCAAATCCGTATCCAATAAACCATATCATAGAATCAAAATGAAAATGAAAAATATTCAAAAAAAAATCTCCTCACCGTGATCACCAAGAACATGAAGAGCAATGACACGATCACCGGGTTGCGCAACTTTAACGAGAGCCCACGTAAGTAATTCTTTACTATGTGAGTCCATCTTCACTCCCACCACAACTGTCCTCTCCGAAAAACATTCCGGCTGATCTCCGACGACCCCATTATGGACCATCTTTGATTCTTGATATTCCGGCCAAATAATGTATTTTTCAGGCAACTTTACTAACATTTCATTTGTAAAACTATGTACTAAAAAATAGTTCCGTTTGCATTTCAAAGTGGGAATCTCTCTCTTAAAACTAAAAGACCACCAGAATAGGAAACAAAGAGAGATGTAGATATGAGATATGATTCGGTGCTAATATCACTCTCTTGTTGTTGCAAGTATAATTATGAATGTATCTACCTGCATGGCCCCACTTTTATAGCAAAACTGTTTGTTTTCTTTGTTCATATTCTTTTTCTTTATCTATTTTTTTCGATATAGTCTTATATGAATATTTACATAATTTACGAATATACGAGATAAATGGTCAGCAACCTATGTCAAAAAATGTTGTAAAATTATAAATCGTATTCGTTAATACACATATTAAATCGAATCCATAATCATTGGATGTTACTGACAAATCATCAGATATCACTTACACTTGAGAATTATAAAGAACAATTTTGGAATTTCATACAAAAATACTAATGCAAACAAGCTTTAAGTCACATGCTCACGGTATCATATCTCTATGGCATCACGGACTAGAAATTAAAGTAGAACAAAAATAGTCATAAAACAAAGGTGTTTGTAGTTTTTGGTGTTAATTATGAAAATGAAACATCTGAAACTACTTGAAAAGCTGGCTTTGGGGTTAGGTAAAACAGGTAGTTTAAGCACACGAAAAGAACCAAAAGTTATGTAAGTTAGGATAATGTATTACAAATCAGATTTTCTGTTATACCGTACGTACACGAATGAATAAAATACCAAAAGTAGAACATACTGCTCAACTGGTATATATCTTGTTATTGCATGACTTTAGTTTCACCCAAATTCTTGAATATCGCACATAATCAATGTATCTTACCAGACGTGTCCTGCTACTCTTGCCAACGGATCAAACTGCCAGATGCTACGATTCTCTTTAGAGATAATTACCAAAATAATCATTTTTGGAGATATTTTACCCAAAATACTGAAAACGGATTTACGGTCCTATTTACCAACCTAACAGGTTGAATCGTGTTACGTATTACTCATGGATCACGCCATTTGGAATGGCACAACCTTCACTGTTCATCATCGTCTCTCCCGGTCATCTCTCTCGCTCTCCACCACCTCTCTCTCGCCGCCTCACCTCTCTCCGTCTCTACACCACCACTGTAACCGCCTCTCTCTCTCCCTCCATCATCTCCACCAACTCTCTCCGTCCATCTCTCCCCCGTTCATCTTTCTCTCTCTCTCTCTCCCCGTCTCTCTCTCTCCGCTTCTCTCTACGAATTGGGCGTTTTTAATCCGGCGAAACACACGACTTGAAACTCATATAGGCATGTAGATCGTCGAGAGACGAATCGATTGGTGTATAACACTTCATGGGAAAATCACTGGAAATGGGTGAACGGAGAACGGAGGAAAATTGCAAATTGGAGTCGCCAGAGCTCGCTCTGTTGGAGTGGGCCCCGCAGGGGCAAGCGCCGTTTCGTGTTGCGTATACGAGCTTGCTGCACCCATGGGTGCGGCGTAACCAATGATACGCCATGTGTGTGGCGTAACCTGGCTATATACCGCTTCTTGGTGAGGTAAAAAAAACGTGTTGCGTATACGAGCTTGATGCGCCCATGGGTGCGGCGTAACCAATGATACGTCCATGTGTGTGGCGTAACCTGGCTATATACCGCTTCTTGGTGAGGTAAAAATTTTTTTTGCGGGGTATTGAACTACCGAAGTTACTACTGAACCAAAGGATTTTAGTGTAATAAATGTATAGTATATATCAAATTTCAGTGGGTTCTTGGAAGAAAAATGCCCAAAATTTAGCTAACAAGATTCGAACTCGGGTGTCCTACTAAATTTCACTGGGTTCCTACCACTGAACTAAGACTATTATTTGTAAAATTATACTACATGTTTAGTACATATGGAAATTCGAGTGGGTTCCTAGGCATTCACTGGGAACACACTGGATCCGCCCCTGATAATAATAATAATAATAATAATAATAATAATAATAATAATAATAATAATAATAATAATAATAATAATAATAATAATAATAATAATAATAATAAATCTTCGGCTCAAGTTCGTTTGATGTGAAATTTACGAAGTACTAATGAAATTCAGCTTACGAAATGTTAAATTGTTTGTATATACAATGCAGGGTCACATGTCTAATGATTAATGAGTAAGGTTTTCGGAAGAACCCTCTTAAAAAAAGAAATAAAAAATTTGAAATTCAAAAGTGATTATAATTTTTTTGCATATTTTAAAGAAGTAATCACATATTTACATTTCAATTATCATTATATAATTTTTTAAATTCAAAAATTGAATCATTAAATGAATATTGAAAATAATTTATGTATAATTCCAAACTTTGTAATTGAGATATAAAATATATTCTAAAATTTATGAGATTCAGAAACAGATTCTTAAAATTTATGAGATATAACGTAGATTCTAAATTTTTTTCATAATTCTTTTTATATTTACAAATAAATATGTGTTCTTAATTGACTTTTTAAAAGCACCATAATATTAAAAAAAATTATAATTTTTCCAAATTTTTAAATTAACTTTTAAAAACATTCTCTCGATTCTCTTTTCACTCTTAAATCCCGTCCTAACTATTAAATATGAAATGTTAAATAGAGTATATTTGACCATGGTTATTAAGAATGAGTTAAAACTTAAAATAATGAGATCCGTCCCATCATTTCAACACACCTGCATGGCTATATATGTACTGTAATTGATTTTGCATATGTAGTTAAAAAAGTACTGGCCGGTCCGACGCTCCAAGCTTTAGTAACTTCACGTGCAACTATCCTAAACCATTGAATTTGCACCTCTTCTTTTGCTTCATAAACTCAAAATCCTTGTGGAAGTGGAACCTTCTAATGTTGGCAGTGGCACTGTTAGGCGGCCTTTTCACAATGATTGATCGATAACAATAATTAATCTAAAAAAACAATGGCATAATTACCATTAATGATATACCCATATGCTCTTCAGTAGTTTATACTACTAGTATTATTTTAAAGAATAAATTACGGAATTTTGCTTAAACTTAATCCAAATTTATATTTTAATGACCGAAATTTAAAATTTATAATATACTGGTTAGACATTACTTTTACATTCTAAAAGAGTGGCTTTTTTGAGAAAAATAGTTAAGAAAAGTGTACCGTACCCATGCTTTTGAAATGCAAAAGCAATATATGATCAACATATTGCAAATTTCAAATTACGGCCATCAATATGTAAATAGCGGTAAAGTTTAGCAAACATTTTATAATTTACTATTTTTTAAACAATGTAGCTACAGTAGAATCTCGATAAACGAATAACCTCGTCAAATGAATAAATTTTTTCGGTCCCGACATAATAGAGACAGTGTATATTTGATCTCGATAAATGAATAATCTCGATTAATAAATAAAAATTTTTGATCCGAGCGTATTTATTTATCGAAGTTTAACTGTATATATTAATAATTATTTTTATATTTTGGATATTAATTTAATTTTTGAAAAATGTTATTTATTTGCACCATTAACAATCGACTAGACAAGATAATGTGCAGGCTCCACTAGCAGTGGTATTCTGTAATTGCGAGAAAGATGATCTATATTTTGATTCTCGTGGGACTTTGATTGATGAATTCTAACCTCCCACTATATTTCATTTTGTAGGGCACTCTTACGTGTCTTTGCTTCTTTTTTTCATTTTTCTTTTTTTTTTTTGATCAAATTTTTTTTTTTTTCATTTTTCTTAGTTTATTGATTAGATAATAAATTAAAAAGTACGTTGGTCTTGGATTGATGTACAAAATGGATTTTGGGAAATCCAAGCAACCAAGAAAATGTAAAGACCTCCTTTTATAACGATCATTATACGAAATAGTTTTTCATTTACTTTTTTCCCAAAGTGTATGTGAATCAGTCGGTCACGGTACTCCGTAGGTAGAGCCGCCAATTTTGTATACGATACAAAAATACGACACGAAAATGACACGAAAATTACGGGTTTGGGTTGATCTTTGCGGTACACGAATACGAAAGTACACGAACACGAAATTACACGAATGAATTTAGTGTCGGTTTTGGGTTTACCCTTGGGTACACGACACGAAACGAAAATACACGAAATAAATAAATATTTAAATAATTTTATTAAAATTATATGAATACATATTTTAAAATGATATTTTATATATAATTTTTACATAAGATAAATACAAAATAGTTTCAAATTTTAGATTCACAAGGCACACTTCATTCCTTATGACTTATTGACTTAAGACTCAATTAGTAAAAAATTAATATTTAAATATTTTTATTTTTATTCAAAAATTACACGAAACACGACACGAAACGTATACGAAATGAAGGTACACGAACACGAAACGAAACGAATCATAAACGGGTCGGTTTTGGATTTGGCATTACGTACACGAATCACGAAAGTACACGACACGAAAGTATACGAAACGAACGAATTGCCAGGTTTACCTGTAGGAATTTTTTAATTTAGGAGTGGGAAGAATAAGAGCTGTCTCCAAACGTTTAATTTTCGTGTAAAAAATTTTAAATTAAAATATAGAGAATGTGTGTTAAATAATCTCTAAGCCATTTTTAATAATTTTTTTTAAAATTTAGAAAGTCTCTTCTTCTACCTATAAAATATTGAAGGGGGCTTGGCGGCTACTTGTAATTGTAATGATAGTTACTTGAGTTTAAAAATTCCAGGTAATAACTTACAATTAACTTTACAACAGGATGGGGTTTTAGAGACACGACAGCTTACCATAATTAACAACATTCTTTAAATCAAAAATTATACTAATAGCCTTCCTTGATTCTTAGAACATTACTAATGATATTGGCTAAAATAATTGGTTAAAATAATGGAAAATATTGATTATGTAAATTTACTAAACTGACTATATTGATTGACTATATTTTAAAAATAGTATGTTATTATCATTTTAAGTTATTATAAATAAAATATATCATTTGAATATGGCAAGAGATGATGTGAAATCTTTTTACAGGTCTCTAGAGGTTCGACAAATATAGCCAACATCAGGAGGTTGGCTAAAAATATAGATAAGGAAAATGATCCATTGGAGTTGATTTTTTTTTACATAATCTCTATAATTTTTATTTATAATATGTTTTAATTACTTTTAGTTAAGGATTCTACACGGTTGGAGATGCTATAGCGCCATATTTGATAAGTAGTACAAGAGTATGTTCCATGATGTTGTCTAAAATGATTGGTTAAAATAATATAGAATATTAATTATGTAAAATTTTTTTAACTTGTGTTCCAATGAGATTGACTATAATAGTTAGCTATATTTTAAAAATAAGATGTTATTATTATTTTAAGTTGTTATATCAAAATTAATATAATAATAGATGATGTGTCAGATCTCTACAAATTCGATATATTCGACAAATATAACAAATATAACTGTGTTGACTAAAATTATAGATAAAAAAACATCATTAAAATGAGTATTTTTTTTTACAAATTATATATAACTAGTTTCAATACCCGTGCAAGACACAGGATTACTCTAATTTATAATTGATATTGCAGTTTTTCTTATTGCGTTTTGATATTAATATTAACAATTGATATTGTGATGATTAAAATTCTCTAATTTGTCACGTTCTTTTTTAACCAAAGTTTATTTTGTTCCGTTTTCTAAATCTTCCATTTTGTTTAAACATTTGGATGTGCCCTTTATTTTTTTCAAAATTTGTTTTTTCAAAGTGCTTAGAGTCATGTATTTGTTGTATTTGATATTACCAAATGTCATTACTTAAAGTAATGCATGTTGATACAAAATATATTCACTATGTTTCCAAAGGTTGGACCTACATATTCGTGTCCGAAGATTATTTGCATGTGGGAAATATTAGTCCATCAATATTCGGGCCTTCGTCCACAGCCCAAAACCATGTGGAGTCCGATGGTTGGATCAAACAAATACAAGGAAGCCTGACACATATGCTGAGTCCGATCCAATAAATAGAAAGCCCACAAATTATTGAGTCCGATGCTTAAAGGTGGTGGAAATAAATTATGGCATCGGAAACCTAATTCTAGAAGGATCCAAATACTTTCCATCCGGACTTTACTTGTTCCTAAAGCATCGGTCACGGGCTGGCCTAATATTACCAAAAGTACAATCTTAAATCGAATAGAACTACGTGGACTTGATCCCTATAAATAGGGTACGTAGGCACCTTGAGAGGGATCCGAAAATCACACACCCGATTACAAACTCTCAAGAGCAGTCCCAAATATCTCAAAAACCCTAATTGTATTCTTATATTTACATCTTTATTCTTATTATCTCTATCCGAATACCCAAATATAAATTTAATCTTGAAGCTTTGTCCTTGACGAAAATTGGCTTCAACATTTGGCACCGTCTGTAGGACCCGTTTAGAGAAAAAAGAAGAAGATAAATCTGTATTAAGTCAGTCACCGATGGCTCGTCAAACATCCTACCAAACTCATATTCGTTCCTACAATCCATTAGGCAAATTTATTGTCGGCGAAACGTCTCAACATGTCAGATCTACCATCACCCGAATCGTCATTGACAACAATGGTCGTGCAATCCTTCTGGACGGAGCTTCCGATGATGGGCATCGTCATCAAGGTGAACAACAACCCCCAATTAGGGATGCAAGAAATATCATCTTGGCATTAAGAGGCAGATCCAATACTCAGGAGGTAAAAGAAGATATACCCGTAAGGGGAAGAAACCTAGAAGCAGAGTTCAATCGTACGTCGGGCGACAAGAATCGAGAAGCATCGGAAGCAAGGCAGCGTGAAATTGTAAGGCTCCGTGATGAAGAGATCCAGAGGAGAATTATAGAATTGGAAGATCGTGAAACCGAACTAGCAGATGAACGACGTCGACTTCGAGAGAACCTAGGCGGAAGAACACCCCCACGTGGTCGGTCACATAATCGACAATCTCCTACAGGTGATCGATCACCAAGGAGGAGAAGATCTAGGTCAAGGGATCGGCATCAGACAGCACCTGGCGGATCACCACCCCGTAGAGGCACTCCACCCCATGATGATGATGATCGTAGAAATAGTGGTAGAGGGAATAATGAAGGCCATGGTGGGGGACATGGTAATAATTGTGGAGGTCGTGGAAGTAACAATAATGGTGGCTATGGGGACGATGATGATGATTACCATCGTTGGCATGATGATTACAGAAGGAATGGGTACGATGCCGATGGTAGAGGCTATATTAACAACCAATCTGATGAAGAACACCCCCACGTGGTCGGTCACATAATCGACAATCTCCTACAGGTGATCGATCACCAAGGAGGAGAAGATCTAGGTCAAGGGATCGGCATCAGACAGCACCTGGCGGATCACCACCCCGTAGAGGCACTCCACCCCATGATGATGATGATCGTAGAAATAGTGGTAGAGGGAATAATGAAGGCCATGGTGGGGGACATGGTAATAATTGTGGAGGTCGTGGAAGTAACAATAATGGTGGCTATGGGGACGATGATGATGATTACCATCGTTGGCATGATGATTACAGAAGGAATGGGTACGATGCCGATGGTAGAGGCTATATTAACAACCAATCTGATGAAGCAACTCTTTTACGAGAGCAATTGGAAAAGTTGGAAAGAAAGATGCGAGGAGGAGGAAACGAAGATTACTCAACAGTATCACCATTGATAAAAAATATCAGAGACTATGTTCCAATGGTTAGTCATGCTATTCCAAAGATGACTTATTACAATGGAAAAATTGATCCTTATGAGCATGTGACCCAATATGAGAGGCATATGAAGTGTGCTGGCCATGATGAAATTACCATGTGTAACATGTTCGAAGTTTACTTGAAAGATGGTGCGCAAGGCTGGCACCGGGCTCTTCTCCCCAACTCAATATATTCCTATCAACAACTAAGGTCTAAGTTCCTGAAGCATTATGACTACAACAGAAGGATCGGCCAGATGACTAATTCTCTCAACAATGTGAAATAAAGATCTGATGAGTCTTTAACATCTTATATGAAGCGTTACAAGCAAGAATGTGAAAAAGTATCATCGTTGGATGAAAATCAAGCTATGGGATTCTTTTACAGTGGCCTAGACAACAAGAGAAGTAGAAAGTTGTTGAAATCGCTATTTGATTTTCCTCCTGCAAGCTTGAACGACACGTACACTAGGGCAGAAAACATATGCCGAAGAGAAGAAGCCCTTGGCACGGGAAGCCCAAAAAGTAGTGATAAGTTATCAAAGAATGATAGATCTCCCAATCGCAAGAGGAACTCATCACCCGATCGTTCAAAGATTGACCAATCCAAAGATAAATTCTATGCAGATTGATCAGCGAAGAGGAAAAAGAATAGGGACAAGACTGTTTTCATGTTGCTCAACACAAACGAGTAATTCATCATCATCGTCAACATCAGATAAGCTTAAATAAAATGATGTTGATGAACCAATATTCTATTTATCTTAGTAGGATATTTATTTGAGTATTTATTAAGATTTCCATTTTGTTATGTGCTATGTGCTAAGCATGCTATGTGTTATATATCAGTAAAATTTTAATTTCTTTCATATGTGTGATTTTTATTATTATGATAGAACTTAGTGGCTTAACTTTATTATTATTGACAAGCCATTGGGGACAACAAATAATCCAACCCAAACGAGTGTTCACCGAGGGTTACTTAGGGGCAACAAATTCGACAAAGTTTAGAATAAGTAACCCATCGTCCAACACTCGGGGGGATCAAACTACTCTCATCCTAGACTTGTGACCTATCGATAACCAACTGGGGGCAACGATTTGACCAAGTCCCGACTTATGGTTTATCGACACTCACAAAACTCGTGACCCATCGACAATCAATTGGGGGCAAATATCAATTTAAGTCCCAACTTTGATTTGTCGACACTCACTTGGGGACAAGAGAATCTTCGGTCCCAGACTAGTGATACACCACTTCAAAATAGAAGTACTGCATCACTTGGGGGGAAAGGAGATATAGGGCCGGATATACGCTTCAGTGCGAAGCTATGATGGTCCACCCGCCAACTTTTGAAGTTGGGAGATGAGAAAGTGGTGATCTACAGTTTTTTAGATTTAACATTTTATAGATCACAGAGTATATCTCATCGCTACACAATCCGAACCAAGGGTACTCGTATGGACTTTTGAGGATTGGATGCAGAAGTTGAACCGAAAAACTGCGTTTAGTGCTATGATGGTTCAAAGCCACACAAAAGAATCTGATGGAACACGCAATGATCACTTAACCAATGGATTAAAGATGATAGCAAACGGATCCAATCATACTCGATCCGATGCAAACAGAAAGAAGATTATAATGCAAATGCTTGGAGTAATTTCGAAGAATTTTAAAGTATCAAAGAAAGAATTGGATCTGGCTATGTAAATGTTGCATCGGCAACAATTTTCATTCCAAAACACCAAACTACATGAACGACATGACATTGATATCGACACACTACAAATATATTACTTCCAATTACAAAATCATGGAGAATCTTCTTTTATAGAAAGAAAAATTAGTGGTGTTTGAAATGAAGGTATTCAAAAAAGATGTCATTGGATTCACTCAAAAAAGTATCTCTCCCGACCTCAAGACACGGATGAAATTTTCAAAGGATCTCATGGTGATATTAAAGCTTGATAGAAGCAGAAATCTACAATTTCAATAAAAATTGGTATCCGATGACTAATCAATGTTAAAGCACAAGGAGAAAATGTATCCGATGGTTGATCAATACTACAAAGTATCGAAGGAAATAATATTCTCCACGATGTCCGTTAACAACATTTTATCAACTGTGGGTTATGAAGATCACTCTACTACAAAGATATAGAATTCAAATAGTGGGCTTGTTTTATACGTCCAAACATTCTTCTGTGTCCAATGGCTCTGTTGTCTCCAATGAATTTGCTGGTTATATGAAAACAAGGATGTTTCGCCTACTTTCTGGATCCAATGGTACTGATCAAAAAAAAAAGTGGGTAACGAAATTATTGAAAAATTTCATGAACCTCTTTGTCCTTTGAAAAATCACAGGCATGCCGATACAAGAGTTATACTCATTTCGTTTCCAAAGGTCGGACCTCTATTTTTGTTTCCGAAGGTTATTCTGATAAGGGATTATTTGGATGAAAAAAATATCTATCAACAATGAAGACGAAGGTTTATCACCAAGCACAAACTTAATTGGTTCATCACACTTGGATGTAAATCAAGTTATGGGAAGCCTCCTACAAATATTGGGGACTTGTTGATACATGTTGCCGAAGACTAGAGATATCGCCGAAGGTCAGAGATGTTGCCAATGACTAAACTATTCAATATTTGCATCCAAAGGCTATACTTGCTAATACTTGCTTCCAATGACTAGACTTGATGATATATGTTTCCGAAGGTCATTCACGTATGGGCTCATGTTGTGCAATAATTATCACATCAAATATCGAAGCCTCTGTGTGTGGCCTAGAATATGTTGCGTCCAAGGGCTATACTTAGTTTTTCAGCGTCCGAAGGCTATTATGCAATAAATGACTTTTCAGCATTTTGTTGCATCCAATGACTACATTTTGGAGCGACGCTACATCCAATGGTGCGGGCCATTACACATACAAATATTTTACAGGCCTTGGATACAGATTGAAGACAAGAAAGACCATTACAAATAATTTGAGTATTTATTGAAGTCATCGTCTTCAACAAATAATGGGGACTTGTTGATACAAAATATATTCACTATGTTTCCAAAGGTTGGACCTGCATATTCGTGTCCGAAGATTATTTGCATGTGGGAAATATTAGTCCATCAATATTCGGGCCTTCGTCCACAGCCCAAAACCATGTGGAGTCCGATGGTTGGATCAAACAAATACAAGGAAGCCTGATGCATATGCTGAGTCCGATCAAATAAATAGAAAGCCCACAAATTATTGAGTCCGATGCTTAAAGGCGGTGGAAATAAATTATGGCATCGGAAACCTAATTCTAGAAGGATCCAAATACTTTCCATCCGGATTTTACTTGTTCCTAAAGTGTAACACCCCAGATCCGGGGTCCGGGATCCGGTCGTTACAGTTTCCAATTCTGTCCACAACACTTGAACTTTCCTTAACATAAAATAAATTACATCTCTATGACCCAACACAATAATGTAAAACACACCCGTTATAGTCCCAGAGATGAAATCAGAGTAACAATCAAATTTTTATTAATCACATTATGAGTTCTTACAATCCAAAAGAATTTCAATATAAATACATACTCTTTGCCATCCATTTACATAAGTCATACTAGACCATATACTTCGTACTGAAAGAATAAATATATCCTACCAATAGCTTCTTCTTCAGCTCTGGTAGTCTCATCGTCCTCGCCCGCGTCGAGTGCGCCTTGTGCGAGTCATCTGGTCTAGCTGTTGTTGTGATATGATAATAAAGCAAGGGTGAGCAATAGCCCACCAACAATAATATATAACTGAACGATAATATATAACAGTTCAAAAGTATCTTCCAAACCATATGCCATGCATTTACGGAAATGATACCAGTATAATATGAACGATGAAGTTACAAGGTAACTTAAAGTATTTGTTTGTAGAAATATCTGCTACATCAAAAGTAAGCGTGATATTCTCATTGTCATTAAAAAGAGGAACTTGCATGAAAAGATTGCAATTCCAGTTATGAACACTTTTCCAGCTCTGCCAACAGTAATCATGTTGCAGGAAATAAATAAGTTTGGATGATGAACCAATGATGGAGTATTCACCGCGCCCGCTGTTCCAATCTTGATGATCAGTCGAGATCGTACAGCGAGTGAAGAGAATACTCTATGACCGGGAAGTCGACAAGATAATAAACATTTTCCAAGTAAGGTTCCCTTATTATTAGGGAGATAGACTCAAAGAAGAATGATGTCTGAGAACCTTTCTTGATATATGATTAATAATAATATGACTCCGAAATATTTTCTGTAATAATCGAAGAAGATAAACCTTCTCGAGATTATTCTAAGTATGGAATAAATATTCAGAGAATATTTATTGAATTAAAATATTTTACAGAATATTTAGGAATATGAAAGAATATCTTTAATCAGAGTATTTCTCAAATAATCCTTGAAGAAATATCGAGAGAATATTTATTGCATAATTAAATATTCAAATGAATATTCAAAATAATATTCATTAATTAATAAGACCTGAAAGGAATATTTAAAATATTTAAAATAATATTCGATGATTAAATAGAACCCTGGATGAATATTCAAAATAATATTCATAATTAATTAGGAATTTAAATGTTTATTGAAAAGTAATATTCATTTAATGAATAATATTCTAAATGAATATCAAGTAATATTCATTTAGTAATCCAAGCTTTAAAGGAATATTCAAGATAAGACTCGATAAATAAATCAAGCTTCAGATGAACATTAAAATAATATTCATCAGGTAATTACTATCTTAAATGAATATTCAAAAGTAATATTCATTTAATGAATAATATTCTAAATGAATATCCAAATAATATTCATTTAGTAGTCCAACCTTTAGAAGAATATTCGAAATAATAATCGATAAATAATTCGACTCTGAATGAATATTAAAAAAAATATTATTCGTCGAATAGTTACGTTCAAATAATTATTTGAAGTAGGGATCGTTAAATAAATAATCTCGAACGAATATTCAAATAATATTCGTCGCCCGAATAATGGAAAATATTTACTTAGATATTTTCTTCGAGGTAATCTCGATATGTCAAGAAATATTGACTCCCAGTCTATATTTGATGAATAAGATGGATACGCCCTTCTATGAGGGTCTTACAATAACCAGCTTATAATTGATACGTTAGCTATCTAATTTATAAGCCAATAAACAATCAAGGAACAAGCATAACGATATAACTTGAAAGTAGGCATGCATGCTATGGCATATGTATAACAGAGAACATATATATATATATATATATATATATATATATATATATATATATATATATATATATATATATATATATATATATATTCAATCACAACAACAGCCTAAAAGAAGGGAATTGAAACTTGCCTGGTAGTCGAGTACGATAAGGGGTAGTGGTAGCGGGTCCCGGGTCAGCTTGGTGATCTATAAATAGCCAAGGCATTCGGGATTAATCACTTAACATCTTAAAAGTTAAGTTATACTTAAATCGAAACACGTTCTCGAGTTATCTCGTTATACCCCTTTTAGTGGATTCCTTTTTATCATTGATCCGACCCGACATTCGTTCGTTAATACAACATGTCACTGTACTTATACTTGGGACATACTTAAGTCATACAAGTTCTAAGGTTGATCATTACAAACCAATATTATACTCCGAGTTTTATCGCCCGTTTTCTAAGTGTTTTACCGAAGTTATAATAGAGTCGTCTTTTAGTGGTTCGTTCGCGTTTAACCTCGACTCGCACATTTTTAATAAATCGAAAAACGATCCTTTTGACATACGGTTTTCTTTCACACCTTCCTTTTTACCTCTAGTATTTATTTACCAAGATTCGTCATGATTTTACATATTTTACGAGGGTTCAATTTCAGTTACGAATTCTCGGTTACGGTTTCGAAATACTTTTAGTAAACCGGCCGTAACTCCTAAACCGTAAGTCCGTTTCACGTGATCTTTATATCAAAACGAAGCTTATAACATAAGCTATCCTAACATGGCAGAAAAGTTTCTGGACAGTAGGGTCTTGATGTGAAAAATGGCATACAAAACATGATATTTTAAAATCGGGCATTATATCGGCTATGTTTACGCGTTTTCCAAAATTTTTACACTTTATCTCGATCTAACAAAGATCAATCCAACCAAACAAACGCATGATAATCATCATTACTAGTCTATCAACAACTCATCTCAACCATCTCATCAATCACAATCCAAACAACAACCATAATCGACTAAAATCATAGATCTAAGCATAACATAGCATACTAACACTAAATCAGCCATAAAACTCATAAAATCTGAAAATGATACCAAGGGTTTTTGAGCTTTTTACCTTCCTTAGAGTGTGATATAGACTTAGTAAGCATTGATCTATCCTTAGATGACCTTAAGCTAGCTAGATCAATCAAAAGAAACATAAAAATCAAAGGTTAGTTCATAAGAACACTATTCACCCTCCTCTTTGTTGATTTTTTTGAAAATGGAAACAAAGGAATTTGGGCTTGAAATTTCTAGGAGATTAGTTTCTTGAATTATATGACTCACCTTAAAAATTACAAGATCAAATGATGGTGGGAGCTTGGACTTTGGATTTGGAATTTCCAAAGGGGCCGAATGGTTCTTTCAAGAGAGTGGTGATGTTTGGCTTGTTTTGTTGCTTGGGTTATTGTGTGGTATTGTATTATTGATGCATCTAGGATAATATCTAAGTCTTAAAGCTACTTTAATAAAGGTAAGATGTCATGCATGAGGTAATTTTCAAGGGACATGTGCTAGATTATGCATGGTTGCTTGCTAAGTACCTTGTTGGCTTGTAACTTGCTAGTTAGTTTGCAACTAAGTTGGTTACTAGATATTTCTATTAGCACATGTATGTATCTTGCTTTCTCTGCTTGATTCTGTGTCCGGTTATTGCTCGTTTCGATTGATCATTCGTAGGAATAACCAAGTAGTTTCACCTCTAGGGTTTATCGGGAAATTTCTCGATATTCATAATACCTTCCCCAATCCTTAATATAATCCTCGTGATGACCATGTAGGATATTTAATCTCGATACGAACTTAACCCGTAATCTAGGATTCGTTCGCTTTATTGATTAATCTCGTTATAACGTTTTAGCGGTTTCTAGAACGCTTGTTTCACTGCCTCAGTGGTTTCCTACCTTCGTTCTTAAATCAAATATAATAACATCCCAAAATATCAAACCCTCAAAGTTAATATCTCAATTCTTGGATTATAATAATATTTAATCCACTATCCGGTCAAATATTATACCGAAAAAGAATTTGGAATTTCTGAATTCCGATCGTCTCTGCATTCACTTATTTCCTCCGCGTATTACTAATATGACTTCGAAACATCCATATCACGTCCCGTACATAGGGTGGCGTGAAAAGTTTTCCAACTTACAAAATCACTATTCATCCACCAAATTACTATGCACGTACAGGAAATACTATGCACGTACGGGAAATACTATGCACGTACGGGAAACACTATGCACGTATGGGAAACACTAAGCACGTACTCATTTCCCTTCAAGGATCCATTAGCTCCTTCCTGGATGGTAGATTATTCTTATCTAGGTCCTCAACCATCGAATTACTCTATTCTGACAATATACCAATGCATCAGGATCATTGTCCAAAGCCATATCCATTCATTACAATCATTGTTCTTTGAAACCACCATTCATTAGTGCTCTTTAACCACAATAAGAAAAGTTTTAATTATATCCAAAATTTGGGGTTCTTACAGTCTCCCCTCCTTAAAAGGATTCCGTCCCGGAATCAGGTAGGAAGCAAAGAGTCGTTTGCCTGTCTTTCACTTTTTAGCTTCCCGGTCAATTCTTAGTCGTTCTACCCTTCCTCAGCACATCTTCTAGTGCTACAATCCATACTGTATCCTTTTTCCATCAACGTTGCTACTTTTCGTACAACTCACTATCCGGGTTATACTCTTACTCAGTCTTATCCTTATTGATACCTGCAGTAACATTGGTATCACTATCACCCTACGAATTCGGAGGTTACCTCGCTCGTACTGTGCATTTCCTGATCGCTTTAATCTTCGCAATCTCGATCAATATAGAGAAGTGGAAAGATTTATTGAGAGATCACTATGATCAATTGAACATTTGTTATATTGCATAGTTAGTACAGAAGGGGGCCAGCCTTTAGTACTTGACAAGCAATTAAACAAGTTATGGTATTCCACTTAGACTTCTATCACATAGACAGATAGTCACGTAGCAGTACCTCCCCTCCTAAAAGGGTTGTTCTTCTCAATTCATAAAGAAGATGAATAAGAGAGAAGAAGAGAAAAGAGTTCTAAAGGATTATAGAAAGCTTTCATGATTGTAGAATATCATACTCAGAATTTACCTCTGAACTATAGAGGTTTATCAAAGAAGAAATTAATCATAATTATATCCAATACTATTTGATCGCAATCTCATGTGTCAACATATCTTGCTGCTTTGTCCATTATTCTATGGACAAATACTCTTGTTCAATCTTAGCGATACTCACATTCGGGAAATCCTTCAACCTTTCAGGTTAAATCTTAGATTTCTCACTTGACATCATTATTACTAACATCCCATATCATGTTACTAGCTTTTTCATAACTATAATATTGACACTATCAGGTTGTCATCCTGAGAATTCATTAGAAAACCCATTCATAACATTCCTTGCTTCTCATTCCATAGTTGCTTTCCCAGCCTTTTCTTTATCAATCACATCCTTCTTATTATCTGATTCTTACTCATTTCTATTATTTACTTTCACCTTCACCTCTTTATTGAGACACCTTTTTGCACTTGGTACCTTCTTATCGGTATTCCGTCACATTTATTCTATAATCATCACGTTATTCCAATTTAAACTTTCCGAAATGAATCTGGCCCGATCCCTTTAACTTAGATTCATATAATCTACTTCTGCCAACCTTGTTTCTCATCACTTGTTCTTTTCTATCCGGGGTTTTCCACAGGTTGTCTTTCGTAAGTCAGACCAGGTCGTATATCTACATGCTCGTACTCCTATCATCTGTTGAACATCTGCATTTTACTGGCGTAGCCTTGCCACATGAAAACCCGTTATGACCGTGCTATAAGTTTTGGGGGTAAGGCTGGCTCGAGAACACTTTTGAACTCTCAAATGGCCCAATAAGTCTCGGGCTCAACTGCCCTTCCCTCCAAGTCTCATTAATTCTTTCTACGGGAATACATTTGGCATCATGAATCATCAACCTCATATTCTCTATCTGGTTTGCGCAGAAATACACTAACACAAACTTGCTTGTCATTCATCAACATGCCATTTAGTTTATCAATAGCAGCACTTTCTTTATCTTTACGTTGTCATCTACTTTCTTAGAAGAATCACCATCGCTTGTTGTTTACGTAGTGCGTTAATATCTAACCCTACGGGTTTCAAATCCCTTAGGGAGACAAAGTAATCACTATTCCTTATCCATAAGGAACACTTCCTGAACTTGATGTTGATATAACATGAAGTAGATAGAATTGCAGAAGAGTTTCAAGCATCGCAGCTAGGTCCGGTTGATGAAACTATCACTTATGCATCTTCCATAAAAGACTGGAAACTTAACGGTTTACTTCATCAATTTTGTACCATGGTCCTGGTTTGCCTCAAAACGGGACCTTCTAAGGTACGTAACATGCTTAAGACTCCATCACGGATCGAATCTTTACTTAAACTATTATTACCTTCGATTCTTGCACAATCATCAAAAGGAATGTAACTTCCTCCACTCCGATATGACCTTCAAGGTCTTTCCAAATATCATTTTATTTCTTTGGTATGAACATTTGTAATTATTCCTTTATACTTAGACTGTCGGCCACCTCATTGGCCTTTCCTGATAATAATAATTTCTGGTAATCCTTGTTCTCTGGATATATTCCAATTCAAACTTTTCTACCTCATTCCCATCACTGTTGGGTGAAAGCATTCTCCCTTAAGCTCTGCTGATGGAGAAAAATATATTTATCAGTCTTTTTCCATAAGTCATTGCTTCCACCTACCCGTGGGAACTTTATCACGTTTATACCCAATCCTACTTAGGATACTTCTTTTCTTAGTTCTTTCCTTATCTTAGGATAATCTTAACCTTTATAGGTTCAATCCATACTTCCTCAGGGTTTCATACCTGCCTCATCTGGCATTATTGTTACTGTCATACATTCCTTACCAAACTTCCATTTTGAAGTTCGGAATATTACATTTTTCCTTGTAAGGTTTCATAGGTCATCCTCATCATTCCTCCTGTATTTTCTGGGTACAGGGTATATATCAAAATGTCATTGATCAATACTCTAATAATTCTATCTATGTTCTTTCCAGAATTCTTTTTAATAATCCTTACCGGCCATTGTTGCCTTAGCAAGTCCAACTCATATCATCTGAATTCATAATGTCGTTATTAGGGTTAATGTCGTCCTTTGTGCATTCCCCAGGGTTTGTCTTAATTTATGGATATCCTATCCTTAATTCAACTGCCAAGGAATTCTTGCATCCTATACTTGGCAATCAAATCATGTATCCTTAATAAGGGTCTCTTTTCAATCATTCTCATTTGATAATCGATCGGTGGCTTAATGCTAACCTCTTCTTTCAGATAGTTGTCAGCCTATTTGACCTTCCAAAAGACAATGTATATCTATCTGCTCTCTTACAGAACTTGGTAATGGTAGCAAGGATGTTCTGGAAGATATTGATCGAGTTCAACATGAATCTCTTAGTACTTATCGTTTTTCTCAAAGGTGCTTGCCTTAGACAAAATTTCTACAGCATACCGATCCATCTATGACCATTTCTATACTCTCTTCATAAACCTTCATTGTTTACTTCCCTTGGTCATAATATATTCATGGTATTTATAATACCCTAACATCATACATCTCAATTCATTATACTTCCATTTTTACTCGTAATCTTGGGCAATCATATACACATGAATCACTTTAGTACGGGTGACCCCATTCCAAAAAGTCTAGTAAATTCCAAATCCAAACATGGGTTGAAAAGGGTTCAGTAGAAGATTCCTACGATCTCATTAATATTTCCTTTATATCAAAAGCCCTTGCAGTCGGCGCTTACTTAGAAGTAACCCTGCTTTGTCCTTTTATTGCTGGTCTAGTCACTTGATAATCCTTTGTGACTTGGCCTCAACTGACCACACTAAAATAAAAATATATGGTTTTAGGGGTTGGCTAATTAGCATTACTTTTCTAGCAATTGCTGGCATAGTGCCTTCTACTTTGATACCTTTCTACCTTTCCAAAACTTTACTCCATATAAGTCTTAATCGACTTCTCGGCACCGTCTCCGATCACCTTTCCTCCACTTTTATCTTTTCAACTATTCTTATCAATCCCACGTGCCACGCAAGCTTACCATTCATGGTATAACAGCCTTTTCACTTAAGTCAATCCCGGAGTTTCTCAGTCCGGCTGGTTTCTTACTTACATTTCCTGTTTTCGTCCAATCTCACTTCATCATTGTATTTCTACAATCAATCGCGATAACCGGGGTCTATCCACCAACCCATATAGCGGCTACTTTACCCAATTCTCGGGGTTCGCCCCAGTTTCTACTCTCTTCCATGATGTTCTCTGATAATCAGAAAGACAAGGTTTGCCAAAATTCGTTGAATTTCTTTCCAGAATCAAGGAAATTTTGGTCAATCTATCCAACCACCGGTAACACTATGAAGATAAATTTCGAAACCTAGAGAATAGTTCTATGAGCATCCAAGCAGGTAGAATCATAAGCAGTTGTAATAACGGAATTATTGACACCAAGTTGGAAGTTTAACCACTAGAAAGGAACCAAATATATATATCCCATAGAAGGGAAATCAAAAGTTTCAAACTGAAACATGCCACCTCTTCCTGATACATATACATCTTAGTTGTCGATAATATCAAATGTCAGTCTTCCTAACCACAGGTTTCAGAAGGAACACTACCGTCGGAGTTAGTCGTTTCATAAAAATTGGCACTATTAGGGACATCCTAGTCTGGTGTACCGTGCTGTTTGAATGCATCCGCAATTACTCTACCGTGCTGCATAAGCACACCACCTAAACCTGTATGAGATGCATCATAGTGTATCATAAAGTCTTCCTTCTCCCGATAGGCAACACCAACGCCGGGTCGTTACCAATTTCATCTTAAAACCTTCTCCATTACCTCTTAACCACTAATCGCATTACTTGATCCATTTGCAATTCAGTGTCAGAATAAACTTAAGGTAGCTACTATAATCTATTCGGGGAAACGAAAGAATTTAATATTCTTCTGAATCACCTGCATCTAACGTTCCTGATTCACCATTTTACTGAGTTAAAATAAACTTATATTTAGTACCTGATAGTAGTCATATTACGAGTTTATCATAGACCCACTGGTCTTTCCTCTGGTAGTTTCTGAGATCATCGTCTCGCTCACTACTTTATATAACTTTATCCAATCAGGCCATCACTTTCCACTATCTTTACTTTCGAAGCTGGTTCATTCATAATATGGACATTTCGCTGAATAAAACCACCTCAACAATCTTAATTTGGTTTCATAAAATATAACCCATGAAATCCGCCTTCTCAAGGCGAATTACCATTGACAATATTCACACTAATCCATTTATCCGATAATATGGTACTTGTTGCCTCTATCTCAACTGCTCCTGGGTGCTCCCCGTCCTACATCGACGTCTTTGATAATCATACATCCCTCTAGCTCTTTCTCCGTTAATATGAAAGTCTCTAAGGATTCTTATCCATTCTCGTATAAGACCTCAAGTAATTCTTCCAATCGGTCTTACTTGTTGGTACTACATCCAGTAGTCCAGTTACGAATCCAACACGAATCTTTAGTCCTCTTACTAGTAGCTTAGTTCTTTATGCTCACTCTTCTGAGCACCATATCTTAATCATCACAGTCTTTCTGGCTGCAGCCCTCATCCCTCGAGGGTAAGCTCCTTATCCTCACAGGATTTTCCTTATCTGCTGGAACCTCTTCCGGGTCTCCAGTAGGGTACTCTATTGAATTTACCCGCTGATCTTCAGCATATAATAAAGCATCGTCGTGCTGCTGCTCGTTAGGGATGGCAAAAAAATCCGACCCGACGGATACCCGACCCGATCCGATCCATTTGGGTCTACCCGAACCCGATTTTTTGGATTTGGATCTGGATTTGGATCTTATTTTTGGACCCGAAAGAATTTGGATCTGGATCTGGATCTTAGGTAATCCGATCCGATACCCGATCCGAAACCCGAAACCCGATCTAAACCTGATCCGAACCCGAAACCCGATATATATATATATATATATATATATATATATATATATATATATATATATATATATATATATAGTATATTTACGTACATTTAATATTAATTATTATACGTACATTTAATATTAATTATTATTTATTATATCATTTTATATTTGAGATACATATCAAACAAATAAACAAAATGATCAGCCACATATATATTTGAGATATCTTAAATAACGTGATATTATTTTTATTTAATCACAATCTTATTTTTTTTTTTATTAAAATTCTAATATATTTATAAATATATATATATATATATATATATATATATATATATATATATATTCTTTATTTTCCTTATAGTTTTTAAATTTTATTTATAATATTCTATATTTTTTATGCAACTAAAATATTTTTATATTTTAAATTTTAAATATATTTATACTTTTATGTTTTGCTTATTGTGATTATTTTAATTTTTGAATTTTGAATTAAAAACCCGATTTAAACCCGAATCCGATCCGAAATCCGATAAAACCCGAAGATTTGGATTTGGATTTTGATTTTCAAACCCGGATCCAGACCCGATCCGATCCGAAAACTTTGGATTTGGATTTGGATTTGGCCAAACCCGATCCGATCCGATCCGTTGCCATCCCTACTGCTCGTATGCCTCAAGGTCTGTTGCCTTACTCGTCAATACGATATCGAACTAATTTACTATCATGATACTTAAGAGTTCCCATAAGGGTTTTATATGTCGTCACTACATTAAGTAGTCTGACTATGAACTTGGCAAGAGTTCTTATTATCTTATTGAATTTATTGTTTTAACGTCGCCTCATCTCTGGGTTTTATAACGTACGCTCAGATACCACTTCTGTAACACCCCCAGATCCGGGGTCCGGGATCCGGTCGTTACGGTTTCCAATTCTGTCCACAACACTTGAACTTTCCTTAACATAAAATAAATTACATCTCTATGACCCAACACAATAATGTAAAACACACCCGTTATAGTCCCAGAGATGAAATCAGAGTAACAATCAAATTTTTATTAATCACATTATGAGTTCTTACAATCCAAAAGAATTTCAATATAAATACATACTCTTTGCCATCCATTTACATAAGTCATACTAGACCATATACTTCGTACTGAAAGAATAAATATATCCTACCAATAGCTTCTTCTTCAGCTCTGGTAGTCTCATCGTCCTCGCCCGCGTCGAGTGCGCCTTGTGCGAGTCATCTGGTCTAGCTGTTGTTGTGATATGATAATAAAGCAAGGGTGAGCAATAACCCACCAACAATAATATATAACTGAACGATAATATATAACAGTTCAAAAGTATCTTCCAAACCATATGCCATGCATTTACGGAAATGATACCAGTATAATATGAACGATGAAGTTACAAGGTAACTTAAAGTATTTGTTTGTAGAAATATCTGCTACATCAAAAGTAAGCGTGATATTCTCATTGTCATTAAAAAGAGGAACTTGCATGAAAAGATTGCAATTCCAGTTATGAACACTTTTCCAGCTCTGCCAACAGTAATCATGTTGCAGGAAATAAATAAGTTTGGATGATGAACCAATGATGGAGTATTCACCGCGCCCGCTGTTCCAATCTTGATGATCAGTCGAGATCGTACAGCTCAAATTAAATTTACTACCGGCAGAAGGAAGAACTGACGGCTTTACTTGTCTACCGCCTTACTAGCTCTCCCAGGCCAACGGTTGGGCCAAAGGGGATGGGCCGACGCTACTCGGCCTCTTACACGACTCCTAGTTCCAATAGAATTCATGATTCTGAATGTAACGTTCGTCCCCCTTTCCCCAAGTATAATACTTGTTGATAAGACTCCACAAAGTAGTCGTATCTAGTTGGAAAGGAAAATTCACCAATAACTTCCAAGCTATTGCTTGGTAACGAATATCAACTTGTTCCAACAATCTTACCTCTCGAAAGATGAGAAGGTAAACAACGACTTAATAAGTCAATAGCACCCGAGTTGCGAGTGAAGAGAATACTCTATGACCGGGAAGTCGACAAGATAATTAACATTTTCCAAGTAAGGTTCCCTTATTATTAGGGAGATAGACTCAAAGAAGAATGATGTCTGAGAACCTTTCTTGATATATGATTAATAATAATATGACTCCGAAATATTTTCTGTAATAATCGAAGAAGATAAACCTTCTCGAGGTTATTCTAAGTATGGAATAAATATTCAGAGAATATTTATTGAATTAAAATATTTTACAGAATATTTAGGAATATGAAAGAATATCTTTAATCAGAGTATTTCTCAAATAATCCTTGAAGAAATATCGAGAGAATATTTATTGCATAATTAAATATTCAAATGAATATTCAAAATAATATTCATTAATTAATAAGACCTGAAAGGAATATTTAAAATATTTAAAATAATATTCGATGATTAAATAGAACCCTGGATGAATATTCAAAATAATATTCATAATTAATTAGGAATTTAAATGTTTATTGAAAAGTAATATTCATTTAATGAATAATATTCTAAATGAATATCAAGTAATATTCATTTAGTAATCCAAGCTTTAAAGGAATATTAAGATAAGACTCGATAAATAAATCAAGCTTCAGATGAACATTAAAATAATATTCATCAGGTAATTACTATCTTAAATGAATATTCAAAAGTAATATTCATTTAATGAATAATATTCTAAATGAATATCCAAATAATATTCATTTAGTAGTCCAACCTTTAGAAGAATATTCGAAATAATAATCGATAAATAATTCGACTCTGAATGAATATTAAAAAAAATATTATTCGTCGAATAGTTACGTTCAAATAATTATTTGAAGTAGGGATCGTTAAATAAATAATCTCGAACGAATATTCAAATAATATTCGTCGCCCGAATAATGGAAAATATTTACTTAGATATTTTCTTCGAGGTAATCTCGATATGTCAAGAAATATTGACTCCCGGTCTATATTTGATGAATAAGATGGATACGCCCTTCTATGAGGGTCTTACAATAACCGGCTTATAATTGATACGTTAGATATCTAATTTATAAGCCAATAAACAATCAAGGAACAAGCATAACGATATAACTTGAAAGTTGGCATGCATGCTATGGCATATGTATAACAGAGAACATATATATATATATATATATATATATATATATATATATATATATATATATTCAATCACAACAACAGCCTAAAAGAAGGGAATTGAAACTTGCCTGCTAGTCGAGTACGATAAGGGGTAGTGGTAGCGGGTCCCGGGTCAGCTTGGTGATCTATAAATAGCCAAGGCATTCGGGATTAATCACTTAACATCTTAAAAGTTAAGTTATACTTAAATCGAAACACGTTCTCGAGTTATCTCGTTATACCCCTTTTAGTGGATTCCTTTTTATCATTGATCCGACCCGACATTCGTTCGTTAATACGACATGTCACTGTACTTATACTTGGGACATACTTAAGTCATACAAGTTCTAAGGTTGATCATTACGAACCAATATTATACTCCGAGTTTTATCGCCCGTTTTCTAAGTGTTTTACCGAAGTTATAATAGAGTCGTCTTTTAGGGGTTCGTTCGCGTTTAACCTCGACTCGCATATTTTTAATAAATCGAAAAACGATCCTTTTGACATACGGTTTTCTTTCACACCTTACTTTTTACCTCTAGTATTTATTTACCAAGATTCGTCATGATTTTACATATTTTACGAGGGTTCAATTTCAGTTACGAATTATCGGTTACGGTTTCGAAATACTTTTAGTAAACCGGCCGTAACTCCTAAACCGTAAGTCCGTTTCACGTGATCTTTATATCAAAACGAAGCTTATAACATAAGCTATCCTAATATGGCAGAAAAGTTTCTGGACAGTAGGGTCTTGATGAGAAAAATGGCATACAAAATATGATATTGTAAAATCGGGCATTATAACGGCTATGTTTACGCGTTTTCCAAAGTTTTTACACTTTATCTCGATCTAACAAAGATCAATCCAACCAAACAAACGCATGATAATCATCATGACTAGTCTATCAACAACTCATCTCAACCATCTCATCAATCACAATCCAAACAACAACCATAATCGACTAAAATCATAGATCTAAGCATAACGTAGCATACTAACACTAAATCATCCATAAAACTCATAAAATCTCAAAATGATACCAAGGGTTTTTGAGCTTTTTACCTTCCTTAGAGTGTGATATAGACTTAGTAAGCCTTGATCTATCCTTAGATGACCTTAAGCTAGCTAGATCAATCAAAAGAAACATAAAAATCAAAGGTTAGTTCATAAGAACACTATTCACCCTCCTCTTTGTTGATTTTTTTGAAAATGGAAACAAAGGAATTTGGGCTTGAAATTTCTAGGAGATTAGTTTCTTGAATTATAGGACTCACCTTAAAAATTACAAGATCAAATGATGGTGGGAGCTTGGACTTTGGATTTTGAATTTCCAAAGGGGCCGAATGGTTCTTTCAAGAGAGTGGTGATGTTTGGCTTGTTTTGTTGCTTGGGTTATTGTGTGGTATTGTATTATTGATGCATCTAGGATAATATCTAAGTCTTAAAGCTACTTTAATAAAGGTAAGATGTCATGCATGAGGTAATTTTCAAGGGACATGTGCTAGATTATGCATGGTTGCTTGCTAAGTACCTTGTTGGCTTGTAACTTGCTAGTTAGTTTGCAACTAAGTTGGTTACTAGATATTTCTATTAGCACATGTATGTATCTTGCTTTCTCTGCTTGATTCTGTGTCCGGTTATTGCTCGTTTCGATTGATCATTCGTAGGAATAACCAAGTAGTTTCACCTCTAGGGTTTATCGGAAAATTTCTCGATATTCATAATACCTTCCCCAATCCTTAATATAATCCTCGTGATGACCATGTAGGATATTTAATCTCGATACGAACTTAACCCGTAATCTAGGATTCGTTCGCTTTATTGATTAATCTCGTTATAACGTTTTAGCGGTTTCTAGAACGCTTGTTTCATTGCCTCAGTGGTTTCCTACCTTCGTTCTTAAATCAAATATAATAACATCCCAAAATATCAAACCCTCAAAGTTAATATCTCAATTCTTGGATTATAATAATATTTAATCCACTGTCCGGTCAAATATTATACCGAAAAAGAATTTGGAATTTCTGAATTCCGATCGTCTCTGCATTCACTTATTTCCTCCGCGTATTACTAATATGACTTCGAAACATCCATATCACGTCCCGTACATAGGGTGGCGTGAAAAGTTTTCCAACTTACAAAATCACTATTCATCCACCAAATTACTATGCACGTACAGGAAATACTATGCACGTACGGGAAACACTATGCACGTACGGGAAATACTATGCACGTACGGAAAACACTATGCACGTATGGGAAACACTAAGCACGTACTCATTTCCCTTCAAGGATCCATTAGCTCCTTCCTAGATGGTAGATTATTCTTATCTAGGTCCTCAACCATCGAATTACTCTATTCTGACAATATACCAATGCATCAGGATCATTGTCCAAAGCCATATCCATTCATTACAATCATTGTTCTTTGAAACCACCATTCATTAGTGCTCTTTAACCACAATAAGAAAAGTTTTAATTATATCCAAAATTTGGGGTTCTTACATAAAGCATCGGTCACGGGCTGGCCTAATATTACCAAAAGTACAATCTTAAATCGAATAGAACTACGTGGACTTGATCCCTATAAATAGGGTACGTAGGCACCTTGAGAGGGATCCGAAAATCACACACCCGATTACAAACTCTCAAGAGCAGTCCCAAATATCTCAAAAACCATAATTGTATTCTTATATTTACATCTTTATTCTTATTATCTCTATCCGAATACCCAAATATAAATTTAATCTTGAAGCTTTGTCCTTGACGAAAATTGGCTTCAACAATGCACAAGAGCCAAGAAAGTATAAGAAAAACATTGTCTTAGACACATTTCTATAAAGTGAAAATTCTAAATTACAACACACAAAAATAATTTATTCTGTAGATTGTATATCAAATATACATAGTTAGCAATATGAAATTAATATTCCAATATTATTTTATTAATAATGTTAAATCACTTATAGCGAGTTCTAAAGCTTCTATATCTGTGTGTTAGCCACGTACTTCTTCAAAGGCTTAATTATTACGTAAATATATTGTACAATGCAGAAAAATATGTAAATTGATTACAAAGTTCTAATTTTTAATGTGATTCTAAATAAATATTGATTATATATATATATATATATATATATACACATATACATATATATTCATGTATAGTTAGTTAGATATAATTTATTGCAATGTAATTAAAGTGCTATAATTAATTAGATAGTAATAAATAAACAAATTAAACACAAAATTTTAATTAATATATATTAATGAATGTGGAGGGTCAAAATAATAATTTGAAGAGCCTGGATACTCTGTCCCCTTCTTCGTGTCCCCTGTACAAAAAGAGTGCCCCTGACGGGGCCCCTTTATTAATAAATATTATTATTATTTTTTAATACAAGGGCCCCGCCAGGGGCACTCTTTTTGTACATGAGACACAGAAGGAGACACGAAAAAGGGGACAGAGGATCCTCCCCTAATTTGAATTGGATTAAAATAGAACATATTATGACATTTTATGTATATAATAGATTATTATTTATAGTATGTGAACTAATAGTTTAACTAACTGTTTGTATCCATTCTCTCACCTTTGTTAACTAACATTTGAAGTTATAACTTATAGTAACTAACTGAAAAGGAGAGCTAAGCCTCTGTTTGGCTTGCAGTTATTATAAACACGTAATTAACATGCAACCTAATTTGATTGACAAGTATGCGAATTAGATAGCATGACAATGATTTCTACTATTCAAATGTTAGAAAGAAAACTAATTTAATACAGTAATTGTTTTTCTTCTTTACTAGATAAATGATCTTAAAAAATCAATGGATCTTCCGATGCGTTTACAAAATCAACAATTTTTATCTATCATTTAAAAAGATTTTTGAGATAAAATCTGGAAGATGTAACAATGCTCTTTTTTCTGTAAAATAAATTTAAGGTGCACTGAGGATCCGACTTCACCTCTGACGAGAGACTACACAAGAAAAAGAAACTCCAACACCCCATGAAACACATTTTATTTTGTATTATAAATTTTTTATTTATAGATTTATAAAGTACATTACATTTTGTTTAGAGAATTTCTAGCAAAACTTTATCATTTATTTAAAATATATTTTAAGACAAGTCAAAATCGAATTAATTAAAATATCAAAAAATTAGGGGAATTGGGGGTTGGAAACGTAACAGTCTCTTCAATTACCCATAAATTTGACATGTACACTCACCTACAAAGTAAGGGTTCAAAATGGACCACTCACTAAAAAATCAATGTAACAAATTTATTACATTCTTTCTATTTCATTTAAAAACGACTATTCTAAAAAAACATGTACGTACAATTTAGTTAGTGATGGGCGGTGAATTGAACGGTGATGAGATGTTTGTTACGCAAATCACAAGAAAAAAATGAATTAGTTGGTGATTTTGAAGTGGACCATATAAATAGATAGATAGATATCGAAAGGGTTGATCAATCAATAGTTTAATTTCTGGAGGTGGGCTGGTTTGGTGTGTGGGACTGTTTGTCCATCTTTATATCTTCTCCCACGTGAAATGTATTATGTATGCAACATACATATGGATACTGTTTTCTGTTTAACAAGATTAAAATTTAAATTCATTTTCTTTTTATAATTTTAGCACAATTAAGTTATAATTATTTGACTTTAAAAAATTAAAATTATTTTACTGTAATTTTTGCTTGGTGGATGAGTTAGAATTAAAAATCAACATACATTTATCGGATCACTTAATATTTATTTATTTTATGGAATTCTATTACGTTTCCGTTTTTTTTTTTTGTTATACATAATTTCTGTTTTCATTTCAAATGAAGCTTCTAAAAAGGGACAAAATGCAATTTACCAATTTGATTTGTAGTACACTACTATCAATGGAGCAGTTACTTAAAGCCCAATGTTTCGGCCCGGAAATATGAATATGAGCTCAAAAATAAAATGGGCTGACACTAGGGTAGAACAATGTCATAGAATTGCGATGCCGAAAGAAAAAATGAATCTGTTTTTCGGATTCACGTATGTCATCGCATTTTCGTGTAAATGCTAATCAACTGTCATGCACGGTGTGAGAACCATTCTGATGGGCTATGAAATATGTCCAAGCTATTTAATTAAGGATAAACTAGAATATTCATGAAGGTTGAGGTATTTTCTTATTTCATAAACCTTTGAGAGGTTCTCTCTTTACAACAATTTGCATCCCCTTCCAAGTAAGGTGGTACAAGAGTATTTATAGGGAATCTCGTGTGGGTCCCTCTAACCACCTTTACTTGGAGGATAAGCCATAATGATCTATTTACAAGTCCTGGGCTTCAAGGCCCACTAAGGAAATTAAATACATTTTGGACCTAACTACAAACTATGACCTATTGGGTTTGCATGCCAACTACAATTACACATATTATTCTAACTAATATTCGTGGCCCAACATTTGTCCCCCCTTCATTTTCTTTAATATCTTTAGATATGTTTTTATTTGTAATTTGAGGGGAGAAAAATAAAAAAGGTAATGTTTCTCTCTTTCTTCTTTCTCTCCTTTTTTTTTGTTGTTGCACGTACGGGGTTGTGTCTATATATATCCCTGTTTTTCAATTGAAGTGTAGTGCATTTTGGAGCGACGGTTCGAATTTCAAGACTTGTAATCAAGAGGTTTTTTCTCCCGTCTTCAAAAGGTAAGGGTCTTTGTTTTATTTCTCTTCTTTTTATAACTGCAGTGTTTTAGTTTGTTTTTCTTGCCGTGTTTTTCCTGCAAAGCGAATCTCTTTCTTTTTTTCCGACTAGGTGTGATCACGTTGTTGATTAATTTTATAATAGTTATGTCTTTTTCCTTTTCTTCCTCTTCTTCTCATACTATCGGTGTTGGGGATGCTGGTAAGCTTCCTGTTAAGGAGGAATCTTTCGATTCCTTTTTTAATTTAGATCATCTTGAACTTCCTGATACAACCTCGACTCAGTCTCTGGGGTTTTTAGATGATTTTGAGGAAAATGTCCCTCCTGAGCCTATCCCTTTAAGCCCTAGGACTTTGGCTTTGCGAAGTGAGGTCGTTCGATTAGCAAAAGAAAAGGGAGATGAGGAATTTGTAGATAAGCCTAGCCTAACTTATATGAGCGTGTATGCCACTCGACCGGTTAATTGTGACTTTCTGGATTCATGGGTCGATCTTAGTAATGGTTGGCGTTGTGTTGCACCTAAGCCCGAGGATCCCGTTTGGTTTATGCCTGAATACGGTATGCACGGGATTCCCTTCTTGTATTTTGAGTTCGGATTACGTCTCCCAATGCACCCTTTTCACCTAGCGGTTTATGAGGCTTTAGGGTGTGGGATTGCGCAGTTAACACCTAATTCAGTTGCCCAAGCAAGTGGCTTTATTGCTCGATGTGCTGAATTGGGTCGTATTCCTACTTTGCGATTATTTTTCTCTATTTACAATATCAAGCATTCTGGGGGTCAGATCTATTTTGATAGGAGAACAGGTCGGCCAAAACTTGTTGACGTGAGGTCTTCCAACTCGGGGTATCATGGCAAGTGGATGTATTTCCATGGACCTGATTTGGAATTTGTTAAGCCCTGCGGCAAAGTTTCTAAAGATGCCATCTTTAGATTGACCCATATGGAGAAATATGATACTTAATTTTTAGATACTTTTCAGGGTCAGAGTTGTTTGTATGATCACCTTCAACTGAAGAATGCCCGCTTTTTAGAGACGCATAATTGTAATGTTTATATATGATTTGGTTTTGCTGTTTAGTTTTATTAATACTTGCTTTTTGCGATGATTTGACAATGTATTTTTACTTTTTGTAGTTGCGGGTGAATCTTTGAAGAAAATCTTCTCGAGCGGATTAAGTGAAGAAATGGATCGTGCTCTAGCGTTGTTGGCCCGTCAATCAACTGTTACTAAGCCTGGTATAGGGAGTTCTTCTGTGAAAGCTGGGAGTGGCGTTCCCAAGCCCGTTGAAGCTTTGGATGGGGTCGTAGTCGAGGTGGATAATGCTGGCTCTGGAGTTGTTGAAGATAATGGTCTTCGCGAAAGGAAGCGTAATCAAGATAGTGAAGGAGGAGTGAACCGGAGAATTGTGTTGAGGAGGTGTGATGAGATGGGACGTGAATCAAGTCGTGAAGATATGGGAAAACCTGCTACTGCTACTGAAGTGGTCGAGCTGCCGCCAATTTTGCAGCCCGTTGAGCCGGTCTCTTCAGTTCGGGTCGAGGTTTCTCCTCACCAACGTTGGACGGCTGGGCCTAACGCCCCCGTGCAGGTTAGTATAGCTTATCAAATGGTTTTATCTCAAGTTTACTTTTGAATGAGACCATCTTAGTGTAACTAGCTTCGATTTGTAGCTTTCTGTTATATATGTTCGTAAAAGATGTAGGTATACTTTTGGTTTGAAATCTCCTGCTACCATGTAGGTGTTTCAAGTTTTTGATTTACCTCAAGATCTTACCTCTTATGTGGATAAATCGAGGGCCAAGGTTGCTGAGCATTGTTTGACGCGTGGTGGTCGGGTAGTTATACTTCCTGTTTTTAGTTGCATTATTCCTTTAATTTTTTAGTAGTATTTTTATAACGTTGTTGTCTTTGTTTGCAGTTTTTGTCTGACTTGACTCATATTGTAAATGCCTATAAGGCTGATGCTGGCCCTCGTGAAAGCGATCGCCTCGTAAAGGAGTTATCTGAAGCCCAAGCAGGTCAGGTCGAGGTCGAGAAGAGGGCTGCTGAGTCCGAAAAAAGAGAGACTGATGCTGCTAAGAAGAATTTTGAGGCGAAGAGTAAGTTGATGGATGAGAATCACAAGTTGAAGGACAAAGTGACTGCGTTGGGTGAAGAACTCGATCAGGTTAAGAAGGTTGCTGCTTCCGACCAGAAGAAGAATGTCAATTTGGAAAAAGATTTGGAATCCGTGAGGCATGAATTAGTTGCATCAAAAAAGGCGAACGACCTCTTGAAGGTCGAAGTGGAGAAAGGAGTTGCTGACATTGCCCGAGCTCTTGGGGTCGGGTATGGCTACTGTTACGGTCGCTTGAAGGCTGCTGGTGTCGACCTCGCGGATCACGCCTTTGAAGACTACTGTGCCGAGTTGGCAACGAATCTTCCCAAGGAATCTACTAATGAAACCCCGAATGTCGTTTGAAGGCGAGGTATGCCTCGTTATGGATGTAATGTTTTCATGACTTTTGAATTATTTATTTGCCAGGGGATGCCCTGTGTAACTGTGACTTTTAACTTTTCTCTTGACGTGGTGTCGGGTTTAAACCTTTAATTATTATCTATTATATTGACTTTGATGTTTTATAATTTTATCTTTGTCGATGGTTCGAATTAATAGCTATTTTTTAGCTTTTAATCATTGACTTTGAGTTAAGTTGAATTTCCACGAATTAGCAATGTTTTACCTCTGGGCAATTGTTATTCGTATTGAATTGGTTAAGGTGGTCAGTTTGCTATGACTTCAACCAAATGCATGATCTTGTGAAATTGTCATTACTAATGACTTAAGTTACTAACTTTTGTTGAAGTTAATAATTTAAGTGGAGTTTGCGTAAGGATTTCAATTTGATGCCATTGCATAAACCAGCTTCTCAACCTGGTTTATATTATTGCGTGGTAACAATTGTTTTGGGGGAGAGGCAGGGAATCTTATCATTCTATTAAGGTAGATGTTCAAGTATACATGCAATATTTTTCTGAATTCCTAGGAGATTAAATTATCAAGGCGTGATTAAAATAGAGGCGTGTGCTAATTTTCATAGGATGATATAAAGGAAAATGGGGGCTTTTTATTGAATAATTTAAGGGGGATCTAAGTGAGGACCTCATATCAGCCCTTTTTTCACATAGACAATTTTTAGATGGAAAGGGAAAATTTGCCCCCATTTACAATAGGACAAGTACGTTACTGATAAAAACTTTCGAGGTGGATTCCATTCCACGTATTCTTGATAGGCTCGGCATTGAGATGTTCGAGCTCATAAGTCTCGAGGCTTATGACCTTCTTGATCTTGTACGGACCTTCCCACGGGGCTGTGAGCTTACCGACCTGAGTCGGTTGTGACGCGGCCGCTTCTCGGAGCACAAGGTCATTGACTTGGAAGCTTTTCGTCTTGACCTTCTTGTCAAAGTACTTTGCTATTTTATTCTGGTACTCAATCGAGGCTGTTTTGGCATTATCTCGCATTTCCTCTGTGAGGTCGTTATCTAAGCACAAGCCTTCGATTGAGCTCTCGGGGTCGAAGATCTCAATTCGATGTGATTCGAGGCTAACCTCAACGGGTAGAACTGCGTCCGTTCCGTAGGCCATTTTGAAGGGTGTCTCCCCTGTAGAGGTGCGGGGAGTTGTACGATACGACCAGAAGACATTCGGGAGTTCATCAACCCAGCATCGGGGAATCTCCTCGATCCTTTTCTTGATTCCTTGAAGTATAATGCGGTTGGTAACCTCGACCTGTCCGTTAGCCTGGGGATATGCCACCGACGACTTGATATGTTTGATTTTCATCTCGCATAGTGCTTTCTCAAACTTTTCTCCCACGAACTGTGTCCCATTGTCGGTGACAACAATCCTTGGGATTCCGAAACGAAACACGATATGCTCCATGAAAAATTTTATCATTTCCTTCTCTCTGATTCTGGCCAAAGGCTTGGATTTGACCAATTTTGTTACGTAATCGATGGCGACTACAATATATTGGACTTGGTTTCTTGATTTAGGAAAAGGCCCGACTATGTCAATTCCCCATTGGAAGAAAGGGCATGGGACGAGGACCGGGTTGAGTGTTGTCGTGGGTCGGTGGCTTACATTCCCGTGTAGTTGGCATGGAGTGCATTTTTTGACGAATTCGTCACAATCATTCCTTAGTGTTGGCCAGAAAAATCCTTGTCGAAGTATTTTTAATGCTAGATTTTTACCCCCCATGTGTTCTCCACATATTCCTGTGTGGACCTCTATAATGGCGAGATGAGCTTCCTCAGGGCCGAGGCAGCGGAGCAATGGCTCGACTAAGGATCGTCTGTATAGCTTGGAGCCTTTTACACAGTAATTCCTTGCTTTGTACATTAAAGACCTTGCCTCATTTTTGGATTCTGGCAATTTATTTTCCATTATATACTCGAGGTATGAAGTTCGCCAATCAGGATGAGAGGTTATCTCGTCGACCTCAAGGTTATTCATTGTTGGTGTTGGTAGCTCCTCCACGTAAATGGGTTCGTTGCACGTGGTAGACGATGACGAGGCCAGTTTTGATAAGGCGTCTACCCATTGGTTCTCCGTTCTGTCTATGTTCATTAAATTCCAAGAAGTAAAATTTTCTAGCATTGCCTTTGCTTTTTCTAAGTATGCTTGCATCTTATCATTGTGGGTTTTGAATTCGCCATTGACCTATTTTACGACAAGTTGGGAGTCGCTAAAGATATCAATGGTTTTGACCTCAAGTTCCGTTGTGAGTTTCAATCCAGCGAGGAGTGCCTCGTATTCTGATTCATTGTTGGTCGCTTAAAATGTGAACCGAATTGCTTGTTGAACACGGAATCCGCCAGGACTTAGGAGAATTAGTCCTGCTCCACTGGTTTCGGCTGTCGCGGAGCCGTCGACATAAAGGGTCCATGGCCTTGTGGTCTCATAGGTGATTTCTCCTTTAGGGGTTTCAGATTTGGAAAATTGGAATCCTGCCACGAAGTCCGACAGCACTTGTGCTTTTATTGCTGTTCTGGGCTTGAACTCGATATGGAATTGACTTAGCTCGATGGTCCAGGCCGCGAGGCGACCTATCATGTCGGGCTTATGTAATATCCTTTTTAGAGGTTAATTTGTCATCACTTGCATTTCTCGACCTTGAAAATAATGTCTTAATTTTCGACTGGCGACAACAAGGGAATAAACCAACTTTTCTACTTGTGGATACCTTGTTTCTGCATCACGTAGAGTGTGGCTAAGTAGTACACGGGAGTTTCTTTCCCCGCCTCTTGTTTGATTAAAACAACAGCCACCGTGAGATCGCAAGCCGAGAGATAAACTCGTAGGGGCTCACCCGGCGACGCCCTGGTTAAGATTGGAGGCGAGGTAAGAAAATCTTTGAGCTCGTTGAGACTTCTCTTACAATCTTCATTCCACAATAACTGAGATTGTTTTGATGCCCCTTTTATGACTTGGAAAAAGGGAATACAGCGCTTTGAAGATTGAGGGATGAATCTTCGTAATGCTGCGATGCAGCCTGTGAGCGACTGTACCTCTTTTAGTGAGGTAGGGTCTTTCATGTCGAGGATGGCCTTTATTTGGCTGGGGTCGGCCTCGATGCCCCGCTGGGTGAGAAGGAAGCCCAAAAACTTTCCCGAGGTCAGACCAAAGGAGCATTTTGTCGGGTTTAGTCTCATTTGATTTTTCCGAACGTTTTCAAAAGTTTCTTTCAAAACCTCTGTTGAGTATACAACAACGAAAGCAAAACCCAAAGCGAATAAACAAGAACAAGAAAATAACGACAATCACACAAGACAAAGATTTACGTGGTTCGGAAATTCCTACTCCACAATCCGCACTATTTTTGTATTGATCTCTCACAATTGTGTTGTGTTGTTGTTACAATTACATGAGTATTTATAAGAGAAGAAACTGGGTCAACCAATCAGAGTCTAATTCTGAAATTCCTAACTCTAATTAGAGTACAATTCAGGAATTCCTAACTCAAGTCAGAATCCAATTCTGAAACCTAATAGACTCCACAAACCCAACAATCTCCCACTTGGAGTCTGACCACATCTTCACTTCACTCTTGTAAATCTAGTAACAAATAATCCCTCGATCAATAACTCTAACTAGTGCAACTCCTTCTCATCAATCAGTTCTGAAGGCCAGTTGAAGCTATGCAAAGCTTCAACTTTTCATTAGTAACCACCTTAGTCAACATATCTGCAGGATTCTTTGAACCAAGGATTTTTTTCAAGGACAAAGTACCATTGCTAATCAACTCTCTTGTAAAGTGATATCTCAGCTGAATATGCTTCGTCCTAGTATGAAACACAGGATTCTTCGTAAGATGAATAGCACTCTGACTGTCGCTATACAAAACACTGTCCGCCTGTTTCTTGCCCAACTACTCAAGAAAATTCTTCAACCAAATCATCTTCTTGCTAGCTTCAGAGATAGCCATATATTCTGCTTCTGTGGTTGAAAGAGCAACATTCTTTTGAAGTCGAGACATCCAACTAATTGCTGTGCCACCCAACGTGAAAATATATCCCGTAGTACTTTTTCTTGTATCCAAACATCCACCCAAATCTGCATCAGAGAACCCTTCCAAGATAACATCTTTCTTGTTGAAACATAATGCAACCTTGGATGTGCCTTTCAAGTAGCGCAACAACCACTTGACTGCTTCCTAATGCTCTCTTCCTGGATTAGACATGAACCTGCTAACAACTCCCACTGCATGAGCAATATCTGGCCTTGTACACACCATAGCATACATCAAACTGCCAACTGCAGATGCATACAGAACTTTAGCCATATCTTTCTTGCCTTCATCCGTTTTAGGTGACTGCTTCTTCGTGAGATTAAAGTGAGTCGCCAACGGTGTACTTCTGGTCTTCGCATCCTGGACACTGAATTTCTGCAACAATTTCTCAATATACTTCTCTTGAGATAATTTCAAAGTACCTTCAGATCTATCCCTTATGATGCTCATACCAAGTATCTGTTTTGCCGCACCCATATCCTTCATCTCAAACTCCTCAGACATCTGTCTCTTTAACCTGTTAATTTCCCTCATGTTTGATCCTGCTATCAACATGTCATCAACATACAACAACAATATGATATAAGATGAATCAAATTGTTTAAAATAACAACAATGATCCATAGCACTCCTAGTGTACCCATTCTTCATCATAAAGCTATCAAACTTCAAGTACCATTGTCTTGGCGCTTGCTTCAAACCATACAAGCTTTTTATAAGCTTGCAAACAAGGTTTTCTTTCCCAGCTACCTGAAATCCTTCTGGCTGTACCATGTAGATGTCTTCCTCAAGATCACCATGCAAGAACGCGGTCTTAACATCTAGTTGCTCTAGATGTAACTCCTCTGCAGCCACAATACTTAGCACAATTCTAACAGTAGTCATCTTAACAATCGGAGAAAATATATCAGTATAGTCAATACCCTTTTTCTGTTGATAACCCTTGACTACTAACATCGCCTTGTATCTCATGCTGCCATCAGGTTCTTCTTTGATCCGGAACACCCACTTATTTTGTAAAGCCTTCTTTCCTACTGGTAACTCTGTTAAAAACCAAGTCTCATTCTTCTCAAGAGAACCCATCTCTTCTTCCATGGCTGATTTCCACTGAACTGCCTCTGAATAACACTGAGGCTCTCCATCCTCAGTCAATAACATATAATATGCTGAAGGAGAAAATCTTTGTGGTGGCCTCACAATTCTGCTAGATCTTCTTACCTCAGCCTGTGGAGTAACTGGAATCGTGTCATTACCATTCCCCAAACTCCCACTATTTCATGCAAGATCTTCTTCTGTAATCTCTTCAAGCACTGCTTTCTCTTTCTCATGTTGTTCCTTTGCAAACTCAGAATCGACTGCAAGCTTATCCTTGTACACTGCACTTTCGTTAAAAGTAACATCTTTACTTCTAACGACCTTTTCGTTAGTTCATCCCAGAAACGGTAACCCATATCATCTGAGCCATAACCAATGAAGATACACTTCTTTGATTTTGGATCAATCTTGTCTCTGTCAGAATCTTTAACACGCACATAAGAAACACAACCAAAAACTCGCAAGTGTGAAAGATTTACCTCATTTTTCTGCCACTCTTCTTCAGGAATCTTGAACCCCAAAGGAACTGAAGGTCCTCTGTTTATGAGATACGCTGCTGTGCTAACTGCATCTGCCCAAAAAGTCTTTGGCAATCCTGCATGCAATCTCATACTCTTGGCCCTCTCATTCACGGATCTAATCATGCGCTCTGCAACACCATTATGCTGTGGTGTCTCTGGAATTGGTTTGATCATTCTAATCCCATATTCTGCGCAATAGCTTTTAAACTCATCACTACTGTACTCACCACCATTATCTGACATCAAACTCTTAATCTTCAAACCGGTCTGATTTTCAACTTCGGTCTTCCACTTCTTGAAAGTAGCAAACACATCTGATTTATTCTTCAAAAAATAAACCCATACCTTTCTAGTGGAATCGTCAATGAAAGTGACATAGTAGCGAGATCCTCCCAACGACGCAACTGCTGTTGGACCATATACATCTATATGAACTAGCTCTAACCTCTCACCTGTCCTCTCTGATTTTGCAAAAGTAACTCGTTTCTGCTTTCCAAGCACACATGGCTCACAGAACCCAACTTCCATATTCTTCAGCTCTGGAATCTTACCCTTCGAAGTTAATTGCTTCATACCTTTTTCACTCATATGACCAAGTCTTTGGTGCCACAAAGTTGAAGACTCAATCTTATCAGCAACCTTATTTGCTTCATAGCTAGATTGTTCAACTACGTACAACGTCCCCTTTTTCTCTCCACGAGCAACAACTAGATTCCCCTTTATAACCTTCCACTATCCGTCTCCGAAAGTAACTCGATACCCTTCCTTATCTAACTGACCCACAAATATCAACATCTTCTTCAGTCCAGGAATGTACCTTACATCTTTCAACGTCCAGCTAGTCCCCAAAGAGGTCTTGAGATTAATATCTCCCATGCCCGTAATATCCAAAATTTCATCATCAGCAAGACGAACTTTACCAAAATTTCCAAGTCTGAAATTTAACATCAAATCCTTGCAAGGGGTAGCATGGAATGATGCACCAGAATCCATAACCCATGATTCAACCGAACATTCAACACAACAAATCAAAGCATCGTCACTCACCACCTCTTCAACTACATTAGCTGAATTATCCTCTTTCTTCTTTCCTTTAGGAGCTGCGGGAGCCGTACACTGATTTCTGAAGTTACCTTTCTTCTGACAATTCCAACAAACAATCTCCTTGCGATCTTTGGACTGTCCTCTCTTCTGTGACTTCGATCTGCTACGCCCCTGATTCTGCCCCCTATCGGACTTTCTGCCTCTACTCTCAGTACTCAACAAGGAACCTGACGACTCTTCTGAGTTTCTCCTACGAATATCTTCTCCAATAATCGCATCTCGAACTCCATCAAAAGTCATCTTACTGCTCCCAGATGAATTACAAATAGCAGTGACAAATCCTGACCAACTGTCAGGTAACGAGGATACCAACAACAAGGCTTGTACCTCATCATCGAATTTAATATCCACTGATGTCAATCTTGATAGGATAGAGTTAAATTCGTTCACATAATCAGCAACACAATCACCTTCATTCAATCTCGTGGCAAACAACAAGCGACACAAATATACCTTATTCGAAGCAGACGGCTTCTCATACATATTTGATAACGCCTTGATCAATCCCTAAGTTGTCGTTTCCTTGACGATATTGTAAGCAACGTTCTTCGCCAAAGTCAATCTGACAACACCCAGAGCCTGCCTATCCAATAGCTTCCAATCTTTCTCATCCATATTTTTTGGATTCTTCTCCTCCAGCGGTTCGTGTAGTTTTTTCTGATACAAATAATCTTCAATTTGCATCTTCCAAAACCCAAAATCGCTGCCATCAAATTTGTCGATCTTTACTTTCCCTTCTTCTGCCATCGCTCCCACTCGCCTGAAAACCTAGGCTCTTGATACCAGTTGTTGAGTATACAACAACGAAAGCAAAACCCAAAGCGAATAAACAAGAACAAGAAAATAACGACAATCACACAAGACAAAGATTTACGTGGTTCGGAAATTCCTACTCCACATGCCGCACTAATTTTGTATTGATCTCTCACAATTATGTTGTGTTGTTGTTAAAATTACATGAGTATTTATAAGAGAAGAAACTGGGTCAACCAATCAGAGTCTAATTCTGAAATTCCTAACTCTAATTAGAGTAAAATTCAGGAATTCCTAACTCAAGTCAGAATCCAATTCTGAAACGTAATAGACTCCACAAACCCAACAACCTCTCCTACCCCAAAATCAGTAGGGAACTTTATTTTTAAGTGTGGGATAAACGTGATAGCCTTCAAAGCTGTTAAAGTCGTTCTTCCCAAGATGGCGTTAAAACTGGAACCGGCATTGATAACATGGAATTTTACTGTTTGCCAGGTCTGGTATGGGAGAGAGCCAAAGAGAACTGGGAGATCGATCATTCCCATGACCTTGACCTCATTTCCTGTAAACCCATATAGGGGGATGTTTACGTTTTCCAATTTCCTGTCACCTATATTCATTCTGGAGAAAGTACTGTGATATAGAATGTCCACGGAGCTACCGTTGTCCACAAGGATCTTTTTAACAGTGTTAGTTCCCACTTTTGCCGTGATCACTAGGGCGTCCTGATGAGGCTCGATTATCCCAGGAGGGTAATCGTCATCTAAGAAGGAGATCATTGGAGTAGGATTAGGTCTTTGACGCTTTTGAGGTTCTGGGTGAACACTGAATACCTCACGGGCATATAATTTTTTGGCATTGTTGGAGGTTCCCCCCGCGGCATGACCCCCGATTATGACGTCTATTACTCGATCGGGTTCGTGCTGGCGAGTTCGTTGGGAGTTTGTATTGTTTTCAATGTAATGGATGAGTTGTCCTTGTTTTATCTTGTCCTCGATGAGATTGCTTAACTGGAAACAAGCCTCTGTGGTATGGCCGTGATCTTCATGATATTCACAATACTTTGAGCTCGGAGGTCTGCCTGCCTTCATCGACCTCGGAGGTCGATAGTCCGGCTCTGTTTTTAGAATGGCGAGTAAGGTGGATTTGTCCACTGTCAGTTTTGTGATTTCCTTTTCTGTCCTTTCTCGAGGCTTCCACGATCTGTCGGGGCGAGATGTTCTCTCGGATCTGGGACTTTTCCTATCCCAAGATCTCGAATGTGAGTCGCTTTTTTTCCTGTAATATGACTTCGGGGACTTAAATTCAGAGTTTGAACTCCATTCCCATCACTGTGAATATTTCCTGGGTGATTGGATGCTTCCTACGGCCTCTTGTAGCGTCATTCTATGTTCCATGATCTCGAAAGCAGTTTGTAAAGATCGTGGACTTTTTTTGAAGTATTCTTCTAATAGTGGACCGTGTCTGTGTTTATCAATTCCTGCAGCGAGGTAATTGATGGCGAGCTCCTCCACGAGGTTAGGGATTTCTACGACCTCAGCTCGGAAGCGGATCAAGAATTGTCGTAACGACTCGTTGGAGCATTGTCTAACATTCATGAGTGAGGCTGTGATCTTTCCACCCTTGTAGTTGCTGGAGAACCTACAGTTAAACTTAGTTTTCGACAAATCCCACGAGTCTATAGACCTCGGGGGTAAGTTGTTATACCAATGCAGGGCAATTCCTCAGAGATAAGTGGAGAAAAATTGACATCGAGCAGTTTCTGAATGTCCGCAAAACTTCATTCTCCCATCGTAGGTGTTCAAAAATTCACTGGGATCCGTGGATCCATCAAACTGGTCAAGTGACAGAGTTTTCAAGTTCCTGTTGATTCGTGCTTTTTCAATTCGCACAGTAAGAGGGCTTTCAGCCGGGACCTCAGAGCCAGTCTGGCTTCGAATGAACTTTTTGCACATCGCTACATCGTTTTGTAATTGAGATATCTCCTCCGATCTATAGGAGTCGCTTGATTCGCTTTGCCTTGGAGCCATCCCCTGGGACCTCGTCTACCTCCTCATGTGGGGGGCTTGATACGATCTGTTGGACTCCGTCTCGTCCTTGTAGCTCGCATCATCATCATACCCCTCGTTGTTGTACCCAGGAGATCGGTATTGAACGGAACGAGCTGGTAGGGATGTTTGTTGTAATTTGAGCTGGAAGCATCGTATTTCTAGTTGTTTTTCCAACTTTAGCTGTAACCTTTGCCTCCGGGCCTCGAGGGCCTCCAACTCACCATCAGACTCACTTAAATCTTCATCATTTTCCTGAACTCCCTCGTGAGGGTTTTTTCTTCTCATTTTCTCGAGGTGAAGACGAGCGTCGCTCGTCAACACCTGTTTACCTGAAGCTGTTGGAATCCTTGTACGGGTATCAGCTCGAGCTCTCTTTCTACTTTGCTCTGCGGTGGGAGATTCCTGAAAATCCTCCGCCATTTCATCATTTCATTGATCGGAGAATAACCGTCTTGGTTGTAATGGTTGTCTTAAGGTGCCGTCTTCACGGGGGATTGTTCTTATTTCCTCCTCCGTGAGGCGTTGGACGACAGGTTCACCGTCATAATCATCCATTTTACGATGCAATCGTTGATAAAAGAGCTGCTTCTAGTGCCAATTGATGGGCTATGAAATATTACCAAGCTATTTAATTAAGGATAAGCTAGAATATTCATGAAGGTTCAGGTATTTTCTTATTTCATAGACCTTTTTAAGGTTCTCTCTTTACAACAATTTGCATCCCCTTCCAAGTAAGGTGGTACAAGAGTATTTATAGGGGATCCCTTGTGGGTCCCTCTAACCACCTTTACTTGAAGGATAAGCCATAATGATCTATTTACAAGTCCTGGGCTTTAAGACCCACTAAGGAAATTAAATACATTTTGGGCCTAAGTACAAACTATGACCTATTGGACTTGCATGCCAACTACAATTACACATATTATTTAACTAATATTCGTGGCCCAACAATTCCAATCTGCAAACTAGTCCGACGTTCTCTATTCAGAGTTAAATAGGTTGATATAAATATTAACGTGTATTAATTTTTATTCGAACTATATATATATTTTACACAGAAGATTATAAGTTCTTATATTGAGACTAGTGATGTAAATTCTAGAAATAGATAGTTAGATTTTATTTCTTCATTTTCTCTATTTTCCAGCTGTACACACTAGATAGGTTGTTAGGAGAATTAGTTAGTTCCCTCCTATTTTCATTACTTGCATATAAGTAACAGAACATAACCTCATACTGTACTTCTTCTTCTTCTTCTTCAATTTCAATCAATACAATTCTTTCTTTTATCTTCTGTTCATAGAAAAATATCATGGTATTAGAGCTTGCTGAAGCTTTAATGGCGATTTACTGTGAGATCGGCTAATCTCAGGTGTTCTCATTCTCATTTCATAGTATTCATCGTTGTGTTTGAGTACATTTAGTTAGTTTGTTACAATTCTGCGATTCTGATGGTCATTTCATCATTAAACTTGCTTGTTAATCGTGCCTGTTGATTGTGTTCTTATTTCGATTCTGAAATTGCTTATTCTTCTTGTGTGAGAGCATTGATTTGTGTTTTCTGAGATCAAGTTTCCGATCTATGTTTTCGTTTCTGGTTCTTTAATCACAAACTTAGAGATAAAACATCGTTGTATCTACAATTTTCTGATTTGTATATATCTTTCCGATCTGAATTTGTCATCGATCTGTGGTCTATTTCCTTGACCTGATTCTTAATTCTGAAATCTACTTTGTTTGCTGAGTACTCGTATTGTGTATTTTTCACACAAAAACTGAACAAAAACTCAAAATCAATGGCTACAAATACAACCACAACTTCACAGTTACAAGGAAATCAAGATCCATCTAGTGTTTACTATATCCATCCTTCGTGTTAGTCACAGAGGCATGCCTGAATACATCTAATAACAAGCCCAAGTGGTTCGTAATGCTATGCATTACCTACATGACCTCTTAACTGAGGGAACCTCTAGTTGTAGAGTTTCTACTTGTTTGTACTATGTAATAGGCATCAAATTCTATCTGTGTAACTGTACCTACTAAGTCAAGAATAAAGCTTGAAAGAAGTTCTAAGGTTCATGCCTCAAGCAAGGAAATGAAGACTGTCAAATAATCACAGTTGGGATTTGAAGAATTGAAGAAATGAAGAAATTGCCTAAGTACTAATTCGAGAAGTACATTTGTTTATTCGAGAAGTCTAGCATTCGAGAAGTCTGGAGTTCGATATCTCAGAAGACACTATTCGATATCTCTCGATATCTCATTCGATATCTCAGGGATTCGATATGTCTATTACACGGTTCGAGAACTCAAGGAGTCAACAGTTCGAGTTCTCAAAGGGTCAACAAGTCAATGCCACATTCGATATCTCAAAGACTCAATATGCTATTCGATATCTCAGGGATTCGATATGTCAAAATGCTCTATTCGATATCTCAAGGAGTCCCAGAGAAAAGAGCTATTCGAGAAGTGATTCGATATGTCAAGATAACACTATTCGAGAACTCAGAGTTATCGATCAAGTCAACTCCAGTTCTCGAATCACTCACTTAGTCACTTCTCGAATACATTCTTGAGGACAAAATACTGAAGAATTGTACAAGTCAGAAACCTGCAACAAGCCAGGATACTTTATTTGACTCTGTCCTATAAAGCATGCTGGAAAGCCTACAAAGAAGCTTGGAGAGATAAGACAAGGGACAAGGAGCTGAAGAAGTGGATCTAAACAGGCTTTTCAAAGTCAAATCTGTAGCCGTTTGGACTCTTACTAAAATGAGATAGACAGACTGGAAAGTGTTTTTGTTTTACCTACCTCATTTGTAGTAAGTGGGTGTATCCATGTCTATAAGGATACGGCCTCACTTCCTTAGCTGTTAAGGTGTTGAAGTTTCTCAAATACCCAGAAAATATCTCTCTGAGAAAAACGAAGCTGAGAATACTATCATTTGTATTCACAGATTGTAGCAAAATCTTTATCTAATAAGATATTAGATTAAAGTGATATTGTGTTGTGTTTGTCTTTAATTATCCGCATCTTCATATCTCACACACTCATCACTTATCTTGCTGCAAAGATTCAAGAACGAAGAAAAGTTCAAGAATCCATTCACCCCCCCCTCTGTATTCTTTTACTGTATTCAATACTCAACAAGTGGTATCAAAGCAGGCTGTTTAATCTAAACAGAAAACGATCATGAGTTCGAATACACCAAAGACTACAGGTACGGTAAAGGTCCCTAAGTTCGACAAAGAGAATTACAACCTCTGGAAAATAAAAATGCTGTTGTTCATCAAAGCTGCCAATCCTCTCTACCCTGACATTCTCAAGAATGGTCCATTCATACCACAACAAGAAGTTGCTGAATCCACAGTGGGCGCAGTAGTCATTCCTAGATCATACGTTCCAAAAGAGCCATCCAAATGGACGGACTCAGAGAAGGAAAAGATTGCCCTAGACAGCCACCTCATGTTGTTAATCATAGACTCCATGGATATGTCGATGTTTGCCAACATAGCATCATGCAAATCAGCCAAGGACATGTGGAATCACATCGAGGTGTTATGTGAAGGGACAGAGGAGGTAAGAGAAAATAAGAAACAGATACTGGTCACACAGTATGAGGCGTTCATGGCACAGTCCAAGGAAAGTATCACTGATATGTTTGAAAGATTTCACAAGCTGGTGACTGAGCTCCAAATGAATGGGAAGGTTTACAGCACTAAGGAATTAAATATGAAGTTTCTACTATCGTCACCAAACCATCCAGAGCAAAGGGTCATATCCCTAAGAGAAAGAGATTTGAACAAAGTCACGTATGATGTGCTCTATGGGGTTTTAAAGACACACGAGCTTGAGTTGCTTCAAAAGAAGGCTATCCAAGCTAACCAAGGCAGAATGATAAACACATCCTGTGCCTTGATTGTCAACAAATCTATTCAAGACCTGGAAGCATCTGCAAGTCAGCTGAGAATAGAAGAGATAGTAGATGATGAAGAAACTGAGGAAGTAGTGACTGAACCTGCTGATGACAAGGAAGAAGATGAGTTCTACACTCTTGAAGAGCTGGATGGCATGGAAAATACATCATATGCTTTTATGGCTAGAAAATTCTCAAACATCAGATTCAAGAGGAATCTGCCCTTCAAGCCTAGACCTCAAAATCATTCATTCAACAAGAGCAAGGCACCTATGAAAACAAACAAGAACAGATTCAAAACCAGCTATGTGGATAGGTCATCTGTAAGATGTTTTAGATGCAATGACCTAGGGCATTTTGCCAGTGAATGCAAGAAGCCTAAAAAGAAGGATAAGGAGTTTCTTGAGCTTGAAGCTAAGTATGAGGCCCTTCTAAAGAAGCAGACACCAGGTAAGGCTTACATAGCTGAAGGGAAGTGTTGGGATGATTCTGACAGTGATGGGGAAGAACAAGAATTCTGCAACTATGCCTTGATGGCCAATTCCAAGGAAGAACCATCTGCATCAGACTCACAGGTACCATCTCTCACTACCATAGACATGTCTGTTTCTGAATATAAATCTTTGGTTGAACAACTATCCGTTGAGATGTTTAACATTCATACTAGTATGACTGCTGCTAATGAAGAGATTGCTAAACTGTCTACTAGGAATGAACTGTTAAATAAGAGAAATGAGGAACTAGAGCTAACTACTGTGCAAATAGAAAATCTTAAACAAGAGATTGAGTATCTAAAGAATAAAGTTCTATGTGCTAGTCAAGTTGAGAAAGCTCTTAGGGATGAATTAGCTGAAAATGAATTTAAGTTGAAGACATTTAAGAATTCCTCTAGTCTATTGCAGTCTTATCATGAGAAAAATCTAGCTAGACCTAAGGCTGCCATTGGACTTGATTATGACACTCTTAAACAGAGGAAAGGCTATGCAGTCATTGAAGATGACCTTGTTGTTCAAGAGGAGGTGCCTCAGGTTTTGAAAAAGACTGAGAATCCAATATTTAAATCACCAACACTTGAGATTGATGAGGATGCCTTACTCATCAAGCAAATGTTGGAGGATGAAGATGAGGCACAATCAAATGAACAACAAGCATCCTCTGAGAGTAAGAATGTCAAAACCAAAGCCAAGGAGCCAGTAGAAGGTAGACCTAGACTTGAGAAATCTGTAAATTTTGTTTCAGCTGGAAATTATGAGACTAAGAAGAAAGTGACTAATAAGAGACCAAACAGGAATGGCAAATTAGGGATTAACAAAGATAACAACTATGCTTATGTGCCAAATGCCCCTAGGAAAGTTTGTCAAAACTGTTTTAGCTCTAATCATTTGACTCATGCTTGCAAGAAACCATCTGGTAGTGTTGCTAAACCATTCTATGATTGCTCTGTGCCTTTAAGACATAGAGACTCTCCTTTCTGTGATAAACTTGATTGTATGCCATGTAACATGAATGTGATGACTAGTTGTTTTAATTTGAGAAGACAATTCATGGAGGGCTATATCAATCATAATGTTCACACACACTACACAAGGACAAAGTCTTCAAGTCCTCCTAAAGTTAGGAAGGTACCTCTGTCACCTAAGTCTAAGAACCCTGATTCTAAGACTCCCAACAGTGACAAGAAGACCAACATCAAGAAAACTGATAAGCATGCTGATTTTGATAAAACTGTCACTAAGTCACATGGACCCAAACTCGTTTGGGTACCAAAGGAGAAGTAATACTTTTGTGTTTGCAGGGCAAAGAAAGTAAAAAGAAGGTCATGTGGATTTTGGACAGTGGATGCTCAAATCATATGACTGGTGATATGGCCCTGCTATCACAGTATGAGGAAAAGGCTGGCCCAATGGTTGCTTTTGGAGATGACAGCATTGGCAACACACTGGGATATGGCAAGTTGGAAATTGGAAATGTCATCATTGAGAATGTAGCACTGGTCAAGGGGCTCAAGCATAATCTACTGAGTGTTGGTCAATTCACTGACAGAGGCTTCAAAGTGAACTTTGACAAAGATGAATGTTTGATCACCCACAAGAAGACTGGTGATTTTGCTCTGTCTGGAGTAAGGAAAGGAAGCCTGTTTGTAGCCAATATGGACTCTGCAAGCAAGGACACAATTTGTTGCTTCTACTCAAAAGCATCAAATGAAGACAGTTGGCTGTGGCACAAGAAGCTATCACACCTGAACTTCAAAGCCATTAATTCCCTAGTCAAAAGGGAGTTAGTGAGAGGCATGCCCACACTTGAATTCTGTCAAGAAGGAGTGTGTGAGGCGTGTCAAAAGGGAAAAATGAAAAGATCAAGCCACAAGTCAAAAACAGTGACATCTATAACCAAACCCCTGCAACTGATTCATATGGATTTGTTTGGGCCTGTCAATATTATGTCACTAGGAAGGAAGAAGTATGCTCTAGTGATGGTTGATGATTTTACAAGGTATACATGGGTAGAATTTCTGGCATCAAAGGATGAGGCTCCACAAGTAATCATTGAGCACATAAAGAAAGTTGACAAAGAAGCAAAGGCCATAAATGCAAGTGTGATTGCATTAAGAAGTGATAATGGGACAGAATTCAGAAATGCCATGCTTGGAGCATTCTGCAAAGAAAATGGTATTTCTCAACAATTCTCAGCTCCAAGGACCCCACAACAAAATGGAGTTGTTGAGAGAAAGAATAGGACTCTGATAGAGGCTGCTAGAACAATGCTACTTGATGCAAAGATGCCTACATGTTTTTGGGCTGAGGCTGTGAGCACTGCATGCTACATCCAAAACAGAACCCTCATCAACAAAAACACTGGAAAGACACCTTACAACTTGATGACTGGAAAGAAGCCTACTCTAAAGTATGTTCATACTTTTGGAAGCAAGTGCTTTGTGCTAAAAGATAATTCAGAATATGTTGGAAAGTTTGATGCAAAGGCATTTGAAGGAATCTTTCTTGGCTATTCTATGGAAAGAATTGCATACAAAGTTTATGTCATTTGTCAAAAGAAAGTAATGGAGAGCACAGATGTAACATTTGATGACAGCAAACTACCTGGATTAGAAGAAGCCAATGATGAAGATAAAGATCCCTTGAAGTTTGACAATCTAGATGATTCTGATGAGGAGATTGAAAGTGAATCTGAACTCATAATCCAACAAACTCAAGTGAATGAAGAACCTGTGTCAACCAACAATGAAGAAACAAGCATCCAAGATACACCTGTGAGGAGTGACAACTTCACAGGGGGAGGAAATGTAGATGATCATGATCTAAATGATGAAGCAACATCAAGGATGAGAAATCAATCTGAACATACAAGGAAATGGGATAGATCACACACTGCAGATCAGATAATTGGAAATCCAAATGCAGGAGTAAGGACAAGGAGAGCACTTATAAATGAATGTCTCTATGGCTGCTTTCTATCCCAAGTTGAGCCTAAGAAACTTGATGATGCATTGTTGGATCCTGACTGGATAATTGCTATGCAAGAGGAGCTAAATCAATTTGAAAGGAGCAAAGTATGGGAACTAGTGCCTGCACCAAAGGATAGAACCGTTGTTGGAACTAAATGGGTTCTAAGGAATAAGATGGATGAAAATGGTGTAGTCATAAGAAACAAAGCAAGGTTGGTTGCAAAAGGATACTCTCAACAGGAAGGTATTGACTATGATGAGACCTTTGCCCCTGTTGCTAGACTAGAAGCCATCAGAATTTTCTTGGCATTTGCTGCACATTCTAATTTCAAGGTCTATCAAATGGATGTCAAGAGTGCATTCCTGAATGGGGAGTTGGAAGAAGAAGTATATGTGCAACAACCACCTGGCTTTGAGGATCCACAGTTCCCCCACTTTGTCTACAGATTACTTAAAGCATTGTATGGACTCAAGCAAGCTCCTAGGGCATGGTATGACACACTATCACAATTTCTACTGGAGAATCAATTCACTAGAGGCACACTGGACAAGACACTGTTCTACAAGAAACATGGTGATGATATTATCCTAGTTCAAATCTATGTGGATGATATCATATTTGGCTCTACAAATGAGAAGCTGTGTAAAAAATTCTCTAAGCTCATGCAAAGCAGATATGAGATGAGTATGATGGGAGAATTAACATTCTTTCTTGGACTGCAAGTTAGTCAAAGGAAGGATGGCATTTTTATAAGTCAAACCAAATACATTAAAGATTTACTGAAGAAATTTGATTTGGAAGAATGTTCACCTGCGAAGACACCCATGGCCACTGCCACCAAGTTAGATGATGACGCTAAGGGCAAAAAGGTAAATATCTCAATCTACAGAGGCATGGTTGGTTCTCTACTCTACCTCACTGCTAGTAGGCCAGATATCATGTTTGCTACATGCTTATGTGCAAGGTTTCAATCAAACCCAAAGGAATCACACATGATAGCAATAAAAAGGATCTTCAAATATCTGAAAGGCACACCAAACTTGGGGTTATGGTATCCTAAGGACACAGGGTTCAATCTGGTTGGTTATTCTGATGCTGATTATGCTGGATGCGGAGTGGATAGGAAAAGCACATCAGGTAGCTGCCAGTTTCTTGGACAAAGGTTAGTCTCTTGGTACAGCAAGAAACAACAATCTGTGTCAACTTCCACAGCTGAAGCTGAATACATAGCTGCTGGAAGTTGTTGTGCTCAAGTGCTTTGGATTAGAAACCAACTTAGAGATTATGGACTTGTGTTGGAAAGAATTCCTATCATGTGTGACAACACAAGTGCAATCTCTATAGTTGCCAATCCTGTCAATCATTCTAGGACAAAGCACATTGACATCAGATATCATTTCATTAGAGAACATGCAACTAATGGAACCATTGAGTTGCATTATGTCTCTACAGAAAAACAACTAGCTGACATATTCACTAAGCCATTAGATGAAGCCACCTTCACTAGGCTGGTCAGTGAGATTGGAATGCTGAATTCTTCGAATTCTGGCTAAGTGAATATATCAACTAGATTGTTGCAGCAGTAAATACTTACTTTATCAAATGCCTAATATTTCTGAAGTAAGTATTGGCTGGAGTATGATGTATAAATATTCCAATGCTGCACATGTTGAAAATCATACATATGTAGCTTGAAATTTCTGTAAAAATTTTGAGTAAACCACTATTTAATTTGGTAGAATATTCGTCAATGAATATTTCTAGTAAATTTTAAAGGATAGTGGAAATTGAATTTTATGAGTGAAAAGTACAGTTCGATAAGTCAGACTTCTCGAATGGTTCATTGTTATGTCTTGGCTCGAGTTCTCGAATAGGCCTATCTAGAACCCTCTTGAGTTCTCGAATAGTGTCTTTTAGAGAAATCGAATAGCACACTTTGAGTTCTCGAATAGAGTATTTTAGTTCTCTAATGATAGAGTTCTCGAATGCTGCATTTGAGTTATCGAATCATTTGAAAAGGCTGATTTTTCGCTGACACTTAATCGCTTTTTGGATTTATATTCAAACCTTCATTTCACTCATAAAAATATATTTTACTTAACTTTGAATTATTTTCTGAGTTAAATCACTGCCAGCTGTGAGTTAAAAACTGCCTGAGATATCGAATAAGCCTTTCTTGACTTCTCGAATAGTTGTTTCATACTTCTCGAATGACTTGTCACTACAGAACACTTATCTATCGACAACTCAAGACATTCATATATATATATACAACTTCACAACTATTCAATTCATTTCGTTCGATTTCTCAAGCATCTCAACTCCTGAAACCTCTGAAAAACCCTAACTGCGAATTTCTTCTTCAATCCTAATTCTCTTTTCTTCTCTACCCAAATGGCAAACACTCAACTCACCATACCATCCCAAACTAATTTCATCGCAATCTCCAGTGATGTGGAAGCACCGAATGCCAATTTCAAGTGCTTTGTTCGGTGGTTGTCTGAATCATACATCAAGAGTGCGCTCTCAGCCAACCCAACTCTGTACATAGATCTATTGGAACAATTCTGGAGGACTGCTACTGTGGAGGTCATCGCTCTTGAGAATGCTATCACCTCTTATATTGTTCACTGCAAGATTCAAGGAGAGGATATCACTATCACCACTGCAGACATGAATCAAGCCTTGGATATGCAGCAAGAGACGTATGATGCTCTGGCCTCCAATGATGAGTTGGAAGAATTCTTTAACTTCATCAACTACTCTGATACTATCAAGCTGGGAAAGTTGAATAGGAAGTTCTTGAGGAAAGAATGGAGCTTTGTATTTGCTACACTCCTTCAAGTATTCACTGCACGGAAATCAAGCTTTGATCAGATTAGTACACCCGTGCAGCAGCTTGCCTATGCCTTGGCTCATGGGAGAAAGATAGATGTTGGACTTCTCATTCTACAGGAACTCTATGGGCGACTTGGTCAGACCACAGCCAAGAGAGGTAATGAAATTTTCTTTCCTCGCTTTATTCAATCAGTGCTTAACTTTAAAAATGCTTCATTGATTGAATTGCCTGGAGTAGATAAGAGTAAAATAGGCTATCCTAAGTCCATGACCAAACTCATTTTTGGTAATTTGGAGACTAGGAATGATGTGGATGTAAGACTTAGCATAACTCCCCACATGGAGGGTTTGTTTAGGTCTTACCCCCACAACATGCCAATATTTGATTCAAAATCACAGTTAGCACAGCCTAAGCAAGGAGAACAAAGTGCTAACCCAAGGCCTGCTAACCAACCCCCTCAGCCAAACACTCTATCCAGCAAAGAGCCAACTGCATCATCCTCTCAAAAGGGTGATGTTAGTAAAAAGAAGAGAAAACAGGCTGCTTCTGAACCTTTAGAAATCTTAACTGAAGCAGCCTTGGCTGTAGAACTATGGTTAGAAAGTGAGACACCTGAGTCACCTATCATAAGCCTAAAGAAGAAGAAGAAGTCTAAAACCACCTCTTCAGTCACTCAAATGGCTGAAGTTGTAAAATCAGGGGCACACAGCTCACTAGATGTATCCTCTCAACAGGATGCATCTATAGAATCAAGCATCCTCCCCAATGCACCTATCTGTAAAGAGTCAGCACAAGGGAGTGATAAGGCTGGCACAACACTGAGTGGAGAGCACATCATAACTGAAACTCCCTCTATTTCTCAGGGGGAGTTGCCAAAATCTTGTCTACAACACACTTCTCTTTCAGAATCTACCACTCATATTTCTTTGAAGCCTGCAACTCAAGCAATTGAGGAGCAAGGCATTGATCATCAAGAATTCTTTTCCTTTGATGAGCCAATGAATTCAAGTGACTTGGTGCATGACACCTTGCTCACCACCCAGGTACCACATTTGGATGGTCAGGGAATGCATGCTGGGGCATATCCTAATGACACCATCACAAACACAGAGGATTCACTAGTTCTTACTAGAGACTCTGTGCCTGTGTCAACTACTGTTGTAACTCATCCCACTTCTGTGGAGACAGCAGTAGTAGAGTCTGTTCATCCGGTTGCAGAAGTTGCATCTATAACTGAGGAGCCTAGCAAGCCTAGCTCTAGCTCTAACTTTATGTCTCAATGGCTGAAGCCTGTGCAACATGACAGTGCTTCAGGATCAGGGTCTGTTCCACCACAATTGACGGTTGAAGCACTTCAAAGCTTAGTTGTGGATCAGATCCCTGAGTTCACAAAAATTGCTCAGCACCTTCTCACTGCAAACATGCCCAATCCAGACTATGAAGCTATTCTCCTATGTCACAAAGAGGATGTAGAGCTACAGAAGGAGAAGATCATAGATGAAACTGAGAGAGATGGGAATATCGATGCTTGGCTGCAAGGAACCAATTCAATCCCTCTCTCAGAAGGTCTCCAGTACCTCAGAGAAGAGTACATCACTTCACTAGGGTCGATTGCCAAATCTCTCAACCCTACTGATGTGTTTGAAGCAGTGAATGATAGCTATAAAGGCATTCTCAAGGCTGCACACTATCTTGGTAAAGGCTTAAAGACAGAAATTAATGAAGTGTGTTCAGCTACAACCAAGGAGGTGCATGAGATCAAGAGGACTTTTGATGCTAAATTCCCTCAATTGGAGACTGTTCTCAAGGACATTCGAACCTGCAATGCTACTTGCACCAGGATGGACAATGGTTTGGCTATTCTCAAGGATGCTGTCACAGGTCTGGGGCACAAATTTCAATCCTTATCAGATCAGACAACTGATGCCAATGCCATGCTCAGGACCCTCTTTGCAAATCAATATGGAGACAAGCTGGTCACTGAGGTTCCTGTGCATGAGATGTCAAGGTTCGAAGTGCAGAGACTGAAGGATCAATCCCTATCTGGTTTTAAGGCCAATGAACTCTTCATTAAAGTGGATACTCTTGAAAAGGAGGTAGTCTCTCTCCACAAGTCCAATGCTCATCTTACAGACACTGTGACAACTCTGACTGAGCAGTTGAACACTCAAGCCACCACCACAGCTGATGTTCTTCTGCATCAACAATCAATGTTGTCTGCAATGATGAAGCACATGGGTCTCCCTCTACCTGATGAATCTTCAACTCCAAAGGTGCCTCCTACAGCCCCTGTGTCTGTCAACAAGCCTAAGGGGGAGAAGAGGATATCAAAGAACTCAAATCCAAAGGGGGAGAGACCACTAGAAAAGGGCATCAAGATCACTGAGGGTGGCCATCAGAGAACTTTGAAATCTACTACTCATGTGCCTGGAAAAGGAAAGGACAAAGTTGATGAGCCTCCCAAGCCTCCCACTTCTCTGCCAGTTGTCACTCTACCAACTGTGCACATCACTACTCCTGATGGTCAAAGGCAGTCTATCACAACCACAGTGGTTGCAGGGAGTATGCCATCTGACAAGCCTCAAATCTCAATATCTAAGAGTGCCAAGCCAGTAGAAGTGAAGGTGGTCACTGAGGCCAAGCTACAAGAAATTGCAAACTCAAATGTCTATCATGATGATGCATTCTTGGAGTTTCTGAAAGTCTCTAGAGAACAGGCTGGTGATGCTCTGCTATATCATGAGAGTTTGAAGAGTCAGATTGACTGTCTCACTGTAGTACCAAGGAGGCTTAATGATCTATGGCTCAAGGAGATATTGATGGTAGGAAAGAACAAGATATGGCACTTAACCATCAATACTCTACAGAGTCTAAAGCACTCAGAAGTGAATGTGCTCCTTGGACTAATTGAGAAGGGAAATGAGAACAACAAGAGTCTTCATGATGACTTGAGGAATGGTCAACCTTCAAGGCTACCTGAAGTTTTCACAGATCCTAGAACTATTATCTACCAGGCTGGAACAAGAATTGAAGATATCAAGCAGCTGGTCATTCCTAAGCATCTAACTCCTCAAAATAAAAATCTCATCATAGCCATCATTGAGAAACTGATCAAGAAGAAGGGATCAAGAACAGCAGAAGAATTAGAAGCTATATCTTATCTCAGGTCATATATTGTAACTGGCATTGTATCTGAGACTGCTAAGTTCAACCCAAGCAAAGATCAAGACAAGGATGAAGATAAAAGTGACGGAAGGGGAAGACATCACAGGAGTAATAAGGGTGATGAAGACAAGAAGAAGAAGAAGGATGATGAGAAGAGGAAGAATGATGATGATCAAGGTAAAGGCTCTGAGAGGAAAAGTGGAAGACAGCAAGCCTCAGGCATTGCTGACAGTAACCTCACCACAACGCAAGACTCTAAGTCTAGGGTGAATGCTGCCAGTAGTGACCTTTCAAAATTTGCATCTATGGCTTCTGCAACTGTCTTGCCACCTCAAGAAGAGAAGAAGATTCAAGTCAAGAAACCATCTGTATGTTTCAAAAAGCAAACTGCTAATGGAATACTACAATGGTCTACAAACAAAGGTCACATACTACTGCCAAGTAATCATGTAAAAAGAATCAAGTTCAAGCAAGCTGCAAGGAAATCAAAGCCAACCATATCAAAAACCCTGACAATCTATCCAGGCCTAAAACTCCAACCACTAGATGAAGATTATGATGTAGACCAACTGCAATTTTTGCAAGCTCAAAGAATCTATCATGTTGCCATTGTTGATAATTGCCTTGAGATTAAATATTCTGATGGAAGGGAGGAGAAATTCAAACAAGGAGGATGTCAACACTGAGGCAAGCTATATGACATAGAGAGAATCATTGCACTGTTGAGCTCAGAAGATAAAGTGGAGAGAGTATGGAAGCTGGAGCTAATTGATTTTGTGAAAATGAAGAGAGATCATGAGGAAAAAGTCAGAAAAGGGTGTTTTGAGAAATGGCTGGCAAGAGAGAGAGAAATTGAGAGACTGGAAAGTGAAGCAGAAAAGCTGAGGAAAAAGGGTTTGTGTAGAGTTCAGTTCAACCCCTACATGGTAAAGTATAGGAGGAGAAATGGAAATCAAGTCAACATCAGAATGAATCTACTCAACCACTATCCTGCAAATATTCTGGAACCAGTACTTGAAGATTTCAAAGACTCAATTTTGCTTGAAGAATTGGATGCTATGGCAGAAATAATAAAAGCTATGGATGAGAATACAAGGAAGGAGAAAGAAAGAAGAGAGAAAGAATATGATGAATTTCAAGCCAAAGCTATGGAAAGGGAATCAAAAGACAATGGCTAGTTCTTCATCATAGGCTGTAAGATTACTCACTCTGTAGTTCTATCCAAATTGCTAATGGAAATTCATACCTGTACTGTCAAGTTTTATCTTTATGTATGTTAGGCTTGTTATCAGACATGAAATTGTGACTAAGGGTCTTACTCACAATTTGGGGGAGATTGTTAGTCACAGAGGCATGCCTGAATACATCTAATAACAAGCCCAAGTGGTTCGTAATGCTATGCATTACCTACATGACCTCTTAACTGAGGGAACCTCTAGTTGTAGAGTTTCTACTTGTTTGTACTATGTAATAGGCATCAAATTCTATCTGTGTAACTGTACCTACTAAGTCAAGAATAAAGCTTGAAAGAAGTTCTAAGGTTCATGCCTCAAGCAAGGAAATGAAGACTGTCAAATAATCACAGTTGGGATTTGAAGAATTGAAGAAATGAAGAAATTGCCTAAGTACTAATTCGAGAAGTACATTTGTTTATTCGAGAAGTCTAGCATTCGAGAAGTCTGGAGTTCGATATCTCAGAAGACACTATTCGATATCTCTCGATATCTCATTCGATATCTCAGGGATTCGATATGTCTATTACACGGTTCGAGAACTCAAGGAGTCAACAGTTCGAGTTCTCAAAGGGTCAACAAGTCAATGCCACATTCGATATCTCAAAGACTCAATATGCTATTCGATATCTCAGGGATTCGATATGTCAAAATGCTCTATTCGATATCTCAAGGAGTCCCAGAGAAAAGAGCTATTCGAGAAGTGATTCGATATGTCAAGATAACACTATTCGAGAACTTAGAGTTATCGATCAAGTCAACTCCAGTTCTCGAATCACTCACTTAGTCACTTCTCGAATACATTCTTGAGGACAAAATACTGAAGAATTGTACAAGTCAGAAACCTGCAACAAGCCAGGATACTTTATTTGACTCTGTCCTATAAAGCATGCTGGAAAGCCTACAAAGAAGCTTGGAGAGATAAGACAAGGGACAAGGAGCTGAAGAAGTGGATCTAAACAGGCTTTTCAAAGTCAAATCTGTAGCCGTTTGGACTCTTACTAAAATGAGATAGACAGACTGGAAAGTGTTTTTGTTTTACCTACCTCATTTGTAGTAAGTGGGTGTATCCATGTCTATAAGGATACGGCCTCACTTCCTTAGCTGTTAAGGTGTTGAAGTTTCTCAAATACCCAGAAAATATCTCTCTGAGAAAAACGAAGCTGAGAATACTATCATTTGTATTCACAGATTGTAGCAAAATCTTTATCTAATAAGATATTAGATTAAAGTGATATTGTGTTGTGTTTGTCTTTAATTATCCGCATCTTCATATCTCACACACTCATCACTTATCTTGCTGCAAAGATTCAAGAACGAAGAAAAGTTCAAGAATCCATTCACCCCCCCCCCCTCTGTATTCTTTTACTGTATTCAATACTCAACACTTCGGATGCTTCAACTGCTCAGTTAGTTTTTGTGAAATTTTCTGGTTCTGCTTTTCATAATTGGAAACGATCTATGGTTTTAACATTGTCTGCAAAGAATAAGTTGGGATTTGTTGATGGAACAATTGTGACTCCAGAAATTACAACTGCTGATTACAAGTATTGGGAAAGATGTAACAATCTTGTGATATCATGGCTTATAGCTAATCTGGATGAAACCATAGCGAAGAGTGTGCTTTTTATGCAAACTGCTAGAGAAATCTGGCAAGATCTTGATGATAGATTTGGATACACTTCTATGGCACAAGTATATTCACTTGAACAACAACTTTTAGAGATCAATCAAGGTCATGACACCATATCTGAGTTCTTTACTAAAATCAAAACAATCTGGGATGGTTTGAATGATGCAAATCCACTACCTTATTGTACTTGTAATAAGTGCACTTGTAATTTGTCTCAGAGATTGGTTCAGAAACAACATGAACATAGAGTATTGCAATTTATGAGAAGTTGTCTGATCAGTTTTCACAGATTAGGGGAAATGTGCTCATGATGCAGTCCTTACCAACAATTTCTCAAACTTATAGGCTGTTTGCTTAAGAAGAAAGACATAAGGAGATTGCTTCTGTAACTTCTCAGACTGAATCCATGGCATTCTATGCAGATAAAAGGAGGTTTAATGCAAATAATCAAGGAGTGAAACCTGCATTTTCTGGAACTAAACCTACATTTTCTTCTAATTTTCAACAGGGATCCAGAAATGATACTCAGACTTACAGAAAAGGAACTAAGCCTGCATCAAACTGTTTTTGTAATCATTGCAAGATTCCTGGCCATAGTATGGAAAGATGTTTTAAATTGCATGGTTATCCACCTGGTTTCCAGGAAAGACAAGGGAGAAAATTTGCTGGTGCAATGCAGAAAGATGGTGATAATCACTTTCAGGTTAACTTTACTGAAAATATCAATACTCATACTTCTGCAACTGAGATTGAAAATGAAACTGTTAGCCTATCTTAGTACAATCATCTCTTAAACATGTACAATCAAAAGACTGATCAAGCTAAAGCTGATGAAAATGGAAAAGTAGCTTTGTTAGCAGGTAATTACTGCTTATTGACTACTTCTAATCATTCCTGGATAGTTGACAGTGGCTCCACAGATCACATTTGTCCAACTCTTGATTGTTTCTTGCATTATGTGTCTGTTCAAGATGCTGGTAACACAATTACTATTCCAAATGGAAACAAGGTGCAAGTATTACATATAGGATCTGTAAAATTGAACTCTTGATTGTTTCTTGCATTATGAGTCTGTTCAAGATGCTGGTAACACAATTACTATTCCAAATGGAAACAAGGTGCAAGTATTACATATAGGATCTGTAAAATTGAATGATGACATTATTTTAAATAATGTTCTTCATGTCCCTGATTTTCAGTTTAAGCTGATATCTGTTCACAAGTTATGTGAAGATTTAGGTTGCAGTATAGTCTTTACTAATGATAAATCTTTCATTCAGGGCCATTCCTTGAGAAGCCCACAAATTCCTCTTGGTAGCATTTCACATGGTTTGTACAGTTTGTAGTCTCCTCAGAATCCTGTTTCATCTACCAGTCTCAAGTACTGCAATTCTGCAACATTCAATTCTGTCACTGAAGCTCAAATCTGGCACCAAAGATTAGGTCATTTACCAATCAGTCAAATGAAAGTTATTTTTCCAGAGGCTCAAAATTCTTTACAAAATTGTGTTTGTCAGGTTTGTCCTGCAGCTAGACAAACCAGACAGTCATTTCCTACTAGTTCAATAAAGTCAGACAAAGCTTTTCAATTACTACATATAGATGTATGGGGGCCATATAAAGTGAATCCATTTCTGGTTGTACATTGTTCCTGACAATAGTTGATGATTTCACAAGATTCACTTGGACTCATCTTCTTAAATGTAAATCTCAGGTATCTTCTGTACTAGAAAACTTTCTGGTTTATCTAAAAAATCATTTCAGTGCTGATGTTCTCTATATAATAAGTGATAATGCTTTGGAATTGAGTGTTGGTTTTTGTAATCAGTTGTATAAATCTAAGGGAATTATTCATCAGACTAGTTGTGCATATACTCCACAACAAAATGGTATTGTGGAGAGGAAACACAGACACTTACTGGAAACAGCTAGAGCTCTTTTTATTCAAGCAAAGTTACCACCAAAATTCTGGGGTGATTCTATTCTATGTGCAACCTATATCATAAACAGAATACCCTTAAAGTCTCTTAATAATGTTAGTCCATAGTTCAAGCTTCATGATACTGATCCTGATTTGCTTCATCTTAGAATCTTTGGTTCATTTTGTTTTGTATCTACACTTAAAGTACATAGGTCAAAGTTTGATCCTAGAGCAGATGCTGCTGTTTTCTTAGGATATTCCAATACTACCAAGGGTTATAGAGTGTATAATTTGAAGACTAATCAAGTTACCATTTCCAGAGACATTGTATTTCATGAGTCTATTTTTCCATTTCATATTATTTCTAAAACCTCTACTATTGATTTCCTTAACACTACTTTTCTTCCTAAATTCACTTAACCTAATACTATTATGGAAGATATAAATCATTCACATGTTATCACTGATACTTCAACATCTGAACAAAATTCAGATATTTTCACTGATACTTCATCATCTGCACAAAATTCTCAGAATGCTACTACATCTAATACTTCTAATTCTAATTCTTCATCTGATACTTCTGATGTATCAACTTCATCTGTCCCTATTAGAGTGTCTAATCGAAATAAACATACTCCTTCTTATCTCTCTGATTACTATTGTAATTTCAGTTCAAATCCTCACTGGTGCAATTTAGTGTCAAGTTCAAGTTTACCTACTTCTCATTTTCAATTCATGACCAAACAGTGTACCATTAGTGAGCCTTTTAGTTATACAGAAGCATCCAAGAATCCTTTATGGGTTGCTGCTATGAAAAAAGAACTTGATGCATTACATAAAAATAAAACTTGGGAATTAGTTCCTTTACCCCCAGGTAAAAAATCAATTGGTTGTCGATGGGTTTTCAAGGTGAAACTCAATGCAGATGGATCTTTGGAACGATGTAAAGCCAGACTCGTTGCCAAAGGGTATAATCAAAGACTTGGTATAGATTTTACTGAGACTTTCTCACCAGTGGTAAAAATGAGCACTGTAAGATGTATTCTTTCAGTTGCAGCTAGTCAAAAGTGGAAGGTTTTTCAGCTGGATGTTAACAATGCTTTACTGCATGGTGATTTAGTAGAGGAAGTTTATATGACTGTTCCAGAAGGTTATGACAATCCATTGAATTTGGTTTGTAGGCTACGAAAGTCTTTGTATGGTCTTAGGCAAGCTTCAAGACAATGGGCAGATAAGCTTACTCATGAGCTAATTGCTCAAGGATTTATACAGTCTAAAAACGATTATAGTATGTTTACTTACAAGACTGATATAGACATTACTATTCTTGCTGTGTATGTTGATGACATTATTGTCACAGGTAGTAATGTGGCACATATTCAGACCATTAAAGATCATTTAAACGATGTCTTCAGCATAAAGGATTTGGGTATATTGCATTACTTCCTTGGTATTGAAATAGCTTATCTATCTGATGGCATAGTGATGAGTCAAACCAAGTTTACCAAAGAGCTCTTACAAGACTGCAAGCTGGATGTTTCTAAGAGAGCAGTGACACCTCTACCATTGAACACAAAACTGAATATTTCTGATGGTGAGCTTTTACATGATCCAGAACATTTTAGGTCACTTATTGGTAAGCTTAACTTTCTTACCAACACACGACCTGATCTTAGCTATACAGTCCAGTTATTGAGTCAGTATATGCAGTCTCCTCGTACACCTCATTATGAAGCTTTACATCACATATTATATGTAGCTCATACAGCAGGGCAAGGTATTAAGTTGCAAAGCTCAGAATCATTGACTTTACAAGCATACTCTGATTCTGACTGGGCTTCTTGTCCAGACTCAAGACGATCTGTAACATGTTATGTTCTTTTATTGGGTGGTTCTCCTATTACCTGGAAATCAAAGAAACAAGCAACAATCTCACGTTCGAGTTTTGAAGCCGAATACAGGGCTATGGCTGCAGCAGCTTCTGAAGTAACTTGGGCTGTTAGTTTGTTACAAGAGCTGGGAGTTCATAATTTGAAACCTGTTACGCTTTTTTGTGACAATCAATCTGCATTACATATTGATAAGAATCCCGTTTTTCACGAAAGGACTAAACATATAGAAGTTGATTGTCACTTTACACGTGATAAAGTTCTTGAAGGTTTGCTACAATTGTCTTACTTGCCAACACGAAATCAACTCGCTGATGTGCTTACCAAGACATTGCCTTCTTCTCAAATGCAAGATTTATGTTCCAAGTTAGGCATCTTAGATTCTAACTTGCGGGGGGATATTGAGACTAGTGATGTAAATTCTAGAAATAGATAGTTAGATTTTATTTCTTCATTTTCTCTATTTTCCAGCTGTACACACTAGATAGGTTGTTAGGAGAATTAGTTAGTTCCCTCCTATTTTCATTACTTGCATATAAGTAACAGAACGGAACCTCATACTGTACTTCTTCTTCTTCAATTTCAATCAATACAATTCTTTCTTTTATCTTCTATTCATAGAAAAATATCATCTTATAAGTTAGCAATTACAATGACAATAACGCATTGGATCTCCTGGATATTCAACACAATAAGATTACACATACCATTGCATCTTTGTTCGGGTGCAGTCCCTGGCATACAATTGCTTCCCATTGGATTATCAATAAAACATGTTAATGATTCAACTGGACTCGTAGTCAATTCATAAGCTGCAGTATGAAAATGAAAACTGTAAAATTAGTATGCAATATCATATTTCTTAAGGAGTATAAAACTAAAATATACACATTTATTCAGACCTGAATAAATTATAAGAAAAACAACTAACATAGTTCCAATGCTTGACTTTGCCATTTCCTCCTTCTAATTAGTTTTGTGTAGAAAGACCAGTGTTACACCATTATATTATATATGCACGAAATTGTGAAATTAATTGCCTGATTTCTGTAGTTGAAATGCATGTTAAGTGTTTGATTTACCTCCGATACAAGCAATGAAGATAGCAGAATAATAAAAATTGTGTCGGAAACTTATACTCACCAGTAAACAATTTGTATAAGTAACTTTGATTTGATATCTTATTCTCTTTTCCAGTAAACTTCGTCAGCTTGTATATTACTGTATTTGAGAAAATACTTTTAATTCAATTTAAAATAAAATGCATAAAAGAGGCCAATACAAACTTTGTTCTAATAAGCGGCGATTAATCAGAATTAATCGCTGATTAGTCGCTGTTCGGTGCCTCTATTGATTAAGTCCAATTCCCGCTTTTTATAACACTGATACAAAAAGATAATTCCTCTATAACAATAAAATATGCAATAGTTATTTGTGTTTTTAGCCAAACTACAAAGGAATTGTATTAAATATTCAATACGTAATAAACTTTCTGAAGGTGCACAATATTATTTATTTCGATCATTTTATTTCAAATTATAATCAAACATTTTGATCTGTTACGAATTTAATTTGTCAATAATCTATTACGTAACCGATAGTAGAACGCAACTACCTCAGTCTTTAGAGCAGAGCTGAATAAAATAATTTGTATTTTAATACTTACCTGCAAGTTGCAAATAATTATGGACAACTCTACCTATTAGGAAAATCTATATAATCTTAATTCCTGAACACAAAGAATTTGTAAAAAGACCTTTTCCATCCTTTCCAAATTTAAATTTACACTATTCACATGTCCTTTTTGGTAAATCTACTTGAAAGCCGGATCGCTCCATTCACAAACGGGTAAAATCCAAAACCAACATTCTCTCACAAAATCAATACAAATTTTTATGACCCGGATTACAATGGATAATACCCATGCTATGTTTAAACTAAAACGTATAATCATAATCATTAGCCCATGATTTTAGGCTTAACACGTTCAATTCTGTTAACCTGCAATCAGTTTTCCAAATTCAAAATTACGTGAGATCATCTCTACACACAATCTTCAATCCTTTACCCATTTGTTCAAGATTAAATCTTCAAATCGGTTTTCATCACTAATTTCAAAATTAAACCTGTGCATTATCATCTTCACAAACTTCCATCGTCATTTTTCCCATTTCCGGATCATGGAGAAATCAGGTTTGCAAGTTTGTAAGCTATATTACTAACATATATCACAATCGGAAGGGTTGAATTTGAATTTTAAATCACCAATTAATTAATTTTTATCGCATATCAGAGATTCCTCCGGCGATCTCATCTCCAAGTTGTACTTAATTTATTTTATATACGTTGTCTCACAATTGATTCTTGATTTTGATTTTGTTATTCTTTATTGTATTGTGATGCAGATTTTCAAATTCTTACTACAAATTGTGGTGGTCGCTATTCTTCTCTTACTCCTTTGTTTTATCCTTTTTCTATCAATCGTATATATTTATGACATGTTTGATATGTACTCTCTTCTTCTTTCCTTAGTTTATAAATTGATGTCCGACTATATTTTTGCGCTCTAATTGTTTGATTATACTCTTGAGAGGATTCTTTTATGTTTTTGACAGTTTCATCCAAAAATGTGGACTTTGCTGATATTTTGGATTTGGACAGTCTTGGCTTCAATATTAAGGTAATGCTAATTTACAATCTTTTTAATCGCTATATTTTGTTATACTGACTGTGTTTGCATCCAGTTGTGTCCCAATATACAATCTCTTTATATAATTGTTGCAAGTGCCTGGAAGTTGATCTTTCACAATAGGTTGACCTCTACTTTGTTTACTAGCAGCAAGGTTCAATATAAAGACTGTGAGCCTACAAAAATAGTCTTGGTGGACACGAATTCCAATAAGATAATTACATTTGGAGAGCCTCAACTATAATGTATGCCACTAGAGGTACATGTCTGGCTAAGTTTCCTTTTCAATACAAATCGTGGTTACATCTTATGTGTCGGTTTATTTAAATCCATTTGTCGTTTTTCCTGCAACCACTGTGTACATAAAAATGAAAAAACCAAATGCTGCTATTCGAGATGTCAATGCTGCTTTAAAGGTGTGTTTTTGTTTTATTGAAAAGATGTATATGCTGCTGCATCAATACTCGCCACTATTTACTTAATACCTCAAACTACTACTGGTAAATATAAATGTTAACACTAATACTAATATATGCCAATCCTGACAATCCGTTATGTTTTCACTCTGTAATTATAATTGTGGTTGGTTTTTAATCTTACCTATAATTGCTGTGATATTGTTTTATGAGAAAAACTGGTCTGTCTTTCCTGAATTGGCACAGTAGACCTGAATAGCATCCACGACATTAATAGTTTAATGTCATATTCTTAATTCTAAAGAAGTTGTAGGACAACTTTACATGCAACCTTTTATAGGAAGCAGTTACAAATAGCTTTTTTGAATATAATTTTTATGCATTATCACTAAATATTTAATCCACTTAATGTTTCAGGCATTATCTATTGGATCTGATGAGAGTCACTCCTCGTGATGCAAATTATATGGGACCTGGTTCTAGATTTTGTATTCTGAGACCTGAATTGATTGCTGCCTATTGCCAAGTAAATTATTTCTTATTTTCATGCCTATTGCTAAGTAAATACACACATTTTATAATTTAAAACTCGACTTTGGGTAACCGTAATTTTCATTTCTTATTTCATGCAACTACTGTTTTTAGTGTAATTTTGGCCCTAATTTTATGTAACTTTGATGTACAGGCTAAAGAAATAGAGCAATCAAAGTGAAAGGCCAAACCGGGGGATTCCACTACAGTTTCTGAGTCTCATGAAGTCAAAGATGGCGAAGCACGGTTAGAAGCAAAAGAGGATGTTGTGGTGGCAGATATTGAGACGCAGGTGACCAACTTTGAAAGCAAATTGGGGACCAATTTTTTTTTTGGTCCTTTACTCATTATATGTGCCATCTGCTTATTTTGAAATTGATGTTGAAGTATATTAATATTCTGTACTGCTCCCCATAGAATATGCCTGAAAGTGAAAAGGCTGCTGCCAAGGAATGTGGCTTTGGACATGATGCTGGAACAGCAAAAATGTGCGAGGATATTCTTTTTAATCCTAATGCATTCACTGATTTCATGTTAGCTATGAGCAATGAGGTAATTTATATAACAATTTGATTTATAAATGTATTCACTTCTTTGATGAAAGTACTTGAGTTTTGTAATAACATGTGTGTGGTATCAAAGCTGTATACAATTCTTTGATGTTTATTAAGGTTTCTGTACTTCAGGTGGCGCATGGGGCTAAACATTTGCCTCACTTGTGGGATTTTTGCTTGAACGAGATTGTAGTGAGGTCTGCAAAGCATATATTTAAGGTACATGCTCACCAGTACAGAATTTGATTAAATCAAGTTTTTAATATGTATATTATGAATCAAGTATGTGAATGAAAGCATTAGGTTTCGTAAATTTTAGTGTGGCTTAAAATTATGCAAAGTGTGTAAAATAAATGTGGCGGCAACAGTCCCCCCTCTCTTCCCTTTCAGTGCAACTGTGGTGAGCTGTGTACTTAATGATGTCACTGACTTGGTCATTGTTATAAAAGACAGTAGTTGCAATAGTGATTGTCTGATTTCGTGTATGCATATTTGTTTTTCTTTTAATTCTTCGGGTGTTAAAGCTTTATGTCTATTTAGCTAAAGGCATCAAGCTAAGCTTCAAGTGCTATTTTTATTTTTTTTTATTTTTTTGTTAAATGAATAATAATAAATAACAAATCCAATCAATATAATTACAAAGGACACCCCCTTCGGTTAGGAACTTAAAGATAAGAGTAAAACTAAATCACCTCCCATCATAATAACAAGACTACTATTGCCTAGACAGAAACTTGCCTAAACCTTAAGCTAAAAGAAATAATTAAGATAGTAAGATTGACCATCCACTGGTATCAAGTAACGTAACCTTGCGAGTTTAAGCACATTAAAATATTAATTACGAGTGTACCAGCAGCCAGGCAGAAAACATGACATGGTTAAATGGATTAGGGAGAGTTTCCCCGGTTTGCTACCTGAACCAGGGCTAGAAACCTCCCACCAGCAGACCAACAAGATCCAAACAACTAGAAGGGATAAGACAAAATCGGCAGGCACAAAGCATGATCTCAATTCCAGGACCGTAAAACGAGTACAGCAACCATATAGCACTTGCCAACAACCATATGATTTCACTTCTCTAGGTCACTTCTTTATTAAGTGGTTGTCTAAGGTAGTTATGAAGTCGAGCTATGATCATTCCGAGGTATCCTATTTTATTTTGTTTCTCTCTTCTGTTTTAGCCAACTTTTAACCCTTTCTGCAGATGAGAGCTTACAGATTGAATCTGTTGTTCATATTATAAGTGTGTGCATGCGATGCGTATACATAATACGTACTACTCACTTTCTATAACAGATTGAATATTTCAATTTCGCTGATTCATCATACCTTTATAATTTTAAAACCTCCAGTAATGGATATGTCCCAGCTAATATGTGGAGGTTGTCGTACATTGCTGATGCATTCTCGTGGAGCTACAAGTGTGCGAAGCCCATGCTGTCACACAGTGAGCCTTGTGCCAGGTAAAAAGTTTGAATGATTTCCTTACTTTACAAAGGTTATTCATTTACTTCATTGCTTATCATTAAGAATCATGACGCTTGCACCAATAACACTTTTGCTACTGGATATATGTGAGCTCACTTAATCATAGTGTGTGAGGGAGGAGGGGAAATTACATCTTATCTATTTAATTAAGAGAAAAAAATATTTTTCTTTTCCAGAGTTAACCTATTGGCTGGTCCAGGAATTCTATTCCAGAGAGAAACTTGGCAAATCTCAACTGGCAGGAAACAGTGATCCGATGTTGAAGCCAAGTTACGACATGTACATTCTTCTTTATCTTGAGTCTTGAAAGAAAGTGGATAGAAATGGAAGTGAGAAAGCAGAGGATAACACCATAAGCCAAGTAACCAATGGAGTATGGAGACTAAAAGTGCAAAGCTGAATGGACTTGAAGGATCATTCTCAAGCATAGTAGCATATGCAATCATGGTGAAAGGGAGCCAGTGAAAGGTGCCGCATATGCATGAGAATCCAAAATGCTGCAATGATGGAATCTTATGAAATAGCCATATGTATACTATGCAAGTAATTGCTGCTGACAGACTACTAAAGTAATTGCACAGACTACTGAGGAACATATTTTACAATGACTGGTACTTTAGGGTGTTGTTTGTTATGAAGAGCAATATCTTCATTTTCAATATAGATGATATCTTATATTCTTGCGATGTAGAGCTCATAGTTTTGGTTTTTTCGCTGTAGAAATACTAATGTAATGTTTTAATAATAATTGATTTTGGTTTATAATTTTTGTTGTAATATTTCAACAATAATAAACAGTTATGTATCAATATAATTAACGATAAATGAACTAAAATGCGATAATTTAACCCAATTAATTTTATTATATTAGATTTCTAATTGAAAAGTTATTATTTTAAGTGTTACTCATAATAATTTCAAGCCTCCTGTACTAATTGAGATGTAACAAATAAAATATTATTAATTTTATATTTTTATTAGTATACGTGAGTCTAGGAGCAACTATTCCAAAATATAATGCAATAATTAAATTAAAATTATTTATAATAATTCATTTTGATTTATAAGTTTTAGTTAAATATTTCAACAATAGTAAATAATTGTATATCAATATAAATAAATGAAGGAGACTAATGTGACGGTTCAACAAAATCCAATGTTTTAAATTAGGTTACTAATTGAAATGTTATTGTCATAACTCATAAGTATTATTTATAATAATTTCAAGTCGCCAACATTAAATGAGATGCAAGAAAGATGATATTATTTAATTTTTTTTCAAAATGATATTTTTAATTTTATTAATATAATTAAGTTCATCCGTGGCCTCTAGCCTATGCTGAACAACTATTCCAATATATAACACAATTATTAAAAATATTTCAACAATCTTAACAATTATATATCAATATAAATTAGTGATAAATGGATTACAATGCGATATTTTAACCAAATTCAATGTTATAATTCCAATTTTTAAGAAACATGAGGGTCATTAAGTAATTTTATTTTTCATATGTAGTCAAATAAGTTAATGGAATTTAAAAAGGAATTAATACATTTTTTTATAGGGAAATTCTCAATAGTACCACTGTACTTTTGGCTTTTGCCAGTGGTACCATTACGTTTTTGAATCCTCTAAACGGTACCCTTAACAAATTGACTTCTTAACAGATATACCATTCTGTTAGAAAAACGTTATAGAAAGTTTAAGTAGGGTTTGCGGCCAATATTCAACCTTTTTTCTTGTTGCATACTGCAACGCACGGCCAAGATTGTTCTTATATTTTTTTAACACTTTTGGGACCAACCAATATTATTCAAATATATTTTAGTGAAATTCTCAATGGTACCACCGTACTTTTGGTTTTTGCCGGTGGTACCATGTCCTTTTGACCTTACTTAACATTTGTAGAACGTTTTTATAACAGAATGGTATTTCTTTTAGAAAGTCAATTTGTTAAGGGTACCGTTAAGAGGAGTCAAAAACGTAATGGTACCATTGACAAAAGCCAAAAGTACAGTGGTACCATTGAGAATTTTCCTTTTTTATATTATACACATTGTCCTGATAAATTAATTCATTGTTACTGAAGGAGTTGAAATATTACCATGAGTTAGACACAAGAATATTATTACAAAATATAGTGTAAAGGTTAAGTTTATGTTTAATAAAAATTATGGATAATAATTTATTTGAATAATTGTTTATATATCTTCTATTTATACACACAAATATGTGTTACATACTTTAAGATATAAAAAAATTTAAATCCCATCCCATAAACATCGAAAAGATACGATTTTTGTTATCCAACTACCCCATGTTTAGTTGAGAAAATAAAAAATTAAAATGCATCTCACAAACATACAAAGATATGGGTTGTTGGTAATCAACCAAAGGGAAGTGGGCACGAGAATTAATTTTATTTTTTATGATTTTTATCTCTATTTTACTCATTAAATGTAAATATTTAATATAAAATAAATTAATGATGCAATGCAAAAATATGATACCTCAATCCCATATTATCTTAATCGGATTTTTGATTTCAATTTAAACCATTCCACGAATTAAGTGATACAATAAAAGTGTGCATTTTATTTTATTTGACATATTACTATGAGGTGACGTCCCAACATTCTTGAATTAGATATTTCAATTATTTATCAATATAAATTGAAAATAATAAAATAATTTTGCAACACTCGAAGTTTTTTTAGTTTTTTAATTTTAAAATTTAAGAAAAGTTTGAACAATTTACACAATGGCACAAAGAAAAGAATTATATTTTTAGACATTAAATGTAGGTAAGTAATTAAGGTAATGTATGTTGCGAAATAATGCATATAAATTTCATGATTTTAATTATAAAAATAAAAAAGTTATCATTTTCATTAATATAAACGAGTCGGGGCGTCGTCGTGAGATGACGCCGAAAATAAATAATTTTCACAATAAAATTAAAGCTAATTTTTGTTCGTTCAATTAATACAAACTCAAAGTTTAACAAATTTTATTAATAATTTCAAATAATTAAAGTGAATGGATCTAAATTACTTTATTTAAACACTTTTTAAATTTGATTTTAAGTTTTTGTTAAAGTTTGATTATACAAACATAACAACAAATATAAATATTTTTTTAGTTTTACACTCAATGTATCTCTATCTAATACATATCATCTAATTATTATTTATGATAACATAATTTAATTAAAAATCACGGTTTTATTTAATTCTTTATCACATTTTGTAAAATAAAAACATGTATATAACCCGGTGCTTAGCTATTTGGGGTATTGATACTTTGAAAACATGGAAAACACAATAACTCTTCGAGATGGGAATTGATGCCATGTTTAAATAAAATTATTATTTTTACGTGAAATTTTCTATCTTCATTTCATCTACATGTTTTCGATTATGATTTCTAAATATTTGATTTTGATATTTTATTTTATTTTAACTTTAAGCATAATAATGAGTTTATTATGTAACCGGTCCATTTAATACAATTGTTTTTCGACGACGAACACATATCACTTTATAAATACTTCCTCCGTCCCTCTCATTTCTTTATAATTTTTTTTCACTGATTGACACGCATTTTAAGGTGTACATAAAGTATAGCTCCATAACTTATTTTTTAAATTTTTTATGAATAAAAATTAAAACATTAAATAATGCGTGTTAAAATGACTCTTAAAATGCGTGTTAAACCATTTGTCCCAAATGTAAAGAATTGAGAGGGACAGAGAGAGTAATATATAAATTAACTAAATATCACAAAAATGATTTTGCCATCGATTTAACACGTTAACTAGATAGTAAACAATCGAAATACTCTACTAAATTTAAGTATATGTATTTTTTCGGTAATATAAACGCGTCGAGGTGTCGCCGTGAGGCGACGCCGGGCAACTTTTACCAATATATAATTCAACAATCATGTTTTTTAAAACTAAATTTTTTACGTATAATATTAAGTATGTGATATTTATTATTCTAATAAAAGCCGGTTACATTTATATAAATTTAATTATTTATATTAGCAAAATGTATTATATAAATAATTATATTCAATCAATTAAAATAACTTTTTTTAAATTACGAAGAGTGACCATTTAAATATTTTGTAATTGTATGTAATGTAATTGTTTAGAAATTTTGTCTGTGAAAAAAAAACTTTTAAACTAATAGCTTATAAACCATGCAATTCACGATCGTTTTTTAGTCTTTAATTATAAAAATTATATTATCAACCAAAATATGATATAATTTTGATCGTCTAATTTTTAAAATATTAGATATAATGATTCATAATATGAAAGTTATAAATTTTTGCTTTATTGTGAGGAGAAATTTTTAAATTTGTTTCATTGTGTCATTCCAATTTTAATTGATGTCCTATTAAAATATTGCAATTTTTAGAAATTATAACATGAAAAGCCTAAGCATCGTCGTGAGTCGATGCCAAGCAACTTTTACCAATATATAATTTAACAATCCTATTTTTTAAAACTATATTTTTTTATGTATAATATTACGTACGTGATATTTATTATTCAAATAAAAATTTGGTATATTTTACAAATTTAATTATTTATATTAGCAAAATATATTACATAATAAATATATTAAGTTAAATAAAGTAACTTATTTCTTAATTAGGAAGGGCGATATATGATATAAATATTTGTAATTGTGTGTAATGTAAATTATTAAAATATGCCACATTCTTTCTATCGAATGAAAGATTACTCTAAATACTTGAGTGTGGTAAATTTATATTTTAGTTTAATTAACAAAAAATAGATATGTAATATTAAAAATATATAATTGAAGAATGGACCAAAAAATGAATTTTATTCTAGGATGGAGTACTTTTGCATTTATTCGATCGATATTTGAAAGAGTGGTTAACAACTATTACCAAATTCATATATTGCAAAAATAAATTTTTGAATTACAAAAATTCTGAGCAATGATGCAATTTTTTTCTATATAAGGTTTTCCTATGATTTCATTATATGTGTTATGCACATATATTACTATCAACAAGCTATTGCAATCTTTAATTTCTGATAAAAAATATTTTTGGTCTTGGATTTTTCAGTTATGAATTTTTGGTCCAAGTACCAAGGATGTTTGCTTTAAATTTTAAAATCTTAAGTTTGATTTATTTTTAAATCAAATACGTGCTCAGCATTACTTTAGATCGGATGGACGTACATGTGATATTGTTTGTTAAAATAGTAGAGAAAACAATAAAATGATCGTAATATGGTTTTACAAAAAAAAAATTACGAGATGAATAACGTTATAAATATACGATATTTGGAAATTACAAATAAATTATAAAATCAACAAAACAAATATCATTCCGTGTGCGTAGCACGGGTAATATTGCTAATATATATAAAATAATTATGAATTACTTGACGGCTCTGTATGTGGGCTACACTGTAGATTTTAGAGTTGAGAGGCTAGAGCTAGCCAGGTAGGGTAGATCCATTCAGAAAGTAAACACGAAATCTCGGGCTTAAAATGCAGTAATCCCGGTTATCGTACAAATTATATAAGACATCTTTTTTTTTTTTTGAGCACAGAAACGTTTAATATTGTGATAATAAAAAGTTCAATACATATCTATACTATATTAATAAGATCAGAATATTAAAAATTTGTAAGTTATTTTACTTATTTAAATAAAATAATATTATAAATAACAATAACCATTCAATTACCTTTCAACTAAATCACATTACATTTTATCATTTTTAATTAAAGTCTAACACTACTCATCTAAACACACATATATAGAAATCGCATCAACAACATTGGTAAAAGAAATTCATTTTCATTTAGCAAATATTCACTTATCCAGATTCTACTGTGTAAGTTATATTTCCAGCAAGTTTAAGGCAATCATGCTCCGGAAAGATGTAACACTAATTTTAGCTCAATATTATTTCTTAGACCACAAAGGGCAAAACTTCTATATTACACTGGATTTTATAATTATATTACACAAGTGAGTATAATTTCTTCGCCTGTAATCCAGTAACAATTGTGATGCATGTCGTTATATCTCAAGGGTTGTTCTGCCCCTGGTCATTAATGTGCAAGTTGAAGAGGAATTAAGGCCTAGGCCTCTCGACATTCCACTCTTTGCCTCCAGCTGTGCGTAGAAAGCACTTCTAAGATTTGGTTTTGGAAGTAGCAGCAAAATCCTAGATGTACTACTTCCTCATCATGGATGTCTACTGGTGTTTCCATGCAACTGGGTAGATCTCAAATTTGGATCATCCTGCAATTTGGATGAAATGTGAAGTATAACATTTTATGAATCAAGTCTTACTACTAAGCCAAATGTACATGACTATCTTACAGACTGACCTGCAATCCAAAACTGAAATTTGATGGTCGGAATTCTAAAGGCCCCTACAATAATGAAAGTTAATATTGAAACAGATTATATATATATACCAAACACTGTCAGAAGTGGTGTTGCAATAAAGTAGGAAAATGTTATACCAATCCATGCAAGCTGGGTTGAGACCCAAAGAAACTATCATGGCTCGATGCTAGTGAATTTAATTGTCCCTACATAAAGATCCAACTTCAAATTTAGAAACATAATACATTAATTATTGAGCTCAGGACTCCAGTAAACTTACCAGTCCTTGCATACTCTGTTGGTTTACATAGTAACCATCTTGTGGTGGCTCCATCAAGTTCAACTGTATCTGCAACATTTGTAATTTAGAATCACTACTGTTTGGCACTTCACTAGTAACTTTGGCCTAATAATAAAATATTCAATAAAGTACTAAATCTAGTAAATTTAGAATATAATAGAACATACCATCCCATGGACGTTTTGATGAGACCCATAATAACCATTAAGAGCCATACCGTCCGAATTCAAATTGTCCTAAGAACACAAAATTTAATTAATGATGTATGATTGTGAAACTACGAATACACATATTGGAAGAAAATAGAAGTACCAAACAAAGCTATGCACATTATTTTAACTAAAATAACACCATGTACACAAAACTACTTCTAGATGTAAACCTTTTTAAATAGAAAAAATATGGATTGGTAATACTAAATGATACACTTATGATTAAGTGGCCCCACAGTATTTGTGCTAGTAAGAATATGCTTATAATAGAAGTCCTGCTAAAAGGATAACTAGGATGATAGTAAAGCTTACTATTTGCTGCAAGCCATCTTCAGCCTCAACAGCTACAGATTCAGGCTGTGCCTGTCCCTGGAATATGGAATATATGTTGTCATAAGATTTCAAGAGGGTGGGAAGAAGCAGGTAGTTGACCGCGACAAATAACAAACTGGAATTCGAACATGCATATTTACCAACCTTCCTTTTCTTGTTTGTGTTCTTTCTTTTCTTACTTGCTTCAGTAGCAATTATTCCTTGTTGCTCTTCTTCCCCGTTGCGAAAGCAAAGAGTAGCGTTGCTACACTCTGCTGCCGCACTTTTATTATTGACATTCACACAAGTCTTAAGAGCTTCTACTATTGCACGAAATGCGATACTGTAACTCTTCTCCGATAAGGAACCTTCTTCTGCCAATTCAATAGCATATTTACATAGACCATTATACAACTGCACTCTACTTTGCTTCCGTTCTGCTCCTTCTATTATCGATTGATAGTTCTTTGCATCTTTTGTCCACCTTTTTAAAATGTAGTGAGATGGAATGCTTGAAAGACCGCAAATTTGGAGAACAATCATAGAATGCCTGCAAAGATAACCTTTGTACTGAAATAAAAGGCATGAACAGGAAACCTCCGACTTTGCCTCGTCAAACATCACAGTAAAACTTTCACTCTTTTCACAGTCATCGACAATGAATGTCATATTTGTAGCACCTTCGCTTTCTTTTTTTGGATGACATCCAACTACGCCCAAGACCTCAACTTGGAACTTTTTAAAAATTGAGTGTGTATATACTGTTGACATCTGTTTTTCCCAAGGTGAAGGAGATTTTAAGGCAGGCTGTTTATGCCAAGTATCAAAGTCAGATATTGCTTCCTCTTCGTACCTGTTCTGCAAGATTGTCCCGTATTGTCTAACAAACTCTTTCAAAGTAATTTTCTTGTGAATATATTTGTCGAAGTAAGAGTTTATGCTTTCAGACCGCTGAAGTGTTGACATTCCAGCAAGAAAAGTATCTTTCATAAAGGTAGGCACCCACCTCTTACGATCTTCGTACAACGAATGTATCCAGTCATTCTCTTGAAGTTCAAATCTGCTGACCATTTTCCACCACCTCATATCAAATTGTTCATCTGTTAATGACTTAAAGATACACTTGCTGAATTTCTCCATAAAATTTTCATGCTGTTTGATTACATCATCAAGAATATCAGGAATCCTTTCCAATACATGCCATAAAGAAAAGCAATGACGAGATGTTGGAAAAACTTCTTTTATGGCAGCAGTGAGGGTTTTTTCTTGATCAGTGATTATTACATTAGGAGCTGTCCCACTCATTGCTCTAAGCCATGTCTTCATTAACCAGACATATGTCGCTTTAGACTCATCAGCAAGCAGTGCACATCCAAGCAACATAGGCTGAAAATGATGGTTCACCCCTACAAACGGAGCAAATGGCATTTTGTCATTGTTTTTCATATAACCTGTGTCGAAAGAAACAACATCACTGAAATTTCCATAATCTCTTCTACTTTTGGCATCAACCCATAGCAAGTTTCTTAGCTGCTGATTTTCATTCAAGTCAACTGCATAGAAAAAATACGGATTTTCTTTCTGGATATGCACAAAGTATTCCAACATAAGTTGGGCTTCACCTACTTCCAAAGCCAAGCAACGCCCTTTATCACTCTGGCAATTCAAGTCATTTCTAAGAAAATCATCTTTCCAATCCCCACCTGTTTGTCTGGACATCTGAACATACATTTTTCTTGTTCTTTCACTAACAGCGTGAAGAATATCAATGTTACTCTTTTCAGCTAGTTTCACATTCCTGTGAACTCTAAAATGATATGCTAGTGCTGGTAGAAGTTCATGATTATGCTTCTTTACAAATTCGTGAATATACCATTTTCCATCTCGTTTTCTTTTCACATGCATGCTGGCTTTGCAATCAGTCTTCTTTACGCATGGTCGTCTACTGCCACCATTATCAGATTCTGGGGTGAGTCCATATCTGGAGCATGCAAATTTAGCATCAATAAATTCTTTAGACTTCTTTGAACGTCTACTATTTTTTATGGAGGTTGTAAACCCCATAGACTTGGCATATTCTTGATAAAAGGAATATGCTGCTTCATGTGATTCGAACTCAATGCCATCATGTGGCTCAAGATCAGCATCGCCTTCAATCCCTAAAATATCCCTTTTAGGAGAATGAACAATTCCCTCATCCCTACCACATTCTTCATCTACAACATCAACCATTTTTCTACTCAATTATTTCTCAACAATGTCGCTGATTATAAAGCACATTGCTGTTCCTCCTATCTTAATTTATCCTTCCAAACTATAACTTACTAGTCGGAGATCTATTTCTGCAATAAAAAATGTTGTTCTCAAGGGTAAATCATCTATAATATATCTGGAACAAAGATAACATGAAATTTCATCCACATATAGAGTACATAATAACTAACACTAGAGAAATCATTATTATTTAAAAACTGTAAAATCGCATTATGTGATAAGTAGTGTCACTTCCCAAGCATCAGTGAACAGAAGACCGAGTGAAAAGTAATGCTCAAAGTGAAAGATGCCAATGGCAAGCCATCCACATATGTTAGGCAGTACAAGCTGACTTTTTATTTGAAAACATTCAACATTATGATGATAGCATGTAGTTTCAATGTCATATGTCAATCAGCAAAACTTATACGATCAAAACCTAATAATAAGATTACAACAACAAAATGATTGTGAAGTTTTGAATCAGTTGATAAAAGTACATAATTTGATCTTCCATCCTTGACGAGAAAAAAAAAATCACAATAAATCCTTACGAAGTTTGAACTTCATTAGTTTTTAAATATTCTTATATATATTTTTTCTTCTTTTTTGGATAAATATATAGTTTTAAAAATTGTTCAGAGCTGTTCAACATAGACTTGATATGTGCACTTTTAAATACATTCTACATAACATTTGAATCTTACAAATCAGAAAATATTTGTTCTCCAAAGTAAAACGTTTCAGTAACGATTAATGAATATGGTAACCTTTTCAGACACACAGTGTTATATTCTTTTACAGAAACAAATCACAACAAAATAAAAAGTAGACTACGTCCAAATTAAACATTTGAAATCTCCAGGTAATTTGATTTTTCCTAAGAGCTGCCAATATAAAATAGCATTTCATGCCATTGCAAGAAACAAAAAATAAATGGAAATTTTTAACAAAAACAAAACTACTATTACTAAATGTGGGTTTAACAAAACTGTTCATCATTGTTGACATTTATTACCTTTTTTTCCAACTTTGTTTATGCACCCACGGTCAAGCCCACAGGCTTCAAAGGATTGGACCCAAACACAACAAATTGGTTGGTTTTTACAATGTCTATAATCCAAAAAATAAAAAATACTTCATTATTAAGATTCTAATTAACATCTGACATAATATTGCAAATTTTACAAGTTATAAAATTTGGTTGAGAAGAAAACAAGATGATAGAAAAAAAATCATATGACCTGACTTAAAAATTATAAGTTGGTCATTCAATAGCTACGAGGTTAATGCATTTAACGTGCTTAATTAGAATCAATATCAATGAAAAGATCCCTCCTAAGTTCTACTCAAATTGGTAGCCTCCTATAAGAACTCAGGCTTGGAGGTAGTAGAAGAGTACTTATCCCTATGAACCCTTTTGTGATGAATGCAAATTTACTAACTACTTCCTTCTGGAAATCCCGTCCCATGGCGTAAGGTTTATAATAGCACGTTGGGTTATCCTATCAGTGATCCCTCACTTGAAAGTTCAACCTACACTATCACTCCAATGGCTTTTACCATAATATAAAAATCTTCTCTTCCAGAGGTCAATTGAATGTAGACAAAAATGGACTTCCCTATCTTTTCCTTAAATTAAAAACAATATATATATTCTAAATTAGATGAACATGACAGCTATTTCATCAGCTCTGAGACTCGAAGGTTCATCCTACGCTATCACTCCAATGGCTTTTACCATTTAAATCTCTCTTCCAGATGTCAACTGAATGTAGACAAAAACCGACTTCCCTATCTTTTCCTTGAATTAAAAACAATATATATTAATAAAAAAAAGGAGACATGCCAAATTAAATGAACATGACAGCTATTTCATTAGCTCTGAGACTCAATAATTAACCGGATCCAACTGAATTACTAAGGTAATTAACTCCATTTCGAAAGCATAATCATATCTTGAATTTCATAACTAAATGCATAAAATCCTAAAACATATCATTGAGGTAAATTATGAAATATCTAAACAGAATTTATTCAACTTCAAATTTGTAAATCAAATTCACATCGCTGGTTTGCATAATAGTAACATTTCCAGTTGGCATTATATGCACAAGCATATATAGATATAAAGCAGATACACAATAATCGTAGAAAGTTAAAAGTAAGAAGAGATTCAATTAGAGGAGGAATGTAAGCTTACAATCAAAAGTAAGGGATGGAAATTGACAAGTGAGCCGCTAATTTGCTTCTTCTCAGCGTGAATTTTATTTTTGTGTGTGGGTGTGTGTGTTTGCACGCTTGAGAAAGCCCTAATCCAAAGTCTCATACAGATAGATATACTATTTTGTAAGTATGTGTTGGTGCTATTGTGAAATTGGTAATCGCACGTGTACAAGAGTCATAGGTTTGGACTTTCGACAAAAAAAAAAATACAACAACATTAATATCAGGTCCTGGTTGGGTGGGTTTTTAACAATGCAACTTAGGCCGAGCAAAACCAAACCGAAACCGAAAAATCGAACCAAACCGAATAATTTCGGTTCGGTTTAGATTGAGTTTTTTTAAAAATTTCGGTTATTTCTGTTTTTTGGTTTAAACCGAAAAAATTTCGGTTTGGTTCGGTTTGTCAGCATATCGGTTTGGTTAAAACCGAATTAACCGAATTATATATGCATATATTTTTAATTATATTTATATATATGTAATATTTATTATACTTTGTAAAAAGTAAAATACGTATACGTATCACACAGATGCACAACTTCAAGTAATATACTTAGTCGCCTGATTACACAACATATATATTATTTCTGAAATCCAATTGTCGAGTTCAAGTCATTTTCTTATTTAACGTTTATGCTGTTGTGCCATTTTGTTATTAATTTGTCAAATAATTCAAAGACACTACAGAGGACTTCATTTTCTAGAAACATACTTAATTAAACATCTTCATCTCTCAAAGTTGTCTGCTTGTCGAAGTATATGTATAGAGTATAAATTCATTGACATTCTCCTGCCTTTCGACCGATCAATCACTGATATATGTTGGGGAAAAGCCTACTTGCTTTGACTTAAAAACTGGAATTGGATTCTATATTTATTCAGATAGCTCTCTTGTTAAAACACTGACGATTGAATGGAATCAAAGAAACAGAGAGCCAAACTGGGATGGTGTTGGTGGCAATTTGTCTCTGTGTTTGCTGTACTTGTTAAAATTTTGGTTTTATAATAAACCGAACCGAACAAACCGATCCATTTTATTTCGGTTCGGTTCGGTTTTGCATGTTAAAACGGTTCGGTTCGGTTATACAAAAACAGAATTTCGGTTATTCGGTTTTTACAATTCGGTTCGGTTTTTAACCGAACCGACCGAATGATCAGCCCTACAACTTACAATTCTATTCAAAAATTAAAAATTATAAAGATTATTTGTTATATTATTTATATTACACATTCCTTTGTCAAAATTTAATATATTTAATGAAAACATTGTACATTCACTTATTTTTTATCCATGTATTTGTAAGTTTCAATTGTCTAAAAATTGATTATTTTATAAATTGAATTAATCGAAATTTTTTATATTGTATCGGGAACAATGAAATTTCATATACATATAAAGTAGTAGACAATAACTAAAACTAGAATAATCACTATATTTTAAGAAAAAAAATATTGCATAATGTGATAATGGGTGTCACTTCCCAAGCATCAGCGAAAAGAAGACCAAGTGAAAAATAATGCTCAAATAGGATACCAATGGCAAACTATCACATTTGTTAGGAAGTGCAAGCAGACTTTTCTTTGAGAGAACATGTACCCAATAGGGTTCTAAGTGGGTGGGTTCAGGACGGGGATCATCATTCCTATATCTGTCCCATATTAAAAAAAAATTGCCCCAACCCTGCCCCATCACGGGGATTTTTTGTTTATCCCATCCCCGCCCCACGGGGCAACACTAAGTCCCCTTCCCATCCCGTTTTCTCCCCGCCCCATTTAATAATTATTTTTTATCAAAAAATATTTTTAAAATATTTTTTATTATATATGTTATATATTATATAACATTAAAAGTAAAACAAATGCATATAATTTAAAACACATTTTACATTATTTTAGGTACATACTATATCAAACTATTAAAATTAAATTATAACTTATTATATATTATAAACATATAATATTATGTGATTAAAAGTATATTATATTATTTTATATAAATATATATATAGAGAATGGACAACCTCAGGGTAATCCTGAGGTTAAAACAGAAACGACGTCATTTGTTATATACATCCATTTACTTACAACCGAAACTCTCATTTTTCTCCAACAATTCCAATTTTCTCTTTCTCAAAATCCAAAACATACTCCCACACAATCCAAAATTTGATGCTGACAAGCCTTAGCTTGAACTACGTTTCTAGTAATCCATTATTGATGCATTTAGAATTTACAACCTATATCATAAAACTGTGAAAAGCTCAGAGAAATGATAATGCAAAAACTAAGGCAATACACGATGGAGGATGCAAAAAGTTTGGAACGACACTGCAACATGGAAAGAAAACTATGATGCTTGTGTGAATAGGGGAGGTGCAGAGGACTCACGGGACTTCAACAAATTGATTGTTTCTCAAGTGTAGATACAAGTGTGTGTATATTGAAGAGAATGGCATCGTTTCTGTCATAACCTCAGAGGACAACCTCCTCAGACCCACTATTCTTATATATATATAATTTGGGGCGAGGCGAATTTTCCCCGCGGGGATCATATAAATACCATACCTGACCCATATTTAAGCATGGCAAAAATTTAATCCCTATCACTATCACATTCCCCATTTAAGCGGGGCGGGACGACCTGATTCGGGGCGGGTTCCCCATTTCCCCCACCCCATTGAGAAGCCTAGTAACCAAATTACAAAACTGGCATATAGATTCGATGTCATATGTCTACAAAAACTTGTACGATCAGAACTTGATAACAAGATTACGACGTGGAAATGATTACAAAGTTCGGAAACAGTTCGATGAAGTACATAATGTGATGTTCCATCCCTAAAGGGAAAGAACCACAATCTATCCTTAAGAAGTTTGAACTTCTATTGCATATTAAATAATTCTTAAATATTCTTATATACATTAGTATTTTTTACTTTTTTGGATAAATTTTTTATTCCAAAAATTGTTCGGAGCTGTTCAGAATAGACTTGATGCGCGCAGTTTAAAATACATACTACTACATAACATTTGAATATTACAATTTACAAATCAGGACATATTTATTCATCAAAGAAAAACATTTTTGTAATGAAGATAGCAAACTTTTCAAACGCACAAGGTTAAAATCAATTACGGAAACAAATCACAACAAATTCAAAAGTAGATTATCTCTTGATATTATACTAACATATTTAACATCTCCAGATATTTCCTTTTTCCAGGAGATTCCTATGTAGCATTTCATGTCATTACAAGAAACACCAAAGCAAAGAAAATAAAAACAAAAAGAAAACTGTAAAATAGAAATGAATTCAGCAAAATTGTACATTTTTGCTCTTGTTCTCTTCGCTGCAATGACATCTTTTCGCTAGTAGCGCAGGTAAGCCTCCAATTTTTCAGAATCTCATTAGTTCATCAAGTTACTATCATTACTGTTACTATTATCAATCTCTTGTCTCTTTTACTATACTTTTGGTTTGTTGCTTTATTACTATCACGTATATTTGTGGGATCTAAGCACACATATTTACCAAATCGCTTCCACATTCACCGAGAATCGGGCAGATTCCTAACAGTTGGCATCAGAGCTAGTTGTGTCTAAATTATTGGTGCCGAAGGAAAGTCGTTAAGAAAAGTGGTTGTCTAATAAGGTGCCATTTTGACGGAAGTGCTCCCATTGTTTCTTACACTTACCTGGCCAATTGATTTACTTGTTTGGATTGGTTTGTGTGTACAAACGGAGATCATGACAAGTATTAGAGGATTCAATCCATATGATGGTAAAGGAAGTTTTACTCTTTGGCAGAGAAGGGTAAAGGATATCCTAACCCAACAGAAGCTAGCAAGGGCTTTGAAGGGGAAGGAGGGAAAGCCAACAACGATGAGCGCTGAAGATTGGGACGATGATGAGTCGCAATACATGAGTACCATCAGACTATGCATTGCAGATAATATTATCAATAATATTGTTGACGAAAGCACGCCGAAGGAATTATGGTCAAAGTTGGAGACTTTGTATCTCGGGAAGAACTTGACTACAAAGTTAAATCTGAAGCGCGAGTTATACAAGCTGAAGATGGCAGCTCAAGGCAATGTTATTGAGCACATGAATGTGTTTAATGGTATTGTTGATCAACTTGAAAAGGTTGATGTAAAATTGGAGGAAGAAGATAAGGCCCTTATTCTTCTTACTTCGCTTCCGGAGTCATTCGATCATTTGGTCACAACCATTTTGTACGGAAAGGACACGTTAAAAATGGAGGAGGTTCAGTCAGCACTTTTGTCAAATGCTGGAAGGAAGAACCAGGATGGTGACAAGGACGGAATGACAGTTTTGGCTTTGCGTAGTCAAAATAATAGAGGAAGGGGTGCTGTGAGACGATCTACCAATAGCAGGGGTAAATCCAGATACAGTGAAAAGGGCATGCAGTGCTTTGGTTGAAAGGAGTGGGGTCATATTAGGTCGAATTGTCCGCTTAATAAGAAGGATCAAGATGCATCATTGGCTGTGGTTACTCTCGATTGTGAAGATGTTTGCACCGTCTTCAATCGAGGCACTAGTTCTCCAGGAGAATGGATATTAGACTCAGGGTCATCTTACCATGTATGTTCCGAGAGGGGGCATTTTGACAAATTCCAAGATACAAAGAATGAAACAGTTTCTTTGGCTGATGGATCTACTTGTGAGATCAAGGGGATTGGAATTGTGAAAATCAAAATGTTCGATGGAATAGTTCGCAGCTTGAATGGGGTAAGATATGTGCCTAAGCTGAGGAAGAATCTAATATCTATCGGTCGGTTAGCTTCAGAAGGCTACAGATGCTCTGTAGTAGGGGGAGCTATGAATATCAAAAGAGGCCGTGTGGTTCGGATGAAGGGAGAGCTACGTGGGGGAATATATCGTCTGATTAGTACGTGGCCAGAATGTACTGGAACTTCGAAAATCTGGTTATCTCGTGCACGAGGGAAGATTGACTTGAAGGATACTGCTGCGGTTGTATTGCCTTCCAGTCTAGACGATGGTGCAAAGACTGCTGGGATGGATGCTTGGTCGAAGGGCTTCCACGACATCAACGGGTAGTTGGTGTGTTGCAGCTGCATATGGGCATCGATCAACACGAATCAAGTGAGCAGTGAACCATGCAACAGATTGATTTGTTTGATATGCAGTTGGGGAGTAAATGAAAGATCGATGGTCACACTTGTGTGTGTGATGGTCACACTTGCGTGTGTGATGGACTACATATGGGATTGGCCGACGTGAATCAAGTGAGTATGTGTGTATACAACAGATTGCTTCACATGTATGTAGTTGGACAAATAGAGGTCATTGGTACACTTGTGCGTATAGCAAGTGGGCATTCGAGAATGAATGTGCAAACTAGGGTATAGTTTGGAGTCTTGGACTCGGGGGGAGTTTTGTCGTAGGGAATGATTTAGATCGAGGAAAAGTTGGAGTTATGCCAAACGGGGCGCAGGTATGGAGTGCAAGTGATTAACTGTGAGTTTGGAAATAGGGGGAGATTGTTAGGTAGCCTACTATTAGGTAGCCTACAATTTTTATACAAATATTCCCAAATTCACACTACACCTACCATATATACCTACCACATATTTCCTATAAATACCCCCTCCCCTTCATTACTAAAACTACACCAAAAACATAATTCTCTCTTTTCTCTCTATATAACTGCTAGATAGTCCGTCTAGTAGGAAAGTCGGTTTAGCCCGCTTTCAGGAAGTGTCGGGATAGAAGGTCCTCGTGCCTAAACTATTCCTTAGGGTACTTGGGTCTGACTGCAGCCATCGGATGTGGTCCCGCTGCAGGGGTCTTTCTATCAGGTTGTGTGGCACTGTCCGGGTTGGGAGAGGGAGAGAAGGAAAAGTTGTCGGGAAACAGTGATAGGGGAGGTTTTGAGATAAACACTTCAGTGAGTTGGGGATATACATAATAGATATCGTAGGGCTGAATTTGTGTATAAAATTCAGGGGCCGGATACCCGGATATTGTAATCTCTTTTATCTAGTGTGAAGTTGTTACTCTTGTGGATGTAGGCTGGGCCGAACCACGTTAAATCTCTTGTCTCTTTTACTGTACTGTTGGTTTGTTGCTTTATTACTATCACGTATATTTGTGGGATCTAAGCACACATATTTACCAAATCGCTTTCGCATTCGTCGGGAATCGGACAGATTCCTAACAGTTATTAAGTTATAAACCGATTAGTTCTGTTAAAGATATACAGTGGAGGCTGTACCTGCAGGAATCATCATAGGAATACACAACTTTAATCTTTCAACACAAAATTTCTTTCTCCAACCATCAAGTAGCTAATCCTAATTCTAACCAAAACCGTAACAGTCATCAACATAAACATTACTCTGTTAGTCTTGTAATTGGAGTGGGGAAAAAAAATTCATCCAATCGAGATTTTACTTTAGATAAATTTGCACAAAGTCTAATCTCAATTCTACACAAACCATCCCCAGCAGCTTTTAATTTCATCACACACACACACAATTAAGTAGCTACCATGTAATTGTACCCCCTTTCTTGTCTGATCTTCAGCAATTCTACATCATTCTCGAAAACTTTCAGGTTTAAATGCCAATAAAGAACTCCAATATCTGTACAAATCTTGATCATCACATCATAAAAATCACTCCACTACTTAATCTTTAAAAAAGATTGAAACTTTAATCAAGATTATCAAAAACACCTGCTAAATGATCAGGGGAAACAAATTCTTGAGGGTTGCAATGATGAGGAAGCCTTTTATCTTCATCATTTTCTTGCATAAACCATGCCTATATACATACAGATATTGTAAACTATATGAAAGACCCATATCAAATTAAGTACATATAAATTGAATATCAAGACTTATAGAGAAAGAATGGAACAAACAGATTTTTTTACCTCAATCGCCATGGATTGTGTTCTGGGCTGTTTGAAATTTTTGTGATAATGGTGCTGATAATTTAAGTGGTATCAAAATTAGTTGTGAAAAACAAATAGAATAGTGACAATTTATTTTGGTCCATATTTTAGTAGGGTGTTAATTTTGAAAAATGGATTCCCATAATTCGTAAATTTTTGTGACGAGTTTCGAATCGTGTTAAATTTAATTTTTGATTTTTTGGTGCGGATGGAGTAAATTAGTGCAGGAGTTAATATAAAATTCATGCTATGTTACAAGTAAAATAAAAACATATTTACTTTGTTTTTGTTAATTATATTGGCATAAATCTTACAATATCAAGAATAATGATTTCAACCAATATAACCCATTAAAAATGATTCTATTCATAAAAATTTTGATAATTGACAAATAAAAAAAACATTGAAAGTACCCCATAAAGATAAATGACTTCATACCATTTAGAATTGACTTCAAATATCTCTGGTCATTTCTTAATAATCTGTAACAGACAAGCTTTTTACATGTCATTACTCATGATTTATGCCAGAAGCCACCATGAACTACACTCAAACACACCACAACAGTTTAGACACAGTTTTGGTGATTCCAAATGACCACTGAAATGTTGATGGTACTAATTTACTAGCTCTTCTAACTCTAACTCTCTTTTCTAATTAAGACAGCTATTTTGACATGAAACTAAATGCTCTCAACTTGGCTGTGCATCATTCTCGGCCTCCTGAGTAACTCCGTCTTCAGTTTCTATTGGAGTTGGTAAATCGGCCTCCTGAGTAACTCCATCATCAGTTTCTATTGGAGTTGGTAAAGGAAACACTTCTGCCACCATATCCACTAATTCATCAATATTTTCTCCAAATCGTCTTTCACAATCTTCCACAATCTGCAAATCAAATGTCAAATATCACATTCATAATATCATGAATTTTTTTATAACCTCCATGATATTTAAACAAGCAATTATGCATAAATGTGGGCTTCTGAAAATTGCAATCTTTAATTTTTTTTATTCAAATTTATTCACTTGCATCACTTGAATAAAATATACCAAGTAGTTCATATCTGGGAATTTTTGCTGAACAAGATCCTTTTATCATCAAAAATAAAGAATAGCAGTGACAGATACAAGCACACATTCAAGCAACATGGGTCGTATCTTGTTCCGTATAATTTTAGTTGGTGCTATTTTGTTTAGCTGGTCGTCTTTCTTTATGCAATTGACCTTTCCCCAAAAAAGGGGTGTATTTTAAGAAAGTACTGGCTTACAGGAATTAAGTTTTTCAAACTAAACATAAGCGAGTTGTTTAACACCTATACACCAGTTTGGTTATAACGCCTTGCAGCATTTAACACAAGCCAACGATGAATATATACACGGAGCAACTATATGGAAGGGCATAATGTTTTGTAATCATTAACACTAAATATATCAGGTAAGAGCAAAACAAATAAAGTATTTAAAAAGGAATATGTTTCAAACTGTAAAATTACCGAGTCAATTTCAACACCAGAAGAAGGTCTAATGTTAATGACGTTGAGAATCTCAGCTTTTGCAAGTTTGTATTTTTCACTTTTCGAAATAAAATCGGTGATGCTCTCTTTTGTTTGATAGCAAGCCACACTTTGCTCCAAATAGTCAAAAACCTACATAAGATGATAAAATTCAATCAGTAATTCTAAAGTATTTAATGCTCTTTCAAAAATAATATGAGAAATGCTCTAGTGAATATGCCAACCTTATATTCTGATGGTGCTACGGGAGCTATAACACGTGTGGCGTCCTTTCCAGCCCCCCTAGATCGCAAGAAATCAAGTACCTCAAAATTTGTAAGTGCCCCAGCATTGGCTTTTAATCTGAAAAATGTCCAAGCATACTTGGTAAACACCAAAAGAACTAGAAAAAACCGTTCATGCTCAAAAACATAAATGCCAAAAGAGTAAAGAAAAAATAAAACAAACAGTTGAATTACATACATCTTCATCAGGAATCCAAAAGTCGTGCCCTATTAGTCGCTAATTATCCCACTTTACATATACAAAAGCAAGAGCCACCTGCACCAGAATAGTAATTAGCAAATTTTGATTCATGTCTGGGGTAAATTAAAAACCACTGCATTTGCATATAGTGTAACGACCCCATTTTACATTTAATACAATTCTAATAAAGTTAACCAATTAATTAACATTTTCTTGAACTATTAGCTCAAGCCTGCATGCCCAATAAAAGTTATTGGCTTTTTGAAGTAGCTCCTGTAAATTTGAAATAAAATAGAGCACCAGGCTTCTTGTTTGACCCATTAAATCATTCATTAAAAATCTAATAAAATTACCAATCATAACTAACTTAAAGATTAAGAACATCTCCAAAATTCAGGTCAAGATCATTGACAATTAATTAGATATGGACTTTCGAAGTAGTCTCAAAATCTTAAACTGGTACATGAATCTGCACAGGGCAGCCTCCTGTCCTGACGTTTTCACCCCTTTAAAATTATTATAAAGTTCTAATATATATGTAATTTAGTTCCTCATAGGTTGCTATTATATCCAAATTTCAGCTTAAGATTATTAACCAATTGAAAGTTCTACTCATTTGAAACAGGCAATACAAATCTGAGAAAACATAATAGACAAGACTATTTGTCTTAAAAGGTCTATTTTGTTTTATCAACCACGTTTCCCGAACCTAAACTCCTTGAGCATCAGCTCTGATCTCTTAGCACCACCACAGTTTTATACGAAGGACTCATGTCACTTACAACTGATGATTTATCATTCAACAAGACTTCCTGGCATCATATATATATTTCGAGAACTTCACTTAAAGGTTAATAGCATTCCAAACTATGTAAAGCAGTTATTCAGCATAAGGTTTTGCAATATTATACCTGACCAGTGTAAATTTTACTTGATAGATTTATAGCCTCCAGGAGCTTAAATGCCGCATTAAAAAGCCCGAGAGTTGTAGATGTTCATTACATCACCAATTGCCTTTAAATTATATGTCATCTGGAATGTCTAATACTCTAATCTCATGATACCGTATAAATACCAAGTGACATAAAATCATAGGTAAATATGTTCTCATATGTACTTTAATTCTCCTGGTAAACAGGTTACTTTAAAACTTTAAGCATCTCATGTTGCTAATAAAGAACAAATTTATACCGCAGCTTCTTCTCAATCCGCTTGAAACTGATGAACAAAAAGGACCCCCGTATTTGGTTCTTCTCCACGAACTTTCTTCCAATTCCTCTTTCCTGGACTCCTCTCATATACTTATACAAATGTCATCCTCTTATAGAATATGACTTCAATTATCTGCCCCTTCTAGCTTTAGGTATGCTGTGTCATTAGGTACTACCGGTAACAAGGCTCCACGTGTATCCTATCTTCCATTTATATCATTTTATTTTCTTTACAAAATACCTAAATATATAAGTCTACGTGTTTCTCCTTTTTTATAATATAACATACATTCATTATATTTATATCATATTTATCAACTATAAGTCTGGACATTACATATAGTCTAAACACTTAACCATAGTTCATCATATAACTAATTCATTATAAACAAACCATAATTTATCATATAACTAATCATTTAACGCAGTACAACACTTATTATCCAGACTCGTCTGACCCGGACTTCTCCAGTCGCGCTCAGATACATAGAGCTCAAAAATTAGGCAAACATAAAACCAACCCCTCAACCCAAGCCTTAAAGTCTTAAACAACTTCAACATAGCACTCACCTTCCAATTTCAACATTGAATCCTCACACTGCTTTTGGACCTAATAAGTGTTTCATGTCTTTAATTACAGAAAGAAGCAAAGAACGTAGTAAATCACGAATCGAAACTTGAGGGTTTGATGGGTACAACGTATTAAATCAAAAGGTCACTAACTCAATCGGTAATTAATTGGATCTAATGTGTATGTAAAGAATCAACACAATAAAATTGTAAGAACTAAATTTGAGATAATAACGAATCGAAAATCACAAAGCCAGAGACAAACATGGCAACTAATCCAACATAGCAATTTTATTTAGGGTTCGAAACTTTAATTGGGAGAACATACCGTGAAAACAATCTGATTTTAGAGTCTAATAAGTGGACTGATCTGGAAGTCGCTCTGAGTCTCGATGGGGGCAGATAATAGTTGAGGCTTCGTCATGTTATATTTCGGAAATCCGAACAAATCTGTTTAGGTCTCTGATAGCGATTTATTGTTAAATTAATAGCAATTTATTGTTAAATCAGGATTTATTGGAATAATTAATTCTTTAATGGAAATCAGATATTTTAGTATTTTAATAAATTAGACTAATTTATAATATAATATATCATTTAAAATTTTTCATAACGATAAATCGGCTTTTAAAAATTAGATCGATCAAATAATTTTTTTTTATCAACGATTTTTGAAAAATCGGACTATTTTTAGAGCACTATATATAGAATGTATATTTTTATTTATTATAAATTAACAAAAAGAACATTAAAAGGAGAAGGAAAAACATTGTTGTTCCAATCTATCTATCTATCTATACTATATTATAAAAGACGAAATATTAAAAGTTTTGGTACGGTACGGTACAGTACTTACCTTATTTAGTTAATAACTAACCTATTATCTTTTCTAACTAAAATTTGGTACGGTACTTAACTTATTTAAATAATAAGTAATAACTAACCTATTACCTTTTTCAGCTATTATCTTTTCTAACTAAAATCTTTTCTTTCCAAAAATATGGTCGTTCTATTCTAATTAATAAAATAATGATCAAATAGGATACCAATGGCAAACTATCACATTTGTTAGGAAGTACAAGCAGACTTTTCTTTGAGAGAACATGTACCCAATAGGGTTCTAAGTGGGTGGGTTCAGGACGGGGATCATCATTCCTATACTTGTCCCATATTAAAAAAAAATTGCCCCAACCCTGCCCCACCACGGGGATTTTTTGTTTATCCCATCCCCGCCCCACGGGGCAACACTAAGTCCCCTCCCCATCCCATTTTCTCCCCGCCCCATTTAATAATTATTTTTTATCAAAAAATATTTTTAAAATATTTTTTATTATATATGTTATATATTATATAACATTAAAAGTAAAACAAATGCATATAATTTAAAACACATTTTACATTATTTTAGGTATATACTATATCAAACTATTAAAATTAATTTATAACTTATTATATATTATAAACATATAATATTATATGATTAAAAGTATATTATATTATTTTATATAAATATATATATAGAGAATGGACAACCTCAGGGTAACCCTGAGGTTAAAACAGAAACGACGTCATTTGTTATATACATCCATTTACTTACAACCGAAACTCTCACTTTTCTCCAACAATTCCAATTTTCTCTTTCTCAAAATCCAAAACATACTCCCACACAATCCAAAATTTGATGCTGACAAGCCTTAGCTTGAACTACGTTTCTAGTAATCCATTATTGATGCATTTAGAATTTACAACCTATATCATAAAACTGTGAAAAGCTCAGAGAAATGATAATGCAAAAACTAAGGCAATACACGATGGAGGATGCAAAAAGTTTGGAACGACACTGCAACATGGAAAGAAAACTATCGATGCTTGTGTGAATAGGGGAGGTGCAGAGGACTCACGGGACTTCAACAAATTGATTGTTTCTCAGGTGTAGATACAAGTGTGTGTATATTGAAGAGAACGGCATCGTTTCTGTCATAACCTCAGAGGACAACCTCCTCAGACCCACTATTCTTATATATATATATATATATATATATATATATATATATATATATATATATTATATTTAATTTGGGGCGAGGCGAATTTTCCCCGCGGGGATCATATAAATACCATACCTGACCCATATTTAAGCATGGCAAAAATTTAATCCCTGTCACTGTCACATTCCCCAGTTAAGCGGGGCGGGACGACCTGATTCGGGGCGGGTTCCCCATTTTCCCCACCCCATTGAGAAGCCTAGTAACCAAATTACAAAACTGGCATATAGATTCGATGTCATATGTCTACAAAAACTTGTACGATCAGAACTTGATAACAAGATTACGACGTGGAAATGATTACAAAGTTCGGAAACAGTTCGATGAAGTACATAATGTGATGTTCCATCCCTAAAGGGAAAGAATCACAATCTATCCTTAAGAAGTTTGAACTTCTATTGCATATTAAATAGTTCTTAAATATTCTTATATACATTAGTATTTTTTACTTTTTTGGATAAATTTTTTATTCCAAAAATTGTTCGGAGCTGTTCAGAATAGACTTGATGCGCGCAGTTTAAAATACATACTACTACATAACATTTGAATATTACAATTTACAAATCAGGACATATTTATTCATCAAAGAAAAACATTTTTGTAATGAAGATAGCAAACTTTTCAAACGCACAAGGTTAAAATCAATTACGGAAACAAATCACAACAAATTCAAAAGTAGATTATCTCTTGATATTATACTAACATATTTGCTTTTTCAAGGAGATTCCTATGTAGCATTTCATGTCATTACAAGAAACACCAAAGCAAAGAAAATAAAAACAAAAAGAAGACTGTAAAATAGAAATGAATTCAGCAAAATTGTACATTTTTGCTCTTGTTCTCTTCGCTGCAATGACATCTTTTCGCTAGTAGCGCAGGTAAGCCTCCAATTTTTCAGAATCTCATTAGTTCATCAAGTTACTATCATTACTGTTGCTATTATTATCATTACGAACATCGTTGTTATCATCGTTATTATTACTAGCCAAAGCTAATCCCTTTCTCTCTTAATATATGTATTGTACATGAATTATTGTAGTTGTTAATGACTTGGAATATCCATATTGTTATGAGGATCCCCGAAACTACCAGTGCTATGATCCTACGTATTGCAACCAACAATGCGTAAAAAACGGCTACAAGAGGGGATACTGCACTGACGGTGATATAATGAAATGCTGTTGTACGAACGAATAAAGTAATTATTGATGTTTAATTACTTGTTTCATTTCAACTCAACTTTATAAATTCATTATTCAACCATGATCAAGCCCAAGGCTTCAACAAAAACATAAATTGGTTGGTTTTTACAATGTCAGAAAATATTCAAAAAGTATAAAAATTCCAAACACTTGAATGCTAATTTTAATATCAAAAGTAGCATTGCTTATTCAATAATTTTACAAGATGTAAGTTCATCCTACACTATCACTCCAATTGCTTTTACCGTAAATTTCGACTTCCCTATTTTTTCCTTAAATTCAATAATAAAATAAAATGGAGACCGGAAATGAAAATCGACATGACAGAGTCGAAGAGCATGGAAAAACATACCTAACTATCGGTTTCCTATATTCAAAGCACGTAATTACAAGTGAGAGGGCACATACTACTTGCCTAATCCTTCACTCTTACTTACCACGGCTTGCTTTCTCAAATTACAAAATTCAGCTAAATAATGACAGTATTAACTCCATTTTCGAAAGAATTATCAATTTTGACTATGGAAACTAAATACAAAAAACCCTAAAATATCAAATTCGACTATAAACACGCATATTAAATACAAAGCAGAAATAATCTGAGAATGTGAGCTTACAATTAAATGGAGGAGTCGGAAATTGACAAGGCAGCAGCTGAATTGCTTCTTTTCTGCGTGAATTATGTGGAATATATGTGTATTCGCAAATGCCCTAATTCAAAGACGCCAACAGATAGAGACACAATAATTTAAGGGCCTGTTTGGGTAGGGTTGCAAAGACAAATTATGTAAGGGCCTGTTTGGATGGGGTTGTAGTTGTAACAATTTTTTTTGGGAAATTCTCAATGGTACCACTGTACTTTTGGCTTTTGCCAGTGGTACCATTACGTTTTTGACTCCTCTAAACGGTACCCTTAACAAATTGACTTCTTAACAGAAATACCATTCTGTTAGAAAAACGTTATAGAAATGTTAAGTAGGGTTTGCGGCCAATATTCAACCTTTTTTCTTATTGCATACTGCAACGCATGGCCAAGATTGTTCTTATATTTTTTTAACAGGTTTGGGACCAACCAATATTCTTCAAATATATTTTAGTGAAATTCTCAATGGTACCACCATACTTTTGGTTTTTGCCAGTGGTACCATGTCCTTTTGACCTTACTTAACATTTCTAGAACGTTTTTTTAACAGAATGGTATTTCTTTTAGAAAGTCAATTTGTTAAGGGTACCGTTAAGAGGAGTCAAAAACGTAATGGTACCATTGACAAAAGCCAAAAGTACAGTGGTACCATTGAGAATTTCCCATTTTTTTTTACCTAGGAAAGTAAAAACCAAAAATTTAGGAACTTCGGTGTCAAAAATACCGAAATTTATTTTGTGAATTTTACAATCTCAGCGGTACAAATATATAATTGAAAAATATAAATTCAATTTTTAGCAAGTTACCAAATTTAATGAAAACATATATTTAATAAAATATTCAAATCTACTATTCAAAACTGAATAATTAATAAAGTTTAAGTAGCACTTTCATAGAAAACTTTTTTGTAATACAGTTTGAAAATACCGAGCCCTTTTCTAAATTGATATTTAAAATTCATGTTTCGGTGACGGATTTGCATTTTTAATCTTAAAATCAAACTTACAAAAAAATGGTTCTGTTTTTTTTTCCTTTGAAAAGAAAACACGATACAAGTATCCAGGAAGAGATGATAATAAAATATTAGTAATATTTAATCTACCTTAATACCTCAAAACTTCATTTATATTAGCATATTTACAGATTAAGGGCCTGTTTGGCAACCCCTTTAAATAAGTCTTCGTGAACTTATTTTCGGGTAAAAATTTCATAATTTGATAAATTTTTTTATACAAGTATTTAATGTATGTTTGAGACAAGTATTTAATGTATGTTTGAGATTATATAAGTTGCAAAAAAAAGTTAACTTTTTTATAAAAAATTAGAAATCTTTAGATTTGTCTTAAAATAAGTTGACCTATTCTAAAAAATAAGTTCCCCAAACACCCCTAACTCAAGTTTATGCCAGATTATTATAATATAGTGTTAATGTCTGTCATTTTTTATTATTTAGCTATTGCTTTTCCTACATATTGCACTGCTATTGCCTGCACTTCTATTCGTCCGTGTAGATATGTTAAGAGCTTGAATATAAATTTTCACACTTTACAAAGAAACAGAAAACACACAAACTAAGTTTAGATATCCTACATAAATCAAGGTTAAAGAACCCTAAAATTACAATCTGACCTTAACAATCATCTGTGTGGATGAAATTCAGAAATATATAGAGAACAACAAGATGAACATAACTACCACGCAAGAACTTTATGTAAACCAATCCCATCAACGGGCTGAACACAAGTCCTGATCACTGAAAATCTATACAGCTCGAGCTGCTTTGATGTCTTAATTGCATAGCTGACAAGGAAAGAAAAGAATATTATGTATAAGCATGAAATGCGCCAATGTATATATTATTGAACGATAAAAAAAGAGAGAAAACATACCTCGTATCCAAGTTGTAAACATTTGCTGACATGCCTATAATATTAAAGTTCTACTAAACCTGTCTAAGCCTGTTTCACTTCCATGACCAATCTCCAAACTTTTAAAAGTAGGATAGATGTGACTAGAACCAATTCGACACGCTGAAGTCCCGTAGCTTTCTAAGGTGTCGTTCCATATCCTGTCTAGTTTTGTCCCACTCTTCCTTTTCAATTACAGTGGTAGGATCATCTCTTTCGCTCTACATAGTAATTAGTAACGATGGAAACTAATCAGACTGTGCACCAAAGTAAAACAAATGTAACAAGTATTATCGAGTAAAGTACTCACAGAACGAATGATTTTGAAAGTGGTCCCATTATCACGAATAACAAGCAAGTCCTCCTTTCTATCTCTGTCTCTACCTTCAGGAACTGTTACCTATTTAAAGAAAAATAAAAAACCACGATTACCAGAGAGAGGGAGGGGAAGAGAGGGAGAGTTACGACCAAGTACATGATTTCAACAATATTTAATAAATGATCATTATAAAAATTGGCAACTGACATGACTACGCCGGACTGTTGATAAAAAACGACGACTTTTACAGCAAAAGTAAGAATGCAACAATAGGAATGATGCTACATTAGTTACATTATAAACAATTCCAACTCTATTGTGGATTAACAATAATATAAGTTTACAGTCAAATTAACTTTAGAGAGTGAATTGTAATTAAATTGTCAAAGGTAGTATGGTACTTCAAGCATCAACAAGAAATGATTTATTTAATGAACATGGAGCGAACCGATATATAGGAACTAATTATCACTCCTTACCAAAACTCTGGCTCTGGTAATTGACTTTGTCTTTGAATCAAGAACATAAATTTCCTCGAAATCCAAGACAAACTCGGGGTCTCCAAGCCGTCTATTCCTAAAATGTTTTGTCAAGAACACCTGCAATAGAACTTACTTAGTTAAATTGCTTGTGTCATGTGGCATTAGATTACAATATCACTTTTTATGTCGTTTATGTTTTTCACAGATCAAAATTACAGAATTGATTCTTTCCGAAACTTCACAGAAATATTCCCTCCAATCTACTAACTCTGCTCGGCCACAAGAGAAACTTATCAAGCTTCACTTTCATGTTTTAAACACCTGATGCTAAGCAAATTTCAGGGAGTTTCAAATATCATTTCTGAAGAAAGGAGTCTAAGCAGTACTTGGGAAAGGAAACAAGTATATACCCAATGAACAGGTGGCGGAAGTTGGTCTTCCAAACAAATATATTAAATTCTTAAATTATCACCCACTAAGCTCTATTGAATCATAATATATATGAAAAAAGAAAGCACAATAAGGGACTTCTTAAATAATACAATTCACATGTACCTTTGAAACCTCCCTCTCTGATTTATACATGGGATCTCTGGGCGCATCAATGGGTGGCTCCGTGACATTATAGCATCCATAATCACTCATTGCACATCGGATGTACTGTTATATCAATGAAATGCAGAATGGATTAAACTAATATCAACCTAAGTGACTTTAAAAAGAGGGAACTGATATATATGTAATACAAGATGTTCTTTTAAAATAAAACAAGCACAACTTCATAAACTCATAACCACCATAAGGGTAAAGAAAAAGCACATTAACCAAGTATTTAACAGATATAACACTTTCTGCCAATGAACATAGTAAAACTTTATTTTATTACCTTTTGTGGCATAGGCGCCAAGATCCTTGGAATTGCATATATATCCGTATCTGGTGGAGTAACATACATCTAAACATGACAAAGGAAAGCATCATCAATCGTGCACAACTTAATTTTAGTGAATTTAAAGATAAGTGTAATGTGGTGAGTGTACAGTGTTATCAAATGACTGAAGAGTTATAAAATTGATAAAGATGCATCAACATCTATACTAATTATTAAGCATAATGGAAGATCATTGACCCGTTTTTCGAATCCTTTTTTTTTGGTGCAGGGTCATTATAATAATTTCATTCTTAATTTTGCATCATAGGGGTTGAAGTTTCTTCATGATGGAAACGGAAATGAGGATACGGAAATGAGGATAAATTGCCTTCTACGGGGGCTAATTGTTGCATCTACCTAGATTTAGTACCAAATCATACATTCCGGGACAAAGTCAGCACTAATTAGAATTAGATGTAGATTGCGAGTAAAAGCAACTTAATCTAATTACCTAACAAAGGTTAAAGGGGCTTGTAGAAAGTAATGAGCTGACCAACTGAGGAACTTAATGACAGTTGGATCTGTATTTGGTTCGATATTTAAGTGATTATTTCTGAATGTAGGAAAATGGAAATTCCTAACCTTATCTACAGGGAAAAACCAGTACAAAGTGCAATATAAGCATAAGAATGCCCGATTAAGCAAATTATATCCCTCCCCCCAACAAGGGATCCCTTTCTCTCCTTACATCTTTACAAGGATGAACAGCTGGGAAGCACGGGTGCGGCAGTTTGGTGGTGCACTGCGCACCCAGTGCGTTCGGGTGCGGCAGTTCGGCTGGGTGCGGATGGGTGCGGCACCTGTTGTATCCTGGTGTTTCTGGGTTGGGATTCACGTGGTGCCCCACCAGTGTATATGCATATGTTTCATCTTTTCAATAGATCTCCTCAGATATTTTCTCTTCTGTGTTTGTAGATGTACAATATATTATATATGTATACAATCTGTATGTATATGTGCCGCTTGAGTTTAGTTTTTATGAAAAATGAACATATTTATTTGACCATTTGATTTAATTTGAATTCTATTCTTAATTTTGTTAATTAATTACATATAAAATATATATTTTTTAATTTTTTTTATTGCCGTATCCCCCCGCATCCGTATCCCCATATTTTTGAAATTGCCGAATTGCCGTATCCCCGTACTACGCACCCGCACCCGTGCTTCCTAGATGAACAGCAACAGTGTTGCCGATTTCAAGATGCACCCACAAATACTTCAATTGACGCCATTTTAACATCCAGAAGCATCACTTTACACTTCATACAGACAACAGATTACCTAAATTTTATTATAGAATCACCACTAGTTAATTCATAGCTTTGACATTCGTCCATTAGCATCGACATCAGACCAGGAATAACACTCAACAATTAATTAGTAATTAAGGTGTACTTTACCGATATGAAAGAGTCAAAAAGGAGGAAAATAAAATTCATCTACAAGTTAGAAATATTATAAACTGATACATTAATACCGCCTAAGAGGGAGAATGAGAAACTAACAACAGCACTCAACCATAAGTGAGTAATTTATAAGTAGCTTATGCTACTGTGTGTGTCGTGTAATCGAGTCGAGTCGGACCCATACCAAACCAATCAAGGCCAGGCTTGATCTCGGCTAGACTAAAAATTCGGGATTAAACTCTATCAAGTCATAAATTTCAAGGTTAGAATTCGACTCAACTTTAATTGACACACTCAATACACTCAAGATCAGCTCGAAACTCGAAGTAACTTGTTAAATAATAGATACAACTTGAATTGAGGACAAACACCATAAGCTGAACTCAAACACCACTCAGATTAACTAAACATGAAAACATGACAAGTTAATTCCATGAGAGTATAGTTCTAATTTTGTCAATGAATTAAAAAACTAAAACACACTAATACAGTACTGGAGCTCAGCTTGATAAACTGAACTAATCGAGCTCATCTATAGTTCATAAAATTCCTAAACACGATAAACGTAAAGTCCCTAATTTAGTACTCGAGCTGAGCTACATAAGCTAATCAAACTCATCCACATTACATAAACACGATAAATGTAAACCGACTAATGAACAAACCAGCATAAATTACGAAACGAATAACGAAAACAAACCTCGCGAAAATCATAAACATCATTATCGAGATCAGGAGGCTTCCTAATAAAAAAATCGCAATCCAACAAAGAAATCTTATGAAACTCCTCCTCATTAATCCTATAATCCACAATCATCTCCGAGTCCCACCCTTGCGTCGACACGAAACTCTTACTATCACTCATCGCAATCTCATCGCCACTCAAAATCGGCTCATACTCAACATCATAGTCCTTTTTATTATCCACTTCCTCAACTTCATCGTCGTCGTAGTCGAAGTCGTCGCCGTCGCCGTCGCCGTCGCCGTCGTCGTCGGCGAAGATGCGGGAGGGGTTGCGGAGGGGTTTAGGGAAGGGGGTTAGAGAGAAAGAGGAGAGTTTAGGGAGGTGGAGAGAGAGAGGGGAGAGTTTGGGGAGGGTGGGGAGGAGAGGAGGGGGTGGTGTGAGGTGGAAGAAGGTGGCGTTCATGGTGGTGGGAGAGTGGAGTTGCCGCAAAATGTTTGGATAATTGTTGGTTTTGTGATTTGAAAGGGGGATGGAGGAAAATATCGAGGGTTTAGGCAAGATATATCATCAAATACAGGTTTAATGATGTTTTCATCCTTCACATTTATATTTATAAAGCCGTACAGTTTTAAAACATTCCTTTTCGCCCCACCAACTTCAGAAATGTACCTTTTAGCCACAAAACCGTCGCCTTTTTGACACAAAACCGTCGTCGTTTAAAACGAATAGACGACGGTTTGTGGCAAAAAGGTACATTTCTGAAGTTGGAGTGGGCAAAAGGAACGAGTTTAAACGTTAGGGCTTTATTGGTATAAGTGTGCAAATTTAAAGGGCCAAAAGGTCATTAAGCCTCAAATATATTTGTTTTGTCCAAAAAAATGGTCATGGATGGGATTACCGTCCAAAATGACCAGGTGCCTACGCATTTTACACGAGCCCGGATCCTCTTCACCATGTCTTCTACTTTTTTAGTATTAAAAGAGTGTCCCTGACGTGGCCATTTTAAGGAAAATAAAAATAAAAATATTATTTTCATTAAAATGTGCCCTGCCAGAGACATTCTTTTAATACTAAAAAGAGCATGAGACACGGAAGGGGACATGGAGAAGGGGACAAGGATCCATACTCATTTTACACATGCGAAGATGAGAATGCGTATTGCCCATATGCGTTGTTTGCTTTTTTATTTCTTTTTTAAAAAAATTTGAAACATGCATATGTCTCATGCGTTGTTTGCTTTTTAATTTTTTTTTTTTTTAATTTCAACAAGTCTACGCAAACGGATCAAGTTGAGAAATGGGAACGCTCTAAGTCTCGGCCCTCTATTGCTGAGAGCACAAATGCCAAGAAGTTCCTCTCTGAAATTGAGCAATATTTTGCTAAGAATGAGAAAGTGGAAACGAGTAATCTTCTGTCAAAACTCGTGACCATGAAGTATAAGGGAAAGGGAAACATAAGGGAGTACATCATTGGGATGTCTAATCTTGCTGGCAAAGTTAAGGAACTCAAGTTTGAACTTTCGGATGAGTTACTTGTTCACTTGGTTCTTATTTCACTCCCTCCTCGGTTTGGTCTCTTTATGGTGAGTTATAACACTCGGAAGGAAAAATGGACTCTTAATGAGCTCATTTCACACTGTGTTCAAGAGGAAGAGAGGGTATTGCGAGACAATACTGAAAGTGCTCACTTGGCATCTAGCTCTCATGATAAGAAGAGAAAGAGAGGTAAGGTTAATGCAAGTGGAAAACCCAAGCAGTCTCAAGAGAAACGGGATAAGGGACCAACCTGCTACTTTTGTAAGAAGGCTGGACACATGAAGAAAGAGTGTTCCAGTTGATGCTGTTGGAACATTTAGATTATTATTTAAAATTGGTGTTTATTTGGATTTATTTGAGACTTTTGTTGCACCGTCTTTTAGACGGAACCTTATTTCTATTTCCTATTTGGACAAATTTGGCTACACTTGTTCCTTTGGAAATAATAAAGTTAGTTTTTCTTTAAATTCAAATTTGGTTGGCACTGGTTCTTTAATTGATAATCTTTATATGCTTGATACTGTTACTTTTAATAATGAGATTTTGAACTCTAGTGCAAGAGGTACTAAGCGTAAGTTAACTGAGAATTCTGCCATGTTGTGGCACAAGTGTCTAGGTCACATCTCTAAATAGAGAATTCAAAGGCTTGTGGATGATAGAATTCTTGATCCCTTAGATTTAAGTGATTTTCAGGTTTGCATATAATGCATTAAGGGAAAACAAACAAACTCTAGAAAGTTATGTGCCAATAGAGCAACGAGTGTCTTAGAACTGATTCATACCGATATTTGTGGACCATTCCCTACGGCCTCATTGAACGGTCAACGGTATTTTATCACCTTCATAGATGATTACTCAAGGTATGGTTACATATACTTGATACATGAGAAGTCCCAAGCTTTGGACGTGTTTAAAGTATATAAAGCTGAAGTTGAGCTTCAGTTGAATAGTAAAATACTAGCTGTCAGCTCTGATCGTGGTGGTGAATACTACGGCAGATACGATGGATCAGGTGAGCAACGTCCAGGACCCTTTGCTAACTTCCTAAAGGAGTGTGGAATTGTCCCTCAGTACACCATGCCAGGAAAACCTAATATGAACGGTGTTGTTGAGATGCGGAACAGTACTCTTAAAGATATGGTAAGAAGTATGATAAGTCATTCTTCTTTACCTGAGGCACTTTGGGGAGATGCACTAAAGACTGTAATTTATATCCTTAATAGGGTTCCAACAAAAGCAGTGGCCGAAACCCCTTACAAACTTTGGACTAAGAAAATACCTAGCACTAAGCACTTTCATGTTTGGGGTTGTCCAGCTGAGGCAAGACCATATAGGCCGAATGAAAAGAAACTGGACTCTAGGACGGTCAGTTGCTACTTTGTTGGATATCCGGAGCGTACTCGCAGATTTAAATTTTATGATCCCACTACTAGATCCTTCTTTGAGACTGATAATGCAAGATTTTTTTATGAAGTTGATTTTGGGAGGGAAGGTATAAGTAAAAGTATTGTCTTTGAAAAAGATAGTCATGATTCTATTCATGACATTGCTGAGAACAATGATCAGATTATGGTGCCTATCATTGCTCAAGGCCTTTCGGTTCAAGACAACACTGACATTCCCCGTGAGGAACCAATTCAGCAAAATCAACAACCTCTTGAAACGCAAGAAGTGCCATTAAGGAGATCCACTAGAGAGCGGAAAAGTACAATTCCAGATGATTATATTGTTTTTCAACAAGAACATGAAGATGGAATTGGCATTAGAGAAGATGATCCTATTAATCTTCAACAAGCCATGCAGAGTCCACATTCTCAGAAGTGGATTGATGCCATGAATGAAGAGATGGAATCTATGAAAGACAACGACGTTTGGGATCTTGTCGAGTTACCTAAATGATCAAAACCTATTGATTGCAAATGGGTATTTAAAACGAAAAGGGATTCGAATGGTAACATCGAAAGATATAAGGCTCATCTAGTCGAAAAAGGATTCACTCAAAAGAAAGGTATCGATTACAATGAGACTTTCGCTCCGGTTTCCTCGAAAGACTCATTTAGAATTTTTATGGCACTTGTGGCTCATTATGACCTAGAGCTACATCAGATGGACGTAAAAACGGCGTTTCTCAATGGTAACATTGGTGAGACAATTTATATGGTGCAACCAGAAAACTTCGTCTCTTGAGATCCAAAGACTATAGTTTGTAGGTTAAAGAAGTCCATCTATGGTCTCAAGCAAGCTTCACGTGAATGGTATCACAAGTTTTGTTGACGGGGGAATTTGGGAACAACAAAATTCGAGGAACTTTGCAGGAAACAAGATTTACAGCAGTGGTTCTTTGCTGAAAAAAGTGGTGTGTGGTGGCTGTTTGTAATTAGTGGTTGAGATTGATAGGGTTAGTGGCGGCTATTTCAGAGCTCTCGACTTCCAACCCCTCAATCGGCCTACGTACCCCTGTATTTATAGGGGATCAAGCCAGACTTAGTTCTTGGAAAGCAAGAAACCCAAATGGGCTTGGATTGTCGGTGCAGCATCCGGAATGTTCTACTATGAGGCATAACCACAAAGGCCCAAGGCTCATCCAAGATCTCAAGACTTCACGGATAAGGAAACTTCCCCGTCGAGGACTATTTGTTAACTCGAATAACTTGTAGAAGGGGGGTTGAATACAAGTTATATAATCGTGTCTGATTTTTGCTTGATTATATGAACAAGAATAAACGAATGAATCAAACTTTGTTTGTATTAAAATAATCAAATACAAACTCTACCAAAGGTGTACAATACCTTTAGCAGCTGTTGACAATATAAATCTCTCTCTGTTTGTTTCGAACTCTCGAATACAACTCTTACGAACTCACTTACGCACGAACACTATTTACAATGATATATAGAGAGTATTTATAATGCTACCTATCAACTAATAACAGAATTATAATATATCTATGACAATGTTCTGCCGTCCAGTTGATAGTTTCCATCAATAGAGAATTCGTTTCCTTCATGATATCTTCTTGCTTGTTTTCCAAAACAAAGATCCTGTTTTATAGCACTTGTCAGTTTATGTAGCATCCATAATGACATCATCAGTAACACGACTGACATCATTAGTAACATGACTGATATCAGGATTTCCCATTGCATCAGGATCTGATTATCCCATCAGGATCTGACTTAATGTATCAGGATCTGCTCCTCTGTTCCTGACATGTAGTCCCCGATACACTGTTCCTGACATGTAGTCTCTGACGCACTGTTCCTGACTAAATTCTATAGATTATTGTTTAACACATATATCCTAAACAAAGTGCTAAATCCTTTATAATATCAGGATATACAAGAAGTATTAGCAAAATTCTATTCTTAACATCACAACTTATGAATTATTCCTAACAATCTCCCCCTATTTATGCTTTAGAATCTGAAGCATAAATCTAAGTTGTAGATGTCAAAACATATAACAATACAACCAGAATAGAATTTATGAATTCAAGATCATGAAGTTAAGTACCTCCTTCTTCAGATGTAGACATGTATCTTGTACTTAGAAGAAAGAATTCAACTATTTGATGCTTCTTTTCCTTTACCACTCCCATGATGAAATTTACCAAATCTGTCACCCTTAGTTCTGTTCCCAGTCTGCTTATCTCCCCCAGTCTGTTGTTGTTGTTGTCGTCTCTGAATTGTCTTTATCTCCCCCTTTTTGACATCAGCAACATTAATTCCAAGAGATTCAGTAACTAAACAAGTGAGATTCATCAGAACTGCTTGATTTTCCATAATAGTGACTTGGTTATTTTCAAGAGTTTGAAGTCTCGATTGAATATCACTTTGAGATTTCTGAATGTCCTTAAGAATTTCAGAATTGACTTCAATGTCGGAAGTGCTTGTTGTATCTTCAGATTCAGATTCAAAAAGAACATTATCTTCAAGTCTTGTAGAAGAAGTTGCCTGTTGAGAATGATATTCAAGTAATAATACTTGAGTAGAAGTACAAACATCTTCATCTTTCTGATCTGGAGTTGAAATATGATCATCCTGTCCTTCACCAGTATTCTGTGTACTAACATCTACAAATCCTGACTACTCCTTAGATTGATCAGATATTGTTGATGTTTCAATTCTAGCTGAAATTGGAAGTACAAACAAAGGAATACTAGGATCATTAGGAATTTCTTCTGGTACTGGTTGAGTAGAAGTTCGTCTTAGCCTTTCACCTCTTCTGTTAATGATCTCTGCAAGCCTTTCTTTCTTTTTCTGAGCTTTAACTTCTGGCTTTGCATTGTGATGTGCTAAGTCATGCTTCTCATACATCTTGATAAAAGAATAAGTACCAGCATCCATACCAAGATTTTCAGACCAAGATTCAGGAAAAACCTGATCCCAGAAATCAAACGATGGTGGTTTCCTAACTTTCTCTCCCTCACTATGGAGTTGATCATCCATACCCTCATTCTCACTTTGACTATCTAAAGTCAACACTCTTTCTACCTCTCCTTTTGCCTGGTCAGGAGCCAGCCTCTCCTTTTGTCCATCTTTTCAAGTGTATCACTCAAATTTGGATAAGTGCTCTCATGACCTACAGAAAAATAGGGGTTAGAAGAAGTTTTTATACCTGAACTCACATGGAGAGAGGGTTCCTCATATGGCATGGGGCTTGAGGTTTTCTCCAAAGAGTGAGCTGCTATAGTCTCTGAATCCTTACAAACATCTACTTTCTTTCCAGAGACTACAGGCTCCAGTATACCACGTTCAAGTTTTATACTAGACTCTGATGTCTTTAGTAATACTTTATTAGACACCATAGCTAATATGCCACCGTCTTTAAGTGTTGGTTGCTGAGACACGCCCTCAAGGTGGATAGACTCTGAAAGAACAATATTGGTTTGATCTTCAGAAGAATCAATCAAAGTCATTCCTCCCATATCATAGGGTTTCTCACTTACAATTTGAGTCATCACAGAAGACCTTTCAGCATCATCAATCACAGTTCCTGAGTCATCCAACCTCTGACTAGATGGTTCTTGTGTTGCAGTGACTATGATATGATCTATTCTATTATTCACCACCGACGCAATAGTATCTTCTATTGACTGCTTCCCTCTATCAACTACCTTCTCTTATTCACCTTGAGCTGAAGCATCTTCAACAATGACATCCTCATCAAATAAATATACATGAAGTGATTGAAGTGCAACATGCTTAGGAAGTCCAAATTTCTTGTGTAACTCTTTTCTGACTGATACATAGAAGTATGTCTTCATTAAATCAAGCCTTTGATGTACAAGTCCATATTCTTCAGGAAATGAAAGTTTGGGAACTCTTTCAATCAAAAATTCTAGAACAGGCCTGGAAAGCTTCACTTTCAGAGAAATAAGTTCCATAGCCAGTCTGTATGTCAATGTAGTTTCCCATGAAGAATCAAGATCCAGATCTCTCTTGACAGATACTGACATGGATATAGAGACCTGCATAATGTTAGTTGGACTTGACACTGTGTGTGTAGGTGACAAATGAATCTTTCTCCTTGTTCTCCTAGTATAGTGAGCAACAGATTTTTCTTGAGAAGACTCAAGAGGTGTAGACACATAAGTGATCTTGGGATGAGATCCTCTTTCAATAGACACAGTCTTTTGAGAGACAGTATCCAGTAACTGTTTTCCCTTTTTAAGAACTACAGTCTTTTGAGAGACTGCAGCCTGGCTGTGACTAGGTGTTCCATCTCTTTGTCCTAGCTTAGAAAGTTGAATTGCAGCCTTCAATTCTGCTCTCTCAGCAAGAGATATATTATCATCATCTTCACTAGAACTACTACTTGAAATAACAAATCTTCTCTTCCTTACAACTGATGTCTTTTGAGAAACACCAGAGGTTGGCTTTTTTGAAACAATAGACTGTGGATCAAAATTTGGTTCTAGAATTGTTTCAGAGACTGTAATGTTTTTGGCTACTTAAGTAGACACGGGGGGGTTCTCCTCCAATTGAGATTCCCGAGTCATTTCACCACCAAATAACGAAGAATTATAAATAGTAGGAAGATGAGTTCTGAGAAGTACCTGAACATGATTTGGATAGTGTAAAGCAGGTATTTCATCTAGATTCTTTTCACTATCCTTCTTTGTAATGTTAGAGAAAATTCTCTTTTGCTGTACATAAGAAGAAACACAATACTCTCTACCAAATCTAGCTTCAACTTGAGGAATGAAATGGTTAATAAACAATTGCATGAATCTGTGATAATAAACCATATTCCTGTCATGATCTCTTGACCCAAGTTTTATACACATCTGACTTAAGATAATGTGACCAAAATTAATTACTCTGTTATAAAGCAAAGCATATGCAATACGTGATGTAACAACTGTAATTTGTTGAAAAGAACTACATTTACCAGTAAAGCATTTAGCAATTTGATCAAAGAAGAAAGACCATTCTTTTCTAAGAAAAGATCTATTTAACTGGTTCATGTTATCTAGAGGTCCATCATAACCTAATTTAGATAACATAGTTCTCACATCATCATCAGATGGTACATTCTCAAAATTTGTACTAACAGGTAAGCGAAGTACTGAATTAATAACAGATTCAGTAAGATCAAATGAGTCTTGTCCTAAATGTAGAACAATCTTACCTGATTGACTCTGAGTAGAATAAATTACCTCAGCATTCTCCCAAGCTTGTGAAACAGCTACTTGATTAATTTGTGGAGATGCTTTCAAGGCATAGCTTAATGGTCCTTTCGCCATAAAGTCCATTATCGGGTGAAAATCAGTTGACACCCCTTCCTTATTGGTGATAGATGCAACATGATTATTCATCATAAAATCAAAGTTACCAAACTTGAAAGCTACTGATTTGGGTAGTCTTCTTTGAGTTGCCATTTTGATCTGAAAAGAACTTAAGAAATCTTTGAAATTGATTAGTGATTTTGAGAACTCGAGAGTGTTTTTGCTTTAGAGAATGAAACTAGAGAAAGCAATTACACGATTAGAGTGTCAAAATAATTATATTTCAAAAATCCTTCAGACCCATTATCCCACGTTGACACGTAGGTTGACAGGTGTCAGTCCCTGAAAAATGCAGTTACCCATGACTTTTGGAAAATAAAATCCAAAAATGATTTCAAGTAAATAAGTCAAGGTAAAAACAAGATAAAAAATCAATACTGATCAGTTTCCTCTTCCTGATGTGATCTACTCATCAGAATAATCACACAATTCAATGTGATTTTTGAATAAAAAGAATTACTAATCCTTATGTGAACACACTCGTATTCCTGATCAATATCATCCTGATTCCAGAGACTAAATAGAGTTTCCACGTGGCATTTTCTTTTACCTGAAAAAGAAATAACAAAATCAATTGGTTAAATTCATTCAATATTTCTTGAAAATACAAGAAATACAGTCACACATAATTATGACTGAATGCATTGATATCTCCCAAATGACTGTTCAGCTTCCCACATATTTCTATAAAAGAAACCGATGTCTTATGCCATTCTTCAAAACCTTTTCATTCTTTTCTCTTTCCATCATGGCTTTCAACCCAAAACTTCATATGAACCCTAGTTTTTGGTTCATTACCACTGAGAAGTTCTTTACTCTTGATGATCAGGAGCAAGTGAACTATCTCTTAGAAGAGATAACTTTTCTTATTAAGTCAAATATGGTTAATCTTAACCCAGATGATTTCCACAAATCTCCTCTAAAACATCTACCAGTTGGATACAATCCTCATCTAATCTCTTCACTCCTTGAGGATGAAGAATTTGGTGAAGAGTCTGAGGTTGATCTTGATGGAGATGCTATTCATCTTCTTCAATAAGCATGAAGATGAGTCAGCTGCTCTCATTCAAGTCGCCTAGACAAGGAATTCATTCTTGAGATGCTCCTTGTCCTGAAGTCGATCGTTGAGGATTGAAGCAGCAACAACTTTAGACAAGAATAGAATTATCAGTAGTAGTTAGACAAAAAGAAGAATTGTATTTCATTTTCATGTATGTAATGCTTTTGATTAATGAAAATACAAGTTTTCTTAATATCTACTTGTCTATATATGTTTATTAACTCATGAATAATGATAAAAATTATCAGTATGTATGTAATAAAACTTGCTAACATAGACTTAACAAAACTCAGAATTGAACCACCAAATATCATGAACTTCAGAATTTGGAACAGTAAGCACACAAATTTCACAATCCTGATACTGACGATACAATCCTGATGTCAATACTGATGACGTCAGCATACTGATAGCAATCCTGATGTTTATTAACAAGTCTATCATACTGTAATTTATCAAAGTAAAGTGTTACAGCTTAAGCATTTATCAATCAAGTATAGATCGTGACAAAATATCAAGTCTATAAGCTGAAACAACATACCTTGCTACTTGTGCATGTAACAACCCTGATTTTTCCGAATTTATTATTATTATTATTATTTAAATATTTTATTGATTTTCCATAAAGGAATAAGAAGATTGTGAATATTTACTTTTAATTTGAATGCAGTTACGTGTTTAATTGTTAATAGATTATTCGGGTAGACTGTATTTGGTACTGTCTGTGATAGTAAAAAAATTTATTTTATTAAAAAAAATTATATTTTTATCAAAAGTGATAAATTGAGTTTGTTTTAAAATTTTATGGATCGAGTTGGTATTTTATTGGTACAAAAATTATACAGGTATTCTACCCTGTACAAAAGTTTTATTTGTATAAATTATTAAAATGTTTAAAATTTAGTATTTTCACATTTTTGGTAACTTGAGATTATTTTAGAATTTTAAGGATCAAAACTATATTTTTCTCGTACTAAAATTTTACCCGGTATCTTATCCGTGCCCCATTAATATTTGGGCGCATTATGAAAATATTTGAAAATTTTGTATTTTATATTTTTTATCAATCAGGGAAGATTATGTGTAATTAATTATATTAAAATATATTTTTAGTTTAATTTACTGTGTCTTAGTTTATTTATAATGCAATTAAACGAGTTATAATTTTTATTAAATAGGAAAATCATCCCATACGTGTTACGTGACTTTTGTGTAGCATAAAATATTTTATTCTATTTTTCGGTAATTTTTATATTTTTAGAATACAATTATTTCGCATTTAATTTCCGGACCAAGCCCCTGTATTGAATCCGGGGTCCTGTTTTTGATAAAATTATTTTTATATAATAATAGGGTATTTAAAAATAATTTATTTTGTAATTTTTGTAATATTCATAATTTTTGGAAAATTTTGATATTTATATTACATTTGTTTAAAAATAAAAGTTTTACATTTTTATCCCATAAAAATTATTTTTAGGGCTTTATAATTTTAATTAGGGGTTAAAAATATTTTTGGGGTATTACTTTTTGATTAATATAAATAGCAGAATAATTATTTTTAATTTTATAAAAATTCTGAAAAAAACAGTTTTTTAAAATTATTTTCTAGGAAATTCTTTATTGGGAAATTCTCAATGGTACCACTGTACTTTTGGCTTTTGTCAATGGTACCATTACGTTTTTGACTCCACTTAACGGTACCCTTAACAAATTGACTTTCTAAAAGAAATACCATTCTGTTAAAAAAACGTTCTAGAAATGTTAAGTAAGGTCAAAAGGACAAGGTACCACCGGCAAAAACCAAAAGTACGGTGGTACCATTGAGAATTTCACTAAAATATATTTGAAGAATATTGGTTGGTCCCAAATCTGTTAAAAAAATATAAGAACAATCTTGGCCATGCGTTGCAGTATGCAATAAGAAAAAAGGTTGAATATTGGCCGCAAACCCTACTTAACATTTCTATTACGTTTTTCTAACAGAATGGTATTTCTGTTAAGAAGTCAATTTGTTAAGGGTACCGTTTAGATGAGTCAAAAACGTAATGGTACCACTGGCAAAAGTAAAAAGTACAGTGGTACCATTGAGAATTTCCCTTCTTTATTTTGTGTTCTTGGTGTTCTTGAAGATCAAACTCACTTTTGAAGGTGATTCTGTTATTCAAATCGTTCATATGAGTAACCAAACTGAAGCTCTTGATCTCTACTACATGTTTATATTAGTTTTCATAACCAAAATTGTTTTGTTCGAAAATTTGTTTTTTTTTAATTTTCGAACTTGTTTAATTTGCTGTGGATTGTGTAGTGATTTGTTGTTGATGTGGTTAGTGTCTATAGATTTCTTATGATCCCAGGAGTATTGTGATAATTTTTGTTTGAATTTTAGTGTCCTAAATAAGAAAATCGAAATTTGGTGGGGGTGAACTTTGATTTTGATTTTCTGGGTTCTTGGTTTATTGTTTGATGTTCTTGATGTTAGATATGAATTGTTGAACTCCTAACCTTCGTTTTGATGTAAAAAAAATCGAGTTTGGTGTTGATTTTCGGTTCGTCGAAAAATTTTGAAGCTCACCGGAGAGCATAAAATTTTCGCCGGAATCGACTAATTCTTGGCCGATTTCTGCGTTTAATGTTGTGGATAAATTGTGGGTTTGATTTGGGACATGTTAGAAGCAAAATCTGTAGGGATAAGTGTTGGTTTTGGCTCGTCGGAGCTTGGCCGGATTTTCACCGGCCCGACATGAACAGTGAATTGGGGGGTGTACTAAAGAAGACGCCTGTTTCTAAAAAAAAAAAAAAAAAAAAACTTATTTACTTATTTTACTTTTATTTACTTTTAAAAATCTTTTAAATAATTCTGAATTTAATTAAAAAAATTCAGAAAATTATTTTCTAGAAATATTTTTGAAATTCAGAATTTATTTCTGAATTAAGTTTTTATTTTCAAAAATTATTTTATAATTTATTTATAAATTCGAATTTTAATTTCAAAAATTCAAAAAATATTTTTAAAATTCGAAAAAAAATATTTTTAATTTCGAAAAATACTTTTAAATTTTTAATAAATTATTTTATTCGAAAATATATTTTATTTGATTATTTTAAATTTATTTAGCTAATATTTTAATTAATTTAAATTGATTGGTTATTTAATAATAATCAATTAATTTAATTAATTAAATATTATTTAAATATGATGTAAATAATCAAATTTAATTATTTTGGAAAATAGAGTGATTTATTTATTTTCTAAATATTATTTTACCTTTAATATTTATTTCTTTATTTGTTTAAAAATAGAATAAAATTGTTTCAAAATTCTAAAAATAATCCGGAAGCGATAAAAATAGTTTTAAAAGTCTAAAATTATTTATAAACCCGGATTAAATACTTATTAAAATATTTTGGGGATCCAATAATTATTCGGAGGGTTTATTAACGATCCTTTTTGATTCAAAAAGGGTTAATTAAATCTTCTAAAATTCTTTTAAGTGCTTTAAAAATATTTTAAATATTCTAAAAATACTTTGAGTGCTCTTTTATTTGTGAGTCGTATCTGCTATGTGAAATACGTGCTATGTGATTATGTGATCTACTTATTAGTATCTTTACGTGCGATGTGAATTATCGAAGTGTTTACTTCGAGGGTTAAGCATTGTAATTATATTTCTATTTCTTTATCGAGGATTAATTGGTAAGTATTGACTTAGGTTTGTCAGCGGAGATATAATGAAGAGGGTTTGAGATAGATGTGGTATTCTTTGTGGGTTATGAAAATGGTGGAGATGGATACAGTATTATTTGTGGATTGTTGGATTTTTTGTGAGGTGTTTTAACACCGGGAAAACGTCTATGTTCAAAGGGGACATTTCCAATTATTTTCTCCCGACAGAGATTTTGGTAAGCATGGTTAATATGTTCGAGTTGAGTTTATAAACGTTTATAGAAAGTAGAAATTGATGTTTGAAGACTGAAGTACCAGTTTATGTTTGACTATAGAAGTAGATGCGCGGGCTCGATGTCGACGGATCAGACTCGTGGCAATCGCAAGAGCGTCAAACCAACGAATGATTAAAATAGAGGACATGATGACGTGAGATAGAAGAAAAATATAGTTGTATTACCTCGGCGTACGTAATAGCTAAGGACCAGAGGCAAGTATTTTCTCCCTTGATCATCTTAAACACTTTTATTTTATGTTTCATCGATTCGTATCATGACGAATAGCTATTGTTCAGAGCTATTTGTGATTCCTAAATATTTTTGTGCGAACACAGTCACTTGATTTGGAAATTTCTTTATGATAACCTCTTCATATCCTTATTATCGTAGTAAATAATAGGGATGTGAACTGTATGTGAAACTAAGCATTTCCTGTTGAATTTGGAAGTTGCTCTATTGGATTGGAAGTTATTAAAGCGTAGGAGGCCATGATGATTTCATGGTCCAGCAATATTTAAGGAGGATATGGTAACCATTCCATCTTCCTATAGGCTAACATTACTTGCCTATTTTGGTACCCTCATGAAATCCAGATTATACACAAGGGTATAGCTGTACCAGTGGAGTATAAAGGGTCCCATTGCTTTTGAACCTGATCGGGGGGCAATGGTGTTTCAGTTATGTATATCCAATCCATATCGCCCGAATGGCTATTATATATTGTGAGTTGGCAGATGATTCATTTTTATGACATGCCAAATGATTTCAGTTATGATTTGAATTATATCACAGTTGTTGATTCAGTTTCTTTATAAATTGTTTTACATTTCAGTTGATTTTTATGCCCCACTAATCCTGGTTTTATATCAAAAAATTTATACGCTTGCTGAGCATTTCTTTCGCTCATACTTGCTGTTGTAAATTCTAACATTTCAGTAAGGTAGTTTGGCGAGACGTATCCGCACAACTCAGAAAGAGAAGAAGCGTGATGCTATTTCGAAGATGACTTGGCTCAGGATGTCTGGATTTAGTGTAAGATCTATTTTATATATTTGAGTTATAGTATTTATTATTATTATTATTATGTGATGGTCTAGTTAGCCTGACGTACTTCTTATCGAAATTACACCAGTGATTTAAGATTTGATCAAAAGAGAATGTTGTAAAGAAGGAATACTTTCTATTTAATGGAAATTTGGATTCTTGTTTCTAGCCCTATAACCTAAAAAGACCTTGGTATGTTTGGGGTCACATATGTTATATTTCCAGTGTTGGTCAATCACAAGTGAATGATTATTATTAAACAGATATTTTATTTTATGGATTTTCGCGTGACGACCAAATCTTCTGACCCCGGATTTGGGGGCGTTACAGTGCAGATGTTAAAGATCTAAAATTTTAACATTCCTAACTCACTAACCAGTCTAATGAATGTGGCCTCATCAAGTGGTTTAGTTAGAATATCTGCAAGCTGTTTGTCAGTAGGAACAAAATGAAGTTCCACAGTACCATTTTCAATATGTTCTCTAATAAAATGATATCTGACATCAATGTGCTTAGTCCTTGAGTGTTGAACTGGATTTTCTGCAATTTTGATAGCACTAGTATTATCACAAAACATAGGAATATTACTAAGTGTCATACCATAATCCATCAACTGATTTCTTATCCAAAGGAGTTGAGCACAACAACTGCCTGTTGCAATGTATTCAGCTTCTGCAGTTGAGGTTGAAACTGATTGCTGCTTCTTGCTTGCCCAAGAAATCAATCTGTTTCCCAAGAATTGACATGTACTTGTAGTGCTTTTCCTGTCTATTTTACACCCTGCATAATCAAAGTCTGAATAACCAATTAGGGAGAAATCAGATTCTCTTGGATACCACAAACCAAGATTTGGAGTTCCTTTGAAATATCTAAAAATTCTCTTCACAACAATTAAATGAGATTCCTTAGGATCACTTTGGAATCTAGCACATAAACAGGTAGAGAACATTATATCTGGTCTACTTGTAGTTAAATATAACAGTGAACCTGTCATGCCTCTATAACTAGTGTTATCAACACTCTTTCCCTTAGGATCAGAGTCTAGCTTAATGGCTGTTGCCATGGGTGTCTTTGCAATTGCACAATTTTGAAAGTCAAACCTTTTTAAAAGATCTTTGATATACTTTGACTGATTAATGAAAATACCAGTCCCAGTCTGTTTGACCTGCAAGCCTAAAAAGTAATTTAGTTCACCCATCATGCTCATCTGATATTTAGACTGCATAAGCTTGCTAAACTTAGCACATAACTTTTCATTAGTAGAACCAAATATAATATCATCAACATAAACTTGAACTAAAAGCAAATCACCTTTTATCTTTCTAAAGAATAGAGTTTTGTCAATTGTACCTCTTGCGAAGCCATTTTCAAGAAGAAATTTAGACAAAGTCTCATACCATGCTCTTGGTGCCTGCTTCAGTCCATAGAGTGCCTTGTCAAGTTTGTAGACATGATTTGGAAACTTTGGATCAACAAAACCAGGTGGTTGTTCCACATACACTTCCTCATCAAGCTTGCCATTTAGAAAAGCACTCTTTACATCCATCTGGTATACCTTGAATTTTGAATGAGCTGCAAATGCAAGAAACATTCTGATTGCTTCCAATCTTGCTACAGGTGCAAAGGTTTCATCATAGTCAATTCCTTCTTCCTGAGAATAACCCTTGGCTACCAGTCTTGCTTTGTTTCTTACAATCATACCAGATTCATCAAGCTTGTTTCTGAAAACCCATTTAGCACCAACAATAGATCTATCTTTAGGTCTTGGTACCAGTTTCCAAACTTTGTTCCTTTCAAATTCATTCAATTCTTCCTGCATTGCTATTACCCAATCAGGATCCTGTAAGGCTTCTTCAACCTTCTTAGGTTCATTTTTTGAGAGAAAACAACTATACAAGCATTCATTTTGAATTGATCTTCTAGTTCGAACACCACTATTTGGATCATCAATTATCAAATCCTCAGTATGATCCCTTGTCCATTTTCTAACAGGTGGTAGATTGCTCCTGCTAGACTCTCCCCCTCAGTTAGTGGTATTTCTTATAGAAGAACTTTCTCTACCTTCAAAAGCTCCCCCTTGATCAGTAGAATCAGCGGATTCAGTACTGCTGCTAGGATCTTCCTTCATTAGACTCTGAAGGATCAGTTCCTGATGAAGTAGACTCTGAATGACCAGTATAATCCTGATCAGTCCTATGTTCTCCTTGATTGAATTGCTCCCCCTCAACAGTAGCATTCCTTTGAGAAGCAATAGAGATTTCCTCTGGAGAACCTTCATCATCGCTTGAGAGAATCTCAGAATACTTAAGATTTTCAAATTCCAGATTGTCATGACTTTCATCTTTTTGCAAGATTCCAAACTTCTTATCATCAAATGCAACGTGAATTGATTCCATAACAACGTGAGTTCTGAGATTGTATACTTTGAAGGCTTTTGATGCTGAATACCCTAGAAAGATTGCTTCATCCGATTTGGCTTCAAATTTCCCAAGTTGTTCTGGATGAACTTTCAGGACATAGCATTTGCATCCAAAGATGTGAAAGTATTTCACACTTGGTTTCTTTCCTTTGATCATCTCATAGGGAGTCTTGCCATGAGCATTTACCAAGGTACAGTTTTGAGTGAAACATGCAGTATTGATAGCTTCTGCCCAGAAATAGGTTGGAAGCTTTGCATCTGCAAGCATGGTTCTTGCTGCCTCTATGAGAGTTCTGTTCTTTCTTTCTACTACACCATTTTGCTGAGGTGTTCCAGGTGCAGAAAACTGTTGAGTAATTCCACTATCTGCACAATACTCCTCCATTGTAGAATTCTTGAATTATGTACCATTGTCACTTCTGAGCACTTTGACCTTGTACTTAGAGTTATTTTGAATATTCTTGACAAGTTCAATGATTTGCTGAGGAACTTCATCCTTGTTGTGTAGAAAGAATACCCATGTGAACCTTGTGTAGTCATCCACTATAACTAGAGCATATCTTTTCTTATTGATAGACATAATGTTTACTGGACCAAATAAAGCAAGATGTAGCATGTGAAATGGTTCAGTAATGGAATTTTCTGTCTTGCTCTTGAAAGTGGTTCTTCTTTGTTTTCCAAGCTGACAAGCATCACAAAGTCCATCTTGCACATAGTTTGCCTGAGGTAGGCCTTTCACCTGATGATGCTTAACAAGTTGATTAAGCTTCTTGAAATTGAGATGTGAGAGCTTCTTGTGCCAATTCCAGCTTTCATCATTTGATGCCTTGCTGTAAAGACATCTGACAGTTCCTTTAGATGTGTCACTCAAGCTGGCTTTATATATGTTACCATGTCTCTGACCAGTCAGAACAATGTCTCCATTCTTCATATTCAAGATTTTGCATCCCTTACTATCAAAGATTGATTGGTAACCCTTATCACCCAGTTGACTTATGCTTAAAAGTGTGTGTTTCAAGCCTTCAACCAGTGCTACATTTTCTATGATGACATTCCCCAAAATAATTGAGCCATATCCCAGAGTTTCTCCTTTGTTGCCATCTCCAAAAGATATTACTGGGCCAGCTTTCCTCTCAAAATTTGTTAGCAGGGACTTCTTTCCAGTCATATGTCCAGAGCATCCACTGTCCAAGATAATTGAATGCTTTTTTCCAATGCCCTGCAAACAAAAAGTAGCTAGTTAGAATTTTTTAGGACCCAACTTTGATTGGATCCTTTCTTACTAACTTTTGAACCAACAAGCTTTGAAGATTTTGTTTTTGATTTACCTGTTGCAGAGTCAACCTTAGACTTAGATTTCACAAACTGTTTGTGACTAGGAGTTTCAGATTTCAGAGAATAATAGTCATAATACAGTTCATGATATTCCTTACACATATAAATGGAATGAAGTAAACTACCACAATGATAACAGGGTTCTTGTGGTTGGTATTGAATTCTCTGAGTCCTGGGGAATCTGGACTCAGTTTTCCAAGAAGGTTTTTGATTGCAGTCTAGGGCCAAATGATTATGATTTCCACATTTATAGAATTTCTTCCTAGGTGCATCAGGTACATTCTTGTAATTATTCTCTTTGTTAATACCTTCTTTTCCATTCCTATTTTTTCTGATCTTGCTAGACTCTGAAATACTTTCTAGTCTCTGTTTCAACTGAGACTTAGACAGAAAACCTATGTTTACATTCTTAGGTTTTTCTAACACTCTTTCATCTGAATTGCTATTGTTGATTCTTTTGTGCACAACTGGGGTACCTTTAGAATCAACAAATTTAACATGTTTAGGTTCAGAAACTATCTTCATACCTTCAGACTTAGATGTGCTAGCTTCAGTTTTACTACCATCACTGACAATAGCTACAGTATCTTCTTACCTAGCCTTATCAAAACCTAAACCATTAACTTTACCCAAAATTTGATTTTCAATGATTTCTTGAGTCTTTTTACCAGAATTGTTAATGGTTTTAATCACATCTCTCTCTTGCTCTAGTTCTTTTCTGACATAGTCATAAGCCTCAAGAATAACACTATAATCATGCTTAGCTTTATCAGAACTTAACTTATATTCTTCCATTTGAATTAACTCAGATTCAAGAAAATTATTTCTACTAACTAATTCATCATTCTTAGCCTTGAGTTCATCTTTTTCACTAGCAAGAATTTTGAAATTAGTCATAAGATTCTTAAACTCAACATGAATAGATCTAATATCATCAGAATTTAAGCTATCAAATGAATCAAGAGAGTGAAGTGGTACCTTAACAGAAGATGAAGAAGTTTTCTTTGGAGATTCAGGCTTGTCTGAAGCACTTGCCATCAATGCAATGTTGTCATAATCCAATTCATCTTCAGAATCACTGGAGTCTGCCCAATCCTTCTGTGTGACCATGAGTGCATTACCCTTTCCTGAATTCCTAGGGTTCTTGCACTCACTAGCAAAGTGTCCAAGCTCACTGCAGTTAAAGCACTTGATCTTGGCTTTATCAAGCTTGATAATTGTACTCTTGCCTTTGTCATTCTTCTTCTCCTCTTTCTTCTGAAAAGTGCCTTTGCTAAATCTTCTCCTGTTGAATCTTCCTTTCTTGAAAGCTTTAGCAAACATAGCAAAGAGTTCTTGCATATCTGATTCAGAATCATTATCTTCAGAGTCTATATTTGTAGTCTCTGACTCAGAACTTTCTTTGCTCTTCTTCTTCCTCAAGTCTCTTTCAGTAGATTCAGACTTTTCTTCTGGAAGCTTCTTTGATTCAGACTGAGCAGTGAGTGCAACAGTTTTCATCTTTCCTTCACTCCTGCTCTTTTTCTGCTGCTTGTCAAGTTCATAAGCTCTCAATTTTCCATAAACTGCTTCTAATGATATCTCATCAAGATCATTAGCTTCCTCAATTGCAGATATCTTCTCATTGTAGAAATCAGGAAGAGCTTTCATGAACTTCGTATTCATATCCTCCAAGTCATAATATTTACCATGCATGGCCATCTCATTGATGAGTTTAGTAAACCTATCAAAGGTGTCAGTAAGTGACTCACCAGACTTGGATTCAAAGTACTCATACTGTTGTATGAGAAGTGTCCTCATATTCTTCCGGACAGGTTTCGTTCCTTCACAGTGAACCTTTAGATTGTCCCATATCTCCTTAGCAGTTTTACACGAGAGAACATAGTTAGTGAGAACAGAATCAAGGCTGTTGAATAATATGTTTCTCACTTTAGCATCCTTAAGAACGTTCTCCTTTTCCTTATCTGTCCATTCAGATTTAGGATTCTCTGCTGTATGTTCTGGAACAACTTTTCCTTCGACAGTTGCTTGAGGAACAAGCCTTGTTGGAACAAAAGGCCCATCTCTGATTCTGTCAAGATAATCAGGATCTGTTGCTTCCAAGTGATGCAACATCTTCACTTCCCATAGAGTATATTCGTTTCTCTTGAGCATAGGGATCTTAGTATTACCATCCTTGTAACCAGACATGATTGCAGATCTTTATGATTATTCGAAATCAACCTGCTCTGATACCAATTGTTAACTCGAATAACTTGTAGAAGGGGGGTTGAATACAAGTTATATAATCGTGTCTGATTTTTGCTTGATTATATGAACAAGAATAAACGAATGAATCAAACTTTGTTTGTATTAAAATAATCAAATACAAACTCTACCAAATGTGTACAATACCTTTAGCAGCTGCTGACAATATAAATCTCTCTCTCTGTTTGTTTCGAACTCTCGAATACAAATCTTACGAACTCACTTGCTCACTTACGCACGAACACTATTTACAATGATATAGAGAGAGTATTTATAATGCTACCTATCAACTAATAACAGAATTATAATCTATCTATGACAATGTTCTGCCGTCCAGTTAATAGTTTCCATCAATAGAGAATTCGTTTCCTTCATGATATCTTCTTGCTTGTTTTCCAAAACAAAGATCCTGTATTATAGCACTTGCCAGTTTCTGTAGCATCCATAATGACATCATCAGTAACACGACTGACATCATCAGTAACATGACTGATATCAGGATTTCCCATTGCATCAGGATCTTATTATCCCATCAGTATTTAATCAGGATCTGACTTAATGTATCAGGATCTGCTCCTCTGTTCCTGACATGTAATCCTCGATACACTGTTCCTGACATGTAGTCTCTGACGTACTGTTCCTGACTAAATTCTACAGATTACTGTTTAACACATATATCCTAAACAAAGTGCTAAATCCTTTACAAGATCAGGATATACAAGAAGTATTAGCAAAATTCTATTCTTAACATCACAACTTATGAATTATTCCTAACACTATTCCTTTCCGCTACTAGCTATTTCTTGATTTCAAGGATGCAGGTATAACCGTGGTTTACCCAAAGTGCAGAACGCATCCCTGTCCCCCGAATGAGAAGCACCCACCAGATAGCAGGACAGGTGATCCAGAGCTTTTGGGTGCAAAATGCAGGATTACTCCGAAGTTTCCCAATGAGAGCGCGCCCATTGAATACAGGAACAGAGCTCCCAAAGCACACACCAGAAAGTCCCCATCTTTCCACCTTAGGGCACGCCCTTAGTGTTTAAGAAGGGTCCTTAGACCATCTCCAACCCAAGACACTAAAATATTGTCCTAGGGACACTATTTTGGTGACAAAATTACACCATTCACAAAATACACTCCAACCCATGATCACTATACTTGACACTAAAAGGAATCTTTCACCAATAAAATAAAATATTCTAACTTTGTTCAATTTACATTATTAATATCTATTATATTTTAAATTGTAATGTTATGGTCGCATAATATTAAATTTATTAATATAAAAATTATTTATAAAATAAATCAATATCCAAATTTTGTTGAAAATTAATATTTTAGAATTACGACATTTTAGAATTAACAAGAGCTAGGAATAAATAGTAGGACATAGATAAAAATTTAACAAGAGCTAAGAAGAAAAGAAGTTTCAATTGATAAAAATTTAAAGTTAAAATTATGAGGACAAATAAGTTGGAAAAAAATTATAAGAACAAATAGTAGGACATAGATGGAAAAAAGTTGTTTTGTTAACAAATATAGGGGTATTGTTGGAATTTTGAAAGTCACCAAATTTGGTGACCAAGGATCACCAAATGTACTTTTGTCACCAAATTTGGTGACCCAAAATTCATTTGGTGATCTTGGGTCACCATTTTAGTGTTGCATTGGAGTGAGTTTGACACTATATCCATCACTATTAGAGCATTCACATCCCATCCCCTATCCCCAACCCCATCCTTATAATTTGAGGATTTATCCAACTTTTCTTCTAAAACACTCCTTCATCCCATTCCCCATTTTGGGGTTTGATTTAGGGACCAAAGTTTGAGTCCCCATATTTAGGGACCAAAGTTGATGCCTCGTCCCCATCCTCATACACTCTCTCTCCTCATATAATAATATTAAATTGTATTTATAATAGTGGGTGAGTTTTGGTAGTTAAAATTGTAAGTGAAAGAGAGAGAAAGAAGTAATATAAAAAAGAATACATGGATTGGGGAATGGAAAATGGGGAATGGGATGTAGAAACTTTTTGATAATTTTGGGGATTTACTATTTTTATTTGGGGATTTACTATTTTTAGTAAGTTTTTGGGGTTGGGGATGGGGAATGGGATGTGAATGCTCTTATAGTGATTTAGTGATGGGTTGGAGTTGCTCTTATATTCAGGCAAACCCCTTGGAGGCAATTTCTCAATTTTTGCCCACATTTAATGAAAACTATCTTGCACATTTAAAAATTATTTGACAAAAACTGTTTGTAAATAAAAGAAACCCTCGTATTGACAATATTGTTTTAGGTGTTTCGTATTTTTAATACATTAATGATTGTGTAATGTTTGCTTGGAATGTATATGTTTATCTATGTAATAATTATGATGAAATTTTATTTATGTATGACTACGTCGTGTTGAGAAATGAATGATCCATAATTGATTGGGTTTTTTTTTCCTGAAAATGATAATTGATTGGTTAATGTAGTTTATGAATTCAGTTACAACTGGTTAAAATTTATTTGTGATTGATAAATTGCAAAGATTTCTGAATTTTTTTTTAATTCATATTAACATTTACGGCAAGGTTTATACGTGGTTTGATTTGTATTAGCATTTTTGATTTGTGCAAGATAAATTTTTGTTGATTGTACCATGATGAAGATAAAGGTAAGTTGAAACTCTACTTTTCTAAATAAGAAGTGGAAAAAAGAAGCAAATTGGAATAAAATTTTCTTGATTCGAGTAACTTGAAAAGAAATGTAAATTTTTTAATTTAAATACATTAGATTTGTTTAGGCCCCGTGCCCTTAATATTTTTCATGTATACAAATTGATACGATACAATTTGTTTTTGAAAATTCACATTAATACTAACGAGTTTCAGAATAAAAATTTATCAAATTTAATTTTTTTAAAGTAAATTCAAAAGAAATTATAAACACAAAGTAATAATAAAAATATCTCAAGAATTATTTTAGAATGAATACTAAATTATAAGACAATGAATACTAAATTGAAAGGCGTAGTCAAAAAAAAAAAAATAATAAAAAGATGTCGCACCACCATTAGAAACTTCCCGCCTAAATTTTCATTTTTTCACCGAACCCAAAAAAACCCTAATTCAAACCAATTAAAATCACTAAAATCCCTCAAATTAAACCAATCCAAACCAATGATTCACTCTCTCACACAAAAATCTCACCAATTCACATCAAATTAGCTTTCGATGCACACTTAATTGAGCTCTAACACCCAAAAATCATCGAAATTCGACACAAAAATGATGACTAAAACATTCAAAGGCACAAACGTGTTCATGTCGCGGAACTTAGTTCCGCCTGAGCTTTTCGACACGCTTCACGATGCTCTTAAGCAAAACGGAGCTGAAATCTTCCTTTGTTGCGATCCGTCGCGTAACGGACCTAATGATTATCATGTTATATCGTCTAATGATCATGTATAGACCTGTTTGATGTTTATAAATGTTGTTTATGTATGTATATTGTAATTGTTGCTGTTTCAGTTGAGTTGATTGTGATGATGATTTTTTTGTTTTGATTTGTAGGAGAAGTTTGATGATCTTCGAAGTAAGGGATGTAATTTGCTAGGTATATATGTAGTTTGTGCTTGTTCCTTTTTTCGAGTTTGCGTTAGTTTATTTTGAGCTTCTTGTTAGTGGAAATCGATAGGCGTCAGTAATTAAATATTTCCTGATATGTATGAACTTGTAAATCAAGCTCCCTTGCCGCAATTTATAAGCGATTTATATATTGATTGAGGATTGAAATTTTACGATATTAGATATTTATCTGAAAAATATACTGTTGAAGACGAGGCCTCTCAATAAATCGATTGATAATTGTTGAGGCTATAACTGTTTGTTTAGTGGAAGGAGTAATTTGGTTTGTTAATGTATTTTATAACGAGGTGTTTGTGATGTTTCAGAGTTCTTAATTTGCAATGGCCTTGTTTAATGTTTAGTAACTCGAGTTGGAGAGATGTCGCTATATTCAGTTACTTATTATTGAGTTTTTCCCCCTCCGACTAGGTCCTCAATGTGTAGTTTCATGTGCAAAAGAACGTCGGGTACTGCCTAAACAAGGGTACACTTGTTGTCTTGCACTAGATGGGGTCAAAGTACTGGCATCTGGTTTTGACTTGGAGGAGAAGGTACTATGTTTGTTCAGTTGTTTTACATTGCCGTGAACTAATTCTTAGCTCTATCGTCACACATGAACATTGCGTCAAGCTGTATCTTCGTGTTCCCAAACTCTTTCTATAAACAGAGGCCCGTAGGATACTGATTGATTGGATTGCGGATTTCTGCCTTTTACCAGTTACACTCTTGTTGTAATTATATTTATCTATTAAAAACTTATTCTATTTTTTTGCCATTATAAGTGCACTATATCAGTGAGATTTATGCTCGATGACTTTATACTCCGATGATTAATTAATTTCCTATCTGGTGCCACCTTCCTCCAATTATATCTTTATTATCTCCACATAAAGGTTTAATTTGAAATTTACATATCTTTTTAGCAAAAGGCCCCAGATAATGAGGTCAAACTCTTGGTGTGTAAAGGAATTTCCTTCACTTAAAGTTTGTCAACTGATCAACAGTTAGTTAACACTGCAAAAGCTACAAGTTCCATGTATATGGTCCTGTTTGCTTTTATATAGTCAGAATATTATCTTTTAGATGTTTCTGGAGAAGTGAAACAACTTAAGAATTATTTTATGCACAACTCTGAAGTATAGCTAGAAACTCAATATACAATAACGTCTGTAGTTTTGTCATTACAAGGAAAAAAAAACTGGTGCAGTAAGTTAACAGTTGACCTCATTGCTAATTCTACAATATACCAAATTCCATATGTCAAGAGAAATAAAAAATTAAAGTCGCAAGTTGAGGTTAATTGATTAGTAGAATTCTAGGGCAGTTACATAGTGTATTTGTTTGAGGGCACATCGTTAATGTTTTTCATACCCAAATGTTTGGTGTTTCACACAGATTCTTTACATGTTTAATAATATCCGTGTATTGTGTATGGTATTTGATTCTTCTTGTCTCCCAGTCTATGCATTCTTCAGTTTGTACCACCTTTTACCCTTTCCAGATTTTGCTTTCTAATGTGTCATGTTATAATTTTGCATCGCAGAATGAGATAAGTAAGTTGGTGACAGCTATGGGAGGCATGCTGCACATGAAAGCATCATTAGATGTTAGCTTTGTAATTGTAAAGAGTGTCCTAGCTGCCAAATACAAGGTTTTAAAATTCTATCTCTTGTATTGACAAAATTTTGATTTATTGATTTCCATACCTACTCGTATCCACCACCTGATGTATTACTTTTTGATATTTAATTTTGATGTCTTTCTTACCAATGGCATAGATGTAAACCTTTCCTTTTTCTCAAGTTCAGTGTCAGCACCAAGTTACTCTTTCATCCGATAAATTGTACTTTAATCCAATTCAATTTGTGGCTGTAGCAATAAATTGTCCCCCACCCCCCCTATGATTTCATCGTCGGTTGCACAAACCTTTCATAAGAATACTTAGAGGTGTTCAAGGCTGAGGTGTCTTGAGTACATTATGGCTTGTGAAAGAAGCTTAATATTTTGATAATTCAGGGATATTTGACAATAAGAGTTCTCTCTTATTGGTCTTTTTACAGTTTCTCGGTCACTATTCCCTTGATCTCAGTTTCCATAGATTTTTATTATCTCTAGAGGGCTTAGATCCTTTATCAATAGAACAATTGTCCTTGTTGATGCTTGGTATGTTTGAAGAGAGAAGACAATTATAGCAGAACAGGCCGTGCACAAATTCCTTTAGAATTTTTTGTGATATGAACTAAACTGCGAGGCTCACGGGAGCTCTTATCCATTATTATGATGTACACATGAAAATGGGATAGAATCATATTTTTGCGTGTTTGGAAACCGGGGGGGGGGGGAGGTGTTGAGTAGAAGGTGGATGAAACTTGAGTGTCCCTATCGTCTGTGGAGCAAATACCTACTCTATTCTCATGTCTCTTTAAATATCAACGATGGATGTGGTGTGCCTATATCCACTTTACATGAATAGATATGTTGTGATTGTAGTTAATTCATCACATTGATCATTATATTCATAGTATAATTAGCTGCCATTCCTTCTAGATTCTGCTCGTATAGTTTCAAGAGTCATTCTGTTCATAAATTTTCTCATGCCTATGATGTCCCTCTGACCTGACCTCTTCAGTTATTTTATATATATATATTGATGTATTCAATGCATTCATGAAATTTTGTTTTTCTTAAAATCTTATGATTCACTACCCTTAATTTGACCATTATCACCTGTCTCCATTCTTGTAATGTTAGTGTTTGGTATCGTAATTGATCCTGAGAGTCAACATACATTTGCTAGTCTTGTAGTAGCTTTTTTAATTTTCGTTTCAGACTCTATTTTTTATAGAATATATATATATATGTTTATCTAAATACTGCTTGTGATGATTTCTATTTTTTTCCTGGTTATTGCAGTGGGCTGTAAACACTCTTAAGCCGATTGTTACTATTAGTTGGCTATATCAATGTTGGAAACAGCATCGTGTTGTTCCACAGGATTCATTCAGGGTTCTTCCATTCTCAGGATTGATAATATGCGTCACTAAAGTTCCTGCAGGTTGACAAATAGCGAATTGAAGTTAATCATTTATATTAATATTCGTAGTCTGTCGTCTCTGCATGACTACATGAGCATGCCATTGATTATCAGACTAACATGCGTGTTTTCCTCAGATGAGCGGAAGGAGATGGAGAAGTTAGTCATTCAAAATGGTGGCTCATATTCTGCTGAACTGAACAAGAAGTGCACACACCTAGTCTGTGATATATCCTACGAATGATTTGCTTAAAGATATTAGACTCTATTTTGAATCTATTTACCTTTCTGTCTTGTACACAGTTATAATATGTGTAAATCACTTGTTAGTTTTTATGTTCACTAAAGTGTTATCCTAAATGTTCAATGTGTAGGCTACCATGGCTTCTGTTTGCTTAAATGTCATATCTTTAGTTGCTATTCCTCGCCTCAAATTTCACTCTCAGGAGATGGGGCTTGTTTGGCATACCGAAGCATCTACTTTTCCAACTTTCTTAAAAAAATTAATGGTTGACAGGAAAATATTTAGGGCTTAAGACAAAGTTAATGTCCTGTATGCAGTTTTCTAATGCTTTTGGCTTTTGTTTCATATAATAACATAGCTGATGTCTTTATTCCTGGTCATTACATTTTGTGCAATATGCTCGTATTGGTTTTATTAATTAATTCTGTTTTTGTTAAATGCTGTGTGATGTGTTTATACAATAATGAGGTGGTTTCCTCATTTTGAAATCTCCCTCTCATTTAGTTGCAGTCACATCTTCAAAATTTCAATTTTTTTTCCAAACACTAATAGTCATAATAAATTTCCTTGACTGTTAATACGCTCCTGAAGGTGACAAATACAAAGTTGCCAAGAGATGGGGTCACGTTCATATTGTTACCAGAAAATGGTTTGACCAGTCTGTTTCTAGAAAAGGTACTGTCGTGTTAATTCCTAGCTATAATTTATGGTGTATGAATGTTAAGATATCGATAATTGTCACTTCCACTGGAAGGTTTTTAGCTTGCTTTCTGACATGTTATCTTTCTTTGGCCATTAGCATGTCTTAATGAGGAAACATATGCTGTTCAGGCTACAACTACCAGTACTGCAAAGTTTTCCTTGAAGGTACCGCATAGCCAAGACAAGCTTCGTAAACATTCTATATGCAGCTTGTCTTCCCTTGACACAGACACAAACTTAAGAACTCCTACATATGATGGCCTGGTGGGTTCAGATGTCGAAGCTACTCTCTCACAAAATATGTCTTCAAAATTTCCTGATGACCCTGTCAATATTGAGAAGGAGGATACTGGAGAACCTGCTATGCTCCCAGACGGTGATGCAAATTTTGATGGCTGTGTTGCAGATGACTCTCAAAAAGATGACAATGATTTGTACCTCTCAGATTGTAGGATTTCTCTTGTTGGTTTTGTAGCTTCAGAAATGCGTAAGCTAGTCAGCATGATCCGCAGAGGCGGAGGTTCTCGCTATATGTCACTAAATGAAAAATTGACGCACATAATTGTTGGAACTCCCTCAGAGATGTAAGTTCTTTCAAGCATACTATAAAATCCTTGATCAAATGCTTTTTTTGGTATTCATTCTGTTCTGCCAGTATATTCAAGGAAATTTGGAAACTGCGACATAACAAAGTTTAAAATATATGTATCTATGATTAACATATCTATGTGCCCCGTTTCATGTGATCCCTGATCAGGGTAGACAATTCACATAAAAGTTTTTTTTTTCATCTGAAGTTTTAATTTATAAAAAGATGTTATATGTTCTTAATCAAATTTGAATTCTGGAAAATAAGTAAAAGTTTGCTGTTGCTTGCATATGGTTTATGGGATCAAATACTTTGGACTAAGGTTAGGAGATGTAGTCTTTACATTTTCTAATGAATGTGCATGATTATCTTGTTTGACTGGAATCTCGTGTGTCATGCATGGCAATTATCACAGAACTGGACTGTGTATATACCAAGACAAGGATTAGAACCACCGTATTCTTACAAGATCATATATATTTTACAGTGAGAAAAAGGAAGCAAGGGGCCATGCAGCTGCTGGTGTTATATCTGTTGTTAAAACCACATGGCTTGAAGAATGTGATCGTGAAAAGAAAGAAGTTCCTGTACTACGAAGGCACACTGGTTATGATTTGCTTATTCCAAAAGGTATGTTGACCATATCCCGAACTTTACTATATGGCCTTTTTCTTTTATTTTATGTTACTAAAGTATATCTGGACAAATTCATTCAAAAACAAGAAAATATTTCCACACGTAGAAGTACTCTATAGCAGGAAAAGGAAAGTTTTATTACACTGGTAGGCCAGTGCATGTCCCCTCTCGACCCTTGTTTTACTCAGGATTATGATTTTTTTTTTGACCTGGAAAGTCACTTATCGTTGCTTGTGGACCCAGACATGGTAACCTTATACTGTTGGCAATTTAAGCTTAACGGACTCACATATTTCATTGCTGACAAACATCATCAACTACACAAATTATCAATATGTTAACCTAGCATTTAATGCTCAAATGTAACATTCTTTAAATTATGATTTTGATAACAATTAAATTGATCATTGATGACTCTCTTGCTTTGGATATATCAGAGAGCATTTAACTGTTATCCTCCGTAAAAATCTTCTAGCAGCACCCCACATTTTTACCCTGCAGTTGAAGTTACTAAATTGGTTTCATGAACTGACTTTGAATTGGAATACATGTAATGTTGCTTTATTTCAGAGGAAGTCCTAAAAGAAATGTTTGGACAAAAGAACATTGATTTTGTGCTTGGAAAAAATTGCAAAAGACATGACATACATTCTAGTCTTTTTCTACATTAAAATACATTATTCTGTTATTAATTTTGTTTTTATGTTATAATCTAAGTTTCTCGGGTAGCTGAGCTCTAACCAGTATACCTTTCGGCTTCTCAATTTAACATGTGAAACTTTCTAAATTGTCATCAACTGCATCACTCATTTATAGATCTTGTATCTTCCAATAAGCAATCTGCGAGGACCGAAACAGTGCTGAAAGAAAGAAAGTCTATCTTCCTCGATGATCAAGTTCAACAACATTTGAATCCTGAACCTGCAGTATTGTCTGACAAGAGTAGAGCACCAGATTTTAGCATGAATATGGATACTTCTGTTGCTGCTTGCAGAGAGAGCAACCAATGCCAAACTTCTGCTTGTAATAGTAATTACAAAAGCTATAGAAAAATACAGTGCGGAGCTAGCCACGAAATTCAAGATGCTAAATCAGCAGTTTTCAAGTCGAAGCTATTTCAGTTCTCAAGTTACTTTCCTGAAGAGAGGGTAAGCTTTAGTTAGTAGCTTGTTATGAAGTACGTTTGCTTTCATACGGTAATAGATCGTTTAAATAAAGTTTACACCCTATCACACAGTGAAAGAAATCCATAATTTTACAGTAAATGATAATTGATAAACCTTAACTTTTATAAGTCGGCAGATGATCATTTTTGTATCACTTAATAATAAAAATTCTTTATACTACACAAATAAAACATTTTTTGGAATATACAAATATGTATTTAAGTATGTGCGTATGCTTAAGTGCAGCTTTTTTAACCTTGAGCACATACATGTGCTAGGTAGCTCTCAGTCAATATCATATAATCGTTAATATTGACTAGTCAATATCATTTCATACAATCGTTAATAATGTTTTAGTCAATTTTTCCGGGGGCTGATTACACATTAATTAGTTTAAAGAGTTGCCTACTCTCAACCCATTGCACGACAGACCGAGTCCATTTCTTTTCCTAGTTACCTGTCATGCTAAGATCTTCATTTGGGATATATGCGTTTTTTTGAAAAACTTTATTTTCTCTGCATTAAAATGTGACAAAAAGGCATCATTCATGAATCTACATCTTAAACTCCTAGTAGGTTTGTGGCTTCCTAACTCCTACTAAGATAACGAGGGATATAAGAAAGTAAACCTGTCAAGGCTTTAAGCTAAAGGCTTATCTTAAATTTGGAGAACTACTTTCAAATTTGGTTAAGATGGAGTATATAAATACATTAAGATGGAGTCTATTCAGTTTAATAAAGAGATTTGAATTGTTTCATGTGCTCAGAGACCTCAAATCGTTCAGTGGATCATTGACGGGGGTGGAGAGGTGGTGAGCTGCCCGGATGAAAAGTATGTGCACTTTATAGTTGAGTGTCATGGTGCAATGGCCTATAAAGTTAACGTTACAGGAAGCACTACTGTATCTAGCCACTGGATAAAGTCTTGTTTAGAGGTATTTGCATAATTCAGTTATTTTTTTTGTCAAGTCAATATTTTTTAATATTATTTAGAACTATATATCTGTCCCACATTAACATTGTATAGCCTTTTACAATTTATTATTATTATTATTATTATTATTATTGTTATCTATTTATTTTTTATAATTATAATAATAAAATAATTATTATTATTGTTTTTTGTTATTTTTATTATAATGATTATGATTATTGTTATTGTTATTATATTATTACAATTATACTCCCTCCGTCCCATTTTTATTGTCCATCCATCAAAATCCACCTTTTATTCAATCATGACAAATATATTTAAGTTACCAAATAATTGTATTATTTTTCATAAAAGTTAACATAATTAACACATAATTTACCTTATTAACTAAATATGGACAATAATTTTGGGACAAAGAAAATAGGAAACAGTGGACAATATAATTGGGACGGAGGGAGTATTATTTATTGTAATAATGATGATGATGATGATTATAATAATTTATTGTTATTGTAATTATTATTATTATTATTATTATTATTATTATTATTATTATTATTATTATTATTATTATTATTATTATTATTATTATTATTATTATAAAAGAATGTTCTCCCCACGATTCTTTACTATAAATAGTAAACAAATTTAAGTCCCCTTTAGGGTTTTATGGTGACAAATTACGTAGTTTTTGATTGTGAAAGTTGAGTTAATTGTGTTGGGATATGTTATGGAACAATGTAATGTTTCACCTGTCTATCTCTCCTGGGTGCTCACGAAGCCTACTGGATGCAAAGTGGTTCGTTTTAGGTTGTCTTGATGACTATGCACCAGGAAAAATCTTATAACAGTATAAATGACAAGTTCAGTGAACCAACTTTAAAGTGGTGTTGTACATAATTTTATTTTTTTAAAATTTGGAAGGTGTAGCAATATTTATGTATTAACTCGAGGGAGAAAGACAGATAGTGGGAACATGCATTTTTCCATCTTTGCCATGTTTTTGAATATCTCTCTCACATGGTATGCTGAATAGATGATTATCATACTGTTATTGAAGGATGGACAGCTCCTTGAAATTGGCAGTCACATTCTCTATTCTCCACTGCCCTGCCAGACTCCATTACCTGGATTCCAAAGCTTTCACTTCTGCGTCTCACAGTATGATGAGAAAGACAGATTGCTACTAAGAAATCTATGCTTCATTCTTGGAGCCAAATTTGCAGAAAAATTGACTAAAAAAGTTACTCATTTACTCTGTAAGTTCACCAGTGGCCCAAAGTTTGAGGCTGCTTGCAAATGGGGGATACATACAGTTACGTGTGAGTGGATTTATGAGTGCGTCAAACAGGTCAGTTCTCCATCTTTCTGTAGTTAAATATACATATACTCCTGCATGTCCTAGCATTTGATTCATTTATGCAGTAGGCAAACTTTTTATTTATTGACAGAATAAAGTTGTTGCCCCGGATTTATTTCGTCCAAATGAAGTTACGTCTGAAGACCGTGAGGCAGGACTGTGCACCGTGAGCCAGTATCCTACTCAGGCAGTTAAGATGGTGTCTGGAGACGGTGCCTCCCAGCTGACAAGTCAGTCACTAGACCTAAAATGCTTAGGGACTGAACTTACTGGTGGCATAAGTGACAAGGCAGAGGCAGATCACACACGCCGTGTCAAGAAAAAGGCAAAACTTTCTGATAGTGACAGCCGTAAAAGTAAATTGCCTTCTATCAAAAGCCCGATTAATCCTATATGTGAGATTAATACCAAGGAGAGCTTCCCAACAGAAAAACCTGTTGAAGTTTCTTTTGCAGTTCCTGATGTTGCTGCAGCTATCGAGGATTTGCTGGAGGAAACGAGCAAGGTAATAAAAAAATCTTTTGTTGCCCTAAGACATTGGTTGACCATAAATACTTCTCATATCTTTTGACTTTTGGTTATAGATTCCTGATCAGAAGTCACCTGAGAGAACTGGATGCGTTAAAAGTGTATCCTTCGATTCACTTGATTATATGTTACCTATATTCTTATATGGTTGATGTTTGCTGCAATGTCATTTCTTAATTGTAGAAACAGCTTTTCTCATCTGATTGCTCAATCCTGGGTCAAGATCATGCTGACCTGCAATCTGGTTTTGCATTGTCTAAGCACTGGATTCACAGGTACTTTTTTCTGGTTTTTCTTTAATTCTTGTCAACAGTTACATATACTGTCACGATTTACTGGAAAATTTGGCAGAATCTGGGCTTTCTTGTATGAGCTAAGTTTAATTCTTTGATAGAAATGAGAAATCCTGATAACTATTCTTGGGTGTATCGTTATTTAAGTCAATGATCAAGGCTCATCTGGTATGTCTTGTCTTTTGATGAGTTCTTATCTATGTGCTTCAGGACGGACAAAAAGGAGGATAATTGTATTCCTTTCCAAGAAAAGAGCATTTATGATGGTTTCAGTGAAACCCAAACAGAGTCTCAGGTTTTCTTTATTACCTATACTTGTCGATTTCATTTTAATTTTTAATGATGGCATGATAATCACAACACTGCTTAATATTGTTCAAGATTCAACAGAAAAGTTACACAGTCAGAGTAGTGTAAAACGAAAGTAAAAAAATGCGTCAAGTCTCATTATTTTGCATGTTTGATTGCAGGTTGTTGGGTATGAAGAAGATTTATCTGGAAGACAAATGATCATAGACAGAGTCCGAACACGTGGTTCCATGTGAAAATTGACTTGACTTCCTACTACATAATTTGCAGAACAGAAAAGGGATACCTGGCCACAAATGGAAAGAGGTGGGCAGAGGGGGAGGAGACAAGGGAAAAGAGCTTGGTTGGGAGAATGTAAATGTAGCATCAAGTAAATTTTAACGACCCGATCAATTTAAAACCATACAAGGACAAAGTGGTGGGGGGAAGAATGGGCTTATGAAAGTGACAAGCTCAAAGCTTCAAAATGGCAAGGCAGGTTTTTTCCTTTACTAGTTCAAAGGGCTGACAGATATATGCTTCAGCAGACTAATGTTAACATATTCTTGTTTCACATGAGCTCTGCCAGTTTCATATGAGATAGTAAATAAAAAAAAACACGAGGCAAACAAACAAATATTATAATTTAGTTTCGGTTTTAATCCATTTCATTTTAACGTGCTTTAGTTATGCACTTCAAATTTTTGACAAAGCTAATTCTTTTCGATTATTATTGTCCCAACATGGTTTATAAACATATGCTTTGCAGGGTAAAGAATAGTTTATGTTTCGATTTTTTTTTTAATTATTGTAGCATTGTAAGCTAATAAATAATGAACAAATAGTCGTATTTACCTGGCACCTAATTGTTTTTTATTATCTAATAACGCATTTCTCTAATGTGTATCAACAGCTTTTCCAAGTTTTGTATGTGATAATTTGGGTTCTTTTTTTTAGTTATGTGATATTTTGGGTCAAATATAGACTCAGTCCAGGGAGAACTGAGGATACCGTCTTTGCAAGGCACTTATCCCATCAAAATTCAAATTAGATAATTGTAAATCTTGCGAAGTAAAGTCAGTCATACCACGAGAGTTGCTACCAATCAAAAGGTCTAATCCACCTTTGGTCCATGATTATTCATATTTATGAAATTTCTTCCGAAAAGAACCTGAAAATGATAAATTTTTAGGGAATTGATAAAAAGTTTTAATTTTTACTATTGAAATTTCAAATTAAACATTTTTATACATAATTACCCATGATTCCTCAATAGTTAAGCTGATGGATCTTATTTTCATATGGATAATTATGTATTTACATGTCATTTGGAATTTAAATAATATAAAGGAAATTTATTTAATAATTCCAAATTTTTATTTGTTTTTTCAAAGTAGAAACAAGTTTTATTTGCTAAATAAACAACTAACAAATTTAGTTAAAATATAAATGATATAATAACAAATCGACAAAACTAACTAACGATTCTTAAAGTTAACAACCAACCAAACAACTTCAACTTATTTAATTATCATTTGAATCATGAAAATTTCAATACTAAAACTTCATTTCATCCCTATTTATTAAATTATATTGTATATGAATTAAGAATTAGATTCTATGGAGATGTTTCATAGAATATCTTAGAGATAAGTAGATAACATATGTTTTATGAGTAAAACATTACAAAATGGGTTATTTACGCCATGCTCCCGAGTTGTAAATAGGGAGGAAAGCAGATGAAAAGAAAAGCAAGTAGGATCACTTGCATTCATATTTGTGCTCCTAAATTTTTTTTAAGAGAGGAAAGTAAGTGAAATGGGATGAAAATTACTTCTACTTTCCTTCCAAAACTTTCATCCCAAATGTGGGATGAAAAGGAAAGCAAGTGGAAGTGATAAACAAAAAAAATGTTGATATGACAAATATACCCTTATTACTTAAAATGTAACTTTGAGATAAAAGGATAAGATTGTAATTTAAATACAAATTTGATGCTTTCCTTCCAACTCGGGAGCACGTGAATGAAAGTAATTTCACTCTTTAATTTTTGAACTTGGGAGCAAGTGATTGAAACTCATTACAACCAATTTTACTTACTTCCACTTGCATTCATTTGCTTTCCTCCATTAAAAAACTCGGGAGCAGGGCGTTAATAAAGGATGGTGATGTTTGCACACCCACAATTGATGGTTGCACTAGTATATTTGATCATAATATTCTTAATCTTCTTCTTTATTTTAATTTGTTGTCAAATTCTATTATTTGTTTTTTTTTGCTAAATCACGTGATACAAAATAAACGTGTCTAAATAAATTATATTAAATTTTTAAATCAATATTGCTTGAAATCTCGTATTAAATTTTTCATTCTATTAAACTATATAAATATATTACTCAAGTAAACTCTATATATTATTTTAATCAAATAATTCTTTGAGTTAAATTCAAGTAAATAAAGCATATAATAAAAAAATTAAAAAAAATTCTCCTAACCCTATTCTCTCTCTCTGTAGCCGCCTTCTTCTTCTTACCGGCGGGGCTTCCATCGGTTTTTTCCGGTGGAAAGCCCCAAACTCTTTAATTTATTGTTTTTGTTCTTGTTTCGTTCAATGATCGTTTTTTTTTGAGGAAGGAAATCTATCCTTTTAGTTTGTTTTATTTTTAGATCTAAATCATCGAAACTTCCGGTTTTCTTTATTCTTCGATTCAAGCGGAGCTTATTGGATTCGAGAGTGGACCGATTCTCTTTGTGGTTTCGTTTATCTAAGGTTTTTATGTGGAATTTCAATTTGTAATTTCAGTTTGTTTTTCTCTCCTTAGTGAGAGGGTGTTTGTTCTCTCCTTTATTGTGAGGGTTGGTTTTGATTTAGTGATGAAAGTTTGTATGAGATTGTAGTTATGGTCGATAGCTCAAATGCTTTGTGGCGAATTAGCAGGTACTACATGTAGATATATCTTCTTCAAATCGCTTAATTGTCCCTTCATGAAGACTGACGATCAATATTTTATATTTGTTCGACTCGATCGTTTTTGTAGATGCCGTATGGTTTTTTATTATTGAATTATCTCCTTTTTTCTTCAAAAAAAAAATAAAAATAAAAAATTAAGCATATAAACCCATATTACATTTTTTGATTATTTTTATTGATGGCGTATATCTTTTGATTATTGAATATTTTAACTTTAATAAAAAAAAGTAAATCAAGCATATTATCTTGATGTGATCATTTGTATATATAATTTTTAATTGTATAAGATTTTAAAAAGTCCCATAGCTGTGATTTTAAAAAAATTATAATTTCTTTGCTTGTGTTATTATTTGTTTCACACCAATTGTGTGCTCTTTTTTAATTTTTATATTATTATCTTATAATATTTTACAAGAATTAATGTTCTCTATGATAATTAATATCATATATTTATTTTTTCACAAATGTTTCTAAAAAATCAACTTTTTTCATATCATATTTTTAATAAGATAAGAAAAATTAAGAAAGAGTCGCAATGGAATTTGCACGAACCAAATTAAATAAAAATGATTCTAATCAAGCAAATGCTTGAGTGGGAGGACAAAGTGGACATAATGAGATAACATGAGGATAATTTGGTCAAGCAAATAATTCAGAGTGTGCAACCATCAATTTTCGGTGTGCAAATATCAACACCCTTAATAAAACATGTTTTATGTATATCATTATTTCATTGAAAATTTGAAAATTATGCATATTTTACTCGCAAATTATTGTAAAACGAATTGTTCTACAAATTATATTCAATTTATATAATTTTATAAAACATACATGTTTTATTTACAAAACATGCATAATTTTTAAAATTTTTCAACAAAATTATAATTATCATGTAACACATTTTACAAAATAATAAATTTTAGGGATATTCTCTTTGGTACACTCGTGGAATTGGCTTTTGCCAATGGTATCATCACATTTTTGGCTTCTATACATGGTACACCTGACATATTGTTTCTCTCTTAGTCATGCCCTTCTGTTAGACAACTGTTAATATTTCAGGTGTACCACGTATAGAAGCCGAAAATGTGATGTTACCATTGGCAAAAGCCAATTCCACGAGTGTACCAAAGAGAATATCCCTATTATTTTTAATAGTCATTAACAGTGATTAAACGGTGTTTAACGTTTTTTTAACGTTTTACTTAAAAAAGGGTATGACTAAGAGAGAAACAATATTTCAGGTGTAGCACATATAGAAGCCAAAAATGTAATGGTACCATTGGCAAAAGTCAATTCCACGAGTGCACCAAAGAGAATATCCCTATTTATTTATACTAAATCACTCTTATACTTATTATTAAAACTATATTTGGTTGTTAGTATAACTATTTTCAAATAATAAGAAGGGTATTTTGATAATCAACACGAAAATATAAGTAGATTTCATAAATCGAATAGAAATTTCAATGTAAAAAATCATCAATTTCTTCTCCCTTTTGTTTTTGCGTAGTTTTAATTGGAAAATAATTGTTAAACCATCACTAAATTAAAGAGCATTTTGTTAATTTCACGTGGGCTGTAAAATCGTCCAAATCAAATTTTAAGAATTAAAGATAGAGCACAAATATTAAATTGAACGTGTAAAATCTTATATATATATATATATATATATATATATATATCAATTTTTAACAACAATTTGATATGTAAATTAATAACATATAAATATTAAAAAAATTAATATAATTATAGATATTAAAAAGGAGCCGTGCGTTGCACGAATTATAAGCTAGTTTAATAATAAGTGTAAGAGGGATTTTATCGAAAACTTTGGTAATCGATAGTTTGTTCCTTAGTATGATGTTGTGGAATAAAAACTAGGTTACGAATTTGTATTTAATGCTAGGGTTCGGGAGCTTCGTGCCTTAATGGTTGTTTCCATGTTCGGGACTGATCGATCCTCATAGAGTGCCTACGTATCTCGTGTTGAGAATCAAGCCAAGACGTAGTGTTGAGAATGAGGGGTCAGACCCTTTATATAGGCTGAGAAGCCTTAGAATTATGGTAGAATGTAGACTCCTTCCTTGTAGGAATCAGTTTCCATGTTGAATTGGATGCCTTGGAGGCTAAGTTTAGTCGGAGTAGTATCTTTATTTGACTCTTATTTGCTGAACTGTTTATTACCCCTAATATTAATTACGAAATTAATATTTAATTAGGGTTTTGAGCCCTATAAATGGGCCCCATGTTTCAACCATATTGGATCTAATTAATGCCACATTAAATGTGTCTTTAGGGCTTGCTTTTAGCCCATATCATTTGCCCCCCAACTTCTAGGAAAATTGATCAGGTTTTCCTTGAAGTTTTAACGGTCTTTTTCGAGACTCGGGTCAGGGTTTATCGTTGTACACTAGTGTTTCACGAGTATCGTCTTTTAATGTAAAGCGATGTTAGACGACACTAAACGGTGTTAAACGGCACTAAACAACGCTAATCAGCCTTAAACGACGTTTAAACAACGCTAAACGACGTTGAACGACATAAAACGGCACTAATCGGCGCTAAACGATGCTAATCGGCACTAAACGGCAATAACGAAAGGAGACTCGGGACAGTTACAGCCACACCCGGTCAGCTGGTCGGCTGCCAGGTGATCCTGGTCGGCTGCCAGGTGCTCCTGGTCGGCTGACAAGTGCACCTGGTCGGCTGCCAGGTGATCCTGGTCGGCTGCCAGGTGCTCCTGGTCGGCTGACAAGTGCACCTGGTCGGCTGACAGGTGATCCTGGTCGGCCAGACCCCTTTCCAGGCAGCTGGTCGGCTGCCAGGTGCTCTTGGTCGGCTGCCAGGTGCTCCTGGTCGGCTGACAGGTGCTCCTAGTCGGCTGATTGGCTGACCAGGGCTCCATGTTGACTCAAACGGCACTAATCGACGCTTAAACGACGTTTAATCTATGTTGAACGACGTTAAATGGCATAAGACGGCACTTACACGGTGCTAATCGACGTTAAATGGCACTAATCAGCCTTAAACGACGTTTAATCTATGTTAAACGACGTTAAATGGCATAAGACGTCACTTACACGGTGCTAATCGATGCTAAACAGTGCTAATCAGCCTTAAACGACCTTTAATCTATGTTAAACGACGTTAAATGGCATAAGACGGCACTTACACGGTGCTAATCGACGCTAAACGGCGCTAAGTTTTAGGAATGTTTGAAGGTCAACGTTCGTTCTAGAAAGTAAAAAACCTTCACCAGAACCATCAACCGGGCCAACCAACTGACGGGAGGTGCCAGGAGGTCGGCCAGACCCCTTCTCGGGCAGCTGGTCGGCTGCTAGGAGGTCCTGGTCGCCTGCCAGGTGCTCCTGGTCGGCTGAGGCTGCCAACAGGTCGGCCTGACCCCTTCCCGGGCAGCTGGTCGGCTGCCAGGAGGTCCTGGTTGCCTTCCAGGTGCTCCTGGTCAGCTGACAGGAGGTTGGCTGTCTTTCCTCGGGCGCCTTGTCGTGCCTCTCGGAGCTTTTTCGCAATGTCTGAATTCTCGTTCTTGAATCATGACCTTGATTTTTGGCTGTTGAATACCACCTTTCGAAGCATAATTAGTCTTTTGATTAGCGAAGCTAATCTCTTACAATCTATCTTCCTTAAACGTAATTAACTCTTAATGCTCAGTTAAACGTTCAAGCGTAGCCTGGCGCAACATACTCGCCTAAATGCTTCTTTTCTTCGGAATCGTATAAATTTGTTACGATTCTTTCCATATATATCGGATGAATTTCATCTTTTTTCGCTCATAAACGATAGATGACCTGCAAACACGAACCGGGCTGTCTTTCGGCCTGTTGTTGCAGGTCATGACTTTCCTATAAAAGAGATGGAGTAGTCTTCATTTCATTTCACTCCTTCACTTCTTCACTTCTAAAATTCTCTCTAAAAGCTCTTCCATCTCTAAGGCTTCCAAGTTCTAGTTTCAAGTTCCAAGTTCGAGTTCAAGATGTTAGACGACAACCGCGCACCTGCCCCATCATTCTCTATGTCCGAGGCGATGTCCAAGAGGACCATGGCAAGAACTCTTCGAGGTAAAACTAGATTGCAACCTCCCTCATATATTGATCGTCGATATCATTCTTTATTAGACTTGTTGAGTACTATGAGGGATGCATTCCCTAACAGTTCTGAATTAGACTCGTACCATAGTCCGTGTAAGTTAAACGAGCATGATGTAGAGGAAATTAGAAAGACATATGGCTTCCCGGACTCGGTCAAGGTCAGCCTTCCTGGCTTAGGTGACAGAACCTGTAATTGGCATCCTGAGAAGCTATGTGTTTTCAAGGGTGCCCTTGAAGCAGGTTTGAGATTTGCAGTTAATCCATTCATTACCAGGCTTCTAGCGGAGATCCAGGTTCATCCCTGCCAGCTATATCCTAATGCATGGGGTGCTATTCTTATTTTCATGTTAAGGTGCCGGGATTTAAATATCTATCCGACCACCACAATGTTCCGAAGTATATTCGCAATAAAGAATTCTCCTGACTCTAAAAAAGGATGGATCAGTATCCAACACAGAACCAATGTTCCTCATATTGTGAATGCCTTCTCCTTCCCAGATTCCCATCATTCTTGGGGAAATGAGTTCGTGATTCTGAAATGGAGTGGTGGCAACTGGGGCCATTTCTTTGTGTCGAAGTTCGGAGAAGTGAAAGACAGTCTGCACTTCGTGTGTGATCTCAGCCCAGAAGAGCTACTTGACAGAGATAGATTAATTGCGGATGATGGTCGAACTCATTATAAAGTTTTCTTGAATGAGAAGAGACTTGTGGAAGCTGGCCTTAGCTTACTTTCTATTGAGGGTAATTTTTTATTGCACATTATGAACTCTGTTTGTTCTTATCCCAATATCTTTTCTGTTGCAATTTCAGCTACTGAAGAAATAGACAGTTGTCCCGAGAACCAGCCGAAGGTTACTAGAAGGATGATCAAGATAGCTGCCAGAAAATTCCACAGTTCCTGTCGGGATGTTCTTCGAAAAGATCCCGGAATGCTGACGGGAAAATCAAATCCCCTTTCATCCCTGGTTGGGGTATTTGCAAACAAGACTCTGTCTTGGGATGCCCGGAATCGGCCTTGGATTGGTCTAAGTTTAGCATTACTTCCCCGATCTTTTGACAGTGACTGCCGGGGATAAAATCGACGAGGCGGAGACTCTAGGAGCCCAAGCCCTATATCAGGTTTCACACTCTCTATCTTAGATGTATTGTCTTCATATGACTTATCATTGTAAATATCTCACTAATTCTTTGTTCCAGGCCAACGCCTACTTCCAGGCCAGCACTCGTCAAGGCCGAGCATATCGAGATGAAAACGTGGCCTTAAAAAAGGAAAAGGCAATATTTGATGAGAAATGTCAGGACTTAGAGTCCAGGGCCATCTGTGCTGAAGCTGATGCACATTCTTTCCAGAGGCAATATGACTCCTTGTACAGGAAAAAGGCGGCTGACTACAAATTGGCGGTGAAAGCTTACCAGGAGTCTGAGGACTTTTTTCAACTTATAGACAAGCATGATGACGAAGTACGCCCGAGTATCATGTCTATCGGCTGGGACAAGGCTATCAATGCTGTGAGCAAGAGGCATCCAACCGTAGTTAATCCAATGGACTTCCCAAGCCCTTATGGTCATGTTGCTTCAGGCTCGGGAGTTAACACAATGGCCCAAGCATCGGGTTCTGGCTCTAGGGGAAGCCATCGGCGTCCTGGATCTGGCTCAAGAGGGGGCGCCCAAGCTGCTAGCCTATGCTAGCGAGGAGGGATGGGATGATTCGTCAGCCAATCCCGGGCAGGAGGAGGCTTTGAAATGAAGCAAGCCCTTCTTCCAGCTCCTCCGAAGATGAAGAAGAGGGAGAAGGAGGGGAGGAGGTCAAGAGGACTGGGGCACAACCGACAGTAGTGGTAGCCGAAGATGATAGCGGCTCTGATAATGATTCGGACGAGAAGGGTTCTACCGAGGAAGAGAGTTCTGAAGAAGCTCTACAAGAGTAAGTGGCCTTGCATGGCCTTGTTAGCCACTTGTGGCTATGTTTATTTTCATTCGGGGTCCTTCATGGACTTATACTTTTATTTGATATGTCTGTAACTTAAACCTTGGCCCTTCAGGGCATCTTATCTATGCAGTTGTTTTTCCTTTACTCGTATGTTCTTTATTTTCGGTACTTGGTCTTTCTAGACTGACACTCAACAGGTTCTTGGCACATAAATAAAATCATAGAATCATAGAATGGAAAACAAACTTGCACTAATAATTCGAAATGGGTTCAACCCTTACATAGTTTACTATTGTCCTACTCGGGGCGCTCGGCCCTGGGATGGTTTCTTCATACCTTATTTCTACTTCTCCTAATGAATAGATAAAAAGCTAAGTCCTTACAAGGATAGCTCAAACATAATAGATCTTGAGGTTCAATGCGTGCCAAGTACGGGGCACAAGGATAGCTCAAACATAATAGATCTTGAGGTTTAATGTGTTCCAAGTACGGGGCACCTCATTCCCGTCCAAGGTTTCTAGATTATACGAACCTTGTCCTAATGTCTTCTTGACTCGATATGGCCCTTCCCAGTTAGGGGCTAGCTTCCCCTTCTGGCCAACTGCAGAAGCCTCTATCTTCCTTAGAACTAAGTCGCCTTATCGAAAGAACCTCTCCTTAACCCTTTGGTTGTAATGAAAAGATGCTCTCTTCTGATGCTCTACATTCCTGGCGTGTGCTTCATCCCTAACTTCATCAATCAGATCAAGAGCAAGTCTCATGCCTTCTCCGTTGGTCTCAGGCCCAAATGCTTCAACCCGAGGTGATGCATGCATAATTTCTAAGGGCACAACTGCCTCGGCTCCATAAGCCAACAAAAATGGGGTTGCTCCGGTCGTCACCTTACAGGTGGTGCGATATGCCCAAAGTATGGGCAGTAACTCATCCACACAAGTATTCCTTGAGCGTTCGACTCTCTTTTTTAGTCCATCCAGGATAATACGGTTTGCTACTTCTGCCTGTCCATTTGCTTGAGGGTGAGCTACTGAAGTGAAACGAAGCTCAATAGCATTTTCCTCGCAATACTTCTTAAACTCCTCATTGTTGAACTGTGTTCCATTATCTGTTACAAGGATACGTGGGATTCCATACCTACAAATGATGTTCTCCCAAAAGAATTGAGCAACTTGCTTGGTGGTTATCTTGGCCAAGGGCTTAGCCTCAATCCACTTGGTGAAGTAGTCGATGGCTACTATCAGAAACTTCCTTAGTGCTGAAGCTACGGGAAAAGGACCAAGTATATCCATTCCCCACATGGTGAATGGGATAGGAGAGTTAATCAACGTTAACATCTCAAGCGGCTGCCTTACAACGGGAGCGTGCTTCTGACATCTGTCGCACCTCTTGACATAATTCTGCGCATCGGCCAACATCTCTGGCCAATAAAATCCCAAACGAGTAATCTTGTGAGCTAGGGCTCTGCCCCCCAAGTGCTCCCCATAGATACCTTCATGAACTTCCTCCAAAGCTTCCTTTGCCTCTTGGGGCCTCAAACACTTCAAGTATGGGATGACAAATGACCTCTTGTAAAGTATGCCCTTAATTAAGGCATATCTCAATGCTCTCACTGACAACTTCCGTGCCTCCAAGGCATTGTTAGGGAGCCAGCCGGTTTCGATTTGAGCTTTGATGGGATCTATCCAACAGCTTCCTACATCAATCGGTGCTACCAACTTAGAGTTGATGGTCGGGGCCTTCAAGACCTGGAAGTAAACACTCCCTACATAATTCTATATCTCAGAAGAAGCGAACTTAGACAGGGCATCGGCCTTAACGTTCTCTTCTCTCGGAATGTGCTCCACATAGCACTCCTCAAATTGAGTCATAACAGCTTTCATAACTCTCAAATACTTCGCCATAGTTTCATCCTTGGCTTCAAATTCACCATTCACTTGCGATACCACTAGTCTTGAATCCGCACAAACTTTGAGATTCTTGACCCTCATGATTCTGGCCAAGCCCAACCCGGCTATCAAGGCTTCGTACTCAGCTTCGTTGTTGGTTGTTGGAAAGTCCAACTTCAAAGCATACTCAACTGTGAACCCATCGGGGCTTTGTAAGACTAAACATGCACCACTAGATTTTGTTTTTGATGCTCTGATAAGTGGATTTATATCCACTTGGATCGCTTCAATTCAGCTTAAATTGATTATCTTGGCCTCAAGTTTATTGTAGTTTTGATGTGTTTTGCTTAGTTGTGCAGATTTACAAGAATGTCGATTATGGGTGATGCTTTTATCGTGTTTGGAGGATTAATTGATTAAAATTCGGATTTTCCGGGAAGGTTGCGCAGTCTACACTGTTTTGGCCATATCTGGAGTTCTAGAAGTCCGTTTTCAGCAATCTTATAGCTCACGCGAAGCTTGGGAGATTTTCTACAACCTGGGACAGATAGCAGGTGCAGGGAGTGTGTAGTTAAAATTTGCGCACGTGTTCTTTGTGAAGCAAGGCTGAAAGATTAATGTTTTGCCCTTTTCAAGTTCTAATTGTATTTTGGGCAGGTTTTAGTACCTTAATCGAATTCTAATTGTAATAGAAGGTAATTTCCTGATGGGCAAGAAATCTAGAGCCTATTTAAACACATCTTAGCATTGTAATTAGGAGAGTTTTTTATTATTGTATCATAGCTTAGATCTGCAAGGGAGAAAAGGAGAGAAGGATTCAACGCTCGTGACAAGCAACAGATCTAGATCTACTTCATCTTTTGTGTTATTCTGGATTCTAGATTTGTTTTCTTAACTCTTTGTTTATTAATATTATTACTTATTTCATTCATATCTTGTTTTATATCATGGTTTCATCAGATCCCATGATGACGAGTGGTTCGATTATGAACTAATCGTTGTCATGGGATTCTAACGGAGTTATCTATGTAGCTTAGTAGTTTGTATGCTTTAAAGATTTATGTGTGGTGAATTCTTGATATCCTCGTATGGTTGTGTTTCATGTATTTAGATGCGTCGCGAACATCTAATTTGTTAATCTCCTGCGAAACGAGAGTGGATCTTGAGATTTAGAACTTGCCATGCTAGCATAGGATAGGGTGATGTTTTAACATCATGATTTGTGGCGTAAATAGAGATATTATGCTACCCTATGTGATCTATGTGGATAACTTGTGCTTAAACCTTTATGTTTTCAAATTCTATAGAGATATAGGGTCTAAACATATTTGGTGTCTACCCATCTTCTATCTCTTTTGTGGATGCATGCGTAGTTTGGTATTAATATACCGAGAGGTAGCTTTTACTTGTTTCGTGTTGTCCGATCAGATATCAAAACTATCACATGTATTGATTAAAGGCTGCGACTCTAAGTGAAGTAGATAATGAAGTTAGGATTCCATGTTTATTCTCATATAAGTAAATCGGTTTTAGATCTCATTAGCTAGTTAATAGTTAATTCCTTAATTCGCATCTTAGTTTAATTTAGTTAATTAAAACCTCAATTTATTAATTATCTTGGCAGTGAATTAAGATCATACATTATTGAATAGGCACATTAGCTGAAAAGAACTTAACAAGATCTCAGTGGAACGAACTTAATTGTATTACTTGTGACCACGTATACTTGCGTGATATTGTGTAAACAAGTTTTTGTCATAATTTTGGGGGAAATATTGAAATTTGGGTTTGGTTGTTGATTGATAGTCGGCATGTGTAATAAAATCGTGGGATTATTGTTATTGTCTATATTATTGTTGTTTTAGCTCTCGAAAAAAAAAGAAAAAAAAAGAAAAAAAAGAAAAAGAAAAAAAAAAGAGAAAAAAAAGTTATATTATGAGAGCATATTTGTGTTATTGTGATCCTACTTTAGTCGACTAGTCGAGTGTTTGTTGGAAGAAAAATAGTAAAAGTATGTGGGGGGAAAAATAGGTGGTTGTGTATGATTTATTATAAGTTCCTACTAGCTTTTGACACTTCACCTGTTTTGGCTTATCTGACATACCATGTCCCTAGCCCCGTTACAACCCAAATAAAGACCTTTTGATTATCGTCATTGATGTATGTTGTGTTAAGAGTTAGATTGATACCAAATGTCAAGCATGCTTATGATTTTGTTGGAATTGAGTGAAACACATACCCTTGTTCTTGAGTGAGTATTCTTTTTTGAGTGGATTGTGAGTGTTTGCTTGTTTTTGCGTATGAGATCCCGAGTTTTGTCTCAAAAATGTACTCTTGTAGGCTTAGCATGTTTACTAACTTATTCTTACACTTGACATGGACTTGTGAGAACTTATGCATGTTCATTGAGTAGACTATGTGAATACTTGCACTTTCGACACCAAGACATTGCGTATTTACTTTGATTCTTAAGTTGATATGGCATGAGAGGATTTGAAGGTATGGTAGGATATTAGTACTAGATTAATTGCATTTTCATATTAATTGCATTCATGCATTGCATTGGATTTTGTGGGTACATTAGCTATAGGCCCTCACGAGACCTTACTCGTCCACTAGGGTTGCCTAGGGGTTTAAAGGGCTTGTTGCATATGCCAAATGCAACCGTGATCACCTACGGAAGTGGTACTAGTTAGTTAGTTAGTTGTAATTGTTTATGCTTGAGGACAAGCATCGGTTTAAGTTTGGGGGTGTGATAAGTGGATTTATATCCACTTGGAACGCTTCAATTCAGCTTAAATTGATTGTCTTGGCCTCAAGTTTATTGTAGTTTTGATGTGTTTTGCTTAGTTGTGCAGATTTACAAGAATGTCGATTATGGTTGATGCTTCTATCGTGTTTGGAGGATTAATTGATTAAAATTCGGATTTTCCGAGAAGGTTGCGCAGTCTACACTGTTTTGGCCATATCTGGAGTTCTAGAAGTCCGTATTCAGCGATCTTACAGCTCACGTGAAGATTGGGAGATTTTCTACAACCTGGGATAGATAGCAGGTGCAGGGAGCGTGTAGTTAAAATTCGCGCACGTGTTCTTTGTGAAGCAAGGCTGAAAGATTAATGTTTTGCCCTTTTCAAGTTCTAATTGTATTTTGGGCAGATTTTAGTACCTTAATCGAATTCTAATTGTAATAGAAGGTAATTTCCTGCTGGGCAAGAAATCTAGAGCCTATTTAAACACATCTTAGCATTGTAATTAGGAGAGTTTTTTTATTATTGTATCATAACTTAGATCTGCAAGGGAGAAAAGAAGAGAAGGATTCAACGCTCGTGACAAGCAACGGATCTAAATCTACTTCATCTTTTGTGTTATTCTGGATTCTAGATTTGTTTTCTTAACTCTTTGTTTATTAATATTATTACTTATTTCATTCATATCTTGTTTTATATCATGGTTTCATCAGATCCCATGATGACGAGTGGTTCGATTATGAACTAATCCTTGTCATGGGATTCTAACGGAGTTATCTATGTAGCTTAGTAGTTTGTATGCTTTAAAGATTTATGTGTGGTGAATTCTTGATATCCTCGTATGGTTGTGTTTCATGTATTTAGATGCGTCACGAATATCTAATTTGTTAATCTCTTGCGAAACGAGAGTGGATCTTGAGATTTAGAACTTGCCATGCTAGCATAGGATAGGTTGATGTTTTAACATCATGATTTGTGGAGTTATCCAATAAGGTGATATAAGTTTGACTAAAAGGTATGAAATAATCCAGGTGATAGGAATCACTCAAATGATCTTTAATTCAAAGTTCGAATTCTGTTTCTAGTTTAAGTTCTTTGTATTGTTTTCATGTAAATTTCAATTGTAAATTATTCAAGACTGTAATGTTAATTATCTTTTCTCGTCTCATTGTTTAGTTGAGTTATCCTTCATTAATTTGAATGTCATTGTTAGACAATCAAATTGGGGGAGATTGAAAGGCAGAGTGTGTAAACTTGTAACACTATAACTAATGTAACTCAAACTAAAGGAAAAGATACTTAACCAGAAGACAATCAAGAACAAGAAGTCACAAGAAATCAACACTAAATGAAGACAAGGTAATTGATACAATTTAACATGTTAACTATGATCAATCCAAGAAGAAATCATTGAGAGAAGTTCAAGTCAAAGTTGTTCATGCCTCAGTGATTTGAAAAGCCAAGAATCAAGATCATAACTATCAGTATCAATAAGACCAATTGATTTCAAGTGAACAGGAAGGAAAGCATATATTGGAAAGCCACAATACTAATTGGGTATGGTAATTTATTCAAGAAGCAAAAACACTATCAAGACTAGTCACTTATGAACCAGACCGTTGCATCAAGTGTCAGGACATTGATAGCAAGTTTATGTCAGTAATAAAGATCCATATTCAAGAGCTTAGTGAAGAACAAAGAAGACATGAAGATATCACAAGTTCAAGATGTGCATTGAAGTTTCAAGTTGAAGACATTTTCTAAGTACTAAATATTCTAGATGACCAAGTAGAAGTTTCTAAGTAGAAGTTCTACTTAGAAATTCGAGATGGCTAAGTAGAAATTCTCAAGTAGAAGTTCTACTTAGAGTGCAGCTTCAACATGACACATGGCATCTTCTGATTGGCAGATTTCCAAGCTTTCAAGATAAGGCAAGATTTATGTGGACATCATTGGGCCACGTATATCTTAGTCTTTGAAGTCTACAGGACATAGATTACATGTAGTATAAATAGAAGTACTTGTGTAATGTTTTTAGTTAGTGAGCAATTCTTGAGAAAAACACAAGAGAAAAAGAGAGAGTGCATTCACAGAGCTTAGTATCATTCACTTCTCTCTGAACTTCTGTTATACTTTGTAATGAATGTTGTAGCAACCATTTCAAGTTATATATAAGACATATATTCCTTGAATCTGTGTGTTCATTTATTGCATCGTATTTATTGCTTCTCATATTCGAAAAGTTGTATTCACCCCCCCTCTACAACACATTTGGACCTAACAATTGGTATCAGAGCTATATGTTTAACATACAAAACATAGATCCTTGTGTTGTGTAGAAGAATCGTGAGTTTTCATTTTCTAGATCTACTTTTCATTTTCTTGAAAAGTGTGATTTAAATCGTTTGTATTGAAAACTCATCTGAAAAATTATTTAAATACTCCAGGTGTGATTATTTAGCTTGGATGTATTTTAATTAATTTTTGTGAATTAATCTGGGTACTTTCATATTTGGTGTTCTTGAGTGTTCATCATTTGTTCTTATCAAAGAAGACAACCCAACAACTTTTTGATCTCCTTTTCAAACAGATAAATAGTAAAAGAATAAAAAGGTGTTTTTGGACTTTGTGATTTGCATTATTCACGGCCGAAAGTGAAACAAGACATATTCATTACCTAGCACGTGGGTTAGGTGGGTTAGGTGAGTAAAGCATTCAAAGTCAAAAGGTGTTAAAGAGATAATATTGTTTATTCAATATTAAAGTAATCTGCAGAAAATTTATTCTAAGGACAAAAGTTCTACATAGAATTTCTACTTGAGATTTTCTACATAGAATTTCTACTTGGTGAATTTCGACTTGAGCAAAATTTCTACTTAGAGAAATTTCGACTTAGGCAAAAGTTCTACATAAATATTCTACATAGCCTAGTCTTGGGTACTTAGAAACTTTTAGTGACCAGAATTGAAATGGCTCCTAAAAATGCATTCAAGATCCCAATGTTCAACCGAGATCACTATGAAGAATGGGTTTTCAGAATGAGACTATATTTAGAGACTGTTAACCCTGAATATCTGGAAGTCCTTGACAAGGGTAAATTTGTCCCAATGGTGGTTATTCCTGCACATACGGAAGGAGGGGTTGTTATAGCACCTCGGTCTGAGCCTAAAAAGGCCTCGGAGTTTTCGGATGCTGAAAAGGAACAAATAGCTTGTGATACTGCCGTACGACAAACCTGGATGGAATCTCTTGATCATGAAATGTTTAACATAGTCAAAGGTCTGACTACAGCGAAGAAGATTTGGGACAAGATAGAAGTTGTCATGGAAGGATCTGCAGAGGTCAGAAGCAACAAGACACTCATACTCAAGATGGAGTATGACACCTTTAGAATAAGGAAAGGAGAAGGCATAACAGATGTCTATCTACGATTCAGTCAGTTGGTTTTGGATTTGAATCTGAGAGGTGTAACTCTCCCCATGGTTGAGACTAATACGAGATATCTAAGGAACCAGCCAAAAAGCATTGAACATAGGGTCTACGCAATAAGAGAAACCAGAGATTTGCATACAACTTCTCTGGAAGAATATTATGGAATATTAAAGACCTATGAGCTGGAAACGCTTCAAGATCAAGCATGGGACAACGATTCAAAGGGAAAAGAAACTGCATCAGGATTAGTTGCTGATGAGGAAGAGTCTAAGAAGGCAATGGTTGCAGCAAAGCCTAAATCATCACTTGCACCACATCAAGTTGATAATGATGACGAGTGCGCATCTGACAGTGATGATGACTACTACACCCAAGAAGAGCTGGACAACATGGACGATAGTGTCGTGGCATACATGGAAAGGAAGTTCAGCAACATGAGATTCAGAAAGAGCAATCGACCACAAAGAAAGTCTTCATCTTTCTATCGGGCTGCTAAGGGTGGTGGTAGTTCGTCAGGCTACCAAGGTAAAGGCAAGAATACCAGCTACAAATCTCCATTGGATTTCAAAATGAAGTTCAAATGCTATAATTGTGGTGAAGCTGGACATTTTGCCTCGGACTGCAAAAAGCCTAAACAGACTTATCCAAAAGAGACATATGAAGCCCTCAAAAGCAAGTATGAAGCACTGGTGAAGGAAAGACATGGAAAACGAGCTTTATTGGTGACAGAAGGAAGAGCTTGGGATGATTCAGATGAGGAAGATGTTACTCATGTAGCAAACTTTGCCCTCATGGCTGAGACATCAGAGGAACCAGAGGTACCAGTTCTGACTCTTAAAGTAGAAATGTCTATTGATGATTATAAGGAACAGAACGGGGCTCTTAGTGAAGAGATCTATATGTTGTGCAAAAGCCTAGACTCTTCTCAAAAGGAACAGAAAACACTTGTTGCCAAATGCAGAATGCTTGAGGCAAAAGTGGAAGAGCTAGAGGCTGCTTGCACTGTAGATACTTCCCTAAGAGACGTTATTAAATCTCTGGAACACAAGCTCGTCCTTAAGGAAGAAGTAGAAGCATGTCTTAGGAACAATCTAGCTGAGTTAGAAACTAAATGCGAAGCTTACAAACTAGCTGCTAGTAAAGTGTATGTAGATAATGACACATTTAAGAGGATAACTGGAGTAGGTGTAGGACTTGATTATTCTGACCTTCCTAAGAAAGAAGGAAAGAGACCTATTGACCCTAATTCCAGTGACCTTAAAAAGGAAACACCTAGCATTCTTAAATCAGCTGTCAAACCTATGTACAAACACCTTGTTCCTAGAATAGAAGAAGAAGAGACTGAATTGATAGCTAGATATGAGATTGAGATGGAAGATCGCCAGAAAGCACAACCTATAACTCCTGTCAAACAAGTTAAAATCAATTTTCCTAGAGATGAATCTAGACTAGGATTAGGAGCTAAGGCTGTTAAACAACAAGGAAAGAGAGAGAAAGGCATAAAAGAGGTTAAGGCTGAACGAATAAAGAAAGCATGTTATCATTGTAAATCTACTGAACATCTTTCTTATGCATGCAAAGCTAACATAAATGTTCCTGCTGCACATGCCATGCCTACCACACATACAATGAATAATCTGCATCAGAATCATGCACAGTGTGGTCAACCTAATTGTATGCCATGCACTTTTAACATCATGCAAACTTTTGTGCATTTAATGAATGCATCTAGCCAGTCATGCTCAAATACTGTTGCTAGTTCAAACATCAAGAAAAAGTATGGGAGAGCCAAAACTGTCAGTCCTCCTAAAGTTAGGAGTGACAAACCTTCTCCTAAGACTGACAAATCTGTCAAGTCTGAGAAAGGAAAGGAGATAGTCGAAAGCTCTAGTAATGTGAAGAAAAGTGCATCTTCTGTTGTTAAATCTGTTGATTCTCGATCTTATCGAAAAGCCGGGCCCAATCAAAGTTGGGTTCCGAAGAATGTCTAACCAATCTGTCATTGCAGGGCGTTAAGCAGAATAGAAATAAAGTCATATGGGTGCTAGATAGTGGAGCATCGAGGCATATGACTGGAAACAAGTCCCTGCTTACAGAGTTGGTTATGAAGGCTGGCCCTTATGTTACCTTTGGAGATGACAGCATAGGTGTGACTAAGGGATATGGCAAACTGAAGACTGGTAATGTCATCATTGAAGATATTTCCTATGTTGAGGGACTGAAGCACAATCTGTTGAGTATCAGTCAATTCTGTGACAAAGGTTACGAAATTGTCTTCAACAAGAAAGGTGTATCAATCACTCACATCAAGGAATGCTCACTAGCTTTGAGAGGAGTTCGAAAGGCAGATCTTTTTGTTGCAGATATGGATTCAGCAAATTAGAATGAGGTCACCTGTTTCTACAGCAAAGCCTCGGATGATGAAAGCTGGTTATGGCACAAAAAGCTATCTCACTTAAACTTCAAAACGATGAATGCTCTCGCGAGGCGAGAATTGGTGAGAGATCTACCTCAAATGGAGTTCGCTCCGAAAGGACTCTGTGAAGCTTGTGAAATGGGAAAGTCGAAGCGAGCATCGCATAAAAGCAAAGAAATTTCTAGTATTACTGAGCCTCTGCAACTTCTTCATATGGATTTGTTTGGCCCAGTGAATGTCCTATCTTTGTCTAGGAAAAGATATGCTTTGGTAATCGTGGATGACTTCTCCAAGTATACATGGGTATTGTTCGCAATGACGAAAGACGAAGTACCTTTCTTAATCATTGATCACATCACTCAAATTGAGAATGTTTCAACACTTACTGTGAAGACGATTAGATCAGACAATGGCACTGAATTCAAAAACGCAGTGCTAAATGACTTCTGTGTATCTAAGGGAATACGTCGTCAGTATTCAGCCCCGAGAACTCCACAGCAAAATGGAGTAGTTGAAAGGAAGAATAGAACTTTGGTTGAAGCAGCAAGAACTTTGTTGTATGATTCAAAACTTCCTTTGTACTTCTGGGCCGAAGCAGTGAGTACCGCTTGTTACACTCAAAATAGAACCTTGATCATAAAAGATAAAGAAAAGACACCATGTGAGCTAATGAACAACAGAAGACCAACAATCAAATACTTTCATGTCTTCGGAGCAAAATGCTATGTGCTTATAGATGATGAAAATCTAGGCAAGTTTGCAGCAAAAGCTCATGAAGGAATCTTTGTTGGTTACTCTACAGACGTGGTGGCAGCTTATAGAGTGTTCTTAGTGAATGATCGAAAAGTGACTGAAAGTTACAACGTCAGATTCGACGATACCAAACTCTCATCAATTTCAAGAGATTCTAGTGAACCTGAGTCCCTAAAATTTCAGAATCTGGACTTAGAAGATCTTGAAGATGAACCTGAGTTGGTTGTTCCATTAAATGTTCCAAGTGTACATGAAGAACCTGAGTCTAGTGAACAAGCTAATTCTACAAGATCAGGAGAGACTTCTTCAGTACGAACCGGCAACAACTCAGGGGGAGTAAATAGCAGCTCAAGGACTACTGTTCAAGGCTCGAGTCGAGTTGACTCTAGTTCTGTAGGAGCTGGCACTAACTCAGGGGGAGTTAGTGAAAATAATCAAAGTAGTCAGCACCCCAACTCAGAAAGTCAAGCTGAATCATCAAGACAATTTCCAGGTGAACGGGTATGGAATAGAGACCATCCGTTTGAGTTAATTATTGGTGATCCAGATGCTGGTGTGACTACTAGAAGAACTGCAAGAGCTGACATGGCTAATATCTCCTTATATTCTGGGTTCTTATCCAAGCTTGAACCTATAGAAATAGAAGAAGCTCTTGGTGATGCTGATTGGGTGATTGCAATGCAAGAGGAACTCAATCAGTATGAAAGGCAGAAAGTTTGGAAACTGGTACCCCGACCAAAGAACATATCCGTAATTGGAGCAAGGTGGGTATTCAGAAATAAACTGGATGAAAACGGACTTGTAACACGAAACAAGGCTCGTTTGGTTGCAAAAGGTTATTCTCAGCGAGAAGGAATTGATTATGATGAAACCTATGCACCAGTTGCAAGACTTGAGGCAGTCAGAATGTTCTTGGCATTTGCAGCACATAAGAACTTCAAGGTTTTCCAGATGGATGTGAAAAGTGCCTTCCTGAACAGAGAGTTAGAAGAAGAAGTGTATCTGGAACAGCCACCTGGCTTCGTTGATCCAGAACATGCAGATTTTGTGTATCTTCTCTTCAAATCTGTCTATGGCCTCAAGCAATCCCCAAGACGATGGTATGAAACCCTATCCTTATTCTTAATTGAAAATGGTTTTGTTAGGGGAGTAATTGATAAAACATTGTTCTACAAAAATGTGAGAAATGACTTAATACTTGTTCAAGTATATGTGGACGATATTATTTTTGGGTCATCAAATGAGCGCTTGTGCGAGAAATTTGCCAAGCTAATGCAGGAAAAATATGAGATGAGCATGATGGGAGAGCTGTCCTTCTTCCTTGGATTACAGATCAGTTAGAGAAAATATGGTATCTTTATCTGTCAATCCAAGTACGTCAGAGATTTACTCAAAAAGTTCAATCTAGAAGATGCATCAGCAGCTAAGACTCCCATGGCAACAGCCACGAAGCTTGATGAAGACAAATCACGTAAATCAGTTGACATCACAAGCTATCGAGGTATGATTGGCTCACTCCTCTATTTAACTGCAAGTAGACCCGATATAATGTTCGCAACTTGTTTATGTGCAAGGTTCCAAGCGGATCCTAGAGAATCACATCTCGTAGCCGTCAAAAGAATTTTTAGGTATCTCAAGGGCACACCAAATCTAGGGATTTGGTACCCAAGAGATACAGGTTTTAATCTTATTGGCTATTCGGATTCAGACTATGCATGTTGCAGGATTGATAGGAAAAGCACATCTGGTGCTTGCCAATTTCTTGGCAGAAGATTGGTGTCCTGACAAAGTAAAAAACAACATACAGTATCTACTTCTACTGCTGAAGCTGAGTACATTGCTGCTGGAAGCTGTGTAGCTCAAATACTGTGGATGAGGAACCAATTGAAGGATTATGGCATGGAGCACAAGAAAATTCCAATCATGTGTGACAACACAAGTGCCATTGCCATAACCAACAATCCTGTAGATCACTCAAGAACCAAGCACATCGACATCAGGTATCACTTCATAAGAGAACATGTCGAGGAGGGGACTGTGGAGCTACATTTTGTGCCCACAATGTAACAAATTGCAGATATATTCACCAAACCTCTTGATGAAGTAACATTCAATAGATTGGTTGGTGAATTGGGAATGCTTAATACAAGTTAGTAAAGCCTTCTATCTGTAAAATCCATGTTTATGTTTGTATGTGCAAGCTACTCAATCATTATGTGCTTAGACTTTAAAATGCCTAATTAATGATTGTTATAGGTTGCATATAGTGTGTTTTTGCATAAATCCCTTGTGTTTTAAGTGTGTTTTATAGCACAAATCTGTGAATTTATGCTTGTTAGATTGCATGATCATAGGGGGAGTTAAATTCATAATATTCTAAATATTGCATGATTTTTAGATGAATTTACCTATGAGTTTCATGTAATTAGAGGCCTTAGAATTAAAAAACTTCAAAATTTCGAGTTAGGTTCTATCTCAAAACTCATCTAGAAATTCGACTTGAATTTCGACTTAAGCTGTCAGAGTGAAGTTTTGAAAATTCTAAGTCTGGGAAGAATTTCGAGTTGGCTATCTCGAAATTCATCTCGAAATTCGACTTCGAGTTCGAGTTACCAGTGTGCCTAGTTCTATCTTCAAAATATTCGAGATAAAGTCTATCTCGAATTTTATCTCAAAGGTTGAGATGAGGTTTCCATTAAGGGAATATTTTGAAAAGAACTGAGAATTAACTTCGAGTTAGTCTATCTCGAAACTCAACTCGAATTTCGACTTGATGTTCGAGATAGAGTTCTCAGTTAAGCTAAAGGGAATTTTTCGAGTTACACTCCTAACTCGAAACATATCTTGAATTACCCTGTACTTTTTGCTTCAAGGGGGTATTTTGGAAAGAATTTCAGATTAACTGCGAGTTAGTCTATCTCGAAACTCAACTCGAATTTCGACTTGATGTTCGAGATAGAGTTCTTAGTCTATCTCGAAACTCAACTCGAATTTCGACTTGATGTTCGAGATAGAGTTAAACTTCTAACTCGAAAAGTATCTCGAATTTCCCTGTTTTTCTTCTAGAGGGGAATTTTCCAAGTTTACTACAAATCAATAATATTCGAGATAGGATTTCCCTATAGTTTTTGCTGTAAAATTGGTTAAAGTGCTTACTTGTGCTTATTTGTTCGAGTTAACCTCTATCTCGAACTTCATCTCGAAGTTCGACTTGATGTTCGAGATAGAGATGTTCGAGATAGAGTTCGACTTAAGTCCTCCCTGTATGTACTTAGACTTTAACACTCTTTTTAACAGGGATACTTTTGTCATTTCACAATCATCTATATATACATCTCTAACTCGATGCACAATTCACTTTACCTAATTTCATTTTCACTTCAGCCGTTTCACAAAAACAGGGCGATTTCACAAACTTCATACCTTTAATCCGTGTTTTTGTGATTAAACTCATACTAATCACGAATTACTGCCAATTTGTTGACTACTATTCACTGTGTTATGCTTAATCGTTGTGGTTTTGTGTTTAGTGACTGTTCATACACGCGCATATACATACACACAAACATCAAGTGTTTGTGTAACTGTTCAAAACACGACTTCATATTCTCCATATTCACACACGATTTTACTGTTATACACAAGAATATTCATCTTCTTTGAATATTCAGATCTAGTAATTGGCACCTGTTCATATCCCGTAGTTTAACGTTTCAGATTGTCTTTTGATATTCTCGAAAAATTAAAAGGGATAAAACTTTTAATTCGTAAATTATTTGTTTTTCAAAATTAAAAAAAAAAATTCACATCTTTTAAAGAAAAACATTTAATTAAAATGGCTCACCAATTTTCTCTTGCTAAAAACAATTTTTATAATATTTCTACGGAAATTGGTGATCAACTCCCGCGGTTTAAGTTTTGGATACGATTTCTCAATTTGTACTCCAAAGCTAGCCATGCTTTTACTGCTAAACCTACACTAGTACATGATGCTTTACAACAATTATGGACTAGTGCGGTTACTTTTGGGAGCAAATCAACCCCCTTCGGTTTCAGGTTTACCTTAGCGGGTCAGGAATATGAGGTGACTGAAGAGCTTGTCAATAGGGTTCTGGGATTCCCAATCAAAGATGCTTATGATCCAGAACCTACAGCTACAGAACGCCTCAGATTCTTTGAAGAAATTGGATGTTATCCTCCGAAAGGCCCAATCACAGGAAATATCCAAAAACAATTCTTCCATGTGGAATGGAATTACTTTTTCGAGGCCATCACAAGATGTTTTCGGGCACGAGAAAAAGATTTTCATCAAATTCCAATTCCAATGCAAACCTTTGCAGTTGCCCTAGCAAGAGAACTGGATATAAACTATGGACGCATAGTTCTCTCTGAGATAGTGGCCTCAATGGGATCTCTTGCAAGCAGAGACCTCACTACAACTGATGTTGTCTGCTGGTTTCCTCGGTTCCTTCAAATGCTGATTAATGACTTAATACCGAAGGATGCTCTTGCTGTTAGACAGGGATTTGCCAGAAGCCCAACATCTACATCGCTAGGGATGGGCACTAAGTCACTTTCAACCATTGCTAATCAGGATAAACATCAAGGTAAACCGATGTCAATTCCTGAAAATATACAAATGTGGCTTACATATGATGCAGGAGTTACCAATTTGGAGGCATCATCACAAGTTTCATCACATGCTCAAAATCCATCTGTTCATGCTGAGGCATTTGATGAGATTCCTGATGAGGAAAGCGATGATGCACAAGGTAATCAATCAGGTAATCTCTCCCTGCATACTATTCATTCCTCCTCCTACGTATCTGATTCCGCGACCCAAGAGACTGCTAACCCGCAGGATCTATCCCTGGGTGAGAGCTATATTTCTGAGCCCGATACACATTCTTATTCTCTTTCACCCCTGTTAACGGAAGTCAGAAAGCCAGCACGTGTATATGTAGAAGATGATGAGGAGAGTGAACCCGAAGAGCAGCAACTTATTCGAAAGAAAGCCAAACTTTTCCACGCTGCTACTTCACAACCACAGTCAAACCCTAGTGTGTCACACGCAACCACTCCACCTCACGAGAGTGGTTCTCCCCTTAAACAATCTGCACATAGGGATTTTGATGACAGTTATGTACCTTTTGAAGATCCTGTTGCTTCACAAGGACATGAAGTTTTAACAACTTCAACCGTACCTTCACCGGTACGTACTGATGCTGCAAAGAGGATCGGTTCTAATGTCGTACAAGAACACTTTGCAGCCGCTCAGCCTGAGATTCCAACTCAGGACATAACAGACTTAGATCCCATAACTGCCAATTATTCTGCTTATCAAATTTCTGCAGGTACTGCTTCATATTTCGGATCAATAATTGAAGACATACACGAGCGTGAGACAGGGAGTGTGTGTGAGAGGTTAGGGAGAGAGGGACCTTCATCTTTAAGGCCCGAAACCGAGCGCCAAATACCAACAGAACGAGTATTAGAGCGAGGTCACCTAAACCAAACACCGTCCCTTAACATTGAAAATCTTGATACGCGTATGACTTCTATGGAAAATCAGATGAAGCAGTTCGGACAGACGATGGGGCAGTTCGGGATGAACATTGGAAACAACCAAAGGGCTCTAGACGACTACGCAGCAAGAATGGCAAGTCAAGCTACAGCTTTTGATGATTTGACAAATAAGGTCAATGACTTGGGCCATGCTGGTGGTGTCTTGGGAAGCACTCTCAATGAGAGGATGGGGGCATTGGAGTCTACAATGCATACAATGGCTGTGGAGATCAGTAGAATGATGTTCGCAGTCAGGAGTTTTGTGCCCCCGGAGTGTTTCGAGTCGCAACAACCTCCCCCCGATGCTGGTGCAGGTGGTGCAGGTGGTGCTAGTGGAGCGGGAGCCTCTGGTTCTGGTTTTGGAGGTTCTTATGCAGCTGGTGGATCTGATTACTGTTAGGTCCAAATGTGTTGTAGAGGGGGGGGTGAATACAACTTTTCGAATATGAGAAGCAATAAATACGATGCAATAAATGAACACACAGATTCAAGGAATATATGTCTTATATATAACTTGAAATGGTTGCTACAACATTCATTACAAAGTATAACAGAAGTTCAGAGAGAAGTGAATGATACTAAGCTCTGTGAATGCACTCTCTCTTTTTCTCTTGTGTTTTTCTTAAGAATTGCTCACTAACTAAAACATTACACAAGTACTTCTATTTATACTACATGTAATCTATGTCCTGTAGTCTTCAAAGACTAAGATGTACGTGGCCCAATGATGTCCACATAAATCTTGCCTTATCTTGAAAGCTTGGAAATCTGCCAATCAGAAGATGCCATGTGTCATGTTGAAGCTGCACTCTAAGTAGAATTCTACTTGAGAATTTCTACTTAGCCATCTCGAAGTTCTAAGTAGAACTTCTACTTAGAAACTTCTACTTGGCCATCTAGAATATTTAGTACTTAGAAAATATTCTGGTCTTCAACTTGAAACTTCAATGCACATCTTGAACTTGTGATATCTTCATGTCTTCTTTGTTCTTCACTAAGTTCTTGAATATGGATCTTTATTACTGACATAAACTTGCTATCAATGTCCTGACACTTGATGCAACGGTCTGGTTCATAAGTGACTAGTCTTGATAGGGTTTTTGCTTCTTGAATAAATTACCATATCCAATTAGAAATGTGGCTTTCCAATATTTGCTTTCCTTCTTGTTCACTTGAAATCAATTGGTCTTATTGATACTGATAGTTATGATCTTGATCTTTGGCTTTTCAAATCACTGAGGCATGAACAACTTTGACTTGAACTTCTTTCAATGATTTCTTCTTCGATTGATCATAGTTAACATGTTGAATTGTATCAATTACCTTGTCTTCATTTAGTGTTGACTTCTTGTGACTTCTTGTTCTTGATTGTCTTCTGGTTAAGTATCTTTTCCTTTAGTTTGAGTTACATTAGTTATAGTGTTACAAGTTTACACACTCTGCCTTTCAATCTCCCCCAATTTGATTGTCTAACAATGACATTCAAATTAATGAAGGATAACTCAACTAAACAATGAGACGAGAAAAGATAATTAACATTACAGTCTTGAATAATTTACAATTGAAATTTACATGAAAACAATACAAAGAACTTAAACTAGAAACAGAATTCGAACTTCGAATTAAAGATCATTTGAGTGATTCCTATCACATGGATTATTTCATACCTTTTAGTCAAACTTGTATCACCTTATTGGATTCACTCTAAGGTGAATTTTCCTCAAGTGAGTTAAAGCAACCGAAAGACATGAAGTTTTTCCAACTTCAAGTTCACACCACTCTGACCTTTAACCCTAATTCCGTTTCCTCTTTCTAGCTTCAGCAGCTTGGTCTCTCTCTTCTTTCTGCCTTTTGCGCTTCTCCTTCTGCTGCTTTTCTTTCTTGTATACTGGATCTTTAAGCTGCTTCCACCTAGCATTCAACAGACTCACAGCTTCCATTTCTAGAGGGCTCTTGGGCTCTGGATAAGGATGTTTGAAAAGCCTTCTGAGTTTGTCCACCTCCTGAGTAGTCCTGATCTTTGGAATATCCTCAAAGTTCTTCATGATGAGCTGAGGTTTCCAGTGAGATTTATCAGATTTAAACTGACAATAGATCATCTTGGGGTAGCCTTTGACACGGTCAGTATTGTGGACACTGGCCGCATCTCGCTCCATTCGCTTCTTTTCCACCACTACTTCAGACAGGTAACTCATGAGTCTCTGCTTTTCTTCAACAAACTTATCTTCCACTTCGCCCCATTTGAATACATATAATACTCTCTCCAGAAATGCAGCATCTTGAGTCCGTAGCAGCCATTGTCTACTCATATGCAAGATTGTTTGATTCTGGTCTGCATCTATGAATACTAAGGCATCAGCTGTATCTTCAACATAAGCATGTATCCAGTATACACTATCACTTCCTGGAACACCAATAGCCTCCCTTATTTCTCCTTGTTCTAGTGCTCCAGAAGGAAGAGTCAGAGCTTCATCTACATTCTTCATGGCTTGAAGAATATTCCATTTCTTCTCTATCAGCTCCGGCTCAATCTTCACGTCATCAAGAGGGTTTGGAGCAATGACATCACACTTCCACACCTCATTGCTCTTCTTGAATATTGCTCTTTCAATGATCTTCACGGATTTATCTTTAAGCTCAGAAGCGAATCCCTTGCTCATCATTTGTCTACAGACAGCTTTGAGAGATTCTACTGAAAGCTCCATTAGATCATTTTCCTCCATGCTAACCCTCTTCATCTTTCCGTCAACTACCATCCGGACAAAATTTGGATAAGCTGAGAATTCTGGACCCTTGTCCTCTGCTAGCTGCATTAACTGATCCCTGTACAGAATGCTTAGCTCCTCAGATTGAGAGTATTGAATTTTAGTCGCTAGCAAGAACAACTCTGACGCAGATCTTCTCGTTATGAATTGGTCATCCACATATAGGAAAGATGTTGGGACTCCTTCTACCAAAGACAAGATAACCTGCCACTCCTTAAGATTTGCATTGTATCCAACCCTGACTTTAGAAATTAATCTCTTCAAAGCATTTATATAGTCCCCAGTCATTGGATTCTGCAAATTCAAGTTGTAGAACAGATCATCTGCATCCTTGTTATGAACTCCTTTCGCACAGGGTCCCATCATTATCTTCCTTGCTTCATCCCATTTCTGCCCTATCCTTCGTTTGTCCAGATCAACTTGAGGATCAGCTAGCCTTGCAAGCTCATACTCATACTGCTTCCCTTGTAGCTCACCCTTCTTTTCTAGGAATGCAGCACGTTCTTGCATCATCTTCATTTTATGGAACTGAGCTTGTTCCAAGGCTAACTGTTGAGCTTTAAGGGTTTCCTCATCAACAGGAAATTCTTCAGGCATTCCGGAAGACATCCCAGCACCTCCACCTTGTTCCTTCAAAGATCTTTTTATAGCGTGTGCCAACGGTACGTCTTCCATGTCAGAATCTGAGTCAAGTACCTCTTGTACTGTTTCCTGATGACTCAGGTCAATAAATGGTTCATCAACCATTACTGCCTTACCCTTCCTCATCCTCAGAGCCTCTTCATCAACAGACGGCTCAACTTTTGGTTCCTTGACAAGATCAGCGGGTTCTTCAATTTCTTCGATGTGAACTGCCTGCTGTCTCGTCTCCTTTCCACTCTCCCCCTTAGGTGAGTTATCCTGAGCTCCACCTTGGTCTTCAGATCCACCAGCTGCATAGGAACCTCCAAAACCAGAACCAGAGGCTCCCGCTCCACTAGCACCACCTGCACCACCTGCACCAGCATCGGGGGGAGGTTGTTGCGACTCGAAACACTCCGGGGGCACAAAACTCCTGACTGCGAACATCATTCTACTGATCTCCACAGCCATTGTATGCATTGTAGACTCCAATGCCCCCATCCTCTTATTGAGAGTGCTTCCTAAGACACCACCAGCATGGCCCAAGTCATTGACCTTATTTGTCAAATCATCAAAAGCTGTAGCTTGACTTGCCATTCTTGCTGCGTAGTCGTCTAGAGCCCTTTGGTTGTTTCCAATGTTAATCCCGAACTGCCCCATCGTCTGCCCGAACTGCCTCATCTGATTTTCCATTGAAGTCATACGAGTATCAAAATTTTCAATATTAAGGGACGGTGTTTGGTTTAGGTGACCTCGCTCTAATACTCGTTCTGTTGGTATTTGGCGCTCGGTTTCGGGCCTTAAAAATGAAGGTCCCTCTCTCCCTAACCTCTCACACACACTCCCTGTCTCACGCTCGTGTATGTCTTCAATGATTGATCCAAATAATGAAGCAGTACCTGCAGAAAATTGATAAGAAATGTTGTTGACAGTTATGGGATCAAATTCTGTTTGTTCCTGAGTTGGAATCTCAGGCTGAGAGGCTGCAAAGTGTCCTTGTACGACATCAGAACCGATCCTCTTTGCAGCATCAGTACGTACCGGTGAAGGTACGGCTGAAGTTCTTAAGACTTCATGTCCTCTTGAAGCAACAGTATCTTCAAGAGGTACATCATCCTCACCAAAATCAAAATCCCTATGTGCAGATTGTTCAAGGGGTGAACCACTCGCGTGAGGTGGAGTGGTTGCGTGTGACACGCTAGGGTTTGACTGTGGTTGTGAAGTAGCAGCGTGGAAAAGTTTGGCTTTCTTTCGAATAAGTTGCTGCTCTTCGGGTTCATTCTCCTCATCATCTTCTACATATACACGTGCTGGCTTTCTGACTTCCGTTAACAAGGGTGATAGAGAATAGGAATGTGTATCAGACTCAGAGTCAGAAATATGGCTATCACCCTGGGATAGATCCTGCGGGTTAGCAGTCTCTTGGGTCGCGGAATCAGATACATAGGAGGAGGAATGAATAGTATGCAGGGAGAGATTACCTGATTGATTACCTTGTGCATCATCGCTTTCCTCATCAGGAATCTCATCAAATGCCTCAGCATGAACAGATGGATTTTGAGCATGTGATGAAACTTGTGATGATGCCTCCAAATTGGTAACTCCTGCATCATATCTAAGCCACATTTGTAAATTTTCAGGAGTAGACATCGGTTTACCTTGATGTTTATCCTGATTAGCAATGGTTGAAAGTGACTTAGTGCCCATCCCTAGCGATTCAGATGTGGGGCTTCTGGCAAATCCCTGTCTAACAGCAAGAGCATCCTTCGGTATTAAGTCATTGATCAGCATTTGAAGAAACCGAGGAAACCAGCAGACAACATCATTTGTAGTGAGGTCTCTGCTTGCAAGGGATCCCATTGAGGCCACTATCTCAGAGAGAACTATGCGTCCATAGTTTATATCCAGTTCTCTTGTTAGGGCAACTGCAAAGGTTTGCATTGGAATTGGAATTTGATGAAAGTCTTTTTCGCGTGCCCGAAAACATCTTGTGATGGCCTCGAAAAAGTAATTCCATTCCACATGGAAGAATTGTTTTTGGATATTTCCCGTGATTGGGCCTTTTGGGGGATAACATCCAATTTCTTCAAAGAATCTGAGGCGTTCTGCAGCAGTAGGTTCTGGATCATAGGCATCTTTAATTGGAAATCCCAGAACCCTGTTGACAATTTCTTCGGTCACCTCATATTCCTGACCCGCTAAGGTAAACCTGAAACCAAAGGGGGTTGATTTGCTCCCAAAAGTAACCGCACTAGTCCATAATTGCTGTAAAGCATCATGTACTAGTGTAGGTTTAGCAGTAAAAGCATGGCTAGCTTTGGAGTACAAATTGAGAAATCGTATCCAAAACTTAAACCGCGGGAGTTGATCACCAATTTCCGTAGAAATATTATAAAAATTGTTTTTAGCAAGTGAAAATTGGTGAGCCATTTTGATTAAATGTTTTTCTTTAAAAGATGTGAATTTTTGTTTAATTTTGAAAAACAAATAATTTACGAATTAAATGATGTATCCCTTTTAATTTATCAAAAAGAACAAAAGTCCCTTAGAGAAAATTAAACTACGGGATTAACAATCAAAAGGCAATTACTAAATCTGAATATTCAAAGAAGATGAATATTCGTGTGTACCAGTGAAATCGTGTGTGTTTATGAATGGTGAATATGAAATCGCGTTTTATGAACAGTACACAAACAATATATGTTCGTGTGTATGTATATGTGCGTGTATATGGATGAACACAAAACACACCAACACAAAGATTAAGGATAACACAGTAAAGATTAGTCCAAAAATTGGCAGTAATTCGTGATTAGTATGAGTTTAATCACAAAACAAAGATTAATGGTATGGAGTTATGAAATCGCCTTGTTTTGTGAAGAGGCTGATGTGAAAATTAGAATTAGGTAAAGTGAATTAGGCATCGAGTTAGAGATGTATATATAGATGAATGTAAAATGACAAAAATGTCCCTGTTAAAAAATGTGAAAAGTACTAAGTCCATACAGGGGACATCTAAGTCGAACTCTATCTCGAACATTTCTATCTCGAACATCTCTATCTCGAACATCAAGTCGAACTTCGAGATAAAGTTCGAGATAGAGGTTAACTCGAACAATTATGCACAAATAAGCACTTTAACCAATATTACAGCAGAAACTATAGGGAAATCCTATCTTGAAGATTATTGATTTGTAGTAAACTTGGAAAAAAAAATTCCTTTCTAAGAAAGACAAGGAAATTCAAGATACTTTTCGAGTTAGAAGTCTATCTCGAACATCAAGTCGAAATTCGAGTTGAGTTTCGAGATAGACTAAGAACTCTATCTCGAACATCAAGTCGAAATTCGAGTTGAGTTTCGAGATAGACTAACTCGAAGTTAATCTCAAATTCTTTCCAAAATACCCCCTTGAAGCAAAAAGTACAGGGTAATTCAAGATATGTTTCGAGTTAGGAGTGTAACTCGAAAAATTCCCTTTAGCTTAACTGAGAACTCTATCTCGAACACCAAGTCGAAATTCGAGTTGAGTTTCGAGATAGACTAACTCGAAGTTAATTCTCAGTTCTTTTCAAAATATTCCCTTAAATAGAAACCTCATCTCAGCTTTTGAGATAAAATTCGAGATAGAATTTATCTCGAATATTTTGAAGATAGAACTAGGCACACTGGTAACTCGAACTCGAACTCGAAGTCGAATTTCGAGATAGCCAACTCGAAATTCTTCCCAGACTTAGAATTTTTCAAAAACTTCACTCTGACAGCTTAAGTCGAAATTCAAGTCGAATTTCTAGATGAGTTTCGAGATAGAACCTAACTCGAAATTTTGAAGTTTTTCAATTCTAAGGCCTCTAATTACATGAAAATCAAAGGTAAATTCATCTAAAAATCATGCAATATTTAGAATATTATGAATTTAACTCCCCCTATGATCATGCAATCTAACAAGCATAAATTCACAGATTTGTGCTATAAAAGACACTTAAAACACAATGAATTCATGCAAAAACACACTATATGCAACCTATAACAATCATTGATTAGGCATATTAAAGTCTAAGCACATAATGATTGAGTAGCTTGCACATACAAACATAAACATGGATTTTACAGATAGAAGGCTTTACTAACTTGTGTTAAGCATTCCCAATTCACCAACCAACCTATTGAATGTTACTTCATCAAGAGGTTTGGTGAATATATCTGCAATTTGTTGCATTGTGGGCACAAAATGTAGCTCCACAGTCCCCTCCTCGACATGTTCTCTTATGAAATGATACCTGATGTCAATATGCTTGGTTCTTGAGTGATCTACATGATTGTTGGTTATGGCAATGGCACTTGTGTTGTCACACATGATTGGAATTTTCTTGTGCTCCATGCCATAATCCTTCAATTGGTTCCTCATCCACAGTATTTGAGCTACACAGCTTCCAGCAGCAATGTACTCAGCTTCAGCAGTAGAAGTAGATACTGTATGTTGCTTTTTACTTTGCCAGGACACCAATCTTCTGCCAAGAAATTGGCAAGCACCAGATGTGCTTTTCCTATCAATCCTGCAACCTGCATAATCTGAATCCGAATAGCCAATAAGATTAAAACCTGTATCTCTTGGGTACCAAATCCCTAGATTTGGTGTGCCCTTGAGATACCTACAAATTCTTTTGACGGCTACGAGATGTGATTCTCTAGGATCCGCTTGGAACCTTGCACATAAACAAGTTGCGAACATTATATCTGGTCTACTTGCAGTTAAATAGAGGAGTGAGCCAATCATACCTCGATAGCTTGTGATGTCAACTGATTTACCTGATTTGTCTTCATCAAGCTTCGTGGCTGTTGCCATGGGAGTCTTAGCTGCTGATACATCTTATAGATTATACTTCTTGAGTAAATCTCTGACGTACTTAGATTGACAGATAAAGATACCATCTTTTCTTTGACTGATCTGTAATCCAAGGAAGAAGGACAGCTCTCCCATCATGCTCATCTCATATTTTTCCTGCATTAGCTTGGCAAATTTCTCGCACAAGCGCTCATTTGATGACCCAAAAATAATATCGTCCACATATACTTGAACAAGTATTAAGTCATTTCTCACAACTTTATAGAACAATGTTTTATCAATTACTCCCCTAACAAAACCATTTTCAATTAAGAATAGGGATAGGGTTTCATACCATCGCCTTGGGGATTGCCTGAGGCCATAGACAGATTTGAAGAGTAGATACACAAAATCTGCATGTTCTGGATCAACGAAGCCAGGCGGCTGTTCCAGATACACTTCTTCTTCTAACTCTCCGTTCAGGAAGGCACTTTTCACATCCATCTGGAAAACCTTGAAGTTCTTATGTGCTGCAAATGCCAAGAACATCCTGACTGCCTCAAGTCTTGCAACTGGTGCATAGGTTTCATCATAATCAATTCCTTCTCGCTGAGAATAACCTTTTGCAACCAAACGAGCCTTGTTTCGTGTTACAAGTCCGTTTTCATCCAGTTTATTTCTGAATACCCACCTAGCTCCAATTACGGATATGTTCTTTGGTCGGGGTACCAGTTTCCAAACTTTCTGCCTTTCAAACTGATTGAGTTCCTCTTGCATTGCAATCACCCAATCAGCATCGCCAAGAGCTTCTTCTATTTCTTTAGGTTCAAGCTTGGATAAGAACCCAGAATATAAGGAGATATTTGCCATGTTAGCTCTTGCAGTTCTTCTAGTAGTCACACCAGCATCTGGATCACCAATAATTAACTCAAACGGATGGTCTCTATTCCATATCCGTTCACCTGGAAATTGTCTAGATGATTCAGCTTGACTTTCTGAGTTGGGGTGCTGACTACTTTGATTATTTTCACTAACTCCCCCTGAGTTAGTGCCAGCTCCTACAGAACTAGAGTCAACTCGGCTTGAGCCTTGAACAGTAGTCCTTGAGCTGCTATTTACTCCCCCTGAGTTGTTGCCGGTTCGTACTGAAGAAGTCTCTCCTGATCTTGTAGAATTAGCTTGTTCACTAGACTCAGGTTCTTCATGTACGCTTGGAACATTTAATGGAACAACCAACTCAGGTTCATCTTCAAGATCTTCTAAGTCCAGATTCTGAAATTTTAGGGACTCAGGTTCACTAGAATCTCTTGAAATTGATGAGAGTTTGGTATCGTCGAATCTGACGTTGTAACTTTCAGTCACTTTTCGATCATTCACCAAGAACACTCTATAAGCTGCCACCACGTCTGTAGAGTAACCAACAAAGATTCCTTCACGAGCTTTTGCTGCAAACTTGCCTAGATTTTCATCATCTGTAAGCACATAGCATTTTGCTCCGAAGACATGAAAGTATTTGATTGTTGGTCTTCTGTTGTTCATTAGCTCACATGGTGTCTTTTCTTTATCTTTTATGATCAAGGTTCTATTTTGAGTGTAACAAGCGGTACTCACTGCTTCGGCCCAGAAATACAAATGAAGTTTTGAATCATACAACAAAGTTCTTGCTGCCTCAACCAGAGTTCTATTCTTCCTTTCAACTACTCCATTTTGCTGTGGAGTTCTCGGGGCTGAATACTGACGACGTATTCCCTTAGATACACAGAAGTCATTCAGCACTGCATTTTTGAATTCAGTGCCATTGTCTGATCTAATCGTCTTTACAGTAAGTGTTGAAACATTCTCAATTTGAGTGATATGATCAATGATTAAGAAAGGTACTTCGTCTTTCGTCATTGCGAACAATACCCATGTATACTTGGAGAAGTCATCCACGATTACCAAAGCATATCTTTTCCTAGACAAAGATAGGACATTCACTGGGCCAAACAAATCCATATGAAGAAGTTGTAGAGGCTCAGTAATACTAGAAATTTCTTTGCTTTTATGCGATGCTCGCTTCGACTTTCCCATTTCACAAGCTTCACAGAGTCCTTTCGGAGCGAACTCTATTTGAGGTAGATCTCTCACCAGTTCTCGCCTCGCGAGAGCATTCATCGTTTTGAAGTTTAAGTGAGATAACGTTTTGTGCCATAACCAGCTTTCATCATCCGAGGCTTTGCTGTAGAAACATGTGACCTCATCCTGATTTGCTGAATCCATATCTGCAACAAAAAGATCTGCCTTTCGAACTCCTCTCAAAGCTAGTGAGCCTTCCTTGATGTGAGTGATTGATACACCTTTCTTGTTGAAGACAATTTCGTAACCTTTGTCACAGAATTGACTAATACTCAACAGATTGTGCTTTAGTCCCTCAACATAGGAAATATCTTCAATGATGACATTGCCAGTTTTCAGTTTGCCATATCCCTTAGTCACACCTATGCTGTCATCTCCAAAGGTAACATAAGGGCCAGCCTTCATAACCAACTCTGTAAGCAGGGACTTGTTTCCAGTCATATGCCTCGATGCTCCACTGTCTAGCACCCATATGACTTTATTTCTATTCTGCTTAATGCCCTGCAATGACAGATTGGTTAGACATTCTTCGGAACCCAACTTTGATTGGGCCCGGCTTTTCGATAAGATCGAGAATCAACAGATTTAACAACAGGAGATGCACTTTTCTTCACATTACTAGAGCTTTCGACTATCTCCTTTCCTTTCTCAGACTTGACAGATTTGTCAGTCTTAGGAGAAGGTTTGTCACTCCAAACTTTAGGAGGACTGACAGTCTTGGCTCTCCCATACTTTTTCTTGATGTTTGAACTAGCAACAGTATTTGAGCATGACTGGCTAGATGCATTCATTAAATGCACAAAAGTTTGCATGATATTAAAAGTGCATGGCATACAATTAGGTTGACCACACTGTGCATGATTCTGATGCAGATTATTCATTGAATGTGTGGTAGGCATGGCATGTGCAACACGAACATTCATGTTAGCTTTGCATGCATAAGAAAGATGTTCAGTAGATTTACAATGATAACATGCTTTCTTTATTCGTTCAGCCTTAACCTCTTTTATGCCTTTCTCTCTCTTTCCTTGTTGTTTAACAGCCTTAGCTCCTAATCCCAGTCTAGATTCATCTCTAGGGAAATTGATTTTAACTTGTTTGATAGGAGTTACAGGTTGTGCTTTCTGGCGATCTTCCATCTCAATCTCATATCTAGCTATCAATTCAGTCTCTTCTTCTTCTATTCTAGGAACAAGATGTTTGTAGATAGGTTTGACAGCCGATTTAAGAATTCTAGGTGTTTCCTTTTTAAGGTCACTGGAACTAGGGTCAATAGGTCTCTTTCCTTCTTTCTTAGGAAGGTCAGAATAATCAAGTCCTACACCTACTCCAGTTATCCTCTTAAATGTGTCATTATCTACATACACTTTACTAGCAGCTAGTTTGTAAGCTTCGCATTTAGTTTCTAACTCAGCTAGATTGTTCCTAAGACATGCTTCTACTTCTTCCTTAAGGACGAGCTTGTGTTCTAGAGATTTAATAAAGTCTCTTAGGGAAGTATCTACAGTGCAAGCAGCCTCTAGCTCTTCCACTTTTGCCTCAAGCATTCTGCATTTGGCAACAAGTGTTTTCTGTTCCTTTTGAGAAGAGTCTAGGCTTTTGCACAACATATAGATCTCTTCACTAAGAGCCCCGTTCTGTTCCTTATAATCATCAATAGACATTTCTACTTTAAGAGTCAGAACTGGTACCTCTGGTTCCTCTGATGTCTCAGCCATGAGGGCAAAGTTTGCTACATGAGTAACATCTTCCTCATCTGAATCATCCCAAGCTCTTCCTTCTGTCACCAATAAAGCTCGTTTTCCATGTCTTTCCTTCAACAGTGCTTCATAGTTGCTTTTGAGGGCTTCAAATGTCTCTTTTGGATAAGTCTGTTTAGGCTTTTTGCAGTCCGAGGCAAAGTGTCCAGCTTCACCACAATTATAGCATTTGAACTTCATTTTGAAATCCAAAGGAGATTTGTAGCTGGTATTCTTGCCTTTTCCTTTGTAGCCTGACGAACTACCACCACCCCTAGCAGCCCGATAATAAGATGAAGATTTTCTCTGTGGTCGGTTGCTCTTTCTAAATCTCATGTTGCTGAACTTCCTTGCCATGTATGCCACGACACTATCGTCCATGTTGTCCAGCTCTTCTTGGGTGTAGTAGTCATCATCACTGTCAGATGCGCACTCGTCATCATTATCAACTTGATGTGGTACAAGTGATGATTTAGGCTTTGCTGCAACCATTGCCTTCTTAGACTCTTCCTCATCAGCAACTAATCCTGATGCACTTTCTTTTCCCTTTGAATCATTGTCCCATGCTTGATCTTGAAGAGTTTCCAGCTCATAGGTCTTTAATATTCCATAATATTCTTCCAGAGAAGTTGTATGCAAATCTCTGGTTTCTCTTATTGCGTAGACCCTATGTTCAATGCTTTTTGGCTGGTTCCTCAGATATCTCGTATTAGTTTCAACCATGGGGAGAGTTACACCTCTCAGATTCAAATCCAATACCAACTGACTGAATCGTAAGTAGACATCTGTTATGCCTTCTCCTTTCCTTATTCTAAAGGTGTCATACTCCATCTTGAGTATGAGTGTCTTGTTGCTTCTGACCTCTGCAGATCCTTCCATGACAACTTCTATCTTGTCCCAAATCTTCTTCGCTGTAGTCAGACCTTTGACTATGTTGAACATTTCATGATCAAGAGATTCCATCAAGGTTTGTCGTATGGCAGTATCATAAGCTATTTGTTCCTTGTCAGCATCCGAAAACTCCGAGACCTTTTTAGGCTCAGACCGAGGTGGTATAACCACTCCTCCTTCCGTATGTGCAGGAATAACCACCATTGGGACAAATTACCCTTGTCAAGGACTTCCAGATATTCAGGGTTAACAGTCTCTAGATATAGTCTCATTCTGAAAACCCATTCTTCATAGTGATCTTTGTTGAACATTGGGATCTTGAATGCATTTTTAGGAGCCATCTCAATTCTGGTCACTAAAAGTTTCTAAGTACCCAAGACTAGGCTATGGAGAATATTTATGTAGAACTTTTGCCTAAGTCGAAATTTCTCTAAGTAGAAATTTTGCTCAAGTCGAAATCACCAAGTAGAAATTGTCCAAGTCGAAATTCTATGTAGAAATTCTCAAGTAGAAATTCTATGTAGAACTTTTGTCCTTAGAATAATTTTTCTGCAGATTACTTTAATATTGAATAAACAATATTATCTCTTTAACACCTTTTGACTTTGAATGCTTTACTCACCTAACCCACCTAACCCACGTGCTAGGTAATGAATATGTTTTGTTCACTTTCGGTCGTGAATAATGCAAATCACAAAGTCCAAAAACACCTTTTTTATTCTTTTACTATTTTTCTGTTTGAAAAGGAGATCAAAAAGTTGTTGGGTTGTCTTCTTTGATAAGAACAGATGATGAACACTCAAGAACACCAAATATGAAAGTACCCAGATTAATTCACAAAAATTAATTAAAATACATCCAAGCTAAATAATCACACCTGGAGCATTTAAATAATTTTTCAGATGAGTTTTCAATACAAACGAATTAAAACACACTTTTCGAGAAAATGAAAAGTAGATCTAGAAAATGAAAACTCACGATTCTTCTACTCAACACAAGGATCTATGTTTTGTATGTTAAACATATAGCTCTGATACCAATTGTTAGGTCCAAATGTGTTGTAGAGGGGGGGGGTGAATACAACTTTTCGAATATGAGAAGCAATAAATACGATGCAATAAATGAACACACAGATTCAAGGAATATATGTCTTATATATAACTTGAAATGGTTGCTACAACATTCATTACAAAGTATAACAGAAGTTCAGAGAGAAGTGAATGATACTAAGCTCTGTGAATGCACTCTCTCTTTTTCTCTTGTGTTTTTCTTAAGAATTGCTCACTAACTAAAACATTACACAAGTACTTCTATTTATACTACATGTAATCTATGTCCTGTAGTCTTCAAAGACTAAGATGTACGTGGCCCAATGATGTCCACATAAATCTTGCCTTATCTTGAAAGCTTGGAAATCTGCCAATCAGAAGATGCCATGTGTCATGTTGAAGCTGCACTCTAAGTAGAACTTCTACTTGAGAATTTCTACTTAGCCATCTCGAAGTTCTAAGTAGAACTTCTACTTAGAAACTTCTACTTGGCCATCTAGAATATTTAGTACTTAGAAAATATTCTGGTCTTCAACTTGAAACTTCAATGCACATCTTGAACTTGTGATATCTTCATGTCTTCTTTGTTCTTCACTAAGTTCTTGAATATGGATCTTTATTACTGACATAAACTTGCTATCAATGTCCTGACACTTGATGCAACGGTCTGGTTCATAAGTGACTAGTCTTGATAGGGTTTTTGCTTCTTTAATAAATTACCATATCCAATTAGAAATGTGGCTTTCCAATATTTGCTTTCCTTCTTGTTCACTTGAAATCAATTGGTCTTATTGATACTGATAGTTATGATCTTGATCTTTGGCTTTTCAAATCACTGAGGCATGAACAACTTTGACTTGAACTTCTTTCAATGATTTCTTCTTCGATTGATCATAGTTAACATGTTGAATTGTATCAATTACCTTGTCTTCATTTAGTGTTGATTTCTTGTGACTTCTTGTTCTTGATTGTCTTCTGGTTAAGTATCTTTTCCTTTAGTTTAAGTTACATTAGTTATAGTGTTACAAGTTTACACACTCTGCCTTTCAATTACCAAGGTGGAGCTCAGGATAACTCACCTAAGGGGGAGAGTGGAAAGGAGACGAGACAGCAGGCAGTTCACATCGAAGAAATCGAAGAACCCGCTGATCTTGTCAAGGAACCAGAAGTTGAGCCGTCTGTTGATGAAGAGGCTCTGAGGATAAGAAAGGGTAAGGCAATAATGGTTGATGAACCATTCGTTGACCTGAGTCATCAGGAAACAGTACAGGAGGTACTTGACTTAGATTCTGATATGGAAGACGTACCGTTGGCACAAGCTATAAAAAGATCTTTGAAGGAACAAGGTGGAGGTGCTGGGATGTCTTCCGGAATGCCTGAAGAATTTCCTGTTGATGAGGAAACCCTTAAAGCTCAACAGTTAGCCTTGGAACAAGCTCAGTTCCATAAAATGAAGATGATGCAAGAACATGCTGCGTTCCTAGAAAAGAAGCTGGAGCTCCAAGGGAAGCAGTATGATCATGAGCTTGCAAGGCTAGCTGATCCTCAAGTTGATCTGGACAAACGAAGGATAGGGCAGAAGTGGGATGAAGCAAGGAAGATAATGATGGGACCCTGTACGAAAGGAGTTCATAATAAGGATGCAGATGATCTGTTCTAATACTTGAATTTGCAGAATCCAATGACTGGGGACTATATAAATGCTTTGAAGAGATTAATTTCTAAAGTCAGGGTTGGATACAATGCAAATCTTAAGGAGTGGCAGGTTATTTTGTCTTTGGTAGAAGAAGTCCCAACATCTTTCCTATATGTGGATGACCAATTCATAACGAGAAGATCTGCGTCAGAGTTGTTCTTGCTAGCGACAAAAATTCAATACTCTCATTCTGAGGAGCTAAGCATTCTGTATAGGGATCAGTTAATGCAGCTAGCAGAGGACAAGGGTCCAGAATTCTCAACATATCCAAATTTTGTCCGGATGGTAGTTGACGGAAAGATGAAGAGGGTTAGCATGGAGGAAAATGATCTAATGGAGCTTTCAGTAGAATCTCTCAAAGCTGTCTGTAGACAAATGATGAGTAAGGGATTCGCTTCTGAGCTTAAAGATAAATCCATAAAGATCATTGAAAGAGTTATATTCAAGAAAAGCAATGAGGTGTGGAAGTGTGATGTCATTGCTCCAAACCCTCTTGATAACGTGAAGATTGAGCCGGAGTTGATGGAAAAGAAATGGAATATTCTTCAAGCAATGAAGAATGTAGATGAAGCTCTGACTCTTCCTTCTGGAGCACTAGAACAAGGAGAAATAAGGGAGGCTATTGGTGTTCCAGGAAGTGATAGTGTATACTGGATACACGCTTATGCTGAAGATACAGCTGATGCCTTAGTATTCATAGATGCAGACCAGAATCAAACATTCTTGCATATGAGTAGACAATGGCTGCTACAGACTCACGATGCTGCATTTCTGGAGAAAGTATTATATGTATTCAAATGGGGCGAAGTGGAAGATATGCATGTGGAAGAAAAGCAGAGACTCATGAGGTACCTGTCTGAGATAGTGGTGGAAAAGAAGCGGATGGAGCGAGATGCGGCCAGTGTCCACAATAATGACCGTGTCAAGGGCTACCCCAAGATGATCTATTGTCAGTTTAAATCTGATAAATCTCACTGGAAACCTCAGCTCATAATGAAGAACTTTGAGGATATTCCAAAGATCAGGACTACTCAGGAGGTGGACAAACTCAGAAGGCTTTTCAAACATCCTTATCCAGAGCCCAAGAATCCTCTAGAAATGGAAGCTGTAAGTCTGTTGAATGCTAGGTGGAAGCAGCTTAAAGATCCAGTGTACAAGAAAGAACAGCAGCAGAAGGAGAAGCGCAAAAGTCAGAAAGAAGAGAAAGACCAAGCTGCTGAAGCTAGAAAGAGGAAACGGAATTAGGGTTAAAGGTCAGAGTGGTGTGAACTTGAAGTTGGAAAAACTTCATGTCTTTCGGTTGCTTTAACTCACTTGAGGAAAATTCACCTTAGAGTGAATCCAATAAGGTGATATAAGTTTGACTAAAAGGTATGAAATAATCCAGGTGATAGGAATCACTCAAATGATCTTTAATTCAAAGTTCGAATTCTGTTTCTAGTTTAAGTTCTTTGTATTGTTTTCATGTAAATTTCAATTGTAAATTATTCAAGACTGTAATGTTAATTATCTTTTCTCGTCTCATTGTTTAGTTGAGTTATCCTTCATTAATTTGAATGTCATTGTTAGACAATCAAATTGGGGGAGATTGAAAGGCAGAGTGTGTAAACTTGTAACACTATAACTAATGTAACTCAAACTAAAGGAAAAGATACTTAACCAGAAGATAATCAAGAACAAGAAGTCACAAGAAATCAACACTAAATGAAGACAAGGTAATTGATACAATTTAACATGTTAACTATGATCAATCCAAGAAGAAATCATTGAGAGAAGTTCAAGTCAAAGTTGTTCATGCCTCATTGATTTGAAAAGCCAAGAATCAAGATCATAACTATCAGTATCAATAAGACCAATTGATTTCAAGTGAACAGGAAGGAAAGCATATATTGGAAAGCCACAATACTAATTGGGTATGGTAATTTATTCAAGAAGCAAAAACACTATCAAGACTAGTCACTTATGAACCAGACCGTTGCATCAAGTGTCAGGACATTGATAGCAAGTTTATGTCAGTAATAAAGATCCATATTCAAGAGCTTAGTGAAGAACAAAGAAGACATGAAGATATCACAAGTTCAAGATGTGCATTGAAGTTTCAAGTTGAAGACCAGAATATTTTCTAAGTACTAAATATTCTAGATGACCAAGTAGAAGTTTCTAAGTAGAAGTTCTACTTAGAAATTCGAGATGGCTAAGTAGAAATTCTCAAGTAGAAGTTCTACTTAGAGTGCAGCTTCAACATGACACATGGCATCTTCTGATTGGCAGATTTCTAAGCTTTCAAGATAAGGCAAGATTTATGTGGACATCATTGGGCCACGTATATCTTAGTCTTTGAAGTCTACAGGACATAGATTACATGTAGTATAAATAGAAGTACTTGTGTAATGTTTTTAGTTAGTGAGCAATTCTTGAGAAAAACACAAGAGAAAAAGAGAGAGTGCATTCACAGAGCTTAGTATCATTCACTTCTCTCTGAACTTCTGTTATACTTTGTAATGAATGTTGTAGCAACCATTTCAAGTTATATATAAGACATATATTCCTTGAATCTGTGTGTTCATTTATTGCATCGTATTTATTGCTTCTCATATTCGAAAAGTTGTATTCACCCCCCCCCTCTACAACACATTTGGACCTAACACTATGTGATCTATGTGGATAACTTGTACTTAAACCTTTATGTTTTCAAATTCTATAGAGATATAGGGTCTAAACATATTTGGTGTCTACCCATCTTCTATCTCTTTTGTGGATGCATGCGTAGTTTGGTATTAGTATACCGAGAGGTAGCTTTTACTTATTTCGTGTTGTCCGATCAGATATCAAAACTATCACATGTATTGATTAAAGGCTGCGACTCTAAGTGAAGTATATAATGAAGTTAGGATTCCATGTTTATTCTCATATAAGTAAATCAGTTTTAGATCTCATTAGCTAGTTAATAGTTAATTCCTTAATTCGCATCTTAGTTTAATTTAGTTAATTAAAACCTCAATTTATTAATTATCTTGGCAGTGAATTAAGATCATACATTGTTGAATAGGCACATTAGCTGAAAAGAACTTAACCAGATCTCAGTGGAACGAACTTAATTGTATTACTTGTGACCACATATACTTGCGTGATATTGTGTAAACAAGTTTTTGGCACCGCTGCCGGGGATCATCGGTGTTTTATTTTTGGTTTATGTGCTTGTCAATAGTGGTCGTTAGAGTTCACTGACTCGGATTAGTTACTTATCTATTCTTGTGTAGTTCGTTGGTGTTTCAGGAACTTGTCAGAGAGCGTTGACTTTGAAGATGGATTTTCTAAATTACTATGGAGTTCAGCAGGTGGTTAGTGTTTGTGAGCTATGTGCGGGCGCACATGAGATGAATCAGTGCTGAAGCAACCAAGGTGGTATTCAACAACCTCAGCAGCCTTATCAGCAGTATCAAGGTCAACAATACAGCCTTACTATCCTCAGAATTTTCTGTAGCAGCAGAACCAGGATTTTCAGCAGCAGCTAGGGCAGAATTTTCTGCAGCAGTATGACCCGTGGCAATTTGAACCTTTGAGTTATGAGGAACAACCATATTTTCAATACCATCCTCAACAGTACCAGCAAGATGTTCCAGATATGTCATATTTCTTTGGAAGTGAAGAGTTTCAACATCAGCAACCTACTCCTACTTTTCAGTCAGATGAGGTTGTTACTATGGAGGAGCTTAGGATGATTGTAAAGAGTAGTGAGGAGTCTATCAAATCTTTGGAGATTCTAGTTGCTCAAGCTGTGAGTGCTGTGGAACAAAAGATACAACAATTCATACCAGAGCCAATTCCAGAAAATAACGGTGACTTGGAGCAAGGTACTGCATGCTTAATTGAGGAAGACAAATTCCAAGGTGAGGTGAGCGTTCACAAGCCATGTGAGTAATTTGATCAAGCTAGTGAGGTGGATGATTTGGAAAGGGCACAATTCGGGACAGACACTGATGAGCTACACAAATTTCAAGAATTGGTATGTGCGTACCAAGAGGACACTGATGAGCTACGCAAATTTCAGGAATTGGTATGTGCGTTTCAAGAGGCTGATGATCATGGGACAGATGCAGGTCTTCTACTTGTCTCAAAGTGTGAAGATGGAGGTAGCGCATTAGAGCCAATGGAGGAAGTTCTCTTTGAGGAACCAAAGGCTTCAACAATTTACATTCACCATCCTCCATTATATTCAAGCGAAGCCCGCGGATGTGTGTTGTTCTACAAATTGTCAGATTTTGGGTCAACAGAAGAAGGCATTAGAAAAGGACATAGTTGTTATATGAATAGGCCAATCGAGGAGAAGGGGCAGAAAGTGTGCCGCCGTGATGACGATGAAGTCTCACGAAGAGATGACCAGGCAAACTATTATCATCCTTAATGGAGGTTTGGAAGTAACGTCAAGCTATTGACGTTAAAGAAGCGCTTCGTGGGAGGCAACCCATGCATTAGTGTAGGGAAAAAGAAAAAAAAAGATTTATGTGTGCAAAAAAAAAATTGAGCGTTTTGAAAAAAAAATAGTGAACAGTACGCAGGCTGCGCCTGTGTTTCTGTATGTCGCGCAGGTTGCGCCTGCGTTACTGCCTGTTGCGCAGGTTGCGCCTGGTGCAGTCAGGTCAGTTTTTTTCAGCTGTTATATAAAAAAAAAAATATTTCCCCCCAATTCCTTTTCTATCTCTTATTCCCTCATCCTTAAATCTTAATTTCCCCAACAATCAATTCCAAAACCCCCCATCTCCTATTCAAATCTCTAAACCTATATCAATTCAATTTTTTTTTTCTCTAAATTATTAAATCCTTTTTTATCTTACCTCAAATTCATACCCACTCAAAATTTCTCCCTTACATGTTCAATTTTTATTCATCCAATCCCTCCATTATATATATATATATATATATATATATATATATACACCTATTCATACAAACCCAATTCATTCTCTAAACCTCTACATCTCTAAAAAAATTCGAGTTCAAGAAGGATTCAAGTTTGGGGGAAGTTTAATTGCAAGTTCACCTCTTCGATTCGTATTGGGTAAATCTTTTTCTCTAATCTTATTTTTATTACGAATTTGTGTTCTTGTAATTGAGGGTTTTGTAGTATTCTTGTTATTTGGGAAGTGGTCAGTCTATAGAGCTCGTACGCATTATCCTCCACCAGATTCATCCGAGGAGGGTGATGACTCAGCTGGTTAGGTATGTTTTCTACTTTCCCTCGTATTTACTTCCATTCAATGCGGACATTGAATATTTTAAGTTTGGGGGTGGTTTGAGGGATTAGTAGTTGTTGTATTATTTGTTCATGTAGGATTTCATGCTTTGCATATTAGTAGTAGTAAATTATGCATTTATGTTCGTGTTATCTACGTTTGTTTCATATAGGACATTCTGTTTTTATATTCGTATATCATGTGAGTTCATAATAGTTTGCATTTGCACCCATGCTTGATAGAAATTTTGTGTTGTTGACGCTTTTGATTGAGAAGTGATATGCTTTCTTCTTGTACACACACATACACTAGTAAGTTGAAGCTAGTAGACTTATTGAATGTTGTGAGTAATTATAAGGACATGAATATGTGCAAGTTGATTTAGTTTGCATTCTTTGAATACAAGTAGGTGCATTAGAGAGATTTTTGCTTGGGATTGAGTATGTTTTTCCCGCCAAGTGAGCTTTTGAGCCATATTATATTTGTTGCAATTTATTCGTTTGCTTGAGTGTCCACGGATTGTTTGCATTGCTAGCAGTTGTTTGAGGTCTTTCTTGAAACGCATGACATTATTTGACGATTAAAATGATAAAGGCATTTAGGAATAACCACATATTTTCCCATATTACCACACCATGTTTACATGATCAATTAGTTAAACCGTTGAGCTTAATCCTATTTTTTCGGTGACATACCACATTACTTGCCTAGACCTTTTTCTTGTATTGGCCTTACATTAATTTGAACCCACATTGTCAAAGGCTAGTAGGGTGCTTAAGGGAGTAAAAAGGTGTGCAAGGAGGGGTTTATTGTTGGTCATAATTTTGGGGGAAATATTGAAATTTGGGTTTAGTTGTTGATTGATAGTCGGCATGTGTAATAAAATCGTGGGATTATTGTTATTGTCTATATTATTGTTGTTTTAGCTATCAAAAAAAATAGAAAAAAAATAGAAAAAAAAAGAAAAAAAAAAGAGAAAAAAAAAATGAGTGTTGTGAAAAATCAAAAACTTGTTTACACAATATCACGCAAGTATACGTGGTCACAAGTAATACAATTAACTTCGTTCCAATGAGATCTGGTTAAGTTCTTTTCAGCTAATGTGCCTATTCAACAATGTATGATCTTAATTCACTGCCAAGATAATTAATAAATTGAGGTTTTAATTAACTAAATTAAACTAAGATGCGAATTAAGGAATTAACTATTAACTAGCTAATGAGATCTAAAACTGATTTACTTATATGAGAATAAACATGGAATCCTAACTTCATTATCTACTTCACTTAGAGTCGCAGCCTTTAATCAATACATGTGATAGTTTTGATATCTGATCGGACGACACGAAACAAGTAAAAGCTACCTCTCGGTATACTAATACCAAACTACGCATGCATCCACAAAAGAGATAGAAGATGGGTAGACACCAAATATGTTTAGACCCTATATCTCTATAGAATTTGAAAACATAAAGGTTTAAGCACAAGTTATCCACATAGATCACATAGGGTAGCATAATATCTCTATTTACGCCACAAATCATGATGTTAAAACATCAACCTATCCTATGCTAGCATGGCAAGTTCTAAATCTCAAGATCCACTCTCGTTTCGCAAGAGATTAACCAATTAGATGTTCGCGATGCATCTAAATACATGAAACACAACCATACGAGGATATCAAGAATTCACCACACATAAATCTTTAAAGCATACAAACTACTAAGCTACATAGATAACTCCGTTAGAATCCCATGACAACGATTAGTTCATAATCGAACCACTCATCATCATGGGATCTGATGAAACCATGATATAAAACAAGATATGAATGAAAAAAGTAATAATATTAATAAACAAAGAGTTAAGAAAACAAATCTAGAATCCAGAATAACACAAAAGATGAAGTAGATCTAGATCCGTTGCTTGTCACGAGCGTTGAATCCTTCTCTCCTTTTCTCCCTTGCAGATCTAAGCTATGATAAAATAATAAAAAACTCTACTAATTACAATGCTAAGATGTGTTTAAATAGGCTCTAGATTTCTTGCCCAGCAGGAAATTACCTTCTATTACAATTAGAATTCGATTAAGGTACTAAAACCTGCCCAAAATACAATTAGAACTTGAAAAGGGCAAAACAGTAATCTTTCAGCCTTGCTTCACAAAGAACACGTGCGCGAATTTTTAATACACGCTCCCTGCACCTGCAATCTGTCCCAGGTTGTAGAAAATCTCCCAAGCTTCGCGTGAGCTGTAAGATCGCTGAAAACGGACTTCTAGAACTCCAGATATGGCCAAAACAGTGTAGACTGCGCAACCTTCCCGGAAAATCCGAATTTTAATCAGTTAATCCTCCAAACACGATAGAAGCATCACCCATAATCGACATTCTTGTAAATCTGCACAACTAAGCAAAACACGTCAAAGCTACAATAAACTTGAGGCCAAGACAATCAATTTAAGCTGAATTGAAGCGATCCAAGTGGATATAAATCCACTTATCACACCCCCAAACTTAAACCGATGCTTGTCCTCAAGCATTAACAATTACAACTAACTAACTAACTAGTACCACTTCCGTAGGTGATCACGGTTGCATTTGGCATATGCAACAAGCCCTTTAAACCCCTAGGCAACCCTAGTGGACGAGTAAGGTCTCGTGAGGGCCTATATCGAATGTACCCACAAAATCCAATGCAATGCATGAATGCAATTAATCTAGTACTAATATCCTACCATACCTTCAAATCCTCTCATGCCATATCAACTTAAGAATCAAAGTAAATACGCAATGTCTTGGTTGTCGAAAGTGCAAGTATTCACATAGTCTACTCAATGAACATGCATAAGTTCTCACAAGTCCATGTCAAGTGTAAGAATAAGTTAGTAAACATGCTAAGCCTACAAGAGTACATCTTTGAGACAAAACTCGGGATCTCATACGCAAAAACAAGAAAACACTCACAATCCACTCAAAAAAGAATATTCACTCAAGAACAAGGGTAAGTGTATCACTCAATTCCAACAAAATCATAAGCATGCTTAACATTTGGTATCAATCTAACTCTTAACACAACATACATCAATGACGATAATCAAAAGGTCTTTATTTGGGTTGTAACGGGGCTAGGGACATGGTATGTCAGATAAGCCAAAACAGGTGAAGTGTCAAAAGCTAGTAGGAACTTATAATAAATCATACACAACCACCTATTTTCCCCCCCACATACTTTTACTATTTTTCTTCCAACAAACACTCGACTAGTCGACTAAAGTAGGATCACAATAACACAAATATGCTCTCATAATATAACTTTTTCTTCTCTTTTTTTTTCTTTTTCTTTTTTTTTTTTCTGTTTTTTTTTCTTTTTTTTTTCGAGAGCTAAAACAACAATAATATAGACAATAACAATAATCCCACGATTTTATTACACATGCCGACTATCAATCAACAACCAAACCCAAATTTCAATATTTCCCCCAAAATTATGACAAAAACTTGTTTACACAATATCACGCAAGTATACGTGGTCACAAGTAATACAATTAAGTTCGTTCCACTGAGATCTGGTTAAGTTCTTTTCAGCTAATGTGCCTATTCAACAATGTATGATCTTAATTCACTGCCAAGATAATTAATAAATTGAGGTTTTAATTAACTAAATTAAACTAAGATGCGAATTAAGGAATTAACTATTAACTAGCTAATGAGATCTAAAACTGATTTACTTATATGAGAATAAACATGGAATCCTAACTTCATTATCTACTTCACTTAGAGTCGCAGCCTTTAATCAATACATGTGATAGTTTTGATATCTGATCGGACGACACGAAACAAGTAAAAGCTACCTCTCGGTATACTAATACCAAACTACGCATGCATCCACAAAAGAGATAGAAGATGGGTAGACACCAAATATGTTTAGACCCTATATCTCTATAGAATTTGAAAACATAAAGGTTTAAGCACAAGTTATCCACATAGATCACATAGGGTAGCATAATATCTCTATTTACGCCACAAATCATGATGTTAAAGCATCAACCTATCCTATGCTAGCATGGCAAGTTCTAAATCTCAAGATCCACTCTCGTTTCGCAAGAGATTAACAAATTAGATGTTCGCGACGCATATAAATACATGAAACACAACCATACGAGGATATCAAGAATTCACCACACATAAATCTTTAAAGCATACAAACTACTAAGCTACATAGATAACTCCGTTAGAATCCCATGACAACGATTAGTTCATAATCGAACCACTCGTCATCATGAGATCTGATGAAACCATGATATAAAACAAGATATGAATGAAAGAAGTAATAATATTAATAAACAAAGAGTTAAGAAAACAAATCTAGAATCCAGAATAACACAAAAGATGAAGTAGATTTAGATCCGTTGCTTGTCACGAGCGTTGAATCCTTCTCTCCTTTTATCCCTTGCAGATCTAAGCTATGATACAATAATAAAAAACTCTCCTAATTACAATTCTAAGATGTGTTTAAATAGGCTCTAGATTTCTTGCCCAGCAGGAAATTACCTTCTATTACAATTAGAATTCGATTAAGGTACTAAAACCTGCCCAAAATACAATTAGAACTTGAAAAGGGCAAAACATTAATCTTTCAGCCTTGCTTCACAAAGAACACGTGCGAGAATTTTAACTACATGCTCCCTGCACCTGCTATCTGTCCCAGGTTGTAGAAATCTCCCAAGCTTCGCGTGAGTTATAAGATCGCTGAAAACGGACTTCTAGAACTCCAGATATGGCCAAAACAGTGTAGACTGCGCAACCTTCCCGGAAAATCCGAATTTTAATCAATTAATCCTCCAAACACGATAGAAGCATCACCCATAATCGACATTCTTGTAAATCTGCACAACTAAGCAAAACACATCAAAACTACAATAAACTTGAGGCCAAGACAATCAATTTAAGCTGAATTGAAGCGATCCAAGTGGATATAAATCCACTTATCATGCTCCATCAAAATAGAGTACCCAATATTCCCTCTGATCAGGTATCTTTATCCTTTCTTCAAGGGGTGGTCATTATCTCCTGCCCCCCAACTTCTTGGTTGCCAATGGTACATTCAACCACGAAGTCAGCCAATGCCTGAGCCTTGGTTCGAGGCTTATATGTGATGTCAAATACTCCAAGTTCGATTGCCCACTTAATCAAGCTTCCACTGGCCTTCGGGCTATGCAATATGTTCCTCAATTGCTGGTCTGTCAGGATTTCAATCTTGTGTGCCTGGAAGTATGGTCGTAGCTTACTCGAGGCTGTTATCAATGCCAAAGCAAACTTCTCAATGGGAGAGTAATTCAACTCTGCCCCATGCAACACCTTGCTCACATAATAGACAGGTTTCTGAACGTGGTTCTCTTCGCGAATGAGGACGGCACTCAGTGCTTGTTCGGATACCGCCAAATATAAGTAAAGAGTCTCCCCAGGACTAGGCTTAGCCAACAACGGGGCTTCTGCCATGTATTTCTTCAATTGTTCAAAGGCCTCTTGGCTTTCAGGTGTCGACTCAAAATTTTTCACCTTCTTCAATGCTTGAAAGAAAGGCAAGCATTTATCACCAGACTTAGAGATGAATCTTCCTAAAGCTGCTACTCGGCCCGTCAACTTCTGCACATCTCTTATAGAGCGCGGCGGTTCCATATCTAAAATTGCCTTGATCTTGTCAGGGTTGGCCTCTATGCCTCTCTTTGAAACCATCAAACCCAAAAATTTTCCAGATCCAACACCAAAAGCACACTTGGCTGGATTCAACATCATCTTGTGGTGCCTCAGCACTTCAAATGCCTCTCTGAGGTGCTTAATGTGGTCTGCCTTGAATAGGCTCTTGACTAACATGTCATCAACATAGACCTCCATGGTTTTTCCAGTCAGATGAGCGAATATCTTATTCACTAATCGTTGATAAGTAGCGCCTGCATTCTTTAGACCAAAAGCCATAATAAGATAGCAGAAAACACCAAAGTCAGTTATGAAAGATACCTTTGGGACGTCATTCTTGTGCATCTTAATCTGATTGTAGCCGCTGAACCCGTCCATGAAGCTCAACATCTCATGTCCAGCTGTGGCATCTATCAACATGTCTATCCTTGGTAGGGGAAAACAATCCTTCGGGCATGCATCATTCAAATAAGTGAAGTCTATACACATCCTCCACTTCCCATTTGCCTTCTTGACCATCACAGGGTTAGCCAACCATTCGGGGAACTGAATCTCTTCAATAAACCCAGCCTCTAAGAGCTTGTCAACTTCTTGCCTAATGGCCTCTTGCCTTTCAGGAGCAAAATTCCTTTTCTTCTATTTTATTGTCTTCCGTTCAGGATCAATATTCAACTTGTGAGTTATGAGTTGGGGATCAATCCATGGTATATTAGCTGTTGTCCAAGCAAACACATCGCTATTCTCTTGTAATAATGATGTCAACTTTCCCTTTAAGGGTTCCTTCAGAGAAGCTCCAATATAAGTTACTTTCTCAGGGTCGTCCAGCTCTAGAGGTATAGGGATCAAGTCCTCTGCTGGCTTCCCTCGGTGCTCATCATCATTACTGACATCCATGTCTTAAATTGGAAGGACCTGCCCCCCAACTCCATCGGCTCTCAAATAGCAACTTCTAGCCATTTTCTGATCTCCTTTCTGTTCTCCAACACCATTCCAGGTTGGAAACTTGACCTTCATGTGATAGGTAGAGGCAACAGCCTTGAACGCATGAAGTCCGGTTTTTCCCAGGATTGCATTGTATGTCGAGGCAGCCTTGATCACCAAAAAATTCAACATCTGAGTAGCCTCCTTAGGTTCCTGCCCAATAGTCATGGGCAACTGAATAGTCCCTTCAACTTTGGACTCAACTCCATTAAATCCGTAGATAGGTATGTTGGTTGGGGTCAACTGAGAGTCAGTGTACCCCATCTTTACAAATGCGTCATGAAATAGGATATCAACAGAAGCTCCATTGTCTATCAGGACTCGCTTTACTTCTGAATTTCCAATTACAGGGGTTATGACCAACGGGTCGTCGTAGGGGAACTTCACCCCTTCGAGGTCTGTATCATCAAAACCAATCACTATCTCGGTCTTAGCACATTTCGAGGCCTCTCCCACGATGTGCATCACTTCTCTGGCATACGCCTTTCGGGAGTTTCGAGTTGTGCCGGCCGCTGTCGGGCCTCCCCAAATCATATTGATAACTGGCCCCCGGGGCTGTGGGTTGCGATCACGGCCGTTGTCCCTACGATCATTATTCAATCTCGTCTTTGAGTTGCCTACAATCATCGATATCATGTACCACATCCTTATGGTACCTACAGTACTGATCCTTGTTTCGTTTTGCGGGGTCTCCGCTAAGTGGCTTCGTGTTAGGAATATGTTTTACTTGATGATAACTTCACAATCAATCAAATTGTTTAAGGTTTTGTAGCTGTCAACGGATGAGGATTTATAACTCTATCCGTTGACAGGTAGCTCATCAACGGATGAGGTTTTGTAGCACACTGCAGTATCTCTATGTTATCAGTTGATAGTGTTTTTATCCACAGTCATGTTGACTATCAACGGATAGGCAGAATAGGGTAGCCAATTGTAAATAAGCTATGCTATGTAATTCTGTCTAAGTGAAAGTGTATCAACGGATGAAGACTAAACTCTATCAACGGATACAACTCAAATCCACTCTATCAACGGATACAGCTCAAGTCCCAATATCAACGGATACTGCTCTATACATCATCAACGGATGTCAGTATACATCATCAACGGATGTCAGTGTACATCATCAACGGATAATCATTGACACTGATTTCTATGATTAGCTGGAGATTAGCAGTTGATAAGGACATGTTTGACTGACAGATCACATGAGTTGAAAGTAGATACAAAAAGCAGTATGGCAGCCATACTTTGGAAACACAGAAGAAAGAAGCATTCCATTTACACTATGAATACAAGAAAGGTGCAGGAGACATGTCTGAACACAAGGACAACCTTTCGGCTACATGTGTATTTGGAGTGTAGTAGCAAGTCAACTAGAATTAGATTAGTATTATCTTATTCCAGTAGTACTTGTAAAACTTGGGATATATAACCAAGTGTAGCAACTCTTTGAAGGTTAAGAAAACAGACATATTTGCTTAGGGTTTCTTGAATATCTTTAGAAGCAAAGAGTTGTAAAACGGCAGCTGTGTACATTTTGTATCACAGAGTTTTCTTCAAATAAAAGCTTCAGGTGGTACATATTAACCACCTGATTTTATATGTGTTTGTGTTTAATTCTTACATTGCAATTATCTCTTCATAAGTTTCTGAAGTTCTTATCAGAAATTTATAAATATCAAGAATTGTATTCAACCCCCCCTTCTACAATTATACAAGTGTGTAATCTGGGAATAACAATTGGTATTAGAGCAAGCTTCTAACATATTTGAAGTTTAAAGATCAACACACTTCCAACATGTCTAAGAAGGATTATGGAGTGAAGATTCCAGTTCTTGATAGAGAAAATTACTTTCACTGGAAAGTAAAAATGCGTCTACATCTCTCGTCTATTGATGAGGGTTTTGTGGATTGCATTGACAAGGGTCCTCATGTTCCAATGAAGACGGCAACAAGAGTTGGCCTGGCTGATGATGTGCCTGACACTTTCATTCCCAAACCTGTTTCTGAGTGGAGTCTTGAAGATATTGCAGAACTCCACAAAGACAAAAAGGCCATGAATATTCTGTTCAATGGTCTAGAAACAGACATGGTTGACAATGTTATTAACTGCACTACCGCCAAGGAAGTATGGGACATTGTTCAAACCCTGTGTGAAGGAACAGAACAGGTAAGGGAAAACAAGATGCAACTACTAATCCAACAGTATGAACATTTTCACTTTAAGAGTGGAGAAACATTGAATGATACATTTAGTAGATTTCAAAAGCTACTAAATGGTTTGAAACTGTATGGAAGAGTCTATCAAGTTAAAGACTCTAATCTCAAATTTCTGAGATCACTGCCCAAGGAATGGAAGCCAATGACTGTTTCTCTAAGAAACACTCAAGAGTACAAGACATTTACTCTTGAAAGGCTCTATGGAACTTTAAAGACCTATGAGCTGGAAATGGAGCAGGATGAAGAGATTGAGAAGTCTCAAAAGAAAAGTGGGTCAGTTGCACTCGTTGCCAATTTGGAGCAAAAGGAGGAAAGGACAGAAACTGCTAGTTCTACACCAAACAGGGAGGTTTGTAAAGGTAGAGCAGAATCAAGCAGGAGCAAGGAAAAGGTGTCTGAGGAATTGAATGCCCTTCAGCAGGATGAATTGGATGAGATAGATGAGCACTTAGCTTTTCTATCTAGGAGATTCTCTAAGCTGAAATTCAAGAGAAACTCTGGGATGGCCAAGCCATTTAACAAGGATTTTTCCACAAACAACTATGTGGATAAATCCAAAATTAAATGCTACAATTGTGGGATTGCTGGTCATATGATAAGTGAATGCAGGAAACCTAGATCTGAGAACAAGGGAAAGCCAACTGAGGTTGTTGACTATAAGAAGAAATATTTTGATCTTCTCAGGCAGAAAGGAAAGGCATTCTTGACCCAAGAGTATGACTGGGCTGTTGATGACAATCATTCTGATGATGATGCTGAGTTAGTCAACCTTGCTTTAATGGCTGATTCTGGAGAGCAGGAAGCAAGTTCAGCTAGCAATCAGGTATTTTCTACTAATCTCTCTGAGCTCACTAAAGAGGAATGCAATAGTGTTATAGATGAAATGTCTACTGAACTATATCACTTAAGTGTTACTCTTAAATCACTTACTAAAGAGAACAATAGAATTAAAGAGTCTAATCTGTTTTTAAGTGATAGAAATGCTGCTCTAGAATCTCAATTTCTAGAATTTGAGAAAATGAGAGTTGATTGCAATAATGCTAAAATTGAACTTGAAGTTGTGTTAAAAAGAGAACTGATTTTAAAAGACCAGCTTGAAAAAGAACAAGGGATAATTGCCAAATTTCAAAGTTGTAGGAATATTTCTCAAAACATAATAGAAGTTCAGGGAATAGAATCATTTGTGAAGGATACCTGGACTCAAAGGAAAAAGGAGCTAGAACCTGGCCTTGAGGATCTAGAGACTATTTGTGAATCAACGGATAGTGATCATCCGTTGACAGATGAACCGTCAACGGATGAGAGGTATCCGTTGACTAACAAAAAGTCTGTTAGTAAGAAGGAACTTAGGAAACTGGACATCAAGTATGGTCCAGTAAACAAGAATTTTGTTAGTGGTGAGTGCAGCAAAACCAAATCCAGTGGGAAGGCTAAGACAGGTGATTTACACAACAAAAAGGCTGTTAGTAAATCAGACAATGAAAAGGTAGAAATTGAGGGCAAAAAGAAAAAGAACAGAAATGGTAAGATAGGCATCAACAAGAAAAACAATTACTCTCCTGACAAGTTTGCTCCTAGGAAAACTTGTAGTAATTGTAATAGTGTCAATCATTTATCTTCTAATTGCAAGATTGTTAACAAGGCTCCTGTTCATGTACCTCAACCAATGCCATGTATGCCTGCAATGCCTGTTATGCCTGGTTTGTATCAAAATGCTAGTTTTTCAAATCCATATGTGAACATGCCATATGTGTCTAATCCATATTTTCAATCTATGAATGTGCCACAAATGTCATGGAACCTACCTAACATGAATAATATGTATGCTAATTTTCCACACATGCATGCATCCAATATTCATGCAAATGAGCATTTGTCAGACCCCATTACTCAAGCATCTACACCTAAAATGAAGAATGCTAAGAGTGCAAAGTCAAAGGCTAACAAGAAAGGACCCAAGGAAGCTTGGGTACCAAAATCAACTTGATTTGTTTTTGAAATGTGTGCAGGGAAACAGAAGGAATCTATGGTACCTAGACAGTGGATGTTCTAGGCACATGACAGGAGATTCAACCCTGCTCACAGAGTTCAAGGAAGGAGCTGGCCCTAGAATTACCTTTGGAGATGACAGCAAAGGATATACTAAGGGATATGGCCTGATTTCAAAAGACAATGTCATCATTGAAGAAGTGGCTTTAGTTGAAGGTTTAAAGCACAATTTGCTGAGTATCAGTCAGATTTGTGACAAAGACTATGAAGTAAAGTTCACAAAAGAAGCCTGTGTTGTTTCTGCCAAGGAAGACAACAATGTGGTATTGACAGGCTTTAGAAAAGGAAATGTTTACATAGCTGACTTCAATTCAGCATGCTCAGAATCCATTACTTGTCTCTTCAGCAAAGCAAGTAAGGATGAGAGTTGGCTATGGCATAAGAAGCTGTCACATTTGAATTTTAAAGTTATGAATGATTTGGTAAGAAAGGATCTTGCTAGAGGAATCCCTCATTTGGAGTTTGTCAAAGATGGGCTATGTGATGCCTGCCAATTAGGGAAACAAAAGAAATCATCTTTCAAAAGCAAGACCGAGTCATCCATTGTTAAGCCTCTTCAATTGCTGTATATGGATTTATTTGGTCCAGTAAATGTCATGTCTATTTCAAAGAAGAAATACTGTCTGGTGATTGTAGCTGATTTTTCTAAGTTCACATGGACTTTCTTCCTGCACTCCAAGGATTGTGCAAGTGAAATCATTATCAATCACCTCAGAATGCTAAACAATGGTTCTGAAGACAGAGTACAAAGGATCAGGAGTGACAATGGTACTGAATTCAAGAATTCCACAATGAAGATTTTCTGTGAAGAGAATGGAATTGTCCATGAGTTTTCTGCTGCCAGAACACCTCAACAAAATGGGGTTGTTGAAAGGAAAAACAGAACTCTCATTGAAGCAGCTAGAACAATGTTAAGTGAATCAAGATTACCAACATATTTCTGGGCTGAAGCTGTCAACACTGCATGCTTTACTCAGAATATTTCCTTGGTCAATCAAGCTAGAGGAATGACTCCTTATCAGTTATTAACCAACAAGAAACCAACTTTAGCTTTTCTACATGTCTTTGGATGTAAGTGTTTTGTGCTAAGGAATCATGGAGATAATTTAGGCAAATTTGAAGCAAAGGCATATGAAGCTATTTTCGTTGGATATGCAGCAGGGAAAGCCTACAAGGTCTACAATCTAAGAACCAACATTGTTATGGAATCTGTACATGTTGTGTTTGATGATCAAAAGATTCTAGGCCTAAATGATGAAGGCTACCATGAAAAGTTGGAATTTGAGAATGAAGGTGAAGGAAGAATGTACTATGATGATGATGAGGAGAATGAAGATCATGACCACAGAGATCCACCTAGAGCTGTTATACCAACTAGAAGTGATGCTTACACTGAAAATGAAGCATCCGTTGATAGTCATTCTGGAGCATCCGTTGACAGTCATTCTGCAACATCCGTTGACACTATTAGAGATGCATCCGTTGACAGAAATTCTCAAGCATCAGTCGACAGGCAAAATGATGCATCCATTGACAGTCAACTTCATAACTCAGCAAGGACAACAAACTCAGGGGGAGTTTCTCATGGTCAAAGTTCAATGCTAAATCAACATGATCATGGAAATGAAGCAACCTCATCAAGATCAAATCTTCCACCTGCAAGAAAATGGACTAGAAATCATCCATTTGAGTTAATCATTGGTGAATCAAATTCAAGAGTCCAAACTAGAAGGGCCACTCAAGCAGAATGTCTATACAGTAGCTTCCTGTCTCAAGAGGAACCTAAGAAAGTGGAAGATGCCCTTCTAGATCCAGATTGGGTGTTAGCAATGCAAGAAGAGCTAAACCAATTTGAAAGAAATAAAGTATGGAAACTTGTGCCCAAACCTGATGATAGAAGTGTCATAGGTACTAAATGGGTTCTCAAGAATAAGACAGATGAAAATGGCATAATTGTGAGGAATAAAGCTAGATTAGTGGCAAAGGGCTATTCTCAAGAAGAAGGAATAGATTTTGATGAAACTTTTGCTCCAGTAGCAAGACTTGAGGCAATAAGAATCTTTCTAGCCTATGCAGCACATGCCAATTTCAAAGTCTATCAGATGGATGTCAAAAGTGCCTTTCTAAATGGGGAACTGGAAGAAGAGGTCTATGTCCATCAACCTCCTGGTTTTGAGGATCCAGAATTTCCAGAATATGTATATCTTCTCATGAAAGCACTTTATGGTTTGAAGCAAGCACCAAGAGCCTGGTATGACACTTTATCTCAATTTCTTTTCGAGAACCACTTCACTAGAGGTACAGTAGATAAAACCTTATTTCATAGGGATATTAATGGCTCTTCAATACTTGTTCAAATCTATGTAGATGATATTATTTTTGGGTCTACAGATGAGAAGCTTTGCAAAAAGTTTGCCAAACTTATGCAAAGTAGGTATGAAATGAGTATGATGGGTGAATTAACTTACTTTCTTGGCCTACAAGTAAAGCAAGTTAATGAGGGCATTTTCATAAGTCAAACAAAATATATTTATGATCTCTTAAAGAAATTTGACTTAATGGATTGTACATCTGCTAAAACACCTATGGCCACTGCAACTAAGCTTGAGTTGAATACTAAGGAAAAGTCTGTGGACATCTCAAGTTATAGAGGCATGGTAGGTTCACTTTTATACCTAACAGCTAGTAGACCTGATATAATGTTTTCTACTTGTCTTTGTGCTAGATTTCAAGCTGATCCTAGAGAGTCTCACTTAATAGCTATTAAAAGAATTTTCAGGTATCTCAAGGGAACACCAAACCTTGGCATTTGGTACCCAAGAGAATCTGGTTTTGATCTAACTGGCTATTCAGATGCAGATTATGCAGGTTGCAGAGTTGATAGGAAAAGTACTACAGGTTCCTGTCAATTTCTAGGAAACAGGCTTGTGTCATGGTTCAGTAAGAAACAAAATTCAGTCTCCACTTCTACAGCTGAAGCCGAGTACATTGCGGCTGGAAGCTGTTGTGCACAGATTCTATGGATGAGAAACCAACTCATTGACTATGGTCTAAAAGTTGAGAAGATTCCAATTTTCTGTGACAACACAAGTGCTATTGCCATCACAGGGAATCCAGTGCAACATTCGAGAACCAAGCACATTGACATCAAATACCACTTCATTAGAGAACATGTGATGGATGGTACAGTAGAAATGCACTTTGTGCCAAGTGAAATGCAGCTTGCAGATATCTTCACCAAGCCTCTTGATGAATCCACATTCACAAGATTGGTAGGTGAGCTAGGTATGCTTAACTTGTCATAATTTCTAGTGATATTTGATTTCAATGAATTGAAGCTGGAAATGTGTTTTGATTTACTTGAAAGTTAAAACTTTCAGAAAAATTTTCTGCAAAAATTTTGCCTAAGGCAAAATTAGCTTATCAACGGTTATCCTTTTATCCGTTGATAGTATAAACACATTACTAGATTTTTGCATGTCAACGGGTAACAGACTATCCACGTCATCAACGGATAAACTGTATCTCAACCGTTCATTCTATATCCGTTGACATACATTTTTTTTTTAACCGTTGGTAACCGTGTATATCTAATCATGGCTGTACTTATTCTTTTTTTATTTATTATCTGACAATTACTTTTGACCAATGGAGTAATTACTTTTAATTATTTCATTTTTAATTCTTGAAAAATATAAAAGGCGAACTTGTACTCTCACATCTCACTTTTATTCATTTTCAAGCATATCAAAAGTTAACTGCATCTTCTTCCCTAAAACTCTCTGTAACCAAAGTTCAATCACTTCAATGGCGCCTATTGTTAAGATGATGTCCTCTACTGGGTTTACCTATGAGAAGAACAATTTCGCGACCTTTGTTGACACAGTGAATGCTCCAGAAGCTTACCACACCTTGATGAGTTTCGTGAAGAAATGCAAACTGTCATATGCTATGACGGCTACCACTCCCTTAATCCACGAGGTAATTGAAGAAATGTGGACATCTGCTGAGTACAATGGCACAGACGGTACAATTGCTTTTTCTTTAAAGGGTAAAAACTATGTGGTTAATTCTGATGTAATAACTGCTTGTTTAAAATTGCCTGAGAATAACTGTCTGAAAGTACCTACTGATGCTGAAATTGTTGCCATGCTTAATTCTATTAATTATGCCCTTAGTACTGAAAACTTAGGGAAAATTGCTAGAAAAGGAATGGTTAAAGAATGGAGCTACTTCTGTGATGCCTTCATTAAAACTTTTTCAGGAAAAATTAGTAATTTTGATGCTGTTACCCAGTCCATGCTAACAATGATGTGTATGCTTTTAAATGATAAATTCTATAATTTTGGCACATTAGTTATGTATGAGATAGCTGCAAAGTTGGGTAAAAAGGAAACTAGGAGCAAGAATATCTACTTTGCTAGATTTTTAATGCTCTTAGCACTGCATGTGTCTGAGAATAAGCTATCCATTGCTAACCCGGATAGCAAGTTCCAATGTTTTGTTCAGGAGAAGAGAGTCTTAAGTGACCTGATTCGAATGAACCTCAATGCAGGAGTACAGTTGGTATATCTACCAATTGTTCAGGTAACTATCTCTAACTCTGAATCCCCTATCTCCGACCCCCAAATTTCTTTGCCTTCTAGTGTCACAATGGAGTCTGTAGTTGTGACCAAACAGGCTCCTACCAAAGTGACCAAATCCAAAGTTCCAAAACCACATTCTAAAAGGCAAACCTCAAGTGTCTCTCAAAAGACACCTGTTGTAAAAACTACCAAACCTCTTGAGGGGAGTGTGAAGGTGGTAGTGAGTGGTGAGGGACAGGGTGAACATCAAAGAAGCCCTAAGGATAAGGAAGGAGAGATGAGTGCAACCACCATTTCAGTCTCTCAAAAGACTGTTAATGTAACTACAGGCCAAATTCTAGTTACACTCTCCCAAAAGAGTGTGACTACTGAATCAAGTTCCCCACAAGGAACACTGCACAAGAGGGTTAGGGACACATATAGCCCAATCTCAAAAACCTATGGAAGAAGAGTGAAATCTAAAACCACAGGGGAATCACAGGGTGCACACACTGTACAGGAAACTGTACCTTCTCAAACTCAGTTTGATGTGGCTTCAATAAATGTGGAGTCACAGCCCCTTGATCTTAATCTTCAAATCGACACACATTACAATCCACCATCACCAACTCCTTCTCTGGATGTGGATATGATATCTACATCAATTCCTGATTCTCCATCTTTAAGATTCTTGGAGAAGCCCCACTCTGTAATTGTTGGTCATCATCTTTTAGATGATTTGTTGGACCATCAATCTTCCCTTCCAGAATTCTCAACACAGACTGTGGCCTCGAACTTAAAATCAATCTCCACAGATTCAGTGTTGGTTTTCTCTTCAACGGATAGAATTATTCCTTCCTCAACGGATATCCTTCATCCGTTGACAAGTGTTTCTCCATCAACGGATGCGCCTCTATCTAGCCATCCGTTGACAACTATAACTACTCCATCAACGGATATTCCTTATCCGTTGATAACTCACTCTACCACTGCTATATCTGACATTCCAGTGTCAAGTGTAGAGGAGTTCTCAGTAGTTGAAACACTTTTAGGTTTGAGGGAAGGGAGTGAGAGGCTGCCTTGTGAGCAGGCAAAAGGAGAGATAAATAATGAGAGGCTGGCCATTTCTTCCGGTCAGGCAAAAGGAGAGTTTGAGAGTTCCACCTTAGTAGGTGAAGGTGAGGGTGTGAGAGGTGTGAGCCAAGGGGAGCCCTTGATGCAAGAAAAGAGAGATGAGGGGAGAGAAGGGACTACAGGAGAGATAAGGATGGAAGAAGCAGCCATTGCTAGTGAGTCAATGGGGGTTGAGGATGCATCCAAGGAAATGGAATTTCAAAGAGAATATCAGTCCATGATTGACTCCATTTCTTTGGATGCTGAAACCTTTACTCACCCTGTTCCTGCCTATCAAATTCTGGCACAACAGGGCAATGTGGAAGCAGAGGAGGCAATGCACCTAGTGCACACCTCACAATCTCTACTTAGAGCTAAGGAATCTATAGCAGCTCTGCCAACCACTGCTGAGAGTGATGAATTTGACAATTCTGAAGATGAAGACAGCCAGAGCTCTGAAGATGAAGGTGGTAGCAGTATTCATGATTTTGCATTTGCTCAAAACTACACCTATCATCAACTTGATATGGAAATCATAAGGCAATATAAATCTGCCCTGGCTGAGCACCCAGAAGCAGATCCACAGAGAAAGGTTGTTCTTCAACAGGCAATTGACTCCCTAAAGTTACAAAAGATGCAAATGGTGATTCAGAGATCCAATTTAGAGGAGGTCAAACAAGAAATCAAGGATGTGAAGATCTCTGTGGATTCCAAGCTAGAGCACCTAGCTCCTACAGCCATTCAGAGGGTGTTGCAACAAAGGTTTCTCAAAGAAGACAACCTGGCTAAATCTGTGCAACTTCTCACTTCAAGAGTGGAAAAGATGGAATCCCAGATGGAGCAATTTCTTCAACACCAGAAACTGCAAACCCAACTGCTAGAAAGGTTAGTTGCAGCCCCAACTTCTAGTCAAACCCTTGATGCTAACAAAAAGGGGGAGAAAGTGGAAGAGGCTGTGGCAACTACAAGTCAAATCTCAATTTCTGAAAGAAGGGAAGCAGCAAGTGAGGGGGAGCAGCAGCCTACCATAGTGGTCAATCCACAAGAATTCATTGTCACAGCTTCCCCCAGCAAATCCAAACCTCTACCTGAAGAGTTTGATCATTCAAACTTGACAGAAGAAGAAAAGCTAGCCAAAATTGAAGCTCTCCAAAAGATGAAAGAAGAAAACTATGAAAGGATAATGAGGACAGAAAGATTGATCAATCAATCTATTGCATCAAATCTGTTCTCTAGCCAAACCTCAGCTCCAACAATATCTACAACAATTCTGAAGGTGCTCACTCCAGCAATTGTGGCTCCTACATTCTATGATGCTGAGCCTTCTCATGTTAAGGAATTTGAACCCTACATCAAATCAAGACCCTTCTCACCACCAAAAGAAAATGGGAAGAACAAGTTACAACTGGACTTTCCATTTCCCAAGGATGATGAAGAGAAGTTGATGGGTAAGGCAATCAAGGAATTCAAGGAGAAGACTAACAGTTGTGTAAGAGAATGGATGGCTGTAATCATAAGGAATGGAAAAGTTCTAAACATATCCAACAGCCATCCTAGATTTGTTGAAGCCAAGAGAGAAGAGACTTCAAGGCTGCTAAGAGAATCTCAACCAAGCACTGAATATCAATATGAAAACTCAGATGAGAAGCAAGCAAGGCTGGCTCAAGAGTTATTGGATGAGGTAGAGGATGAATTGAGGGAACCTGAGGAAGTCCCCAAATTCAAAAAGAAAGGGAAATCAGTCCCCAAATCCAAGAGATTAAAATCACATGCAAGGAGGCCTGTCTCTCCAGAAACTGAAAACAAAGAGACAGTTGGTTCATCACAACCTATTGATGTAAAAGTATTCAACCCAGATGTAAATTTCCATGGTGAGCCTATAGTACCTAAAGAGGAACCAATGAATCTTGACTCCATTGAGGTTCCTTCATTCTTGCTGAAGCCTCAACAGAAGCCTACACAGAAGAAAAGGAAACCAAGGAAGCAACCTTCAAAGGAACCAATTCAAGTTGCTAGGGTACCTGCAATTGTCAGGCAGCCAATCTTGGAAAACAAGGATGATTTTATCTATCAGGTAGATATTGAAGAATACTCTGACATGAATCTTTATCTGGATGAATTGTCAGAAGTAAGAGGAATTGACAAATATAAACATTTGCCTGAAAGATTGGTCTTTGTATACAAGGGAGGAACGGAAAGGACATGGCCACTACAAAGGGTTCTTGGAGAAAATTATCATACCTTAACCAAAGTGTTCTCTGCAATCAAGAGATACACAGGGTTCTCCAAGATAGCAAAAGGGGAGATACTGGACAAAATAGAACAAATAAGGAGGGATTGGAACTCACCATCAAGTCTACCAAGGAAAATGAAGATCCCATACAATGGACAGAAAATCCACCTCCAACCTTTCTGGATGATGGAGTTCAGGGATGAAGATGGTAACAGGAGATTCTTCAGGTTAGAAGACCAACTACCAAAGGCTAGTTCTCAATACCTGAGATGGCTACAACAGAAGCTAAATCCAAAGGTAGATGAAGAAGATGCCTTCTATAGGCAACTCCAAATACAGATTGAGTCCAACTCTGCCAAGGAAGGAAAATCAAGGGTGATGCCAACAAGAGGAAAGAAACAGTCCTAATCTGCTCAGTCTAGAGGAGCACTTCTCTGTAAATTTCTCAAACTTTCAGTTTTTAATTATTGTAGCTTAAAACAATTTATGTATTGTTCTTTATATATCTTTAGGAATGTTTTGTTATCATCAAGGTCCTGAATTTATGCTTTATTGCCATCAAGTATAAATTGGGGGAGATTGTTAGGAATATGTTGTACTTGATGATAACTTCACAATCAATCAAATTGTTTAAGGTTTTGTAGCTGTCAACGGATGAGGATTTATAACTCTATCCGTTGACAGGTAGCTCATCAACGGATGAGGTTTTGTAGCACACTGCAGTATCTCTATGTTATCAGTTGATAGTGTTTTTATCCACAGTCATGTTGACTATCAACGGATAGGCAGAATAGGGTAGCCAATTGTAAATAAGCTATGCTATGTAATTCTGTCTAAGTGAAAGTGTATCAACGGATGAAGACTAAACTCTATCAACGGATACAACTCAAATCCACTCTATCAACGGATACAGCTCAAGTCCCAATATCAACGGATACTGCTCTATACATCATCAACGGATGTCAGTATACATCATCAACGGATGTCAGTGTACATCATCAACGGATAATCATTGACACTGATTTCTATGATTAGCTGGAGATTAGCAGTTCATAAGGACATGTTTGACTGACAGATCACATGAGTTGAAAGTAGATACAAAAAGCAGTATGGCAGCCATACTTTGGAAACACAGAAGAAAGAAGCATTCCATTTACACTATGAATACAAGAAAGGTGCAGGAGACATGTCTGAACACAAGGACAACCTTTCGGCTACATGTGTATTTGGAGTGTAGTAGCAAGTCAACTAGAATTAGATTAGTATTATCTTATTCCAGTAGTACTTGTAAAACTTGGGATATATAACCAAGTGTAGCAACTCTTTGAAGGTTAAGAAAACAGACATATTTGCTTAGGGTTTCTTGAATATCTTTAGAAGCAAAGAGTTGTAAAACGGCAGCTGTGTACATTTTGTATCACAGAGTTTTCTTCAAATAAAAGCTTCAGGTGGTACATATTAACCACCTGATTTTATATGTGTTTGTGTTTAATTCTTACATTGCAATTATCTCTTCATAAGTTTCTGAAGTTCTTATCAGAAATTTATAAATATCAAGAATTGTATTCAACCCCCCCTTCTACAATTATACAAGTGTGTAATCTGGGAATAACACTTCGGCCATTGTAATTCTTTATCTTTTCCAATTTCCAACAAGATCTGACTCCTAGGGGCATTCAACCTTGCATAGTCAGAAAATCTTGGCCCAAAATTCTTTTTTGGTGGTGGTGAGTCAGAGTCCTTGCTAATTCGGGGATACTTGTCCCTAGCATCGTACTCTTGCTCTTGCTTTCGCTTCTTTGAACCATTGCTACTTTTTCCATTACCTTCTGCGGATTCTTTCTTCATGCTATCCTCACTTTAATATACTTATCAGCCCTTTGTTGGAGCTCGGCCACGTTTTCAGGAGGATGTTTTGCCAAAGACCTCTTAAAGAAGAGATCAGTGGTTCCGTGTTCCAAGGCTACCATGGCTACCTTATTCTCCAGATCAGTGATATTTAACGTCTCCTTAGTGAATCGATTGAGGTAATCCCTTAGATTCTCATTCTTCCCTTGCACCACATAGATGAGGGATGCAGAACTTTTTTCATGAACTCTCCCACTAATGAACTGGCTGACAAAGGCAACGCTCAACTCCTTAAAAGAGCCAATCGAGTTTGCAGGTAACCGGCTATACCACGTTTGAGCCATGCCTGACAGGGTTTGAGGGTACGCCCTACACTTTAAGGCGTCACTCGCAGGCTGCAGCAGCAGTGCGTTTGAGAATGTCCTGACATGGTTTGCGGGGTCGCCCGTTCCATCATAAGCATTAATTGTCGGCATCTTGAACTTCTTTAAGATGCGGGCATTCATCACCTCCTCAGTAAATGGAGGTGTGGGATCATCAGGATCTCCTAGTGGCATCAGATCTTTGGGGTTACCCTTGGGGGTTTCCACCCTTGTTGTTCTTCTAGTTGGGGAATCAGCCATTTTCTGTCTCCTTGAAGACCTTTCCAAGTCGATAATGGGAATCCTCTCTGTGGTTGGGGGAGGCTGAGTTTGATTTAATCTAGCTTGTTCTCTCGCCATATCGTCCTTCAACTTTAAGATCTCAGCCTCATAAGCCTTGATCCTCTCAGTAGTTGTCAAGGGGGGTCCATCATGGATACTTCGTGTCCTCCTTAGAGGTTCTTTGCTAGCACGTCGCCTCCTCGGGGCTTCATCTCGATCATCATCCTCAGATGATGATGAATCATCAGTATCGGGACCGGAGTTGTTATCATACTCTCGATCTCGGATCTGTAAGGATGACCACTTGGTCTAGGTTCCCTTTGTCGGGGGGATAATTAGGCAGCCCATACATCGGGTTGGTATTCAAGGGGAGATCCGTAGTGTGGATCTGTACCCCCGGGGGTAGCGTACGATTAACGTTACCAAGAGGAGAAACCACCATCTGAAGAGGGTTAGCTTCTTGGCTTTGATGGACGACCACTGGTAGAGTTCCCTCAACATGGGGAGTCGTCTCTGGGGGTTGAGAGACTAGAGGTTGAATGATCGCCCCTGTTGATGGGGGTAATTGTCCTTCTTCAGTAGTAATAAGCGGATCAGAAGTGGCAGGTGGAGCAGAGCTAAGGGGTATGGCCTCAGTCGAGGTTGACGTTGTTCTTCGTGTTTGAACCATGGTTGATGTTGTCTTTCCACAGACGGCGCCAAATGTTGTGGAATAAAAACTAGGTTACGAATTTGTATTTAATGCTAGGGTTCTGGAGCTTCGTGCTTTAATGGCTGTTTCCGTGTTCGAGACTGATCGGTCCTCACAGAGTGCCTACGTATCTCGTGTTGAGAATCAAGCCAAGACGTAGTTCTGAGAATGAGGGATCAGGCCCTTTATATAGGCTGAGAAGCCTTAGAATTATGGTAGGATTCGGAGACTTGGCGGGCAAGCCACCTCCTTGAGGAAGGTTCTAGACTCCTTCCTTGTAGGAATCAGTTTCCATGTTGAATTGGATGCCTTGGAGGCTAAGTCTAGCAGGAGTAGTATCCTTATTTGACTCTTATTTGCTGAACTGTTTATTACCCCTAATATTAATTACGAAATTAATATTTAATTAGGATTTGAGCCCCATAAATGGGCCCCACGTTTGGACCATATTGGATCTAATTAATGTCACATTAAATGTGTCTTTAGGGCTTACTTTTAGCCCATATCATATGACAAAATAAATTAGAACTGATAGATCTTAAAATATATTAGCTTAAAACCCGTGCGATGAATAGATTTTTTTTTAATATTATATGATTTTTTTAATTAATTTGAATTAATATTTTTAAATTATGAATTTTGGAGGCTTAAATTTTAATGAGATGATTTGATAATAATTATATAAATTCTATTTGTGATATTTCTAGAAAAGAAGGGATTTTAGTTAGAAAATATAGAAAATATGATAGATTTTAGTTGAAAAAGGTATAGTAGAACCTCGATAAATGAATATTCGATAAACGAATGACCTCATCAAATGAATAATTTTTTCCGGTTCCGACATAATAGAGACAATGTATTTTTGACCTCTATAAATGAATAATCTCGATTAATGAATCAAATTTTTCAGTTCCGAACGTATTCATTTATCGGGGTTTAACTGTAATCGGTTAATTATTAGTAATTTTAAAATAATTATTTTATTTTATTTTCCTAATGTAATTATGCAAGTACAAATAACTGATATAAAAAAAATCAAAATTAAGGATTTCTAATATTTAAACAACACCTACTTATTTTATTTGTATAAATTCGAATTCCTTTTCTAGTTCACATATGTAAAAAAAAAAAAAAAAGATCTTATTTTTTGTCACATGTAATTCTTTTTTAATTAGATGTCTTCTCGATAAATTTTAATTGTTTTTTTATAAATCCAATCCTTTCTTATTAATTTTTATTTTCTATAATTTCCAATCCTTTCCTATTAATTTTTATTTTCTATAATTTAGAATTAATACCAATCTCCTAATCCAAGCGAGTATAGAAATAGCTGATTCAGGGGATTTGTTACTTGGAGCCAAAGCTGTTCAGGGGATCTGACCGTTGTAAAATTAAGAACACCTGGACACCGGTCGAGTATTTCAGGTAAAATTTGTCTTACCCCCCACGTTATAATCTGTATATATATGCCATTCCTCCATGAATACACATACATACTCATTCCACACAAGTTCTTGTTAACATTCTATATTTACTTTATTATTATAATTGTCGTTATTACAAGAAGCTAGCTCAAAGGGTTTGAGTTTGAGTTTGAGTTTGAGTTTGAGTTTGATTAGTAATAAGATGATAGCAGAGAACGACATACCGGGATACAGGTTTAACCCTTTCGATCGAGAACTTATCACTGAGTATCTTAAGCAAAAGATTATGGGAACAACACTCCGATGCAACATGATCAAGGAAAAACAAGTCTACGGCCCGTCTTTATCTTTGAATCCATGGCGTGTTTTTGATACCAATGATTCTGATTCTTGGTTTAGATGGCCCGGTCTTAAAGAAACTGAAAAGTGTATGTTTGTGTTTGTTAAGTTGTGTAAAATATCAAAATCAAACACTAGTGCTGGGAAAAATACTTCTAAAAAGGCTGGTTGTGGCACTTGGGCTGGCAAGGTCAAAAAGCATGATCAGATTGTAGATGTTCAAGGGAAAGTGATTGGAGAGAGGAGGTATTTGGTATTTGAAATTAATGATATTGCTTCTGCTGGAATAGATGTGAGTAAAATAGGACACTACAAGATGCACGAGTATAGCTTAATTGGGGATAATGCGGATTTAAATTCCGCTACTAGTATGGTTCTTTGTAGAATCACCCATGATTCTTCGAAGGAATGCCCCGTTAATCTTAAGCCGGGTACCAAAAGTGCAAATCATGTTTCAAGTAGTAGTGAAGCCCAAATTAAAGAAGAAAAGAACAATAATTTTGAGGGAGCTGGCATTGTAGAAGTGGAAAATTTGACCGTGTTAGATTGTGGTGTTAGTGTTGGTGAGAAACTTGAGGAAAGTGGGACTTCAACAACACAAAATCTGGCCGTGGTAGATAGCGGTGTTGGTGGTAATCTTGAGGGTAGTAGATCAGAAAGTTTGGTTGCGATAAACAGTGATGTTAGTGAACCATTTGCTGTAGCTCAATATAACAATGGTCTACAAGAATTGAATAATTTTAGTGAGGGTTTCGGTTTTGATGACCTAGGTGGTCTGGATTTCTGTTTGGATGGCCTAGATGATTGTGACTTCATGGCGTGTCTGGATCCTAACATACAAGAGGAGCCATCTCGAGACATACAAGATAGTGGTGTTAGTGTTGGTGAGAAACTTGAGGAAAGTGGGACTTCAACAGCACAAAATGTGGTAGATAGCGGTGTTGGTGGTAATCTTGAGGGTAGTAGGAGCTTAACATCAGAAAGTTTGGTTTCGATAAACAGTGATGTTAGTGAACCGTTTGCTGCTGCTCAATATAGCAATGGTCTTCAAGAATTGAATAATTTTGGTGAGGTTTTCGGTTTTGATGATCTAGGTGGTCTGGATTTCTGTTTGGATGGCCTAGATGTTTGTGACTTCATGGCGTGTCTGGATCCTAACATACAAGAGGAGCCATCTCGAGACAGTAGTGGCAGGAAGCTTAAAAGAGAATTTGAATATGAGGAGAACTTGTACCAATCTAAGAAGATGTGTCTTGCTAATCCTAATTAGCATCTAGAGCTGGATGAACATAGGAGAATTAGGAAGTAAGGATTTCATGATTTGTTATACACTATGACAATTGATTTGTTTGCATAATTCTTGATTTCGCAGATTCTGACATATTAATGTAATGCACGAGATAAAGTAATGCAAATTTTGGCGCTTTTGTTGAATTGGCTTTTCATGTTCTTCTGTTGCTTAAATTTGGAGTTCCAGATTGATAAACAGTCTGATGATGGAAAATAGTTATGTAGACTGTAGTGGTTTTTAATAGTTGGATTCAGGTCATACAGGTTGCATTTAAATTGCAGTAAATTTTACTTTTGGATGAATATAAATTTTCTAAAGTTCGAGTTTGTCAAATTTTATAAAGTTGCATGTTCTATTTTATGGTCAACAAGTGGACTATGTTGGTTCTGCTAATAACTGTATTCATCTATCCACGATATCTGATATTTTCTCAATTACCTTCAGTGCTTGTTTTACTGGCATTTATGTAATCTGACATCTACATGCTATTTGTACAAATATTTCTGCCTCATATATGTGTTTGATACTTGAGGAACACTAATTTTGCAAATGTCTGTCTATTTGTATGTAACTGTGTTATCAGTATTCACTTTGTATTTGTAACTCCTTGATTGATATCTGGTTTAAATGGCTCTTTTGGTAGATTGCCGTCAGCAAGGGCTCGTTTAGTGGTAAATAATTAGATTTGAATGAGGCAACAAAAGGTAATATTTGTTTCTTCATGTTCCTGTTAAAAATAGATACTCTTGAAGACCTGTCTTGAGTTCTTAAACTTTTGGTAAGTTGTTGCTTCTTTTGGGCAGGGACTCCAGTTGTAACGTTTCTGCCATCAGATTAAAAACGTCAAGAATTATGGTGATCGGGGATCACTCAATTTTGGAGCTGTACTATTGTAAGTTGAAAGATTTTGGAATCATTTAGATAATAAGTGAAATCTGGAAGCGAGTATACATGTATTAAGTGAAATCTGGAAGCGAGTATACATGTATTTGGTCCTCTGAAAGAGATGAAACGTGTAGCTTTCTGATATGCATGCTTGCCAGCATTTTCATTTTTTCTTTTTGTCTAGAATTGTATAGAGGAAAATAAAATTTGAAGTAGATAATTGAATTATTGAACTGCATATATATACAAGCGAGAATAGTAATAACAATATTAAAGAAAATAAAGATCCAAGCTAATGCAAGAGTTAAAAGCTACTTTTTTGCTTTTTTAACTTTTTGTGGTGCGCATTTTTGAAATATGAAAGTGATCATGGATTAATTTCTCGGAAGATGTGATTGATTTAATTAGTTCATTTTTTGTGATGTGAAACCCTATAATGTTAAAATATGGGGTTTATAGTATCTGCTGGATTTTTATAGGATGCTGGTTTAGATAATGATGAATTAGGCGGAGATTAAGTATTTGGTGTATTTGTGGGTATTTGTTAGGTTACAAGGACTACATGGGTTAATAGAGGTTGGTGTGAGTGGTTTTTAACCAAGTGGAGATTACATCGTGATGCTATCTAATCTAGGGCGTGGAAGATCATCAGCAAGAGAAACTATTGGGAGAGTTGCAGCTGGAGCTGTTGCCAAGAAAATTCTCAAACTATATTCAGGAACTGAGGTTGGTTTAAACTCATAAATATGATGGTAAAAAGTTTCCTCTTAGATACCGAGACTTACTTTTTTGATTGGACATGATGTACAGAGACACATTGTATGATCTACTGAAAATATATAGGCATATAGACTATAGACTTTTAGTGTCAATCATATATTTTCATTTACATATTACCAACTTGTATTGTTTCTTCACATGACTGAATTTGGACTCCATATAACAAGTATTTTACCACTGAGATTGGTGTATTTCTGATCTATACTCAAGAAGTCTTGTGGATATTTAAATGTAATGTTGGAAATTGTCTGTTCAGAGTACACTTTGAGTTTGACCTATGAAAACCTCTTAACTGAATCAATAAGCAGAAAATTTATATCCTACTGCATGAGTGAATTTGTTGGTTTAGTTCAAATTAGCCAGGAGAAAGTCTTTAGAATTCATGCATCTGAGGTGAATAACTAATATCATCTCCTCCTTAAGCCCCCTTCCCCCAAAGAAAAATAAATTAAAATGAGCATTACACTGCATTCAACATATATTTAACATGTTATTTGATGTACTTGCTAGTTTCCACTCATGCATTTGTAACAGTTCTTTAGTTATATCAGGTTCTTGCTTATGTCTCTCAAGCCCACAAGGTTGTACTACCAGAAGATTTGGTTGATCATGAGAGTCTGACCCTGGAGCAGGTAATGTTTTCCTTACTTTTATGATAATGGTTACACGAAAAGATATCAAACACTGAAGTTGAGAGTGATCGCTACTTCCATCACTATATAGTTATATCATTTTGATTTGGGGTTGGGGGGGGGGGGGGAGGAGTATGGGGTATGAGAGGATCTAATCGATTTATAAAAAGTCAAGCAAACCGTCTTACACTTAATTCTTTTTTTAGATGTGCATACATTGTGGAGCAGATACTGACTTGTGTTATTATATAAGTCAGCTTACAGATTTTGTGTCTTCAGGTTTCAAATACGAGTTTAGCAACAAAAAAAAAAAGGTTTCAATTACGGAAAGCGAAATTTCGTATTTTTCATCTTAACATCTATTCATTAGTCATTACCAATTTGTTTAAATTTGTTTTGGTTACCCTCCCAACTGTGTACTTTCTTGTATATTATTTGACGGTATAATTCTTGTATTTATTAGATAGAGAGTAACATTGTACGATGCCCAAATCCTGAGTATGCTGAAAAGATGATTGCTGCTTTTGATGCCGTTCGAGTGAGGGGTGATTCTGTTGGTGGTGTTGTAACGTGCATCGTGAGACCCCTTCCCCTGAGCTGTATGTGTGCCCTTGCAGACATGCTCAATCAAATTGCACGGTTGCCAAATTCAGATGCATGCCTGAAAATTCAATATTGATTTATAGGGTCTTGGGACACCAGTATTTGATAAACTTGAAGCTGAGCTGGCTAAAGCTGCAACGTCGTTGCCTGCAACCAAAGGTTTTGAGATTGGCAGCGGGTTTTCAGGTCGGTAGTACGTGTTCTTTGTGATTCTAATCTAGACGGCTCTTGTAATCATCAGTGGAAAATCATGTTAATGTTGCCAGTAACTGTCTTAGATGAATAACATTTTCTGGATTCCGTATATTTATGCCTCTAAATGAGACCATGTGTTAGGTACATTTTTGACCGGAAGTGAGCACAACGATGAATTTTTTATAGATGAACATGGTCATATCAGGACTAGAACAAATCGGTCTGGTGGGATACAGGTAGTTGATTGTGTTCACATTTTTGGATTTGTCTGGGAGGAATTGTTATCTGCCATATCCTTATATCTGGTTCATTATATTGTATGATCATCTGCAGGGTGGCATATCAAATGGAGAAATCATCACGATGAGAATAGCCTTCAAGCCAACATCTACTATTGGAGTAAGTTCTATTTCTGCTGTCTTGTCAACATTCCCCCTTGTCCTCTAAAAAACCTCAATAATGTGCATAGAGTAAATCAAAATTTTGGGATTGTCCAAAGATTTTTGGTTGATCTTGTTTGTGGTTTTGACATGCTGTATTTTGCCGTGCACATTACATAGAGGTCTTTTTTCCGATACGTAATTATTGTTTGATGGAGTGATTCATGGATGATGAAGTCAGAACGATTTATAAATGTGTTACATATGGCCCGGTGTGATAGTCTTGTATCATGGTTTTTATAGTTTTGCTAGATGTTGTGAGTTGTTTATATTAGTAGTTGTTGCTCTTATTTAAGAACAGATGGGTACAACAATTCGGTGTTGCCATTTTATTATGGTGACTTGTCTCAGAAAGGAATAGATTTAATTGTGTGGATATGAGCTGTGTACTTTGATCAATATGCGTATGTGATATATGTATATATATATGTATTTTATCTTAAAAACATGTAAATAGTCAATTTAGAGTGGCGCATAAATAAAAGAAGCAAATTAATGAGCAGTATAGCACTGTATATAACAATTAGATGTATCCAGGTTTAGTAAAGGCTGAAGATATAGTTATTATAGGTGTCGCAGTTTCACTGAGTGTGTCAATTACCGCATACAAACATCAGTTATCAAAATATGGGCCATCAAAGTATCTCCAGTTGTACACATGAACCCCTACAGTGAAAATCGTATGGTGCGTCGACCCTTGAAGTTTGTCATTCGTTTGGTTTAACCCTTTTCATATTATTAATTTTTTTGAAAATAGGTACTATTAGATTTTTTCTCCAACTGAAATCTTTAAGCACATAACAAATTGTAAAAAGATTTCTGATAAGTAGGGAGATGAAGTCCCAGAAATCCGGCGATGTTTTTAGATTCCAGGAAAGTGCATTTTTGGAAGAAGATATATGTAAAGGGTCAAACTGTATGAATGCCAAACCCCTGAGGGTTAACTTTGCTTTTCTTTTCTTTTTTTTCCTTTGAAGATTCATGTGTTCAAACAGGATTATTTTAATGACCATTATGTTCATAAACCTAATAACATGCACTCTTTGTGGTTTTGCTATTATGTTCAATGCTTCTTAAGTTTGAATATTGATTATATTTCTCCATATATTCAAGTCAAAAAGTTGGAAGACAGAATTAGCGAGTTTAAATACTGATATACTGCAAAGAAGAGCATGTATCCGCTGGTCTATGGCATTTGTGGAGTCTTTTTAATGTAATTTTAATCATAAACGCGCTAGCTGCAACACCTCGAAGATGCCACTTTTGTCCACGGTAGCGGAGTATACACTGTTTTGATACTTATGTTTCTGAATTGGCATAGTGTAACTCCTAGCATTGTAGCGTACAAGATGACCTCACCCTTGGTAACAAGATGTGGAGGTTTTGATTCTCAGTGGAGACACATGTGTGCTTAAGTATTTAAATTTCTTGTGTCTTGGCCCAAAAACACAGAAGCATAATATATCTTAAATTTTAAGTTTGAACGCGTACAGTATAATAAAACAAAATTAGACCCCCTCTTCACATTTACTTTTCTTAAATCAATTCGATGAAGTAGCCTTATATTCGTCACTATCTTGATCATGCAGAAGAAACAGAATACAGTGACCAGAGATAAAATCGAGACAGAGCTTATTGCTCGTGGCCGTCATGATCCTTGTGTTGTCCCTAGAGGTACGTATCAAATGATTTCACATTTGTGTTGCTGGAAATGTGCTGTTTAATTATTTAGATGTTGGCATATGCATTGCTATTCATCTGTTTAGTTGTCTAACTATTTGCTTATCATTTGCATATATAGAAGGGAACTCAGTGAGATATTTTACCAATTTTATTTCTTAATAATTCTTTGGTTTGGTTGGTGTAGCTGTGCCTATGGTGGAAAGTATGGTAGCTCTAGTGCTTGTGGATCAATTAATGGCACAATATGCACAAAATCAGCTATTTCCCATAAATTTAGATCTACAGGAATCGGTTTTGAAGCCCGAGTCAGCTAACATGGTTGTTTAAAGGGGTGCGCATAGTGGTTTTTGGCAAACTGTATCTTCAGCAACGCTTCTTTGTTTTGCATAAGTAGAGTAATTTTTTTTACCATAAAAAAGAGTGTAATTGTTGTAGTACATTGTACGAATATAGTTATGATTGGTTTAAGTGGTGGCAAGAAGATTATGCAACCATTATTGTTGACATAAAAATATTGAATTAATTGGTTAGAATTTCATCTTCATGTACTTTTATTACAAAATTTATTTATATGTATTCTTTTTCTATATTTTTGAAGAGCCTATATTTTCTAGTTTTAAAAATGGAACCCTGATTTTCTGTCAACTGAAATCGATGAATCATGTTTTAGGCAATTTGTTCAAATTTTGATCTCTCCACTCACTTTTGAACAATGAGTTTTTGTGTAGTTAGAAAATGTGCAAAAAAGTGCCATTGGAAAAATTTAAAGACTGTTTGGTAATATTTTTGATACTAGCCTATAATTCATGCACACACGACTCTTTTTCTAATATCTATAATTATATTAATTTTCTAATATTTATTTATTATTAGTTTACAAAGTAAAGTTCTATGGAGTATTCATTTAATTTGGAGAAAATTACCAAAATACTCATATTTGAGCATGGCTAACCCTATTTACTGACGGGACACATTAAATCGTGTACCGTGATATGAGGGGTAATACGGTACTTCGTGTTCCGTAACAGTACATGATACGGTATACGGTGTAACGTGTCACTATTTTATTGAAAATCTTGAAAATTTTGTATGTTTTGCTGACAAATATTGCAAAACGAATTGTTCTACGAAACAAATTTGGGATGCAAAACATATATGTTCTGATTGCAAAACATAAAGAATTTTCAAGATGAACATATTGCAAAACATACATAATTTTCATGATTATCAATGAAATAGTTTGAATGCAGAACGTGTATGTACTCCAAGTACTCCAATTAAATGAGTACTCCATCGAACTTTTCTCCTAGTTTACATATCAACTTGTTGTTATATATATATATATATATATATATATATATATATATATAATTTTACATGTTCAATTTACAATGTATTTTATCTTGAATTCTTACAACTTGACTTTGACGATTTTACAGTCCACGTGAAATTAATAAAATAATCTTTAATTTAGTGATAGTTTAACAATTAAAGCTACCAAGAAATAAGAGAGAAGAAATTGATGATATTTTACATCGAAAATTCTATTCGATTTAGTAAACATACTTATAGTTCATTTTGATTATCAAAATAATCTTCTTATTATTTGAATATAGTTGTACTAACAACCAAATACGATTTTAATAATAAGTTTAAGCGAGAATTTGTCCAAAATTCTGGTAGTCAGTAGTCTAGTCCTCGGCAAAATAAATAAGAACCATTAAATCTTAAAATAAATAGGTGAAAAACGTTTGATATAGCATAAAATATATTTCATATTTTAACATGTAAACTAAAAATTGTACTTATATTGAAATACGAAAAAGTGAATGTCAATAATTTAAATCATATTTAGTTAGGTTTTCTGCATTGAATATGATTATCGATACAGGTCTTCTACATTGAATAAGATTAATGTAAAAATTCGTAATTATATTTTATCCTGAGATTCTCAGTGTTTCCGTTTGAATAATAATTGTTAAATTATCAATAAATTAAAGATAATTTTATGAGTTTCGCGTGGGCTGTGAACTCATCCAAATCTATTTTCTAGATCTCGTGATAGAGCCCAAATAGTAAATATGAACTTTTTTTAATATTAATAAAAAAAATATATAAAATTCAATTCTAATACAACCTTTTTTAATTAAATTTTTTCATATTATAATGTTCTTTTTAAAATTCAATTCTAATACAACCTTTTCTAATTATATCCTTTTTTAGATTATAATTTTTTTTAATATGATATAATCTTGATCGTCTATTTTTAAATTTTTTAGAGTCGATAGTTGAAATTATTGAGAAAATTACCAAAATACTCATATTTGAGCATGTCTGGCCCTATTTACTGATGGGACACATCAAATCGTGTACCGTGATATGAGGGGTAATACGGTATTTCGTCTTCCGTAACAGTGCATGATACGGTACACGATGTAACGTGTTCTATGTAACACGGTGTACTGTGTCTCGTGTTAGGCGGGTGCGCAGCACAAACATGGTACACGCTCTTCCGTATCATGCATAACACGGAAGACCGTGTTCCGTATCAGCTAATACGGTAGACCGTGTAACGTATTCAGCTAATACGGAGGCCGAAACTCCGTATCCCGTCGGTATTTCGAGCCATTTTTTCCAGAATCAGTATTTTGGACCACTTGATCCCGAAAATGATTATTTTGGGCCATCACCCGAGATTATTTGGGCGGCACAGTTACCAAAATTATGGATAAGATCCCTCTTATGCTTATTATATATAGAGGCATGTAAACTAAAAAGTGTATTTATATTGAAATACGAAAAAGTGAATGTCAATGATTTAAATCATATATAATTCGGTTTTTCTATGTTGAATTGGATAATCGATATAGGTCTTCTACACTAAATAGGATTAATGTAAAAATTCGTAATTACATTTTATCTTGAGATTCTGAGTGTTTTCATTTGGATAATAATTGTTAAATCATCATGAAATTAAGATAACTTTATGTGCTTCGCGTAGGCTATAAATATAAACTTTTTTAATATTAATAAAATTATAAAAAAATCATCTTAATACAACCTTTTTTAAATGTATCCTTTTTAGATTAATTTTTTTTAATATGATATAATCTTGATCGTCTATTTTTAAAATTATTAGATTCGATGGTTGAGATTATTTTGGCGGTATAGTGACCAAAAATATGGATAAGATCTCTCTTACGCTTATTATATGTAAGGGGATATAATTGTATCCTATAATATAACAAGAGTAGGAGGGATAATAAAGATGTACTAACAAAGATCTCAGGATCGATTCCAACTAACTACAATTATTTTTTTACCGTCAACTAATAGCTAGTACATATTATTTTAGTAAATCATTGACATTCACTTTTTCATATTTCAATATAAATACACTTTTTAGTTTACATATTAAAATATAAAATATTTTTTAGGGATATTCTCTTTGGTACACTCGTGGAATTGGCTTTTGCCAATGGTATCATCACATTTTTGGCTTCTATACATGGTACACCTGACATATTGTTTCTCTCTTAGTCATGCCCTTCTGTTAGACAACTGTTAATATTTCAGGTGTACCACGTATAGAAGCCGAAAATGTGATGTTACCATTGGCAAAAGCCAATTCCTCGAGTGTACCAAAGAGAATATCCCTATTATTTTTAATAGTCATTAACAGTGATTAAACGGTGTTTAACGTTTTTTTAACGTTTTACTTAAAAAAGGGTATGACTAAGAGAGAAACAATATTTCAGGTGTAGCACATATAGAAGCCAAAAATGTAATGGTACCATTGGCAAAAGTCAATTCCACGAGTGCACCAAAGAGAATATCCCTAAATTTTATAATATTATAAATGCAAAACATATATGGCATCTAAGATCTTCAATTCTTCATTAAAATTTTCGTTACTAATCAAACATCAAATAGCCAATATTTGATAACTACAATACCGGGTGCATAAATTCTTATCCTGATTTTATTTTCCCAAGTCTAGGTGTTAAAAACATTGTTAGACTAAGATTTAGGCGATTTTTGAATAAATCATTTAAAAAATGGTTAAATCGATCTAAATAGTCAAAATCAGCAAAAGTTGACTGGAAAAAGATCAAAAATCGATAAAAACTATTAAAAATTTAAAAATGGACAAACAAATTTAATAAATACAAATATTAAAAATAATATTTAAATACAATCAATTAATGCTCTAATTAATACTAATCCCATTGCCGCAATTTCTAGAACACTGTTACTTCATTCCATTTTTGACCATAACCAATCCTTGGTTGCCACTCGTTCAAAAAACCAGAACACAATGAGAAACATCACATCAACAATCACACAACCAAATTTAGCAAAAAAAAAAAAAACAATCACACAACCAAAATCCAAACGCCAAAAAGTAAAACGAACCCACAGCCTAATAATAACAACCAATTATCTCATCTTCTAACACACGCACCCACACACACACACACTTAAACACACATAAACACACACATTTTAAGTTTGATATGGTGGCATGGCAACTAGTTGTTGTTCTTCTTGGACATGTCATTTACTTATAATCAACACAACTCCCTCTCTTTTTATTACAACACAACCACTCAATCTTTATTACAAAAATAGAAGAACCACATCTGGGTTTAAATTGCGGCGGAGCAGAGAGAATCGGTCATTTCAACGGCGTCGTTTTGGGTTTGTTGTTACTGCTCAGCTCACTAATCATTTCTATTCAACCACTGGTTTGGACTCCAAGGTGGGTTTTTTTTTATATTTTTTAATCTTGGTTTTTTTTGCTTTTATCTTTACTTTGGTTTTTTTATTTCCTGATTTTATATGAACAATATCGTTACTTTGATGAATTAGTAAGGAATGCAAGAAATATGCGATATAGAGCAATGGGGTGTGTTTGGTTGTAGTGTTTTAATTTCGAAAATTGGATTTCGGTAAGTAGATAGGCAAAGATGATCGGAATGTAGAACTATTTGTAGTTCTTTTGTTTGCGGGGCTGATTCAAGATTATATTTTTTTTTTGGGGGGGGGGGGAGGGGCACATGTCCCTCTCTAGATAGCTCACGTTTGTTCGCGAGGCGTTAGATAAGTTTATTTAGCTATTTGAGCCTAATGATCATTTATTATTTAATTGGTCATCCATTCCATTAGAGTTGAGCAGTCTATTTCATTAGTTTATTTTCACACCATTCAGTTATTTCTTCCCTACATGGATTGATATATTGGCTGCATTTTCCCGTCATAGTGCAATATTGGTAAAATAAATGCCTGAATCCACAAAACAAGAACAACCCAAGAGTTAGGTGGTGTTAGAGAAATCTTAATCGTCCATTGATCAATCAAAGGTTATAAGAAAAAGAGTATACTAAGGTCACAAGGCCTATTAATAAAAAGAAAAAAAAAATGATATTTCGAAAAGAAAACCTAAACCAACTAGTACCTGAATAGATTATGAGTACCGTAAATTGTAAATATTTCAAATCTAATACCCATTAGGAAGATAAGAAAAGAGGTTGAATCTGAATTTGATTTGAAGTGTAGTCTCCTAAATCACTTTCTCACACCCTCCATTATCTCTGTGAATGCTTTTTTGAACATTTTTTTATATCCTTTTCTTTGGTCACCAGTTCTTTGTGTCATCCATTCATTTTGTTTCTTGGAAGCTAGTACTAGTCACGAGTTAGTTATTGTGTTCCTTTTATATTTTTATTGAAGTAACTTAAGAGAAGAGATGAATGAGAGGAAATGAGGACGAGGACGATGAAGTATGTAAGGAGAGAAATCAAGGAACATGATTCGCAATGCCGTATGGGAAAGTGTGACCGACACGTAGCAATTTTTGTGGAATGAATGGGTGGTAGAATAACATACTAGTATACAAAAAAGTATTGATAAGATAACCACACAATATTTTTGTCCTAAAACTTCATTGAAATATTAATGAGTTACAATATAATGCTGTTACCATTTAGGGTTAGTGCTATTATGATGATGCGGGTTAGCTGGATACTTATAAACTTCTTCCAACTGGGGGTTGATTGTAAATTATTAGTCAAAGTTGTAATCTCTTGATGTTGGGGGTCAATATCAATATGTGATAATTTTGTATTGATTCTAAGCCTGCTTGTGGTCTAATTTTGGATGCTTCTGGTTACTGTGGTTTCTAAACTAAATATTTGCTTCTATGATTAAGTGGATATTGTTGTATATATTTGCTGCAACCATAATCGTCTTTTTATAATAGTATTATACATAAGCTATATTTGATTGATATGCAATACAACACATGTAGGAAGATATATTGTGATCTTAGAAGGAAACAAAAGTGTGGTGAAAAGAAAACAAATAAACAATATAAAGATTTGTTTTTGTAAAGACCATAAAATGCCTTAACATCACGAAGACGCCTTCTAGACGACATTACAAAATCTAAAGCTTTGTGGGGGCATTTTATTATTGTCCATATTAATGCATAAGCATCGCCTTAAAAACTATGGTTTTATTCATTTGACTTGTAAGTTTATTCTAGTATAATAATACTCCTCTACCTTATTTATTTTTACAAGTTTTCCTCTTTTGCTTGATCAGAAATATGATTCCACTAATTTAAGGGTCATTTTTATGTGTTGAGCTTTAGATATTCTTTTATGTCACAATGTTTAATTTCCAAAATGGACGATTTTATGTTTAATAGGGTAGCTAAATATTTGTTGGTGGTGACAAATAGACGAGGTTAAGATTTTTGATTTGTTATTAGTCGTTGAAAGATAATTAATAATCAAAGGGAGGTTATGGAAATAATTTTTTTTGCATAACACGCTGGAGAGACAAAGCATAAAAGTGGTGATAGGTCAATATGACGATAAATGACGTTTTTGTAATAAATCTGGCCCTTTTTGGCATAATTAGACTAAATAATGAATACAATAGCACATTTTAATAATTTGTCCCTGTTTGGCACGTGTACCGGTAATTAATGTAAATAGGTCTATCAACGGACCAGAGATCTAGTCCAAGCCTAAGCCTTAGTAAGTGTATATGTATTGTACTAGAGAAAATTTGAATCGATAAGGATTCGATCCGTTAGAAAGCAGATATAGATATTGACTCGTCCATCTACTAAAGACCCTATTCGGTTACATGTAATTACATGTATAATTCTACATACCCTCTTGTAAATAATTGAATTATAAATTTAATTATACACGAAAAAATTAATCAAATTGTATGGGTCTTAACTTTTTTCCTCATCCAAGTTGTTTTGTTGTTTCTCTTTCATACACCATTATTTTATTAGATTTCTCGCTTCTGAACACACCATTATTTTTTTTACATTCATGTGCTTGAGTCTAGTGTGTTAAAGTCATTTCCGCGGGTATTATTCCCGCTATTCATAAAATTCTTATTTTATTAAGAAATTGAAAAATTCTTTTAACTTTTAGTATCATATATGATTTTTCATATACATTTGTTCAATCGTTTGTGAAGTATTATTTGCAAATTGGAGTCTAATAATAATTTACCACCAAATGCTAAATTTACATGTAAGTGGGTCCAAAAAAGGAGGTAAGCAGAGCATCCCTAGTGCAGGGACACTTTCCTCCTCCTAAGTGGTACTGTTCATAGGTAAGTAAAGGCATAAAAACTAGCCGAGACCGGGATCCAGATCCAGGTTCAGGACCAGTTGTTCACCTAAATTGTTTTTATTCTATATTAATATATCATGAATGCATGCAATGTACTTTGTCTTCAACTCTTTTGCAATTTGCATTACTAATGTTATAATATATTACTTACTAATCTTAACTTCTTGAACCGTATAATGTAACATGTTATGTTTAGTGTCTTAAAATAGTTTTCTTATCCTTACTATAACGCACCAAGTATGTATTATAATATTTAAATTTCGCAACTTTCTTATTTATTAAATTTGAATAGTATAAATTTTGACACAAAATTTATCTTAAACTTGTATTAAAAATTATTTTAATATCTCTTAAATATAAAATTTACCATCGATTAAATATAGGGGTGTTCGCGGTGCGGGCGATGCGGTTTTTTCCTCAAACCGCAAACCAAACCGCGCATGCGGTTTGAACAAATTTCCAAACCGCGACCGCACCACGTAAAATTAAAAGCACATAAACCACACCTCGAAAAATGCGGGCGGTGCGGTGCGGTGTGGGCGGTTTACCTATTTCAAATTTTAATAATATAGTATCTTAAAAATAAACAAATTAATAATAGTAAAGTTCTAAACCAAAATGAAATATAAGTTACACATAGGTAATAAATGGACCAGGACAAAGAGGAAGGAAGAAGTGAGTGGGTTGACCCAAAAATTACACATAAGTAATAAAGGGACCATGGCAAAAAAAATCATATATATGTATATATTTATAAATATATTAATATTATATAATATGCGGTGCGGTTTGAACCGCGAGATTAAATCCCAAACCACAAACCGCACCGCACCGCGCGGTTTGGCTAAAATGCAAACCACGACCGCACCACAAAAAATTTAAACCACGCGGAGCGGTGCGGTTTTTGCGGTTTGATGAACACCCCTAATTAAATATGACCCACTAACTAAAGGAAATGGGCTCTTGCATTGGAGCAAGTTGTCCACTTCTTTACAAAACTACACTTTGCTTATTTGACAGTCAAATGGGGTCAAAAAGTGGGATATGAGCTATATCACCATGGATGCTTTGAAGTCTGAACCACCCCCTTCCCCCCAACCCCAATTGGCGATGCTTTAAGAGCGGCTCTAGGAGTTGCTTGCCTAAGTGCTTGGTGACAGAACATGAACATATTGCAGTGCTTGCCCCTGGTTTTGGGTGTCTAGTATTCTGGTTGCGGGTTCAAATCTTATCCCATGGTTTGTTTATTGACTAATCATTGTAAACTTGTACTTTCAATCTCTTGAATTTACACAAAATTTCTCATGGCTTTGGCGTTTAATATTTTCCATGTATGTGCTAGTGAGTCCAAGTCTATGCAGTTATGCCAACAGATTATCAGAAAAAGGTCATAATAATGTATCAAAGTTTTTGGCCAAAATCCTCTTGGAATTTTTTCCCTCAAAGTTAATAAATGTGTTATCAAATGTTAGATCCATCCTTGATTACCCGTGAAGCTGCCCTCCACTCTAGCCATCGTGTCTTGATATTGTAACATCTTCCTCAACCTCTACATCCCTTCGGATGATAGAACCTATTAACCTATGTACGATAGAACCTATTAACCTAAGTACTTCAAACAGTATTTTTTGGCATCCTTTACTCTCCAAGGCTAACTTGTAACACACATGCCGTGTACTTCTAATGCATATCTCCATTTCAACTTTACATTCACTGATTTACCTCTCCATGGATGTTATGCTAATCCTTGGTGGAGTCTGAGCTCAACCAGAAAATAATAAGTGAAATATATGGAGCGTCACCAACCAAGATCCCGCCACTTCTTTGGTCACGAATACATATCTCGTATCACTCTTATGTGTATTGTTGATACTAGCTTATAACCCGTGCAATGCACGGTTCTTTTTCCAATATTTATTATACTAATTTTTTTATTATTTATTTGTTATTAGTTTACATATCAAATTATTGTTATGAAATTGATATATATATATATAAGATTTTACACGTTCAATTTATTATGTGTTTTATCTTGAATTCTTAAAACTTGATTTGGATGATTTTACAGCATACATGAAATTAACAAAATAATCTTTAATTTAGTGACGATTTAACAATTTTCTCCAATTAAAACTACCAAGAAACAAAAGAGAGATGAAATTGACGATTTTTATATTGAAAATTCTATTCTATTTAGGAAATCTACTTATATTTTGTTTTGATTATCAAAATAACCTTCTTATTATTTAAAGATAGTTGTACTCATGGTTATCACGGTGCCAAGTCGAGCCTCGGCGCCCGATTACTTTCGAGAAGACTAGTCGACAAGTCGCCCGACTAGTCGTAAAAAGTCGACAAAGTGTTCATTATACATATACTTACTAGATTAAACAAATAATATAGCGAAATACATCGGTGCCATAATTTAAATCAAAAGTGCGAGAATAATAAATTCTAAACAAGCATAGTTACTGCATAATAACATCCATATTCCAAATATCAAACATATCGAAGCAAATAAAAACATAAGTTTGATGAATATGAAGCAAAGTCATCCATCTTAATATCATTTTCATCTCCAGCTCTCTTTCTAGACTGTCATTTGGTTGGATTGGCTCATTGGTTTGATCAGGTCTTGGTATACCACATGATAATCATGGTTATCAAGGCCTCAAGTCGGGCTTCGGGACTCTCGGGCGAACCTTCGCATCAACTAGTCGACAACAAGTCGGGCTTCGAGATTCTCGACGCCCGAGTACCTTCGCGTCGACTAGTTGTGTCGACTAGTCGTCTTCGTGATAACAATGGTTGTACTAACAACCAAATACAGTTTTAATAATAAGTGTAGGACGGATTTTGTCCAAAACTTTGGTAGTTGGTAGTCTGGTCCTCAGTACGATAAAATAAATAAGAACTGTTAGATCTTAAAATAAATAGATAAAAAGCATTGGATCTAGCATAAAAAATATTTAATATCTTAACATGTAAACTAAAACGTGTATTTATATTGAAATACGAAAAAGTGCTTGTCGATGATTTAAATCATATATAATTAGGTTTTCTATATTGAATAGGATTATTAATGTAGGTGTTCTACAATAAATAAGATTAATGTAAAAATTTGTAATTATATTTTCTCTTGAGATTCTGAGTGTTTTCAGTTGTATAATAATTGTTAAATCATCACTAAATTAAAGATAATTTTATGAGTTTCGCGTGGACTGTAAAATCATCCAATTTTGATTTCTATATCTCGAGATAGAGTCTAAATAGTAAATATGAACCTTTTTTAATATTAATAAATAAATAAAATTCAGTTCTAATACAATCTTTTATATCCTTTTCAGATTATAACTTCTTTTTAAAATTCAATTCTAATACAACCTTTTTAATTATATCCTTTTTAGATTATAATTTTCTTTTTAATAGGATATAATCTTGATCGTCTATTTTTAAAAATATTATATTCGACGGTTGAGATTATTTTGACGGTACAGTGACCAAACCAAAGTGACTAAACCAAAATTATGGATAGATCCCTCTTACGCTTATTATATATAAGGATATAATGTGATCCTTTTATATTTTATTTGTGATCAGGAATCATTTGTTTCAGCAAGTAATTGCTCCAAGTGAATGTTCTTTTCACTTCTGTAATCACTATCAACTCTTAGCCTTTTTTCCTATGGATAAATGTTTAACTTTTTTTTTCTTTTGTATCGCTTTTTTGACTCGAAATTGACTTAATCAATTGTGGTACATATTGTAGTATATCGTGTATTGGTTCCGATTAAGTTTTTTCGTGTGTATGGATTTACTCTGGAAAATCTTTAAATCGCATGCTTATCTTGAGCTTAAGACCAGGATTTTTTTAATATAATATATATATGTATCAACTGTTGGTTCAATATTTTATCCGTCTAAATTTGCTTCAACATTATAAAGTTCATCTGTAAACTCACTGCTCTTATATTGTTTTTTTCCCCATTATCAGTCCAGTGATATATCGCAGTTGCCATGGATTGGTCCACTTCCCGGAGATATAGCAGAAATTGAGGCTTACTGTAGAATCTTTAGAGCTGCAGAACGTCTTCATAATGCATTAATGAAAACATTGTGCAATCCAGTAACAGGAGAATGTAGTGTGTCGTATGGTTTTCCATCAGAAGAGAAACCGTTATTGGAAGATAAAATTGTGTCGGTTCTTGGTTGTATGATATGTCTTCTGAACAAGGGAAGGGAGGATCTTCTTTCTGGAAGATCATCTATGACTGCATCATTTAGCATTTCTGATGTAAATATATCAGAAGACAAACTTCCACCACTTGCCAGTTTTAGAACCGAGATGAAAAGGTATTGTGAGAGCTTACATGTTGCTCTTGAAGACTATCTTACACCTGACGATATCGAAAGAGTGGGTTTATGGAGGAAGCTACAGAGACTAAAAAATGTTTGCTATGATTCTGGTTATCCACGACAGGATGGTTCCCCATGCCATACATTGTTTGCAAACTGGGATCCAGTTTATTTGTCCACTTTAAAAGAAGATATAGAATCTGAAGGTTCTGAGATTGCTTTTTATAGAGGTAGCCAATTGACGGAAGAAGGTCTGAAGTGGCTCTTAGACAATGGTTTTAAAACAATTGTAGATCTCAGAGCAGAGGCCGTAAAGGATCATTTTTATCAGGCTGTGTTAGATGAAGCAGTTTTTTCTCAGAAAGTGGAATTGGTTAAACTTCCAGTTGAAGTTGGTACTGCTCCAACAATGGAGCAGGTTGAAAAGTTTTCATCATTGGTGTCCGATTCAAGGAAAAAGCCCATATATCTCCACAGTAAGGAAGGAGTTTGGAGAACTTCTGCTATGGTCTCTAGATGGAGGCAATATATGACTCACTACAGGTCCCAATCCCCCTCTAACAAGGCAATCTTACCAAATGGCAACATGTTAGGTGGTATTACCGATACGAAATATCTGCAGATGTCAGTAAAGTCAAAGGAAGATGCACTTGATAATAATAATGGGTCCGTGGAAGTTAATTCAAAGACGAGGTACAATTCCATCGTAAAACTTCCCAAACAAGACTCTCCAGCTTCTGAAAAAACCAACCACTCTGATAATGGAGTATCTGGTTCCTTTGATACCATGTCAAATATACCTAATGAGTCTCTGACCAACGACTGGAGTGCTGTGAAACCTTTCCACTCACAGATACCTCCTAATGTTTTTTCCAGAAAGTCAATGTCTCAGTTTTTTAAGAACAAAAGGATCTCACCTGCCAGCTACTTCAATAATAAACAGAAAAGATGGATGGAATTGTGCGGTTCAAGGGGGAACTATAACGGAACAATTCTGAGATCCGATACTAGTCGGAGCAATGCTGATTTTGTAGACCAGAAAAGAGGAAGTTCAAATGGTTCAGCAGTTAGTCATGTGAATCTCGGTACTAATGGGACTTACAAGGGAGGTGGTGGTAATACATATCAGTCCTCTGACCCCATTTTGATTGCATCCAATGACAAACTATATACCACAAGGAAAACTGCTGATCAAATTAGAGCAACCAATGGGTCAAGAAAAAGTGTTAGATCTTTAACCATGTCTGCTGATCAAAGGAATAAGACAACAGCCACTGTGTCTTCCCAAAATGAGGAATTGGAGCTGATTGAAGGAAATATGTGTGCTTCAGCAACAGGTGTTGTGAGAGTGCAGTCAAGAAAGAAAGCAGAGATGTTCTTGGTACGTACAGATGGAGTCTCGTGCTCTAGAGAAAAGGTAACTGAATCTTCCTTGGCCTTCACTCATCCTAGCACCCAGCAACAGATGTTGATGTGGAAATCTACTCCAAAGACTGTATTATTACTGAAGAAATTAGGTGAAGAACTCATGGAAGAAGCTAAAGAGGTATTACACCAAAGTAGTGGAGACAAATTAATAGAAAAATGTTTTTCTGGTTTAGTTTTTTGTAGAGATAAATTAGTTTGCTACTTTACTACTTTTATTTTGTAAATGAATTCCCCCCTTTGCTATCTCCAGTCATTCCCTCGGTTTCCTTTTTTTTTTTTTGTCGGGGAAAGGGAGGGGGGGGGGACTTGATGGTAAAATTTGCTATCGTTATCTAGTGATGATTCAAGGATGAAAGATTCTGCACACATAAAAGTCAATATTAATATATTTATTGTTTTCAGTTGACAAGATATCTGCAGTTATCGATCATTTTTGGCGCCATATATTTCACTTATACAGTTTTCGTTAATGATTATTTAAGTTGTCAGCTTTATCCAGTTTAACACCATAATTTATGCAAACACAGGTTGCCTCTTTCCTCTATCACCAACAGAAAATGAATGTCCTTGTTGAGCCCGAAGTCCATGACAATTTTGCCAGAATCCCTGGTTTTGGATTTGTTCAGACGTTTTATAGCCAAGATACCAGGTATTATACCACATGGTTATATAGAGGAAGAGCATAATTGTTTGCTATTGTGTAAAATTCTGATCGTAGCTGTTTTTCTAAATGCAGCGATCTTCATGAAAGAGTTGATTTTGTAGCTTGCTTAGGAGGGGATGGGGTTATACTTCATGGATCAAATCTGTTTAGAGGTGCCGTTCCTCCTTTTGTTTCGTTTAATCTTGGTTCCCTTGGATTTCTCACTTCGCATATAGTAAGCGTCTTACACTCAGTTTGGAATATGATTTTGTTGTTTTTCTACCAGTCTTAGTCTTATTATTTTCTTTTACAAACAGTTTGCAGACTATAGGCAGGATTTGAAACAAGTTATTCATGGAAACAACACGATGGATGGTGTTTATATAACTCTTAGGATGCGTCTTCGCTGTGAGATATTTCGAAATGGAAAATCAGTGCCTGGAAAAGTATTTGATGTCCTCAATGAGATTGTGGTTGACCGTGGTTCGAACCCATATCTTTCAAAAATTGAATGTTATGAACATGACCGCTTAATAACTAAGGTGCTGCATAGTTTTAATTTTTCCAAGAATTCTGATTTTTAAGTTACTGCAGACTAGTACATGTCCTCGAAAGTGTTGCTTATGTTACAAATAATTTAATAGGTGCAAGGTGATGGGGTCATAATAGCCACGCCAACCGGAAGTACAGCTTACTCTACAGCTGCAGGAGGCTCTATGGTAAGTAGGACTTGCTTAATAGTGCTATATATACACATATATTTGTTTCATAGTGAAGTACCACCCTAAGCGATGTAAATAGGCAGTTGAAACCCTGCATCACGAATAGGTCCCTTGCGCTCCTAAATCTAAGATGGGAACGTAATATTTTTAACTCATTTGGGGATCAAAACAGAGCAAAGAGAAATTATATTTTGTGGTTTGTGAGAAAATAAAAAAAAATTCCGGATATCTAGATACATTATTTGAAGTTTCACTTTGTTTTATTCCATCGGACCCTCTTTAGACTTCCCCAATTTTTGGCTGTTCCTCAACATCAGCTTCATCTTCTAATAAACTTTTTTCAATATAATTGCAACCTTTGAATTTCAAAGTGCTTAATGTCTAATGTGTCTGTTCTTAGTTTGCATTCAGTTTGTCTCTGCCTAATTTCAAGGATAACTTTATACATTTTCTTAGTTTTTTTGTGGTTGCTGACTGTTTGAGAGCTATTGAACTACCAAAGTTTGAAGAACAATCTGTTTCATGATCATCCTGTATTAATAATAAAGTGACAATTTTTGTGCAAGGCATGGGTGCAGAAAATTATGCTAATATGTAACCACTTATACAAAATTGTGGTAATCGTAACTGTTGGTTTTTTATATGTATAATAGCATATTATAAAGAAGATGATACAACATTGATGTAAAAATTTGAATGTGCATAATATATTTATGATAATGTAACTGTACTTGTATATATAGAGCAAAGTAGATAGCAAACATTATCTAATCTCCCTACATATCTCCTATAATTCAAAACTAATTCAATGTTATCATCCCTACAAACTTGGCCTAAGTTGACCAATTATTTTAGATAATCTAAAATTTAAAATAATAAGCATATTTTCAACAATAATTTATATAATTCGATAAAATGAAGGAATAGCTTCTCCGTGTAAACAAAGTACATATTTACATGATTTAATGGGTTGTGTTATTGTAAGATATACAATTTATACATCGGAATTTATCTCAAGCCCGCACTTTAATTGTTGTACACTTGAGATGAATTCTGATAAATGGATTGTATACCTTATAATTACAGTATGTTATATTTGTATGTATTACTATGAAAGAGCAGTAACCCCTCTAGAGAAGGCTGCATTCACTATCTTTTAAATAAACATCTAGGGTCCTTTGCTCATGGGATAGTCTACCTTTTCTTGTGCCATCAAAAAGCGTTATTTATTATGCTTGTATATAGTTTTTTCTTCATATGACTAGCAATGGAAGCTAGTGTAATAAATGAGTATATGTGAGTTATGTTTCAATGGTGGACATCAAGAAAAACGAAAACTATTTGAATAGTTTAGCCATTTAACTGGATAGATGTTTTTTATCTTGTTCACATATTACTTTCCCATTATGTTTTTTACGAGAAGGGGGCCGAGGGTCCGCAAATTGTCACTAATAGTCTAATAGATCAAATTTTAAAGAGTTTGTTACTCATCGGCCTAATTCTACACAGCAAATTTAGTTCCTTATATAATAAGCACAAATTTAAGCGGAATATCTTTAGACAACTTGGACTCCTTTCAGTTTATAGTACGCCATGTTGACTAAACTATGTTTAACAAACTTACTGATTCTTTTGTATGCAGGTGCATCCTAATGTTCCCTGTATGCTTTTCACACCCATCTGCCCACACTCCCTCTCCTTCAGACCTGTTATACTTCCAGACTCTGCCCGACTCGAATTAAAGGTGTAGTTTATTTTCTCATTTCCTCGTTCCCAAATAGTTTTACTATACTTAAGATAGTAAAGCATCAAACTCTAAATTTATGTTTGGTCATTGCAAATGCTTCTTGCCTATGGATACTTTTCTTTTACGTCTTATAATATAAACTTATCAAAGTTAATTTCCAAAATTTAGCTCAAATGGAAATCAAATTTTAAATGATAATTTTCAAGCAAAAATTTTTCCCTGCTGAGTGTCGTGTTTGTGCTAGTGTGACTGTTGTCACAAATACAATTTCATGTTAGACACCACTAATTATATAAATTTCTGATTTGTTTAGATACCCAAGGATGCAAGAAGTAATGCTTGGGTCTCATTTGATGGAAAGAGAAGACAGCAACTCTCAAGAGGAGATTCTGTTAGGATAAATATGAGTCAACATCCACTTCCGACCGTCAACAAGTGCGACCAAACTGGTGACTGGTTTCGTAGCTTGATTCGTTGCTTAAATTGGAATGAGAGGCTAGACCAGAAGGCTCTTTAAAGGACTCTGAATTCTATTCAACCATGACTTGAGGTACTTGTAAATCACTGTACATAATATAGATAGAACTTAGGTCATCCAGCTTAGGAAAATGATATATACCGTCCCTCTCCCACATAGGCTCCTCGCCTCCCCCAAGTACAGGGAAGAACTGCCATTTCTTTCCCTACCTTTACCCATTTATCTAAATATCAATACAAGAATGTAATATTTCTCTACTGTTCATTAAATGATAGTACAGCTTCTATGATTATACTACAGACTGGTCTTACTTATGGGTTATGGCACATAAGTGTAAAATGAAATAAACAACTCTTGACATGAAAATATAATGAAAAATGGCTGATTTATGTTATCTTGGAAACTTGTGTCTAATTTTAAACTGATAATTTCTAAAACGCCTAATCTCCTAATAATAGCAATAACCAGACAGTAATTTCTATATATATTTGGACGCGGTACTAGCTTACTCAGGCAGTCAGGCTAAACTAAAGAATTCTGATAAAATATACCATCACTACAGAGCTCTAGTCCAGTGGTCTTTAACTATATTCTTTAAGGAGCAACTGCCCAGTTTATTAATTGATTTATATACACAGTTGTACATGCAAGCAAAGTGGCTGGCATTTTATTAAATTTTTTGGCTCCCAAATACAATTTTTGTGCATTTTACTGCATAACTTTCATACAAGTACCATATAACAAGAAATGGAAGCCACAGTTTTTTTCTATCCAGTATTCGCCTACAGGCATGACTATCAGATTTTTGCTGCTTCTATGTTTCTCTTCCCCTGCTGATAGTTTTCAAAGTAACTACCAAGATAATTCTTGATCTTCTTGTATAATCTTGGCCTTGTCTCTGTAATCAGCTCTTCTGCTGGTTCAATATCCCTACTAGAATCTGGACTACAGAACACAGCCACAGTCATCCTCTCTCTTTCTGAATTTGTCACCACTCTATGCAATGGACTCTTAAATATCCCATTACTCATTATCTGTGCATGCCACACATGGTAAATTTGTATTTTATTTCCTGTTTGCATTTTACTAAAACTGTGCGTAAACAAAGCTTAATGTGAATTACCTCAACTTGATCACCAACATTAACAAGAAGAGCACCTGGAATAGTAGGTACACTAAACCACTGATCATCTTTCAAGATTTGAAGGCCTTCCACTTCTTTGTCCTGCAAAAGGTATGTAATTGCTGATCCATCTGCATGTGGTTTGATTCCGAATGTAAGATCAGGCCTTGGGCAAGGAGGGTAGTAGTTAAATCTTGCAACCATGTCTGCATTTTCTCCGTACTGATCCAAGAAACAGCTTTCTTTCAAGTTCAGTGACCTTGACAAGGCCTTTAAGACAACTTCATTTAGCAATTTTAGCCTATTGGAGTATTCCTGCAATATTTCCCTGCAGTAGAAACCATAGGTTGCCACAATTATCACTATAACTGAGTTACTTGTATATTTAGCTTTTTGCAGTGCTAGATGACCAACTCTACCAAAACTTAATGTGTTAGTACAGCCACTAAAAAGATCTTATAACTTTAACACTCAACTCCCTTGTAGAAGTGGACTAACACAACAAAATCTCTAAAGGTCACAATCACTTGATATTTGTGGCCATAACTCCCTTCACTTGTTGGAGTGGACTATCTTAACAATCTGCTAAAGGGCGAAATTTCACTTGTGAACTGAGAGTACGAGGTTTTTGAACCCGGTACCTCTACTAAGTTCGAGGTCTAAACCATGTCTAGTGATCGGCTCGTTCAAAATCTTAAGGTGTCAGGGAAGACACTAAGTAGATCTTATACATTTTATCAAATAGTGATTGTTATGAGTGTGTTACCTAAAATTTTCAGGATTTTGAGGCCACAGCTGGAATTTCCTCAGGCCTTCAGGGTTTGTGATAAGATACAAACGGTCAGTCCAATCAAGAATTTGATGCTCTGTGAACACTTTATCATTACCATATCCTTCCATATCATCAGCAGCTCTTAAGCACTTGAGCTTTTCCTTTATTGGAAGTGCAAAGAAGTCTCTGCCAATACTGTGCACTTGGTCAAGAAATGAAGTTGTCATTCCATGATTAATTGCCTGGAAAACAAAGTGATTAACTACATATCCAAACATACCAGACTCCCTAATATCCTAACGTAAGTTAAAGAAAACACATTTATCTTAGTTTATTAAGCAACATCACAAACCTGAAAGCAACCGGATGAACTTAAGGATGTTCTTAGTTTCTCAAGTTCTTTATCCGCAGATGGTGATGAATATTTCAGAGAGTTGACATCAATAACCGGAATATCTACTACTGGGGAATTAACAACGATGGCCTCATCACTGCGTTTATAAGTATATCTTTCCGGCAGAGTGTTACCATCCACGGCCAGTTCTTGAACTGGCTTGAACACCGTTTTCAGAGTTTCGGCCATGTTGATGTTGATGTGGGCAGCTAGTGGAGGGTGGTTCTAAGCTTAGATAATATTTCCTATGTTTGTAAAGGGGTAGAATTTGCACTATAATTTTTTTTATGATTTACTCCTCACCTTTTATGTCTTAGTCTGGTTACTGTCGAAAGTTTGAAACAATGATAACCAATGCTATATGTAATAGCAAAAGATAAATGCGTATTATGTATCAATACCCAACTCCCTGATGCATATCATATATAAAATATTTTAATATCCAAATTAAGAATTTGTAACATGAATGCCCAATTATGATTTGGGTATTTCAATGTCTAAAATTCACCTAACACTTCTTAAAATAGGTATTTTGGTTAAGTACAATTAAAAAAATGGTATTATTCACCTTCCTCCAACATCATTGACTTTCCTATGGCCCTGTTGGTGGTATAAGATAGTATCAAATTAGCAGCACTGGAGTGTATGTGAGGGTGCATAGACATAGAGAGATAGAGACATATACATTTGGAAGCATATCAGCTTGTCACTGCACAGATTTAGTGGGAAAAAAAAAACAATTAGAGACGACCACTTGAAAAGAATGGTTCACCAGCTAAGTTCGTTTCATTTTGATAATTGAATGAGTTGGTGCTACAAGGTAAGTGCAATAAACAAAGAGAGGTTGAGACATGATTGAGAAGAGAGGTAGCATTGCCTTCTTAACAACATATCGCCCACCGGTGGTGTTGGAAATTTTCTCGTGTCCGTATCCTGCTACATCGACACAAGATGAACTTGAAATGACGGATGGAGTTTCTTACAATAACAAAGGCCATTTTATTCCACCAGAAGCTCTAAAGACTATTTCAAGCATCCTGAGATGAGTGATTAAAAGATCGAGGAGGCTGATGTGAATTTAGGCCGTGTCTCTGGCATGGTTTTTGTCTCAGAAGGAGACTGCAGCCTGGAAAGACTTCAGTTTGCTCTTCACTTTAAATATCGCACAGGCTTGAGTACAATACTGTTCAGTTTTAAGAATGTTTTTAGCATAATAGATGGCGTTTGCATGGAAGACAGCCCTTGCAATGCGAACGATTATCTCGTTTATGTCTCCACTAAGGAACCTGCTAGCACCAGTCGTCAGCCCTGGGCTGCTGTCTATAAAACTGATCACAAGAAAGGAATAACCAAACGCATCACTTGTTTATGTTTTCATGAGCTTATTGTGGTTCAATCAATTTTTGACAGGATTAAGATGAAGACCCATCGACTAGTATCTATCTGTATATATTACGTTGTCCCTAGCTAGGCCGATAAAAAGGGAAAATTAGGTGATGTTATGTCTTTCCAAAGAAAAGCATTCCTTGTTATCATAACACACTGTTCATCTCAATATATAACAAAAGTAGACACTGCATAGATGATGTTTGAAGCAAGCAGTAAATTGCATAAACATTAACATAGCCATAGCTTTTACATTGAAATTGCATATATTATTCGAATGAGGTAGAAATGAAACCGGCATATCAGAGAAGTACACGATAAAACTGAGGGAGATAGAGAAACAAAGACAGGCCGGCCTGCAATTAACAACAGCGTTTGGGGATGCAGAGGTGGCCACTCATATGCCAACTTTCAGCTCCACTAGAAGGTGCATGAGGGCACCCTGGGGTGTAATCTCCATCGAATTGCAGATTCCATGCTGCATTTGGGTCATCTGTTGAAAACATGGTCCAAGTAGCCGTTGAGTTCTCATATCTAGTATGTGTGAGTCGTTTAAAATCCTTCACATCCTTGTTTTTATTAATATCATCCTTGTCGATGTCAACACTGAAAATATCACCATAAGCCCTGACTGAGTGCTCCACAAGAGGCAATGAGATGGGATCAACAGAAATACCAGCAAGATCTGCTGTTACAACAATGGACCTGCCGTCTGGACTGAAAAATGGATGGTTCACATGCCCTGAATAATCATCTCCACTTCCAAAAACTCTTATTATCACGTCCGAATGCTTGGGGTCGGGGTTCACTAGATATATTGCAAAAAATCCAGCATCCAGTTTAAAGTCCTTTCGTGCTGCACTTTGGGGCTTGTCACGAGTGGAAGAGAATACGATCCACTCTCCGCTTGGGGACCACTGGCAATGTGTGTCCACATAATCCCCATATGTGAGCCTTCTTATATCAGCCTCACCAAAATCTCCTTCTTCCGCATTCTCCATTATGTATAAATTCTTGAATCCATCCTTCACTGCAGCTTTCGGATCCTCAGGATGATCTCTTGTAGATCGAAAGACTAATTTTGTACCTGTCACCAATTTCAACCAATCCATCAGTATAAATATTGTGAACTATACTATTATTAGTGATGGCCGGTGGATTTTTAAGTAGAATTCGTAGCGATCATCAGAAGGAATTTGTTGTGTTTTATTGGGTCTGATTTTCCTCTGGTTTTTTTCAACCCTTTGCACGTTCTTCCTACATTCCTTTAAATAGCGATGGTTCCTGGACACGTGGCTCTTCATCCATCCTTCCCTTGTTCCACCTCGTTCGATTATCTTGAGGCTAGGTGGATGGTTCCATCATTCTCTCCAGGGCCCCCTGTTCCCCCGAAGGCCAACTCAATGATGAAGTGGTATCCTAGAGCCAGGTGTCTGCGCTTTTTGGAAGGAGCACGACACCTGTCGTAGGACCTCTCCTAGGGACTGACGCCCGTTTAGCCGACCTCCTGCCGTAGCCGTAGACGCCCTACGGCTAATCCGTAGAGGATGGCTACGGTTTTATTGTCCATCATTTGCCCCCCGAGCGATAAGGTTTCCTTTTAAGGAACCTGTATCTCTCTTCGGTTCGGTCTTTGGGCTAGGACAGTGCAAGGAAAAAACCCGGTTGTAGGCATTTCCCACTGAAATTTCGGGATAAGTGTCCGCCAGTTGGCAAAACCGTCCCGGGATTCGCGTCCCACTTATATGCCCACGTTGCACGCTCCTCTGTCTCCTTTTAGGGACACGTGGCCTTCCCTGATTGGACCCTTCTCATACATAAGGGGGAGTAACGCCTCTTCATTTTACACTTAATTTTCTACAAACATTTCTCTACAAACGCATAGAAGAGTATCTCTCTAAGGAGCTCACCGTTGATTCAAGAATTTCTCCGAAAGGTATGTTTGGATTTACATTTTCTGTTTTATTTTCGTTTTTCTTCTCCCTTTCTTTTTTTTTTCCACAATCCTTAGGGATATATAACAATGGGTTCCAAGTTTCTCATCGGGGAAGGGTGTATGCGGGTCGAACCTTATTGCTCTGTGAATCGAGTTTCATGTGAGGCGAGTGGAGGTTAAGAACAGAGTGGGGTTCGGGTTTAGATACATATATCTTATCATTATTACATATTTTTCCAAGGATTTAGGCTAGATTCCCTGTAGATTGAGACTTGTGGTGACCTCCGTTTCTTGTTATTCTTCTTGTTTAGCGAAGAAATGACGAAAGGAAAGAGAGGTGCGGAATTTGAAGACGACGTAAGCGCCACAGACTCAGATAACGCACTTTTATCAGAATCCGCGGGGACTGGCGAGTCTGATAGTGGGAATGGTCTCTCGGGAGACAATGAGAGGTCCTCGACTGAGGGTGATTCAGACACACCATTAGCTTGGAGACTTCCCCCCGGGAAGGCTGTGGTTCTCTCGAAGAAGCCAAAAGAGGTTCCGGGGAGGGTAGTTGTGACAAAAAGAAAGTCACATAAGGGGGGTCAGTCGAAAGACAAGGGAGTGATGCCGCAGCCACTGGGTAGAGGGGTTCCGCAGGGATCCGCAAGGGGCGGAGGCCGCAAGGGGGTCTCCAGGGAATTGCGAATCCCCACTCGATGTTGTGTGGGTTCGCCCTCAGGTTGGTTGGACACTACAGAGAAGTTCGTGAATACGCCTCCGGATACTAACAGAGAGGTATATTTTCAACTGTACGGAAGAGCTTGTTACCATAGGCCCGGGGATGCTAAACATTCGGATGAGGTTTTAAAGAGGGACCTGGGAAAATTGGAGTACATCAATAAGGAATGCACTTTTGACCGGGATTTCTTAGGGGTCGTGCGGTATTCCTTCCAGATTCCCGAGGCTTACGAAATTAGAATGCCGGAGGAAGGCAAACACATTTATCTTAGTTTATAACATAAGTAAAAAAAAGCGTTCCTTGTTATCATAACACACTGTTTATCTCAATATATAACATAAGTAGATACTGCATAGATGATGTTTGAAGCAAGCAGTAAATTGCACAAACATTAACATAGCCATAGCTTTTACATTGAAATTGCATATATTATTCGAATGAGGTAGAAATGAAACCGGCATATCAGAGAAGTACACGATAAAACTGAGGGAGATAGAGAAACAAAGACAGGCCGGCCTGCAATTAACAACAGCGTTTGGGGATGCAGAGGTGGCCACTCATATGCCAACTTTCAGCTCCACTAGAAGGTGCATGAGGGCACCCTGGGGTGTAATCTCCATCGAATTGCAGATTCCATGCTGCATTTGGGTCATCTGTTGAAAACATGGTCCAAGTAGCCGTTGAGTTCTCATATCTAGTATGTGTGAGTCGTTTAAAATCCTTCACATCCTTGTTTTTATTAATATCATCCTTGTCAATGTCAACACTGAAAATATCACCATAAGCCCTGACCGAGTGCTCCACAAGAGGCAATGAGATGGGATCAACAGAAATACCAGCAAGATCTGCTGTTACAACAATGGACCTGCCGTCTGGACTGAAAAATGGATGGTTCACATGCCCTGAATAATCATCTCCACTTCCAAAAACTCTTATTATCACGTCCGAATGCTTGGGGTCGGGGTTCACTAGATATATTGCAAAAAATCCAGCATCCAGTTTAAAGTCCTTTCGTGCTGCACCTGGGGGCTTGTCACGAGTGGAAGAAAATACGATCCACTCTCCGCTTGGGGACCACTGGCAATGTGTGTCCACATAATCCCCATATGTGAGCCTTCTTATATCAGCTTCACCAAAATCTCCTTCTTCCGCATTCTCCATTATGTATAAATTCTTGAATCCATCCTTCACTGCAGCTTTCGGATCCTCAGGATGATCTCTTGTAGATCGAAAGACTAATTTTGTACCTGTCACCAATTTCAACCAATCCATCAGTATAAATATTGTGAACTATACTATTATTAGTACTACTCTTACTCTGATCTTTTATTAAGAGTTAGTGATGTAATTGCCGTTTCAAAATTAAATAGGGATTAAGGAATAGGTACCCTCAGGATTAGTGGAAGGGAAAGCATTGTTGTAACCATCGTCAACATCCGTGAGGGCACCAGCATGTCCATTTCCTTGAGATGCATTCGGGATCCTATATATATCCAACGGTTGGTCAGCTGCAAAAGCCGGTCCTATACATACGTACAAGATATCCTTATCCTTGTTCTGGTTCCACACAGGAGAGAAGATCTTGCCGGGCACATCCATCTATACATTTACACAAGCATATTGGATAGTATACCAAATTACTACAAATCAACTACGTAATAATCATACTGTACCGTAGACTTTTATCAAATATATGGTAAAATAAATACCTCGTAAACCTTGCGCATTTCTTTGTCATCAGCTACCCAGACAGACTTGAACTCATTGTCAACGAATGCAACCTTCTTTCCATCCTTAGAAAATGTTGGAAATGCTCCAGACAACCTAAATAGTCCTACATCGGGAACTGGACACTTGATCTTATGAAATTGTTTTTCGATATTTTCTCCTTTCTGTCAATCACATCACATGTAAGCAAGCTGGAATTGAGAGTACTGGACTAAAAAATTAACTGAGTTTTGAAGTTGTCAAATCTAATTACCTGAACAAGGTCAGTGTTGACACGATGATAACCGATGCGTTTGGAATTCGTTCCAACATCAATGATCAAAAAGGGGTTGAAATGATCTGCTAGAGGTTTTGTTACTTGAGTGACATCCATGACTGAGTTTTTAGTATTTGAATCAAATACTATAATGTGACGATAGTGTTCTGCAGTACGGTCGATACCAAATTTTGCCAAATCACGAATCATTGACACTGCCACAGTCGTGGCATTGATAGCTAGAGGTGTCATGGCATTAGATTTATCCGGGGTTACTCGAGTGGGCTCTGAAGTGGAAGTGTCCGTGAATTCAACACGAAAAACTGCCCAAAAGTCACCAACCTTGCGGTGGAAAAATAAGACATTTTCACTTCCCCATGTCGGCCAGCCACCATTCTCCACAACCATTCGGCGCATGAATGGCTTCTCTACATTCATCACATAGATAGAGTTCTGTAGATCTTGGATCTCCCCAGCCCAACCGGCCTTCTTCTGATACGATGCCACTGCTATCCTTTTTCCAGATGGTGATACTGATGGGCTTAAATCAGCTTGCACTGCAGATGGATGAGTTGACAAATTTAAGTCTCTACTCTGAATTTGGTACTTTAAAAACCAAAAGAAATGGAAACTTTGTAAAAACATTCAGATCACTTTTTTTTTGTTTTAACAAAATAATCTTAATCAACTAATTACATTAAAAAATAAACATTATGAAATCCGGATAACCACATATCTTGATACATATTTACACTAATTCTCAGTGCGAACAATTGTTCTGCAGATTAAAAGTTTTTCAGAACGATACATAGAAAAAGTCCAGTGCCTCATTGTTTGATTGCTAATTTTTGACATAGGTAATAATCGAATATAAACATGTAACAATAGGCCTATAGTAAAACTGAAAATAATGGAAGAAAAATGGTGTACATAATAACTTTATGCTTACATGATGGAGTGAGTCGTTCAGTTTTTCCGGTCTTCAGATTAGTTTTGTAAACAACAGTCCAGGGCTGACGGCGACGAGGAGCTGGTTCCTTGGTGGAGATATAGACAAGACTATCTTGCTTAACTCCGGCAATGCAAGGGCTGTCTTCCATGCGAACACCGTCTGATCGAGGGTAAACATCCTCCAAACTAAAGACTTTAGTGGTGACATTATGAGATGATGATTTGGTCTGAATAGCAATTTGAAGTGTTTCCAGGTCCTCTCGTTCGGACACAAAAACCATGCCCGAAACACTGCCGTTATCTACATCAGCATCCTTGATTCCTTCAGGAACCAATTTAGGACGCTTGATAATGAGTTTAAGAGCTGCTGCTGGAATGGAATGGCCATCGTAATTGTAAGATTTGCCATCTGTCATTTTAAGCTCCTCATGTGGTGACTTGGGTGGCAAAGGACAGGAGTAAATGTCCAACGCCACGGGTGGACGATAGGTTGTGAAGAAGGCAATGCTACCTCTCTTCTCTCCCATTTTTTGTGTATTTGTGTTTGTTTATTGATTTTCCAGGTTCAACTAAGAGTACTTCTTCACTTTAAGTAAGAGAACCCTAAGTTAAAGTTAAAGGGGTCAGTTTGGCTTACCTTAAAATAAGCTTATAGTTAAAATAAGCTTATAGCTAAAGTGATAAGTGTCATATAAGTAATACTCCCTCTGTTTTTAAATAATTGACGTTTAACTTTATGACACGTACTTTTAAGAGCATTGACCACATAGTTAGAATTATTATTTTTAAAATTTTCTTTTTGTGAATAAAAATATAGGATTAAAACTTTTATTCACAAAAGGAAAATTTTAAAAATAATTTTTCTAACTATGTGGTCAATGCTCCTAAACGTGTGCGCCAATAAGTCAAATCAATTATTTGAGAACTGAGGGAGTAAGTAAATCAGAGCTTATAAATCAGTAACTTATAAATGGTAAATCAGAACTTACAAATTAACTTTTTCTTTTTCTATTATTTTCAAAATATTTGTTTTTTAATATATATCAATGGATAGATCTCGATGAGTAGAGAAATTTGATATATACATATTAATTTTCTAATGAACGGATCAAAAGATATGTGATTTTGAAGATTTGAAGGAATTAGGTAACTTATATATAGTTTTAATGTGTCCTCGTTCTATCAACTGTAATCAAACAAGACTACAAAAGTCTACAATGTCATTCTATCTATCTATATATATTATAATGCGAGGAGATCGGAAAAGCACCACAAAAGTTTAAGGTATTTTTCTTGAATTTTCGTTTTTTTGATTTTTTTTATTAAACTTCTTTTGTTGCATTAAATACTGCTATTAATGATATTTTAATTAGTCATTAATTACACCTATTATATAAACATATATTAAATTTATTTTATTTTATTTGTTTAAAAATTAGCAAACTTTATTTGAACATTATAGTTATTATTTCAATATTAAATATTAATTATATATAGTTAAGTTTATTTTTAGGTAATATGATGACTAACAATCGTTTATATTGCGTTCTTTTTTATTCCTATTCAAGATCATTATAATTTCCTTTCGAATGACTATAGGGTAGATGACCTTAACTTTTCAAGCAATTTTTATTATCAATGATTGTGAAAGTCGTAATAAATTATGGAAGTACAAGATCTTTACTTAATATATGGAATTGTATACAGACAGATTTTTAATTTTGCACATAAATAAATGATACATGGGTTATGATATGATCGATTAAATTTAACAAACCCAGCCATATATCGGAAGACGATAAAAAATCTATATACCCATTGTTTCATTATATTGTGTCGAAATAAATTTATATTTTAATTAAACAAATTCTTATTGAATGTGTATATTTTGAGAGGGGTGTCGGCTTTAAGAAACGTTATTAACCTTAACTTCTCAAGCAATCTTTATTATGAGTTTTAATAAATTATGGAAGTACATATATCTTTACTTAATATTTGAAATTTGTATACAAATAATACAAACAGATTTTAACATTTGCAAATGAATAAATTACACATGGGTTATGATCAAACTATTAAATTGAACAAACTCAACCATTTTATCGGAAGATTAAATCGATAAAAAATTTATACACCTTCATTATATTGTGTCAAAATAAATTAATATTCAAATTAAATAAATTCTTACACTATGATTGAACATGTATATTCTGAGAGGGGTGTCGGCTTTAAAAAACGTTTTTAAGTTATATTCAGTATTTGTAACTTTTGATCGTAAAGATTACGTTCATATAGTAATTTTTACTTTTATATGTTTTTGATATTTTTAAAATTATCAATAGTTTAGAATATATAATGAGGATAATTTTTCAACTACTAATTCATGTAAATTATTTTAAATTAATCTTTTTAGAAAATTCATAAGTGACCAATCAATTTTTATGAATAATGGGAATTAAATTATCTACTTTCAAAATTTTAAAATAAAAATTTATAAACCGCAACAACCAACAGTTTGTTTTATACAGGATATATGTAAAAGAATGTTAGAGTAACCTACAAAATAAGTTTTTATTTCATTCCTTTTTCTTAATGTTAATTTTCATTTACAACACATTACATTTTTCTTTTGTAGATCTAGCAGCACCTTAGTCTGGAAATTGACTAGCTTAATTTACAAACCAGTTTTTGCGATTAGTTCACACGATATGACTGAGAACAGAGTATCTCTATCCACAAGCAGGTTTATTACAGATTCTTTATAATAAAGAGCTTTAAAAATATAATAAGCTATAAACATATCATAATAAGCATCATTTTAATAATAAAATGTAAATTTATTATAATAAATATTAATTTGGATCTCATTATACATTTTTTATTAGAACTATCATTTGAACTTTCTGAATCACTAGTTGTATCTTCATTATTCTTTTGAGAACTTTCTCCAATCATTAATTCTTTCCCTTTAAATCTCTTAATTTCTTCTTTTAAGAAATTTAATTCTTTTTTAGTTTCTTCCATTTCTTGATGTAATTCATATGTTACCTGTTTTAATTCTCTTTTAGTTTATTTTAGCTCTTTTTTAACAGTTTTATATTTGTCTTTATATTTCTTATATTTATTAAACCATTCTTCATTAGTTTTTTGTTTAAGTTTATTATTTTTCTCTTTTACTTTCTCTAACTCTTTTTCTTGTTTTTCTAATTTTAATTTTAAATATTCTATAGTTTCATTTTCTTCTTTAGTAATATTAACTTCAATATTTTTTGATTCTCTTCTTGTTGGTTCATACTTATATCTGTCTCTATCTAATATTTCTTTTCCATGATTTCTCAGAAATGTTATTACATTATATTCTTGTTTGTCCATTTAAAATTTTCCTTCTTTTTGTAATAGAGATAAATTTTTTAATACTTTATCTGCTGATTCTGATATTTGAGGTTTCATTTTACTTATATTTACCACAATAGGTTCAGATATATTCCATAAATCAGATAATTCTTCTCTTATTATTTTTCTTATTTAAGATTGATCGTTTCTAATTTCATCTATTATTGTTACTATATTTTTTAAAATTCTCTTTTACTATTATTTCTTCCCATAATTCTTGTATTTTATCAAAATTATTCGGATTATTCATTCTTTTGGTATATTAATGCGTTTTTTCCATCCATTTTCCATATCTATCCATATTTTCTTAGATTTTGTTTCTTCTTTTCTTATTATATTTTCTAATTCTTTTATCTCATTTTTCAGTTTAATTTATTTTTCACTATATTCTAAATATTTTATTTGTGAATATATTTCTCCTTTTAAAGCATCTTTTATTTTTTGTAGTTTTACTTTCTTATTTTCCAATTTCTCTTGTATATTCATAATTTGTTAATAAATCTAATCTTTTCTTGATCATTTATTTCAATTCCATTATTATTGATATTATAATTTATCATAGTTAAAAAGTCACTTCCTAATAATAATTCATTAGAACTATCATATTCTATGACTCCTATATTTATATTATATTCAAAATCTTGTATTTTGAATCTTAAGTTAACACTTTTGGTAATTATTATTTCTCTTTCATTCTCTGGATAATTATAAGTTTGTGGTTCTATTATACTACAATCATTTTCATTAATTTTATTTATATGTATAAAACTTTTAATAGCTCCAGTATTTATTTCAGCTATGCAATCTTTTGCTATAATTCCATCAAATATTATTACTTTAATTTTTAATCTATCTGTTCTTATATCTATTAGATTTATTCTTCTAGGTAAACTATATTGTCGTGTTATCATTTGTTGTCTTGAGGTTGATGGTTCTTTTCTAAAACTTAATCTTGAACCTTCTATTCTTGGTATTATTTTATTAGGTGGTCTTATTGTTCTTGTGTTAAAATCCATATATATTTCTTCTGGTATAGTTATTTGTGAATTTTCTTTATGTTCTATTTGTTCTAATATTTCTTGATACATTTTTAGTACTAAAACATCTAATTCATGCTGCTTAGTTACATGATGATTACCTGTTATTGCATATATCATTTTTGTTTCAATACTTATTACTTTACTTCCTTATGGCATTTTTATTCCTTCTAATTTATAATATAGGGTTAAAGCTAATTCTTTATGCTCATCTTTTAATGATATACTAAAATCTGGTTGTATGGTAAATTTTAATTTCTGATATATTAAATTTCCTTTAATTACTGATATTAAGGCATCTTGTAAATTTCCTAGTATTCTATCATCTAATATATATATATTTGTATAGGGGTATCTATATTTTTCTGAAAATATGCTTTTATTGTAAACTCTGCTGCTCCTAAATATATATTTCTATATTTATTTGCTTCTTTATTAGATAATTTTCTTAATTGTCTTTTTATAATTTCATCAGTTATTAGACTTATTTTTGTCTTACCATGTATACTAGTTACATCTATTATATTTTCATGTTTTTGTTGTAATAACCGCGATTTTTCGAATAATTTTCCTTACGTGATATTTGAATTTTATTTAAGAGCGATGCACTAGTATATTTTAATTAGCGCGTTTTTGTAAATTTTTAAAATTCTATATATTCGTATTATATTTAATTATTTATATTTATTTAGTATTTACTAAAATTAGAGAAAATTTAGGAAAATAGGATTTTAAATTTTTATTCGGTTGATATTATTTATTTAATGTCCAAAATTTATTTTTGAGAACGAAATTAGTGTCTCGTTTTATTTAGCCAGCAGGGGAGATACGATATTATTATTACTAATTGGAGGAGGAGACAGCATTTCATAAATCATGGGCTTTAATTTGCACAAAACCAGATCCGTGTTTTGTGGCACTTCCTTTTGTTCCCCATGTTTGTTTCCCTTTTTAATTCAATAAACAGCCAACCACTTATACATACAAAACAGAATAAAAAAACAGGGCTACATTATTTTCTCTCTACCGAATAAAAGAAACCACAGGGTATACTTTTTTTTTCTCTCTGCAAAACCAAGAAACTACAGGTTGGGTGTGATTTGAGTCGGGGTAAGGGGAAGAGAGGAGATGAGAAAGAGATTTTGTGAATTGTTGTGTTGATTGGTTTTGTGTAAGTGTATTGGGTTGTTTGTGGTGGTGGTGTTCACGGTGTTATGCGAGGGGGGAGAAGGTGAGGTCGACGGGAGGGAGATGGGTTGAGGGAGAGAAGGTGAGGGAGGCGAGGAGAGAGTGAGATGGAGAGGAGGAGATCGATGGTGAGAGAGAGGCATGGAGAGAGAGAGAGAGAGGTGAGGACGGAATTAGCGAGAGAGAGATGAGTGGAGAGGGAGAGAGCGGAAAGAAGGAGAAGAGAGTGGAGAGGTGGGAAGGAGAGAGAGCAGAGAGATTGAGAGAGATAGAGCGGACGAGGGGAAGAGGGAGGCAGAGGGGGCGAGAGATTGACAGAGAGATTGAGAAAAGACGGGAGATTGAGAGATTGAGGGGAAGAAGAGAGAGAGAGAGACAGAGAGAGAGAGAGAGAGATAGTCGAGAGGAAGAGAAAGAGCGGCGGTGGAGGCGCGTGGCGGCGGTGGTGGCGCGTGGGCCCCACGCGCCGCTGCGTTGTTGGTGATAATTTGAATCTGACTGAATAATCGGGAATAATAAAATAAAAGGGTTCAATTAGTTTCGTTAAAACTGGAATATTATTAAAATTGTGAATAATAAAGAGTTTAATAAAAATGGTATAATTATTAATTAATTATTAAAAAGAATTATTTTGAGAATTTTGGAACGATAATGAGAAATCTAATAATTTGTCGATAAAAGAGAATAATTATGAATAAATAGAGATAAATATGGTTTTAATTTTGGAGGATTATATTCAGTAATTCCTCCTTATTTTTATTAACCGGATGGAGCCAGATTATTTTAGAGACTAAATTCGAAATTATTATTAAATTATTTACAAGATTAAAATGAGTTCTTGGATTATTTTATTTCTGTAATAAGATAGAGATTTATAATATTATTATTGCCCTAAAATGGATTTATATTAAAACAGAGCTTTTATGTGAATTTTTGAGATTTGTATGAGCCAATTACTTTAGAGGTTAAAATCAGATTAATATTAAAAATGAGTAAAACAAAGTAGAATTTTTGAGGATAATTAAAAGTAAAATTATTTTGATAAATTATGTTTGGTTAAAAGTGAGAATAATAATTTTGGATTTAAATTGGATAAAAATGGATTGTGGAATTATTCTGAGTATAAATAGAGGTTAATATTATTAAACTAGTGAAATTTAGAGAATTATAGAAAATTCATAAGAGCCAATTTAAAGTAGAAGTGCTATTTGGATAATTTATTTGTTAGCAAATACTTAGAAATAATTAGAGACCTTTTAAATGGAGAATTGTCGTTATATTCGGTAACCCTATTTTCGTTTTTAAGTAGAATTTACGGATATTAAAATATTATATATAGATTGGATTCCTGAGTTCGGAGAAGATTTATTTATCAGGGGATTTAGTGGAAAGTTGACTCAGAATTGTCGGCGGATGTAAGTGAAGGTTAAATGAAGAAGGATGAAGCTGGATGAAGTGTTGGTTGTGGTTGTTGGATTCACTGTGAGGCATTTTCCAACGGGAAAACATATATGTTCAGAGGGGACGTCTTCGATTATCTTTTTCCAACAGAGAAATTGGTGAGTATGGTTAATACGTTCAAGTTGAGTTTATAAGCGTTTATAGAAAATATTAGAATTGTCGTCTAGAGACTAAAGTATTGTCTTATGTTGATATTGGAATTGAAGCGTGAGCTCGATATCGGCGGATTAGACTCGTGGCAACCGCAAGAGCGTTGAATCAAATATTGATCAAATTAGAAGATTGTGACGCCGTAAGATAGAAGATGAAAGCAGTATTACGGTGACATTTCATGATAGCTGAGAATTCGAGGCAAGTGTTTTCCCTTCACCTCTTGTTCAAGTGAGATTATTTTAAACGCGCTTATCATGGTATTATTCCATTTATTGTCGATCTTGTCGATATTTATTGTCATTCTTGTTTATTCAATTTTTACCCCATTTACTGTATCGAACTTGTCGATAACCTTTGAGACTATTATTCCTTATTGATGCTTCCTTGTTAGGAGTACAACTAAACCAATTGTTTAAGTAGTCGGGATCCCACTAGTAGAGCACTGAACCTATCATGTTCGAATACCCATTTCATACTTTATTTTTTTTATCCATTCTGTGTTGATAGATTTTTGATTCGAAATACTTCTCTTGTGATTTGAGTTTTGATAGATGTTATATATGTTTTCATTAACAATGATTTATTATTATTCCTGTTTTACTACACACTTGCTGAGCATTTCTTCCGCTCATACTTGTTTGTTTCGAAACCCTAACCTTTCAGTAAGGTAGTTTGGCGAGACATTTTCGTACAATTCGAAGAGAGAAGAAGCAGACGATATCTTGAAGATGACTTGACGCGGGAGGTCCTGATCCAGAGTAAGGTCTATTTATTATAGTTAAACTCTAATAATTATTACTATGTATTGATGGCCTGGTATACTTCTTGTCGAAGTTATACCAGTGATTTAAGTTTTGATATAAGAGAATGTGGTAAAGCTGAAAGTTGCTATTTTATGGAATTCGGATTCTTGTTTCTAGCACTATAACCTAAAAGATCTTGGTTTGTTTGGGTCACAGAGATTATATTTCAATTTTCGACAATTACACAGAATAATGTTTTATTAAAGTGGTGATGTTATTTTGAGGATTTTCAGGTAACGACCAAATCTCCTGACCCGGATTTGGGGACGTTACATTTGTGCTATATATCTGATTTCTTTATTTCTTTGAAATAATCCAGTTTTAAATATTTGCTTAACAGATAATTCCTCTTTTTCATTTTGTATTTTTCTGTAAGTTTCAGGTTTAAAGCTTAATGTTTGTGACACTCCTTCTTCATAGGTTTCCATTTGGTAATATGATTCGTTAGACTCTTCTGCTAATTCTTTACCTTTATCCATGACAAATTTTATTTACCTTATTCTTAATTTTTCTTTTACGTTTTTCAATCATCTCATTTAAAAGTTCTATAGCTTGTTCCTTATAAACTTTCGAGTATGGTGAGTTACTACCATTATATTTTCCATTTGTTATTCTATTAATCCTTTTTCTAATTTTTTCTATGTCTTTATCTATTTCTTTAATTTTATTCTTTGTATTTGTTCGGTATATAAAATTGGATTTATCCATGACAAATATTTTCTATGTCTATTTTTATTTCTTTCTTTATGTCATTTAGGTATCTTTTAAGAAAATTAATATTATGTATTAAATTTTCATGGTTAGCACAATTTTCTGTTTTATTAAGACTTTTTTCATAATCTGGCATTATTTTAATTTTTTCTTTTATCTTTGATTTATATATAAAATAAGATTTTTCCATTTTATCCAGTTAAATTTGCATCTTCTAATAATCTTTCATGATACCATTTTATATCTATTCTATTTGCTCTATATTTTTCCAATATTTTACCTAGTCTCTCGTATAATATTATTCTTTCTAAATGAGTTTCTTCTATCCATTCTATTTTATTAAGTTCAGTTTGAATTTTTTCCATTTCTTGTTCCATTTTTTCTCCAGCTTTTATATAATATGTAAAAATTTCAAATCTTGTCTTTATTGTCATTTTATCTTATTTAATTTGTTAGCTAAATCATTTATCAATTTATATTGTTCTTCTATAACCTTTCTTAATTTTTCTGTTTCTTAATTTTTTCTCGTTATTAACGTTAAATTCTTTTCTTCTAACATACTTATCTGTCCATCTCTATCGGTTAACATATCTCTTAATACTAGATCCATTTTTTAAACTAAATATTTTTAATAAGTTTTTTATACATCTTTTGTGTAGATTTATTATTTGATTTATACATTATTAATAGGGTTGCAATTATACGTGAGTTATATTCTTTCCTAAATTTTGAGTTAATAGGGGGTCTCATTTATAAGTTCAGGATGGTTGATTTCTTGATTTTTCTTTTCATGCCGTGTAATTCATGATATAAGAGTTTGACTTACTATTTGTTCCATTATCTTTTATCAACTAACTTACTTTAGTAGCTTTAGGTTTAGTAGCTCTAGGTTACTATTTTATACTTTTGATACCAAAAATTATTACGTATGTTCCTTGTGTGTTCCGTGTGTTACAATACCAAGGAAAGAAAGAAATACAAGGTGATTATTCTGATTTAACCCTACCACCATCTTGTACCCTTGCAAATTTCCAGGAATGGTTATGCATGAAACGTGCAATTGGTTTATCTACTTTGAAAGGTAAAATTGATGATATGATAAGGGCTGGAGCAGTTGAAAAGATTATTACCATTTATTATGACAATGAAACCATATCAAGAGATACTATGGAATTGGAAAGAATGCGAGACAGAATTGTTCGTCTCCAGCATACTCATGCAAAACAAACTATAGAACATTATCAGGTAATCTCAGGTCAAAGAAAAAGACCTGTTCTCAGTACTATCAGTGGTACTAATAATACAAATATTACCATAAAAGAAGAAGAATCTACTGATCCCTTCCAATGATAGTGATAAACCCAATGTAGTTCAACTACCGCCCCTCTGATTTGTTTTCTTTTGGGTTTCTCTATTTTTTCCTTTTATTAGGTCCTGTAATATATTGCATTCTTTCGGTTTTTTTTGTATCTTTTTTAGTTCCCTGTTCTCTTTTGTATTTTCTATCATTCTCTTCCTCCCCCGTATCTACCTCCTTTCTCTTCGACCCTCTCTCGATCTCTCTTTCACCCTCGTCTCTTCTCATTCCATTTTCGTCCCCACCGTAACCCCCCTTCCCCAAACCCCTGTTTTCTCATTGTGCTTCCCCTCCCCTCACTCTGTGTATTTATTTTGTTTTTACTTCATGTTTTTTATCCCCGTTTGGATTTCAATAAATTTTAGTTTATATTATTTTTGGTTATTATTTGTGGTTTTGGATCTTTTTTGGATTTTTTCCGTTTATATTTTTTTTTAATTTAAATTAGTTTTGTTTTTCTGTTTTGGTCGGTTCCGTTCGCGTTGGGTTTTTTTGTTAGTCGATGTTGCGTAATTTGCGTGTTGGGAGTTTGAATGTAGGTACCTTGACGGGCAAATTCCTGGAGCTAGTGAACGTGTTGAAGAAGCGAAGAGTGGATGTGGCGTGTATTCAAGAGACGAGGTGGAAGGGGGCGCGGTCAAGAGTTGCGAACGGGTATAAATTGTGGTATTCAGGTCTTGCCAACTCGAAGAACGGAGTGGGCATTCTTTTGACGGAAGACCTAATAGACAACGTCGTAGAAGTTAATAGGTGCAATGACAGGATCATGTCCGTCAAGGTGGTGGTGGGGGAGATTGTGGTGAATGTGGTGTGTGCGTACTCCCCGCAAGGTGGTTTGGGCGACGCTGAGAAGGAGGCTTTTTGGGCCTGTTTAGATGGGCTGGTAGGGAGTATTCCTGCAGACCAATTTTTAGTGTTGGGCGGCGATTTCAACGGTCACATTGGCGAGAGGTCAGATGGTTTCCCCACGGCTCATGGGGGTTTTGGCTTCGGGACCAGGAATGTCGGTGGGTCCGCTCTGTTAGAGTTTGCTTCGGCACAGGAGTTGGTAATTGTAAATTCTGTTTTTCAGAAGAGGGCTGAGCACCTCATCACCTTTAGTAGCGGGGGACACAGCACTCAAATCGATTACTTACTTGTGCGCAGCCGGGACGCTAGAGCATGCGTGGACTGCAAGGTGTTCAGGAGTGAGGCTTGTGCTTCCCAGCACAGGCTGTTGGCCATGGATCTATCCATGGAGGGTCGAGTAGTATGCAGGAAGAGAAAGTTTAGACCAAGAATCCTTTGGAAAGACTTGAAGGGCGAGAAGGCGGCGGAATTCAGGGAGGCCTTGATCAACGAAGGTTGTTTTGCGAGTGGGGGAGATGCTAACTCCAGGTGGACCAAGATGGCTAAGGCCATCCGGAGTGTGGGCGAGAAGGTGGTGGGGATTTCCTCAGGTAGATGCAGCGGTCATAAGGAGTCGTGGTGGTGGAACGAGGAGGTTCAAAAGAAAGTTAAGGCTAAACTTGCGCTCTTTAAAGAGCTTTTATCGACCTGCGCAGGGCAGGAGAGGATCCTGAAGTTGGAAGCATACAAGGTGGCTAGACGAGAGGCAAAAAAGGCAGTGGCGAAAGCTAAAGAGGAGGCTTATGAAGGGCTTTACAAACGCCTAGATACCAAGGAAGGAGCGAATGCCATCTTTATGCTAGCTAAAGCTAGGGAGAGAGGGCGACGCGACCTGGGTTCTGTTAAGTTTATTAAGGACGATTCAGGCCAAGTGTTATTGAATGAAGATGCTATTAAGGAGAGGTGGAGTTCGTATTTTCTTAATCTTTTCAACGAGGCTAGGAGGAGTGGTGTCGGGGTGGAGCGAGAGGTCTCTCTTTCGCCTGTGCTCTCTATCGTTTCCTGTGAGCGCTTTAGCAAGGCTGAAGTCAAGGGTGCCCTGCAGAAGATGGCGAAAGGGAAGGCGGTTGGCCCGGATCTTATCCCGATCGAGGTTTGGCTTTGTCTTGGTGAGGTTGGCGTCCAATGGTTAACAGATCTGTTCAATGTTCTTCTCTTGGGTGCTAAGATGCCGGCTGAATGGAGGCGTAGTGTTGTGGTCCCTTTTTTCAAGAATAAAGGCGATGCTCAGAGTTGTAGTAACTACCGGGGTATTAAATTACTCAGTCATACTATGAAACTTTGGGAGAGAGTGGTCGATAGTCGGATTAGAAGAGTAGTTGGAGTCTCAGAGAATCAATTTGGATTTATGCCTGGGAGATCGACGACCGAGGCTATTCATCTCGTTAGACGCCTTATGGAGAAGTTCAGGGATCGTCGCAAAGACCTCCATATGGTGTTCATTGATCTTGAGAAGGCCTATGATAGCATACCCCGTGAAGCTATCTGGAAGAGCCTTGAGGAGAGGGGAGTGCCGTCGGCGTACGTTAGGGTGATTTGATAAGTGGATTTTATATCTACTTAGAACGTCTTATGTCGGCTTGAATTGATAGTTTTGGCCTCAAGTATGTCGTGTTTTGATTAGTTTCTAGTGGAAATGTGCAGGATTTTTATCTCAGGATCGGAGTTGGTAATTGAAGATGTTATGTTGGATATAGGCCCAAGGTGTTTGCTTAAGAAGGTTTCCAGAAGAGCGAGGGAAAACGAAGCAAGGAACGACAATTACCATGAAAATCAGAAATTCCAGGAAGTTGTCCGGGCGGGCGCTCAAGCTCCCAGGCGGCCGCTCAGGGGGAATTGTCCAGGCGGCCGCTCAAGATTTCAGGCGGCCGCTCAGCCTGAATTCTGGAGAATTTTACAGTTTTGCCCTTTTCGAATGTTAATGCAATTCTGAGTTGTTTCCTTGTATGATCTGGTTTTTAGGGCCTATAAAAACTCTGGTTATCATTGTAATCAGTACAGAGGGTTTTATTTTGTTAACATTAAGGAGTGAATGATCGATTGTTCGTGACAAGCAACGGATCAAGATCTACCTATCTTTTGTAACTTGGCATTCTTCGGATTTGTTCCTAAACCCTTATTAATTAATATTATTCTTTTCTTCATTCTAGTCATGTTTATTAGCATATTTTCATCGAACCCCATGATGATGAACGGTCCAACTATGAACTAATCGCCGTCATGGGGTCCTAGCGGATTTACTTACGGAATTTAGATGTTGATTGCCTAACTTGATATATGTGTGGTGAATTTACGATATCCTTGCATGGTTGTATTTAATTCATATAGATGCGTAGCTAACATCTATCTTGTTAATCTTAAGTGAAGCGACAGTGAATCTTTTGATTTAGAACTTGCCATGTTAGCATAAGTCCATGAATGTTATTCATGTTTGTGGTGTGTTTCTAACCGTCTCATGCTACCTTATGTAATCTTATGGATACTTGATCTTCAACCATTATGCTTTCAAATTCTATAGACATATAGGGTCTAAGCATAACTGGTGCCTGCATGATTTCTATCTTTTGTGGATATTGTGTAGATTGGTGTGCGTGTACTGAAAGGTAGCGTATACTTATTTCGTGTTGTCCGATTAGTTATTGTAACCACCACATGTGTTGATAAAAGGGCATGATCTCTAAAGGAAGTTTGTATTGAAGTTAGGATCTCATGTTTCCCATCTCATAAGTAATTTGAAATCAATTAGCTATTAATTTAGTTGTTAATTAATTCTTATTAGTTAATTTTAGATAATCAAAACCAATTTGCTTATTGTCTTAGCATTGAACGATAATCATACTTTGATGCTTAGGTACAAGAACTAAATTATACAATCTCTGTGGGAACGAACTCTACTTCATTCTATATTACTTGTGAACACGTACGCTTGCGTGATTTTGTGCTAACAAGTTTTTGGCGCCGCTGCCGGGGATTTGTTATAGTTTATGTGCTTGACATCAGTGGTCGTTAAAGTTCATTGACTCGGATCGGTTACTAATAGTTTTTGTGTTGTTTTGTGTTCTCAGGTACTTGAGCGTGTATGCGAACGCGTTCTCAAGCGAATAAGGAGAAGCTGGAAAATAAAGAAGAAACAGAAACAGAAGTTCCAGTGATTCAAGTTGTAGAAAATATGGGAGAACCAGCAGCAGCAGCAACTAAGGCTCTTAAGGATTTCTCGCAGCCAAAGATCAATGACATTGCATCGAGTATTGTCAGACCAGCAATCGCAGCTAATACCTTCGAGATCAAGCCTAGCACTATACAGATGGTCCAGAACTCAGTTCAGTTTGGGGGTGCTCCTACCGAAGATCCCAACATGCATATTCGAGATTTCATAGAGATCTGTGATACCTTCAGAACCAACGGGGTGTCGGAGGATGCTGTTAAGTTAAGGCTATTTCCATTCTCTCTGAGGGACAAGGCGAAGAGTTGGTTACACTCTTTACCAGCAGGTTCTATCACTACATGGGAAGATCTTGCACAGAAATTTCTCACCAAATTCTTTCCCATGGCGAAGACAGCAGCTATCAGGAATGCTATCACTCAGTTTTCACAGCAATCTGGAGAATCTCTATGCGAGGCTTGGGAGAGATATAAGGAGATGCTAAGGAAGTGTCCACATCATGGGATGCCTGATTGGATGATAATCAATTGTTTTTATAATGGGTTGGGTGCACAGTCGAGACCTATGCTAGATGCAGCATCAGGTGGAGCTTTGTGGGCCAAGAGTTATGAAGAAGCTTATGAATTGATCGAGATGATGGCTGCTAATGAATATCAGAATCCTACAGGGAGGTTATCTCAAGGCAAGGTAGCAGGTGTTCTTGAAATTGATACAGCTACAGCCATTGCAGCTCAGTTGAAGGCCTTGTCAATGAAGGTCGATTCTTTGGCTAATATGGGAGTTCAGCAGGTAGCTAGTGTTTGTGAGTTATGTGCGGGCGCACATGATACAACTCAATGTGCCATATCTTCTGAATCAGCACAATTTGTGAGTAACTTCCAGAGGCCACAACAGCCAGTTCCAGCCACCTATCATCCGAATAACCGCAACCATCCAAATTTCAGTTGGAGTAACAATCAAGGTGATAATCAGCAGCAACAGCAATTCGGAGCTAGGCAATTCAATCAAGGATTTCAGCAGCAGTACCAGCCCAGACAACAGTTTCAGCCTCCAGGTTTCCAGCAACAATCTCAGGGGAATGCTGGTCAATCTTCTAATGAAAAAGCTGAGCTTGAGGAGTTGAGGATGATAGTAAAAAGTCAGGGGGCATCTATGAAGATCATGGAAAGTCAGATCGGGCAGCTTGCTAGTGCTCTGTTGAACAGACCATCTGGAGTTCTTCCGAGTGACACTGAAGCCAATCCAGGCAAGAGGGAAACCAAAGAGCATGTCAAATCAGTTACTTTGAGATCGGGTAAGGTGACGGGTAATCAAAATTCAGCCATTGAAGAAGAAGAAGTTCAAGAGCAACATGTGGCACCTACTGCAGATAAGGAGCAAGTACAGACTGAGAGAGTAGCTGAGCAGTTGGTTAGCGAGGTGGAGAATCCTAAAAATTCTGCTAAGGAAGTTTCTCCAAAGCAGTCTACAGAGAACGTGAAAATCTTTCCTCCTCCTCCATATCCTGGTAGATTGAAGAAGCAGAAGAATGATAGACAGTTTGGCAAGTTTCTGGAGGTATTCAAAAAGCTTCAAATCAATATCCCTTTTGCTGAAGCATTGGAGCATATGCCGAGCTATGCAAGGTTTATGAAAGGTATTCTCTCAAAGAAGTTGAAACTTGAAGAATTGGATACAGTAGCATTAACAGAAGAGTGCAGTGCCGTTTTACAGCAGAAGCTACCACCGAAGCTAAAAGATCCAGGCAGTTTCACTATTCCGTGCACCATTGGGAATTTGTCTTTCAGCAAGTGTTTGTGTGATTTGGGTGCTAGTATAAATCTCATGCCATTGTCAATTTTCATGCAGCTTGGTCTTCCAGATCCTAAACCTACCAACATCTCTCTACAGCTAGCTGATCGTTCTATTACATACCCAAGGGGTATCGTTGAGGATGTTTTGGTCAAGGTTGATAAACTCATCTTTCCAGCAGATTTTGTGGTTCTTGATTTTGAAGAAGATAAGAAGATTCCTATCATCTTAGGACGACCTTTTCTAGCCACAGGCCGTACCTTGATTGATGTTCAGAAGGGGGAGCTTACGATGCGGGTGCAAGATCAGAATGTCACCTTTAATGTGTTCAAGGCCATGAAATTTCCGACAGAGGATGAGGAGTGTTTCAGTGTGGAGATAGTTGATACGGGTCAGGCAGAAGAGTTTGATCATTTGTTGAGCAAAAAGTTAGACGTGCACAAGCTCGAGCACCACATCAGTGATTCCATTGATAATTCTTCCATTCAAGATCTCTCGAAGGTGAAGCTTGGGAAGCTGCCGCCACACTTAAAGTATGTCCTTGTGGATGATGAACTTGTGATTTTTGAAGTATTCCAAGATAACGTGTTAAGAAGGTGGATGACTGATGATGAAGTAGAAGAGAGTGTTGTTCAGCCGTCCGAATCGAACAAGCACCTTAGAAGTGTGAGGAAGAAAAAAAAGGCGAAGAAGTCGACGGGTGGAAAAATCAAGTTGAAGAGTGAAAGAAAAGTTGTGTTGGGAGGAAACAATCATGTCAACGTGTGTATGAATGGTCTTTCGGTTGAGGACAGTTCGGTTATTCTGTTGAAACAGCCGTGAGTTGAGGAAGTGACGTCCGGCTAAATGACGTTAACGACAGCGCTTCGTGGGAGGCAACCCGTGTGTTTCGTTGATTAGGTATGTTTATACTTTTCCCTTATTTACTTCCAATGTGGGCATTGGAAATTTCAAGTTTGGGGGTGGATTTGGGAATTAGTAGTTGTTGTGATATATTTGTGGCATGTAGGAATTCATATTGCATCATATTTGTATGTGTAGTTTAGTTTCATGCATGATACCTGTCATATAGAGCATCCTGTTTGCATGTGTGTCGAGTTTTGTATGTGAGTTCATATAGTTGCATTACATGCATTTTTCATGATCCCTTATAATAAGCTGATGCCATAAGGTAGGTAGATGTTGATGTGGGTGTGAAAAGGATGAACAGAGGGCTGATTTTAAATTTTGTTGAAATTGACATGCATGTTTCATGAATAAAATTTTTACACAGTCTCGTCGTTTGCTCTTGGACTAGGTTGCGTCATGCTTGTTTGGATTTAGGATTTAATCACTTGTTTATCGATAGAATTTGCTTTATTCTCTTGATGATTAAGGAACACCAAAATACAAGTTTGGGGGAAAACAGAAATTTCATGCTAATATGTTTGTGTTTGTATTTGTTGGCTAGGCGTCAAATGGCTAGTAGCCGGCTCATGTTTATGAGTAGTCTAGGGTTGGAATTGAGAATTCTCATTCCAGATTCCATGTGAACGAAAAAAAAAAAAGGAGAAAAAAATGCAAGAGAAGAAAAAAAAGAAAAAAAAAGAAAAAAAAAAGAAAAGAAAAAAAAGTGTTGTGAGAGTCTGAGTATGCAGAATTGATCAGGGTGAGCTCTTTAATACTCGAGCAATTAAGTTCTTGGGGACTTTGTGCCTAGTGACCTAAGGCTTTTATAGTCTGGGATCCACTAACCCAACGCTCGCTACATGGGTATTATTGTATAAGCCTTTAGGGGTCTCATCCATTGCACGATCAAATAAGCATGTGTGTTGTGTACATATTGTGTTTGAGTCATAATAAAGCATGAATTTCTGTCTACTTTAGAGGAGTATAGAGGTGTATCTAAAGTGATCTTGAGTTTAACGTTCATTCTATTTATAACTCTGTGATTGTCTTGGAAAAGAATATGTATGATTTTGATCCGGTTTGGGAGTATATCTGTCGAGCATTGCACACACGCACGTTCTGATCATGTATTGTTAGTATACCGGAATTTAGTCGAGCTCTGTTTGGATTGATTGCATTCATGGAGATATTTGCTTGCTAAGTGGTGTTGGTTAGTTTGAGGGGGTCCTTTGCATTCATATTTAGTTGCATTCATTCATGCATTGCATTGTTTGTGTCGTTTGTGTCAGTTGGATTTTGTGGGTACATTCACTATAGGCCCTCACGAGACCTTACTCGTCCACTAGGGCTGCCTAGGGGTTTAAAGGGCTTGTTGCATATGCCAAATGCAACCGTGATCACCTACGGAAGTGGTACTAGTTAGTTTGTATATTGTTTATGCTTGAGGGCAAGCATCGGTTCAAGTTTGGGGGTGTGATAAGTGGATTTTATATCTACTTAGAACGTCTTATGTCGGCTTGAATTGATAGTTTTGGCCTCAAGTATGTCGTGTTTTGATTAGTTTCTAGTGGAAATGTGCAGGATTTTTATCTCAGGATCGGAGTTGGTAATTGAAGATGTTATGTTGGATATAGGCCCAAGGTGTTTGCTTAAGAAGGTTTCCAGAAGAGCGAGGGAAAACGAAGCAAGGAACGACAATTACCATGAAAATCAGAAATTCCAGGAAGTTGTCCGGGCGGGCGCTCAAGCTCCCAGGCGGCCGCTCAGGGGGAATTGTCCAGGCGGCCGCTCAAGATTTCAGGCGGCCGCTCAGCCTGAATTCTGGAGAATTTTACAGTTTTGCCCTTTTCGAATGTTAATGCAATTCTGAGTTGTTTCCTTGTATGATCTGGTTTTTAGGGCCTATAAAAACTCTGGTTATCATTGTAATCAGTACAGAGGGTTTTATTTTGTTAACATTAAGGAGTGAATGATCGATTGTTCGTGACAAGCAACGGATCAAGATCTACCTATCTTTTGTAACTTGGCATTCTTCGGATTTGTTCCTAAACCCTTATTAATTAATATTATTCTTTTCTTCATTCTAGTCATGTTTATTAGCATATTTTCATCGAACCCCATGATGATGAACGGTCCAACTATGAACTAATCGCCGTCATGGGGTCCTAGCGGATTTACTTACGGAATTTAGATGTTGATTGCCTAACTTGATATATGTGTGGTGAATTTACGATATCCTTGCATGGTTGTATTTAATTCATATAGATGCGTAGCTAACATCTATCTTGTTAATCTTAAGTGAAGCGACAGTGAATCTTTTGATTTAGAACTTGCCATGTTAGCATAAGTCCATGAATGTTATTCATGTTTGTGGTGTGTTTCTAACCGTCTCATGCTACCTTATGTAATCTTATGGATACTTGATCTTCAACCATTATGCTTTCAAATTCTATAGACATATAGGGTCTAAGCATAACTGGTGCCTGCATGATTTCTATCTTTTGTGGATATTGTGTAGATTGGTGTGCGTGTACTGAAAGGTAGCGTATACTTATTTCGTGTTGTCCGATTAGTTATTGTAACCACCACATGTGTTGATAAAAGGGCATGATCTCTAAAGGAAGTTTGTATTGAAGTTAGGATCTCATGTTTCCCATCTCATAAGTAATTTGAAATCAATTAGCTATTAATTTAGTTGTTAATTAATTCTTATTAGTTAATTTTAGATAATCAAAACCAATTTGCTTATTGTCTTAGCATTGAACGATAATCATACTTTGATGCTTAGGTACAAGAACTAAATTATACAATCTCTGTGGGAACGAACTCTACTTCATTCTATATTACTTGTGAACACGTACGCTTGCGTGATTTTGTGCTAACATGATTCAAGACATGTACTCCCAAGCTAGTTCGTGCGTTCGGACCCCAGTGGGGACTCCCGTTTCTTCCCTGTTGAGATGGGGCTTCATTAGGGGTCGGCCCTGAGTCCTTTTCTTTTCGCCCTTATCCTTGATGTCATGACGCGGGGGATTCAAGATGCTGTCCCTTGGTGCATGCTCTTCGCGGATGATATCGTGCTAGTGGCGGAATCGAGGAGGGAGGTGAACGACAAATTGGAGCTTTGGAGATCTACTTTGGAGTCCCAAGGGTTACGTATGAGCCGTTCTAAAACCGAGTATCTCTGGTGTAACTTCAGTGGTGAGGCCAGCGAAGAAGGGGTGGAGGTGAGGATTGAAGACCAGATCGTCCCGCAGACGGACAAGTTCAAGTATTTAGGTTCGATCATTCAGAAGGAAGGTGAGATTGAAGCCGATGTCACGCATCGTATCAAGGCGGGGTGGTTAAGGTGGAGGGCAGCGTCAGGGGTGATGTGCGATAAGAAAGTCCCTTTAAAGTTGAAAGGGAAATTCTATAGAGCGGCTATCCGTCCTGCGATGTTATATGGTTCGGAGTGTTGGGCGGAGAAGAAGGCCCTAGTTAGGAAGTTGGAAGCGGCTGAAATGAGGATGTTGCGGTGGTCTTGTGGGCGCACGATGTTGGAAAGAATCCCAAATTCGGTGTTTAGGAGCGAACTTGAAGTGGCGCCTTTCTCTTCGAAACTTAGGGAAGGTAGGTTGAGATGGTTCGGCCACGTCCGTAGGAGGCTGGTTGAAGCCCCAGTGAGGAGGGTCGAGAGTCTTTCGGTTGGTGGGGCGAGGAGGAGAGGCAGGCCGAGGAAGTCTTGGGAAGAGCAGCTCAGGCTGGATTTGAAGGCCTTAGACCTAAATGAGACCATGCCTGCGGATAGGTCTGCTTGGAGGCGGCGTATCAGAGTGGTGGATTCTCTTTTAGGGTGCGGATCGGTTGTCGAGAGCCTCAGAATTGGGTTGGCTCGGTTAGCGATTTTGTAGTAGTTCGACTTTAGCGTTCTCACTTTGCGTTTTTAGTGTCTTCTGTTTTGCTGGTTTTGCAGTTACAGGGATCCTGGCTCGGTGCTGTCTCACTGCAAGATTTTCGTGTGATGGGAGCGCTTCAAGTTATGAGTATCATAAATCCTCGCAGATAGGTATGCCCCATGTGGAGAACGCCATGGGCTCAGGTATGGCATTGATCATTTCCGTATCAGCTGGTTTCCTTCGTATCTATCACACTCTTTATATGTCGTGCACTTAGCCGAGGGTCTACACGGAAACAGCCTCCCCGCTCTAAAAGTGGGGGTATGGTCTGCGTACATCCTACCCTCCCCAGACCCTGCTCTGAGCGGGATATACTGGGTATGTTTGGTTTGGTTTGGTTTTTACTACAAGGAGCAGCTGGATGGCCAGAAATAAAAGGAAAAAGATGACAAGACAAAAGCCAAATGGAATCTTTGAAGAAGGAAGAAAAACAAGAAAAGATAGCAGACATGAAGTGATATGCAACGGAAAAAGGTGGCAAATGAAGAAAAGAAGAAAAGTAAAGTCATGTCAATATTAAAATAATTGCTCTGTAAGAATCTTGTAATAATGAAAACAGGATAGGTAAGCAACCGATTGAAGGTTGTAATGCAAAGAGCTGCCTATAAAAGGAGCTCACATCCCATGTAATCGATATCGAAGTTTTCTAGCAATAAAATTTCTGAAGTTCTTATACTCTCTCAATGTCTAGCTAAACTCTCTTCTTTTCTATAATTTCTGCCAAGAATATAGTATCATATTTTCAGAATTATTACTTTAAGATTATAAATAGTATCTGTTAGTCCATTAATTATTATCTAAAAAACAGTATTTATGATTAGTAAGTAGCATCTTGGAGGATATTCCGTTGAAGTTCGTAAATCATGGCCAAGTAAGACGCCGTGAAGCATGGATGCAGTTAGGCGCAGTGTGGAAGGGTGAGCATACCGGTGATCTGAGGTACTATTACGATCTGACATACTGTTAATAAGGTAAGGTTCTGGACTAGTATTTACTGTTTATAATTATAGTTAAAGTAATTATTTCTATGATTATGATGCTAGGGTTTTGGTTAGGAATTATAGAAATTTAAATTTAAAAATGAATTCTGTTTTAATTACTGTTTTATGTTATGCTAACCATAATATTTATGCTCATTCCCTCTTTAGGGTTAATATATAATGAGATCCAAATTAATATTTATTATAATAAATTTACATTTTATTATTAAAATGATGCTTATTATGATATGTTTACAGCTTATTATATTTTTAAAGCTCTTTATTATAAAGAATCTGTAATAAACCTGCCCCTCTGAATTTGGTATAAGAGCCGTAAACAAAAAGGAGTGAAATTGGTATTGTAACACACGGAACACACAAGGAACACACGTAATAATTTTTGGTATCAAAAGTATAAAATAGTAACCTAGAGCTACTAAACCTAAAGCTACTAAAGTAAGTTAGTTGATAAAAGATAATGGAACAAATAGTAAGTCAAACTATTATATCATGAATTACACGGCATGAAAAGAAAAATCAAGAAATCAACTATCCTTAACTTATAAATGAGACCCCCTATTAACTCAAAATTTAGGAAAGAATATAACTCATGTATAATTGCAACCCTATTAATAATGTATAAATCAAATAATAAATCTACACAAAAGATGTGTAAAAAACTTATTAAAAAATATTTAGTTTAAAAAATGGATCTAGAAAGAATTCAGAAAATAGCAGCTAAAACTCCTACTTATAATAAAGATATAAATCAACATATTGAAAGTTGTAAAATTAGTTTGAGAATAATAGATCAAAGAGAAGACACAATAAAAATATTAAGAGATATGTTAACTGATAGAGATGGACAGATAAGTATGTTAGAAGAAAAGAATTTAACGTTAATAACGAGAAAAAATAAAGAAACCTTTGAAAGATTAGAACATTATGAGAAAATATTAAAATACTTAGAATCTAAAAAGAATAATGGATCTGAAAAACAAAAAATAGAAGACCAAGAAAGAATAAATATTCTTAGAGAATATACTAGTGAAATAAAAAAGAGATTAGAAACAAAAACAAATATTTATTTCTATGGATAAATCCTATTTTATATACCGAACAAATACAAAGAATAAAATTAAAGAAATAGATTAAAACATAGAAAAAATTAGAAAAGGGATTAATAGAATAACAAATGGAAAATATAGTGGTAGTAACTAACCATACTCGAAAGTTTATAAGGAACAAGCTATAGAACTTTTAAATGAGATGATTGAAAAAAGTAAAAGAAAAATTAAGAATAAGGTAAATAAAATTTGTCATGGATAAAGGTAAAGAATTAGCAGAAGAGTCTAACGAATCATATTACCAAATGGAAACCTATGAAGAAGGAGTGTCACAAACATTAAGCTTTAAACCTGAAACTTACAGAAAAATACAAAATGAAAAAGAAGAATTATCTATTAAGCAAATATTTAAAACTGGATTATTTCAAAGAAATAAAGAAATCAGATATATAGCACAAAAACATGTAAATATAATAGATATAACTTGTATACATGGTAAGACAAAAATAAGTCTAATAACTGATGAAATTATAAAAAGAGAATTAAGAAAGTTATCTAATAAAGAAGCAAATAAATATAGATATATATATTTAGGAGTAGTAGAGTTTACAACAAAAAATTTTCAGAAAAATATAGATACCCCTATACAAATATATATATTAGATGATAGAATACTAGGAAATTTACAAGATGCCTTAATATCAGTAATTAAAGGAAATTTAATATATCAGAAATTAAAATTTACCATACAATCAGATTTTCGTATATCATTAAAAGATGAGCATGAAGAATTAGCTTTAACCCTATATTATAAATTAGAAGGAATAAAAATGCCACAAGGAAGTAAAGTAATAAGTATTGAAACGAAAATGATATATGCATTAACAGGTAATCATCATGTAACTAAGCAGCATGAATTAGATGTTTTAGTACCAAAAATGTATCAAGAAATATTAGAACAAATAGAACATAAAGAAAATTCACAAATAACTATACCAGAATAAATATATATGGATTTTAACACAAGAACAATAAGACCACCTAATAAAATAATACCAAGAATAGAAGGTTCAAGAGACAACAAAATGATAACACGACAATATAGTTTACCTAGAAGAATAAATTTAATAGATATAAGAACAGATAGATTAAAAATTAAAGTAATAATATTTGATGGAATTATAGCAAAAGATTGCATAGCTGAAATAAATACTGGAGCTATTAAAAGTTTTATACATATAAATAAAATTAATGAAAATGATTGTAGTATAATAGAACCACAAACTTATAATTATCCAGAGAATGAAAGAGAAATAATAATTACCAAAAGTGTTAACTTAAGATTCAAAATACAAGATTTTGAATATAATATAAATATAGGAGTCATAGAATATGATAATTCTAATGAATTATTATTAGGAAGTGACTTTTTAACTATGATAAATTATAAAATCAATAATAATGGAATTGAAATAAATGATCAAGAAAAGATTATATTTATTAACAAACTATGAATATACAAGATAAATTGGAAAATAAGAAAGTAAAACTACAAAAAATAAAAGATGCTTTAAAAGAAGAAATATATTCACAAATAAAATATTTAGAATATAGTGAAAAAGAAATTAAACTGGAAAATGAGATAAAATAATTAGAAAATATAATAAGAAAAGAAGAAACAAAATCTAAGAAAATATGGATATATATGGGAAATGGATGGGAAAAACGCATTAATATACCAAAAGAATGAATAATCCGAATAATTTTGATAAAATACAAGAATTATGGGAAGAAATAATAGTAAAAGAGAATTTAAAAAATATAGTAACAATAATAGATGAAATTAGAAATGATCAATGTCAAAAAAGAAAAATAATAAGAGAAGAATTGTCTGATTTATGTAATATATCTAAAATACCAACATTTAAAATAATATTAGATAGATTAGCCAAATTAGAAAAATAAAAACAAACAAATGTACAAATAATAAAAAACGAAGATAGTAATGAACAATCAGAAATGGTACCCATAAATGCTTGGAGAAGAACTAAGGAACCTATTATGGTAAATATAAGTAAAATGAAACCTAAAATATTAAAATCAGCAGATAAAGTATTAAAAAATTTATATCTATTACAAAAATAAGGAAAATTTTAAATGGACAAACAAGAATATAATGTAATAACATTTCTGAGAAATCATGGAAAAGAAATATTAGATAGAGACATATATAAGTATGAACCAATAAGAAGAGAATCAAAAAATATTGAAGTTAATATTACTAAAGAAGAAAAGGAAACAATAGAATATTTAAAATTAAAATTAGAGAAACAAGAAAAAGAGTTAGAGAAAGTAAAAGAGGAAAATAATAATTTAGCAAAAAAAAAAAAAAAGAGGAAAATAATAAACTTAAAGAAAAAACTAATGAAGAATGGTTTAATAAATATAAGAAATATAAAGACAAATATAAAACTGTTAAAAAAGAGCTAAAAGAAACTAAAAGAGAATTAAAACAGGTAACATATTAATTGCATCAAGAAATGGAAGAAACTAAAAAAGAATTAAATTTCTTAAAAGAAGAAATTAAGAGATTTAAAGGGAAAGAATTAATGATTGGAGAAAGTTCTCAAAAGAATAATGAATATACAACTAGTGATTCAGAAAGTTCAAATGATAGTTCTAATAAAAAATATGTAAATTTTATAGAAGAATCAGAAAGTGAAGGAGGATCAGAAGTAGAAAAGGAAAATAATCAAATAATGCAAGCGTTAAGAAAAATGAATAATGTAAATGCAATAATAAAAGAAGAACCTGAAAGTGATGAGCCGATATAAACAGAAATGGAAACAGATGAAATAATGAATGAAGATATAGATAATTATCAGGAAGAAGAATTATATGACCCAAATTTAGAAATAATAACAAAAGGTAGTAATAAAATTCCTAAAGACAACATGCAGAATTTAAAGAATTTGTAGGATCAATGTCACAAGGTGTTAATCTAAATGGTTATTTTTTAGACCTAGATAATGTATATGAAGAACAAGAAATTAGTAGAAAAATTACAGATTGGAATCTTGGAACTTATATAGCTTTAATGAGTTCTACACATACTAACAATTTAGAATATATTTATGATTTAATATCTAAAACATTAATAGGAAAGGTTGCATATTGAAGGTAGTGTTTTTCGTAGTTCGTTCACAGGGAAGGACTCTCAATATTGATTTCGAGTATATTATCTCTTACAATCTAGAAGTGTGCAAATGGGGGGTTTTGAGTTTGGTTAAGGTGTTTTATCAAACACCTTGCATACAATAACTAAATTGCTACAAAAATACCACTAAGTTAATGGCTAATATCCAAATTTGCCAACACAACAACACAATGAGCAAATTAACAAGACAAGAGATATTTGACCCAAGGATTATGGATATTCAAGCACTTCAACCCCACAATAAGCAAATATATCCAACTCTACCTAACCAAGATAATTGGTGAAGCACACAATCACTTATTTCTCTTCTATTATAAACACTAATTTAGTGAAGCACATAAATTAGTTCTCTTGATACTAGCAACCAATAATGAAGCACTACCAATTTAACCAAATCAAGGAATCAATCAAAGAGAGACTAGGACAAACCCAAGGATGAGAAGCTCAACCTAGGTATTTGCACTTGAATCTTGTGGATTTAGGTACACTAAATCTTGTGCTACTATAATGAATGAACTAACGATTACGTATTAGAACAAACAATTAGCAATTGAAGATACAAGAAGAGTAAGGTGAAGCAACTTACAAATCTTCAATCAAAATCATGAGCAATACATCACAAGCATTCAAGATAGAGATAAATAAATCTTACTTAAATTGAAATGGGTTTTTGTACAAGAATTCCTCCTTGAGCCAAATATATGAAGTTAGTTACTCATAATCAATGCTAGATTATGAGTAATAAGTGTTTTTCTCTCTACTTGACTAACCCTAATTTATCCTTGAAGAGGCTAAGAAGAGGGGAAAAAGAAGTTAGATGTTAGGTTAGATGATGGTTAAGTTATGAGATGATATGCTCATTTAATACTCAGCAGCTCCGTACGGCCTGCTGTACGGCCGTACAGCTGCCCGTACGAGATAAAATCTTCAATATAATACATTAAACACCTCCCGAAATCGCGAGCTTTCATCTTCTAACTTCCCTCTTGAATAATCTTCGCTTTCATGCCCAAATTAAGCCATCTTTTCAACAATTAAGCCCGAGGCACTGAAAGATGAAAAACATAACAAATATTAATAAAACAACATTCGAAACTAACAAAAATGCAGAAGAATAAAAGAGAAAACGTGTATAAAATACACGTTATCAAATCTTCCCCCACTTAAACTTTGCTACTCCCGAGCAAACTAAAATTAACATAACCATATACTCCTAACTAGTACCACTTCCGTAGGTGATCACGGTTGCATTTGGCATATGCAACAAGCCCTTGGAACCCCTAGGTAGCCCTAGTGGACGAGTGAGGTCTCGTGAGGGTTTATAGATGATGTACCCACAAAATCAAAAAAATCACCAACAAAAAAAAAACTAACAATACCTATTAATTAAACTAACTACTACATTCACATGTCTGAGTCGTCTACTTGTAACTAAAATCAAACATATAGAGCTATTCACCTTGTCATCCACTAAAACGAGCTAACAACCAATTCAAGAATCAAGACAACACACCTTGTGCAAGATGTAACCAAGACATTAAAGATAGAATGAATGCACTTCAATCGTGAACACTAGACAAGATGATCACAAAGCATACATGGCTTCGCATTAAGAAGATGAAATTGTATGGTGAAAAATCTCACATCTCTAGTGTTTTTCGAAGTTCGTTCACAGGGAAGGACTCTCAATATCGATTTCGAGTAGATTGCCTCTTACAATCTAGAAGTGTGCAAATGGGGGGTTTTGAGTTTGGTTAAGGTGTTTTATCAAACACCTTGCATACAATAACTAAATTCTATAAAAATACAACTAAGTTAATGGCTAATATCCAAATTTGCCAACACAACAACACAATGAGCAAATTAACAAGACAAGAGATATTTGACCCAAGGATTATGGATATTCAAGCACTTCAACCCCACAATAAGCAAATATATCCAACTCTACCTAACCAAGATAATTGGTGAAGCACACAATCACTTATTTCTCTTCTATTATAAACACTAATTTAGTGAAGCACATAAATTAGTTCTCTTGATACTAGCAACCAATAATGAAGCACTACCAATTTAACCAAATCAAGGAATCAATCAAAGAGAGGCTAGGACAAACCCAAGGATGAGAAGCTCAACCTAGGTATTTGCACTTGAATCTTGTGGATTTAGGTACACTAAATCTTGTGCTACTATAATGAATGAACTAACGATTACGTATTAGAACAAACAATTAGCAATTGAAGATACAAGAAGAGTAAGGTGAAGCACCTTACAAATCTTCAAGCAAAATCATGAGCAATACATCACAAGCATTCAAGATAGAGATAAATAAATCTTACTTAAATTGAAATGGGTTTTTGTACAAGAATTCCTCCTTGAGCCAAATATATGAAGTTAGTTACTCATAATCAATGCTAGATTATGAGTAATAAGTGTTTTTCTCTCTACTTGAATAACCCTAATTTATCCTTGAAGAGGCTAAGAAGAGGGGAAAAAGAAGTTAGATGTTAGGTTAGATGATGGTTAAGTTATGAGATGATATGCTCATTTAATACTCAGCAGCTCCGTACGGCCTGCTGTACGGCCGTACAGCTGCCCGTACGAAAATTCTGCTCCTTTGAACGGCCTGTTGAACGGCCGTACAACTGCCCGTACGAGATAAAATCTTCAATATAATACATTAAACACCTCCCGAAATCGCGAGCTTTCATCTTCTAACTTCCCTCTTGAATAATCTTCGCTTTCATGCCCAAATTAAGCCATCTTCTCAACAATTAAGCCCGAGGCACTGAAAGATGAAAAACATAACAAATATTAATAAAACAACATTCGAAACTAACAAAAATGCAGAAGAATAAAAGAGAAAACGTGTATAAAATACATGTTATCACATATTGGATAGAATCTATAGATTATCAATCAACAATTGAAGTAATGAGAAGTGCTGGAGATTGGAAATCTATGTTACAAGTATTTGATATGATATTAAAAAGAGAATTTTTAGGAGAACCTTGGATAGTAGCTAGAGATCAAGTATTAGTAGCAAGAAAAATAGAAATAATAATGAATTTAAATAATATGAAGTGTTGTAAAATAAATAAATTACCAGAATATACAATAAGTTTTACTAAATTCTTTTATGAAGCTAGATTTCTACCTGAAGAAAGTCTAGTATATCAACAATTATATTATGATCACTTACCAAGTCCATATAATACTGAAATAACAAAAGAATATAATAAATTAGAACCAAGAGAAAATACTTTAGGCGAAAAAATAAGAGTGCTAAGAGGATATCTTATGAGAAAATGTGAAGAATATAGAATACAACAGAAAGTGAAGAAAGATAAAAAAATTAGGATTTAGGGAAATATGTGGATTAACTGAAAAAAGATTAGTATTTGGATGTGATAAAAAACCTTATAAAAAATATAAGAAAAAATATAGGAAAAAGACTCAAAAATATAAAGGTTATAGTAAAGATTATAAACCTAAAAATTATAATCCTTATTATAATAAGTATAAAAGGAAAAAATTTAGGAGATTTAGAAATACTAATAATACTAGAAATAAATTTAAAAATAAGAGAAAGTTTAGAAGAAAACCTAATAATAAAGGAAACGATAAAATAAGTGAATGTAAGTGTTGGAATTGTAATGAAAAGGGACATTATGCTAATAAGTGCCCCAAATTAAAAGAAAAAGGTGTAAAGTATATTAATTTATCACAATTTATAATGAATCTTGAACAAATAAAAGAGGATAATGATAAATGGTATAAATATGAAGATTTTTATGTAAGTCAAACTGACAACAGTGAAACGGAAGAAGAAAATATAAATTATTCTATAGATAGTAACTCAGAATAATGGTAGCAATCTATGTAGAAGCATATGTAGAATATAAACCTGAAAAACTGATAAAACAGAAAATATTTATAGATAGTGGAGCAGATTTATGCTTAGCTAAAGAACGAGTATTAATTTAACATAAATGGAAAAGATCAAAATGACATAGAACTAGGGTAACAGGATTTAATGAACAAAGGAAAGAATTAGATACAATTGCAGAAAATATGAAAATATTATTAAATAAAACAATATTTAAACTTTCCTTGATATATCAAGAAAATAATATGAAACAATCAATATTATTAGGAAATAATTTCCTAGATCATTTTAAAACTCAAGTAGTAACTTCAGATACTCTAAGTTTACAAACTCCATGTAATAAATGGATAGTATTAAAAAGAATATTACCATTAGGGATAAAAAGGATAAATAACCTAATAATTGATAGAAATAATAACCTACAAGAATTAATAGCTAAATATAAGGAGTTATTAAAACCAAACTTTGGAGAAAATCCAGTACAATTATGGGATAAAGAAAAAATATATGCTGAAATAAAACTAATAAACCCTAATGATATAGTACGATCTAAACCTATTAGATATAGCCCAAGTGATCAAAAAGAATTTGAAATTCAAATAAATGAATTACTAGAAATGAAAATAATACAAGAAAGTAAAAGTCCATATAGTAGTCCTGCCTTTTTAGTAAGAAAACATAGTGAACAAAAAAGAAGTAAGGCTCGAATGGTAATAGATTATAGAGAATTAAATAAAAAGACTGTATTTGATGGATATTTTTTACCATATAAAAGAAATCTTATTAACATTCTTGGAAATAAAAAATGGTTTAGTAAATTTGATTGTAAAAGCGGATTTTGGCAAATAAAATTAACAAAAGAAGCAAGACCTCTAAAAACTTTTAGTGCACCTCAAGGTCACTACGAGTGGATGGTACTTCCTTTTGGATTTAAAAATGCCCCACAAATATTTCAAAGAAGAATGGATCAAGTGTTTAGAAAATTAAAAGATTTCTGTATAGTCATGTAGATGATATATTAATATATAGTGAAACCCTAGAAGACCAGATAAAACATTTAGATCAATTTATAGAAATTGTAAAACAACATGGAATATTATTCCTGAAAAGAAATCAGAATTATTTAAGAATAAAATAGAATATTTAGGATATATTATTGATAAAGAAGGATTACAATTACAAAATCATATAGTATCAAAAATACAAAATTTTAAAGATAAATTAGAAAACAAGAAAGAGGTTCAAAATTTTTTTGGAATAATTAATTATGCATCAGATTATATAAAAGATTTACCACAATTAAGAAAACTTTTACAGGAATTAAAAAAAAATAAAAAACCCTTTCAGTGGATGGAAGAACATGATAAAGCCGTTAAAATCCTTAAAGATATATCTAATTAAATGATTTTCCCAAATTTTTATTTTTCAAAATATTGTTTTTATTTTTTTTAAAAAAATTCTCGACGATCCAACCGTACGGATGTCAAGATATATCTAATTAAATGATATTCCCAAATTTTTATAAAATAAAAAATTAATTTGGTTGGAGATCTTAATAGAACATTACTATATTGTCTAGTACTCGTAACTAGTGCTTCATCCCAAATTATTGTTTCTATTTTTTTAAAAATATTTCTCGTCTATCCAACCGTACGGATGTCAAGATATATCTAATTAAATGATATTGCTAAATTTTCAAAAAATAAAAAATTAATTTGGTTGTAGATCTTAATAGAAGACTACTATATTGTCTAGTACTTGTAACTAGTGCTTGGTCCCAAATTATTGTTTCTATTATTTAAAAAAATTTCTCGACGATATAACCGTACGGATGTCAAGATATATCTAATCAAATGATATTCCTAAATTTTCAAAAAATAAAAAATTAATTTGTTTGGAGAACTTAATATAACACTACTATATTGTCTAGTACTTGTAACTAGTGCTTCGTCCCAAATTATTGTTTCTATTTTTTTAAACATATTTCTCGACGATCCAACTGTACGGATGTTAAGATATATCTAATTAAATGATATTTCCAAATTTTTAAAAAGTAAAAAATTAATTTGGTTGGAGATCTTAATAGAAAGGTGATGGCCCAAAATGCTTCTTTTTTCACTCCCCATTACCAAAATACCTACCGCCAACTCGGGCAGCCCTAAATACCCACGGGACGTGCCACTGGTGAAGGAGTGTCTTCAAGACACGCTAATTGTGAAGGAGTGTCTTGAGACACGTGACAGGGGAAGGCGTGAAAGCCACAGATACGCATTTATGTATAGCGTATCAGGGAGACACGCAACTAGGTCAAGCGTGATGACGTCACCTTACGTCAACATCACGCTGTTGGGTGGATGCTACAGTGCCTTGGGTCACGCATGTTCAACATGCGTGACAGGTGATGCGCATGTCCAACATGCGTGACACAGGTCACTGTTCATCTCCGTCTCCAGCCGCGACAATGGCGATTCCGGCAACCAAACTTCTTTCTCTTCGTTCGTCTATTTCAGGCACTTTCCAACTACATTCTACATGCCAACAGAATCGACATTCGATTCTCTACACAATTAAACCAATTTTATTATGTTCCATTTGCAGGATTGAAAAGACCCAATTCGATGGTTTTTCCGATCAACATTTTTCGATAAGCTCGTGTACGCCCCTGCGGGGCCAAAATGCAATAAACGGAGATGTAAAAATGTAGACAAAGTCCTGGGCTTCATTTTGATGTATAGAATTTGATGTGTAGGCTTGGGAATGTGATGGACGGAATGAGAGAACGGAGAGGCGATTTTTACCTCCAAAGGATCGCCGGAGCTGAATTGTAAGAATGACGTCAGCTTACGTCATCACGCATTCTGCTCATGTGTGACACCTGTTACGCATTTCAGAAATGCGTGTCTCAGGTCACGCATGCACAGAATGCTCGACCCGTCGGTATTCTGGGCCGTCTCTTCCGACAATCAGCATATCGGGCCATTGAATCCCAAATCTAGGCATTTTCTCTTAATAGAACACTACTGTATTGTCTAGTACTCGTAACTAGTGCTTCGTCCCAAATTATTGTTTCTATTTTTTTAAAAATATTTTTTGACGATCCAACCGTACGGATGTCAAGATATATCTTATTAAATGATATTCCCAAATTTTCAAAAAATAAAAAATTAATTTGGTTGGAGATCTTAATAAAACACTACTATTCTTTTTATATTTGGTTAAATAAATGAAAATTAGATAATTTTTTATTATATTTTTTTTTGATAATTTGTAAATTAAATAATTTCTAACATCTTGTTTGTTTACTTTTTTATTATGTGTAAAGATGTTTATATAATTAATAAGTAATTTTCAGATTTTTTTTTTTAAAAAAGTAATTTTCAGAATTTAAAAAAAAAATCAATGACTAAACGAGCTACCCGGCTCGGCTCGTTTAACTGCTACCCGACTCGGCTTGTTAGGCTCGTGAGTAAACTCGACCCGACTCGTATAATAAACGAGACGGGTTCGGCAGGGATTTTCGGCTCGTTTAATAAACGAGCCCGGCTCAACTCGTTTAAAAAAGCCCGACTCGATTTAAAGCTCGGCTTGAACTCGCCCTGCTCGACTCGAATTACAGCCCTATTTCAGTGTATAGTGTAAGACAAAAGTATAGTAAGTAGATGAAATAGTGCACATTGAATGTCGAAATTGAAGGTAGCTAGGTGTATGCATAGTACATGCATCAAGTATGTGCTTTGGCCGCTGTCGTATGCCTGGAAATTAAACATTAATTGATTCATGCATATGTTGAGTTGCGGATGAGGATAACGAGATGCAAAATTAATGAAATTAAATTTTGAAAATTAAATTTAAATACAACATGCCCCGATTAATTTGTCAACTGCTTCTTCCTCCTACTCAAAGGGCACAATTACATACATACTAGCATGTGCAAAACACAGATATCATATATTGTTATTATTTATTAATATATTAATTATTTAATTTAATGTAAAATTTTATTTTACTAGCATAAAAATCCGTGCAAGGCACCGGTCGCTATGTTAAATTTTGTTTCTAAATTAAATTGTGTATAATCAATGTCATTAGAAGTATAAAATTGATTTTCATAGAGTTTTTCTTGTTAATGGTATATGTGGCTATTGCGTACTTATTTAAATATGTTCAAATTTGTAATTTAGAAACTAATATAAGAAGTACTAATAGAAATCATGTCAGTTTTTAATTTTATTGTGGGTCATTGAATAGAATTCGAGTGTTCAATAAGTGTTGTCTAATTAAGATGATTTTTCAAAACATTTACTATACTAAACTTTTTTTTTTTCCAATTCTTCAAAACTGATGTCTTCAAGATGTTGCATTCTAAGAGTGTTGGTGGGTGTGGGTTTTAGTCATGATTTTAATAAATAAAAAAAAAACTTCTTAAATCTTCTAATACGCTATTCAGACCTTACACTTTCACTTCTTAAAACTATCTTTCTAACTATTTCATTTCTTTTCTTCTAAGCTCTTGATTTTAAGCATTTTTTACCTTGATTTCTCTTCATATTTTTGTCTGACTTTCAAAACATCAGATAATTTAGTTCTCAACTGAGTGAATCTACCTTGTGTAACGGGCTTATAACATTTTTATTCTCCAAACTTGAGAATTTATCATTTATGGTTGGATAAATATTTTTTGTACTTTTATTGTCACAAGTTGAAATTGATCATATGACTTTTGTCCGTGCTTTGATAATGAATTCATCATTTCTTTTTTCAAACACAGCTTCTTCCAGAGAAGTATCTTTACAAATTGTAGCGAACAGATAGACCTATGCGTTCAATGAATTTATTGTTTCTCCTTGTGAGTTTTGTATATGCATGCTTTATTGTAAAAGTCTTCTTTAATTATTAATAGTTCATTTTAAATCATCAATTAAATTATATATTATAATTTAATAATTTTTGTATGCAATATATATATGCTTTTGTTTTGAATATTTCATTTTATCGCCAATGTTAATTTTGTACACATATTTAAAAAATTTCACACATGATATAAAAAATTATTGTTTATGCTACTAAAATTATGAAATAGAATTAATTTTTTAAATAACATGGATTTGACTTACCGATGATAATATTAATTTTCAAAAAATATTATTGACTATCATAACTTAAAGTCTCATATTTTGTTACACGAACCTTTGTACATGCTAATTTTATATAATCATCATCTTCTATGTCTTAACATATATAATAATAATAATATTATTGGATAATTCCAATATTGTAAAAGTTTCTTTTAAATATCATTTCTTTTATTATTATTTCTTCCAATACATTAAAAAGTCTCACGAATTTTATCTTGTGTTGGTGTATTACCTAAGTTTAAAATTTAATTTAGCTCCATAGTTATTTAAAGTTTAATTTAGCTCCAAAGTTATTTACAAATGTATTACTGTTAAGACATTCACATATTACGTGTATGATTTATAAACACACGTGATATTGTGGCGCAGTGGTAAGAGCATGCATAAGTTACTTGATAGATTCCCATGAACAACACCTTTTTTAATAAAAATGTGTTGGTGTTTTACCTAAGTTTAATTTAGCTACATAGTTATTTACAAATGTATTACTCTTAAATGACATTCACTTATTACGTGTATGGTTTGAAAATACATGTGAAATTGTGGTGTACTGGTAAGAGCATGCATAAGTTATTTGATAGACTCAAGTTCGATTCCCATGAACAACACTTTTTTTAATAAATATTAAACATAGGGGCAAATTGGTCTTTTCATGTGCATTAAAAAATCTCACTATTTTTTTCTTGTGTTGGCCAATTATATATATAATAGATTTTAATAAAATTTATTATTAATTTTCAATTTATATATTTTTCATATTTAATTTTACGACATAAACTAAATATCAATAATTTAACGTTATTTTTAAATTTATTGTTAAATATCTTAAGAATTCAATAGATATTTTTAAAAAATTATTTAGTGTAACCTAAAATCGTAGAAGAAAGAATTGTAGGAAGAATGTGTGCGGGTGATGATTCTAATCGGGATATAATTGAAAACGTTTATCATTATATAAAACATGTGGTTTTTTATTTATAATAAATTATATACTCCCTCCGTCCCGTTTATGTTGATCGTAATTCCTTTTTTGCATATCCCAAAAGTATTGGTCATGTTTCTTTAATAAAACAAATTAAGGATTAAATATGTTAAGTTTTTCTAAATATGTAAATAATTTAGAGCAAGTTTAGCAGTTTCACTTGATTGCACAATACGTGTTTTTTGATTGATGATCAATATAAACGGGACGAAGGGAATATAATTTAACTGAATTTGAAATTTTTAACACGTTTTTTTTTAATTTTTTATAAATGTACTTTTGTGCCTTATTGTTAAATTTTGTTGTTTATAATAAATAAATTAATATTTTTAATATAATTTTTTTTAACTTGTTATATTGAGGAAGGTGTTAACAATTTTTTGGAAGGTGTTAACCAACCAACTAGGGATGGGCGTCGGGGCACTTCGGGGCCGGGGAGTGCTATCCCCGCCCCATCCCCGAATTTAAACCCGATCCCCGTCCCAGGCCCGATCCCCGTCGGGGACTATTTTTCATTCCCCGTCCCCGGCCCAAACGGGTAACGGGGATCCCCGCGGGGAATCGAGGAATTTTATTTAAAACTAAAAATAATATTAAATAATATTAAATACTAATTAGTGAGCTCAAATGCACTAAATTAAGATAAAAAAATATTACTTAAAGAAACAATTATAAATAACATGAAAATGAAGTTATTTAACTACTAAAAAGACAAACATATAAAATTAAAAGATCTTTTTGTTTCCAATATGAAGTATTGGAAATTCGTTTATATTAATATATGATTAATATATATATATATATGTGTGTGTGTGTGTATATATATATATATATAATAATGTGTGGTGAAATCGAGTCGGGATTGAAAATCGGGCCGGGGGTCGGGGATCTGGCCGGGGACACATAAAAACCCGGCCCCGGCCCGCTCCCCGGTTTTTTTTGAAAATTGTCCCCGCTCCCCGGCCCGTAGCCGAAAAAATCCCCGAATACCCGCCCCGTTCGGTGCGGGGATCGGATCGGGATCGGGCGGGCCGGGATGAATGCCCATCCCTACAACCAACCAACTAACCAAATCTATACTTACTAGTATATAATAAGCAAATTAGGGGATAATTGGTAGTTTGGTTGTTTGGTTCAACCAATCATTAGTATTGACTAGCCTATAACTCGTGCAAAGCACGAGTTGTCATATATTATTATTATTATTATTATTATTATCATTATTTATTAATATATATTAAATATTTGATTTAATATAAAATTTTAATTATTTTAAATAATTTTTATATTTTGTTAGTGATTAGAAGATATGGTGTGATATTTTTGGGTATATATTAATTATTGCAAGATTATGTTTTAAATTAAAAGTTAGTTTTATGTGTTTATAAAAGGTAATATCATCAATTAAAAGTAAACATCTTTTAATTAAAAAAGCAATCGGCTAATTATCATTAATTATATTATTTTATTATTTATTTTAATAATTAGATGACCATGTCAAATCCGAACGTACAAAATTTCAATGCTCATGTTTACTGATTATACTAATATTTTCTTATTATAAACAACGTATACGGATTTTTAATATATTTTATTAATAATTGGAAAATATGGTATGTTATTTTCGGGTATATATTAATGATTGTAAGATTAGTTTTAAATCAAAAAGGTAATGTGTTTTAATTAGAAAGAAAATATTAATGATTGGAAGATATGATACGATTGATATTTTTAAGTGTTTATAAAACGTAATATATTTAATTAAAAGTAAATGTGAAAAAGGCAATTGGTTAATTACCATTAATTATATTATGTTATTATTTAATTTAAAATTAGGATAATCAAGTGAAAACCAAAATAATTAGGATAACCAAGTGAAAACCAAACCGACAAACTTTTAATCTTTCGGCTTTAATATATTAGTATAGATATAGATTTTAAATGAGATAATTTGATAAAAATTATATAAATGTTATCCGTGATATTTCTAGAAAAGGAGGAATTTTAATAAGAAAATATAGAAAAGATGATAAATTTTAGTTGAAAAGGGTAATCGGTTAATTAATACTAATTTTAAATTATTATTTTATTTTATTTATTATATTGCATGTGATATAATTGGAAAAATAGAGGTCTTAGTTAAAGAAAATAAAAAAGGTAACATGTTTTAGGTAAAAAAGATAATTGATTAGTTTATAATAATTATAATTTAATAATGTTATTTTACTAAATTGCTCGTGGTGTTTTAAGAAATGAGAAATTAATGTTGCCCGTAATTTTTCTAGAAAAAAAAAGGAAATTTAATTAGAAAAAGATGGTACGTTTTAGCTGAAAAGATAATCGGTTAATTATTAGTATTCTAAGTTTATTATTTTATTTTGATTAAATAGAACTGTCCGTGATATAATTGGAAAAAGAGAAATTTTAGTTAGAGAAAAGAGAAAAGGTAACGTGTTTTGCCTGAAAAAGGTAACCGCCCGTTATGTAATTGGAAAACGAGAGAATTTAGTTAGAGAAAAGAAAAAAGGTAACGTGTTTTAGCCGAAAAAAGTAATTGATTAGTTAATAGTAATTATAATACAATTATGTTATTTTATTAAATAAAATTATTCGTAGTGTTTTTAAAAAAAATAAATTTTAGTTAGATAAAATATAGAAGATATTGTATTTTACCTGAAGGAAATTATTTAGTTATTAAAAAATATAAAAGGTAATATGTTTAACCTGAAAAAGGAAATTGATTAGTAAAGGAGAAATTTTAGTTAGATAAAATATTAGAGATATTGTATTTTATTTGAAAAAGGAAATTATTTTGTTATTAAAAAATAGAAAAAAATTAATGTTTAACGAAATTAATTAGTTAGTAGGATGGATTTTATCTGTAATTAAGTAAGGGTAAATAAGTAAAATCAACAAGTACCGTACCAACCTGCCAAACTTTTAAAGTTTCGACTTTTATATAATAGTATAGATAGATTAGGTATCATAAAAGTCAATTCTTTATATTTTTTTGTTCCATGTGTACTTATGGCAAGCCCAACAATGATCCAAAGAACCAAATTTGGGGGAGATTACTATAAATTCTCCTATAGCAGTGATGCAAATGGGATCACCACTATTCACTGATCCATATATGGATCAGTTAGTTTAATATTAAAATATTAATTTTGATATTTATATATTTTTAGTTTATTAGATTCAAAATTAATTTATGATTTTTTAATTATTTAATTAATAATAGTACAAAATTAATAAAATGAATGTGTTTTTCGTTAACTAAGGACACAATTTTAATATTATTTATGTATATTAAAAAATTTATATCTTTATTTAATTTAATTTATTAAATATAATATAAATAGTTAATAACGATTAAATATTAAATTTAAGATTAAATAGTTTAATATAATATTTGTGTAATATAATATATAAATAGTAATTTGGATCAAAATTTTGGATCACGCTACTGGAATTGGTCAGAAATTTGGATCAGAATTTGGATTAATTAATGATCCAAATTTGAATTTTTGGATCACAACTAGTGTAGATGGCCTTCCTCTATCCCCTTTATGACCTTGGAGTCATTTAGGCTGTTTGGCTCACCTTTTTTTAAGTTTTTAGGGACTTATTTTCAGGTAAAAATTTCATATTTTGATAATTTTTTTAATATAAGTATTTAATATATGTTTGAGATTCTATAAGTTGAATTTTTTTTTTTCAGAAAAAGATTGGAAATCTCTAACTTTGTCTTAAAATAAATTGACTTATTCTAAAAAAAAGTTCCCCCAAACACCTCCATTATTTATAGGGTTAAGTAGCAAAAACATCCCTGTAATATATGTGTAGGATCATATACACCCTTGTAATATTAAAAAGAACAAATATGCCCCTTTATTTTATTTTAGGGTACATCAAACCCTTCTAGTTAATTTTCTCTTAACCATGGTTAAAAATTAATTTAGAATTAACAATATTTAATATTACTAATTTCATTAATATATTGTTACTCCTAAACTCTAGAAGGTTTTTTTTGCTCTTAATTTGAAATTTAAAAAACATGAAATTAAAATCATATTTCATGTTAATATATACTTCTTATGTTTCCTTTTAAAATTGCTTGAATTTTTGGCGCGTACTTTATTAAAATTTCTTTTTGTAAATTAAAATTTTGTTTATATATTTTTATTCACAAAAAAATATTTTGGAAATAAAATTTACTATGCAATCAAAACTCATTAAAAACTCATTAAAGTACCTGACAAAAGTCAAACAACTATTAAAAAGAAACAAAGGAGCCTTAAACTATCTCAAACCAACTTATTATGATAATAAGAAATCTATAATATTTTACTAATTATCCACAACTTTAATGTTATTTCCTTATCACAAAATACTGTACTATCAATAAAAATAACTTATCTTGCTACGATTTAGAGTATTCTCATTTATTAAACATAAAATAATAATAAACATATATACTTATTTTAAGTGTATATGTTTTATATATATTAACATAAAATATATTTAAATACCAAGTTTTTTAAATTTCCAATTGGGAGTAAAAAGCCTTTACTAAATTAATAATATTAGTTATATTAAATGTTTTTAATTGCAAATTATTTTCTAATCATGGTTAACAAAAAACTAACTAGAAGGGTGTTTTTGAACCATTAACTTAAAATATAGGGGTGTATTTGATCCTTTTTAAATTATAAGATGTATTTGCTCCTGCACCTATATGATAAGTATGTTTTTCTCCTTAACCCTTGTTTATACAAATCCTTTTCTCGATAATCCAAGTTTCTTAGCTGTCATGAGATGTAGATTTCTATTTTTAACTTACGTTTGCTAAACCATATATTTAAAAAGTCATTATTCATTGGTTTTTGTGAGAATAATTTATACGATATTAATATTTGCAAGAGCTTATCTTTCATAATAAAAAATTATTTATATTTAATAATTAAGAGAACATGACTCCAGTAATCAAGGTGCATGAACCCTCCACTATTTGTAATTTAATAATTCTTTGACAAAATTATCAATAAACAGTCAAAACATAATAGTCCATAAGAGCATCTTCAGGTGGCTCTCTATTATAGCTCTTAATTCAAAAAATGAGGATTGAGAATAAAAATCAAGCTCCAAGAGACTCTTAGAGATTTTTTAAAAAGTTAAGAGTTTCGTCTCTCTCCTCTATTTTAGGAACAACTAGTAATTCTTAACTTAATATTTTATTAGTAAAATAGTGGTTCTTCTCTCTCATCTATTGATTGTTTGTCAAAATAGAATTGAAATATAAATAAAATATAAAATAAAGAGCCATAATAAAGAGCATTGTTGGAATTGACACACAAATCAATGTAATAACTTGCTAAAAGCTTAATTGTTTATAATATATTTTGGAGTTAGCTAAGACTCTAAAATCATGCGTTTTGACAAGGACACATGTAAAACTGGAAATATGAAACTGATTACGCGAGATCCAAGATCTTTGTTGACTCGATGTAAAATTGAATTGAAATATGAAGCTGATTGCGCGAGATCCAAAACCTTTGTTGACTCGACGGAACCTGGTCGATCAGCCCGAACGCGCAAAGCGCTCTCACACAACTGAAACGCAGCAAATTGAAATCATCCGAAAATTCCTTTCTTGTTCATGATAATACACTATTGTAATTTATATAGCATTATCCTTTGTAGTCACCACCCCCATTGAAGCTGCTAACGTTGATGAATGTGAATCCAAGTATTTATGCATATACAATGAACGAAATATTTAATATTTCATTTGAATAATTAAATTTAGATGTTTTATAAATGTGATGCACGAATATTTTTTAATATAATGATTTTTTTTAATTTAAATTAAAAATTTTAAGATATGAATGAGAAAAAGGACCCTGAGATATATCTCAGTGAACTTTTCCTAAGATATATGCAAAATATCCTTTAAATTTTGTTGGGCCCGCAGGGCTAATTAAAAATCTCTGAATTTACTAAAATACCCATCCTATTTTTACATACAAATCCCATATATCTCAGGTAATTTACCTGAGATACATCTCAGGTTCCCTATATATATATATATATATATATATATATATATACTAAAATTTTAAATGATTATATATATATATATATGTTTTCCGTGATATTTTTAAAAAATGACGGATTTTGGTTTGAAAATATAGAATAGGTGATATTATTTAGCTAAAAAACGTAATCGATTAGATATTATTTATTATAATATTAATATTTTATTTTAATTAAATAAAGTTAAAAACGTAAAGGTGATTCTGATTAGTTATTATATTTTATTTAATATAGAATAGGTTTTACTGGAAAAAAGTAAAAAATTGAAAAGATAACGTATTTTAGCTGAAAAAATAATTTGTTAATTTTTAGTAATTATAATTATAAAATTTTATTTATTAATTATAATTGTGCAAAGTGTTTTTAGAAAAGCAAAAATTTTAGTTAGATAAAATATAAAAAATAATTTATTTTACGTGAAAAAAAAATTAATTAATTATTAAAAAATAGAAAAGGTATACCTGAAAAAGGAAATTTATTAGTTATTAATAACTGTAATTAATTAAGTAAGGATAATTAAGTAAAAATAACATGTATCGTTAAAAAAGGGTAAATAAGTAAAATCAACAATTAACATACCGCGCGATAGACCAACCAAACTTTTAATGTTTCGGCTATTAGTTTATACTAGCTTATAACCCGTGCAACGCACGACTCGTTTTTTAATATCTATAATTATATTAATATTTTAATATTTTATATGTTTGTTGTGGAACAAAAACGTGGATTTGTAAATTACGGCTAGAGTTTGTATGTATTAAATACAAAGGATGGTGAGCTTCGAGCTTTAATGGATGTTCTTGCGTTCGAGACTAAACTGTCCTCACAAGATGCCTACGTATCTCTGTATTGCTAGGAAATCAAGCCAACATAGTTCTGAGAATGAGGGGTCATACACTTATATATGCATTGGGAGCCTAAGACTTAGAATAGGGTTAGGATACTTGGTGGCCACCTCCTTGGGCCCGATTCTAGATCCTTCTTTGTAGAAATCAGTTTCCTTGTGCGATTAGGTACCTTGGAGGCTACTCATAAAGATATTGTATCCTTATTTGACTCTTATTTGCAAGCTGTTAATTAGCTCCCAATACTAATTACGAAATTAATATTTAATTAGGATTTCTGGCCTTATTAAAGAGTTTCGTATTTGGACCAGGTTAGGTCTAATTAACACATCATTAATTGTGTTCTTAGGGCTTATTTTTAACCCATACCATTTGCCCCCCAACTTCTGGGAAAACATCTCAAGTTTTCGTAGAAGTTATAACTGCCTTTACCGAGACTCGGGGTTTATTTTCGTTCCCTTACCTGGGATTTATTACGTACACTAGTGTTTTATGAGTATCGTCTTGATTGTAAAGTGTGGAGCGACCTACACATTTACAAAAATTTGCCTTATTCGAGGCTTTAACTTGTGCTTGGTTTTAGCAATTTTGGCACTTTTATAGAGCTTTTATACATTATTAGCATAAATTATCGCTCAATTTGTCAAGAAAATATTTCTATAATTTTCCTCATATTTTTCTATACTTTTCCTAATATTTGAGGAATTTCCATGTATATTCACAAGTATTTTTCTTAATTATTCATAGTATTTTAGGAATTTTTATGTACCCACAGGTATTTTTTGTAATTTTTCCAAAATTATAATTTAGGAATTTTTCTATACCCACAGATATTTTCCTTAATTTTCCCTAATAATTTAGGAATTATTCTATACCCACAAGTATTTTTATTAATTTTTATTAATAATTTAGGAATTTTCGTGTTCCCACGGGTATTTTTCTTAATTGGAAATAATTTTATAAATTATTTCTCTTCCATCAAGAATCAATTGGTAATTTTGCGGGGGCTGGTTTATAAATTTGAAAAGTTAAAAAACTTTTCTGTCAAGTTGTAACATACAGGGGCCTTTTTGTCAAATTATAAAGTGTAGAGGCCTTCCCTCTAAGTCAGCATAACTTGGGGTATTAAATGGCAATTTTGCTAGCCTTATACCCTTTAATTTGTAATACAGCCTGGGCGTGGGTATGACCGCCCAGGAGCTCATTTCTTTTCCATGTGCAGGGTATCCTGTCTGTTAGACGTGGCAACCCAGTTCACCTTTTTTTTTAAACCTTTAGGTTTTAAATATTTTTGTTTTTGATAACTTTTATAAAAAATAAAATATTGGGCCTTATGCCTCAGAAATAATTTTTATAAATTATTTCCTTATTTTTCCTTGATTTAATAGGTATTTTTACCTATTTTATCATCATTATTACCATATTTTCAGAATTTTTAAGGATTTTATTCCTTCTTTAATTTTCGAAAAATGACTTGTCGTTTGGAGAGGAGCTCTGGGCGTGGGTACCCCTGCCTAGGAGGCTCTTTACTTAACCACGCCAAGGGGATTTGGCTTCCTGGGCGTTGGTGCTTTATGCCTTCAATTTTATGTAGGTAGTCTGGGCGTTGGTATCCACGCCAAGGAGTCCTTTTTGCCAACCACGCATAGGAGATTTGACCTCCTGGGCGTTGGTATCTTTTCACCCTCAATTCGTATAACCACTCTAGGCGTGGGTATCCCCGCCTAGGAGATGTTTTTGTCAACCACGTCTAGGAGATTTTCTTCCTTATGATTTGTTAGCACAACCTTGGCGTGAGTACCTCGCCAAGGAGGCACTTTGTGATACCTTGTCTTAGGATTTTAAGCCTTGTTGGCGTGGGAACTTTAATACCCTTCACTTGTTACTCCAGCCTTGGCGTGGGTATCCCCACCAAGGAGGCCTTATTTGATCCAACGCCTAGGAGATTTAGCTTCCTGGGCGTTGGTGTTCTAGGCTCCTATCTTTTGGGCCAATTTTCATTTATGGGCCGTTTCTTTGGCTTTTGTCGGGCTCCCAGCCTTATTATTTTTGAATTTTTGAGATTCCTATGGAACCTTCAAACGACCCGTTTCTTAGCTTTCGTGGCCTTCAGGGCCTTAATTCGTTTGTTGAGTCCTTGATTCGAAACCACGAATTCATTTGTGGTTGTTAACACTAAAACACGCAAGCGTACGTGGTCACAAGTAATATAGATATAAGTCAAGTTCGTTCCCACAGAGATCTGGTTTAGGTTTCAATTCAGTTAATGCACCTATGCAACAATGTATGGTTTTTATTCACTGCTAAGACAATTAACAACTTTGGGTTTTGATTTTCTAAAATTAACTAAAAAGCAAATTAACCAACTAAGAATTAATTAACTAACGAGAATTGGAATCGAATTACTTATGCAAGAGAAAACATGGGATCCTAACTTCATTAAATACTTCGCTTAGAGTTGATGCCTTTAATCAATGCATGTGACGAGTATAGGATACTTCTCAGTATACGAATACCAAACTACTCATACATCCACAAAAGAGATAGAAGATGAATAGACACTGTTAGGCCGAATACACAATTATAATCAAGATTGTATGAGAGATTAACAAGAAAACACACGTTTAAACAATTAAAAACTGTTTGGAATTAATAACTCCTCTCTTAGTGATGTAAAATATCACAGAGGGCTGCTTAGGTTACAATGAATAATATTGCGTTACACGATTGATACCCTTCTAGGGTTAACCTAACTGTATTTATAATATTTACAGCTGCTATACAATCTATAATTGATACTCCTATAAATTAGCTATACAATTGATATCAATTACGATTGCTACACGTCTCCTTAGTCAACACAATCTCTTTGACAGCTATTCAATCTTCAAAGATATTGCTTCCATAATTATCTTCAATAATTCTTCAAACACTGTTGACCAGTAGACGCTTCCTCCAGACAGAGTTTAACAAACTCTGTCGAGCTTCCATCTGTCAGCGTTTAACTAAACTCTGATTGCTTCCAGCTAAACTCTGATAATTCACTGTAACACTTAAACACTGATTATTATTCACACAATTATATCTAACAATCTCCCCCAACTTATTCATTAGCAAAAATGCACAAGTTTACAATAATTGATGATGTCAAAACAAATAAACAAATACAGTGTTTAATATACAAACTGAGTTTAAACTTCTACTTAACAAAATCTAAAAAAACAAGAAAATTCTTACAGAGCTTTATTCCTTAATTTCCTCAACTTCTGGTGTTGATATGAGATAGTCTATAAGTAATCTTCTTTCTGCATTTTCAAGTTCTGTCTGCATAACTTCCTTGATCTCTTTCAGATTAGGATCATCTTCACCAGTTTGGTAGATAGCAGATCTTAGAGAATAGATTTTGTTTCTTCTCATTTCATTACCCAGTCTGATGAATTTTGCTTTCTCTGACTCTAAGTTAAAATCAGGAACTGTTATACCCAGATCTATCTTTAGTTTAGCACTATCCTTCTTCATCTCAACAATATTCCCATGATAATCTCTGTACTTTGGGACATACTGACTGTTGTATTTCATACCTCTAACTGCCAAATTATGCAGCATCTTCTTTCTGAGCACATTTGCAGCTAGCTGAGTCCGTCGATTTTTCACTTTGAAGATATATAAAACATATTCTAATTCCTCCCATAACTTCAAATCAAGATCATACTCACCAATTTTGTACACAGTACCATCTTCCATGAAATACAGCAGAAAATCTTTGTTCAAACTTCTTTGATGAATCAACTGTACTGATTCCAGTCTATCTAAACTCTCCTGTGTAACACCAAGACCTGGAATAGCCAGTGATGAAAGATCTCGAGGACCAGTATTCATTCTAACTTCTCTATGTGTGCCCAAGCCAGCTTTATCTCTTCCTAGCTTACCCATTAAGGCTCTGCCATGTAGAATATCAGTAGTACCTCCAGTCATCAGAGTTGGATCATGAAGTGTTGGTTTTCCAAAAACCATTTGCATCTGGGTAGATAAAGGTTTCTGTAAAACTTGTGTAGCAACAGAGGTTGTATTCACTTTCTTTGAAACCTTCCATTCTTCAACAATGCCTTTCAGCTTCAATTTAGCTTCTGCTTCTGTTGGTTTCTTATACACTTGTGACCTTTGATCAGCACCAACATTTTCCTTAATAACAATGCCTTTAAGAACAGGCCTAGGAGCTTTTTCTTGCTTCTTGAATTTTCCAGACTTCAAAGCTTTCTGATGTTCTTCTTGTAGATTCTTTTCTTCAGCTTGAATGTCTTCATTGGTAACTCCTTCTTCATTTTCTTCCAGAAATAATCTAGCAGCCAATTCTTCATCAGTCTGTGGATTTTCAGTGAATAACAAACCCCTGGTTTTTGAAGTACCCTGAGCATCAGTGTTTATTCCATCAAACTTTGATTTAGAATACTTGCCAGATCTCAGACTTAGATTTTGATCAGCTCTTAATCTCTTGCCTTTGTCATTTGCTCCTCCATCTTCAGTATCATCCTTCTTAGTCAGAGTTTGAGATTGCCTGCATTTAGACTTAGCAACTCTCTCCCCCTTTTTGACATCATCAGGAATCAAAATTGATGTAATCAGCTCCAAGAAGTTAGCAATAGAATCAATCTTACTAGACAAGACAGTCTGATTCTGTTCAACTTAACCTAGTCTTTGAAACAGAGTTTCTTGAGCTTTAGAAATGGTCTTAAACTTTGTTTGATTATCTCTCTGCATGGTCATGTCTCGAGCAACAACATCAGTTCTCAGATCAATAATTGCCTTTTGAGACTCATCAAACCTTTCATTCAGTGTCTTGACTTGAACAATAGTTGCTTGCAGACTTGAGAGAATATCAGGATTTGAAATCTTGTTAGCAGATTGATGCACAAATTTAGCTGCTCTTCCAGTATTAAAAATGCAATCAGACTTATACAAATCCTTCGAATACTTGGCAAAATGTTCTGCTTCAATGTCATGTGCATGTGAAGGTTAAGAAAAAGGTGTGTGCTTAGCATCCGTTTGTACTGGTATACTCTGAGAAGAGTTTGACTCTGCACTTCCTTCATCTTCAGCATCAGCATCTGCATCTGCATCAATATCATCAATATGCACTGTAGCTTCAACAGTTTCAACAACAGTCTCTACAACATTCTCTGCAGTTTCATCAGCAACATTCTCTGCAGGTTGCTCTCTAGTTTCAACAGACTTTGCAATGTCACCTTGTTCAACTTCTTCACCTTGTTCAGTAGTTTGGTGAGCATCAGAGAATAACTCAGTATGAGTTGCTACTGTTTCATCAAGTATTACAGTAGGCTGATCAGCTGCACCAGTTTCTCCAGAATTTGCAATGACAGGTGAGAGAGGAATATCAATGTGATTAGAGAATGGTATGAATGTTTCAACAAAATCATCCATAGCAGTAAAACCATCTCTGTTTGCCTCATCCATTTGTACATTTTCAGTTGTATGGACAGCTTCTTTTGTAGTATGTACCTCAACAGTAGGTATTTCCTTAGAAATCACCTCTGGAGCTTCAAAGTTCATCTCCTCATCAGACTCATCAAGTATCAACTTTCTCCTCTTAGCTTGAGGCACCTCAACTATCTCTTCTTCTTCAGTAGAATCTTCAACAACAGATGGTGATGGAGGTTTGTTTGCTCTCTCCTTTCTTCTAGGCATGACAGACTCCTTTTTAGCTTTAGTAGATTCCTTTTTGGCTCTAGCAGATCTATGCTGTGTATTTTCTGCTGTGTGCTTTGTTCTACCTCCAAGTTTTGATTTGGTCTTTGTAGGTGGTGGTTGTTGTTCAGGTTGAGGTTGAGGTTGACTTTGAGTTTGAGTGTGAGTGTTTGTAGGTTGTTGTGGTGCAGTGTTTGGATTTTGTTCAAGGTTTACAGGTTGTTGAGGTTCAGTGTTTGTAGGTTCATGCTGTTGTGGTTCAGGCTGTTGTGGTTCTTGAGGTTGATGTAGGAAATTTTGAAGAGCAAGAGGCAAAACCAAGTCAGGTAATTGCTCCTTGTTGATATCCTTGTTAGTCAAATCAGAGAATATCCTCTTATTGACTTTAAAAGGTTGAATAACATCATCCTCAGCAATTTCAACATTAGGCACACAAGTAGAGAATAGTAATTGACAGAATCTAGCAAAGTAGACAGTAGTAGACTCTGACAATCTATCACCTATGTTCATTAAAACAAGTCTACCAAAATAATAATTACTTCCATAGAGAAGAGAATACCCAATTTTTAGACTGTCAGTAGGGATAGCATCCCAGTTTGTGACTTTCTTTCCAAAGGCCCTTGTTATACAATCGAAGAAGAAACTCCACTCCTTCCTTAGCTTTGGCCTTTTCACATTACCAAGTTTGTCTAAAGGACCTGAAAACCCAAGTTGCTGCAACATCTCTTTTAGGGTATTGTCAGAAACAACACTGTAGGAAGTGTGTGTATCAAAACCCATGGTTTCTCTGACTATAGCTGGAGTAATCACATACTCTGTCTCCTCATATGTGAAAATGATTGAAGGATTCCCATCCTCTCCTCCATCATCATAAGTAGAGTTCTTCCAGAAAGTAGCAATCTGCGTGGCAGAAAGCGTTGGTGGTTCGATTAGAGCTGTACCAATCTCTGAATCCCGAAAGAAGTTTTGAATCAAATGAAACGCCTCTGGAACGTTTGCATTGTTCAATGGGGCCGCATAATTATTAGGAAAAAACAATAACCCTTGAGCAGTAAAAGCTTTGGTGGTCATTAGAATCGATGTGAGAAAAAAATAGCAATGAAAAAGATATGTAGGAATGGTGTTTGTGAAAATGTGCAAGTGAAATAACAAGTGACTGTGAGTGGGTTGTGTGCAGAGAAAATAACCATGTATGTAAAAAAATGATTAGAGTTGTAATGAAAAAGTAAATCCCAATCGTTTTAAACATTAATATACTCAACAAATTCCTTGTTTAATGTGTAAGTGAGACACATTAGTGGGTGAGTGGGACACGTGGCACACATGCAATAAAACAACTATGCACGCTCAGTAATTATAGCAATAATTACTGCTACTTTCTCTTTCCCATTACCAACACACTTTAACACTCCAACACTCATTAACAGTTGGCAAAACTCTTTTTACCCCAAGTATGTAAATTATCTGAAAGAAAATATACCTCAGAGTATTAGACAAAATTCGTCAGCGTTTGTCAATTCTCCAACTTCATTACCATAATCCTTTCAAAAACTGCACAGGTGTGAATATATGTGTGTATATAGCAGAGTTTACCAATTCAATTTTTAGAGTATCTAATTTTTCATAAAATCCATAAAGTAAATCAGTAAACACTTGATGCACAAACTCTCATAGTAAACACTGAATGTATGATGAATGCTAAACTCTGTAGTAAACGATTTATATACAGTAACATTTAATTAATTTATACCCCCTTCTAATAATTTTTTTTATTTATTTCTCCAGTAATCAGAGGTTGGAACTAGTCACCAAACATCCTATAATTTTAGCCCTTATCATTTTGATAAGTTCCTGGGTCTTCCTAGTCTTTGAGTAGTCACCAAAAATTAGAGAATTTTAGCCCTTACTATATACCAGTAAGTTCCTGGGTCGTCCTAGACACCAACATAATCTCAAAGGAGTTTTAGCAACCTATATACATTTTCTTTGGGGGTAGTCTAATAATAGCATTTAAATTAACAGTGTATAACTAACAGAGTTTAGAGCTCATCAACATCAGAAGTTATTCATGAGAGGTAATGCACACAGTATTTACAGACTCAGAGTTTAGGATAAATAAACTACGAGATGCTATAAATATGAAACAGTATCATGCTGTGTTAATTTTCTGCACAGTCTAAGATTAGATCACAAATAACTTAGAAGGATTCATGATTATTTACTGAGAATCATGCTTCATACATATTTCTTCATCAGTGTTTACATTCAGACAATAATAATATCAGAGTTTCTCAGAGTTTATCCAACATGTCAACAGTGTATGACCTACAGAGCATGCTAACAGAGTTTAACAGTTAACGGACAGAGTTTGCATAGCAGAGTTTAAAAACAAAGTTCACATAGCAGTTAACATATCACAGAAATATGAGCAACACATTACATAAGTAAAATTTTGAGTCTAACCAATATCTCTAGTCAAAACCAGAGACCAATGTAAACATTTTCCTAGTCTCCGTGCTCATTCCCAATGTAAACAACCTAGAGGGACGGAGGGAATAACTTATTTTTAATTGCAAGTATAATTTAAGAACGATAATATATTCAAATTTCAACACAAGAAAACAGGCCAATCTCAGTTACAACGATGACCGGATTAAATACAGTAAAATCGGCTGGATTAATTATAGCAAATCAATCGCTACAAGTCGATCGAATTCAGCTTGATCGGTTTAGGAATTTTTGTTAGATATATGATATATCCTGCAATTCTGTATTAAAAATATTTATCTAGTAGTACAATATGTTGGATATTTTATTAACATCTAATATCCTAAAAGAATAAAATTTTAAAACTTTCTTTAATTAATTAATATGTAAACTTATTTCAGTTTTCTTATTCTTTCTTTTTTCACCTGTTTCTTTTTGGCCCGTTGGAAGCACCGTTGCCTTATATTCCTTAATTACAAAATATTACCTCATTAGTATATTGCATTTCGGTTACAATCCAAAAACCCTATATATATAATTCTTGTGAAAAGGGAAAAAAGTATGAAAAACATATACAGCAACAAACACACTGCTATTGTCTTTGTCTTGCTCTGTTTTTCTCCATCACAGCCTTTGTAGCAACAACACTCTCTCTTTATCTTCGTTTTATTTTTATTTGTTTCTACAACCATCTACATACAAATATTAATTAGTGGTTTACACAATTATATAATTGATATATTTTGGGTGTTATTTAGAGCATTGGAAAATCTTTGTTGACATCCTTGATCGTTCGTGCACCATAAAGGAAGAATTGAATTGGGTGTTGTACCTTTGAGGAGTTGCCGGAAAACCTTGCACGAGAAGGGGCACGATTCCTTAGGGTAGTGTTTTCACACGTCTTACAAGGCCACTCTCTAAACCCTCTCATTTTAATTAGATATATTATACATTGTTACCTTTGTTTGTTAAGAATTGTAAATTTTTGTGTGCTGAAATTGATCTACCTACATAGGGATGGGCATCGGGGCACTTCGGGACCGAGGAGTGCTATCCCCGCCCCCATCCCTGAATTCAAACCCGATCCCCGTCCCCGGCCCGATCCCCGTCGAGGATTATTTTTTATTCCCCGTCCCCGGCCCAAACGGGTAACGGGGATCCCCGCGGGGAATTGGGGAATTTCATTTTAAACAAAAAAAATAAAATTTTAAACAATTTTAAACACTAACTAGTGAGTTTGAAACAATTTTTTAAGCACTAAATTAAGATAAAAAAATATTACTTAAATAAACAATTATAAATAACATGGAAATGAAGTTGTTTAACTACTAGAAAGAATAAGATTAAAATATCATTTTGTTTCCAATATAAAGTATTGGAAATTCGTATATAATAATAAATGATTATTAATATATATATATATATATATATATATATATATATATATATATATTATAATGTGGTGGAATCGAGTCGGGGATTGAGAATCGGGACGGGGGTCGGGGATCGGGCCGGGGAGACATAAAATCCCGGCCCTGGCCCGTACCTGAAAAAATCCCCGATTCCCCACCCCGTTCGGTGCGGGGATCGGATCGGGATCATGTGGGCCGGGATGAATGCCCATCCCTATACCTACATCTCTAGTTTACTTGTTTATTACTTGCCACTGCTCTACTCTTTTAAAATTTGCTTTGTTGATCAAAACCATATCTGCTATTAAAAAATCTGAACTGCTGCTAGTATTCTGTCATTGGATTTGATATGGGTAAAAAATAAGCCCTAAAGACATATTTAATGTTGCATTAATTAGGCCCAACATGGTCCAAATGTGGGGCCCAAACTTCTAATTTCAATATTAAATTCGTAATTGATATTGAAAGGGATAAAACAGCTCAGCAATAAGAGTCAGATAAGGATATTAATCCTACAAAACTTAGCCTCCAAGGTATTCAATTCAATAAGGAAACAGACTCATACAAGGAAGGAGTCTAGAACCTTCTTCAAGGTGGTGGCTTGCCCACCAAGTATCTAAATCCTACCATAATTCTAAGGCTTTTCAGCCTATATAAAGGGCCTAACCCCTCATTCTCAGAACTACGTCTTGGCTTGATTCTCAATACGAGATACGTAGGCACTCTGTGAGGACCGATTAGTCTCGAACACTAAAACAACCATTAAAGCTCGAAGCTCACCAACCCTAGCATTAAAAACGATTCATCACCTACTTTTTATTCCACAACAGGATTGGTTGCAGTTAATATAGACTAAAATTTTATAACACAATAATGCTAGGGACGAGGAGGGAGTTTTAGGTAAATGGAACCGATAGTGACAATTCGCTTATAACAATGTGAGAGGTATAAAATATAGTACAAAATTAATTTTATTTAAAAGTAATACAATATTCTAGGAAAAATAGAAATTTAGGGTGGAATAAAATAATGATGAAACTAAATTAGGTATCAAAGAACAATTAGAAGGAGGTTTCTCTTATTAATAAAAATTATAGATTACGATTGTCAATTTCATATTACTAATCTTGTTTGTGTCATATCATTTCCTTACTATCAAATTAAAAGTCGACATTGATCCGCAAAATCTTGACATTAACTCGACCCACTTATTAAATGGGTTATTCGAACTGACCCGCTAACCCATTTTCTAACAACTATTTTATTTATTAACTACATAATTATTTAAATTGTTTAGTTAATTTCATTGTATTGTGTTTATTAAAAAATTGTATTTGATTTTTTTTAAGTTTGTGTAGTATGATGCACAAAATCTATACTATATTTGTTGTATTATGTGACTTATTTATTAAATATAAAAATAAAGGAAAAATATTAATTTGGGAGTTACTATTGTGGGGGTTACAATAGTAAATATGGGAGTTATTTATCATTAATTGATATGTTTATTGCAAGATTGATTAAGGCTGTTACATTGGTTTTTGGGTGGAGAAAAGAGATGTTAGAGCCTATATATAGAGGGAGATGTCTACCTAGATGTTGATCCTAGAGAAAGAGCAGAAAAGTTTTGTTCAATCTATTATTCGGAAACCATAAAAATATTCTTCATTTTCTTCACACAAATATTGTAATATATATTATTTTTGTAGATAATTTATTCCTTCATTGTATCAGAGCTTATGGTTTGAAATTGCTTAAAGAGTTGAGACTGGTTTGAATATTTGTTCATGCGATCTGTGGGGGGCCTCAGCTTTTGTGTCCTCTTGTCTCTTCAGTTTTTGTTGGATTTTTATTTTCCATTTCTTCTTCTGTTACGATAATCCGTTCGCGTTGAGGACTACTCTTGTCACTTCTCTACTAACCATGTGCCCACTGCCTAGCTTTTGTTCGTTGATTTCTGATTCACACACACACACACACACACACACACACACATATATATATATATATATATATATATATATATTGGTTTGGTCTACTTCTTCCTTTTTGCCTCGTTTGTGTATGTATTATTTATTCTCTTTGTTTGATGTGTACATATGTTGACTTTTATGCCTAGCATATTTGATTGGTTACTCCTTATTTTATGATAGAATAACATTTATGTCAAATTAGTTCTATTTTACTAGCTTGCCAATCATATCGCATGCTTGTCACATACATCATAATACTCGTTTGTGGGTCCCTCCTATATTTATATTTAGCTATAATTTGTTTTTGAGCTCATCATATCTGTTTAGCAGCATTTTTTTCTGCATATTCACGTGATTTGGACGTTTCCTGTTTTTGACCATTCATGTGGTGCAACACTTTATTGGATTTGTAACAATTTTCTTTGCTTGATTATGTAACTGTTGGTTTGCTTTATTGGTCTAGTTTATCGAATCGTATTCATATTCATATATATATATATATATATATATATATATATATATATATATATATATATATATATATATATATATATATATATATATATATATGCGTTGTTTTAGTGTGCATAACATATGCATTTTTTTATCTAATATACCTCCTAGTATAGTGTGTGATAATATCTTTATTACAATATTTTTTTACCAGCATGCTTGCATGTATCTAATCTCTTTAATAAATTCTTTTTTTATTTTCGTTTATAAATCTTGTGAGAAGATTTATATATTAGAACTGAATTTGATGATATTTGATTTTTTTTTAATGGCATCATTATTGTTAATATAATCCGGAAATGGAGAAATAAATTATTTCTGAATATTTTGGAAACTACCGTTGAAAAAGACCGAACTATACTGGAGGACATTTTCTAGTGAAACTCTAAAATGGGAGTATAAAATTTGTAAATTATGAGTTAGGAATTTATCGTTTAAGTAGACGATACTGTGTTCGAGAAAAATTGTGTGGCTCTCAGAATGGAGAGCGACAAGGAAAAGAAAATGTGTCAAAATAATTGTAATTTGTATTTTTGTTAACGGAGTCGAAAGAAAAAAAGGGGGAATATAGATTGTTTGGAGACAATCAGAAAATTTATCAATTTAAAAGAAAATATTTTGTAAGAAATATTTTTATGATACTCGGAATGGATAGTATATAGAAATGAAAAGAGAAATTTTTTGAAATAAGTTTTTATTTAATTTACAAGAAAATTGGGGCAAGTGCCCAGAATTTAATAAACAAGAATTTGTTGGTCTTGTTGGACTAAGGAGTTACAGAACTCTAAAAGGTATTTTGAAAAATGACGCTATCAAGGTGTGGTTAAGTTGATACATCTAGTGAACTAGAAAATGTGTGTTCTTGTTTAAAATAATTTTGTTTGGTTGGAAACCGTTTTTATACGTGGTATTAAGGTAATTTGGAATCGTTATTGAAAAAGACAACACTTTTATAGAAGAAATTTGTAACGCCCCCAAATCCGGGGTCAGGGATATGGGTCGCTACCACGGAAAACCTTAACAACCAAACAATCAACTGCCAATGTTAAAACTAAAACATGACATCCGACCCCTAACTACCAAGAATCTTTTCAGGTTATAGACTTGGAAACAAGAAATCCAAAAATGCTTATAATAACTTATAACTCTTGGTACAACAATCTCTTATACAGCCTTATGTTGTTAGTATCACCTTGACATAAGGTATACAACAACCACAATATTCTAATACAACAAATATTACAACTCAGGAATATGAATACCATACCAGTCTAACTAAACATCTGGTAGACAACTCAAAATACAGAATCACTCTGAGCCGAACATCAACTCGATCCATGACTTGCCCTGCTTCGAGCTAAACTAAGTCAACTGCATCCACTATCTAACTCTGTAAAATAAGATTTAAACAAAAGCAAGAATGAGCGAAAGAGGCGCTCAGCAAGTATATAATAGAGTATACTAAAATACTTTTGGAAAACTTTGAAGGTTTTAAAATCCAACTTTGAGGATGATACCATTCTCGAAATATTCATAACGAAAATTTTTCTATAGGAAAGAGGTTTATAGAATTCAACAAGAAGTTCACCTCGACAGCTTTATAAACGATTTTGATATTTAACTCAACAATTTTTATATCGATTTCCGATAAAACTTTGAATAACTGAGCAACAGATGCTTCAGCTACTAAGAGACAACATTTAAGAAATTCACGAAGGTACATCAACTCTCAATTAAACAAACATTCAAGAAATTCGCAACTATTACAATCTCATTATTGTCCACTAGGCACCCATATGCCTAGCTGCCGAACCGGCCTGACAATAATGAGTTGAATAATTGAGAAGATCTCAATTCATTCTCGATTTTTGACAGTCACTGTGCAACAAATGCTTCAACGACAGTCTGAATCTCGAATTAATTTAGAACAAATCAAAAAGATTTGACGCTTGATTCTCAACGAAGAAAATAAGATTTTACAGGCAATGTGTCTTGATAATGATAACACTTACTGATAGACGATAACAATCTATCTCAGAATAAAGAAGTTGAAATTGAAAAGCTTGAGATACTAGTCTTCCGCCTCTACGATACCCCACAGCGCGATCAACCGCTGTGTCGCAAGTACCGCACTCCCGTGATACCCCATAGCACGATCACTACTATGTCGCAAGTACCACAATATCATTCTGCTAGCGTAAAGGTGGTTGAAAAGCCAACCTGGCAACATTTGTGCCAAAATATAAACATTCTCTTTCGATACCACGAGTTTATTTTCCCCGTGTTGATCTGAAAGAAACCTATGGGCCATCTCCCATGTTGACCAGTGGATCATACGATTATTCCTCCGAATAAAAATTGATTGAATTGGATTCATATTCACTTCTGGCCGATCGCCAGTCTACACTTTGTACAAAACCGACCTGGACAATAGGCCGTCGCAATAATCTCAAAAGGAATTAATTTATTTTATTGACACAAACAATATGTCAATTCAAGACAATAAAGTAGCAACCTTGAACAAGAAAGGTTTGCGGATCAGAATAAATCTTGTGGAGTCGTCTTGAAGTAATAAGAACGACTCCCAATATGATAAGGATATTCAAAAAGGAGAATTCGCATTCCCAACAGATATTGAGGTGTGTCATAATCGTGACAGAATATAAACAGTTCTTATAGGGTAAAGAACAATTGTAAACTTTTATAACACAATGGATAAAAATCACAAGTGGGATAAATTGAAAGCAGTTATAAAACTGATTAAAAAGACTTGAACGATTTCTCACGAATTTAAGAGTTTTAAATAAGGCATTTGCAGAACTTTCATTTTTTAAGAAAGCATAATACTACACTAGAGCATTCATCATAGATATTTTTAAAAACATGCATACTCTGAATGAAAGAGCACGGTTAGTAGTCTTGCAATACATGCAACATACTTTCAATATAGGATATACTATGCACAATAGAGCATAAAGTAGATAATTTGCAATTATGGATTTAAATCTAGTTCTCACATTTCATATATTTCAAAATACGGATACTCTGAACGATAGAGTATGCATAGATAAACTTGCCTCTGGTCCTGAGCATAAAGCAGAAAACCGCGAATAAATCCTTCGCACCTTGACCAAGCAATTCCATGGAGGTAACTTACCTTTCTTCATACGACGCCTCGATCTTGAAGTGCAGAAAAATGAAGATAAAATTATACTCTACTCGTGGGCTCGACTTCGGTCTACGGCTCGAGAACTAGGCACTAACAATGTCAACCAGAAAATACGTGAGCGATTCGCCAGAATAAAATACTTCTCAGCCGATATAATAATAATTAAATATAATAATATCATAACTCCCGAGAATCTGATCGGTAATTATCGGATAATAAACCCCGGATAAATAAATCTCTCTTCGAACCACGAAAATAAACCCGCAAGATTTATCGTAAATCCGACTTAAGAAGAAATACGGCTCCGACGATACTCCGTGTCTTACGTCTCGTAAATAATTTAACTTAATTATTCTCAAAATAAACCGACAATCCATTATTTTTAAATTTAAACCGTAATTAATAATATTTCTATTTTTAGGAAAAGATCGAACATCCATTAACAGAAAACCCTAATTTTTATTCCATGTCGTTAGTTAATTTCTCTTTCGTTTTAAATCTCGTAATTAACCTAATATCCAAATTTTAGCCTCTGAAAGTAATCCGGTTCGATCCGTTATTAAAAATAATACGAATAGTTGATTATACGACTTCCCAATAAATACTGCCTTTTACTCTAATTATTCTACGTTTTATCGACACAATAATAAATCTCTTAATTTGTCCAATAATCATCAAATGATTATTTTTAACAAATTAAAACTAATTACTCCATTTTTATCAAACTCCTTTTATTTTATAAAAAGTATTCTCATTTCTCACAATTTAGATAATAAACTAATTTTTTTTTAAACATTTTTCCCCCTTTTTTAAACAATTAAAGTAATTGAAAACAAATTAATACAACTATTCAATTAATATTTAAATTAATTGAGCAATTATATTAATAAATTTTAAATTAAAATTAATTATCTTAAATAAGATTTAAAATTTTGGATTTTAAAACATAAATCAATTAGATAATTAAATAAATAATTCACTACATATTCAAAAATCTATCCTCAACAATCCATAGTTCACGAAATCGCATAATCCTTTTAACAAGAGCATTGCAGGACTTTAATTTAACTCCGACAGGTACATTAAAACTCGGCAGAACATACACACAGCCTCAACACCAATTTCCAACGTTTTGCTATACACACACAATGAATATATGATTACCAACCTGGCAACCTTTCTGGAAACCAACCAAACCTCAATTTTTTTTACAAAACTTAACACCTAAACAGTCGTAGCCTCGATTACAGACAAGTAACACAACCATAATATCTATTCTAACAACAATCGCCATATTAACATAACCGAAGGATTTTAAAACCTCCAACTTAACTAAAATTTCAACAAAATTTGTTAACAGTCTATATAACAGCAAACAAACACAGATAAGCAGCGATTTGATCACATACCACAAAAAAAAACCATTAGTATACAGTTACCATAACCACTCACACACCCACCAATCGGCTGTACAGACCCACCAATCTTACATACACACGCACGCTATAAACATCCACACCCAGCACACAAAGTCACCCCTCACAACCTCTTCCCCCTGCCTCCTTTGAACAACATGGTACCAAGAACACACACAAACACAAAACACTTCAGGCACTCACACAGCCCGCCACCACCTCCCAAATCACTCCACTCCATCCGCGGTTAGCAGTTCTTAAACACACAAACACACGCTAGTATACACACATTAACTCAACATATACACCCACACATCACTTTTCGGCAAAACAACACACACACGTATATACATACACCTCACACCACGCGCGCACACACTCACTTCAATCCTCTCCCCCAAAGTAACTCGGACAATAGGCAAACTCCTAACTCGATTACACAGGACTATGATGTATTGGATGCACCGAAAGAAATAAACAGAGAAGGAAAAAAAAAAGAAACGAAAGGAAAGGATATGTACTACCTGCTGTGATTGTATCCTACTTGGTGAAAGAAAGAAGAAACAAATGGTTGGGCTTTTGGTTTGTGAGAGAATAAAACTTTTGTGTTGTGTTTGTACAGAGAACCAAATAAAGGCCGGCTCTGTTTTGTGAATGTATATAGCTGGGTTTGGTGTTTAAAGAGATAGGATAGTAGTGTTTGTTTTTAAAAAAAATGATGTAGCTGTTGCTGTAACTACATAAATACACGGCTTGTACTGTTTTGCGTGGGGACAAAACGTGGGAGACACAACCAAAAATAATGTGCTGGAATGTTTTGAATTGCTGAAAAGAACTTAGTGTTTTGTGATATAATATTTTTGTGTTTTGTACTGAATATTTGGTGTTTGGTGAAAGAGATGTGCTGTTCCGAAAAATAGGATTTGCTGCCTCCTCCTTCCTATTTAACGATTCGAACGGTTAAAACCGAAACATTGAAATCGTCGTTTTTCCTGCTGGATGACGAGACCCAAATTCGCTTTCTAAAATAAATTCCGCGATTAAAAAAATAATATCCGTCCAAAATTAAAATCCTATTTCCTAAATTTTTTCTAATTTTAATAAATACCTAATAAATAAAAAAATAAATAGATATAATAAACATTTATTTACATATGAATATAAAATTTTAAAATTTAACCAAAATACGCTAATTAAATATATTAACGCATTGACCCTAAATAAATTTAAATAACGAGTAGAAAATATTATTCAAAAAATTTGCGGTTATTACAAAATTATAGTGACTCTTTGAACAGATAGTGAAAAGAAAAAGATGTTTTTTCTTTGTGATACTCAGAATGGTGAGTATAAAATTAGAATTTTCGAAATGAAATCGAAAGAATTTTACTTCATGGAATTGAAATAAAAGTTGGAGTTGTGAGATCCAACGTAATATAGAAAATTCGTTGGTTGTAAATGAATATAAAAAAAAAGTTGTTGGTGTGTTAATAAATTTGAGGCATGACCGGTGAAGAAAATTCTTACGGGAAAATTGGGAATTTTATATCGATAAAGAATTAGAAAGTTGTGTCAGTAATTTTGAAAGTGGGAGTTCGTTTACGATAATATCTTGATGATAAGTTGTTAGCGAAAAATGAGAAGGAACTGTTAAATTGCGGGATCTCATTAAAAATTTGTGATGAAAGATATTCGAAAAATTTCAAATGTTCCAAGAATTCGGTTTGTGAGGGATAAAAAGGAACATTGAGTTTGAATTAAGAAGTGTGTATGATGTTTAATCATTTTAGGATGCCGAATTGCAGTCCAGTGTGAACCCTATTTTTAGAGGGGAAATGATTAATGCGGGAATGAAATCATGAAGTGTATTATATGCGCAAGTAGTCGGAAATTCGATGTATTTTATGTTGTGTGATCGATTGACTTAACTTGGCATATGTTGTTATCCATGTGAGTGGATAGTGAAGCAATTTTTATTGAGCCTAGTGAGAGGCTATAAAGAGGATCATGATCAAGTACTTGAAGAGTACGTTGTATAACAAACTGGTGAATTAGGTAGATGTGCCTGGGGTTATTGTTTATTGCAATATATGTATCGAAGGAGATCTTGATAATTGGGAATTCAACTTCAGGATACACATTTAAATAATAATGTGGAATTGAAGTTGGAAAGGTTATATGAGATATGAATGTGTTGCAATGCACGAAGTGAAAGTGAAAATGTGATACATTTTACTAGTAATATAATTGTAAACTTATTACAGGGATATTTTTTTCCAGAAATTTATCAAACATGTTGATTTGATAAGATCAAGAAACATTAAGTTTGTGATATAGTGAATATTATTCTTACAAATAGTGGGAGTGAATAAAGAAATCATATATTATGTGAAAAGTGTGAGTTAAGAGAAAAAGTTTATCAAACAAGTTAGTTTGATTGGAGTTGGAAATATGAAGACTCCATGAAAAGTGGGAGTGCGTAAACTATTTAACAAATAAGTCAAGTGGGAGATGTTGTATTATGTGACTTATTTATTAAATATAAAAACAAAGGAAAAATATTAATTTGGGAGTTACTATTGTGGGGGTTACAATAGTAAATGTGGGAGTTACATATCATTAATTGATATGTTTATTGAAAGATTGATTAAGGCTGTTACATTGGTTTTTGGGTGGAGAAAAGAGAGGTTAGAGCCTATATATAGAGGGAGATGTCTACCTAGATGTCGATCCTAGAGAAAGAGCAGAAAAGTTTTGTTCAATCTCCTATTCGGAACCCATAAAAATATTCTTCATTTTCGTCACACAAATATTGTAATATATATTATTTTTGTAGATATTTTATTCCTTCAATATTATTAAAATGAAACATTAAAAGTTTGGTTACAGTACTTCATGTCTTTACTTAATTACCCTTATGTAATTAAAGATAAAATTCTTGCAAATAATCTTTTATATTTTATTTAAATAAAATTTCTCTTTCATAAAACACTACGGGCCTTCGTAATAACTAATCAATATCTTTTATTTGAAATACCTATAGGTTAAACATGTTGCTTTTTCTATTTTTAATAATTAATCAATTTTCATTTTCAACTAAAACACAATATCTTTTGTATTTTATCAAACTAAATTTCTCTTTTTCTATAAACATCACGAGTGATTTTAATTAATAAAATAAAATAAGGGAATTTACCAAAAATACTATGTTTTCTAGTTTGTTTTGAAATTATACTATCTTTTCAAATTCATTGCAAATAAACTTCTTTATACTATTTTAATTGCAAATATATCCCATCTTCTTCAATCCTCATTATTCTCCAACCCCCATTCTTCTCCTTCTTCTTCACCCACCCCACCCTCCAGCATCGCCCGTCACCGCCGCCCTCCTCCCTCCTCCCCCATCTCCGCCCTCCCCCTACTCCCCCTCCATCTCCACCCTCTTCCCTCCTCTGCCCTTCTCCATCTCCGCCCTTCTCCCTCCTCTGCCCTTTTCCATCTCCGCCCTCCTCTGATCTCCACCCCCTCCTCCTTCCTCCGATATTCGCCCACAGGGGCTGCAGTCCACCACCTCCCACTATACCATATATGGGCTATTGCAAACACAAAAAAGCGTAATATTAGACCCCATAAGTGTTACAATAGAGGTTTTTGCAACGTTTTTGCCAAAATTCTGCGTTGCATCTGCTGCCGTTGCAATAGACCCCTGTAGCAACGTTTTATGTACTTATTGCAACATTTTTCAAGTATAACAATAGATCCTTTAGTGCAACATTTTTGTCTATTATAGTGACACTTTTATGATGTTGCAATAGACTATTGCAACACCATTTTGTAACATATTTTAGTTAAAAAGTGTTACAAAGTCAATTTATTGCAACATTTTCATGTAACATTTTTTTCCTATTGTAATGCTTTTGGTTTTTTTAGCAACATTTATATGCAACACTTTTGTTCCTATTGTAATACATTTAGAGTTTTTTAGCAACATTTATGTGCAACACTTTGTAGTAGTCCAAATTGCAATATCTGTTTGAAATGTTAATGAACCATTACAAAGCATATCAAACCATAAATCACATTTCCAATTTCCCAGATAACAAATCCAACAGAATATATGTCAATAAAGCCGAAAAGGGTGGGCTTGTACCATAATATCATCTTACATCTAGTACCTAAATCTAAAGTCGAAACACAAATCGACTTACACATATCGACATAAATTTTACATGCAACATTCTTATATGCTAACTTCATACTTTAGAAGCAATAACTTATTAATATAAGTTACTTCCTTCAACAATCCCAGTCCCAACATAAAATATTGCACCATGTCCCTATAATATCCACATTGTTTCAATAACAAGATTGTTGAGAAATTGTACTTGGTGAAATCATAAAGCACTATGAACAAAACATATTAGTTTCCTAGATTATGAAAAAAAAATCTCAACAGAAGCGAAGTTTTATTTGTAATTTGGCAATTGGTAGGGTGACATATTGAACTACATTACAAGAGAGACTGGAAGTTCAAAGCAAACAATTTGCTATTTCCTAGCTCACCTTATCTACCAAGGCTGACCTTATACCGACTGCAACCGACCAACAGGACAGTCATACATTCCTTGGTCAAACATTTCTGTAGAACATTGTGTCTGATTAGAAGAACAAAGTAATAAAAGAAGTATATATATGAAAGATGCAGGAATACTGGGTATACAACCATAGAACGTGAGTGAACTCGTGCGGGGAGTCACCACAACCAAGTCTTCAACATGACATGTTGGGTGAAGAAATAAAAATATAACAAAGGTTATCAAGTATAGTATTCATCCACCACCCCTATTTACACAGGTTGTGCATCCAGTATATTATTCATCGTTAAACCAGCTACATTCAGTAATAAGAGGCCATCTTTTATGTAAGTGGTCAACTATTTATATGAAATACTACTAGGTATCTTCTCTACTTTAGATATGTTTCATTGTGCATTTAAGAGATATAGTATGTTTTCTTTAGTGAATTGGAATAAATTAAGCCTAAAATGATTGAAAATGAGAAAGACTACAAGCTGATAAAAAACATGCACACCAGTTTCTGTTATTAAGAGTCCGGACTCCTCTTTCGGGAATCCACAAACTGCAGAAGTTGGATGAAGAGAGGACAAAATATAGAAATAGAAAGAAAAAAACAATTCAAAAAATGTCACATAAGTAAATTGCTAAAGTTTGTAACATCAAATAGCCTATCCAGTAACAATATAAGCAGGAAAGAGTACGGTGCATATTATTAACCGAAAATAATAGAGCCAGTACAAGGACCATTAGCTCAGTGATGTACTCCAACAGAAGGGTCTAATGAAGTAGATAACTTCTTTCTATATATTGGTCTGTCTGTAAGAAAGGTGATGGGAACATTTAAAACTAGAACAGTTCGGAAGATCTATAGCAGCATTGCCCTAACATACCAATATATACATTTCAAAAGATACAAGGGATCGATAATTAAGAAAATGATTACTTTGGGAGGATAGACCCTTCACGCAGATACAACCAAACATTCATGTATTCATCAACCATTGCAATCACATAAGCAAGTCTTCTTTCAAAAGAATGCTCCTACATTTATGAGGAATTTGTGTTAATGCAGTTGAATGCCATGTATTTAACAATAGTAGAGTATTCACTAGATTTCAACAAACCTGATATACTATCACTGCGCCATACAATCATATGAAAAAGCTATAGAATATAGCCATGATAATGCTTCCGATGACAATAAGTGGCATACATCAGAATTGTCAACCCAGCGATAGGGATACAAGATGTTTCCATAATTGGACCTTTTCTGCTAATCAGATCATGTACAAGTCTTTGCCATCCCTTGAATAGCAAGTATGGGCTCTTGACTATGGCTATAGCAGCAAAAATGGAAATTTCCAAAACTAGTCCCATAAGCCCGACAATGATACAACCGGGAACATGAATCAACCTGTCACATTGTTTCCAAGTGAATAACATCTTTTAAAAAATGCTTCGCTTTATTGGATATGATGCAAAGTTACCAATGCAATCGTTATTTCCTGATTTGAATGAGCTTAGAGTAACAATACCTTAAAGGTTTATACTCGTTTGTATAAGGGGATTCACGCAGCTCTTTTAAGTAGACAGGTTATGAATGAACACAGGGAAGTAAATAAATTAATAAATCTTAAGTATGAGAAAAGTAATTACTTGATGAGGGTATAAAAAGTCCAGTAAACATGTGAAGGTAAAAGACCAAGAATCACCCCAGCATTCCCAAATATTAGTATCAAAGTAGCAATCGGTCCCACCAAGACACCTGAATAGATTTCTTACATATTTCACAGATAAACATCAATATGTATACATACATGCATCATGAAGAAACGAAAAATTTGCAGTGGTCTTTCCCTGACTCCATTTATTAGAGATTGAGGGTTCAAATATTGTCACAGACAATATATGTGTATTAGTGTTCAAAAAATTGAGAAGCATAAAAGAAAAAAGAAGAGACATACTTTTGATAGCACCTAAGCAGAGAGCAGCAAAGAATGAAAAGACCCATAAACTACTCAGTCACCTTTTTCCATAGCCAGAATGACAGTTCCATAAACTATCGAAACACAAACCTCCGCATCTTTAAGTCATTTGTCTGCACTCTGCAGCCAGTATCCCCAAAAAGAGTACAATTAACATCAACCTTTCCGCCAATTGAATAATTCACAATTAAACTATAGTCCATGTCATTGAATTAACATAATCAAGTATATTCGATATATTTATCAGAAGTGTCCTTGTTATATGCATAGAGAATGTACCACCACAAAATTTCCCCAAAAAATAAACATTAAATTCTATTAATTTAATCGAAAATCGTACATGTATAATCAAAAATTCCAACAAGCATACATACATATATCTTAAATCATACATATACATACATACATATGTAATAATTGAACATAATTGAAAGTTACCTCCCATCGAAACCCAAATTGAAACCATAATTAAATAAAAGCTCTAATCAGTTTTGGGGTTTTGGGATCTGACACTCTTATAATCGAAGCTCTGCTAGATAGAGGAGTGAGAGGAATGTGAGAGAGAGAAAGAGACGAGAGAGGGGTCACCGAAACTTAGTGAGGGGAGAGACTGGCAGCTATTTTGTTTGTGTACTGAGTTTTTCTGTAATAAATTTTTGGCAAAATATTTTTGAAGCCCGCCAATTGATAAAATTGAATCCCCGCTTAAAATTTCAGTCAACTTGATTAAAAGTGTTAAGGATATTGTAAGGTTTTTTAAAAAGTATTGCAATTGTTCAAAATTGTGAAAATATTTTTTTGGCTTGTAACACTTTCGCATTTTATGCAACACTTTACGAAAATATTACAATAAATTAGTAAGTTTCTTGTCTATAGCAACATTTTATGCAACACAAATGTATGTTGGGCTTGCAATAGCCCATATATGGTGTAGTGTCCGATCAACAATTAAGTATTTATATTCATCAAAAATCGAACTTAAATAAAAGCTTCAAATTTTGAAAATCAAAATTTACCCCGTTGATTTTGTTTGAACAAAGGAGAATGGAGGTTTCAATTACGTTGCTCCGATATGTTCTTCAATCTTTTGGATTCCGGCGAGCTTCGATCTGTTCTCCGATCTGTTTTTTCAATCGTATTTTTTGATTTTGGATGAAGTTGCGTTTGGTTGATTTCATTTGCGTTTGGTTGGTTTCAGTTGATTTGGGCTGCTTTGGTGGATTTGGGTTGAAATAATTAAGTTGCAATTAGTTGATTTCGGTTGCTTTCAGAATTACTAAATTGTCAAAAAAGTTGCATCTGGTTGATTGTAGTTGCTTCCCGTATTTTTGCAATTTTTTCGAAAGATGGTATTTTTGCAAATAGAACTTTAAAATTACTGTATTTTTGCAAAAAAAATTATATGCTGGGGTATTTTTCAAAAAAGCCCATAAAATAATTATATTATAATTACTTATTAACTAATCAATTATATTTTTCGGCTAAAACACGTAAATTTTTCTATTTTCTTCATCTAAAACCTCTTTTTATCCAATTATAACACGGGTGATTTTATTTAATAAAATAAAATAATAATACTATAATTACTAATAACTAAACGATTATCTTTTTCAACTAAAACATATTATATTTTCTAACTAAAATTTCTTCTTTTCTAGAAATATTATGTGCAAAATTTACATAATTATGATCAAATCATATCAATTAAAAATTTAAGGGAAAAAATTCATGTCTTAAAAAATTCAAATCAAATTAAAAAAAATCATATTAAAAAAAGTTCCGCACGTCGCACAAGTTTTAAGCTATCGTACATATATATAAACTTCAAAATGATGTGTTTGTGTAACGTAATCCAAGAATATTTACTACTAATTTCAAATACATAAAAATATGAATGTATGTAAAGTATAAATAAATACTCAAAAGAAAAAAAATTGAACTCATCAATCATATTAGTGCCCATACAAATAATATATATGGTGTCGGCATAAATGATGATGTCAGAATTTGAGATTCAAATTTGATATTTTGATGAACTCAAGGTAAGTCTCATGTGTATAATGTCACGGGTTAAAGTATTGTCCCAAATATTACACATTTTTATGCACTATGCACTAAGTTGGGGGTCTGCATGGAAACAGCCTCCCTACTTTCAGGGTAGGGGCAAGGTTTGCGTACAATCTACCATCCACAGACCCTGTTCATAATGGGATATACTGGGTATGTTTGGTTTGGTTTGGTTTGGTTTAATCATATTAGTATATTATATATACTAGCTTATAACCCGTGCGAAGCACGGGTTTCTTTTGATAGGTTATAAAATTTATTTAACATTATAATTATGTTTTTATATAATCCTTATTTTTAATAATTTTTTAATTTTAATTTAATATAAATTTATATAATGATATGCATGGTTTGAAATTTATTTTGTAAAATTCTAAATTAAAAATGTCGTTGACGGGTTCTAACTTTGAATTTTTAGTAAATTAATCATATAATATATCTTATTATTAGATATAACGATTCTTATTTATTACTAAAAATAATGATTTGAATATATGGTGAGATATTTTTGGATGTATATTAGTTATCGCAAGATTAATTTTAAATTAAAAAGTAACTTGTTTTAATTACAAAAATTACTACTAAAATAATTACGGAAAGATATGGTGTGATATTTTGGATATATATTAATTATTGTAATATTAGTTTTAAATTAAATGGTAAAGTGTTTCAATTAGAAGTAAAATCTTTAGAAAAAATGGGTAATTGAGTTGTTGGAGCTGAAAAAAGAGTCCAAGTAGAAGCTCAATATGGATAAATGAATTTTAATCTGAATATAATTACGTTAACCTTAGTAATTAGCTTTTTAAGTTATTTTTATAATTTAATTATCTGTGAAAACCAAAATAAATGGGATAACCAAACCGAAAACCAAAACTTTCAATGTAATATTAGTTTTAAATTAAATGGTAAAGTGTTTCAATTAGAAGTAAAATCTTTAGAAAAAATGAGTAATTGAGTTGTTGGAGCTGAAAAAAGAGTCCAAGTAGAAGCTCAATATGGATAAAGGAATTTTAATCTGAATATAATTACGTTAACCTTAGTAATTAGCTTTTTAAGTTATTTTTATAATTTAATTATCTGTGAAAACCAAAATAAATGGGATAACCAAACCGAAAACCAAAACTTTCAATGTTTCGGCTTTAATATAATAGTATAGATTAAAAATTATTTTCTAAAAAAGATAATTATACAGATTATACGGTTCGGATTGGGGTTAAATAGGTTGACCCATAACTCATTTTTTTATACCGATCAGTTTTTTGTCCGATCCGATCCGTTTAGCAATAGCCCTAGCCCTAGCCTGTAAAATTCGAGACGAGTTCGTGTTGGATTTCCCAAGCGGTATTGTTAAAAGACAATTTATAATATAGCACTATTAGACTCAAGTTAATGAAGTGCTGTTTATATTTTTCTTTTGAACGAAATTATATACTTAGAATGAAATAATAAAGCTTTTTTCCATCTTCTTGTTTGGTATTCCGGAAACATGCATTGCAAATTTTCGATCTTTCTCTAAATCTAAACATCATTTCCCCATTTTTTTTCTCTTTCAAAATTTAGCTACGTACACTACCAGACTTTATAATAAGATTTTCATATGAAAACATTATTCACAAAAGGTGTAGGATCTATTACTATTACTCCTTCTGTCCCATTCACTTCTATGTATTTTTTTAGAGTGTTTGATACGCATTTTAAGGTGCATAACTAGTATAGTTTCATAATTTATTTTTAAAATTTTTCTTTTCACTACTATAGAATTGCACTTGCATAGCGTTCGTTTTTGCACTTGCATAAAACGCTATGCAAGTAAGCGCTATTGAAGTGAAATTCCCTAGTTGTGTCACATGTTCTCTTGCTGATAGAGACTGCTGAACTGCGCATTCATGAATTCCTTCTCCCAAGCCACACCAACCAAGAAATGACCTGCATGGCTGCATCTGTTAACTTGCAAAACACTAAAATAAAATTTATTTGTCTATCTTCTCTCTTGAACTTTCAATTTTGTCTCCGTTTGCTGGTACATGATTATGCATTTGGACCACATCAAAAATCTTCATGAATGGACATATTTAGTAACCATTGACAAAGGGAATATTATATGGCTATAACAAAACATAATAGCAACTGTCTCCTCTGGAAAATATTGGCAAACAGAGAATTTTAAAGATCATGGTCAAAGCCAAGATCTGCATTACATTACAATACTACGCATATTTTCTTCAGAAAAAAGAATATGGACTTCAAGTGAGATAGGGCTAGATCATTAGAAGTGGCATTATCAACGATGATTGTGAACACACACCTTATTTCCCACTTTTTCAACAATGCTTCCACTAATTTTCCTATTGCCACACCTTTATGACTTCCAATTGGACAAAAGTTTATTATTCTTTTACAAATTTTCCAATCATCATTAACCCAATGTGCCGTGAGACTCATATAATTAATATTTTGAACGGATGTCCAAGTATCCGTGGTGAACGACAATCTTTGTGAACTCATACACTCTTTTAGTTTCAAAGCCTCTTCTTTATTTTATAGATGCTTATACAATCTCTAGCAACCGTCCATCTAGATGGCATTTTAAACAATGGTTGTGCTTCATTCATTAGTTCAATAAACCCCTCGTGTTGCACAATACTAAATGACATGTTATCTTTAATACACATCATTGCAACTTTTTTTCTTAATCTTTCTTGATTAAAAGAATGGGCTTGAATATTATGGGTTGTCCCGAGTTTCTCCATCTCTTCCTTAGACAATTTTTTGAAGTTCAATATTTTTTGCTTCTTATCTAAAATGACTCGTAAAGGAGATCGAGGACAACTATGTTTTAAATGACCAATCATAGAAGACGTACCATTTGAAAACGTGTTACAAGAGACGATAATTTTGCAATAATTACATTTTGCCTTCTCCTTACCCTCTGCACAGTTTGGTACTCTTTCGAAGTGATCCCATGCCGGTGAAGAGGTTCTTTTAGACCTTTTCACATCTTTATTTTCCTCTGTATCCTCCTCTAAGTTTATCGGAGTCTGAAATTTATTATTATTTAACAATTAAAAGGAAATATCAAACAAGAACCTAACATAAATATGTAAGTATATGTATGTAACTATGTATATATCATATACAATTAGGAAAGTAAATACCTCTTTTGTAGCTTCTACATTCTTCCCTTTTGTAGCATCGAATGGACCACCTGTATGCTCCATAGGTTAAATGGTTTAATTTTTAAACCCTAAAAGTCTAGAACTAGAAGGGGAGAACCCTAGAAGAATTACGCCTCTCTTTGACTCTTTGTATGTCGCTGCTAGATCAAGATGAGAAGAGACTTAGATAATGATAGTACGCCACACACATACAATGATACAAGTATTAGGGTTATAAGTCATGTCATGTGAACTGGACTAGTTAATGCCTTAATGGACTGGACTATATATGGACTAGACTTGTTAATGGACTACACTAATAGATACTATTAGTAAACTAACAGGTAACAGTCTGTATGTTTTTATAAAAAAACATAAATAATTATATTATTTATAATATATTTAAATAAATAAATATATATATATATATATATATATATAATTATATTATATATATTATTGCGGTTCGGTTTATATTCGGTTTTAAAAAAGGTAGAAACCAAAACCGGAACCAAAGTATCGGTGCGGTTTCTATTTGGTTCGGTTTCATGCGGTTTCTATTTGGTTCGGTTTTACTGGTGCAGTTTTTGCGGTTTTTGGTTCGGTTTCGGTTTTGGGTTCGGTTTCTGCTCATCCCTAGTTTGATACGCATTTTAAGGTGCATAACTAGTATAGTTTCATAATTTATTTTTAAAATTTTCTTTAATTTTTTTTGAATAAAAATAGGATTGTTCTATTTTTATACAAAAAAAATTGTAAAAATAAATTATGTAACTATAGTAGTTAGTAGCCTTAAAATGCGTGACACGTCCCTTTTCCCCAATGTATATAATTCATTGGGACGTAGGGAGTAATAAATATCATCCCAAAGTCAATTATAGGGCCTGTTTGGCTTAGCTTTATTTAAGGATTTATGGACTTATTTTCGGGTAAAATTTTTATATTTTGATAAAAAAAATTTATACAAGTATTTAATGTATGTTTGAGATTCAATAAGTTGCAAAAATAAGTTGGAAAATAATTTGGAAAGTTAAGAATCTTAACATTCAACTTAAAATAGGTTAACTTATTATAGAAAAAAGTTACCCCAAACACCCCATAATCTTTATACATCGGCCTCGCCAACCTTGTAGGGTAAAAACCATTAAATTAATGATGTAATTAATTAATTATATTCTTGTACCTAAAGCTATCTTTCTCCTTTGCCCTTACATACACGTACACGTACCACCACTGGATTATAAACATAAAAATATATTTCCATTTAAACCAAACCAAACCAAACATACCCAGTATATCCCGCTCAGAGCAGGGTCTGGGGAGGGTAAGTTGTACGCAGACCATGCCCCCGCTTTTTACGGCATGGAGGCTGTTTCCGTGAAGACCCTCGGCTACGAGCACGATAAATACGGTGGGTGATAAATACACAGGAATCCAAATGATAGGAAAATGTTCAAAGCAATACCTCAACCCATGGCATTCTCCACATGGGACCTACCCGCCTGCTTGGAATTCTGAGCTCGGGTCCTGATGCGCTCCGCTCTGCCAGCCTGCAAGAACAGCTCCGGTTGAACCCCTGCATAAACACCACATGCAAACGACAACAGACCACACCCTGCAACTGCAAAGCCGGTACACATAGAACAATAAAAACGAAAAAGCGAACGAAAAAGCCGAACTCCTAAGATAAAGCTAACCGAGACAACCCAACTCTGAGGCTCTCTACAACAGAGCCGCTCCCTAAAAGAGAATCCATCACTCTGATATTGTCTTAATTTTATTTTATTGATCAATTAACTCACAAAATTGTGACCTCAAATTACGATTTACCTTTTTGTATTTTTTTAAAAGAAAATTGAATCTTTTATTACGACAATTGTATTTTATGGTAGTAATTTTTTAAGAAATTATAATTATCAGATAATGTAAGTAATTTGCATTATAAATTAATCAATTTGACCAAAATTTAGTTAAGGTGACAAAATAAGTGGAATAGAAAGATTATTAAATATAATCATGCTCTAGGGAGAATATTCTATAAAACTGCATCCATAAATTAAAATCTGGAAAAAGAAAATAATTAAAGGGTGCTGATTAAGGATTGAGGAACGAGAAATTATGTGAAGCGATGCGACGAAAAATTCATGAAAACGTGCAATTTACTATCAAGCGATTTCAGAGTTTTTTGTTGTGTTAGGTTTGGTGGGTAGGATTATTAATAGTTATCCATTTTTAAGAAGAATAGTTATCCATTTTTAAAAGTAATGAATCAAGGATGGTAAGGAATGATAACAATATGATGCGATGACAAAATAATAAAAATGATAAAAAAATTATTCACGCCTATACGAGAACTTACATGAGGGATAATTAATTATAATTCTAATTCTTAAAAATTGCATAAGAAACGGGGTAAAAACAAAGCAGTAAATGCTCTTTAGAGAACATGACTCCACTAATTAAGGTACATAAACCCTCCACTATTTATATTTTAATAATTCTTTGACAGAATTATCAATAAACAGTCAAAACACAATAGCCCATGAAACTGTCAGACCATGTGTTTCGACAGGGCACATGTAAAATTGGAAATATTTGCGCGACATCCAAGGCCTTTGACTCGACGGAACGTGATCGATCATATATAACAAACGGAGTAAAAACAAAGTAGTAAATGCTGGCTAGCACAAAACCAACAACTAGGGTTCAGTCTTTTTTTTTTCCTACCAAATTTCGTTTTGTCCTCTAAGAAGAACTTTTGTTTATATCAATCACTACATCAAGTAAATTAGCTCTAAGACCATCTCCAATGACGTTAGCTAAAAATGATTGACTAAATTACATAAAATATTGATTATGTAAAATTTGTCGAATCTGTAAGTAGAGCCGGCCAAACGGGCGGTTCGGCCCGGCATGCACGCGAATAATTCGTGAGAAAAACCGTTCGGCCCGTCACTGTACGAATAACGAGCCGGCCCGTTCAGCACGCGAAAATCAACGTGCCGTGCACGAGTCGATTATCTGTGAACCGTAGCCCGTTCGGCCCGGCACGTGGAAGCCCGTGGCGATAATAAAAAGACGGCACGTTCGGCACGTCAGTTCAGCACGCGCGATTTATTCTAAATAATATTTGTATTTTAAAATTTTCAATCGATCATCAAAATATATACCTAATTTTAAAAGTTTGTTTTAATTCACAAATCAGTGATCATATTTTTAATTTTACAAATATTGAATTTCAAATCCAACAATATCATATGACAAAAGTTGTAAGTTAATTAATTAAATATAATTTTGATTATACATAAACACCTAAATATTATCAAAGAAAAAAGGTATCTAATTTTAGTTTTAGTCAAAAATGACAGAATTACAATTATCAAAATTTATTGTGTTTGAAATTCTAATTATGTTAACAATTTTTTAATTATCAATAACTTTTAAAATAATACACCATTTTAAAACCATTTAGAATTACAATTTTTTTTAAAAGCACGGCACGTTCATGAAAAGCACGACACGTTCAGGTCTTTTGTATTTTTTTGTTTTGTTTTTTTTTTTTTGCTAAATGGCTTTTGCCTTTTGTATTATTGTATTACCATTTTTAATTGAAAAGCACGTTCACAGTCATTGAAAAGCACGGCACGTTGGCACGCCAACGGTTACTGGGTCTGGTCTGGGTACTGCTCTCTCTGCACTATACTTCCAACGGCTCCTGCAACGGCTAGTTCCAACTGCAACGGCTCTAACTCTAACCTCTATAAATATCACACCACACCACTCCAAAACCTCACTGCATTCTTAATCTCTCTATCTCTATTCTCAATCTCTCTGCACTGGTCTCTCACTCTCTCTGTTCTTAGTATCTGTTCTTAGTCTCTGTCCGGCGAGCTTTCAATTTCCAGCTAACTTTATACAAATCCGGCAAAACTAAAAATGGAAGATGCAAGGGGAACATTATCTTCTCAAGGTTCAAGCCAAATACCTTCCTCTTCCTCCATGCCACCACCATCACGTGTCGAAGCCGGTAAGTTTATTTTTGATTAGTATTTTTGGTTTATAAATTTTTTTATTCGTATTTTTGGTTTAAAAAAAAATTCATGATTCGTTTTTTTAAAAAACTTGTTTACTTTGTTTTTTGATTTGAAAATTCGAAAATTCGAATTTTTTCCCAAAGATTCATGATTCGTATTTTTGGTTTACTTTGTATTTATGTTCCGTATTTTTCGTTTGGTAAATTTTGTATATTTTAAACATTCGTACTTTTATTTTGTGTAAATTAATCGTTTTTAATTTTCCTTTTAGGTTCTTCTTCGACAAGCAGAAATTTGTATGTTTGGAATTATTTTAATAGAGTACCGGCGCCGACGGAACAAGATCCCACCGAAGCGAAATGTTATTGTTTATTATGTATACAAGCTAATCGACAACAAAAACCATTTTTACATCGGAAGGGAAGCGGCACGGGTACACTTGATCGACATTTGCACTCTAAACATAATATTACGAAGGAAAGTCACGAAAGTGGAACGGCACGCGGAACTTCAACGGAGCAACAAACACAAATCGGTGGTTTCATGACTTCGTCACCCGGTGGAGGTATGCCTTTTCACTATAATCGAGAACGTATGGTTAATGAATTTGCTAGATATACTATATTAGATGAGTTGCCTTTCTCCCACGGTGAGAGTCCTAATTTAGAATATATGATGAAAATCGCGGTAAATCCGGCATTTAAAAGAATTCCTAGGAACACACTTAAACGTCACACACAAAATCAATATGCTAGTCAACGAAATGATTTAATTAATTATTTTGCTACATTTGATGGTATGATTTCCTTAACTAGCGATTGTTGGAGTTCGAGTGGAGGTGAGCCTTTTATTTGTGTTACGGTTCATTGGATAGATAATGATTACTTAATACAAAAACGAATTATTGCCTTTGATATTATGAACGAGTCACACACCGGTTTTAACATAAAAACAAGAATTTTAGAAACAATTAGGGCATTTAATTTGTATCAAAAGGTTTTTTCAATTTCGTTAGATAATGCCGCCGCTAATAACAAAGCTATCGATTATATTAGGGGTGATATTCCTTTAATTAATTTGTAATGGAATATTTTTACATGTTAGATGTTGTGCTCACATAGTTAATTTATCTTGTCAAATTGGAATTAAACATTTAACTACGTTATTAGAACCTATAAGAAAAGTAGTTAAGTGGTTACGTTATGCGGGTCATGTTAAACGAAAATACAAGAAAATGTGTAAAGATAGGGGATTAAAGGCGAAAAAATGGGGGATTGATTGTCCGACTAGATGGAATTAGACTCATAAATTAGTAATTGATGCAATTATTTATAAGGATATTTTCACGCAATTATATAACAGCGAACCAAATCACCAAAATGAAGATTCACATATTACCGAACATGATTGGGAATTGGCATCTACCGTACGTGATATACTTGATTGTTATTCACATGCTACTAAGGTTTTTTCTTATGTTTATGAACCACATGCACATCACGTTATTATTGAATGTATTAATATTGTTAACACTTTAGCTAATTATGAAGAAGATCCTCATTTTAGTTTTATTATAAAGGAAATGAAGAAAAAGTGGATCGAATATTTAGATGAATTTCCTTTTATTTATGGTATTGCATGTCTTCTTGATCCGGGTGTTAGAAAGGATGGTTTAGAAGTCTTGTTAAAACATTATTACACAACGTTAAATGTTTCATATAATTGCGAATTATATGTTGTAAATTGTTTAGATTATTTGTATCGTCTTATTGATATATACAATGCTAAAACTCAAACTTCTATGCCACCTAAAAGTAGTAGTAGTAGTGGTAGTAGATTTAATAAAACAATTGCATCGATATTAACTAACAAATGACCAAAATGTCTGATTTCCGAATCTAGTACTAATATTCCCACTACTGCTTTTAGTATGCTACATGAATTTTTTTCGTATCATTATGAGTTAAATGATGAGTTCGATATATTAACATGGTGGAAAAACCATGAGTTACAATTTCCGGTTTTAGCAAAAATTGCAAAAGAAATTTTAGTAGTCCCTACTTCTACAATTGCATCTGAATCCGCTTTTAGTGCGGGTAGAAGAGTGTTAGACGAGAAGAGATCAAGTCTTGCACCCGATTCAATAAAAATATGCGTTTGCAAAAAAGATTAGGATCAAGCCGAAAAAAGACAACAAGGAAAAAAAACGGATGATTCGGACGGAGAAGACGATCCGTGGATGATAATGGATACTTCATCGGAATTCGGTGCCGAACAAGGAGAAGACTAGTGTGTAGAATTTGTATTATGTTGTATTTTTAGATTTATTTTAGATTTTAGAATTTATTTGTTTGTAGTTTTGTAAACATGTTTAATGCGGTTTGTTCCGTTTTTTTTAGAGGAGTCCTCTCACACCATTTGTAAAATATTTTTTAATTAATAAAATTTAATAGAGGTACTGTCCTCTTTTCCGCTTTTTATTTCAATATAATTGTATTATTTGTATTTTCTTAAAAATTCGAAAGATTTTAATATGAAATAAAATTAGATGAAAAAAGTTACAAATTCGAAATTTTAATTCGAAACGTTTCATATTTTGAGAATATTAAAAGTAAATATTAAATATTAAATTACTGAATTTATAATAATCTAATGTAATCAACATATATTTCACTAAAAACTAATTCCCATTTGAATTATTTAAGGTCCACTCGTGACAATTAAAGAATTAAAGAGACAGTCAAAAAGTGTAAATGTAATAATAAGAAGCATGGTATTTAATAGTAAAGAAATAAAAAAACAGGAAGTAAACATGATGATTTAAAGCACGTTCATTCACGGGTTGTAAAAGCACGCCAAAAACACGCCAGAAGCTCGTTAAAAAAATTCGAATTTTCTAAAAAAAAAAAAAGAAAAAAAGCCCGCCAAACCCGCCAAGCCCGCGTGCCATTCACGGGTTGTACAGTCGAAGGACCGGCACAGCACGGCACGGCACGTCCAAACCATGCGTGCGTGCCCGTGCCTGGTTTCATTCAGCACGGCACGTGGCCAGCCCGGCACGGCACGCACGGCTGGCCACCTCTATCTGTAAGACATTGTATTCCGAAGGTATTGGCTATAATGACTGGGTATATTTTAAAAATGGTATGTTATTAATATTTCAAGTTGTTATTAATGAAATATATAATTTTAATATAGAAATAAGTGATGTGGCAATTCAATACAGGTCTCTAGAGGTTCGACAAATATAGCCAACGAGATTATCTATAATTATAGCCAAGGGTTTTGTTCCATTGGAGTGTAAATTTTTTTACACATTCTTTATAATTCTTCTTTATGATAATTAATTTTAAATTTTACCTAAGAGGTCTGTCCCATTGGAGATGCTCTAAGAGTAAGAATTCACTTGCTTTTTTAAAACTTCAAAGCTAGACATGGTGCCTATTTGGCATTTCATTTGGTAGGGAACTTATGGCTTATAAGGCCATAAGTCCTTATGGGGGGTGTTTGTCAAAGTAAGTTTTAACTAAACTTATGACTTATAAGTTCATAAGTTTAATGTTAGGAATTCTTAACTTTCAACTTATAACTTACTATAACTTATTCTCGATATACGTAATATATAATATCATTCAAATCTTCAAAACCATATATCTCTCGATCCATTCATTAGAAAATTGATATGTATATATCAAATTTTCCTATTCATCGAGATCTATTCATTGATATCCATTGTTATATATAAAAAACAAATATTTTGAAAATTATAAAAAAAGTTAACTTATACGTTTTGATTTACCCAAACAGTCTACTGATTATAAGTTCTGATTTACCAAACACTCTAATCTCTACTCTGCTTATCACTTATATGACATAAGTGCTTATAAGTCATAAGGTACTCATTTTAAGGTAAGCCAAACGGCCCCATGATGATTTTCCTTTTCTTTTTTGTTACTCCCTCTGTCCCTCATTTCTTTACCTCCGTCCTTTCCAATTGTTTACACTTTTCAAAATTGTCCGAAGGGTTATCCGATACGTATTTTAAGGATAGTTCCATAACTTTTTTTAAAAATTTTCTTTTCTTGTATAAAAATTTAAACATTAAATTTATATACAAGAAAGGAAAATTTTAAAAATAAGTTATGAAATTATCTTTAAAATGCACCTTAAAATTCGTGACGGACATCCCTTGAAAAGTGTAAACAATGGATGGGACAGAGGGAGTACTATTTTGGGATGTCCCTCTTATCTTTTTACGTTACTATAAATAGTAAGTTTCCCCACTATTACATCCACCACTTTCCCCCACTATCTCATATTTAATAATAAAAAATACTATTACACCCACTACCTTCCTCCACTATCTCAAATCTATTATTAAATATTGATAAGTCCCACCACTTTACCCACTTTTCATTTAACTTTACTCATTTTTTATACATTTTTTTGATTTCCCTTCTCATCCCCAATGTAAACAACCTAGAGGGACGGAGGGAATATCTTATTTTTTATTGCAAGTATAATTTAAGAACGATAATATACTCAAATTTCAACACAAGAAAACAGGCCAATCTCAGTTACAAAGATGACCGGATTAAATACAGTAAAAACGCCTGGATTAATAGCAAATCAACCGCTACAAGTCGATCGAATTCAGCTTGATCGGTTTAGGACTTTTTGTTAGATATATCCTGCAATTCTGTATTAAAAAATTTTATCTAGTAGTACAATGATGCTAGGGACGAGGTGGGAGTTTTAGGTAAATGGAACCGATAGTGATAATTCGCTTGTAACAATGTTAGAGGTATAAAATATAGTACAAAATTAATTTTAAATAACATGACATGGGTGATGTACAATATAAATTACTTTAATTAATCTCATTAATATGATTGTTGGGAGAGCATTTACATGTAATATTATTATAACAATTTAAAATTTATCGCGTGTTATTCGATAAAAATTTTGAAAACTAATTTTTTATTTTTGATGTAAAAGAAACTAATTTATTACCCCTAACAAGAAAAGGTAATTCAGCCAAACTATTAACTCCATCGTTGGTATGTATATGTTGACTGGTAAAATATTGAGTAAACTGTATTTTGCATTCTTTATTTTTGGCCGTTTTTTCGATTTATTCGTATATTATGAACTTCAGTATTTTGCATCCCAAATTTTATGTTTCTCTTCATTTTGCACTTTTTTGTTAATAATTTTTAATTCTGTTAAGTTAAATTTTTTTTTTTTCAAAATTTGACAGGTATATTTTCGGTATTTAGAAGATTATTTTTTTTAAAAAAAGAAAAAAATTCAGAAATTTATATTTGTTTTAAAAAAAATATTTTTCGGTTTTTATAAAGTCTTTGGTTAAAAAAAATATTTTTGGGGAAAATTATATAATTTTTTTGGGCAGTTAACTTTGAATTTTTTTTTTCAAAGTTTGATAAGGGTAGTTTTGGTATTTATAAAATATTTTATTTTCAAAAATTTATAAATTTCTTTTTAAAGTGAATGCATTTTTTTAAAAAGTGAAAATATTTGTTTTAAAATATTTTGTGATAGTGATTTTTTGAAATATTTTGTGATAGTGATAGTTCAGGGTACAAGACCAAATCAAAAAATTGTTCAATAATAAGGGGTGCAAAATGTAATTTACTATAAAATATTTTGGTGTATACATAGCTGTACCGAAAGCATAGAGATGCAATTAAATTCAAAACACTTGTGATTCCATTTAGTGCATTAATTTTCTTGGCATAATGTCTTTCAATGATGATGAGCAAATCCCTGGAGACCTTAATGCTGCTGCAGGTTTGTTTAATTAACGATTTCATTCATCGAAAGCAAACTTTACTATTTGGTTATTTTTAGATTCATACAAATGTATAATTGGTTTACTTATGTTTAATGTGTTCTTGAAGCATATATATTGCAGCTGTTATGTAATTTATAGTTTAGTTTCCATATTAGGATTTTAACTAGTTGTGTTCATATATTATAGGAAACGATGATGTGTTCACGGTGGGAAAAGCAAAGTTGAAAATCATTAACTCAGCCATGGCACCTGTGGATGAAAGCAGCTTGAGGGTGCTGCTGGAGTTGACTGGGCTAGGAAACGACAAAGAAAGACTCGGACTCGATCTTGTTATTGTGTTAGATGTTAGTGGCAGCATGAAGGGCGACAGGTTGGACAAACTGAAAAAAGCCATGGAATTTATAATCAAGAAACTTAGCCCTATTGATCGTTTGTCCATCATCACATTTGGCACAGAAGCCCACAAGGTATGCGGGTTGCGAGTGGTGAATGAAGTATCTAAAGTTAAGATCATAGATCTTGTCACGCAGATAAAAGCAGAGGGTTGGACAAACATCACTGATGGCCTTCAGACGGCCTTGAAAGTGCTCGATGGACGTAAATATAAGGATGGGCGTTCAGTTGGCATAATGCTTATGTCGGATGGTGAGCAGAACAGGGGCGGGGATGCTACCCAGGTTGAGGTGGGGAATGTGCCTGTGTACACATTTGGTTTTGGGACAGCAACAAATGCTAGAGGAGATCCTAAGGCCATGGCTGATGTAAGTATGAGGCAGTGGCTTTGGCTGAATGATAGTCACCAATTAAACTTTTTATTGTATCTTCTAATGAATTAACTTTTAGTGATTGTTGTGCAATAAAAAGTAGGGTTATCAAATTGCGGCTAGGGTTCGTGAGCTTCGTGCTTTGATGGCTGCGCTTACGTTTTCGTGACCTAATTCGGGTCCTCACAAGATGCCTACGTATCTCAGAGTTGAGAATCAAGCCAAAACGTAGTTCTGAAAATAAGGGGTCATGCCCTTTATATAGGCTGTAGGAGCCTTAGAATCATGGTAGGATTCGGAGACTTGGTGGACAAATCACCGTCATTGAGGAAGGTTCTGGACTCCTTCCTTGTGGGAGTTAGTTTCCATGTCGAATTAGGTGCCTTGGAGGCTACATCTTATCCCAGGGATATTCTAGAACGTTCCTTGTTTCTAGAACGTTCCCGGTTTGTGGATCAGGCCCATGTTAGAAACAAGTTTATACCGGGCGTCCCCGGTTTGGGCTTAATTATTAATTACGAATTTAATGCCCAACTAGGGTTTCGGGCCTTATTTATGAGCCAATAAATGTAGCATTAATTATGTCTTTAGGGTTTATTCTTCACCCATATCATTTGCCCCCCAACTTCTGGGAAAACTTGTTTTCGTAGATGTTTAAGGTCACACTAGCCCTGCCTGGTTATCGTCTCATAGTGAAGTGTGGAGCGACCTACACATTCACAACGACTAAAGTTATCTCCCAAGTTAATACTTAAGAGAGTTAAAAGTTCCTTGGCCTCTCGAATCTTTCTCATAAGATTTCTGGGCCTTTCGGGAATAGGATTAGTGTCGTTTTGAGCTCATAGACACTAATCCAAGTGCAATTCGTGCATAGGATCCTTTAGCATAAATTTATTAGTGATTTATTTCCCTCAACTTATCTAAATTGGGGTTAATATCAGGCGGTCGTTGCTCATAATCCTTAATAAGGGCTAATTTTTGAGCAAAAGACGATAATTCGGCCCTAATCGGGGCTAAACAACCCTAAACAGGGCCATAAAGGCCTTAATCGAGGCTAACTAACTCGTCCTTGATGTAATTATTACTAGGATATCCATTCTTAACCTTAAGATAGGTTAATATTCGAGTGGAAATCCTTAAACGTCGTTAAACGAGGTTAATCACCCCCTAACTGCGATTAGTGAAATCCTAACCTCAAATTTTGAAGTCTATTGTAGAGATTTTTATAATCTCCTTGACGGAAAAAGAATCACGTGAAAATACCCATTTTTGAGCGTTCTAGAGCCAAACGAAATCAGCTAGGGGTCCACGTGTTCGAAACACCTGGACCCATTTTCCCCCCATATTTCTGCTCGGCCTACCCTGGTCGGCCATTTGGCCAAGGGTTGCTGGGACCCATCCAAGACTATATAGAATTTAATGAGCTTCGCGTGGACAGTAAGATCGTCCAAATCCGATATCCGGAGCTCGAGATATGGCCCAAATAGCGTGGATAGCCCGGAGGTGTTTTCAAACCCTCCTTTAGAGTTTTGAAGTAACTTGTTCTCAAACGAATCACCTTTATTGCTTGAAACTTCATGTCCTTAAACCCTCAATCTTTCAATCATGTTTGAATCATGGATTCGCAGCTGATATTGGTTGGCTGAGGGGTGTTTCGAACACGCCTAGGGTTTGGGTTTTCAAACCAGACCTGATTTTTCAACACCCCTAACACTTCTAACCTCAAATTTTGAAGTTGATCTTATATGATAGGGATTCTTATAATCTCCTGGTTGGAGAAAGAATCAAGTGAATATACCCATTTTTGAGTTGTCTAGGCAGGAAATACGGTCTTCTGGAATGGGTGTTTCAAACACCCTCCTGGTTTTTCAACACTCCTATCATTTCTAAACTCAAATCTTGAAGTTGAGATTATATGATGGGGATTGTTACAATCTCCTGGTAATGAAGAAGAATCTCATGAAAACATGCATTTTTGAACGTTTTGGAGGTAAAATATATACCACCTCCAAGCTGGTCTTCAAACTAGGCCTTGTTCGTAACAAGGTCATTTTTTTCAACTTCAAGAAACCACTTGGGCACCTGCATAGACTTGTAGAGGACCTTGTAAGGTTCTTGATTCTCAAATTTGAGCTCAAACGGAGCATTTTTGAGCGTTCTGGAGGATCATGAAATCACCTAGGGGCTCAAGTGTTCACAACACCTGAGCAATTTTTACCCCAAGGTAGCCTGGTCGGCGTACCCTGGTCGGCCATTCGGCCAAGGGTGCCTGGTCGGCCACCCCCGGTCGGCTGGGCCCAAAATTTTTATTTTTTATTTTTTATTTTTTTTGAATTTTGGCCAAATTTTGACTAGTTGACTTTGACCTTTGACTTTGACTTTTGACCTTGACTTTGACCAAAGCAAAATCTTGTTTTGAACTCCCCTCCTTGTTTCTAGAGTGAGTTTATAACACCATGGTTGGTTTTGTGATCCTTGATCTCAAACAACCTACTTCTTAGTTTTCATGACTTTCCTGGTCTTAACTTGTTCTTGAACCCTTGGTTTCAAACAACCTTGGATTAAACTATGACCTTTGATTTTCAAACACCCTTGCATTCTTACAATAGGGTGTTTCAAACAACTTTGGCCTTGCCCCCCCTTATCACAGAGGTCGTTGTTTCTTAGTTGCTTATTCAAGGAATTCCCTTGTTTTCAACACCTGACTTCAAGTCTAGGATATTTTGGTTGGTTTTTCACCCTTGATTTTGATTCCAACCTTCTTCATATGTTCATAGGACCTTGCCTTGGTCTGAATTTTGTCGAAAAAGTATTGTACGCACAAAATCATCCGTAACTTTTGACTCGTTACTCCGATGGAGACCCACGATATATCAAATCGAAGGTATTTCAGAGCTCTAGGACCCACGATTTATCCTATTTGCCCCACTTTTCGACCCCAAAAAACGTCATTTAAGGCACTTTTGGAGCCAAAACAATTTTTTCATTGGTATTTCTGGCATCTGTGCGTATGTTTAAGAGACCATAAGGGCTTTGACCCATTTGCTGAATCCTTGATTCGAGACCTTGAATTTAAACGACTAGCTCGAGTGGAGGCCTACAACCTTGGTAGCCATCAAGGGTTAGATCAATGCATATCTCAATGCTCTCACTGATAGTTTCCGTGCCTCCAAGGCATTATGAGGAAGCCAACCAGTCTCAAGATGAGCTTTGATGGGGATCTATCCAGCAACTTCCAACGTCGATGGGCACCAACAACTTGCGCTCTATAGTGGGGGTCTCCAAGACCTGATAGTAGACACTTTTAGTGTAATTCCCGATTTCAGATGAGGCAAATTTATACAAGGCATCGACCGTTATAAAAGGAAGCATTCCTTGAACCATATCAACTGTGATTTTATAATCCTCTGGTATTTCATCATCGTTTCATCTTTGGCTTCAAAATCTCCATTCTTTTGGGCTATCACCAGCCTTAAGTCTCCACAGACTTTAAGGTTTTTTGGCCCTCATGGCTAGAGCCAAGCCTAGTCCGGCTATTAAGGCTTCCTACTCTACCTCGTTATTGGTCGTTGATAAATTCAACTTCAAGGCATATTCAATCGTGAGCTATCAATGGTAAGTACAACTAAACGAGCTCCGTTTGTTTTTGTTTTTGATGCCCTATCAAAATAGGACACTCAATATTCCTTTTGTTTTTGATGCCCCATCAAAATAGGTCACTCAATATTCCTTCTGAACTTCATCTTTCTCTCCCTCTTGGGGTGTCTCATCTTGCCCTTGCTAGGGTGTTGTGCCTTCCTGCCCCCTGACTTCTTGGTTGTCAATGGTACATTCAACCACGAAGTCGGCAAGTGCCTGTGGCTTAATTGCAATTCGAGGATTGTACGCGATATCAAATTATCCGAGTTCTATCGCCCACTTAATTAGCCTTCCATTGGCCTTCGGGCTATGCAATATGCTTCTTAACTGTTGGCCCGTCAGGACTTCAATTTTGTGTGCCTGGAAGTACGGTCGTAGCTTCCTTGGGGCTGTTACCAGTGCCAAAGCAAAATTTTCAATGGGAGAGTAATTCAACTCAGCTCCATGCAACATCTTGCTCATGTAGTAGATAGGCTTTTGAACCTTGTTTTCCTCTTCAGTGCTTGTTCGGATATCGCTAGATATAGATATAGGGTCTCTCCGAGACTAGGTTTGGCCAACAACGGGGCTTCAGCCATGTACTTTTTCAACTGTTCACAGGCCTCTTGACTTTCTGAAGTCCATTAAAAAATTTTCACCTTCTTCAAAGCCTGAAAGAAAGGCAAACACTTGTTTCCAGACTTGGTGATGAATCTCCCTAAGGTTGTAATTCTTCCAGTAAATTTTTGTACGTCCTTTATGGAACGTGGTGATTCCATATCTAGGATTGCCTTGATCTTATTAGGGTTGGCTTCTGTGCCTCGCTTTTAAACCATCAGACCCAAAAATTTTCCAGATCCCACGCCAAAGGCACACTTGGCTAGATTCAACATCATCTTGTGGTGCCTCAACACTTCAAATACCTCTCTGAGGTTCTTAATATGGCATGCCTTGATTAGGCTCCTGACTAACATGTCATCCCCGTAGACCTCCTTGGTCTTCTCGGTCAAGGGTGCAAAAATCTTGCTTGTTTATTAGCCAATGGTAAGTGGCTCCTGCAGACTCCTCATCTAGGGTTGACATCAACCTAGAGTTTTTAAAAAAACCTTCCTTGGCTCGATTGGCTATCATCGCTTCAATGTTTGTTCTTGGTTCCTGGGGCTTCTCTAGCGGCCTCTCGGCTGGCATGTGCTCGGCCTTAGGGCTGTTCGAGTGTTGAACGTCGATGCTCGAATGTCGATATTCGAATGTCGAATGTTGATGTTCGAAATTAAGGGTTTTCAACCTCAAGGAAGTTCTTTAAACTCTAACCTTGAAGTTTTGATGAAAGAGTGCATATTGGACTACCTTCACATGGTTTCAAGCCAAGTTTTGGGTGTTTTAAACCACCAAAACATCAGAGCCTCTGGTCGGCTCCTTAAGGTTGGCTGAAGGCCTCCTTGGCTTCTAGTCGACCCCATGAGGTCTTGAACCTTCCCTAGGACGTTTTCAATCTCCATTTCAGGGTTGATATTCAAGTGTTCAACGCTGGTGTTAGATGTTCATTGTTGGCGTTCTGGATCGAGAATCCAAAATTTCATATTGGTTTTCAAGTTTTGACTTGAAGCTTCAACCTTTGGATCTTGATTGGAGGTTCATGACCCCCTCAAGTTTGACCTTCTTGGCCTTCATGGCTAATATCTCGTGTTTCTCCACCTAGGATTCGAGGTTGATATTCACATATTCAACATTGGTGTTCATATGTCGACTACCAAGTATTCACGACCTTTCTTTTGGATTGATGTCAAACTAAAGTTCTCTAGCATCCCTTACTTGACTTAATGTCTTTCATGGCTTATCTCAAACCTTTTTTCTGATTTCAGGGTTTTCAAACCTATCTTTGCTTCTCATTTTTCTTGATTCTAGGTCAAGGATTTAAGGTTGATCCTTGATTTAGATTTCGAGAAATACAATCCCGTGGGCTTCTTGCCTTTTAAGCTTCCGAGACAAAAACTTGCTTGAACTTTTTAATCCTTGTTCAAGGATATTCTTATATCCCTTGACCTTAGGACTATAATTCAAGGTTCTTTATTTGCTTCATCCTTGTATCCTCACTCCAGGTATTTAAAAAATATTGAAGAGTAGCTAGTTCTTAGCCTCCACAGCCTTGCATGGCTTTGATTGCCAGATGTGGGTTTTTAATCATCTTATCTTTTATCCAGGGTCCTTCAAGGACTTAAACTCTTATTTGGTTGTATTATAACCTAACTCTCGACCCTTCAGGGTTTTTATTTATGCGTTTGTTTGTTTCCATTCGTGTATTCTTTTATTTTTGGTACTTGGTCATCTTTGACTTACACACATCAGGTGCTTGGCACATAAATAAAATCACAGAATAGAGAACGAAAAATAAACTTGCATTAATGACTTGAAATGGGTTCAACCCTTACATAGATTACTACTGTCCTACTTGGAGCAACATGCTCTGCAATGGTTTCATCGAACCTTATTTCTACTTCTACTAGATAAATACGAAGCTAAGTCCTATTAAGATAGTTTGAACCTATCGGGGCTCTTGCAAGACTAGGCCTGCATTGCTTGATTTTGTTTTTGATGCTTCATCAAAATAGAGCACCCATTACTCCTTCTAGTCTCCTCATTCTTATTCTGAAGTTCACTTCCTGCTTGGGGTACTATCTCCTGCCCCCCGACTTCTTGGTTGCCAATGGTACATTCACCACGAAGTCAGTTGATGCCTTAGCCTTAATGGTTGTCCGAGGCTTTTGTGTGATGTCCTCTGCCGACCTTTCTCGATCTTCCTTATCATTGTGGACATCCACGTCTTCAATCGGAAGGACCTGCTCCCCGACTCCATCAGGCCTTAACGCAGCTACATAGTAGCTCCTAGCCATTTTCTGATCACCTTCTTGTTCTCCTACACCATTCATGGTTGGAAACTTGATCTTCATGTGATAGGTTGAGGCCACAGCCTTAAAAGCGTGAAGTCCAGTCCTCCCAAGGATGACATTGTAAGTAGAAGATGCTTTGATAACCAAAAAGTTCAGCATCTGCGTGGCCTCCATTGGCTTCTGTCCGATCATGACGGGTAACTGAATAGTTCCCTCAATTTTGGATTCTACTCCATTAAAACCATATATAGGCATGTTATTGGGGGTCAACTTAGAATCATTATACCCCATCTTCACAAACGCATCATGAAACAGAATGTCGACAGAAGCTCCATTGTCTATCAAGACTCGCTTCACCTCTGAGTTTTCAATAATAAGAGTTATGACTAGTAGGTCATCGTGGGGGAACTTCACCCCTTCAAGGTCTGAATCATCAAATTCGATTGTTACCTTGGTTCTTGCACGCTTTGGTGCCTCTCCGACAATATGCATCACCTCTCGGGCATAAGCCTTCCGAGAGTTCTTTGTTGTCCCGGCCGTGGTCGGGCCTCCTGAGATCATGTTGATTACTGGCCCTCGGGGTTGTGGGTTGCGATCTTGATCATCATCGCTCCTATCATACTCTCTTATCTGATTACCACGATCTTCACCCTTGGTGAAGTGGCTCAGTTTCCCTCTACGGATCAAGAACTCGATCTCATCTTTGAGTTGCTTGCAATCATCAGTGTCATGCCCCACATCCTTATCCTTCTCAATATCCAACAAGATTTGACTCCTCAGAGTGTTCAATCTTGCATACTCAACAAACCTCAGTCCTAGAGCAGAGTCGGAGTCCTTGCTAGTTCGGGGATACTTGTCCCTAGCATCATACTCCTGCTTTGTCTTTCGCTTCCTAGAGTTCCCGTTTCCACCACTTTCGGTAGAGACCTCTGTTTTCCTCATGCTTTCCTCAGCCTTTATGTATTTGCTTGCCCTTTTTTGGAGCTCAGTCATGCTCTAAGGGGGATGTTTTGCCAACAACATCTGAAAGAAGGTGTTCGTCGTTCCATTCTCCAAGGCTATCATAGCTATTTTATTTTCCAGATCAGGGACATTCAAAGTCTCCTTGGTGAAGCGTTTGAGATAATTCCTTAGGTTCTTATTCTTTCCTTGTTTCACTTGCATAAGATATGCAGAGCTTTTCTCATGGACTTTTCCACTAACGAATTAATTAATGAAAGCCGTGCTCAATTCCTTGAAAGAGCCAATCAAGTTTGCGGGCAACCGGCTTTACCATCGTTGAGCCATGCCTGTAAGGGTTTGAGGGAACGCCCTACACTTGAGAGCGTCGCCAGCGGGTTGCAACAACAGTGCATTTGAGAACGTCCTCACATGGTTTGATGGATCGCCCGTTCCATCGTATGCCTTTATCGTCGACATCTTAAACTTCCTGGAGACATGAGCATTCATCACCTCCTCAATGAATGGGGGTGTGGGATCGTCAGGGTCTCCAAGTGGCATCAGGTCTTTGGGATCACCCCTGGGGGTTTCCACCCCCGTAGCTCCTCCGGTTGGGACATCAGCCTTTTTCCGTCTCCTAGAAGACCTCTCCAAATCAATGAAGGGAATCTCTCCTGAAGTTGGAGGAGGTCGATTCTGATTCTGACTCTGATTCTGTCCTAGTTGCTCTCTTGCTATGTCTTCCTTCAGCTTTCGAATCTCGGCCTCATAAGCCTTGATTCTCTTAGCAGCTGTCATTGGGGGTCCATCATGGATTCATCGAGTACGCCTTACAGGCTCCTTGCTTGGATGTCGCCTCCTCGGGGCTTGATCTCGATCATCATCCTCAGATGAAGAATTATCAGTATAAGGACCAGAGTAGTCATAATATCCTTGATCAGGGCCCAAGCCTCTAATATAAGGAGGGTGATACGGTTCATGTATCTGCAGGGCATGGCCGCTTGGCCCAACACCTCGGGTATTTGGGGGGTAGTTAGGCAAACCATATGCCGGATTCGTACTTCTAGGGAGATCTGTGGTGGAGATCTGTGGTGAACGATTAACAAGGGGAGAGACCACCATCTGAAGAGGGTTGGTCTCCTGATTTGGATGGACAACGATGGGTAGAGTTCTCTCAGCATGGGGCGTCGTCTCTCTAGGTTGAGAAACTTGAGGTTGAGTGGTTGTCTCCGTTGATGAGGGTACATACCCTTGTTCGGTAACGACGGGTGGAACAGAGGTGACGGTGGTAGCCTCGGTTGAGACTGGTGTCCTTCGTGTTTGAACCATGGTTGATGTTGTCTTCCCACAGACGGCGCCAAATGTTGTGGAATAAAAAGTAGGGTTATCAAATTGCGACTAGGGTTCGTGAGCTTCGTGGTTTAATGGCTGCGCTTGCGTTTTCGTGACCTAATTCGGGTCCTCACAAGATGCCTACGTATCTCAGAGTTGAGAATCAAGCCAAAACGTAGTTCTAAGAATGAGTGGTCAGGCCCTTTATATAGGCTGTAGGAGCCTTAGAATCATGGTAGGATTCGGAGACTTGGTGGACAAGTCACCGTCATTGAGGAAGGTTCTGGACTCCTTCCTTGTGGGAGTTAGTTTCCATGTCGAATTAGCTGCCTTGGAGGCTACATCTTATCCCAGGGATATTCTAGAACATTCCTTGTTTCTAGAACGTTCCCGGTTTGTGGATCACACCCATGTTAGAAACAAGTTTATACCGGGCGTCCCCGGTTTGTGCTGTTCTTTTGGGCTTAATCATTAATTACGAATTTAATGCCCAACTAGGATTTCGGGCCTTATTTATGAGCCAATATATGTAGCATTAATTATGTCTATAGGGTTTATTTTTCACCCATATCAGTGATGTTACGAATAATTTTTATTTCAAAAAATTTGATCCGCGGCTGATTATTGTTTCAAAACAGTATATTTACCCAGTTGCCCCGTAGTATGATCAGTTAACAACGAATTTCTGATTTAGATAGTTTTTCTTTTTGCTAAGTTTATTTATTTAGTTTGTGTACTAACATGGGCAGTTAATTTAATTCGTTTAATAGGTGCTAAATGGCATCGCAAGAAAGAGTAACGGGGGAACGTTCTCTGATGTTCCAAAGACTGATGGGTTGAGTGCTGCATTTGCTCAGTGTTTGGGCGGGCTTCTAACCTTGGCTGTTCAGGATATTAAACTAGTCATCACGCCAGAAAACAAAACGAAAGTTGAGAGTGTGTTTGCAGGAGACTATGGACAGTCGGGGAACACCGACACTGAACCTGCAGTAACTATATCTTTCGGTAATCTGTACGACAAAGAGATGAGAAAAATTATTGTTGACCTTGTTCTCCCTAAGGTTGATAAGGAGGTGACCTTACAAGTCCTTAAAATTGGTTACAAGTACATGTGCGTACTTCTTGTTTCACTAAATAATTAAACTCTCTATCCATCATTTGATTTACTAAATTGGATATTTATGGAAGCTGATGTTATGTTTGCAGGAATAAAGATAATACGAAGGTTTTGAAATCCCCTCCGATATTCGCAAGTGTGAAGCGCATAGGGAGATCCACACCTGTAGAGAGGGAGGAGGTCACCGTTGAGGCCAGCCGTATCCAGACTGCACAAATGATGAAAGAGTCTAGAATCTTGGCTGATCAAGAGAAGTTTGACGCTGCTAAAAACAAGATTGTTGATGCCCAAAACTTGCTTGAGGATGTCGAAATCGATGGGACTAACAGCTTGATTGAGTTGCTGAAAGCAGAGCTCCAACAGTTATTGATATTTTTGCAATCACCAGAAGCCTACAAAAAAAGTGGTCGTGCTTTTGCACTATCTGCCGAACTCTCCCACGAACGTCAACGTTTTGCTGCAAGAGGTGATGCGGAAAAGTCAACTGGAATGTTTGCAACTCCACGTATGGAAGCATACAAAAAGCAATCCGAATCATTTGAAAAGGGCGAGCCAGTGCCCACAGCTGCAGAGGATGCCAAAGAAGAGGCTCTTGCTGATCCAATCGGTCCCATCTCCGGAGCACTTAGTCTGCAGATACAGATTGCCATTCAGGCTCTCATGTCCATTCAAAACATACTCGATTCAGCAGCTCCACGCTGAATACTACATCCGCTACAATAATGGTTTTGCCATCTTTGTTATCATATGATTTGGATTCTGTATTTGCATTCCAAAATCCATCGGACCTCATTCATGTATTTAATAATGTTTGTAATTTCTCTCGTTTGAGTTTTTTACATTCCGACTCGTTACTTATGAATGTTGTTTTCCAACTTTGAATGCAAGCTATTATCTTTGGTATATGCATTTCAATAATCTATTTGGATCCAGTATTTGCGCAGAAAATTCAAAAATTTCTTTGTTCTATATTTTTATTTCAGGACCCTTCTTTGCTTGTCTCTCAAAAGTTAATATTTTTCTTTTAAAAACATCGGACCGTATTAATATTTTTTCAAGCTGAATTAATATTCTAATCTCGATAGGTACCGTATTTCGTACGGTTTATCAAATAGTATTAATTTCTGGGAGCTCCTCTGGTAGTGCAATATAGTGTGGTATGTTTACATCTTGGTTTTGAACACTTTAATTTTTCGATTTCTTGATTGAACCACTGTTTTTGGTTGGAAGCTGTTCTTCTTGAAGAACGCAAGTTTTTGCAGAGATTAATCACTCAAACCTGCTCTGATACCATGTTGAAATATAGCATATAGAGAGTTTACGGAAGAAGTAGAGATTGTATATATTCTGGGATATTTCTTACAGGACTAAAAGAGTTCTATATATAATATATTCTCTGCCTAACTTCTGAACAATTACGCAATCAATTACATCACTAGCATTGTAGATCGTAGACTTTATTTTTGACAATATTTGACACTTTACCCATTTATCTAAATATCAATACAAGAATGTAATATTTCTCTACTGTTCATTAAATGATAGTACAGCACATAAGTGTAAAATGAAATAAACAACTCTTGACATGAAAATATAATGAAAAATGGCTGATTTATGTTATCTTGGAAACTTGTGTCTAATTTTAAACTGATAATTTCTAAAATGCCTAATCTCCTAATAATAGCAATAACCAGACAGTAATTTCTATATATATATTCGGACGCGGTACTAGCTTACTCAGGCAGTCAGGCTAAACTAAAGAATTCTGATAAAATATACCTTCACTACAGAGCTCTAGTCCAGTGGTCTTTAACTATATTCTTTAAGGAGCAACTACCCAGTTTATTAATTGATTTATATACACAGTTGTACATGCAAGCAAAGTGGCTGGCATTTTATTAAATTTTTTGGTTCCCAAATACAATTTTTGTGCATTTTGCTGCATAACTTTCATACAAGTACCATATAACAAGATTTTGAAAATAACACATCACATCCAGCTGTCATTCTTTCCAGCTCAGCACATTGCCACATCATCACAGTTAGTTAGAAAGTTTGTTGCAGTAGTTTGTTACTGCAGCTTGTATATAAGACAAGAGACATTACATTCTGTACTTAACTTTTGTAATATACATTTTCTCTTATCTAGAATGTTCTTATGCATCTTGTTCTTTCTTTGTTAAACAAGATGATGAATCTTGTTTATCTGGTTTATCATTTCTGTTAAGCTGTTAGTTTTTTCATGGTATCAGAGCTCTTAGAGCCTGATTCTTCCGCGTTTTACTTGATTCGTTGTGTTTCTGCATCTTACTTTTTCGTCCGTACATCAATGGCGGTTTGTCCGTACAACAATGGTGATTTGTGTGTTCTTCATCTGAAATCTTGCAATTTCTCAGGTGAAATGTTTCATTTCTCGTGTTGAATCTAGTTTTTCTTTTTTTTTTTTGCTTATAATCTCTGAGTCTGTTCTTAAAAGTTCATTGTCACGTAGTGATTTCTGCTATTACTGTGAAAACTCTCTTGATTGACATCGTTTCTCGATCAATCTTTCGATTTCTTTTTCGATCTGTTCCTAGCTCAACATATCTGTTGTAGTCATGGCTGATAGTACTAGTAATACAAATCCTTGGAACAGACATTCAGTTTTAGTTACAAATCCTTCACAAGATGTGACTAGTGTCTACTATATCCATCCGTCTGATGCAAACACTACACAATTAGTCTCTGTGAAATTTAATGGAAATGGATATAGTAACTGGAAGCGTTCAATTATGCTTAGTCTCTCTGCAAAGAATAAATTAGGTTTTGTTGATGGTTCTGTTACAAAACCTGCTGCTAATTCTCTTGATTACAAAGCTTGGGAGAGATGCAATGATTTGGTTTGCTCCTGGCTATTGTGTAACCTAGATGAGACTATTTCACGAAGCGTTTTGTTCTTTAAGACTGCTAGAGAGATTTGGCTTGATCTTGAAGAAAGGTTTGGCTATGCTTCTATGGCTCAAATCTTCTCTATTGAGCAACAATTAGCTGAGTTGAATCAAGGTTCCAAATCTGTTTCTGACTTCTTCACTGAAATCAAGACTTTGTGGGATGGAATAGCTGATACAAAACCTTTGCCTTGCTGCACTTGCAACAAGTGTACTTGCAATGTAACTCAAAAGGTCCTACAGATGGATCAAGATCATCGATTGTTGCAGTTCATGATGAAATTCAATGACAAGTTTGCTACTGTGAGAGGAAACATTCTAATGCAGCAGCCTCTTCCTACTTTGTCTAATGCTTTTAGAGTTTTCTCTCAAGAAGAAAAACATCAAGAGATGTCACACATTTCTCAACAAACAGAGAATCTAGCATTTGTGGCTGACAATAAGAGAGGTTACAGAGGAAGTTCTAATACTTTCAAACCAAATACTAATTATGGCAAAGGAGCTACAGGACCTGCAGGTTCTAAGAAAGGGACTTATTTTTGCACACATTGCAAAATGTCTGGTCATACTGTTGACAGGTGCTTTAAACTCCATGGTTATCCCTCTAATTTCAAAGGAGGTTTTAAGGACAGAAAACTTGCTGCAATGTCTTGCATTAGTGCTAATGTTGCTGATGATGTTGCTTCTTCTGGACCTAATGATACTCCTATTTCTTTTGCACAATATCAGCAACTTATGGAGCTTCTTAATAAGCAATCTGATTCTGGTGCTAACTCAGATACTTCACATCATGCATTATTGGCTGGTAAGCTGTGTCTACTAGCTAATAATACAAAATTTGGGTGGTTAGTTGACAGTGGTGCAACTGATCATATTTGTTCTGATTTAAGTTTTTTTCTTACTTAAAAATCAGTCAATGATCTGAATGAATCTATAGTTGTGCCTGATGGTAGACAAGTTCCCATTTTACATGTTGGAACTGTAAAACTCTTTGATGAGATGATTCTACATGATGTTCTTCATATACCAAATTTTCAATATAATTTGATATCTGTACAGAAGCTTTGCAAAGATATGCAATGTTCTGTGAACTTTACAGCTACTGATTGTGTGATTCAGGACCCTTTGCAGAAAAGGAATCCAATTCTTCTTGGTAAACTGCAGGGTGGACTGTATGATACTTCTAGCATTTCTTCATCCCTGTCTTTCAAAAAAGAGTTTTACCAGCATCAAGGAGGATCTTAGTATTTGGCATCTCAGACTTGGACACATTCCTTTTAACAGATTGAAGCTCATTCCTTCTTTGTCTGGTTTGAAGGATTCTACAGCAAATCAGCTTATATGTCAAATTTGCCCTTTAGCAAAGCAGACTAGGGCTTCTTTTCCTCATAGTAGTATTAAAACTACTTTGCCTTTTGAATTGATCCATTTAGATATATGGGGACCTTACAAGATTAGGTCACATACTGGATGTAATCAGTTTCTTACCATTGTTGATGATTTTAGCCGATTTACTTGGGTTCATATGTTGAAAAACAAGACTGATTCAGTCCAAGTAATGGAAAATTTCTTTACTCATGTTGAAAATCAATACAAATCTAAAGTTTCTATAGTCAGATCTGATAATGCTTTGGAACTTTGTCAAGGTGCTATGAAAGATTTATTTTTGAAGAAAGGCATCTTACATCAGACTAGTTGCAGTCATACTCCACAACAAAATGGTGTTGTGGAGTGTAAACATAAACATTTGCTTGAAACATCTAGATCTTTATTCTTTCAGTCAAATATTCCTCAGAAATTTTGGAATGAAAGTGTACTTTGTGCTACTTTTCTTATCAATAGGATACCTTTGCAAAGTATTGATAATGATACTCCTTATTATAGGTTGACTAAATCTCATCCTTCGTTAGATCATTTAAAGGTATTTGGTAGTTTATGCTTTGCATCTACTATTGCTGATCATCGAAGTAAATTTGATCCCAGGGCTAAGGCATGTGTTTTTCTGGGATATTCTTGTACTCAGAAAGGGTATAAAGTTCTGGATTTAGCCACAGAGTTGTGGTTCATTACTCGAAATGTGGTTTTTCATGAATCACATTTTCCTTATCAGTCTCATACCAATCCTATATTGTTTCCTTCAACAATTTATTTACCAGCTGTTACTTCTTCTTGTTTTGATGAAGGTTTGTCTGTGCCTTCTAGTGTTGAATCTTCTTTTGAAAATTCTGCCCAATCTCCTGGTAATGAGTCTACATTTGGAAATGAAGGATCTGGTAATGAAGGACCTGTTAATGAAGGATCCTTGGTTTATGATCTTAGTACAGAAATGTCTTCTAGTACTAATATGTCTTCTGATACTAATGTGTCAACATCAGATGTTAATAACCATCCTGTGAGTTCAGACACTACAAATTGTTTAAGAAGGTCAACTAGAATTCATCAAGTACCTCCTTATATATCTTCTTACAAATGTAATGCTGCTATTCCTGTTTCTACTCATTGGTGTAATTTGGTGCAAGCCTCTGCCATGGTACCTACATGTACTATTTCTGAACCACAGTCATACTTGGAAGCTTCTCAAGATCCTTTATGGGTAGCTGCTATGGAAGCTGAATTAAAGGCATTGCATACTAATCGTACTTGGAATTAGTTCCCCTTCCACCTGGTAAGAAAGCTATTGGTTCAAGGTGGGTATTCAAAGTTAAGCTCAAGTCTGATGGCAGTTTGGAAAGATGTAAAGCACGATTAGTTGCTAAGGGTTATAATCAAAAGCATGGGATTGATTATGAGGAGACTTTTTCTCCAGTGGTTAAGATGAGCATAGTTCGTTTGTTGATTGCTGTAGCTGCTAACAGAAATTGGGATTTACATCAACTTGATGTAAACAATGCATTTTTGCATGGTACTTTAAAGGAAGAAGTTTATATGGTTGTTCCAGAAGGGCTTCCTAATCCACATAATCTGGTATGTTTACTTCGAAAATCGATTTATGGATTAAAACTAGCATCTAGGGAGTGGCATGCTAAATTAGTCGAAGAACTTTTGTGTCAAGGCTATGTTCAGTCAAAGAATGACTACAGTTTATTCATTAAGAAACATAATGGTCGAATATGTATAGTAGTAGTTTATGTTGATGATGTTATAGTTACAGGGGATGATGTTGTTGCCATTCAAAGTTTGAAATCTCATCTTGATACTCAGTTTGGAATCAAAGATTTGGGGTTCTTGCATTATTTTTTAGGGATTGAAGTTACACGTTCATCAACTGGAATTGTGCTTTGCCAACAAAAGTTTGCTAAAGAGTTGTTGGCACATTCTGGTGTTGATGTTTCTCATCCTACAAGTACTCCACTACCTGTTCATATTAAACTTTCTCAAACAGATGGACATTTGTTACCACAACCTGACATTTATATATCTATTGTTGGTAAACTAAACTATCTCACAAATACACGACCTGATCTTTCCTATACTGTGCAGACTTTAAGTCAATTCATGCATGCTCCTCGTATCAGTCATATGAATGCTCTAAAACACACATTGCGTTATTTAGCTGGTACAGTAACACAAGGCATTTTGTTGAATGCTACTGATAAGTTGAAGCTGCAAGCCTTTTCCGATGCAGATTGGGCTTCATGTGTTGATACCAGACGATCTGTTACTGGTTATATATTGTTGCTTGGCAATTCTCCTGTGAGTTGGAAGTCGAAGAAGCAAGGTACAATATCAAAATCATCAGCAGAAGCTGAATACCGTGCGATGGCTTCTGCAGTTGCTGAAGTAACCTGGGTAGTTCGTTTGTTATCAGAACTGGAAGTTATCAATTTAAAGCCAGTTGAGTTACATTGTGATAACCAGTCTGCAATCCATATTGCACGCAATCCTGTTTTTCACGAACGTACAAAACACATCGAGCTGGATTGCCATTTCACTCGTGATAAAGTCTTGGAAGGTTTGATTCAACTTACATATCTTCCTACACGATCTTGAAACTCCTAGATTTTGATGATGACAATTAGAAAGGCTTTGGCCTTATTTTCAGATATAAAACAGCGTGCCATTTGTATTTATTCTAACCTGGTTTTGCAGGGAACACAGCATACTGATTAAGTAATCAGTCTGTATCAAACAGCAAGCCATTTGCACAAATGGCGTACCAGTTTCTCAAAACAGCATGCTGATTTCGGTCTGGCAGTTTTTACCGAATATCAAGAAAACAAAGTACATCAAGTTCATACATTATTAGGAATATTTGTAAGGGCCCTCTGAGTATAATTAAATATGCAATCTATCATATCACATGCACATGGGGAGACAAACATATTCCTTGAGTTAAATTAAGAAAAGTAAAGTTCTACTTTTTATTAATTTAATGTCACACCTCACCTCCACTTAAAACAACCACATGACTCTCATGATGGATTTTATACACTCCATAAACGCTATTCTTCTTCTCCATCAGTTGAAACTAAAATCTCTAAAACATCTCTTTAAACAATTATATCATCTCTAAACGGCTCAATTTTATACCGTTGGGAAAATTCCTCAAAGAGTGAATTCTTCAAGCTTCTTGTCCTCCTATTTAAGAACTGGACTTAGTCAGTTCTTATCACGCATTGAATATCCATATTGGAGAACAGAAAAACTCGATATACATACAACTACAAGCTTTCATTGCAAAATCCTTTTCAATCTTTCTAAACCCATTACATTCGTACTTATATCTATATTCAGAGGGTCTTAGATTGAGTTGTAATATTCAAACACTTGTATTGTTCAAATTGTATTTATTTGTTGCTGTACAAGGTTGGCTTCAAGTTTAGGGTGAGTCGAACTTTACTAGAGAAGTACGCTTGGGAAGTAGTACTTAGAGGGTTAGTTCAGCACAGGAAACAGCAAGCCATTTGTAAGCAGCAAGGGTTAAGGGAGATATATTGTTGTATCTTGTAATTGAATTATAGTTGATCAATAATATATTCTCTTACCAAGTTTGGTAAGGGACCAGGACGTAGACCGTAGGGGATTAGGGGTCGAACCTGGCTAAAAGATTGAGTGTCTCTTTTACTTACCGTTTATTTTGTTTCTGCATTGCATTTTAGATACAAACAGCGTGCTGTTTGTGAACTGTGTTATTACAAACAGCAAGCTGTTTTCAGTTATTTTCAAAACAGTTCATAAATTTACATTATTAACCATAAACACCTATTCACCCCCCCTCTAGGTGTTGTTTTTCAATTGGTATCAGAGCAAGGTTTACTAACAATTCTGTAACAGGATAGTATCGATCATGGCTGAACATTATCTTGAAGCAAAAGCGGATTATCGAGCTCCTCTCCTCACTGGATCAGAAAATTACAACTGGTGGAAATGTAGAATGGAAACATTCTTGTCCAAAAGGCCACTGGTATTAAGAGTTGTGTAGAAGGGAGACTACCAGTTTTTGGATGATAAAAACCAACCCAAGGATGTTGATGATCTCACCATGGATGAGATTATCAAGTGCGGTTTTAATGGAGAAGCCAGAAATTCTATAATGAATGCATTAGATAAAGCTGAATATGACAAGGTCTCCTCTCTAAAAACTGTAAAAGAAATGTGGGATGCCTTGGAAACTTATCATGAAGGATCGACCACTTTGAGAAAGGTGAAGCTTAGCAAGCTAATGAACGATTTCGGAAATTTTAAGCTCAAAGATGGTGAAACAATCAAGGAAGGACAAGCAAGGCTTCAAGTAACTATAAACTCTTTAAAGAGACTTGGAAAGGATATTCCACAAGATGAAATTAACATGAAAGTGTTAAGTTCCGTACCATTTATTTATGAAGCTAAAGTCACGGCTTTGGAGTCATCTTCAACAATCGACATCATGGATCACCTAGCTGTATTTGCTGAGCTAGAACAATTTAAAAGCAAGATAAACAAAAGCCAGGTGGAAGATGTTCGGGCTCCTCTAACCAAAATGAAGAATTTGGCACTTCATTCTACAAACAGCAAGCCAGCCACCACAACCAGCAAGCTGATTTCATCTAATGAAGAATCTGATGAAGAAATTGCACTAATCTCTCAGAAGATTAAGAGGCTGATTGAAAGGAAAAACAGAATGAAAAAGGATAGAGGAAGCTTCAATAAGAAGGCCAAGGAACAAACATGTTTCGAATGTGGCAAACCAGGCCATTTTAAGAAGGACTGTTACAAGCTAAAGTCAAAACAGCAAGCTGTTTTCAAAGACAAGAGAAAATCGAAGGCCTTACTGACCTGGAGTGATGATGACTCAGACTCCAGTAATGACTCAAGTGAAGACATGGTGAATCTGGCTCTCATAGGTCTAAATGATGAAGAAAGCTCTCAAGGATCCGTAAAAGAAGATGGTTCGGATAGTGATTATTCAGATTTAGAAGGAGATGCAAGTGAGGTAAATTCTACTAATTCTGATTTACTATCCCCTCCTGACATGCTAGAGGAACTAACCATGCAGGTACAAAATAATGTATCCATAATTGAATTTATGGAACTAAAAAAATAAGAATGGCAAGCTGGAAAAGAAAAACACTCAATTAAAGAAGATCATTTCAGAATTAATGGTTGAGAAGGATCTTGAAATCAATCATGATGATCTTATTGCTGATCTAAAGGAGAAAATTGTTCAATTCGAAGGGGTTAACAAAGTAATTCTACAAAGGAATGAAGCTCTCATGAAAGAACTCAGGGATTTAAGATCACATATTGAAATCAAAGATGAGTGTATTAAATCTTACAAGCTCAAGGAATCTAGTCATGCTGAACCTTCAAAATCTACAGATAAGAGAAAACAGCAAGCTGAATGTGCAGACAAACAGCATGCCATATTAATCAAACAGCAAGCTGAATTGATCTCTCTCCTGGAAAAAGAGGTCAAAGATCTTGAGAAACGGATGGAAACATATATTCAAGGAGAAGAAAGCTTAAAGACAATGATGAAGAAGGCAAATGTCCCTTTGGTTAGAGAAGGAGTTGGCATAAACTCCAACAAAAAGCATGGTGTGCTTAAATATGATGGAAGAAATGGCATACCTTACAACTATGCTATGCCTTGGAAGACATGCAACAAGTGTGGTGGAAAAGGCCATTTGGAAATACATTGTGTGACTCAAGTAGACCATAAAGTGAAAACAGCTTACCAGAATGAACAAGTCAGGCCACAAACAGCATGCCAGAATGCTTCTGTCAGAAGGAAAACAACTTACCATCAGTCACCAAAAGTGATCCAAATGTGGATCAAGAAAGCTGATCTAAATGTTTTATATTATGTTACTAACCAATTTGGACCCAAACCTATATGGGTGCCAAAACATTGAGTTGGTGTTTGTTTGTTTTGTAGATATGCCTTGCCGCTAAAATGAAGTCGAAACAATGGATTTTGGATAGCGGATGCACTAGACACATGTGTGGAGACAAATCTCAGTTCAAAAGTCTTAAAATGAAGAAAGGTGGAAGAGTTACAATTGGTAATAGTAAGACTCTTCGAATTCTTGGTATTGGTTCCATTGGTAATAGTAATATTTCGATTGATAAAGTTCAATATGTCAAAGGTCTTTCATATAATTTACTTAGTGTCACTCAATTATTTGATGATGGACATTTTGTTCAGTTTGGCATTGATAAAAATATTATTACTATTGGTGCTAACAAAATCCCACTAGTTGCTAGAAGGGAAGGAAATATATATGTATTAGACTTCGAATTGCAGGAAACAGCATGCTGTTTGGCAGTTTTTGATAATGATCCATATATATGGCATAGAAGGTTGGGACATGCACACATGGACTTGATCAATAAACTTTCAAGCAAGAATCTGGTCAGAGGACTACCAAAACTGAAATATACTAAGGTTGAAGTATGTTCAGCATGCCAATTGGGTAAACAAATTCGAAGCACTCACAAAGCAAAGAAAATGGTATCTACTTCTAAACCTCTAGAGCTTCTGTACTTAGATCTTTTTGGTCCAGAATCTTATAAGAGTATTGGAGGTAAACAATATGGCTTTGTAATTGTAGATGATTTTTCTAGATATACTTGGGTTTTGTTTCTTCGTACTAAAGATTGTGCTTTTATTGAGTTTGAAAAACTAATAAAATTACTTGAGAACAAGCATGATACAAGACTTGTAGGTATAAGAAGTGATAGAGGAGGTGAGTTTATCAATGAGAAGTTTATTGCATATTGTGAAGAAAAAGGAATCTCTCATGAATTTTCTGCTCCAAGGACTCCTCAACAAAATGGTGTGGTAGAAAGGAAGAATAGATCACTTCAAGAAACAGCAAGGACTCTTCTACAAGAAAGCAAGTTGCCTAGGAGTTTTTGGGCCGAAGCTGTGAATACAGCATGCTATTTGTTGAATCGAATCATAATCAGGCCTATTTTGGATAAAACTCCTTATCAATTGTTGAGAAACAAGAAGCCAAACATCAGTTACTTCAAGATTTTTGGTTCTAAGTGTTTTGTGCTCAAGACAATTGGTAAAGATGGTAAATTCGATGCAAAATCCTACGAAGCTATATTTCTTGGTTATTCTTTAACTAGTAGGGCGTATAGAGTTTATAATATAGATAAACATAGTTGAAGAATCTATTGATGTTACATTTCAAGAATCTAACAATGATCTACCAAGAGATGAGGAAGAATTTGCAGGTGAAAGAGAGAACATGCAACCTCAAATCACTGACAATCAGCAAGCTGGAAGTGAAAGTCAGCAAGCTGGAAGTGAAGGTCAGCAAGCTGGAAATGAAAATCATCAAGATGGAAGAACAAATCAGCAAACTGGAAGTTCTAAACAGCAAACCAAAGATATAGATGACACTGAAAACCATCAAGCCAAGAAAGATGCAGATTTTGACAAACAGCAAGCTGGAAGATCAAAACAGCAAGCTGGAATGGAAGATGCAATCTCCAAAATAGCAAAAATGACTCTGGAAGGTCCTAGAGGTTCAAGGGCTACTGAGAAACAACCTATCTATGATGGAGAACATCAGTTACCACCAGCAAAGATAAGGAAGACAACTCATGAAGAAATAGCTCAACATTCTTTATCGAGGTCAACAAGAGTAGTAAAGAATCATCCCCTAGAGTTAGTTATTGGTGATATTACTGATGGAATCACAACAAGAAGAGGAAAGGCAAATTATTGTGCTCATGCAGCCTTTCTAGCTCAAGAAGAACCCAAAAATATCAATGAAGCATTAGAAGATGATAATTGGATCATGGATATGCAAGAAGAATTAAATCAATTTGAAAGATGTGATGTATGGGAACTTGTCAAGCCTCCAGAAGATGCTTCAATAATAGGAACAAAATGGGTGTTCAAAAACAAAGTTGATGAATTTGGCACCGTTACTCGAAATAAAGCAAGGCTTGTAGCTCAAGGCTATAACCAACAAGAAGGCATTGACTTTGATCAAACTTATGCTCTTGTTGCTCGTTTGGAATCAATAACAATACTTCTAGCCTATGCATGTTTCAAGAAAATCAAGCTATATCAAATGGACGTGAAGAGTGCCTTCCTAAATGGCGTGCTGGAAGAGGAAGTTTTTGTCAAACAACCTCCTGGATTCGAGCATGATCAATTTCCAAACTACGTATTCAAGCTAAAGAAGGCTCTCTATGGATTAAAACAGGCCCCTAGAGCTTGGTACAAAAGGCTTAGTAAGTATCTAATCCAAAATGGATTCATTCGAGGTAAAATCGATCCCACATTATTTATTATGCAAAATGGTAAAGACATTTTAATTGTTCAAATATATGTGGATGATATTATCTTTGGAGCTACTAATGAATCAATGTGCAAGTGGTTTTCAAAGTGTATGCATAGTGAGTTCGAAATGAGCATGATGGGTGAGCTCAATTATTTCTTGGGTCTTCAAATCAAGCAATCTAAAGATGGAATTTTTGTACACCAATCCAAGTATACAAAAAGTCTACTGAAAAGATTTGGTTATGAGGATGTCAAGCCAAAATCGACTCCTATGATTCAAAACAGCAAGCTGTTTGCTGATGAAAATGGTAAGGCTGTCGATATAAAAAGGTATCGAGGTATGATTGGTAGCCTTCTTTACTTAACTGCTTCTAGACCTGACATAATGTATAGTGTTTGTGTTTGTGCAATATTTCAATCAAACCCCAAAGAGTCCCACTTAAATGCTATTAAAAGAATATTTCGATACTTAAGTGGTACCATTTCTCTTGGTTTGTTTTACCCTATCACAAATACTTTTGATCTTGTTGGGTATAGTGATACAGATTATGCAGGGTGTCTAGTTGATAGAAAGAGCACTAGTGGTGTTTGTACATTTCTTGGACAAAGTCTAGTTTCATGGCAAAGCAAGAAACAAACCTCGGTTGCTTTATCCACTGCATAAGGAGAGTATCTAGCAGCTGGGAGCTGTTGTTCTCAACTACTATGGATGATACAAACACTAAGGGACTTTGACATCAAGTGTAGAAAAGTTCCAATCAACTGTGACAACACTAGCACCATTAGCATTTCTAAAAATCCGGTGAATCACTCAAGAACGAAGCATATTGATGTTCGACATCATTTCTTGAGAGATAATGTGGCTAAGGGCAAGATAGAATTGATCTTTGTTCCAACAGAATTTCAACTAGCTGATATCTTCACAAAGCCCCTTGCTGAAGAAAGATTCTCAGTCATTCGAATGCAACTTGGTATGTGCTCTATGTAAAACGGCATGCTGGATGACAGGTATTAGGCAAAATGGCTTACCATTTGTCTTAATCACAGGTTACAAATGGCATACTGTTTGTCATGTTTCTAGCTAATCACTTAAGTGCAAATAAATGTTTTATGTTTTTTTTTTGATTAAAATTATTTTGATAAGTTCTGAATTCATGTCCTACAGGATTATCAAGATGTTATGTGTTACATGTCTATATGAGCTACTTTATATTATCATGATTTTTTATGTGATTCGTATTGATGCTAAACAGGTATATGTGGTGTAAAAATGATATAAATAGTTTAGAGAGACATGTTCCTAAAATTTTATAATTAAATCATAAGTCGAATTGAGTTGGCAATTTAGTTTTTAATTAATTCTCTAAATTCTCCCCTATTGTTTAATCAAAAACAAGAGAGACGGGTCATATCCAAACACAAACATTTCAATTAGGGTTTTTTTCTCTCTCTCTCTCTCTCTGTCAAAGCGGCGATTTCTCTCAAAAGCAAAACCATGGTTCGTACTCGTGGACGAAAATCTGGTCTCCAAGCAAATCAAACCCCTTCCAAGAAAGATGAATCATTTGTTGATCTTGCTAGTCCTGGTAATTTCAGTGGCGATAAACTATCTCAAACCCCTGAATCGAAGAGGCTCAAAGGGGTTCCACATTTTGCTGGTCTTGAGTTTGAATCGAGATACACTGATATGGAGCTAGGGACTCGTCAATTGATTCATGGGTCTCCACTCTCTGGTAAGCTATTCCCACTGTTAACTGAGTGTGGTGTTATGAAGTTATTTAATGATATTGGGTTTGGAAATTTCATGCTAGATTTACCAAAAATCTATTATCGTGATCTTGTGCGTGAGTTTTATGCTAACTTGCATGAGGATTCTTTTGGTAATGTGATATCCTCTGTTCGAAAGAAGAAAATTCAGTTAAACCCTCCCCTGCTAAATTCATTTCTATCTATTGAAACTGAGAGCAATGAGAATATCTATACCGCCCAAAGTGCTGTTACTCTCCCTGATTTTTCAGTACAAGACCAATTGAAAATTCTGTATGATTATGAAGAGTCAATAACTGCCACCTCTCATGCTACCACAAATGTGTCTCCTTTAGCTCATCTCATATTCAAGCTTGCTAGATCCCATATCTGTCCTCGGTTAGGAAACAAATCTAGTTTCACTAACCAAGATATTATTGTTGTTGCCATGATTATCTCTGGTAAACCTTTTGATTTGTCAACCCTTATTCTGAAAAAGATGGTTGGGACAGTTGAGAAAGCTCACACTGGCATTCCATATGCTCAGCTTCTCACTAGGGTGTTTGAGGGTTTTAAGATTGATGTTAAGTCTGCTTTTAAGCTAACCATCAAAGACAACTTTGATCAAAAGACCTTAAGCCAAAATAATCTTCAACTTACTAATGGAGAAGTGTCTCGGGTCATAACCTCTCCTCCAACTGAGTCTATCCCTGACATTGGAGAACCTTCCAACCCCACTCCTGGTGCTACTGAATTTGGTTCTTCTGATATGCTATTGTTGAAATCCATCCAAACTGATACTATGCTCAACACTGGGAACATCATTGAAATTAAAAAAGACATTCAGGAAATCAAAAGTGATCTTCAAAATGTCAAAGCAGATTGTCAGACAATTAAGACAGTTATGAAGGGGTTTATCAGTGATATGAAAACTTTGAAGGATCTAATGATGAAGAGAGGTGGAGCTACCTCTGCAACCCATTCTGTAATGGATCATGATCACAGCCTTGATGACTTGGCTACTGCAGCTGCTAAAGATGGGGATAATCCAGATGGTGACACTGAAGCAACCAATACAGATGAGGATGTTGATGATAAGACTCTTAAAGAACCTTGATTTTTTGATGAATTAAGGGGGAGAAAATTTGGAGAATTATGAACTTGTTGTCTGCTATGTTTGCTATGTTAAGTCTGCTGGTCTGAATGGTCTTAATTATGTCTTTAATTATGTGAACCTTATGTGAATCTTGATGCTTAAGTGTTTTGTGGGAATTTTGGATAATGCTGGTTTTTATTTGGTTTGATATTAATGGCTTTATGATGTGTTAAGTGGCTACATACTCCTTTTATTATTTTTATGGTTTTATATCTAACATTGACTGCAGGGATTTAGGGGGAGTAAATTCTCCTAAAATTGGTTGTAATCATCAAAAAGGGGGAGATTGAAACTCCTTGATTTTGATGATGACAATTAGAAAGGCTTTGGCCTTATTTTCAGATATAAAACAGCGTGCCATTTGTATTTATTCTAACCTGGTTTTTCAGGGAACACAACATACTGATTAAGTAATCAGTCTGTATCAAACAGCAAGCCATTTGCACAAATGGCGTACCAGTTTCTCAAAACAGCATGCTGATTTCGGTCTGGCAGTTTTTACCGAATATCAAGAAAACAAAGTACATCAAGTTCATACATTATTAGGAATATTTGTAAGGGCCCTCTGAGTATAATTAAATATGCAATCTATCATATCACATGCACATGGGGAGACAAACATATTCCTTGAGTTAAATTAAGAAAAGTAAAGTTCTACTTTTTATTAATTTAATGTCACACCTCACCTCCACTTAAAACAACCACATGACTCTCATGATGGATTTTATACACTCCATACACGCTCTTCTTCTTCTCCATCAGTTGAAACTAAAATCTCTAAAACATCTCTTTAAACAATTATATCATCTCTAAACGGCTCAATTTTATACCGTTGGGAAAATTCCTCAAAGAGTGAATTCTTCAAGCTTCTTGTCCTCCTATTTAAGAACTGGACTTAGTCAGTTCTTATCACGCATTGAATATCCATATTGGAGAACAGAAAAACTCGATATACATACAACTACAAGCTTTCATTGCAAAATCCTTTTCAATCTTTCTAAACCCATTACATTCGTACTTATATCTATATTCAGAGGGTCTTAGATTGAGTTGTAATATTCAAACACTTGTATTGTTCAAATTGTATTTATTTGTTGCTGTACAAGGTTGGCTTCAAGTTTAGGGTGAGTCGAACTTTACTAGAGAAGTACGCTTGGGAAGTAGTACTTAGAGGGTTAGTTCAGCACAGGAAACAGCAAGCCATTTGTAAGCAGCAAGGGTTAAGGGAGATATATTGTTGTATCTTGTAATTGAATTATAGTTGATCAATAATATATTCTCTTACCAAGTTTGGTAAGGGACCAGGACGTAGACCGTAGGGGATTAGGGGTCGAACCTGGCTAAAAGATTGAGTGTCTCTTTTACTTACCGTTTATTTTGTTTCTGCATTGCATTTTAGATACAAACAGCGTGCTGTTTGTGAACTGTGTTATTACAAACAGCAAGCTGTTTTCAGTTATTTTCAAAACAGTTCATAAATTTACATTATTAACCATAAACACCTATTCACCCCCCTCTAGGTGTTGTTTTTCAGATCTCAGATTGCAGACATTCTTACAAAAGTCTCACCATCACCTCAGTTCAAGTCTCTTCTTCTCAAGTTGGGAATGTTTACTCCATCTCCAACTTGAGGGCGGCAATTGAAAATAACACATCACATCCAGCTGTCATTCTTTCCAGCTCAGCACATTGCCACATCATCACAGTTAGTTAGAAAGTTTGTTGCAGTAGTTTGTTACTGCAGCTTGTATATAAGACAAGAGACATTACATTCTGTACTTAACTTTTGTAATATACATATTCTCTTCTCTAGAATGTTCTTATGCATCTTGTTCTTTCTTTGTTAAACAAGATGATGAATCTTGTTTATCTGGTTTATCATTTCCGTTAAGCTGTTAGTTTTCTCATATTGAAAATAACACATCACATCCAGCTGTCATTCTTTTCCAGCTCAGCACATTGCCACATCATCACAGTTAGTTAGAAAGTTTGTTGCAGTAGTTTGTTACTGCAGCTTGTATATAAGACAAGAGACATTACATTCTGTACTTAACTTTTGTAATATACATTTTCTCTTTTCTAGAATGTTCTTATGCATCTTGTTCTTTCTTTGTTAAACAAGATGATGAATCTTGTTTATCTGGTTTATCATTTCTGTTAAGCTGTTAGTTTTTTCATGGTATCAGAGCTCTAAGAGCCTGATTCTTCCGCGTTTTACTTGATTCGTTGTGTTTCTGCATCTTACTTTTTCGTCCGTACATTAATGGCGGTTTGTCCGTACAACAATGGTGATTTGTGTGTTCTTCATCTGAAATCTTGCAATTTCTCAGGTGAAATGTTTCATTTCTCGTGTTGAATCTAGTTTTTTTTTTTTGCTTATAATCTCTGAGTCTGTTCTTAAAAGTTCATTGTCACGTAGTGATTTCTGCTATTACTGTGAAAACTCTCTTGATTGACATCGTTTCTCGATCAATCTTTCGATTTCTTTTTCGATCTGTTCCTAGCTCAACATATCTGTTGTAGTCATGGTTGATAGTACTAGTAATACAAATCCTTGGAACAGACATTCAGTTTAGTTACAAATCCTTCACAAGATGTGACTAGTGTCTACTATATCCATCCGTCTGATGCAAACACTACACAATTAGTCTCTGTGAAATTTAATGGAAATGGATATAGTAACTGGAAGCATTCAATTATGCTTAGTCTCTCTGCAAAGAATAAATTAGGTTTTGTTGATGGTTCTGTTACAAAACCTGCTGCTAATTCTCTTGATTACAAAGCTTGGGAGAGATGCAATGATTTGGTTTGCTCCTGGCTATTGTGTAACCTAGATGAGACTATTTCACGAAGCGTTTTGTTCTTTAAGACTGCTAGAGAGATTTGGCTTGATCTTGAAGAAAGGTTTGGCTATGCTTCTATGGCTCAAATCTTCTCTATTGAGCAACAATTAGCTGAGTTGAATCAAGGTTCCAAATCTGTTTCTGACTTCTTCACTGAAATCAAGACTTTGTGGGATGGAATAGCTGATATAAAACCTTTGCCTTGCTGCACTTGCAACAAGTGTACTTGCAATGTAACTCAAAAGGTCCTACAGATGGATCAAGATCATCGATTGTTGCAGTTCATGATGAAACTCAATGACAAGTTTGCTACTGTGAGAGGAAACATTCTAATGCAGCAGCCTCTTCCTACTTTGTCTAATGCCTTTAGAGTTTTCTCTCAAGAAGAAAAACATCAAGAGATGTCACACATTTCTCAACAAACAGAGAATCTAGCATTTGTGGCTGACAATAAGAGAGGTTACAGAGGAAGTTCTAATACTTTCAAACCAAATACTAATTCTGGCAAAGGAGCTACAGGACCTGCAGGTTCTAAGAAAGGGACTTATTTTTGCACACATTGCAAAATGTCTGGTCATACTGTTGACAGATGCTTTAAACTCCTTGGTTATCCCTCTAATTTCAAAGGAGGTTTTAAGGACAGAAAACTTGCTGCAATGTCTTGCACTAGTGCTAATGTTGCTGATGATGTTGCTTCTTCTGGACCTAATGATACTCCTATTTCTGTTGCACAATATCAGCAACTTATGGAGCTTCTTAATAAGCAATCTGATTCTGGTGCTAACTCAGATACTTCACATCATGCATTATTGGCTGGTAAGCTGTGTCTACTAGCTAATAATACTAAATTTGGGTGGTTAGTTGACAGTGGTGCAACTGATCGTATTTGTTCTGATTTAAGTCTTTTTCTTACTTACAAATCAGTCAATGATCTGAATGAATCTATAGTTGTGCCTGATGGTAGACAAGTTCCCATTTTACATGTTGGAACTGTAAAACTCTTTGATGAGATGATTCTACATGATGTTCTTCATATACCAAATTTTCAATATGATTTGATATCTGTACAGAAGCTTTGCAAAGATATGCAATGTTCTGTGAACTTTACAGCTACTGATTGTGTGATTCAGGACCCTTTGCAGAAAAGGAATCCAATTCTTCTTGGTAAACTGCAGGGTGGACTGTATGATACTTCTAGCATTTCTTCATCCTTGTCTTTCAAAAAAGAGTTTTACCAGCATCAAGGAGGATCTTAGTATTTGGCATCTCAGACTTGGACACATTCCTTTTAACAGATTGAAGCTCATTCCTTCTTTGTCTGGTTTGAAGGATTCTACAGCAAATCAGCTTATATGTCAAATTTGCCCTTTAGTAAAACAGACTAGGGCTTCTTTTCCTCATAACTGTGATGTGCTGTGTTTTGTACGTTCGTGAAAAACAGGATTGCGTGCAATTTGGATTGCAGACTAGTTATCACAATGTAATTCAACTGGCTTTAAATTGATAACTTCCAGTTCTGATAACAAACGAACTACCCAGGTTACTTCAGCAGCTGCAGAAGCCATCGCACGGTATTCAGCTTCTGCTGATGATTTTGATATTGTACCTTGCTTCTTCGACTTCCAACTCACAGGAGAATTGCCAAGCAACAATATATAACCAGTAACAGATCGTATGGTATCAACACATGAAGCCCAATCTGCATCAGAAAAGGCTTGCAGCTTCAACTTATCAGTAGCATTCAACAAAATGCCTTGTGTTACTGTACCAGCTAAATAACGCAGTGTGTGTTGTAGAGCATTCATATGACTGATACGAGGAGCATGCATGAATTGACTTAAAGTCTGCACAGTATAGGAAAGATCAGGTCGTGTATTTGTGAGATAGTTTAGTTTACCAACAATAGATCTATAAATGTCAGGTTGTGGTAACAAATGTCCATCTGTTTGAGAAAGTTTAATATGAACAGGTAGTGGAGTACTTGTAGGATGAGAAACATCAACACCAGAATGTGCCAACAACTCTTTAGCAAACTTTTGTTGGCAAAGCACAATTCCAGTTGATGAACGTGTAACTTCAATCCCTAAAAAATAATGCAAGAACCCCAAATCTTTGATTCCAAACTGAGTATCAAGATGAGATTTCAAACTTTGAATGGCAACAACATCATCCCCTGTAACTATAACATCATCAACATAAACTGCTACTATGCATATTCGACCATTATGTTTCTTAATGAATAAACTGTAGTCATTCTTTGACTGAACATAGCCTTGACACAAAAGTTCTTCATTTCACTCGTGATAAAGTCTTGGAAGGTTTGATTCAACTTACATATCTTCCTACACGATCTCAGATTGCAGACATTCTTACAAAAGTATCACCATCACCTTAGTTCAAGTCTCTTCTTCTCAAGTTGGGAATGTTTACTCCATCTCCAACTTGAGGGTGGCTCTTGAAAATAACACATCACATCCAGCTGTCATTCTTTCCAGCTCAGCACATTGCCACATCATCACAGTTAGTTAGAAAGTTTGTTGCAGTAGTTGTTACTGCAGCTTGTATATAAGACAAGAGACATTACATTCTGTACTTAACTTTTGTAATATACATTTTCTCTTCTCTAGAATGTTCTTATGCATCTTGTTCTTTCTTTGTTAAACAAGATGAAGAATCTTGTTTATCTGGTTTATCATTTCTGTTAAGCTGTTAGTTTTTTCACAAGAAATGGAGCCCGCAAGGGTTGTCTCAGTTGGTTAAAGAGAGGCCATATCGCCTCTTGGTCACAGGTTCGACTCCCATGGGATGCGGATTTCTGATTATGCCATCCTTGGGCAGAGTCTGTCGCACTTGTGCGGTTTGCCTTGGATCACGTGGTTTGCAGGCTACTGCGTGAGCCCATGGGTTTACCCAGAGCGCACCCGAAGGGTAGCGGCTGCGGGTTCCCATGTTAAAAAAAAAAAAAACAAGAAATGGAAGCCACATTTTTTTTCTATCCAATATTCGCCTACAGTCATGACTATCAGATTTTTGCTGCTTCTATGTTTCTCTTCCCCTGCTGATAGTTTTCAAAGTAACTACCAAGATAGTTCTTGATCTTCTTGTATAATCTTGGCGTTGTCTCTGTAATCAGCTCTTCTGCTGGTTCAATATCCCTACTAGAATATGGACTACAGAACACAGCCACAGTCATCCTCTCTTTTTCTGAATTTGTCACCACTCTATGCAATGGACTCTTAAATATCCCATTACTCATTATATGTGCATGCCACACATGGTAAATTTGTATTTTATTTCCTGTTTGCATTTTACTAAAACTGTGCGTAAACAAAGCTTAATGTGAATTACCTCAACTTGATCACCAACATTAACAAGAAGAGCACCTGGAATAGTAGGTACACTAAACCACTGATCATCTTTCAAGATCTGAAGGCCTTTGTTATGGAATAAAAAGTAGGGTATATTTATTGCGTATTAACTAATAGGGTTTGTGGGAGCTTCGAGCTTTAATGGCTGTTCTTGTGTTCGTGGCTGAATCTGCCTTCACAAGATGCCTACGTACTTCATTGAATATCAAAGATCAAGCCAAAAACGTAGTTCTGAGGTGAGGGGTCTGACCCTTTATATAGGCTGAGAAGCCTTAGAATTAAGGTAGGAGTTGGAGACTTAATAGATAAGTCACCTCCTTGAGGAAAGTTCTAGACTCCTTCCTTGTAGGAGTCTGTTGCCATATCGAATTGGATGCCATGGAGGCTAAGTCTTGTAGAGATAATGTCCTTATCTGACACTTATTGCCGAGCTGTTTATTACCCCTAATATTAATTACGAAATTAATATTATAATTGGGGTTTTGGGCCCACCTGGTGGGCCCCACGTTTGGACCATTCTTGACCTAATTAATGCCACATTAAATGTGTCTTTAGGGCTTATTTTCAGCCCATATCATTTGCCCCCCAACTTCTAGGAAAACTGATCAGGTTTTCGTAGAAGTTATATTTGTCTTAATCGAGACTCGGGGTCATTTTTATCCCTTACCTGGGACTTCTTAATTTTCCTACCCTTACATGGGGGTTTTGGTTTACACTAGTGTTTCACATATATCGCCTTATTGTAAAGTGTGGAGCGACCGACACATTTACGACGATTGACCTTATTCGAGGCTTTAACTTGTGCTTACTTTTAGCAATTTCGGCACTTTTATAGAGCTTTTATGCATTATTAGCATAAAGTATTGCTCAATTTGTCGAGAAAATATTTCTATAATTTTCCTCGTATTTTTCTATACATTTCCTAACATTTTAGGAATTTTTATGTACTCACAGGTATTTTCCGTAATTTTTCCTAATAATTTAGGAATTTTTATGTACCAGCAGGTATTTTCCTTAATTATTCCTAATAATTTAGGAATTTTTATGTACCCACGGGTATTTTTCGTAATTATTCCTAATAATTTAGGAATTTTTATGTACCCATGGGTATTTTTCTTAATTTTTCCTAATAATTTAGGAATTTTTATGTACCCACAGGTATTTTCCTTAATTATTCCTAATAATTTAGGAATTTTTATGTACCCACAGGTATTTTCCGTAATTTTTCCTAATAATTTAGGAATTTTTATTTACCAGCAGGTATTTTCCTTAATTATTCCTAATAATTTAGGAATTTTTATGTACCCACAGGTATTTTCCTTAATTATTCCTAATAATTTAGGAATTTTTATGTACCCACAGGTATTTTCCGTAATTTTTCCTAATAATTTAGGAATTTTTATGTACCCACAGGTATTTTTCTTATTTATTCCTAATAATTTAGGAATTTTTATGTACCCACAGGTATTTTTCGTCAAAATGTGAAGTGTAGGGACTTTTTTGTAATTTTATAAACTACAATGGCCTTTTCATAGACCCAACAAAACTTGGGGTACTAAACTGCAATTTTGCAAAAGAATATAAACATGGTCGACTTCGACCAGGTGTGATCGAAATAAGCGTAAGAAAAAGTGGCCTGGTCGAAGCTTTTGTCGAGGAGAATCCTGCTCGATTTCGAGTAGGATCGTGGTCGAAGATTTTTATTTTTTTTTCATTTCTTCTTTTTTTTTTTAAAAAAAAAAATATTATTATTCAATAATAATATTTCCTTTGTCCGAATCCCGGATAATTTCGGTCCCCGAATCGGAGTGTCCCGCTTGGATAACATTTCACTCGAATAAAATCCGACCCGGATTTTATTATTATTATTTTTAATAATAATAATAATATTTTTTGTAATTTTAGAGGGGTCCTCAGCCCTAATATTTTCGTAATTTACGATCGCATTTTTGGCCTCATTGGCTACCAAATCTTTGAAATTCGTCCCGAATTGAGGTCATTCATGACTCTAGGCACATAAAAATTTTCATTATATAACCCCTTTTTTTTTACCAGGATTCGTGGTATTTTAGATCAGGATTTCGATTAGGAATGCTGATCCTTAGATCCGGATTTTCGATCAGGATGCTGACCACTAGGTCAGGATTTTTCGATCAGGATGCTGACCCCTAGGTCAGGATTTTCGATCAGGATGCTGACCACTAGGTCAGGATTTTTCGATCAGGATGCTAATCCCTAGGTCAGGATTTTCGATCAGGATGCTGACCACTAGGTCAGGATTTTCGATCAGGATGTTGACCCCTAGGTCAGGATTTTCGATCAGGAATGCTGACCCTGACCCTTAGGTCAGGATTTTCGATCAGGATGCTGACCCCTAGGTCAGGATTTTCGATCAGAAATGCTGACCCTGACCCTTAGGTCAGGATTCTGATCGAAATAAGGGCCTTCCTAGCTTCTTGGTCGAACAGATTTTCGATCAGGATTCCTGGTCGTTTCGACCAGGATCTTGGTCGAAATAAAGGCCAACATTGGCTTAGTCGAACGGACTTTCGATCAGGAATGCTGACCCTTAGGTAAGGATTTTTGATCAGGATGCTGACCCTTAGGTAAGGATTTTCGATCAGGAATGCTGACCCTGACCCTTAGGTCAGGATTTTCGATCAGGATGCTGACCCCTAGGTCAGGATTTTCGATCAGAAATGCTGACCCTGACCCTTAGGTCAGGATTCTGATCGAAATAAGGGCCTTCCTAGCTTCTTGGTCGAACGGATTTTCGATCAGGATTCCTAGTCGTTTCGACCAGGATCTTGGTCGAAATAAAGGCCAACTTTGGCTTAGTCGAACGGACTTTCGATCAGGAATGCAGACCCTTAGGTCAGGATTTTTGATCAGGATGATGACCCTTAGGTAAGGATTTTCGATCAGGAATGCTGACCCTGACCCTTAGGTCAGGATTTTCGATCAGGATGCTGACCCCTAGGTCAGGATTTTCGATCAGAAATGCTGACCCTGACCCTTAGGTCAGGATTCTGATCGAAATAAGGGCCTTCCTAGCTTCTTGGTCGAACAGATTTTCGATCAGGATTCCTGGTCGTTTCGACCAGGATCTTGGTCGAAATAAAGGCCAACTTTGGCTTAGTCGAACGGACTTTCGATCAGGAATGCTGACCCTTAGGTCAGGATTTTTGATCAGGATGCTGACCCTTAGGTAAGGATTTTCGATCAGGAATGCTGACCCTGACCCTTAGGTCAGGATTTTCGATCAGGATGCTGACCCCTAGGTCAGGATTTTCGATCAGAAATGCTGACCCCTAGGTCAGGATTTTCGATCAGAAATGCTGACCCTGACCCTTAGGTCAGGATTCTGATCGAAATAAGGGCCTTCCTAGCTTCTTGGTCGAACGGATTTTCAATCAGGATTCCTAGTCGTTTCGACCAGGATCTTGGTCGAAATAAAGGCCAACTTTGGCTTAGTCGAACGGACTTTCGATCAGGAATGCTGACCCTTAGGTCAGGATTTTTGATCAGGATGATGACCCTTAGGTAAGGATTTTCGATCAGGAATGCTGACCCTGACCATTAGGTCAGGATTTTCGATCAGGATGCTGACCCCTAGGTCAGGATTTTCGATCAGAAATGCTGACCCTGACCCTTAGGTCAGGATTCTGATCGAAATAAGGGCCTTCCTAGCTTCTTGGTCGAACAGATTTTCGATCAGGATTCCTAGTCGTTTCGACCAGGATCTTGGTCGAAATAAAGGCCAACTTTGGCTTAGTCGAACGGACTTTCGATCAGGAATGCTGACCCTTAGGTCAGGATTTTTGATCAGGATGCTGACCCTTAGGTAAGGATTTTCGATCAGGAATGCTGACCCTGACCCTTAGGTCAGGATTTTCGATCAGGATGCTGACCCCTAGGTCAGGATTTTCGATCAGAAATGCTGACCCTGACCCTTAGGTCAGGATTCTGATCAAAATAATGGCCTTCCTAGCTTCTTGGTCGAACAGATTTTCGATCAGGATTCCTAGTCGTTTCGACCAGGATCTTGGTCGAAATAAAGGCCAACTTTGGCTTAGTCGAACGGACTTTCGATCAGGAATGCTGACCCTTAGGTCAGGATTTTTGATCAGGATGCTGACCACTAGGTAAGGATTTTCGATCAGGAATGCTGACCCTGACCCTTAGGTCAGGATTTTCGATCAGGATGCTGACCCCTAGGTCAGGATTTTCGATCAGAAATACTGACCCTGACCCTTAGGTCAGGATTCTGATCGAAATAAGGGCCTTCCTAGCTTCTTGGTCGAACAGATTTTCGATCAGGATTCCTAGTCGTTTCGACGAGGATCTTGGTCGAAATAAAGGCCAACTTTGGCTTAGTCGAACGGACTTTCGATCAGGAATGCTGACCCTTAGGTCAGGATTTTTGATCAGGATGCTGACCCTTAGGTCAGGATTTTCGATCAGGAATGCTGACCCTTAGGTCAGGATTCTGATCGAAATAAGGGCCTTCCTAGCTTCTTGGTCGAACAGATTTTCGATCAGGATTCCTGGTCGTTTCGACCAGGATCTTGGTCGAAATAAGGATGAATTTTTCGCTTGGTCGAATGATTTTTCGACTAGGATTCTTGGTCGTCTCGACCAGGATTTTGGTCGAAATAAGGGCCTCTTAATGGCTTTCAGGTGTCTTCGACTGTGTGACTTCGGCCTATGGCCTTTCGGGAGGTGCTCGGTCGGGCGAGCTCGGCTGTTGCCCTTCGCGAGGGACTTCGGTTAGGGCTACTCGGCCTTGAGGCTTCCTTGAGGTGCCTCGGCCTTGTGGCCTCGGTTAGATCGAATGAAATTTCTTAAGTTCCTGAGTTCCTTGTTTTTGAGCCCAAATTCTTTGCATTGGAGTCAAGATAGAGTTCTTGGAAACCTTGTTTGGCACCGTGGCTTTCATATTTTTTACTACTTATTGTTCTTGATTTAAAAAGGAGAACTCGTTCGGTGTTGGAGTCCCTTAGTTCTTGCCCCCCTTGCTTCATATAGTGGAGGTCTTGCTTCTCGGTTGATCGCTCAAGAAGTTCACTTGCCACTAAGCACTCAACTTTAAGTCTGGTGTGCCTTGGCTGGTTGCCAATCCTCTATCTTACTTCTAGGTTTCCAACCTTCTTCTTATACTTGTAGAACCTTGGCTAGGTTTTAAGTAGCCTGATGCCTCTTGTCAGGTTCGTTCGGAGGCAGATAACCTTGTTGGCCATCAAGGCTTGAATCTTGAGATTTGAAGTTCAAGACCTCAAGTGTGGAATTGTAAAGGACCTCTTATCTCAACACCATCATTAACAGTTTCTGTACCTTGAAGGCATTATCAAGGGGCCAACCAGTCTCAAGATGAGCTTTAGGGTCTATCCTTCAGCTTACATCAGCTGGTGCTACCAACTTCGAATTGATGGTCGGGTCTTCAGGACCTGGAAGTATCCTTGAATATTTGAACATATTCTTTTCTAGCCTCAAACTCTTCATTGACTTGTGAGACTGCCAGCTTTGAGTCTCCACAGACTTTCAAGTTCTTGACCCTCAGGGCTCTTGTCAGTCCAAGGTTGGCTATCAGAGCTTCATACTTCGCCTCGTTGTAGGTTGTTTGGAAGTCCAACTTCAAGGCATACTCGAGTGTGAACCCATCGGGGCTTTCCAGAACTTAACCTGCACCACTGGTTTTTGTTTTTGATGCTCCATGAAAATGGAGCTTTTTGTTTTTGATGCCCCATCAAAATAGAGAATCCAATACTCATTCTTTTCTTCCAGGGGTTTCTCACCTTGCTGACCTTCCTGGTCTATTACCTCCCCCCGACTTCTTGGTTTTCAATGGTATATTCAACCACGAAGTCAGCTAGAGCCTGGGCTTTGATGGTCGTCCTATGCTTGTACTTAACATCAATTTTTCCTAGTTTGATTGCCCACTTGATGAGCCTTCCATTGGCTTTCGGGCTATGCAATATGTTTCTTCAGCGGGTGTTCCATCAGGACTTCAACGTTTGTCTTTATCCAGGGTCCTTCAAGGACTTAAACTCTTATCTGCTGTAACCTAACTCTACCCTTCGGGGTATGCATTTGTTTGTTTTCATTCGTGTATTCTTTTATTTTCGGTACTTGGTCTTCTTTGACTCACACATCAGGTGCTTGGCACATAAATAAAATCACAATCAATGAATGGAAAACAAACTTGCATTAATAACTTGAAATGGGTTCAACCCTTACATAGAGTACTACTGTCCTACTCGGAGCAACATGCTCTGCAATGGTTTTAATGAACCTTATTTCTACTTCTACTATATAAATATGAAGCTAAGTCCTACTAGGATAACTTAAGCCCAATCGAGCCCTTGCAAGACTAGGTCTGCACCACTTGATTTTGTTTTTGATGCTCCATCAAAATAGAGCACCCACCACTCCTTCTGGTCTCCTCATTCTTATTCTGAAGTTCACTTCCTGCTTGGGGTACTACCTCCTGCCCCCCGACTTCTTGGTTGCCAATGGTACACTCAACCACAAAGTCAGTTAACGCCTTAGCCTCAATGGCTGTCCGAGGCTTCTGTGTGATGTCCTCTACTGACCTTTCTTTGTGTTCCTTACCACTGTGGACATCCATGTCTTCAATCGGAAGGACCTGCCCCCCGACTCCATCAGGCCTTAACGAGGCTACATAACAGCTTCGTGCCATCTTCTGATCACCTTTGTGTTCTCCATCACCATTCCTGGTAGGGAACTTGATCTTCACATGATAAGTTGAGGCAACAGCCTTGAATGCATGAAGTCCAGTCCTTCCAAGGATAGCATTGTACGTTGAAGCCGCCTTGATTACCAGGAAGTTCAACATCTGAGTGGCCTCCTTGGGCTTTTGCCCAATAGTTACAGGCAGCTGAATAGTCCCTTCAACTTTGGATTTTACTCCATTAAATCCGTATAGAGGCATGTTATTGGGGGTCAACTGAGAATCAATGTATCCCATCTTCACAAACGCATCATGAAACAGAATGTCAACGGAAGCTCCATTGTCTATCAAGACTCGCTTCACCTCCGAGTTTCCAATCACAGGAGTTATGACCAACGGGTCGTCGTGGGGGAACTTCACCCCTTCCAAGTCTGAGTCATCAAAGCTAATCGCTACCTCAGTTTTTGCACGCTTCGGGGCCTCTCCCACGATGTGCAACACCTCTCGGGCATAAGCCTTTCGAGAGTTCCTAGTTGTCCCGGCCGCAGTCGGGCCTCCTGAGATCATGTTGATTACTAGCCCTCGGGGCTGTGGGTTGCGATCTTGATCGTCATCCCTTCTATTATAGTCTCTTCTCTGATTACTACGGTCTTCACCCTTAGTGAAGTGCCTCAGCTTCCCTCTACGGATCAAAAACTCGATCTCATCTTTAAGTTGCTTGCAATCGTCAGTGTCATGCCCCACGTCTCTATGGAATCTGCAATACTGATTCTGGTTTCTCTTTGCGGGATCACCCCTGAGTGGCTTCGGCCATCTGAAATCCTTATCATTCTCAATGTCCAACAAGATTCGACTCCTAGGAGTATTCAACCTTGCATACTCAGTGAACCTTGACCCTTGGTTCTTCTTAGGGGCAGAGTCGGAGTCCTCGCTAGTTCGGGGATACTTTTCCCTAGCATCATACTCTTGATCATCATAGTCCTGGTCTTGCTTTCGCTTCTTGGAGTCATTGTTACCTCCTCCTCCACCTACGGTGGTTTCTTTCTTCAAGCTATCCTCAGCTTTAATATATTTATCAGCCCTTCGTTGGAGCTCAGCCATGTTTTCAGGGGGATGCTTCGCCAATGATCTCTTGAAGAAGAGGTCAGTGGTTCCGTGTTTCAGGGCTACCATTGCCACCTTATTTTCCAAATCAGTGATATTCAGGGTCTCCTTAGTGAATCGCTTGAGGTAATCCCTCAGATTTTCATTCTTTCCTTGCACTACATACATAAGAGATGCAGAGCTCTTCTCATGCACCCTTCTGCTAATGAATTGGCTAACGAAAGCGGCACTCAACTCCTTAAAAGAGCCAATAGAGTTCGCAGGCAATCGGCTATACCATCTCTGAGCCATGCCCGACAGGGTTTGGGGGAACGCTCTGCACTTCAGGGCATCACTTGCAGGCTGCAGCAGCAGTGCGTTCGAGAACGTCCTTACGTGATTTGCGGGATCACCCGTTCCATCATAAGCCTTAATTGTCGGCATCTTAAACTTCCTAGAAATATGAGCATTCATCACCTCCTCAGTAAACGGGGGTGTGGGATCATCAGGATCTCCAAGTGGCATGAGATCCTTGGGGTTACTCCTGGGGGTCTCCACCCTCATAGCTTCTCTTGTTGGGACATCAGGCCTCTTCTGTCTTCTTGAGGACCTCTCCAAATCTATAACGGGAATCCTTCCTGAGATTGGAGGGGGTCGAGTCAGACTTTGTCTTGCCTGTTCCCTTGCTATATCATCCTTTAGCCTTTGGATCTCAGCCTCATGAGCCTTAATCCTCTCCTCAGCCGTTTGTGGAGGTCCATCATGGATTCCTTGGGTCCTCGCCCGAGGTTCTCTACTAGCACGTCGCCTCCTAGGGGCTTCATCTCGATCATCATCCTCAGTTGATGATGAATCATCAGTATAGGGACCAGAGTAGTCATCATGTTCTCGATCCCGGATCTGTAAGGCGTGACCGCTTGGTCCAGGTTCCCTTTGTCGGGGGGGATAATTAGGCAGCCCATACACCGGGTTGGTATTCAAAGGGAGATCCGTAGTATGGATCTGTACCCCCGGGGGTAGCGTGCGATCAACGTTACCAAGAGGAGAAACCACCATCTGAAGAGGGTTAGTTTCTTGGCCTTGATGGACAGTCACCGGGAGGGTCCCCTCTACATGGGGAGTCGTCCCTGGGGGCTGAGTGGGCAGAGGTTGAATGACCGCCCCTGTTGATGGGAGTATTTGTCCTTCCTCAGTAACGATAAGCGGATCAGAAGTAGCTGGTGGAGCAGAGTTGAGGGGTACAGCCTCAGTTGATGTTGTTCTTCGTGTTTGAACCATGGTTGATGTTGTCTTCCTACAGACGGCGCCAAATGTTATGGAATAAAAAGTATGGTATATTTATTGCGTATTAACTACTAGGGTTTGTGGGAGCTTCGAGTTTTAATGGCTGTTCTGGTGTTCGTGGCTGAATCTGCCTTCACAAGATGCCTACGTACTTCGATGAATATCAAAGATCAAGCCAAAAACGTAGTTCTGAGGTGAGGGGTCTGACCCTTTATATAGCCTGAGAAGCCTTAGAATTAAGGTAGGAGTTGGAGACTTAATAGATAAGTCACCTCCTTGAGGAAAGTTCTAGACTCCTTCCTTGTAGGAGTCTGTTGCCATATCGAATTGGATGCCATGGAGGCTAAGTCTTGTAGAGATAATGTCCTTATCTGACACTTATTGCTGAGCTGTTTATTACCCCTAATATTAATTACGAAATTAATATTATAATTGGGGTTTTGGGCCCACCTGGTGGGCCCCACGTTTGGACCATTCTTGGCCTAATTAATGCCACATTAAATGTGTCTTTAGGACTTATTTTCAGCCCATATCAGCCTTCCACTTCTTTGTCCTGCAAAAGGTATGTATTTGCTGATCCATCTGCATGTGGTATGTAATAGTAGTATCGGAATATCTACTACTGGGGAATTAACAACGATGGCCTCATCACTGCGTTTATAAGTATATCTTTCCGGCAGAGTGTTACCATCCACGGCCAGTTCTTGAACTGGCTTGAACACCGTTTTCAGAGTTTCGGCCATGTTGATGTTGATGTGGGCAGCTAGTGGAGGGTGGTTCTAAGCTTAGATAATATTTCCTATGTTTGTAAAGGGGTAGAATTTGCACTATAATTTTTTTTATGATTTACTCCTCGCCTTTATGTCTTAGTCTGGTTACTGTCGAAAGTTTGAAACAATGATAACCAATGCTATATGTAATAGCAAATGATAAATGTGTATTATGTATCAATACCCAACTCACTGATGCATATCATATATAAAATATTTTAATATCCAAATTAAGAATTTGTAACATGCATGCCCAATTATGATTTGGGTATTTTAATGTGTAAAATTCACCTAACACTTCTTAAAATAGGTATTTTGGTTAAGTACAATTAAAAAAAAAAAAAAATTGGTCCTCGGCAGGACCTTAAAAGGCCTGATGTCCTTGGCAAAGACGTTAAAAGGCTTAATCATGAGCCTGACTTTAAAAGGCTTATTAGGGATCTTCCCGAAGGGAATTTTTTTGGTACTTCGTATTAGAGGTACAAAGGAGTACTAGGCGGGTGTAATCCTGTAGTCTAGGCTCTTAGAGGGCCGAAGGCCTCGGAGAAATCCCGCTTGCCAAACTTAACAAAAAAAAAAAATGGTATTATTCACCTTCCTCCAACATCATTGACTTTCCTATGGCCCTGTTGGTGGTATAAGATAGTATCAAATTAGCAGCACTGGAGTGTATGTGAGGGTGCATAGACATAGAGAGATAGAGACACATACATTTGGAGGCATATCAGCTTGTCACTGCACAGGTTTAGTGGGAAAAAAAAAACAATTAGAGACGACCACTTGAAAAGAATGGTTCACCAGCTTAGTTCGTTTCATTTTGATAATTGAATGAGTTGGAGCTACAAGGTTAGTGCAATAAACAAAGAGAGTTGGAACATGCCTGAGAAGAGAGGTAGCATTGCCTTCTTACCAACATATCGCCCACCAGTGGTGTTGGAAATTTTCTCGTGTCCATATCCTCCTACATCGACACAAGATGAACTTGAAATGACGGATGGAAAGTTTCCTACAATAACAAAGGCCATTTTATTCCACAAGAAGCTCTAAAGACTATTTCAAGCATCCTCAGATGAGTGACCAAAAGATCGAGGAGGCTGATGTGAATTTAGGCCGTGTCTCTGGCATGGTTTTTTTCTCAGAAGGAGACTGCAGCCTGGAAAGACTTCAGTTTGCTCTTCACTTTAAATATCGCACAGGCTTGAGTACAATACTGTTCAGTTTTAAGAATGTTTTTAGCAGAATAGATGGCGTTTGCATGGAAGACAGCCCTTGCAATGCGAACGATTATCTCGTTTATGTCTCCACTAAGGAACCTGCTAGCACCATTCGTCAGCCCTGGGCTGCTGTCTATAAAACTGATCTCAAGAAAGGAATAACCAAACGCATCACTTGTTTATGTTTTCATGAGCTTATTGTGGTTCAATCAATTTTTGACAGGATTAAGATGAAGACCCATCGCCTAGTATCTGTCTATATATATTATGTTGTCCCTAGCTAGGCCGATATAATAAATACAACTAAAAAGGGAAAATTAGGTGATGTTATGTCTTTCCAAAGAAAAGCATTCCTTGTTATCATAACACACTGTTCATCTCAATATATAACAAAAGTAGACACTGCATAGATGATGTTTGAAGCAAGCAGTAAATTGCATAAACATTAACATAGCCATAGCTTTTACATTGAAATTGCATATATTATTCGAATGAGGTAGAAATGAAACCGGCATATCAGAGAAGTACACGATAAAACTGAGGGAGATAGAGAAACAAAGACAGGCCGGCCTGCAATTAACAACAGCGTTTGGGGATGCAGAGGTGGCCACTCATATGCCAACTTTCAGCTCCACTAGAAGGTGCATGAGGGCACCCTGGGGTGTAATCTCCATCGAATTGCAGATTCCATGCTGCATTTGGGTCATCTGTTGAAAACATGGTCCAAGTAGCCGTTGAGTTCTCATATCTAGTATGTGTGAGTCGTTTAAAATCCTTCACATCCTTGTTTTTATTAATATCATCCTTGTCGATGTCAACACTGAAAATATCACCATAAGCCCTGACTGAGTGCTCCACAAGAGGCAATGAGATGGGATCAACAGAAATACCAGCAAGATCTGCTGTTACAACAATGGACCTGCCGTCTGGACTGAAAAATGGATGGTTCACATGCCCTGAATAATCATCTCCACTTCCAAAAACTCTTATTATCACGTCCGAATGCTTGGGGTCGGGGTTCACTAGATATATTGCAAAAAATCCAGCATCCAGTTTAAAGTCCTTTCGTGCTGCACCTGGGGGCTTGTCACGAGTGGAAGAAAATACGATCCACTCTCCGCTTGGGGACCACTGGCAATGTGTGTCCACATAATCCCCATATGTGAGCCTTCTTATATCAGCCTCACCAAAATCTCCTTCTTCCGCATTCTCCATTATGTATAAATTCTTGAATCCATCCTTCACTGCAGCTTTCGGATCCTCAGGATGATCTCTTGTAGATCGAAAGACTAATTTTGTACCTGTCACCAATTTCAACCAATCCATCAGTATAAATATTGTGAACTATACTATTATTAGTACTACTCTTACTCTGATCTTTTATTAAGAGTTAGTGATGTAATTGCCGTTTCAAAATTAAATAGGGATTAAGGAATAGGTACCCTCAGGATTAGTGGAAGGGAAAGCATTGTTGTAACCATCGTCAACATCCGTGAGGGCACCAGCATGTCCATTTCCTTGAGATGCATTCGGGATCCTATATATATCCAACGGTTGGTCAGCTGCAAAAGCCGGTCCTATACATACGTACAAGATATCCTTATCCTTGTTCTGGTTCCACACAGGAGAGAAGATCTTGCCGGGCACATCCATCTATACATTTACACAAGCATATTGGATAGTATACCAAATTACTACAAATCAACTACGTAATAATCATACTGTACCGTAGACTTTTATCAATTATATGGTAAAATAAATACCTCGTAAACCTTGCGCATTTCTTTGTCATCAGCTACCCAGACAGACTTGAACTCATTGTCAACGAATGCAACCTTCTTTCCATCCTTAGAAAATGTTGGAAATGCTCCAGACAACCTAAATAGTCCTACATCGGGAACTGGACACTTGATCTTATGAAATTGTTTTTCGATATTTTCTCCTTTCTGTCAATCACATCACATGTAAGCAAGCTGGAATTGAGAGTACTGGACTAAAAAGTTAACTGATTTTTGAAGTTGTCAAATCTAATTACCTGAATAAGGTCAGTGTTGACACGATGATAACCGATGCGTTTGGAATTCGTTCCAACATCAATGATCAAAAAGGGGTTGAAATGATCTGCTAGAGGTTTTGTTACTTGAGTGACATCCATGACTGATTTTTTAGTATTTGAATCAAATACTATAATGTGACGATAGTGTTCTGCAGTACGGTCGATACCAAATTTTGCCAAATCACGAATCATTGACACTGCCACAGTCGTGGCATTGATATTGATAGCTAGAGGAGTCATGGCATTAGATTTATCCGGGGTTACTCGAGTGGGCTCTGAAGTGGAAGTGTCCGTGAATTCAACACGAAAAACTGCCCAAAAGTCACCAACCTTGCGGTGGAAAAACAAGACATTTTCACTTCCCCATGTTGGCCAGCCACCATTCTCCACAACCATTCGGCGCATGAATGGTTTCTCTACATTCATCACATAGATAGAGTTCTGTAGATCTTGGATCTCCCCAGCCCAACCGGCCTTCTTCTGATACGATGCCACTGCTATCCTTTTTCCAGATGGTGATACTGATGGGCTTAAATCAGCTTGCACTGCAGATGGATGAGTTGACAAATTTAAGTCTCTACTCTGAATTTGGTACTTTAAAAACCAAAAGAAATGGAAACTTTGTAAAAACATTCAGATCACTTTTTTTTTGTTTTAACAAAATAATCTTAATCAACTAATTACATTAAAAAATAAACATTATGAAATCCGGATAACCACATATCTTGATACATATTTACACTAATTCTCAGTGCGAACAATTGTTCTGCAGATTAAAAGTTTTTCAGAACGATACATAGAAAAAGTCCAGTGCCTCATTGTTTGATTGCTAATTTTTGACATAGGTAATAATCGAATATAAACATGTAACAATAGGCCTATAGTAAAACTGAAAATAATGGAAGAAAAATGGTGTACATAATAACTTTATGCTTACATGATGGAGTGAGTCGTTCAGTTTTTCCGGTCTTCAGATTAGTTTTGTAAACAACAGTCCAGGGCTGACGGCGACGAGGAGCTGGTTCCTTGGTGGAGATATAGACAAGACTATCTTGCTTAACTCCGGCAATGCAAGGGCTATCTTCCATGCGAACACCGTCTGATCGAGGGTAAACATTGTTATGCCCAAAATTCGGTTCGGGTATTCTAAAATGGATCCGGGTCAGATACGGGTTTAATTTGGGGATTTTCATGATAAATTAGGGTTTTGGCATAGATTGAAGAAACCAGGCCGCGCCCTCACTTTCCTTATAGGGAGGGCGCGCCCTAATTGATACTTCCATATCAGAGATTTCTACTCAAGCTGGAATTCTACTCAAGATGGAATTCTACTTAAGTTTTTATAATTTTTAATGAAGGATTCTACTTAAGCTTGGATTCCACTCAAACTTGGATTCCACTCAGGCTTAAATTCCAATAGATATTGAAGAATTCCCTCCTGTCGTATCTATCTCAGGAGGGGGATGTCCGTCGCAGAAGGCCTCCAGGGGTTTGCCTGGATATAAGGACCCTTCTTAGACACTAAGGGCGCACCCTAAGGTGGAAAGATGGGGACTTTCTGGTGTGTGCTTTGGGAGCTCTGTTCCTGTAGCCAATGGGCGCGCTCTCATTGGGGAACTTTGGAGTAATCCTGCACTTTGCACCCAAAAGCTCCGGATCACCTGTCCTGCTATCTGGTGGGTGCTTCTCATTCGGGGGACAGGGATGCGTTCTGCACTTGGGGTAAACCACGGCTATACCTGCATCCTTGAAATCAAGAAATAGCGGTAGCGGATAGGACTAGTCCTCGACGGGGGAAGTTTCCTTATCCGTGAAGTCTTGAGATCTTGGATGAGCCTTGGGCCTTTGTGGTTAGGCCTCATAGTAGAACATTCCGGAAGCTAGACCGACAATCCAAGCCCAATTGGGTTTCTTGCTCTCCAAGAACTACGTGGGCTTGATCCTCTATAAATACAGAGGTACGTAGGCAAATTGAGGGGGGATGGAAGCGAAGAGCTACGAGCCACCACCAATAACCCTCTCAATCTCAGCCCCCAATTCATCACAACCACCACACTCCGGCGACTTATCCGGCGAAGAACCACCATCATAGATCTTGATTCCGGCGACAGACCTCAAACTTTGTTGTTACGAAATTCCTCCGTCAACAAATTGGCGCTAGAAGGAAGGGTGCTGATCAAGATCATAATCTTAGGAGGAAAAGATGACTCATCTTGATGAGGGTTTTAACGTAAAAGTCGATTACAAATCGAAGGATTGAAAAATATGAAAATTGGAAACGATCTAGATTAATAAAGATCGACACAAGAAACTGAGGATTGTCAAGACCAAAATTGTGATGATATAAAACTTCATGTGAGCACATAAACAAGCACTATGTCTTGGAGGCTGTTGATTCACATGTACAGAAGATTGAAATCAAAAAGTAACAAAGGCAAGCATATGGACGTGTTTGGAATAAAGCTGAGAGGTTGCTGGGACCCGTGACTACTAACACGCACAACAACATCAAGGCAAACAAACTCAAAAACTAATTTGACGAAATCAAAGATAAGTTTTCTCACTTTCTTTTCTTTTTGATTTTAATTTTATAATTATGTATATAATTGTGTCATGCTTTTAAAAAAAATTATTATCCAAAATTTCTACATTTTTGCATTTAAAATATTTTGAGTAAAAACTCTTTTATAAAAATAAAGGGGGCATGTTTTTTTTTTATATAAATATTATACGTATTTTTGAATTGATAATTTACGTATATTATTTTTAAAGTATACATAAATGTATATTTCTTATTTTTAAGCAATTTAAATTTATTTATTTATTTATTTATTTTTTGAAAAGAGTACATAATTTAAATATTTTTTTTAAGGTAATGCACATTATATTATTTTTAAAATTTATTATTATTATTATTATTATTATTATTTATGTAAAAAAAATCGTGCTATAATATGGCCTCAAGATTCATTATTTTGTTAAATTGATATAGGAATCAAGGACTTTTAGAAGGGACAGAATGGTGGTCTATGATTTTGACGAACCAAGTACTTCTCCAAATTAATTGAAGCAACAAAGGAAGGGAGAGTCGGAGACACAGAAAGTTGGTGTACCTATTCAAGAAAAAAAACAAAAGAGAAGATAAAAGAGTGCTATTTATAAATCATAAGCAGGAAGGATGTTGCAAAAACATGAAGAATGTACGAAAAATTATATGAGCCTGACGAGATGTGGCCAGTCATTAGAGCGCGCCCTGGCGTATTAAAAAAGATGAAAGAGGATTGCCAACAATTGTTAAAAAATAAAGGAGGATTTATCAAAGCCTATACTCTACATGCGGCATGTATGCATGGGTAGACAAAGAAAAGACATGGTACTGGAGCCATGATCAACAGAAAAGAAAAGAAAGAATATATAAAAAATTTGACGAGTTCAAGAATGGAGGACGCGCCTTCAATAGTTACGCCTTGAGTAAAAACCATGGAGACTGCATGAGGGCTCGCCTAGATGTAAAAGGATGGAGATAGTAACATGCATGCATTTGTATTTTCCGAAAGAATAACTACGTCGGGTTATTTGACTCGTACATCACAATTCACAAGCCAGGGTGGTTAAAAAAAAAGAGTGAAGATATGGATGTTCTATTATTTATTTGAAGGCAATGGATTGGTTTTTGTATAAAAAAGAAAAGATGAATATGCAGTGAATGATGATGATCTATCAAGGCGCGCCCTGTAAATAATGGGTTCGATGATTGGAGCTATAAGGAAAGAAGAATAATTTGATAAATTGATGGAGGTGGTTTGTGTGATTGAAAATATACTGCATGTATGGCCGGATGGTTATTAAAAAATGTCAGTGTATAAAAAAAGTGGTGTTTCAAGAAGGAAAATGGAGCAAAGTGATGTTGCAGGACGCGCCTGGAGTAAATAAATGAAAAATAAAAACAGAGAGCAGGGGGTCATATTTTAAATTTGAATAAGTAGTCTTGAGAGATTGTATTGGTTGTGGTGGTGTTCAGTGACGCGAAAAAGAAGATTCAAGAAGTTAGAAGGAGCGATTCAAAATATTAGGACACACCTTCACCATCAGAAAATATTAGGACACACCCTCACCATCAGAAAGAAAGGTGCAGCATCTCTTATCAAGGACGTACTGCCAGGACGTGCTATAGGGTGCACCCATGGAAGATGATATAAAAGAGAAAGCTGCAAATGGTGAGTTCTGTTAATTCAAGCAGAGCATTCCTCAAAAGATTATTAAGAAGCGCGCCTTCCCCTGACAGGGCGCGCCTCCATGTAATATCCAACCTCTATATTATTTTGCTCTATATATTTATTGCATGTATAAAGTTACAGGGATGTACTTGGTAAGAAGGCCTCCAGGGGTTTGCCTGGTAAGAAGGCCTCCAGGGGTTTGCCTGGTAAGAAGGCCTACAGGGGTTTGCCTGGTGAGAAGGCCTACAGGGGTTTGCCTGGTGAGAAGGCCTACATGGGTTTGCTTGGCCAGAAGAAAGGGGAACACTTGGAATCGAGGCCCCGTGATCCACAGCGCGTGCCCCCTGATTACAGGTCGAGGCCCCTTGGACACGAGCGAGCCCTTCCTCGGGATGATGATCCACAGCGCGTGCCCCCTGATTGCAGGTCGAGGCCCCTTGGACATAAGTGAACTTTTCCTTGAGATTTCGTTGGAAGATAATGAAGCTAAGGATGTAGGAATGACATTGTTTGGCCTAATCACCAAGTGAGGAATAGTCCTTGACATGTTGCTAAAGACGCGCCCTCTAGAGAGAGAGGCCCTACAATTTTTCCCTTGATTTCTCATAGTGCAACTGTTGGAAGATAGGGTGAGAATTCTCAACCCCAGCGCTATGCTTTACATCAGGATTCCGCTTCAAGGAATGCACTTCTTCAGGAAAATCCTCCAACATAGGACGCGCCCTCAAAGAACTTTCTTATCAGAGGACCTTTCTAGTTAGGGCGCGCCCTCAAAGAAAGATGCAAATTCTCAAGCAGACTCCAATATCTACGAGGATAATTTACTGCTTGGACTCCAGAAGGAAAGAAGCTATTGAGTTGCGGCCCCACGAACCATAGTGTGTGCCCCCTGATCATCAGGTTGAGGCCCCAAGGTCGTGAGCGAGCCCCCTCTATAACGAAACAATACTTTGCTACAGAGGACGCGCCCTCGTATCTACAATGACCTGGAAGATAGGTATCAGGGCGCGCCCTAACTTAACAACCTCATGTTGTGGCTTCGTCTGAAAGTATGATCGCAACGATCCATGGCATATCTTTTGTTTGAAGAAAATTGTATTGATGTGCGGCCCCATGAATCTTAGGATATGCCCCCTGATAGGCAGGTTGAGGCCCCAAGGACATGAGTGAGCCCCTCTACCCAAGAATGACATTCATCCGGACTAGAAGAGACTTTGTCATTGCCTTCATCCATATAGGGCGCGCCCTAAGCAACAGGGCGCGTCCTCAGCAACTCCAACGGCTCTCTCTTAAAATTCCCCTCTTGGGATGCCTCTTTAAGAGACGCTTCTTTAAGGAATGATATTCTGATGCTGGGGGGTAGTATTGATGCATCTCCCTAGCCCTACGTATACATGTATTTCATGATAATTTGTGTGAACAGCGGAATACCCTTACGGGGATGCCTCTTCGTGAGACGCCTTTCATAGGATGCCTCCTTGTGAGATGCCTCTTCGTGAGATGCCCTTTGTTGGATGCCTCCTAGTGAGATGCCTCTTCGAGAGATGTTATTCATAGGATGCCTCATTTTGAGATGCCACTTCATGGGATGAGATTTGAAGTAGCCCGTGACCGGAGAATGCACTCTTTCTACCGGAAATTGATTGAAGTAGAACAATGCCAGAATAGTAGACTACAAGGTAAATTAATTACCTCCTAGTCTAGGGGGGTAGTCCATGTACACTTTCCCTAGTCTTAGGTTAGTGAAATTTTCAACTTTTTCGAGAATGCAAGATTATGCCTTTAGGGCGCGCCTTAAAGGGTGAGTTTGAATAGTCCTCGTAAAATGGAGGACGCGCCCTCGGGTAGAAGACGCGATTCGGAAATTTTTCTTGTAAGCATGCAAGCCTTCCCTCTTTTGAGGACGCGCCCTCCATCATCACAGCCTTTTGAAGCTCTAGTGCAATTCTCTTAGATTTGATGGGTGCAGCCTTCCGAACTCTAAAGACATCAATCCACTTGATAATATCTTGATCAAATTTGGAGATGTCTCGCAATCAAGGTGGAGGTTCTCATGAAGAAAATGGTTATGATTTTGAAGATAGCTTGGGGGTAATCAAGCTCGTCACGAAGCTTGTATTTCAGGAGAGATCCCTGATCCCCCACACTACCGTGAAAATCCGGCTACCGGTAGACAGCCGCCCGTTCTTATCAGCAACGTGGAGTTAATGGAGCAGTTATATCATATGGAACTGTCATAAATAACCTCGGGGCAAGATTAGATTCGGTGGAGCAAGAACAAGGAAGTAGGAGAAAATCTCGGAGTATTCCACGGAATCACCGTCGAACAGGGAAAGCTTTTCAAGTTGAAGAAAGCTCTCGAAGAGGTGAAGAAGTGCAGGAAAGGAGTTTTCAACTGATGACTCCTCGAAGGAAAGGGCGCCCCCTCACCCACATCTCACAGGGTGCGCCCCCAGTGAGACTCAACGTGATGAAGAAAGACTTTGCAAGCTTGAAGGAATGCTTAGTGAGGACGGTCTAAAGAAGGTACTCCTTGAGCATCAGAAGAAAGAAAAGCACTTGGAATCGAGGCCCCGTGATCCACAGTGCGCGCCCCCTGATCACAGGTCGAGGCCCCTTGGATATTAACAAGCCTCCCCTCAAGGAGATGCTGGAAGAAAAAGTAGCCGAGACCATGGAGATTGAAGGATAGAGAGAGGCGCCTTCAGAACAAAGAGGGCGCGCCCTCAGGAGAAATATCTCCTCGTATCACTTAAATTCCATCAAGTACTTGTGAAGTGAGGTCGAGGGCGCGCCCTCCCTCTAAAGGAAAGAATCAAGGAGGTTCTTATGGGAATCCACGACCTCAGAGGAATCCACATATTGAAGAGAATCCACAAGCTCAAGGTCAAAAGGAACAAACTCAGACTCAAGAGAATTATATCACACAACTTCATGTCGGAGTTCCAGGAAATGCTCAGACGACAACTCAACCTTCACCCTTGGGGGGTACTCAAAACGACTGTGCCACCAAATAGTCAAAATATTCCAGGTGTGGGCATTTTTAATGTCGTCGACTTGAAGAGGCTTCTTTCTCACTTGGATGGAGGAAGGATATCTGCTACGGCACAAACTCCTTCTCCACTTTCAACAGAGGTTAGAGAGGCACAGCTCCCTACAGGATATAGATTTATGACCAATGATCTACGTTTTCATGAAAATGCAGACCCTGTGGAATTCTTACGATGTTTTGACATTGAGATGGATGTTTACCATGTAACTGACTTGGATAGATGTCATCTGCTGGCAACCACTTTCAGTGAGAATGCTCAATGGTTTCAAAAGCTTGGATCTGGAGTAATTACCTATTGAGCAATCCTTGGTAGAAAATCGGAAGGCAGAAGCTCAGGTAATGCTAAGGGGAAGATTACAAGTCCTGTATATCGTATTGGAATCAGCACTAACGGAGTGAATGCAACTAGTGTTGGAAGAGAATGGGGAACTTCAGATACGTATTCTTATGATCGAAGGACAAATAATTACATTCCCTTGGCGGCTTCAATTGAACACATCTTTGAGGTGAACAAGAATAAAGGGCTTTTTAAGAGACTCCTCTATCTGCTTGGTAAAGCAAGGATAAGAAGAAGCACTGAGAGTACTATGAGTCGACAAGTCACAATACTCATGAATGTCGTCAGCTGAAGGATAAAATTGAAGATCTGATCAAGGAAGGATACTTGACCGATTGGATTGTCAGAGAAGTCAAGAAGCATAAGGAGAATCCCGAGGAGAACGGAGGGCGCGCCCTCCGTAATGAAGACATGCCTGAAGAGAAGAAGTTTGTTAAAGAGGGAAGTATCTACACTATCTTTAGAAGACAACGAGATAGAGGGCGCGCCCTCAGTGAAAGTAGTTCCTTATCTTGTCCAAAAAGCAAAAGAGGAAGCGCCCCCTATCAGGGCGCGCCTTGGGAAATTGCATAATGAAAGTGCCCCAGTTCTTGGTGATCTTCAGGAAGGGATTCTGGAAGAGGTTGAGGAAGATTCGGAGGACGTCATCTCCATCAATCTTAGAGGTGAGCAAGTTGAAGGTAGGCGGATGTTGCTTGAAGGCTTGCTGCATACCTTTGTTAAGGAAGACTTCCCTCTAAAAGAGGACGTGCCCTCCAAGGATGGTGCCATGATTGAAGACCCTCGAAGTCTTGATTTAGATATTGATCTAAGAATGCCTCAACCGGTGGAAAAGACAGATTCGACAGAAGATACAGTCTCAATGTTGGTGGATGCTAGAGATTCAAGTAAAATTTTGAAGGTCGGTTCTTAGTTGAATTCTGAGTAGAGAGATATGCTCACAAGCTTTCTTTTGACAAATTGAGATGCTTTTGCATTGGAGTCATGCTAGTATGGTGGACATCGACCCAAAGGTCATGTGTCATCACTTGAATATAAATCTTGACAGGAAGGGTATTAGGCAGAAGTGACGCCCAGTAATTGGGGAAAGAGCTATTGCATTGAAGGAAGAAGTTGATAAATTGTTAAACGTTGGCTTGATTAAAGAGTTTTACTACCGGAGTGGCTGGCTAACCAGGTTCTCGTTATGAAGCTTAATGGGAAATAGAGGACTTGTGTAGATTTCACTAATATAAACAAAGGCTTGCCCAAAGGATAGTTTTCCTCTTCCTCGGATTGGTCTGTTGGAAGATATGCAACAACACATGTTCTCTTGAGTTTCATGAACGCTTATTCGGGTTATAATCAGATTTCCATGTATGAACCTGATCAAGAGCACACCTTTTTCATCACAGATAGAGGATTGTACTGTTACATTGGAATGCCCTTTGGCTTGATTAATGCAGAGAGAGCTTGAAAAGACCATGGAAGTGTATGTGGATGATAACTGAAGGGGTCCGTACGTCATAATATCATAAGGCACGCCCTCCGTAAATATATATATTTAGCTTTAGGGCAAGCTCGGTGAGAGGTTTACACGTGCATAATATCTCTTGTTTCTTACGCCGAGTTAGCTCATGTAAGCTTAGAGAAGTTGTGCATTTGTGTTATTCCTCTACGAAGAAGCCAAAATTAGAGATGGATGCAAAAGCTTAGAGATGTGGATTGAAGAATTTCAGGACGCGCCCTAGAGGAAAAAAGCTACATAAATTTTGGGTTTTTTGAGGAAAATTCCATATAACATCTCTGATTTCATATGGAATTGGGGGGTAGTTGTTATGCCCAAAATTCGGTTCGGGTATTCTAAAATGGATCCGGGTCAGATACGGGTTTAATTTGGGGATTTTCATGATAAATTAGGGTTTTGGCATAGATTGAAGAAACCAGGCCGCGCCCTCACTTTCCTTATAGGGAGGGCGCGCCCTAATTGATACTTCCATATCAGAGATTTCTACTCAAGCTGGAATTCTACTCAAGATGGAATTCTACTTAAGTTTTTATAGTTTTTAATGAAGGATTCTACTTAAGCTTGGATTCCACTCAAACTTGGATTCCACTCAGGCTTAAATTCCAATAGATATTGAAGAATTCCCTCCTGTCGTATCTCAGGAGGGGGATGTCCGTCGCAGAAGGCCTCCAGGGGTTTGCCTGGATATAAGGACCCTTCTTAGACACTAAGGGCGCGCCCTAAGGTGGAAAGATGGGGACTTTCTGGTGTGTGCTTTGGGAGCTCTGTTCCTGTAGCCAATGGGCGCGCTCTCATTGGGGAACTTTGGAGTAATCCTGCACTTTGCACCCAAAAGCTCCGGATCACCTGTCCTGCTATCTGGTGGGTGCTTCTCATTCGGGGGACAGGGATGCGTTCTGCACTTGGGGTAAACCACGGCTATACCTGCATCCTTGAAATCAAGAAATAGCGGTAGCGGATAGGACTAGTCCTCGACGGGGGAAGTTTCCCTATCCGTGAAGTCTTGAGATCTTGGATGAGCCTTGGGCCTTTGTGGTTAGGCCTCATAGTAGAACATTCCGGAAGCTAGACCGACAATCCAAGCCCAATTGGGTTTCTTGCTCTCCAAGAACTACGTGGGCTTGATCCTCTATAAATACAAAGGTACGTAGGCAAATTGAGGGGGGATGGAAGCGAAGAGCTACGAGCCACCACCAATAACCCTCTCAATCTCAGCCCCCAATTCATCACAACCACCACACTCCGGCGACTTATCCGGCGAAGAACCACCATCATAGATCTTGATTCCGGCGACAGACCTCAAACTTTGTTGTTACGAATCCTCCGTCAACAAACATCCTCCAAACTAAAGACTTTAGTGGTGACATTATGAGATGATGATTTGGTCTGAATAGCAATTTGAAGTGTTTCCAGGTCCTCTCGTTCGGACACAAAAACCATGCCCGAAACACTGCCGTTATCTACATCAGCATCCTTGATTCCTTCAGGAACCAATTTAGGACGCTTGATAATGAGTTTAAGAGCTGCTGCTGGAATGGAATGGCCATCGTAATTGTAAGATTTGCCATCTGTCATTTTAAGCTCCTCATGTGGTGACTTGGGTGGCAAAGGACAGGAGTAAATGTCCAACGCCACGGGTGGACGATAGGTTGTGAAGAAGGCAATGCTACCTCTCTTCTCTCCCATTTTTTGTGTATTTGTGTTTGTTTATTGATTTTCCAGGTTCAACTAAGAGTACTTCTTCACTTTAAGTAAGAGAACCCTAAGTTAAAGTTAAAGGGGTCAATTGGCTTACCTTAAAATAAGCTTATAGTTAAAATAAACTTATAGCTAAAGTGATAAGTGTCATATAAGTAATACTCCCTCTGTTTTTAAATAATTGACGTTTAACTTTATGACACGTACTTTTAAGAGCATTGACCACATAGTTAGAATTATTATTTTTAAAATTTTCTTTTTGTGAATAAAAATATAGGATTAAAACTTTTATTCACAAAAGGAAAATTTTAAAAATAATTTTTCTAACTATGTGGTCAATGCTCCTAAACGTGTGCGCCAATAAGTCAAATCAATTATTTGAGAACTGAGGGAGTAAGTAAATCAGAGCTTATAAATCAGTAACTTATAAATGGTAAATCAGAACTTACAAATTAACTTTTTCTTTTTCTATTATTTTCAAAATATTTGTTTTTTAAAATATATCAATGGATAGATCTCGATGAGTAGAGAAATTTGATATATACATATTAATTTTCTAATGAACGGATCAAAAGATATGTGATTTTGAAGATTTGAAGAAATTAGGTAACTTATATATAGTTTTAATGTGTCCTCGTTCTATCAACTGTAATCAAACAAGACTACAAAAGTCTACAATGTCATTCTATCTATATATATTATAATGCCAGGAGATCGGAAAAGCACCACAAAAGTTTAAGGTATTTTTCTTGAATTTTCGTTTTTTTGATTTTTTTTATTAAACTTCTTTTGTTGCATTAAATACTGCTATTAATGATATTTTAATTAGTCATTAATTACACCTATTATATAAACATATATTAAATTTATTTTATTTTATTTGTTTAAAAATTAGCAAACTTTATTTGAACATTATAGTTATTATTTCAATATTAAATATTAATTATATATAGTTAAGTTTATTTTTAGGTAATATGATGACTAACAATCGTTTATATTGCGTTCTTTTTTATTCCTATTCAAGATCATTATAATTTCCTTTCGAATGACTATAGGGTAGATGACCTTAACTTTTCAAGCAATTTTTATTATCAATGATTGTGAAAGTCGTAATAAATTATGGAAGTACAAGATCTTTACTTAATATATGGAATTGTATACAGACAGATTTTTAATTTTGCACATAAATAAATGATACATGGGTTATGATATGATCGATTAAATTTAACAAACCCAGCCATATATCGGAAGACGATAAAAAATCTATATACCCATTGTTTCATTATATTGTGTCGAAATAAATTTATATTTTAATTAAACAAATTCTTATTGAATGTGTATATTTTGAGAGGGGTGTCGGCTTTAAGAAACGTTATTAACCTTAACTTCTCAAGCAATCTTTATTATGAGTTTTAATAAATTATGGAAGTACATATATCTTTACTTAATATTTGAAATTTGTATACAAATAATACAAACAGATTTTAACATTTGCAAATGAATAAATTACACATGGGTTATGATCAAACTATTAAATTGAACAAACTCAACCATTTTATCGGAAGATTAAATCGATAAAAAATTTATACACCTTCATTATATTGTGTCAAAATAAATTAATATTCAAATTAAATAAATTCTTACACTATGATTGAACATGTATATTCTGAGAGGGGTGTCGGCTTTAAAAAACGTTTTTAAGTTATATTCAGTATTTGTAACTTTTGATCGTAAAGATTACGTTCATATAGTAATTTTTACTTTTATATGTTTTTGATATTTTTAAAATTATCAATAGTTTAGAATATATAATGAGGATAATTTTTCAACTACTAATTCATGTAAATTATTTTAAATTAATCTTTTTAGAAAATTCATAAGTGACCAATCAATTTTTATGAATAATGGGAATTAAATTATCTACTTTCAAAATTTTAAAATAAAAATTTATAAACCGCAACAACCAACAGTTTGTTTTATACAGGATATATGTAAAAGAATGTTAGAGTAACCTACAAAATAAGTTTTTATTTCATTCCTTTTTCTTAATGTTAATTTTCATTTACAACACATTACATTTTTCTTTTGTAGATCTAGCAGCACCTTAGTCTGGAAATTGACTAGCTTAATTTACAAACCAGTTTTTGCGATTAGTTCACACGATATGACTGAGAACAGAGTATCTCTATCCACAAGCAGGTTTATTACAGATTCTTTATAATAAAGAGCTTTAAAAATATAATAAGCTATAAACATATCATAATAAGCATCATTTTAATAATAAAATGTAAATTTATTATAATAAATATTAATTTGGATCTCATTATATATTTTTTATTAGAACTATCATTTGAACTTTCTGAATCACTAGTTGTATCTTCATTATTCTTTTTAGAACTTTCTCCAATCATTAATTCTTTCCCTTTAAATCTCTTAATTTCTTCTTTTAAGAAATTTAATTCTTTTTTAGTTTCTTCCATTTCTTGATGTAATTCATATGTTACCTGTTTTAATTCTCTTTTAGTTTATTTTAGCTCTTTTTTAACAGTTTTATATTTGTCTTTATATTTCTTATATTTATTAAACCATTCTTCATTAGTTTTTTGTTTAAGTTTATTATTTTTCTCTTTTACTTTCTCTAACTCTTTTTCTTGTTTTTCTAATTTTAATTTTAAATATTCTATAGTTTCATTTTCTTCTTTAGTAATATTAACTTCAATATTTTTTGATTCTCTTCTTGTTGGTTCATACTTATATCTGTCTCTATCTAATATTTCTTTTCCATGATTTCTCAGAAATGTTATTACATTATATTCTTGTTTGTCCATTTAAAATTTTCCTTCTTTTTGTAATAGAGATAAATTTTTTAACACTTTATCTGCTGATTCTGATATTTGAGGTTTCATTTTACTTATATTTACCACAATAGGTTCAGATATATTCCATAAATCAGATAATTCTTCTCTTATTATTTTTCTTATTTAAGATTGATCGTTTCTAATTTCATCTATTATTGTTACTATATTTTTTAAATTCTCTTTTACTATTATTTCTTCCCATAATTCTTGTATTTTATCAAAATTATTCGGATTATTCATTCTTTTGGTATATTAATGCGTTTTTTCCATCCATTTTCCATATCTATCCATATTTTCTTAGATTTTGTTTCTTCTTTTCTTATTATATTTTCTAATTCTTTTATCTCATTTTTCAGTTTAATTTATTTTTCACTATATTCTAAATATTTTATTTGTGAATATATTTCTCCTTTTAAAGCATCTTTTATTTTTTGTAGTTTTACTTTCTTATTTTCCAATTTCTCTTGTATATTCATAGTTTGTTTATAAAATCTAATCTTTTCTTGATCATTTATTTCAATTCCATTATTATTGATATTATAATTTATCATAGTTAAAAAGTCACTTCCTAATAATAATTCATTAGAACTATCATATTCTATGACTCCTATATTTATATTATATTCAAAATCTTGTATTTTGAATCTTAAGTTAACACTTTTGGTAATTATTATTTCTCTTTCATTCTCTGGATAATTATAAGTTTGTGGTTCTATTATACTACAATCATTTTCATTAATTTTATTTACATGTATAAAACTTTTAATAGCTCCAGTATTTATTTCAGCTATGCAATCTTTTGCTATAATTCCATCAAATATTATTACTTTAATTTTTAATCTATCTGTTCTTATATCTATTAGATTTATTCTTCTAGGTAAACTATATTGTCGTGTTATCATTTGTTTTCTTGAGGTTGATGGTTCTTTTCTAAAACTTAATCTTGAACCTTCTATTCTTGGTATTATTTTATTAAGTGGTCTTATTGTTCTTGTGTTAAAATCCATATATATTTCTTCTGGTATAGTTATTTGTGAATTTTCTTTATGTTCTATTTGTTCTAATATTTCTTGATACATTTTTAGTACTAAAACATCTAATTCATGCTGCTTAGTTACATGATGATTACCTGTTATTGCATATATCATTTTTGTTTCAATACTTATTACTTTACTTCCTTATGGCATTTTTATTCCTTCTAATTTATAATATAGGGTTAAAGCAAATTCTTTATGCTCATCTTTTAATGATATACTAAAATCTGGTTGTATGGTAAATTTTAATTTCTGATATATTAAATTTCCTTTAATTACTGATATTAAGGCATCTTGTAAATTTCCTAGTATTCTATCATCTAATATATATATATATTTGTATAGGGGTATCTATATTTTTCTGAAAATATGCTTTTATTGTAAACTCTGCTGCTCCTAAATATATATTTCTATATTTATTTGCTTCTTTATTAGATAATTTTCTTAATTGTCTTTTTATAATTTCATCAGTTATTAGACTTATTTTTGTCTTACCATGTATACTAGTTACATCTATTATATTTTCATGTTTTTGTTGTAATAACCGCGATTTTTCGAATAATTTTCCTTACGTGATATTTGAATTTTATTTAAGAGCGATGCACTAGTATATTTTAATTAGCGCGTTTTTGTAAATTTTTAAAATTCTATATATTCGTATTATATTTAATTATTTATATTTATTTAGTATTTACTAAAATTAGAGAAAATTTAGGAAAATAGGATTTTAAATTTTTATTCGGTTGATATTATTTATTTAATGTCCAAAATTTATTTTTGAGAACGAAATTAGTGTCTCGTTTTATTTAGCCAACAGGGGAGATACGATATTATTATTACTAATTGGAGGAGGAGACAGCATTTCATAAATCATGGGCTTTAATTTGCACAAAACCAGATCCGTGTTTTGTGGCACTTCCTTTTGTTCCCCATGTTTGTTTCCCTTTTTAATTCAATAAACAGCCAACCACTTATACATACAAAACATAATAAAAAACAGGGCTACATTATTTTCTCTCTACCGAATAAAAGAAACCACAGGGTATACTTTTTTTTTTCTCTGCAAAACCAAGAAACTACAGGTTGGGTGTGATTTGAGTCGGGGTAAGGGGAAGAGAGGAGATGAGAAAGAGATTTTGTGAATTGTTGTGTTGATTGGTTTTGTGCAAGTGTATTGGGTTGTTTGTGGTGGTGGTGTTCACGGTGTTATGCGAGGGGGGAGAAGGTGAGGTCGACGGGAGGGAGATGGGTTGAGGGAGAGAAGGTGAGGGAGGCGAGAAGAGAGTGAGATGGAGAGGAGGAGATCGATGGTGAGAGAGAGGCATGGAGAGAGAGAGAGAGGTGAGGACGGAATTAGCGAGAGAGAGATGAGTGGAGAGGGAGAGAGCGGAAAGAAGGAGAAGAGAGTGGAGAGGTGGGAAGGAGAGAGAGCAGAGAGATTGAGAGAGATAGAGCGGACGAGGGGAAGAGGGAGGCAGAGGGGGCGAGAGATTGACAGAGAGATTGAGAAAAGACGGGAGATTGAGAGATTGAGAGATTGAGGGGAAGAAGAGAGAGACAGAGAGAGAGAGAGAGATAGTCGAGAGGAAGAGAAAGAGCGGCGGTGGAGGCGCGTGGCGGCGGTGGTGGCGCGTGGGCCCCACGCGCCGCTGCGTTGTTGGTGATAATTTGAATCTGACTGAATAATCGGGAATAATAAAATAAAAGGGTTCAATTAGTTTCGTTAAAACTGGAATATTATTAAAATTGTGAATAATAAAGAGTTTAATAAAAATGGTATAATTATTAATTAATTATTAAAAAGAATTATTTTGAGAATTTTGGAACGATAATGAGAAATCTAATAATTTGTCGATAAAAGAGAATAATTATGAATAAATAGAGATAAATATGGTTTTAATTTTGGAGGATTATATTCAGTAATTCCTCCTTATTTTTATTAACCGGATGGAGCCAGATTATTTTAGAGACTAAATTCGAAATTATTATTAAATTATTTACAGGATTAAAATGAGTTCTTGGATTATTTTATTTCTGTAATAAGATAGAGATTTATAATATTATTATTGCCCTAAAATGGATTTATATTAAAACAGAGCTTTTATGTGAATTTTTGAGATTTGTATGAGCCAATTACTTTAGAGGTTAAAATCAGATTAATATTAAAAATGAGTAAAACAAAGTAGAATTTTTTAGGATAATTAAAAGTAAAATTATTTTGATAAATTATGTTTGGTTAAAAGTGAGAATAATAATTTTGGATTTAAATTGGATAAAAATGGATTGTGGAATTATTCTGAGTATAAATAGAGGTTAATATTATTAAACTAGTGAAATTTAGAGAATTATAGAAAATTCATAAGAGCCAATTTAAAGTAGAAGTGCTATTTGGATAATTTATTTGTTAGCAAATACTTAGAAATAATTAGAGACCTTTTAAATGGAGAATTGTCGTTATATTCGGTAACCCTATTTTCGTTTTTAAGTAGAATTTACGGATATTAAAATATTATATATAGATTAGATTCCTGAGTTCGGAGAAGATTTATTTATCAGGGGATTTAGTGGAAAGTTGACTCAGAATTGTCGGCGGATGTAAGTGAAGGTTAAATGAAGAAGGATGAAGCTGGATGAAGTGTTGGTTGTGGTTGTTGGATTCACTGTGAGGCGTTTTCCAACGGGAAAACATATATGTTCAGAGGGGACGTCTTCGATTATCTTTTTCCAACAGAGAAATTGGTGAGTATGGTTAATACGTTCAAGTTGAGTTTATAAGCGTTTATAGAAAATATTAGAATTGTCGTCTAGAGACTAAAGTATTGTCTTATGTTGATATTGGAATTGACGCGTGAGCTCGATATCGGCGGATTAGACTCGTGGCAACCGCAAGAGCGTTGAATCAAATATTGATCAAATTAGAAGATTGTGATGCCGTAAGATAGAAGATGAAAGCAGTATTACGGTGACATTTCATGATAGCTGAGAATTCGAGGCAAGTGTTTTCCCTTCACCTCTTGTTCAAGTGAGATTATTTTAAACGCGCTTATCATGGTATTATTCCATTTATTGTCGATCTTGTCGATATTTATTGTCATTCTTGTTTATTCAATTTTTACCCCATTTACTGTATCGAACTTGTCGATAACCTTTGAGACTATTATTCCTTATTGATGCTTCCTTGTTAGGAGTACAACTAAACCAATTATTTAAGTAGTCGGGATCCCACTAGTAGAGCACTGAACCTATCATGTTCGAATACCCATTTCATACTTTATTTTTTTAATCCATTCTGTGTTGATAGATTTTTTATTCGAAATACTTCTCTTGTGATTTGAGTTTTGATAGATGTTATATATGTTTTCATTAACAATGATTTTTTATTATTCCTGTTTTACTACACACTTGCTGAGCATTTCTTCCGCTCATACTTGTTTGTTTCGAAACCCTAACCTTTCAGTAAGGTAGTTTGGCGAGACATTTTCGTACAATTCGAAGAGAGAAGAAGCAGACGATATCTTGAAGATGACTTGACGCGGGAGGTCCTGATCCAGAGTAAGGTCTATTTATTATAGTTAAACTCTAATAATTATTACTATGTATTGATGGCCTGGTATACTTCTTGTCGAAGTTATACCAGTGATTTAAGTTTTGATATAAGAGAATGTGGTAAAGCTGAAAGTTGCCATTTTATGGAATTTGGATTCTTGTTTCTAGCACTATAACCTAAAAGATCTTGGTTTGTTTGGGTCACAGAGATTATATTTCAATTTTCGACAATTACACGGAATAATGTTTTATTAAAGTGGTGATGTTATTTTGAGGATTTTCAGGTAACGACCAAATCTCCTGACCCGGATTTGGGGACGTTACATTTGTGCTATATATCTGATTTCTTCATTTCTTTGAAATAATCCAGTTTTAAATATTTGCTTAACAGATAATTCCTCTTTTTCATTTTGTATTTTTCTGTAAGTTTCAGGTTTAAAGCTTAATGTTTGTGACACTCCTTCTTCATAGGTTTCCATTTGGTAATATGATTCGTTAGACTCTTCTGCTAATTCTTTACCTTTATCCATGACAAATTTTATTTACCTTATTCTTAATTTTTCTTTTACGTTTTTCAATCATCTCATTTAAAAGTTCTATAGCTTGTTCCTTATAAACTTTCGAGTATGGTGAGTTACTACCATTATATTTTCCATTTGTTATTCTATTAATCCTTTTTCTAATTTTTTCTATGTCTTTATCTATTTCTTTAATTTTATTCTTTGTATTTGTTCGGTATATAAAATAGGATTTATCCATGACAAATATTTTCTATGTCTATTTTTATTTCTTTCTTTATGTCATTTAGGTATCTTTTAAGAAAATTAATATTATGTATTAAATTTTCATGGTTAGCACAAGTTTCTGTTTTATTAAGACTTTTTTCATAATCTGGCATTATTTTAATTTTTTCTTTTATCTTTGATTTATATATAAAATAAGATTTTTCCATTTTATCCAGTTAAATTTGCATCTTCTAATAATCTTTCATGATACCATTTTATATCTATTCTATTTGCTCTATATTTTTCCAATATTTTACCTAGTCTCTCGTATAATATTATTCTTTCTAAATGAGTTTCTTCTATCCATTCTATTTTATTAAGTTCAGTTTGAATTTTTTCCATTTCTTGTTCCATTTTTTCTCCAGCTTTTATATAATATTTAAAAATTTCAAATCTTGTCTTTATTGTCATTTTATCTTATTTAATTTGTTAGCTAAATCATTTATCAATTTATATTGTTCTTCTATAACCTTTCTTAATTTTTCTGTTTCTTAATTTTTTCTCGTTATTAACGTTAAATTCTTTTCTTCTAACATACTTATCTGTCCATCTCTATCGGTTAACATATCTCTTAATACTAGATCCATTTTTTAAACTAAATATTTTTAATAAGTTTTTTATACATCTTTTGTGTAGATTTATTATTTGATTTATACATTATTAATAGGGTTGCAATTATACGTGAGTTATATTCTTTCCTAAATTTTGAGTTAATAGGGGGTCTCATTTATAAGTTCAGGATGGTTGATTTCTTGATTTTTCTTTTCATGCCGTGTAATTCATGATATAAGAGTTTGACTTACTATTTGTTCCATTATCTTTTATCAACTAACTTACTTTAGTAGCTTTAGGTTTAGTAGCTCTAGGTTACTATTTTATACTTTTGATACCAAAAATTATTACGTATGTTCCTTGTGTGTTCCGTGTGTTACAATACCAAGGAAAGAAAGAAATACAAGGTGATTATTCTGATTTAACCCTACCACCATCTTGTACCCTTGCAAATTTCCAGGAATGGTTATGCATGAAACGTGCAATTGGTTTATCTACTTTGAAAGGTAAAATTGATGATATGATAAGGGCTGGAGCAGTTGAAAAGATTATTACCATTTATTATGACAATGAAACCATATCAAGAGATACTATGGAATTGGAAAGAATGCGAGACAGAATTGTTCGTCTCCAGCATACTCATGCAAAACAAACTATAGAACATTATCAGGTAATCTCAGGTCAAAGAAAAAGACCTGTTCTCAGTACTATCAGTGGTACTAATAATACAAATATTACCATAAAAGAAGAAGAATCTACTGATCCCTTCCAATGATAGTGATAAACCCAATGTAGTTCAACTACCGCCCCTCTGATTTGTTTTCTTTTGGGTTTCTCTATTTTTTCCTTTTATTAGGTCCTGTAATATATTGCATTCTTTCGGTTTTTTTTGTATCTTTTTTAGTTCCCTGTTCTCTTTTGTATTGTCCATCATTCTCTTCCTCCCCCGTATCTACCTCCTTTCTCTTCGACCCTCTCTCGATCTCTCTTTCACCCTCGTCTTTTTCTCATTCCATTTTCGTCCCCACCGTAACCCCCCCTTCCCCAAACCCCTGTTTTCTCATTGTGCTTCCCCTCCCCTCACTCTGTGTATTTATTTTGTTTTTACTTCATGTTTTTTATCCCCGTTTGGATTTTAATAAATTTTAGTTTATATTATTTTTTGTTATTATTTGTGGTTTTGGATCTTTTTTGGATTTTTTCCGTTTATATTTTTTTTTAATTTAAATTAGTTTTGTTTTTCTGTTTTGGTCGGTTCCGTTCGCGTTGGGTTTTTTTGTTAGTCGATGTTGCGTAATTTGCGTGTTGGGAGTTTGAATGTAGGTACCTTGACGGGAAAATTCCTGGAGCTAGTGAACGTGTTGAAGAAGCGAAGAGTGGATGTGGCGTGTATTCAAGAGACGAGGTGGAAGGGGGCGCGGTCAAGAGTTGCGAACGGGTATAAATTGTGGTATTCAGGTCTTGCCAACTCGAAGAACGGAGTGGGCATTCTTTTGACGGAAGACCTAATAGACAACGTCGTAGAAGTTAATAGGTGCAATGACAGGATCATGTCCGTCAAGGTGGTGGTGGGGGAGATTGTGGTGAATGTGGTGTGTGCGTACGCCCCGCAAGGTGGTTTGGGCGACGCTGAGAAGGAGGCTTTTTGGGCCTGTTTAGATGGGCTGGTAGGGAGTATTCCTGCAGACCAATTTTTAGTGTTGGGCGGCGATTTCAACGGTCACATTGGCGAGAGGTCAGATGGTTTCCCCACGGCTCATGGGGGTTTTGGCTTCGGGACCAGGAATGTCGGTGGGTCCGCTCTGTTAGAGTTTGCTTCGGCACAGGAGTTGGTAATTGTAAATTCTGTTTTTCAGAAGAGGGCTGAGCACCTCATCACCTTTAGTAGCGGGGGACACAGCACTCAAATCGATTACTTACTTGTGCGCAGCCGGGACGCTAGAGCATGCGTGGACTGCAAGGTGTTCAGGAGTGAGGCTTGTGCTTCCCAGCACAGGCTGTTGGCCATGGATCTATCCATGGAGGGTCGAGTAGTATGCAGGAAGAGAAAGTTTAGACCAAGAATCCTTTGGAAAGACTTGAAGGGCGAGAAGGCGGCGGAATTCAGGGAGGCCTTGATCAACGAAGGTTGTTTTGCGAGTGGGGGAGATGCTAACTCCAGGTGGACCAAGATGGCTAAGGCCATCCGGAGTGTGGGCGAGAAGGTGGTGGGGATTTCCTCAGGTAGATGCAGCGGTCATAAGGAGTCGTGGTGGTGGAACGAGGAGGTTCAAAAGAAAGTTAAGGCAAAACTTGCGCTCTTTAAAGAGCTTTTATCGACCTGCGCAGGGCAGGAGAGGATCCTGAAGTTGGAAGCATACAAGGTGGCTAGACGAGAGGCAAAAAAGGCAGTGGCGAAAGCTAAAGAGGAGGCTTATGAAGGGCTTTACAAGCGCCTAGATACCAAGGAAGGAGCGAATGCCATCTTTAAGCTAGCTAAAGCTAGGGAGAGAGGGCGGCGCGACCTGGGTTCTGTTAAGTTTATTAAGGACGATTCAGGCCAAGTGTTATTGAATGAAGATGCTATTAAGGAGAGGTGGAGTTCGTATTTTCTTAATCTTTTCAACGAGGCTAGGAGGAGTGGTGTCGGGGTGGAGCGAGAGGTCTCTCTTTCGCCTGTGCTCTCTATCGTTTCCTGTGAGCGCTTTAGCAAGGCTGAAGTCAAGGGTGCCCTGCAGAAGATGGCGAAAGGGAAGGCGGTTGGCCCGAATCTTATCCCGATCGAGGTTTGGCTTTGTCTTGGTGAGGTTGGCGTCCAATGGTTAACAGATCTGTTCAATGTTCTTCTCTTGGGTGCTAAGATGCCGGCTGAATGGAGGCGTAGTGTTGTGGTCCCTTTTTTCAAGAATAAAGGCGATGCTCAGAGTTGTAGTAACTACCGGGGTATTAAATTACTCAGTCATACTATGAAACTTTGGGAGAGAGTGGTCGATAGTCGGATTAGAAGAGTAGTTGGAGTCTCAGAGAATCAATTTGGATTTATGCCTGGGAGATCGACGACCGAGGCTATTCATCTCGTTAGACGCCTTATGGAGAAGTTCAGGGATCGTCGCAAAGACCTCCATATGGTGTTCATTGATCTTGAGAAGGCCTATGATAGCATACCCCGTGAAGCTATCTGGAAGAGCCTCGAGGAGAGGGGAGTGCCGTCGGCGTACGTTAGGGTGATTCAAGACATGTACTCCCAAGCTAGTTCGTGCGTTCGGACCCCAGTGGGGACTCCCGTTTCTTCCCTGTTGAGATGGGGCTTCATCAGGGGTCGGCCCTGAGTCCTTTTCTTTTCGCCCTTATCCTTGATGTCATGACGCGGGGGATTCAAGATGCTGTCCCTTGGTGCATGCTCTTCGCGGATGATATCGTGCTAGTGGCGGAATCGAGGAGGGAGGTGAACGACAAATTGGAGCTTTGGAGATCTACTTTGGAGTCCCAAGGGTTACGTATGAGCCGTTCTAAAACCGAGTATCTCTGGTGTAACTTCAGTGGTGAGGCCAGCGAAGAAGGGGTGGAGGTGAGGATTGAAGACCAGATCGTCCCGCAGACGGACAAGTTCAAGTATTTAGGTTCGATCATTCAGAAGGAAGGTGAGATTGAAGCCGATGTCACGCATCGTATCAAGGCGGGGTGGTTAAGGTGGAGGGCAGCGTCAGGGGTGATGTGCGATAAGAAAGTCCCTTTAAAGTTGAAAGGGAAATTCTATAGAGCGGCTATCCGTCCTGCGATGTTATATGGTTCGGAGTGTTGGGCGGAGAAGAAGGCCCTAGTTAGGAAGTTGGAAGCGGCTGAAATGAGGATGTTGCGGTGGTCTTGTGGGCGCACGATGTTGGAAAGAATCCCAAATTCGGTGTTTAGGAGCGAACTTGAAGTGGCGCCTTTCTCTTCGAAACTTAGGGAAGGTAGGTTGAGATGGTTCGGCCACGTCCGTAGGAGGCTGGTTGAAGCCCCAGTGAGGAGGGTCGAGAGTCTTTCGGTTGGTGGGGCGAGGAGGAGAGGCAGGCCGAGGAAGTCTTGGGAAGAGCAGCTCAGGCTGGATTTGAAGGCCTTAGACCTAAATGAGACCATGCCTGCGGATAGGTCTGCTTGGAGGCGGCGTATCAGAGTGGTGGATTCTCTTTTAGGGTGCGGATCGGTTGTCGAGAGCCTCAGAATTGGGTTGGCTCGGTTAGCGATTTTGTAGTAGTTCGACTTTAGCGTTCTCACTTTGCGTTTTTAGTGTCTTCTGTTTTGCTGGTTTTGCAGTTACAGGGATCCTGGCTCGGTGCTGTCTCACTGCAAGATTTTCGTGTGATGGGAGCGCTTCAAGTTATGAGTATCATAAATCCTCGCAGATAGGTATGCCCCATGTGGAGAACGCCATGGGCTCAGGTATGGCATTGATCATTTCCGTATCAGCTGGTTTCCTTCGTATCTATCACACTCTTTATATGTCGTGCACTTAGCCGAGGGTCTACACGGAAACAGCCTCCCCGCTCTAAAAGTGGGGGTATGGTCTGCGTACATCCTACCCTCCCCAGACCCTGCTCTGAGCGGGATATACTGGGTATGTTTGGTTTGGTTTGGTTTTTACTACAAGGAGCAGCTGGATGGCCAGAAATAAAAGGAAAAAGATGACAAGACAAAAGCCAAATGGAATCTTTGAAGAAGGAAGAAAAACAAGAAAAGATAGCAGACATGAAGTGATATGCAACGGAAAAAGGTGGCAAATGAAGAAAAGAAGAAAAGTAAAGTCATGTCAATATTAAAATAATTGCTCTGTAAGAATCTTGTAATAATGAAAACAGGATAGGTAAGCAACCGATTGAAGGTTGTAATGCAAAGAGCTGCCTATAAAAGGAGCTCACATCCCATGTAATCGATATCGAAGTTTTCTAGCAATAAAATTTCTGAAGTTCTTATACTCTCTCAATGTCTAGCTAAACTCTCTTCTTTTCTATAATTTCTGCCAAGAATATAGTATCATATTTTCAGAATTATTACTTTAAGATTATAAATAGTATCTGTTAGTCCATTAATTATTATCTAAAAAACAGTATTATGATTAGTAAGTAGCATCTTGGAGGATATTCCGTTGAAGTTCGTAAATCATGGCCAAGTAAGACGCCGTGAAGCATGGATGCAGTTAGGCGCAGTGTGGAAGGGTGAGCATACCGGTGATCTGAGGTACTATTACGATCTGACATACTGTTAATAAGGTAAGGTTCTGGACTAGTATTTACTGTTTATAATTATAGTTAAAGTAATTATTTCTATGATTATGATGCTAGGGTTTTGGTTAGGAATTATAGAAATTTAAATTTAAAAATGAATTCTGTTTTAATTAATTCTGTTTTAATTACTGTTTTATGTTATGCTAACCATAATATTTATGCTCATTCCCTCTTTAGGGTTAATATATAATGAGATCCAAATTAATATTTATTATAATAAATTTACATTTTATTATTAAAATGATGCTTATTATGATATGTTTACAGCTTATTATATTTTTAAAGCTCTTTATTATAAAGAATCTGTAATAAACCTGCCCCTCTGAATTTGGTATAAGAGCCGTAAACAAAAAGGAGTGAAATTGGTATTGTAACACACGGAACACACAAGGAACACACGTAATAATTTTTGGTATCAAAAGTATAAAATAGTAACCTAGAGCTACTAAACCTAAAGCTACTAAAGTAAGTTAGTTGATAAAAGATAATGGAACAAATAGTAAGTCAAACTATTATATCATGAATTACACGGCATGAAAAGAAAAATCAAGAAATCAACTTTCCTTAACTTATAAATGAGACCCCCTATTAACTCAAAATTTAGGAAAGAATATAACTCATGTATAATTGCAACCCTATTAATAATGTATAAATCAAATAATAAATCTACACAAAAGATGTGTAAAAAACTTATTAAAAAATATTTAGTTTAAAAAATGGATCTAGAAAGAATTCAGAAAATAGCAGCTAAAACTCCTACTTATAATAAAGATATAAATCAACATATTGAAAGTTGTAAAATTAGTTTGAGAATAATAGATCAAAGAGAAGACACAATAAAAATATTAAGAGATATGTTAACTGATAGAGATGGACAGATAAGTATGTTAGAAGAAAAGAATTTAACGTTAATAACGAGAAAAAATAAAGAAACCTTTGAAAGATTAGAACATTATGAGAAAATATTAAAATACTTAGAATCTAAAAAGAATAATGGATCTGAAAAACAAAAAATAGAAGACCAAGAAAGAATAAATATTCTTAGAGAATATACTAGTGAAATAAAAAAGAGATTAGAAACAAAAACAAATATTTATTTCTATGGATAAATCCTATTTTATATACCGAACAAATACAAAGAATAAAATTAAAGAAATAGATTAAGACATAGAAAAAATTAGAAAAGGGATTAATAGAATAACAAATGGAAAATATAGTGGTAGTAACTCACCATACTCGAAAGTTTATAAGGAACAAGCTATAGAACTTTTAAATGAGATGATTGAAAAAAGTAAAAGAAAAATTAAGAATAAGGTAAATAAAATTTGTCATGGATAAAGGTAAAGAATTAGCAGAAGAGACTAACGAATCATATTACCAAATGGAAACCTATGAAGAAGGAGTGTCACAAACATTAAGCTTTAAACCTGAAACTTACAGAAAAATACAAAATGAAAAAGAAGAATTATCTATTAAGCAAATATTTAAAACTGGATTATTTCAAAGAAATAAAGAAATCAGATATATAGCACAAAAACATGTAAATATAATAGATATAACTTGTATACATGGTAAGACAAAAATAAGTCTAATAACTGATGAAATTATAAAAAGAGAATTAAGAAAGTTATCTAATAAAGAAGCAAATAAATATAGAAATATATATTTAGGAGTAGTAGAGTTTACAACAAAAAATTTTCAGAAAAATATAGATACCCCTATACAAATATATATATTAGATGATAGAATACTAGGAAATTTACAAGATGCCTTAATATCAGTAATTAAAGGAAATTTAATATATCAGAAATTAAAATTTACCATACAATCAGATTTTCGTATATCATTAAAAGATGAGCATGAAGAATTAGCTTTAACCCTATATTATAAATTAGAAGGAATAAAAATGCCACAAGGAAGTAAAGTAATAAGTATTGAAACGAAAATGATATATGCATTAACAGGTAATCATCATGTAACTAAGCAGCATGAATTAGATGTTTTAGTACCAAAAATGTATCAAGAAATATTAGAACAAATAGAACATAAAGAAAATTCACAAATAACTATACCAGAATAAATATATATGGATTTTAACACAAGAACAATAAGACCACCTAATAAAATAATACCAAGAATAGAAGGTTCAAGAGACAACAAAATGATAACACGACAATATAGTTTACCTAGAAGAATAAATTTAATAGATATAAGAACAGATAGATTAAAAATTAAAGTAATAATATTTGATGGAATTATAGCAAAAGATTGCATAGCTGAAATAAATACTGGAGCTATTAAAAGTTTTATACATATAAATAAAATTAATGAAAATGATTGTAGTATAATAGAACCACAAACTTATAATTATCCAGAGAATGAAAGAGAAATAATAATTACCAAAAGTGTTAACTTAAGATTCAAAATACAAGATTTTGAATATAATATAAATATAGGAGTCATAGAATATGATAATTCTAATGAATTATTATTAGGAAGTGACTTTTTAACTATGATAAATTATAAAATCAATAATAATGGAATTGAAATAAATGATCAAGAAAAGATTATATTTATTAACAAACTATGAATATACAAGATAAATTGGAAAATAAGAAAGTAAAACTACAAAAAATAAAAGATGCTTTAAAAGAAGAAATATATTCACAAATAAAATATTTAGAATATAGTGAAAAAGAAATTAAACTGGAAAATGAGATAAAATAATTAGAAAATTTAATAAGAAAAGAAGAAACAAAATCTAAGAAAATATGGATATATATGGGAAATGGATGGGAAAAACGCATTAATATACCAAAAGAATGAATAATCCGAATAATTTTGATAAAATACAAGAATTATGGGAAGAAATAATAGTAAAAGAGAATTTAAAAAATATAGTAACAATAATAGATGAAATTAGAAATGATCAATGTCAAAAAATAAAAATAATAAGAGAAGAATTGTCTGATTTATGTAATATATCTAAAATACCAACATTTAAAATAATATTAGACAGATTAGCCAAATTAGAAAAATAAAAACAAACAAATGTACAAATAATAAAAAACGAAGATAGTAATGAACAATCAGAAATGGTACCCATAAATGCTTGGAGAAGAACTAAGGAACCTATTATGGTAAATATAAGTAAAATGAAACCTAAAATATTAAAATCAGCAGATAAAGTATTAAAAAATTTATATCTATTACAAAAATAAGGAAAATTTTAAATGGACAAACAAGAATATAATGTAATAACATTTCTGAGAAATCATGGAAAAGAAATATTAGATAGAGACATATATAAGTATGAACCAATAAGAAGAGAATCAAAAAATATTGAAGTTAATATTACTAAAGAAGAAAAGGAAACTATAGAATATTTAAAATTAAAATTAGAGAAACAAGAAAAAGAGTTAGAGAAAGTAAAAGAGGAAAATAATAATTTAGCAAAAAAAAAAAAAAGAGGAAAATAATAAACTTAAAGAAAAAACTAATGAAGAATGGTTTAATAAATATAAGAAATATAAAGACAAATATAAAACTGTTAAAAAAGAGCTAAAAGAAACTAAAAGAGAATTAAAACAGGTAACATATTAATTGCATCAAGAAATGGAAGAAACTAAAAAAGAATTAAATTTCTTAAAAGAAGAAATTAAGAGATTTAAAGGGAAAGAATTAATGATTGGAGAAAGTTCTCAAAAGAATAATGAAGATACAACTAGTGATTCAGAAAGTTCAAATGATAGTTCTAATAAAAAATATGTAAATTTTATAGAAGAATCAGAAAGTGAAGGAGGATCAGAAGTAGAAAAGGAAAATAATCAAATAATGCAAGCGTTAAGAAAAATGAATAATGTAAATGCAATAATAAAAGAAGAACCTGAAAGTGATGAGCCGATAGAAACAGAAATGGAAACAGATGAAATAATGAATGAAGATATAGATAATTATCAGGAAGAAGAATTATATGACCCAAATTTAGAAATAATAACAAAAGGTAGTAATAAAATTCCTAAAGACAACATGCAGAATTTAAAGAATTTGTAGGATCAATGTCACAAGGTGTTAATCTAAATGGTTATTTTTTAGACCTAGATAATGTATATGAAGAACAAGAAATTAGTAGAAAAATTACAGATTGGAATCTTGGAACTTATATAGCTTTAATGAGTTCTACACATACTAACAATTTAGAATATATTTATGATTTAATATCTAAAACATTAATAGGAAAGGTTGCATATTGAAGGTAGTGTTTTTCGTAGTTCGTTCACAGGGAAGGACTCTCAATATTGATTTCGAGTATATTATCTCTTACAATCTAGAAGTGTGCAAATGGGGGGTTTTGAGTTTGGTTAAGGTGTTTTATCAAACACCTTGCATACAATAACTAAATTGCTACAAAAATACAACTAAGTTAATGGCTAATATCCAAATTTGCCAACACAACAACACAATGAGCAAATTAACAAGACAAGAGATATTTGACCCAAGGATTATGGATATTCAAGCACTTCAACCCCACAATAAGCAAATATATCCAACTCTACCTAACCAAGATAATTGGTGAAGCACACAATCACTTATTTCTCTTCTATTATAAACACTAATTTAGTGAAGCACATAAATTAGTTCTCTTGATACTAGCAACCAATAATGAAGCACTACCAATTTAACCAAATCAAGGAATCAATCAAAGAGAGGCTAGGACAAACCCAAGGATGAGAAGCTCAACCTAGGTATTTGCACTTGAATCTTGTGGATTTAGGTACACTAAATCTTGTGCTACTATAATGAATGAACTAACGATTACGTATTAGAACAAACAATTAGCAATTGAAGATACAAGAAGAGTAAGGTGAAGCAACTTACAAATCTTCAATCAAAATCATGAGCAATACATCACAAGCATTCAAGATAGAGATAAATAAATCTTACTTAAATTGAAATGGGTTTTTGTACAAGAATTCCTCCTTGAGCCAAATATATGAAGTTAGTTACTCATAATCAATGCTAGATTATGAGTAATAAGTGTTTTTCTCTCTACTTGACTAACCCTAATTTATCCTTGAAGAGGCTAAGAAGAGGGGAAAAAGAAGTTAGATGTTAGGTTAGATGATGGTTAAGTTATGAGATGATATGCTCATTTAATACTCAGCAGCTCCGTACGTCCTGCTGTACGGCCGTACAACTGCCCGTACGAAAATTCTGCTCCTTTGAACGGCCTGTTGAACGGCCGTACAGCTGCCCGTACGAGATAAAATCTTAAATATAATACATTAAACACCTCCCGAAATCGCGAGCTTTCATCTTCTAACTTCCCTCTTGAATAATCTTCGCTTTCATGCCAAAATTAAGCCATCTTTTCAACAATTAAGCCCGAGGCACTGAAAGATGAAAAACATAACAAATATTAATAAAACAACATTCGAAACTAACAAAAATGCAGAAGAATAAAAGAGAAAACGTGTATAAAATACACATTATCAAATCTTCCCCCACTTAAACTTTGCTACTCCCGAGCAAACTAAAATTAACATAACCATATACTCCTAACTAGTACCACTTCCGTAGGTGATCACGGTTGCATTTGGCATATGCAACAAGCCCTTGGAACCCCTAGGTAGCCCTAGTGGACGAGTGAGGTCTCGTAAGGGTTTATAGATGATGTACCCACAAAATCAAAAAAATCACCAACAAAAAAAAAAACTAACAATACCTACTAATTAAACTAACTATTACATTCACATGTCTGAGTCGTCTACTTGTAACTAAAATCAAACATATAGAGCTATTCACCTTGTCATCCACTAAAACGAGCTAACAACCAATTCAAGAATCAAGACAACACACCTTGTGCAAGATGTAACCAAGACATTAAAGATAGAATGAATGCACTTCAATCGTGAACACTAGACAAGATGATCACAAAGCATACATGGCTTCGCATTAAGAAGATGAAATTGTATGGTGAAAAATCTCACATCTCTAGTGTTTTTCGAAGTTCGTTCACAGGGAAGGACTCTCAATATCGATTTCGAGTAGATTGCCTCTTACAATCTAGAAGTGTGCAAATGGGGGGTTTTGAGTTTGGTTAAGGTGTTTTATCAAACACCTTGCATACAATAACTAAATTCTACAAAAATACAACTAAGTTAATGGCTAATATCCAAATTTGCCAACACAACAACACAATGAGCAAATTAACAAGACAAGAGATATTTGACCCAAGGATTATGGATATTCAAGCACTTCAACCCCACAATAAGCAAATATATCCAACTCTACCTAACCAAGATAATTGGTGAAGCACACAATCACTTATTTCTCTTCTATTATAAACACTAATTTAGTGAAGCACATAAATTAGTTCTCTTGATACTAGCAACCAATAATGAAGCACTACCAATTTAACCAAATCAAGGAATCAATCAAAGAGAGGCTAGGACAAACCCAAGGATGAGAAGCTCAACCTAGGTATTTGCACTTGAATCTTGTGGATTTAGGTACACTAAATCTTGTGCTACTATAATGAATGAACTAACGATTACGTATTAGAACAAACAATTAGCAATTGAAGATACAAGAAGAGTAAGGTGAAGCAACTTACAAATCTTCAAGCAAAATCATGAGCAATACATCACAAGCATTCAAGATAGAGATAAATAAATCTTACTTAAATTGAAATGGGTTTTTGTACAAGAATTCCTCCTTGAGCCAAATATATGAAGTTAGTTACTCATAATCAATGCTAGATTATGAGTAATAAATGTTTTTCTCTCTACTTGAATAACCCTAATTTATCCTTGAAGAGGCTAAGAAGAGGGGAAAAAGAAGTTAGATGTTAGGTTAGATGATGGTTAAGTTATGAGATGATATGCTCATTTAATACTCAGCAGCTCCGTACGGCCTGCTGTACGGCCGTACAGCTGCCCGTACGAAAATTCTGCTCCTTTGAACGGCCTGTTGAACGGCCGTACAACTGCCCGTACGAGATAAAATCTTCAATATAATACATTAAACACCTCCCGAAATCGCGAGCTTTCATCTTCTAACTTCCCTCTTGAATAATCTTCGCTTTCATGCCCAAATTAAGCCATCTTTTCAACAATTAAGCCCGAGGCACTGAAAGATGAAAAACATAACAAATATTAATAAAACAACATTCGAAACTAACAAAAATGCAGAAGAATAAAAGAGAAAACGTGTATAAAATACACGTTATCACATATTGGATAGAATCTATAGATTATCAATCAACAATTGAAGTAATGAGAAGTGCTGGAGATTGGAAATCTATGTTACAAGTATTTGATATGATATTAAAAAGAGAATTTTTAGGAGAACCTTGGATAGTAGCTAGAGATCAAGTATTAGTAGCAAGAAAAATAGAAATAATAATGAATTTAAATAATATGAAGTGTTGTAAAATAAATAAATTACCAGAATATACAATAAGTTTTACTAAATTCTTTTATGAAGCTAGATTTCTACCTGAAGAAAGTCTAGTATATCAACAATTATATTATGATCACTTACCAAGTCCATATAATACTGAAATAACAAAAGAATATAATAAATTAGAACCAAGAGAAAATACTTTAGGCGAAAAAATAAGAGTGCTAAGAGGATATCTTATGAGAAAATGTGAAGAATATAGAATACAACAGAAAGTGAAGAAAGATAAAAAAATTAGGATTTAGGGAAATATGTGGATTAACTGAAAAAAGATTAGTATTTGGATGTGATAAAAAACCTTATAAAAAATATAAGAAAAAATATAGGAAAAAGACTCAAAAATATAAAGGTTATAGTAAAGATTATAAACCTAAAAATTATAATCCTTATTATAATAAGTATAAAAGGAAAAAATTTAGGAGATTTAGAAATACTAATAATACTAGAAATAAATTTAAAAATAAGAGAAAGTTTAGAAGAAAACCTAATAATAAAGGAAACGATAAAATAAGTGAATGTAAGTGTTGGAATTGTAATGAAAAGGGACATTATGCTAATAAGTGCCCCAAATTAAAAGAAAAAGGTGTAAAGTATATTAATTTATCACAATTTATAATGAATCTTGAACAAATAAAAGAGGATAATGATAAATGGTATAAATATGAAGATTTTTATGTAAGTCAAACTGACAACAGTGAAACGGAAGAAGAAAATATAAATTATTCTATAGATAGTAACTCAGAATAATGGTAGCAATCTATGTAGAAGCATATGTAGAATATAAACCTGAAAAACTGATAAAACAGAAAATATTTATAGATAGTGGAGCAGATTTATGCTTAGCTAAAGAAGGAGTATTAATTTAACATAAATGGAAAAGATCAAAATTACATAGAACTAGGGTAACAGGATTTAATGAACAAAGGAAAGAATTAGATACAATTGCAGAAAATATGAAAATATTATTAAATAAAACAATATTTAAACTTTCCTTGATATATCAAGAAAATAATATGAAACAATCAATATTATTAGGAAATAATTTCCTAGATCATTTTAAAACTCAAGTAGTAACTTCAGATACTCTAAGTTTACAAACTCCATGTAATAAATGGATAGTATTAAAAAGAATATTACCATTAGGGATAAAAAGGATAAATAACCTAATAATTGATAGAAATAATAACCTACAAGAATTAATAGCTAAATATAAGGAGTTATTAAAACCAAACTTTGGAGAAAATCCAGTACAATTATTGGATAAAGAAAAAATATATGCTGAAATAAAACTAATAAACCCTAATGATATAGTACGATCTAAACCTATTAGATATAGCCCAAGTGATCAAAAAGAATTTGAAATTCAAATAAATGAATTACTAGAAATGAAAATAATACAAGAAAGTAAAAGTCCACATAGTAGTCCTGCCTTTTTAGTAAGAAAACATAGTGAACAAAAAAGAAGTAAGGCTCGAATGGTAATAGATTATAGAGAATTAAATAAAAAGACTGTATTTGATGGATATTTTTTACCATATAAAAGAAATCTTATTAACATTCTTGGAAATAAAAAATGGTTTAGTAAATTTGATTGTAAAAGCGGATTTTGGCAAATAAAATTAACAAAAGAAGCAAGACCTCTAAAAACTTTTAGTGCACCTCAAGGTCACTACGAGTGGATGGTACTTCCTTTTGGATTTAAAAATGCCCCACAAATATTTCAAAGAAGAATGGATCAAGTATTTAGAAAATTAAAAGATTTCTGTATAGTCTATGTAGATGATATATTAATATATAGTGAAACCCTAGAAGACCAGATAAAACATTTAGATCAATTTATAGAAATTGTAAAACAACATGGAATATTATTCCTGAAAAGAAATCAGAATTATTTAAGAATAAAATAGAATATTTAGGATATATTATTGATAAAGAAGGATTACAATTACAAAATCATATAGTATCAAAAATACAAAATTTTAAAGATAAATTAGAAAACAAGAAAGAGGTTCAAAATTTTTTTGGAATAATTAATTATGCATTAGATTATATAAAAGATTTACCACAATTAAGAAAACTTTTACAGGAATTAACAAAAAATAAAAAACCCTTTCAGTGGATGGAAGAACATGATAAAGCCGTTAAAATCCTTAAAGATATATCTAATTAAATGATATTCCCAAATTTTTATTTTTCAAAATATTGTTTTTATTTTTTTTAAAAAAATTCTCGACGATCCAACCGTACGGATGTCAAGATATATCTAATTAAATGATATTCCCAAATTTTTATAAAATAAAAAATTAATTTGGTTGGAGATCTTAATAGAACATTACTATATTGTCTAGTACTCGTAACTAGTGCTTCATCCCAAATTATTGTTTCTATTTTTTTAAAAATATTTCTCGACGATCCAACCGTACGGATGTCAAGATATATCTAATTAAATGATATTGCTAAATTTTCAAAAAATAAAAAATTAATTTGGTTGTAGATCTTAATAGAAGACTACTATATTGTCTAGTACTTGTAACTAGTGCTTGGTCCCAAATTATTGTTTCTATTATTTAAAAAAATTTCTCGACGATATAACCGTACGTATGTCAAGATATATCTAATCAAATGATATTCCTAAATTTTCAAAAAATAAAAAATTAATTTGTTTGGAGAACTTAATATAACACTACTATATTGTCTAGTACTTGTAACTAGTGCTTCGTCCCAAATTATTGTTTCTATTTTTTTAAACATATTTCTCGACGATCCAACTGTACGGATGTTAAGATATATCTAATTAAATGATATTTCCAAATTTTTAAAAAGTAAAAAATTAATTTGGTTGGAGATCTTAATAGAAAGGTGATGGCCCAAAATGCTTCTTTTTTCACTCCCCATTACCAAAATACCTACCGCCAACTCGGGCAGCCCTAAATACCCACGGGACGCGCCACTGGTGAAGGAGTGTCTTCAAGACATGCTAATTGTGAAGGAGTGTCTTGAGACACGTGACAGGGGAAGGCGTGAAAGCCACAGATACGCATTTATGTATAGCGTATCAGGGAGACACGCAACTAGGTCAAGCGTGATGACGTCACCTTACGTCAACATCACGCTGTTGGGTGGATGCTACAGTGCCTTGGGTCACGCATGTTCAACATGCGTGACAGGTGATGCGCATGTCCAACATGCGTGACACAGGTCACTGTTCATCTACGTCTCCAGCCGCGACAATGGCGATTCCGGCAACCAAACTTCTTTCTCTTCGTTCGTCTATTTCAGGCACTTTCCAACTACATTCTACATGCCAACAGAATCGACATTCGATTCTCTACACAATTAAACCAATTTTATTATGTTCCATTTGCAGGATTGAAAAGACCCAATTCGATGGTTTTTCCGATCAACATTTTCCGATAAGCTCGTGTACACCCCTGCGGGGCCAAAATGCAATAAACGGAGATGTAAAAATGTAGACAAAGTCCTGGGCTTCATTTTGATGTATAGAATTTGATGTGTAGGCTTGGGAATGTGATGGACGGAATGAGAGAACGGAGAGGCGATTTTTACCTCCAAAGGATCGCCGGAGCTGAATTGTAAGAATGACGTCAGCTTACGTCATCACGCATTCTGCTCATGCGTGACACCTGTTACGCATTTCAGAAATGCGTGTCTCAGGTCACGCATGCACAGAATGCTCGACCCGTCGGTATTCTAGGCCGTCTCTTCCGACAATCAGCATATCGGGCCATTGAATCCCAAATCTAGGCATTTTCTCTTAATAGAACACTACTGTATTTTCTAGTACTCGTAACTAGTGCTTCGTCCCAAATTATTGTTTCTATTTTTTTAAAAATATTTTTTGACGATCCAACCGTACGGATGTCAAGATATATCTTATTAAATGATATTCCCAAATTTTCAAAAAATAAAAAATTAATTTGGTTGGAGATCTTAATAAAACACTACTATTCTTTTTAAATTTGGTTAAATAAATGAAAATTAGATAATTTTTTATTATATTTTTTTTTGATAATTTGTAAATTAAATAATTTCTAACATCTTGTTTGTTTACTTTTTTATTATGTGGATGTTTATATAATTAATAAGTAATTTTCAGATTTTTTTTTAAAAAAAAAGTAATTTTCAGAATTTTAAAAAAAATCAATGACTAAACGAGCTACCCGGCTCGGCTCGTTTAACTGCTACCCGACTCGGCTTGTTAGGCTCGTGAGTAAACTCGACCCGACTCGTATAATAAACGAGACGGGTTCGGCAGGGATTTTCGGCTCGTTTAATAAACGAGCCCGGCTCAACTCATTTAAAAAAGCCCGACTCGATTTAAAGCTCGGCTTGAACTCGCCCTGCTCGACTCGAATTACAGCCCTATTTCAGTGTACAGTGTAAGACAAAAGTATAGTAAGTAGATGAAATAGTGCACATTGAATGTCGAAATTGAAGGTAGCTAGGTGTATGCATAGTACATGCATCAAGTATGTGCTTTGGCCGCTGTCGTATGCCTGGAAATTAAACATTAATTGATTCATGCATATGTTGAGTTGCGGATGAGGATAACGAGATGCAAAATTAATGAAATTAAATTTTGAAAATTAAATTTAAATACAACATGCCCTGATTAATTTGTCAACTGCTTCTTCCTCCTACTCAAAGGGCACAATTACATACATACTAGCATGTGCAAAACACAGATATCATATATTGTTATTATTTATTAATATATTAATTATTTAATTTAATGTAAAATTTTATTTTACTAGCATAAAAATCCGTGCAAGGCACCGGTCGCTATGTTAAATTTTGTTTCTAAATTAAATTGTGTATAATCAATGTCATTAGAAGTATAAAATTGATTTTCATAGAGTTTTTCTTGTTAATGGTATATGTGGCTATTGCGTACTTATTTAAATATGTTCAAATTTGTAATTTAGAAACTAATATAAGAAGTACTAATAGAAATCATGTCAGTTTTTAATTTTATTGTGGGTCATTGAATAGAATTCGAGTGTTCAATAAGTGTTGTCTAATTAAGATGATTTTTCAAAACATTTACTATACTAAACTTTTTTTTTTCCAATTCTTCAAAACTGATGTCTTCAAGATGTTGCATTCTAAGAGTGTTGGTGGGTATGGGTTTTAGTCATGATTTTAATAAATAAATAAAAAACTTCTTAAATCTTCTAATACGCTATTCAGACCTTACACTTTCACTTCTTAAAACTATCTTTCTAACTATTTCATTTCTTTTCTTCTAAGCTCTTGATTTTAAGCATTTTTTACCTTGATTTTCTTCATATTTTTGTCTGACTTTCAAAACATCAGATAATTTAGTTCTCCACTGAGTGAATCTACCTTGTGTAACGGGCTTATAACATTTTTATTCTCCAAACTTGAGAATTTATCATTTATGGTTGGATAAATATTTTTTGTACTTTTATTGTCACAAGTTGAAATTGATCATATGACTTTTGTCCGTGCTTTGATAATGAATTCATCATTTCTTTTTTCAAACACAGCTTCTTCCAGAGAAGTATCTTTACAAATTGTAGCGAACAGATAGACCTATGCGTTCAATGAATTTATTGTTTTTCCTTGTGAGTTTTGTATATGCATGCTTTATTGTAAAAGTCTTCTTTAATTATTAATAGTTCATTTTAAATCATCAATTAAATTATATATTATAATTTAATAATTTTTGTATGCAATATATATATGCTTTTGTTTTGAATATTTCATTTTATCGCCAATGTTAATTTTGTACACATATTTAAAAAATTTCACACATGATATAAAAAATTATTGTTTATGCTACTAAAATTATGAAATAGAATTAATTTTTTAAATAACATGGATTTGACTTACCGATGATAATATTAATTTTCAAAAAATATTATTGACTGTCATAACTTAAAGTCTCATATTTTGTTACACGAACCTTTGTACATGCTAATTTTATATAATCATCATCTTCTATGTCTTAACATATATAATAATAATAACAATATTATTGGATAATTCCAATATTGTAAAAGTTTCTTTTAAATATCATTTCTTTTATTATTATTTCTTCCAATACATTAAAAAGTCTCACGAATTTTATCTTGTGTTGGTGTATTACCTAAGTTTAAAATTTAATTTAGCTCCATAGTTATTTAAAGTTTAATTTAGCTCCAAAGTTATTTACAAATGTATTACTGTTAAGACATTCACATATTACGTGTATGATTTATAAACACACGTGATATTGTGGCGTAGTGGTAAGAGCATGCATAAGTTACTTGATAGATTCCCATGAACAACACCTTTTTTAATAAAAATGTGTTGGTGTTTTACCTAAGTTTAATTTAGCTACATAGTTATTTACAAATGTATTACTCTTAAATGACATTCACTTATTACGTGTATGGTTTGAAAATACATGTGAAATTGTGGTGTACTGGTAAGAGCATGCATAAGTTATTTGATAGACTCAAGTTCGATTCCCATGAACAACACTTTTTTTAATAAATATTAAACATAGGGGCAAATTGGTCTTTTCATGTGCATTAAAAAATCTCACTATTTTTTTCTTGTGTTGGCCTATTATATATATAATAGATTTTAATAAAATTTATTATTAATTTTCAATTTATATATTTTTCATATTTAATTTTACGACATAAACTAAATATCAATAATTTAACGTTATTTTTAAATTTATTGTTAAATATCTTAAGAATTCAATAGATATTTTTAAAAAATTATTTAGTGTAACCTAAAATCGTAGAAGAAAGAATTGTAGGAAGAATGTGTGCGGGTGATGATTCTAATCGGGATATAATTGAAAACGTTTATCATTATATAAAACATGTGGTTTTTTATTTATAATAAATTATATACTCCCTCCGTCCCGTTTATGTTGATCGTAATTCCTTTTTTGCATATCCCAAAAGTATTGGTCATGTTTCTTTAATAAAACAAATTAAGGATTAAATATGTTAAGTTTTTCTAAATATGTAAATAATTTAGAGCAAGTTTAGCAGTTTCACATGATTGCACAATACGTGTTTTTTGATTGATGATCAATATAAACGGGACGAAGGGAATATAATTTAACTGAATTTGAAATTTTTAACACGTTTTTTTTTAATTTTTTATAAATGTACTTTTGTGCCTTATTGTTAAATTTTGTTGTTTATAATAAATAAATTAATATTTTTAATATATTTTTTTTAACTTGTTATATTGAGGAAGGTGTTAACAATTTTTTGGAAGGTGTTAACCAACCAACTAGGGATGGGCGTCGGGGCACTTCGGGGCCGGGGAGTGCTATCCCCGCCCCATCCCCGAATTTAAACCCGATCCCCGTCCCAGGCCCGATCCCCGTCGGGGACTATTTTTCATTCCCCGTCCCCGACCCAAACGGGTAACGGGGATCCCCGCGGGGAATCGAGGAATTTTATTTAAAACTAAAAATAATTTTAAATAATTTTAAATACTAATTAGTGAGCTCAAATGCACTAAATTAAGATAAAAAAAATATTACTTAAAGAAACAATTATAAATAACATGAAAATGAAGTTATTTAACTACTAAAAAGACAAACATATAAAATTAAAAGATCTTTTTGTTTCCAATATGAAGTATTGGAAATTCGTTTATATTAATATATGATTAATATATATATATATATATATATATATATATATATATATATATATATGTATGTGTGAGTGTGTGTGTATATATATATATATATAATAAAGTGTGGTGAAATCGAGTCGGGATTGAAAATCGGGCCGGGGGTCGGGGATCGGGCCGGGGACACATAAAAACCCGGCCCCGGCCCGCTCCCCGGTTTTTTTTGAAAATTGTCCCCGCTCCCCGGCCCGTAGCCGAAAAAATCCCCGAATCCCCGCCCCGTTCGGTGCGGGGATCGGATCGGGATCGGGCGGGCCGGGATGAATGCCCATCCCTACAACCAACCAACTAACCAAATCTATACTTACTAATATATAATAAGCAAATTAGGGGATAATTGGTAGTTTGGTTGTTTGGTTCAACCAATCATTAGTATTGACTAGCCTATAACTCGTGCAAAGCACGAGTTGTCATATATTATTATTATTATTATTATTATTATTATTATTATTATTATTATTATTATTATTATTATTATTAATATTATTATTATTATTTATTAATATATATTAAATATTTGATTTAATATAAAATTTTAATTATTTTAAATAATTTTTATATTTTGTTAGTGATTAGAAGATATGGTGTGATATTTTTGGGTATATATTAATTATTGCAAGATTATGTTTTAAATTAAAAGTTAGTTTTAGGTGTTTATAAAAGGTAATATCATCAATTAAAAGTAAACATCTTTTAATTAAAAAAGCAATCGGCTAATTATCATTAATTATATTATTTTATTATTTATTTTAATAATTAGATGACCATGTCAAATCCGAACCGACAAAATTTCAATGCTCATGTTTACTGATTATACTAATATTTTCTTATTATAAACAACGTATACGGATTTTTAATATATTTTATTAATAATTGGAAAATATGGTATGTTATTTTCGGGTATATATTAATGATTTTAAGATTAGTTTTAAATAAAAAAGGTAATGTGTTTTAATTAGAAAGAAAATATTAATGATTGGAAGATATGATACGATTGATATTTTTAAGTGTTTATAAAACGTAATATATTTAATTAAAAGTAAATGTGAAAAAGGCAATTGGTTAATTACCATTAATTATATTATGTTATTATTTAATTTAAAATTAGGATAATCAAGTGAAAACCAAAATAATTAGGATAACCAAGTGAAAACCAAACCGACAAACTTTTAATCTTTCGGCTTTAATATATTAGTATAGATATAGATTTTAAATGAGATAATTTGATAAAAATTATATAAATGTTATCCGTGATATTTCTAGAAAAGGAGGAATTTTAATAAGAAAATATAGAAAAGATGATAAATTTTAGTTGAAAAGGGTAATCGGTTAATTAATACTAATTTTAAATTATTATTTTATTTTATTTATTATATTGCATGTGATATAATTGGAAAAATAGAGGTCTTAGTTAAAGAAAATTAAAAAGGTAACATGTTTTAGGTAAAAAAGATAATTGATTAGTTTATAATAATTATAATTTAATAATGTTATTTTACTAAATTGCTCGTGGTGTTTTAAGAAATGAGAAATTAATGTTGCCCGTAATTTTTCTAGAAAAAAAGGAAATTTAATTAGAAAAAGATGGTACGTTTTAGCTGAAAAGATAATCGGTTAATTATTAGTATTCTAAAATTATTATTTTATTTTGATTAAATAGAACCGTCCGTGATATAATTGGAAAAAGAGAAATTTTAGTTAGAGAAAAGAGAAAAGGTAACGTGTTTTGCCTGAAAAAGGTAACCGCCCGTTATGTAATTGGAAAACGAGAGAATTTAGTTAGAGAAAAGAAAAAAGGTAACGTGTTTTAGCCGAAAAAAGTAATTGATTAGTTAATAGTAATTATAATACAATTATGTTATTTTATTAAATAAAATTATTCGTAGTGTTTTTAAAAAAAATAAATTTTAGTTAGATAAAATATAGAAGATATTGTATTTTACCTGAAGGAAATTATTTAGTTATTAAAAAATATAAAAGGTACTCCCTCTGTCCCATCCATTTGTTTACACTTTCCTTTTTGGGATGTCCCATCTAATTCTTTACATTTCTAAACTTTCCTAAAATAGTAAAGTTTTATAATATAAAAATCAACTACATCCACTACTTTCCTCCACTAACTCATTTTATACATTATATAGTGATGGGTCCTACCACTTTACTCATTTTTTCTACTTCTCTCCTCCTTCTTTATATTTTTCCTTGGTCTCCGTGCCCAAACCAAATGTAAACATTTGGTTGGGACGGAGGGAGTAATATGTTTAACCTGAAAAAGGAAATTGATTAGTAAAGGAGAAATTTTAGTTAGATAAAATATTATAGATATTGTATTTTATTTGAAAAAGGAAATTATTTTGCTATTAAAAAATAGAAAAAATTTAATGTTTAACGAAATTAATTAGTTAGTAGGATGGATTTTATCTGTAATTAAGTAAGGGTAAATAAGTAAAATCAACAAGTACCGTACCAACCTGCCAAACTTTTAAAGTTTCGACTTTTATATAATAGTATAGATAGATTAGGTATCATAAAAGTCAATTCTTTATATTTTTTTGTTCCATGTGTACTTATGGCAAGCCCAACAATGATCCAAAGAACCAAATTTGGGGGAGATTACTCTAAATTCTCCTATAGCAGTGATGCAAATGGGATCACCACTATTCACTGATCCATATATGGATCAGTTAGTTTAATATTAAAATATTAATTTTGATATTTATATATTTTTAGTTTATTAGATTCAAAATTAATTTATGATTTTTTAATTATTTAATTAATAATAGTACATAATTAATAAAATGAATGTGTTTTTCGTTAACTAAGAACACAATTTTAATATTATTTATGTATATTAAAAAATTTATATCTTTATTTAATTTAATTTATTAAATATAATATAAATAGTTAATAACGATTAAATATTAAATTTAAGATTAAATAGTTTAATATAATATTTGTGTAATATAATATATAAATAGTAATTTGGATCAAAATTTTGGATCACGCTACTGGAATTGGTCAGAAATTTGGATCAGAATTTGGATTAATTAATGATCCAAATTTGAATTTTTGGATCACAACTAGTGTAGATGGCCTTCCTCTATCCCCTGTATGACCTTGGAGTCATTTAGGCTGTTTGGCTCACCTTTTTTTAAGTTTTTAGGGACTTATTTTCAGGTAAAAATTTCATATTTTGATAATTTTTTTAATATAAGTATTTAATATATGTTTGAGATTCTATAAGTTGAATTTTTTTTTTCAGAAAAAGATTGGAAATCTCTAACTTTGTCTTAAAATAAATTGACTTATTCTAAAAAAAAGTTCCCCCAAACACCTCCATTATTTATAGGGTTAAGTAGCAAAAACATCCCTGTAATATATGTGTAGGATCATATACACCCTTGTAATATTAAAAAGAACAAATATGCCCCTTTATTTTATTTTAGGGTACAGCAAACCCTTCTAGTTAATTTTCTCTTAACCATGGTTAAAAATTAATTTAGAATTAACAATATTTAATATTACTAATTTCATTAATATATTGTTACTCCTAAACTCTAGAAGGTTTTTTTTGCTCTTAATTTGAAATTTAAAAAACATGAAATTAAAATCATATTTCATGTTAATATATACTTCTTATGTTTCCTTTTAAAATTGCTTGAATTTTTGGCGCGTACTTTATTAAAATTTCTTTTTGTAAATTAAAATTTTGTTTATATATTTTTATTCACAAAAAAAATATTTTGGAAATAAAATTTACTATGCAATCAAAACTCATTAAAAACTCATTAAAGTACCTGACAAAAGTCAAACAACTATTAAAAAGAAACAAAGGAGCCTTAAACTATCTCAAACCAACTTATTATGATAATAAGAAATCTATAATATTTTACTAATTATCCACAACTTTAATGTTATTTCCTTATCACAAAATACTGTACTATCAATAAAAATAACTTATCTTGCTACGATTTAGAGTATTCTCATTTAGTAAACATAAAATAATAATAAACATATATACTTATTTTAAGTGTATATGTTTTATATATATTAACATAAAATATATTTAAATACCAAGTTTTTTAAATTTCCAATTGGGAGTAAAAAGCCTTTACTAAATTAATAATATTAGTTATATTAAATGTTTTTAATTGCAAATTATTTTCTAATCATGGTTAACAAAAAACTAACTAGAAGGGTGTTTTTGAACCATTAACTTAAAATATAGAGGTGTATTTGATCCTTTTTAAATTATAAGATGTATTTGCTCCTGCACCTATATGATAAGTATGTTTTTCTCCTTAACCCTTGTTTATACAAATCCTTTTCTCGATAATCCAAGTTTCTTAGCTGTCATGAGATGTAGATTTCTATTTTTAACTTACGTTTGCTAAACCATATATTTAAAAAGTCATTATTCATTGGTTTTTGTGAGAATAATTTATACGATATTTATATTTGCAAGAGCTTATCTTTCATAATAAAAAATTATTTATATTTAATAATTAAGAGAACATGACTCCAGTAATCAAGGTGCATGAACCCTCCACTATTTGTAATTTAATAATTCTTTGACAAAATTATCAATAAACAGTCAAAACATAATAGTCCATAAGAGCATCTTCAAGTGACTCTCTATTATAGCTCTTAATTCAAAAAATGAGGATTGAGAATAAAAATCAAGCTCCAAGAGACTCTTAGAGATTTTTTAAAAAGTTAAGAGTTTCGTCTCTCTCCTCTATTTTAGGAACAACTAGTAACTCTTAACTTAATATTTTATTAGTAAACTAGTGGTTCTTCTCTCTCATCTATTGATTGTTTGTCAAAATAGAATTGAAATATAAATAAAATATAAAATAAAGAGCCATAATAAAGAGCATTGTTGGAATTGACACACAAATCAATGTAATAACTTGCTAAAAGCTTAATTGTTTATAATATATTTTGGAGTTAGCTAAGACTCTAAAATCATGCGTTTTGACAAGGACACATGTAAAACTGGAAATATGAAACTGATTACGCGAGATCCAAGATCTTTGTTGACTCGATGTAAAATTGAATTGAAATATGAAGCTGATTGCGCGAGATCCAAAACCTTTGTTGACTCGACGGAACCTGGTCGATCAGCCCGAACGCGCAAAGCGCTCTCACACAACTGAAACGCAGCAAATTGAAATCATCCGAAAATTATACACTATTGTAATTTATATAGCATTATCCTTTGTAGTCACCACCCCCATTGAAGCTGCTAACGTTGATGAATGTGAATCCAAGTATTTATGCATATACAATGAACGAAATATTTAATATTTCATTTGAATAATTAAATTTAGATGTTTTATAAATGTGATGCACGAATATTTTTTAATATAATGATTTTTTATAATTTAAATTAAAAATTTTAAGATATGAATGAGAAAAAGGACCCTGAGATATATCTCAGGGAACTTTTCCTAAGATATATGCAAAATATCCTTTAAATTTTGTTGGGCCCGCAGGCCTAATTAAAAATCTCTGAATTTACTAAAATACCCATCCTATTTTTACATACAAATCCCATATATCTCAGGTAATTTACCTGAGATACATCTCAGGTTCCCTATATATATATATATATATATAGGGTCTTGTTCTAATAGAAACTAACGTAGAATAGAAACTAGAAACTAAACCTAAATTAAATATTTCAAGCTAATCTAATGACCAAATTAGGGGTACTCCAATACAAAAAACGTTTAAAATTATTGTTTCTATTCAACAAAAATATAAAAAAATAAAAAAATTTAAAAAAAGTTACTGTTCACGTGATGACGTGGCACGTGAACAGTAACTTTTTTTATAAATTTTTTTTTATTTTTTTTATATTTTTGTTGAATAGAGCCAAAAATTTTAAACGTTTTTTGTGAAGGTTCCCCTAGCGGGGCCATTAAAATAAATGAAATATAATTTATTTAGTGTAGGTTTCAAGTTTCTATTCTAAGGTTGGTTTCTATTTGAACGCTAGCCTATATATATATATATATATATATATATATATATATATATATATATATATATATACTAAAATTTTAAATGATTATATATATATATATATATATATATATATATGTTTTCCGTGATATTTTTAAAAAATGACGGATTTTGGTTTGAAAATATAGAATAGGTGATATTATTTAGCTAAAAAACGTAATCGATTAGATATTAGTTATTATAATATTAATATTTTATTTTAATTAAATAAAGTTAAAAACGTAAAGGTGATTCTGATTAGTTATTATATTTTATTTAATATAGAATAGGTTTTACTGGAAAAAAGTAAAAAATTGAAAAGATAACGTATTTTAGCTGAAAAAATAATTTGTTAATTTTTAGTAATTATAATTATAAAATTTTATTTATTAATTATAATTGCGCAAAGTGTTTTTAGAAAAGCAAAAATTTTATTTAGATAAAATATAAAAAATAATTTATTTTACGTGAAAAAAGAAATTAATTAATTATTAAAAAATAGAAAAGGTATACCTGAAAAAGGAAATTTATTAGTTATTAATAACTGTAATTAATTAAGTAAGGATAATTAAGTAAAAATAACATGTATCGTTAAAAAAGGGTAAATAAGTAAAATCAACAATTAACATACCGCGCGATAGACCAACCAAACTTTTAATGTTTCGGCTATTAGTTTATACTAGCTTATAACCCGTGCAACGCACGACTCGTTTTTTAATATCTATAATTATATTAATATTTTAATATTTTATATGTTTGTTGTGGAACAAAAACGTGGATTTGTAAATTACGGCTAGAGTTTGTATGTATTAAATACAAAGGATGGTGAGCTTCGAGCTTTAATGGATGTTCTTGCGTTCGAGACTAAACTGTCCTCACAAGATGCCTACGTATCTCTGTATTGCTAGGGAATCAAGTCAACATAGTTCTGAGAATGAGGGGTCATACACTTATATATGCATTGGGAGCCTAAGACTTAGAATAGGGTTAGGATACTTGGTGGCCACCTCCTTGGGCCCGATTCTAGATCCTTCTTTGTAGAAATCAGTTTCCTTGTGCGATTAGGTACCTTGGAGGCTACTCATAAAGATATTGTATCCTTATTTGACTCTTATTTGCAAGCTGTTAATTAGCTCCCAATACTAATTACGAAATTAATATTTAATTAGGATTTCGGGCCTTATTAAAGAGTTTCGTATTTGGACCAGGTTAGGTCTAATTAACACATCATTAATTGTGTTCTTAGGGCTTATTTTTAACCCATACCATTTGCCCCCCAACTTCTGGGAAAACATCTCAAGTTTTCGTAGAAGTTATAACTGCCTTTACCGAGACTCGGGGTTTATTTTCGTTCCCTTACCTGGGATTTATTACGTACACTAGTGTTTTATGAGTATCGTCTTGATTGTAAAGTGTGGAGCGACCTACACATTTACAAAAATTTACCTTATTCGAGGCTTTAACTTGTGCTTGGTTTTAGCAATTTTGGCACTTTTATAGAGCTTTTATACATTATTAGCATAAATTATCGCTCAATTTGTCAAGAAAACATTTCTATAATTTTCCTCATATTTTTCTATACTTTTCCTAATATTTGAGGAATTTCCATGTATATTCACAGGTATTTTTCTTAATTATTCCTAGTATTTTAGGAATTTTTATGTACCCACAGGTATTTTTTGTAATTTTTCCAAAATTATAATTTAGGAATTTTTCTATACCCACAGATATTTTCCTTAATTTTCCCTAATAATTTAGGAATTATTCTATACCCACAAGTATTTTTATTAATTTTTATTAATAATTTAGGAATTTTCGTGTTCCCACGGGTATTTTTCTTCATTGGAAATAATTTTATAAATTATTTCTCTTCCATCAAGAATCAATTGGTAATTTTGCGGGGGCTGGTTTATAAATTTGAAAAGTTAAAAAACTTTTCTGTCAAGTTGTAACATACAGGGGCCTTTTTGTCAAATTATAAAGTGTAGAGGCCTTCCCTCTAAGTCAGCATAACTTGGGGTATTAAATGGCAATTTTGCTAGCCTTATACCCTTTAATTTGTAATACAGCCTGGGCGTGGGTATGACCGCCCAGGAGCTCATTTCTTTTCCATGTGCAGGGTATCCTGTCTGTTAGACGTGGCAACCCAGTTCACCTTTTTTTTTAAACCTTTAGGTTTTAAATATTTTTGTTTTTGATAACTTTTATAAAAAATAAAATATTGGGCCTCATGCCTCAGAAATAATTTTTATAAATTATTTCCTTATTTTTCCTTGATTTAATAGGTATTTTTACCTATTTTATCATCATTATTACCATATTTTCAGAATTTTTAAGGATTTTATTCCTTCTTTAATTTTCGAAAAATGACTTGTCGTTTGGAGAGGAGCTCTGGGCGTGGGTACCCCTGCCTAGGAGGCTCTTTACTTAACCACGCCAAGGGGATTTGGCTTCCTGGGCGTTGGTGCTTTATGCCTTCAATTTTATGTAGGTAGTCTGGGCGTTGGTATCCACGCCAAGGAGTCCTTTTTGCCAACCACGCATAGGAGATTTGACCTCCTGGGCGTTGGTATCTTTTCACCCTCAATTCGTATAACCACTCTAGGCGTGGGTATCCCCGCCTAGGAGATGTTTTTGTCAAACACGTCTAGGAGATTTTCTTCCTTATGATTTGTTAGCACAACCTTGGCGTGAGTACCTCGCCAAGGAGGCACTTTGTGATACCTTGTCTTAGGATTTTAAGCCTTGTTGGCGTGGGAACTTTAATACCCTTCACTTGTTACTCCAGCCTTGGCGTGGGTATCCCCACCAAGGAGGCCTTATTTGATCCAACGCCTAGGAGATTTAGCTTCCTGGGCGTTGGTGTTCTAGGCTCCTATCTTTTGGGCGAATTTTCATTTATGGGCCGTTTCTTTGGCTTTTGTCGGGCTCCCAGCCTTATTATTTTTGAATTTTTGAGATTCCTATGGAACCTTCAAACGACCCGTTTCTTAGCTTTCGTGGCCTTCAGGGCCTTAATTCGTTTGTTGAGTCCTTGATTCGAAACCACGAATTCATTTGTGGTTGTTAACACTAAAACACGCAAGCGTACGTGGTCACAAGTAATATAGATATAAGTCAAGTTCGTTCCCACAGAGATCTGGTTTAGGTTTCAATTCAGTTAATGCACCTATGCAACAATGTATGGTTTTTATTCACTGCTAAGACAATTAACAACTTTGGGTTTTGATTTTCTAAAATTAACTAAAAAGCAAATTAACCAACTAAGAATTAATTAACTAACGAGAATTGGAATCGAATTACTTATGCAAGAGAAAACATGGGATCCTAACTTCATTAAATACTTCGCTTAGAGTTGATGCCTTTAATCAATGCATGTGACGAGTATAGGATACTTCTCAGTATACGAATACCAAACTACTCATACATCCACAAAAGAGATAGAAGATGAATAGACACTGTTAGGCCGAATACACAATTATAATCAAGATTGTATGAGAGATTAACAAGAAAACACACGTTTAAACAATTAAAAACTGTTTGGAATTAATAACTCCTCTCTTAGTGATGTAAAATATCACAGAGGGCTGCTTAGGTTACAATGAATAATATTGCGTTACACGATTGATACCCTTCTAGGGTTAACCTAACTGTATTTATAATATTTACAGCTGCTATACAATCTATAATTGATACTCCTATAAATTAGCTATACAATTGATATCAATTACGATTGCTACACGTCTCCTTAGTCAACACAATCTCTTTGACAGCTATTCAATCTTCAAAGATATTGCTTCCATAATTATCTTCAATAATTCTTCAAACACTGTTGACCAGTAGACGCTTCCTCCAGACAGAGTTTAACAAACTCTGTCGAGCTTCCATCTGTCAGCGTTTAACTAAACTCTGATTGCTTCCAGCTAAACTCTGATAATTCAGTGTAACACTTAAACACTGATTATTATTCACACAATTATATCTAACAATCTCCCCCAACTTATTCATTAGCAAAAATGCACAAGTTTACAATAATTGATGATGTCAAAACAAATAAACAAATACAGTGTTTAATATACAAACTGAGTTTAAACTTCTACTTAACAAAATCTAAAAAAACAAGAAAATTCTTACAGAGCTTTATTCCTTAATTTCCTCAACTTCTGGTGTTGATATGAGATAGTCTATAAGTAATCTTCTTTCTGCATTTTCAAGTTCTGTCTGCATAACTTCCTTGATCTCTTTCAGATTAGGATCATCTTCACCAGTTTGGTAGATAGCAGATCTTAGAGAATAGATTTTGTTTCTTCTCATTTCATTACCTAGTCTGATGAATTTTGCTTTCTCTGACTCTAAGTTAAAATCAGGAACTGTTATACCCAGATCTATCTTTAGTTTAGCACTATCCTTCTTCATCTCAACAATATTCCCATGATAATCTCTGTACTTTGGGACATACTGACTGTTGTATTTCATACCTCTAACTGCCAAATTATGCAGCATCTTCTTTCTGAGCACATTTGCAGCTAGCTGAGTCCGTCGATTTTTCACTTTGAAGATATATAAAACATATTCTAATTCCTCCCATAACTTCAAATCAAGATCATACTCACCAATTTTGTACACAGTACCATCTTCCATGAAATACAGCAGAAAATCTTTGTTCAAACTTCTTTTATGAATCAACTGTACTGATTCCAGTCTATCTAAACTCTCCTGTGTAACACCAAGACCTGGAATAGCCAGTGATGAAAGATCTCGAGGACCAGTATTCATTCTAACTTCTCTATGTGTGCCCAAGCCAGCTTTATCTCTTCCTAGCTTACCCATTAAGGCTCTGCCATGTAGAATATCAGTAGTACCTCCAGTCATCAGAGTTGGATCATGAAGTGTTGGTTTTCCAAAAACCATTTGCATCTGGGTAGATAAAGGTTTCTGTACAACTTGTGTAGCAACAGAGGTTGTATTCACTTTCTTTGAAACCTTCCATTCTTCAACAATGCCTTTCAGCTTCAATTTAGCTTCTGCTTCTATTCGTTTCTTATACACTTGTGACCTTTGATCAGCACCAACATTTTCCTTAATAACAATGCCTTTAAGAACAGGCCTAGGAGCTTTTTCTTGCTTCTTGAATTTTCCAGACTTCAAAGCTTTCTGATGTTCTTCTTGTAGATTCTTTTCTTCAGCTTGAATGTCTTCATTGGTAACTCCTTCTTCATTTTCTTCCAGAAATAATCTAGCAGCCAATTCTTCATCAGTCTGTGGATTTTCAGTGAATAACAAACCCCTGGTTTTTGAAGTACCCTGAGCATCAGTGTTTATTCCATCAAACTTTGATTTAGAATACTTGCCAGATCTCAGACTTAGATTTTGATCAGCTCTTAATCTCTTACCTTTGTCATTTGCTCCTCCATCTTCAGTATCATCCTTCTTAGTCAGAGTTTGAGATTGCCTGCATTTAGACTTAGCAACTCTCTCCCCCTTTTTGACATCATCAGGAATCAAAATTGATGTAATCAGCTCCAAGAAGTTAGCAATAGAATCAATCTTACTAGACAAGACAGTCTGATTCTGTTCAACTTAACCTAGTCTTTGAAACAGAGTTTCTTGAGCTTTAGAAATGGTCTTAAACTTTGTTTGATTATCTCTCTGCATGGTCATGTCTCGAGCAACAACATCAGTTCTCAGATCAGTAATTGCCTTTTGAGACTCATCAAACCTTTCATTCAGTGTCTTGACTTGAACAATAGTTGCTTGCAGACTTGAGAGAATATCAGGATTTGAAATCTTGTTAGCAGATTGATGCACAAATTTAGCTGCTCTTCCAGTATTAAAAATGCAATCAGACTTATACAAATCCTTCGAATACTTGGCAAAATGTTCTGCTTCAATGTCATGTGCATGTGAAGGTTAAGAAAAAGGTGTGTGCTTAGCATCAGTTTGTACTGGTATACTTTGAGAAGAGTTTGACTCTGCACTTCCTTCATCTTCAGCATCAGCATCTGCATCTGCATCAATATCATCAATATGCACTGTAGCTTCAACAGTTTCAACAACAGTCTCTACAACATTCTCTGCAGTTTCATCAGCAACATTCTCTGCAGGTTGCTCTCTAGTTTCAACAGACTTTGCAATGTCACCTTGTTCAACTTCTTCACCTTGTTCAGTAGTTTGGTGAGCATCAGAGAATAACTCAGTATGAGTTGCTACTGTTTCATCAAGTATTAAAGTAGGCTGATCAGCTGCACCAGTTTCTCCAGAATTTGCAATGACAGGTGAGAGAGGAATATCAATGTGATTAGAGAATGGTATGAATGTTTCAACAAAATCATCCATAGCAGTAAAACCATCTCTGTTTGCCTCATCCATTTGTACATTTTCAGTTGTATGGACAGCTTCTTTTGTAGTATGTACCTCAACAGTAGGTATTTCCTTAGAAATCACCTCTGGAGCTTCAAAGTTCATCTCCTCATCAGACTCATCAAGTATCAACTTTCTCCTCTTAGCTTGAGGCACCTCAACTATCTCTTCTTCTTCAGTAGAATCTTCAACAACAGATGGTGATGGAGGTTTGTTTGCTCTCTCCTTTCTTCTAGGCATGACAGACTCCTTTTTAGCTTTAGTAGATTCCTTTTTGGCTCTAGCAGATCTATGCTGTGTATTTTCTGCTGTGTGCTTTGTTCTACCTCCAAGTTTTGATTTGGTCTTTGTAGGTGGTGGTTGTTGTTCAGGTTGAGGTTGAGGTTGAGGTTGACTTTGAGTTTGAGTGTGAGTGTTTGTAGGTTGTTGTGGTGCAGTGTTTGGATTTTGTTCAAGGTTTACAGGTTGTTGAGGTTCAGTGTTTGTAGGTTCATGCTGTTGTGGTTCAGGCTGTTGTGGTTCTTGAGGTTGATGTAGGAAATTTTGAAGAGCAAGAGGCAAAACCAAGTCAGGTAATTGCTCCTTGTTGATATCCTTGTTAGTCAAATCAGAGAATATCCTCTTATTGACTTTAAAAGGTTGAATAACATCATCCTCAGCAATTTCAACATTAGGCACACAAGCAGAGAATAGTAATTGACAGAATCTAGCAAAGTAGACAGTAGTAGACTCTGACAATCTATCACCTATGTTCATTAAAACAAGTCTACCAAAATAATAATTACTTCCATAGAGAAGAGAATACCCAATTTTTAGACTGTCAGTAGGGATAGCATCCCAGTTTGTGACTTTCTTTCCAAAGGCCCTTGTTATACAATCGAAGAAGAAACTCCACTCCTTCCTTAGCTTTGGCTTTTTCACATTACCAAGTTTGTCTAAAGGACCTGAAAACCCAAGTTGCTGCAACATCTCTTTTAGGGTATTGTCAGAAACAACACTGTAGGAAGTGTGTGTATCAAAACCCATGGTTTCTCTGACTATAGCTGGAGTAATCACATACTCTGTCTCCTCATATGTGAAAATGATTGAAGGATTCCCATCCTCTCCTCCATCATCATAAGTAGAGTTCTTCCAGAAAGTAGCAATCTGCGTGGCAGAAAGCGTTGGTGGTTCGATTAGAGCTGTACCAATCTCTGAATCTCGCAAGAAGTTTTGAATCAAATGAAACGCCTCTGGAACGTTTGCATTGTTCAATGGGGCCGCATAAATATTAGGAAAAAACGATAACCCTTGAGCAGTAAAAGCTTTGGTGGTCATTAGAATCGATGTGAGAAAAAAATAGCAATGAAAAAGATATGTAGGAAAGGTGTTTGTGAAAATGTGCAAGTGAAATAACAAGTGACTGTGAGTGGGTTGTGTGCAGAGAAAATAACCATGTATGTAAAAAAATGATTAGAGTTGTAATGAAAAATTAAATCCCAATCGTTTTAAACATTAATATACTCAACAAATTCCTTGTTTAATGTGTAAGTGAGACACATTAGTGGGTGAGTGGGACACGTGGCACACATGCAATAAAACAACTATGCACGCTCAGTAATTATAGCAATAATTACTGCTACTTTCTCTTTCCCATTACCAACACACTTTAACACTCCAACACTCATTAACAGTTGGCAAAACTCTTTTTACCCCAAGTATGTAAATTATCTGAAAGAAAATATACCTCAGAGTATTAGACAAAATTCGTCAGCGTTTGTCAATTCTCCAACTTCATTACCATAATCCTTTCAAAAACTGCACAGGTGTGAATATATGTGTGTATGTAGCAGAGTTTACCAATTCAATTTTTAGAGTATCTAATTTTTCATAAAATCCATAAAGTAAATCAGTAAACACTTGATGCACAAACTCTCATAGTAAACACTGAATGTATGATGAATGCTAAACTCTGTAGTAAACGATTTATATACAGTAACATTTAATTAATTTATACCCCCTTCTAATAATTTTTTTTTATTTATTTCTCCAGTAATCAGAGGTTGGAACTAGTCACCAAACATCCTATAATTTTAGCCCTTATCATTTTGATAAGTTCCTGGGTCTTCCTAGTCTTTGAGTAGTCACCAAAAATTAGAGAATTTTAGCCCTTACTATATACCAGTAAGTTCCTGGGTCGTCCTAGACACCAACATAATCTCAAAGGAGTTTTAGCAACCTATATACATTTTCTTTGGGGGTAGTCTAATAATAGCATTTAAATTAACAGTGTATAACTAACAGAGTTTAGAGCTCATCAACATCAGAAGTTATTCATGAGAGGTAATGCACACAGTATTTACAGACTCAGAGTTTAGGATAAATAAACTACGAGATGCTATAAATATGAAACAGTATCATGCTGTGTTAATTTTCTGCACAGTCTAAGATTAGATCACAAATAACTTAGAAGGATTCATGATTATTTACTGAGAATCATGCTTCATACATATTTCTTCATCAGTGTTAACATTCAGACAATAATAATATCAGAGTTTCTCAGAGTTTATCCAACATGTCAACAGTGTATGACCTACAGAGCATGCTAACAGAGTTTAACAGTTAACGAACAGAGTTTGCATAGCAGAGTTTAACAACAAAGTTCACATAGCAGTTAACATATCACAGAAATATGAGCAACACATTACATAAGTAAAATTTTGAGTCTAACCAATATCTCTAGTCAAAACCAGAGACCAATGTAAACATTTTCCTAGTCTCCGTGCTCATTCCCAATGTAAACAACCTAGAGGGACGGAGGGAATAACTTATTTTTAATTGCAAGTATAATTTAAGAACGATAATATATTCAAATTTCAACACAAGAAAACAGGCCAATCTCAGTTACAACGATGACCGGATTAAATACAGTAAAATCGGCTGGATTAATTATAGCAAATCAATCGCTACAAGTCGATCGAATTCAGCTTGATCGGTTTAGGAATTTTTGTTAGATATATGATATATCCTGCAATTCTGTATTAAAAATATTTATCTAGTAGTACAATATGTTGGATATTTTATTAACATCTAATATCCTAAAAGAATAAAATTTTAAAACTTTCTTTAATTAATTAATATGTAAACTTATTTTAGTTTTCTTATTCTTTCTTTTTTCACCTGTTTCTTTTTGGCCCGTTGGAAGCACCGTTGCCTTATATTCCTTAATTACAAAATATTACCTCATTAGTATATTGCATTTCGGTTACAATCCAAAAACCCTATATATATAATTCTTGTGAAAAGGGAAAAAAGTATGAAAAACATATACAGCAACAAACACACTGCTATTGTCTTTGTCTTGCTCTGTTTTTCTCCATCACAGCCTTTGTAGCAACAACACTCTCTCTTTATCTTCGTTTTATTTTTATTTGTTTCTACAACCATCTACATACAAATATTAATTAGTGGTTTACACAATTATATAATTGATATATTTTGGGTGTTATTTAGAGCATTGGAAAATCTTTGTTGACATCCTTGATCGTTCGTGCACCATAAAGGAAGAATTGAATTGGGTGTTGTACCTCTGAGGAGTTGCCGGAAAACCTTGCACGAGAAGGGGCACGATTCCTTAGGGTAGTGTTTTCACACGTCTTACAAGGCCACTCTCTAAACCCTCTCATTTTAATTAGATATATTATACATTGTTACCTTTGTTTGTTAAGAATTGTAAATTTTTGTGTGCTGAAATTGATCTACCTACATAGGGATGGGCATCGGGGCACTTCGGGACCGAGGAGTGCTATCCCCGCCCCCATCCCTGAATTCAAACCCGATCCCCGTCCCCGGCCCGATCCCCGTCGAGGATTATTTTTTATTCCCCGTCCCCGGCCCAAACGGGTAACGGGGATCCCCGCAGGGAATTGGGGAATTTCATTTTAAACAAAAAAAATAAAATTTTAAACAATTTTAAACACTAACTAGTGAGTTTGAAACAATTTTTTAAGCACTAAATTAAGATAAAAAAATATTACTTAAATAAACAATTATAAATAACATGGAAATGAAGTTGTTTAACTACTAGAAAGAATAAGATTAAAATATCATTTTGTTTCCAATATAAAGTATTGGAAATTCGTATATAATAATAAATGATTATTAATATATATATATATATATATATATATATATATATATATATATATATATATATATATATATATATTATAATGTGGTGGAATCGAGTCGGGGATTGAGAATCGGGACGGGGGTCGGGGATCGGGCCGGGGAGACATAAAATCCCGGCCCTGGCCCGTACCTGAAAAAATCCCCGATTCCCCACCCCGTTCGGTGCGGGGATCGGATCGGGATCATGTGGGCCGGGATGAATGCCCATCCCTATACCTACATCTCTAGTTTACTTGTTTATTACTTGCCACTGCTCTACTCTTTTAAAATTTGCTTTGTTGATCAAAACCATATCTGCTATTAAAAAATCTGAACTGCTGCTAGTATTCTGTCATTGGATTTGATATGGGTAAAAAATAAGCCCTAAAGACATATTTAATGTTGCATTAATTAGGCCCAACATGGTCCAAATGTGGGGCCCATTAGTGGGGCCCAAACTTCTAATTTCAATATTAAATTCGTAATTGATATTGAAAGGGATAAAACAGCTCAGCAATAAGAGTCAGATAAGGATATTACTCCTACAAAACTTAGCCTCCAAGGTATTCAATTCAATAAGGAAACAGACTCATACAAGGAAGGAGTCTAGAACCTTCTTCAAGGTGGTGGCTTGCCCACCAAGTATCTAAATCCTACCATAATTCTAAGGCTTTTCAGCCTATATAAAGGGCCTAACCCCTCATTCTCAGAACTATGTCTTGGCCTGATTCTCAATACGAGATACGTAGGCACTCTGTGAGGACCGATTAGTCTCGAACACTAAAACAACCATTAAAGCTCGAAGCTCACCAACCCTAGCATTAAAAACGATTCATCACCTACTTTTTATTCCACAACAGGATTGGTTGCAGTTAATATAGACTAAAATTTTATAACACAATAATGCTAGGGACGAGGAGGGAGTTTTAGGTAAATGGAACCGATAGTGACAATTCGCTTATAACAATGTGAGAGGTATAAAATATAGTACAAAATTAATTTTATTTAAAAGTAATACAATATTCTAGGAAAAATAGAAATTTAGGGTGGAATAAAATAATGATGAAACTAAATTAGGTATCAAAGAACAATTAGAAGGAGGTTTCTCTTATTAATAAAAATTATAGATTACGATTGTCAATTTCATATTACTAATCTTGTTTGTGTCAGATCATTTCCTTACTATCAAATTAAAAGTCGACATTGATCCGCAAAATCTTGACATTAACTCGACCCACTTATTAAATGGGTTATTCGAACTGACCCGCTAACCCATTTTCTAACAAGTATTTTATTTATTAACTACATAATTATTTAAATTGTTTAGTTAATTTCATTGTATTGTGTTTATTAAAAAATTGTATTTGAATTTTTTTAAGTTTGTGTAGTATGATGCACAAAATCTATACTATATTTGTTGTATTATGTGACTTATTTATTAAATATAAAAATAAAGGAAAAATATTAATTTGGGAGTTACTATTGTGGGGGTTACAATAGTAAATGTGGGAGTTATTTATCATTAATTGATATGTTTATTGCAAGATTGATTAAGGCTGTTACATTGGTTTTTTGGTGGAGAAAAGAGATGTTAGAGCCTATATATAGAGGGAGATGTCTACCTAGATGTTGATCCTAGAGAAAGAGCAGAAAAGTTTTGTTCAATCTATTATTCGGAAACCATAAAAATATTCTTCATTTTCTTCACACAAATATTGTAATATATATTATTTTTGTAGATAATTTATTCCTTCATTGTATCAGAGCTTATGGTTTGAAATTGCTTAAAGAGTTGAGACTGGTTTGAATATTTGTTCATGCGATCTGTGGGGGGCCTCAGCTTTTGTGTCCTCTTGTCTCTTCAGTTTTTGTTGGATTTTTATTTTCCATTTCTTCTTCTGTTACGATAATCCGTTCGCGTTGAGGACTACTCTTGTCACTTCTCTACTAACCATGTGCCCACTGCCTAGCTTTTGTTCGTTGATTTCTGATTCACACACACACACACACACACACACACACACACACATATATATATATATATATATTGGTTTGGTCTACTTCTTCCTTTTTGCCTCGTTTGTGTATGTATTATTTATTCTCTTTGTTTGATGTGTACATATGTTGACTTTTATGCCTAGCATATTTGATTGGTTACTCCTTATTTTATGATAGAATAACATTTATGTCAAATTAGTTCTATTTTACTAGCTTGCCAATCATATCGCATGCTTGTCACATACATCATAATACTCGTTTGTGGGTCCCTCCTATATTTATATTTAGCTATAATTTGTTTTTGAGCTCATCATATCTGTTTAGCAGCATTTTTTTCTGCATATTCACGTGATTTGGACGTTTCCTGTTTTTGACCATTCATGTGGTGCAACACTTTATTGGCTTTGTAACAATTTTCTTTGCTTGATTATGTAACTGTTGGTTTGCTTTATTGGTCTAGTTTATCGAATCGTATTCATATTCATATATATATATATATATATATATATATATATATATATATATATATATATATATATATATGCGTTGTTTTAGTGTGCATAACATATGCATTTTTTTATCTAATATACCTCCTAGTATAGTGTGTGATAATATCTTTATTACAATATTTTTTTACCAGCATGCTTGCATGTATCTAATCTCTTTAATAAATTCTTTTTTTATTTTCGTTTATAAATCTTGTGAGAAGATTTATATATTAGAACTGAATTTGATGATATTTAATTTTTTTTTGAATGGCATCATTATTGTTAATATAATCCGGAAATGGAGAAATAAATTATTTCTGAATATTTTGGAAACTACCGTTGAAAAAGACCGAACTATACTGGAGGACATTTTCTAGTGAAACTCTAAAATGGGAGTATTAAATTTGTAAATTATGAGTTAGGAATTTATCGTTTAAGTAGACGATACTGTGTTCGAGAAAAATTGTGTGGCTCTCAGAATGGAGAGCGACAAGGAAAAGAAAATGTGTCAAAATAATTGTAATTTGTATTTTTGTTAACGGAGTCGAAAGAAAAAAAGGGGGAATATAGATTGTTTGGAGACAATCAGAAAATTTATCAATTTAAAAGAAAATATTTTGTAAGAAATATTTTTATGATACTCGGAATGGATAGTATATAGAAATGAAAAGAGAAATTTTTTGAAATAAGTTATTTATTTAATTTACAAGAAAATTGGGGCAAGTGCCCAGAATTTAATAAACAAGAATTTGTTGGTCTTGTTGGACTAAGGAGTTACAGAACTCTAAAAGGTATTTTGAAAAATGACGCTATCAAGGTGTGGTTAAGTTGATACATCTAGTGAACTAGAAAATGTGTGTTCTTGTTTAAAATAATTTTGTTTGGTTGGAAACCGTTTTTATACGTGGTATTAAGGTAATTTGGAATCGTTATTGAAAAAGACAACACTTTTATAGAAGAAATTTGTAACGCCCCCAAATCCGGGGTCAGGGATATGGGTCGCTACCGCGGAAAACCTTAACAACCAAACAATCAACTGCCAATGTTAAAACTAAAACATGACATCCGACCCCTAACTACCAAGAATCTTTTCAGGTTATAGACTTGGAAACAAGAAATCCAAAAATGCTTATAATAACTTATAACTCTTGGTACAACAATCTCTTATACAGTCTTATGTTGTTAGTATCACCTTGACATAAGGTATACAACAACCACAATATTCTAATACAACAAATATTACAACTCAGGAATATGAATACCATACCAGTCTAACTAAACATCTGGTAGACAACTCAAAATACAGAATCACTCTGAGCCGAACATCAACTCGATCCATGACTTGCCCTGCTTCGAGCTAAACTAAGTCAACTACATCCACTATCTAACTCTGTAAAATAAGATTTAAACAAAAGCAAGAATGAGCGAAAGAGGCGCTCAGCAAGTATATAATAGAGTATACTAAAATACTTTTGGAAAACTTTGAAGGTTTTAAAATCCAACTTTGAGGATGATACCATTCTCGAAATATTCATAACGAAAATTTTTCTATAGGAAAGAGGTTTATAGAATTCAACAAGAAGTTCACCTCGACAGCTTTATAAACGATTTTGATATTTAACTCAACAATTTTTATATCGATTTCCGATAAAACTTTGAATAACTGAGCAACAGATGCTTCAGCTACTAAGAGACAACATTTAAGAAATTCACGAAGGTACATCAACTCTAAATTAAACAAACATTCAAGAAATTCGCAACTATTACAATCTCATTATTGTCCACTAGGCACCCATATGCCTAGCTGCCGAACCGGCCTGACAATAATGAGTTGAATAATTGAGAAGATCTCAATTCATTCTCGATTTTTGACAGTCACTGTGCAACAAATGCTTCAACGACAGTCTGAATCTCGAATTAATTTAGAACAAATCAAAAAGATTTGACGCTTGATTCTCAACGAAGAAAATAAGATTTTACAGGCAATGTGTCTTGATAATGATAACACTTACTGATAGACGATAACAATCTATCTCAGAATAAAGAAGTTGAAATTGAAAAGCTTGAGATACTGGTCTTCCGCCTCTACGATACCCCACAGCGCGATCAACCGCTGTGTCGCAAGTACCGCACTCCCGTGATACCCCATAGCACGATCACTACTATGTCGCAAGTACCACAATATCATTCTGCTAGCGTAAAGGTGGTTGAAAAGCCAACCTGGCAACATTTGTGCCAAAATATAAACATTCTCTTTCGATACCACGAGTTTATTTTCCCCGTGTTGATCTGAAAGAAACCTATGGGCCATCTCCCATGTTGACCAGTGGATCATACGATTATTCCTCCGAATAAAAATTGATTGAATTGGATTCATATTCACTTCTGGCCGATCGCCAGTCTACACTTTGTACAAAACCGACCTGGACAATAGGCCGTCGCAATAATCTCAAAAGGAATTAATTTATTTTATTGACACAAACAATATGTCAATTCAAGACAATAAAGTAGCAACCTTGAACAAGAAAGGTTTGCGGATCAGAATAAATCTTGTGGAGTCGTCTTGAAGTAATAAGAACGACTCCCAATATGATAAGGATATTCAAAAAGGAGAATTCGCATTCCCAACAGATATTGAGGTGTGTCATAATCGTGACAGAATATAAACAGTTCTTATAGGGTAAAGAACAATTGTAAACTTTTATAACACAATGGATAAAAATCACAAGTGGGATAAATTGAAAGCAGTTATAAAACTGATTAAAAAGACTTGAACGATTTCTCACGAATTTAAGAGTTTTAAATAAGGCATTTGCAGAACTTTCATTTTTTAAGAAAGCATAATACTACACTAGAGCATTCATCATAGATATTTTTAAAAACATGCATACTCTGAATGAAAGAGCACGGTTAGTAGTCTTGCAATACATGCAACATACTTTCAATATAGGATATACTATGCACAATAGAGCATAAAGTAGATAATTTGCAATTATGGATTTAAATCTAGTTCTCACATTTCATATATTTCAAAATACGGATACTCTGAACGATAGAGTATGCATAGATAAACTTGCCTCTGGTCCTGAGCATAAAGCAGAAAACCGCGAATAAATCCTTCGCACCTTGATCAAGCAATTCCATGGAGGTAACTTACCTTTCTTCATACGACGCCTCGATCTTGAAGTGCAGAAAAATGAAGATAAAATTATACTCTACTCGTGGGCTCGACTTCGGTCTACGGCTCGAGAACTAGGCACTAACAATGTCAACCAGAAAATACGTGAGCGATTCGCCAGAATAAAATACTTCTCAGCCGATATAATAATAATTAAATATAATAATATCATAACTCCCGAGAATCTGATCGGTAATTATCGGATAATAAACCCCGGATAAATAAATCTCTCTTCGAACCACGAAAATAAACCCGAAAGATTTATCGTAAATCCGACTTAAGAAGAAATACGGCTCCGACGATACTCCGTGTCTTACGTCTCGTAAATAATTTAACTTAATTATTCTCAAAATAAACCGACAATCCATTATTATTAAATTTAAACCGTAATTAATAATATTTCTATTTTTAGGAAAAGATCGAACATCCATTAACAGAAAACCCTAATTTTTATTCCATGTCGTTAGTTAATTTCTCTTTCGTTTTAAATCTCGTAATTAACCTAATATCCAAATTTTAGCCTCTGAAAGTAATCCGGTTCGATCCGTTATTAAAAATAATACGAATAGTTGATTATACGACTTCCCAATAAATACTGCCTTTTACTCTAATTATTCTACGTTTTATCGACACAATAATAAATCTCTTAATTTGTCCAATAATCATCAAATGATTATTTTTAACAAATTAAAACTAATTACTCCATTTTTATCAAACTCCTTTTATTTTATAAAAAGTATTCTCATTTCTCACAATTTAGATAATAAACTAATTTTTTTTTTAAACATTTTTCCCCCTTTTTTAAACAATTAAAGTAATTGAAAACAAATTAATACAACTATTCAATTAATATTTAAATTAATTGAGCAATTATATTAATAAATTTTAAATTAAAATTAATTATCTTAAATAAGATTTAAAATTTTGGATTTTAAAACATAAATCAATTAGATAATTAAATAAATAATTCACTACATATTCAAAAATCTATCCTCAACAATCCATAGTTCACGAAATCGCATAATCCTTTTAACAAGAGCATTGCAGGACTTTAATTTAACTCCGACAGGTACATTAAAACTCGGCAGAACATACACACAGCCTCAACACCAATTTCCAACGTTTTGCTATACACACACAATGAATATATGATTACCAACCTGGCAACCTTTCTGGAAACCAACCAAACCTCAAATTTTTTTACAAAACTTAACACCTAAACAGTCGTAGCCTCGATTACAGACAAGTAACACAACCATAATATCTATTCTAACAACAATCGCCATATTAACATAACCGAAGGATTTTAAAACCTCCAACTTAACTAAAATTTCAACAAAATTTGTTAACAGTCTATATAACAGCAAACAAACACAGATAAGCAGCGATTTGATCACATACCACAAAAAAAACCATTAGTATACAGTTACCATAACCACTCACACACCCACCAATCGGCTGTACAGACCCACCAATCTTACATACACACGCACGCTATAAACATCCACACCCAGCACACAAAGTCACCCCTCACAACCTCTTCCCCCTGCCTCCTTTGAACAACATGGTACCAAGAACACACACAAACACAAAACACTTCAGGCACTCACACAGCCCGCCACCACCTCCCAAATCACTCCACTCCATCCGCGGTTAGCAGTTCTTAAACACACAAACACACGCTAGTATACACACATTAACTCAACATATACACCCACACATCACTTTTCGGCAAAACAACACACACACGTATATACATACACCTCACACCACGCGCGCACACAGTCACTTCAATCCTCTCCCCCAAAGTAACTCGGACAATAGGCAAACTCCTAACTCGATTACACAGGACTATGATGTATTGGATGCACCGAAAGAAATAAACAGAGAAAGGAAAAAAAAAGAAACGAAAGGAAAGGATATGTACTACCTGCTGTGATTGTATCCTACTTGGTGAAAGAAAGAAGAAACAAATGGTTGGGCTTTTGGTTTGTGAGAGAATAAAACTTTTGTGTTGTGTTTGTACAGAGAACCAAATAAAGGCCGGCTCTGTTTTGTGAATGTATATAGCTGGGTTTGGTGTTTAAAGAGATAGGATAGTAGTGTTTGTTTTAAAAAAAATGATGTAGCTGTTGCTGTAACTACATAAATACACGGCTTGTACTGTTTTGCGTGGGGACAAAACGTGGGAGACACAACCAAAAATAATGTGCTGGAATGTTTTGAATTGCTGAAAAGAACTTAGTGTTTTGTGATATAATATTTTTGTGTTTTGTACTGAATATTTGGTGTTTGGTGAAAGAGATGTGCTGTTCCGAAAAATAGGATTTGCTGCCTCCTCCTTCCTATTTAACGATTCGAACGGTTAAAACCGAAACATTGAAATCGTCGTTTTTCCTGCTGGATGACGAGACCCAAATTCGCTTTCTAAAATAAATTCCGCGATTAAAAAAATAATATCCGTCCAAAATTAAAATCCTATTTCCTAAATTTTTTCTAATTTTAATAAATACCTAATAAATAAAAAAATAAATAGATATAATAAACATTTATTTACATATGAATATAAAATTTTAAAATTTAACCAAAATACGCTAATTAAATATATTAACGCATTGACCCTAAATAAATTTAAATAACGAGTAGAAAATATTATTCGAAAAATTTGCGGTTATTACAAAATTATAGTGACTCTTAGAACAGATAGTGAAAAGAAAAAGATGTTTTTTCTTTGTGATACTCAGAATGGTGAGTATAAAATTAGAATTTTCGAAATGAAATCGAAAGAATTTTACTTCATGGAATTGAAATAAAAGTTGGAGTTGTGAGATCCAACGTAATATAGAAAATTCGTTGGTTGTAAATGAATATAAAAAAAAAGTTGTTGGTGTGTTAATAAATTTGAGGCATGACCGGTGAAGAAAATTCTTACGGGAAAATTGGGAATTTTATATCGATAAAGAATTAGAAAGTTGTGTCAGTAATTTTGAAAGTGGGAGTTCGTTTACGATAATATCTTGATGATAAGTTGTTAGCGAAAAATGAGAAGGAACTGTTAAATTGCGGGATCTCATTAAAAATTTGTGATGAAAGATATTCGAAAAATTTCAAATGTTCCAAGAATTCGGTTTGTGAGGGATAAAAAGGAACATTGAGTTTGAATTAAGAAGTGTGTATGATGTTTAATCATTTTAGGATGCCGAATTGCAGTCCAGTGTGAACCCTATTTTTAGAGGGGAAATGATTAATGCGGGAATGAAATCATCAAGTGTATTATATGCGCAAGTAGTCGGAAATTCGATGTATTTTATGTTGTGTGATCGATTGACTTAACTTGGCATATGCTGTTATCCATGTGAGTGGATAGTGAAGCAATTTTTATTGAGCCTACTGAGAGGCTATAAAGAGGATCATGATCAAGTACTTGAAGAGTACGTTGTATAACAAACTGGTGAATTAGGTAGATGTGCCTGGGGTTATTGTTTATTGCAATATATGTATCGAAGGAGATCTTGATAATTGGGAATTCAACTTCAGGATACACATTTAAATAATAATGTGGAATTGAAGTTGGAAAGGTTATATGAGATATGAATGTGTTGCAATGCACGAAGTGAAAGTGAAAATGTGATACATTTTACTAGTAATATAATTGTAAACTTATTACAGGGATATTTTTTTCCAGAAATTTATCAAACATGTTGATTTGATAAGATCAAGAAACATTAAGTTTGTGATATAGTGAATATTATTCTTACAAATAGTGGGAGTGAATAAAGAATATATTATGTGAAAAGTGTGAATTAAGAGAAAATGTTTATCAAACAAGTTAGTTTGATTGGAGTTGGAAATATGAAGACTCCATGAAAAGTGGGAGTGCGTAAACTATTTAACAAATAAGTCAAGTGGGAGATGTTGTATTATGTGACTTATTTATTAAATATAAAAACAAAGGAAAAATATTAATTTGGGAGTTACTATTGTGGGGGTTACAATAGTAAATGTGGGAGTTACATATCATTAATTGATATGTTTATTGGAAGATTGATTAAGGCTGTTACATTGGTTTTTGGATGGAGAAAAGAGAGGTTAGAGCCTATATATAGAGGGAGATGTCTACCTAGATGTCGATCCTAGAGAAAGAGCAGAAAAGTTTTGTTCAATCTCCTATTCGGAACCCATAAAAATATTCTTCATTTTCGTCACACAAATATTGTAATATATATTATTTTTGTAGATATTTTATTCCTTCAATATTATTAAAATGAAACATTAAAAGTTTGGTTACAGTACTTCATATCTTTACTTAATTACCCTTATGTAATTAAAGATAAAATTCTTGCAAATAATCTTTTATATTTTATTTAAATAAAATTTCTCTTTCATAAAACACTACGGGCCTTCGTAATAACTAATCAATATCTTTTCTTTGAAATACCTATAGGTTAAACATGTTGCTTTTTCTATTTTTAATAATTAATCAATTTTCATTTTCAACTAAAACACAATATCTTTTGTATTTTATCAAACTAAATTTCTCTTTTTCTATAAACATCACGAGTGATTTTAATTAATAAAATAAAATAAGGGAATTTACCAAAAATACTATGTTTTCTAGTTTGTTTTGAAATTATACTATCTTTTGAAATTCATTGCAAATAAACTTCTTTATACTATTTTAATTGCAAATATATCTCATCTTCTTCAATCCTCATTATTCTCCAACCCCCATTCTTCTCCTTCTTCTTCACCAACCCCACCCTCCAGCACCGCCCGTCACCGCCGCCCTCCTCCCTCCTCCCCCATCTCCGCCCTCCCCCTACTCCCCCTCCATCTCCACCCTCTTCCCTCCTCTGCCCTTCTCCATCTCCGCCCTTCTCCCTCCTCTGCCCTTTTCCATCTCTGCCCTCCTCTGATCTCCACCCCCTCCTCCTTCCTCCGATATTCGCCCACAGGGGCCGCAGTCCACCACCTCCCACTATACCATATATGGGCTATTGCAAACACAAAAAAGCGTAATATTAGACCCCATAAGTGTTACAATAGAGGTTTTTGCAACGTTTTTGCCAAAATTCTGCGTTGCATCTGCTGCCGTTGCAATAGACCCCTGTAGCAACGTTTTATGTACTTATTGCAACATTTTTCAAGTATAACAATAGATCCTTTAGTGCAACATTTTTGTCTATTATAGTGACACTTTTATGATGTTGCAATAGACTATTGCAACACCATTTTGTAACATATTTTAGTTAAAAAGTGTTACAAAGTCAATTTATTGCAACATTTTCATGTAACATTTTTTTCCTATTGTAATGCTTTTGGTTTTTTTAGCAACATTTATATGCAACACTTTTGTTCCTATTGTAATACATTTAGAGTTTTTTAGCAACATTTATGTGCAACACTTTGTAGTAGTCCAAATTGCAATATCTGTTTGAAATGTTAATGAACCATTACAAAGCATATCAAACCATAAATCACATTTCCAATTTCCCAGATAACAAATCCAACAGAATATATGTCAATAAAGCCGAAAAGGGTGGGCTTGTACCATAATATCATCTTACATCTAGTACCTAAATCTAAAGTCGAAACACATATCGACTTACACATATCGACATAAATTTTACATGCAACATTCTTATATGCTAACTTCATACTTTAGAAGCAATAACTTATTAATATAAGTTACTTCCTTCAACAATCCCAGTCCCAACATAAAATATTGCACCATGTCCCTATAATATCCACATTGTTTCAATAACAAGATTGTTGAGAAATTGTACTTGGTGAAATCATAAAGCACTATGAACAAAACATATTAGTTTCCTAGATTATGAAAAAAAAATCTCAACAGAAGCGAAGTTTTATTTGTAATTTGGCAATTGGTAGGGTGACATATTGAACTACATTACAAGAGAGACTGGAAGTTCAAAGCAAACAATTTGCTATTTCCTAGCTCACCTTATCTACCAAGGCTGACCTTATACCGACTGCAACCGACCAACAGGACAGTCATACATTCCTTGGTCAAACATTTCTGTAGAACATTGTGTCTGATTAGAAGAACAAAGTAATAAAAGAAGTATATATATGAAAGATGCAGGAATACTGGGTATACAACCATAGAACGTGAGTGAACTCGTGCGGGGAGTCACCACAACCAAGTCTTCAACATGACATGTTGGGTGAAGAAATAAAAATATAACAAAGGTTATCAAGTATAGTATTCATCCACCACCCCTATTTACACAGGTTGTGCATCCAGTATATTATTCATCGTTAAACCAGCTACATTCAGTAATAAGAGGCCATCTTTTATGTAAGTGGTCAACTATTTATATGAAATACTACTAGGTATCTTCTCTACTTTAGATATGTTTCATTGTGCATTTAAGAGATATAGTATGTTTTCTTTAGTGAACTGGAATAAATTAAGCCTAAAATGATTGAAAATGAGAAAGACTACAAGCTGATAAAAAACATGCACACCAGTTTCTGTTATTAAGAGTCCGGACTCTTCTTTCGGGAATCCACAAACTGCAGAAGTTGGATGAAGAGAGGACAAAATATAGAAATAGAAAGAAAAAAACAATTCAAAAAATGTCACATAAGTAAATTGCTAAAGTTTGTAACATCAAATAGCCTATCCAGTAACAATATAAGCAGGAAAGAGTACGGTGCATATTATTAACCGAAAATAATAGAGCCAGTACAAGGACCATTAGCTCAGTGATGTACTCCAACAGAAGGGTCTAATGAAGTAGATAACTTCTTTCTATATATTGGTCTGTCTGTAAGAAAGGTGATGGGAACATTTAAAACTAGAACAGTTCGGAAGATCTATAGCAGCATTGCCCTAACATACCAATATATACATTTCAAAAGATACAAGGGATCGATAATTAAGAAAATGATTACTTTGGGAGGATAGACCCTTCACGCAGATACAACCAAACATTCATGTATTCATCAACCATTGCAATCACATAAGCAAGTCTTCTTTCAAAAGAATGCTCCTACATTTATGAGGAATTTGTGTTAATGTAGTTGAATGCCATGTATTTAACAATAGTAGAGTATTCACTAGATTTCAACAAACCTGATATACTATCACTGCGCCATACAATCATATGAAAAAGCTATAGAATATAGCCATGATAATGCTTCCGATGACAATAAGTGGCATACATCAGAATTGTCAACCCAGCGATAGGGATACAAGATGTTTCCATAATTGGACCTTTTCTGCTAATCAGATCATGTACAAGTCTTTGCCATCCCTTGAATAGCAAGTATGGGCTCTTGACTATGGCTATAGCAGCAAAAATGGAAATTTCCAAAACTAGTCCCATAAGCCCGACAATGATACAACCGGGAACATGAATCAACCTGTCACATTGTTTCCAAGTGAATAACATCTTTTAAAAAATGCTTCGCTTTATTGGATATGATGCAAAGTTACCAATGCAATCGTTATTTCCTGATTTGAATGAGCTTAGAGTAACAATACCTTAAAGGTTTATACTCGTTTGTATAAGGGGATTCACGCAGCTCTTTTAAGTAGACAGGTTATGAATGAACACAGGGAAGTAAATAAATTAATAAATCTTAAGTATGAGAAAAGTAATTACTTGATGAGGGTATAAAAAGTCCAGTAAACATGTGAAGGTAAAAGACCAAGAATCACCCCAGCATTCCCAAATATTAGTATCAAAGTAGCAATCGGTCCCACCAAGACACCTGAATAGATTTCTTACATATTTCACAGATAAACATCAATATGTATACATACATGCATCATGAAGAAACGAAAAATTTGCAGTGGTCTTTCCCTGACTCCATTTATTAGAGATTGAGGGTTCAAATATTGTCACAGACAATATATGTGTATTAGTGTTCAAAAAATTGAGAAGCATAAAAGAAAAAAGAAGAGACATACTTTTGATAGCACCTAAGCAGAGAGCAGCAAAGAATGAAAAGACCCATAAACTACTCAGTCACCTTTTTCCATAGCCAGAATGACAGTTCCATAAACTATCGAAACACAAACCTCCGCATCTTTAAGTCATTTGTCTGCACTCTGCAGCCAGTATCCCCAAAAAGAGTACAATTAACATCAACCTTTCCGCCAATTGAATAATTCACAATTAAACTATAGTCCATGTCATTGAATTAACATAATCAAGTATATTCGATATATTTATCAGAAGTGTCCTTGTTATATGCATAGAGAATGTACCACCACAAAATTTCCCCAAAAAATAAACATTAAATTCTATTAATTTAATCGAAAATCGTACATGTATAATCAAAAATTCCAACAAGCATACATACATATATCTTAAATCATACATATACATACATACATATGTAATAATTGAACATAATTGAAAGTTACCTCCCATCGAAACCCAAATTGAAACCATAATTAAATAAAAGCTCTAATCAGTTTTGGGGTTTTGGGATCTGACACTCTTATAATCGAAGCTCTGCTAGATAGAGGAGTGAGAGGAATGTGAGAGAGAGAAAGAGACGAGAGAGGGGTCACCGAAACTTAGTGAGGGGAAAGACTGGCAGCTATTTTGTTTGTGTACTGAGTTTTTCTGTAATAAATTTTTGGCAAAATATTTTTGAAGCCCGCCAATTGATAAAATTGAATCCCCGCTTAAAATTTCAGTCAACTTGATTAAAAGTGTTAAGGATATTGTAAGGTTTTTTAAAAAGTATTGCAATTGTTCAAAATTGTGAAAATATTTTTTTGGCTTGTAACACTTTCGCATTTTATGCAACACTTTACGAAAATATTGCAATAAATTAGTAAGTTTCTTGTCTATAGCAACATTTTATGCAACACAAATGTATGTTGGGCTTGCAATAGCCCATATATGGTGTAGTGTCCGATCAACAATTAAGTATTTATATTCATCAAAAATCGAACTTAAATAAAAGCTTCAAATTTTGAAAATCAAAATTTACCCCGTTGATTTTGTTTGAACAAAGGAGAATGGAGGTTTCAATTACGTTGCTCCGATATGTTCTTCAATCTTTTGGATTCCGGCGAGCTTCGATCTGTTCTCCGATCTGTTTTTTCAATCGTATTTTTTGATTTTGGATGAAGTTGCGTTTGGTTGATTTCATTTGCGTTTGGTTGGTTTCATTTGATTTGGGCTGCTTTGGTGGATTTGGGTTGAAATAATTAAGTTGCAATTAGTTGATTTCGGTTGCTTACAGAATTACTAAATTGTCAAAAAAGTTGCATCTGGTTGATTGTAGTTGCTTCCCGTATTTTTGCAATTTTTTCGAAAGATGGTATTTTTGCAAATAGAACTTTAAAATTATTGTATTTTTGCAAAAAAAATTATATGCTGGGGTATTTTTCAAAAAAGCCCATAAAATAATTATATTATAATTACTATTAACTAATCAATTATATTTTTCGGCTAAAACACGTAAATTTTTCTATTTTCTTCATCTAAAACCTCTTTTTATCCAATTATAACACGGGTGATTTTATTTAATAAAATAAAATAATAATATTATAATTACTAATAACTAAACGATTATCTTTTTCAACTAAAACATATTATATTTTCTAACTAAAATTTCTTCTTTTCTAGAAATATTATGTGCAAAATTTACATAATTATGATCAAATCATATCAATTAAAAATTTAAGGGAAAAAATTCATGTCTTAAAAAATTCAAATCAAATTAAAAAAAATCATATTAAAAAAAGTTCCGCACGTCGCACAAGTTTTTTTTTTTGAATAAAGCGTACTTGCATATATTAAATTTCCTCCAAAGCAAGATTACATGAGATAAAATCTGGAGCAGTATGATACCACTCCATAGGACCTGTCATAGAATATGAAGCCTGTGCTAACAAGTGGGCTACGATATTCGCAGATCGACTTACAAAACTAATTGACACATTCTCAAAGTGTCTAATAATATGACTACATTCTTCCACAATGGTATCAAAAATAGAATTACCCCTATCAGTGTTGAATGCATCCACCAACAACTTAGCATCCGACTCAAATATAATCTTTGATCCCCTCCATGGACGCACCCATTCCAAGGCCTCACGTAGACTCCATGCCTCTGCTTCTCGTACTAGTCTCGTACCATGAAGTATATTTGTGCGAGCTCTAAGGAAATGACCACGATCATCCCTTATCACACATCCAACACCAAACTGATCTTCACCTTGACGATAAGCAGCATCAACATTAACTTTAATCCAACCTTCCGGAGGCTTACTCCATGACTTTACTTGTCCTTGCCCAGTACTACAAACTACCTTGTCTACCTGTCTAGCTCGTCTCCAGTCTGCAACCATGTTGAGAGCCATGGCTTTAATCCCAAAAGCAGAAGTATTAACCTTCTCCCATACCCATTTATTCCTCCTCGACCACAAACTCCAACAGAACAGTCCCACCATGACACACTTATCTTTATCATCTGCGTTGAAAATCCGTTTAAGCACTGTCATAACCGTATCATCCGTCGTATTTCGTTCCAGGTCCTGCAAACCTACAGAATTCCAAACCTCCTGTGCTATACTGCAGTTAAAGAGTGTATGCACTGCATCCTCCACGTGTATATGACACCACGAGCAGAGGACAGGAATATTAACATGTTTACTTTGCAAAGCCATCGCTGTTGGTAACACATTTCTACAAGCTCTCCATACGAAGTTAACCACCTTTCCCGGGAGCTGGAGACCCCATAATTTCCTCCAAAACCTGCCATCTGTGCACTCAAATTCTCCTTGAATTTTACGATAACAACTTCTCACAGTAAAATCCCCTTTATCCTCCAACATCCAGTACCAAGAATCCTCCCTGCTTCTTGAAGGTATAGGGATTTGTAGAATCAGATTCCTATCCCTCTCAGTAAATATATCTTGCAAGATTTCCACGTCCCATTTCTTCTGAGTCTCATCAAATAAGTTCTGCACAAGTATATCTTGAAGTTGTTCATTTGGTTCAGTCGTGAGATAACCATTATATGGGTCTGGTAACCACGGGATTTTCCAGACTCTCGTTGTCTCACCATTACCAATTCTTTTACGAGCACCTTGCTTAACAACTTCCTGAGCTGCAATTATGCTCCTCCAAAGGTAACTTGGATTCGACCCAACTGATGCATTTAGAAAATCTGAATCCGGATAGTAACGAGCCTGCATAATTTTACTCACCAATGAGTTACTTCCATTAATCAATCTCCACGCCTGTTTTGCCAACATGGCTATGTTAAAATCCTTCAATTTCCTGAACCCTAACCCACCCTCTTCCTTAACCGTGCATAACCTGTCCCAGGAAAGCCATTTGATTCCCCCATTCGTTCCACTTCTACCCCACCAAAATGCATTCATCTTTTTTTCGACTCGATCACAAATCTCATTAGGAATTAGGAACAAGTTCATCCAGAAATTTGGTACAGATTGAGCTGCCGTTTTAAGAAGAATTAATTTACCTGCTCTCGATATTGCTTGTTTACTCCAGCTCTGCAATTTTTGATCCACCCGATCGACTAGAAAGCTAAACTCAGCCACCTTATTTCTTCCAATACGCATTGGGAGTCCTAAGTATTTTCCTGGTAACTCAGCTTCCATCACTCCCAACTCTTGGCACACATCCTGTCTACACGCAGCCATAGTATTCGGTGAGAAAGTCACTACCGATTTGTTAAAGTTCACCATCTGCCCAGATATGCGTTCATAACGATCCAAAATTCGTCTCATTACCCCTGCCTCTGTTGCATTTGCCCGGAAGAAAAAATAGCAATCATCAGCAAATAAAAGATGAGATATTGTTGGTGCCCCTCTTGCTACTGTACAACCATGTAAAATTCCAGCTTGCTCATTCCGCCTAATTATAGCACTTAAACCTTCCGCACACATGATATAAATGTATGGGGATATAGGATCCCCTTGACGTAAACCACGTTGAGGCACTATCCGTCCAAACTCTTCCCCATTGTGTGAGAAACTGTACGAAACTGACCGTATAAATGTCATAACTCGATCCATCCATATTTCACTAAAACCAAATCTCCTCATCATATTATGGATAAAACTCCATTCCAACCTATCATAGGCCTTCGATATGTCTATTTTCAGAGCAGCTAGTCCATTCTTACCTTGTGTACGCCTCTTCAAGTAATGGTTTATTTCGAATGCTAGCATTGCATTGTCAGTAAGGAGTCGGCCCTCTATGAACGCACTCTGTTTGTCTGAAACAATAGAGTTTAGACACCCTTTCAACCTATTTGACATTACTTTAGACAATACTCTTACCAACACGTTACAGAGTGAAATAGGTCGAAGGTCGGCTACCGTGTGAGGAATCTTGACCTTTGGTATCAAGCAAACAAGAGAATGATTTACCCCTTCTGGTAATTTACCTGTATTCATATATTCTTGACAGAAGCGAACCACGTCCCCCCAACCACATTATATATAAACTTCAAAATGATGTGTTTGTGTAACGTAATCCAAGAATATTTACTACTAATTTCAAATACATAAAAATATGAATGTATGTAAAGTATAAATAAATACTCAAAAGAAAAAAAATTGAACTCATCAATCATATTAGTGCCCATACAAATAATATATATGGTGTCGGCATAAATGATGATGTCAGAATTTGAGATTCAAATTTGATATTTTGATGAACTCAAGGTAAGTCTCATGTGTATAATGTCACGGGTTAAAGTATTGTCCCAAATATTACGCATTTTTATGCACTATGCACTAAGTTGGGGGTCTGCATGGAAACAGCCTCCCTACTTTCAGGGTAGGGGCATGGTTTGCGTACAATCTACCCTCCACAGACCCTGTTCTCAATGGGATATACTGGGTATGTTTGGTTTGGTTTGGTTTGGTTTAATCATATTAGTATATTATATATACTAGCTTATAACCCGTGCGAAGCACGGGTTTCTTTTGATAGGTTATAAAATTTATTTAACATTATAATTATGTTTTTATATAATCCTTATTTTTAATAATTTTTTAATTTTAATTTAATATAAATTTATATAATGATATGCATGGTTTGAAATTTATTTTGTAAAATTCTAAATTAAAAATGTCGTTGACGGGTTCTAACTTTGAATTTTTAGTAAATTAATCATATAATATATCTTATTATTAGATATAACGATTCTTATTTATTACTAAAAATAATGATTTGAATATATGGTGAGATATTTTTGGATGTATATTAGTTATCGCAAGATTAATTTTAAATTAAAAAGTAACTTGTTTTAATTACAAAAATTACTACTAAAATAATTACGGAAAGATATGGTGTGATATTTTGGATATATATTAATTATTGTAATATTAGTTTTAAATTAAATGGTAAAGTGTTTCAATTAGAAGTAAAATCTTTAGAAAAAATGGGTAATTGAGTTGTTGGAGCTGAAAAAAGAGTCCAAGTAGAAGCTCAATATGGATAAATGAATTTTAATCTGAATATAATTACGTTAACCTTAGTAATTAGCTTTTTAAGTTATTTTTATAATTTAATTATCTGTGAAAACCAAAATAAATGGGATAACCAAACCGAAAACCAAAACTTTCAATGTAATATTAGTTTTAAATTAAATGGTAAAGTGTTTCAATTAGAAGTAAAATCTTTAGAAAAAATGGGTAATTGAGTTGTTGGAGCTGAAAAAAGAGTCCAAGTAGAAGCTCAATATGGATAAAGGAATTTTAATCTGAATATAATTACGTTAACCTTAGTAATTAGCTTTTTAAGTTATTTTTATAATTTAATTATCTGTGAAAACCAAAATAAATGGGATAACCAAACCGAAAACCAAAACTTTCGTTTCGGCTTTAATATAATAGTATAGATTAAAAATTATTTTCTAAAAAAGATAATTATACAGATTATACGGTTCGGATTGGGGTTAAATAGGTTGACCCATAACTCATTTTTTTATACCGATCAGTTTTTTGTCCGATCCGATCCGTTTAGCAATAGCCCTAGCCCTAGCCTGTAAAATTCGAGACGAGTTCGTGTTGGATTTCCCAAGCGGTATTGTTAAAAGACAATTTATAATATAGCACTATTAGACTCAAGTTAATGAAGTGCTGTTTATATTTTTCTTTTGAACGAAATTATATACTTAGAATGAAATAATAAAGCTTTTTTTCCATCTTCTTGTTTGGTATTCCGGAAACATGCATTGCAAATTTTCGATCTTTCTCTAAATCTAAACATCATTTCCCCATTTTTTTTCTCTTTCAAAATTTAGCTACGTACACTACCAGACTTTATAATAAGATTTTCATATGAAAACATTATTCACAAAAGGTGTAGGATCTATTACTATTACTCCTTCTGTCCCATTCACTTCTATGTATTTTTTTAGAGTGTTTGATACGCATTTTAAGGTGCATAACTAGTATAGTTTCATAATTTATTTTTAAAATTTTTCTTTTCACTACTATAGAATTGCACTTGCATAGCGTTCGTTTTTGCACTTGCATAAAACGCTATGCAAGTAAGCGCTATTGAAGTGAAATTCCCTAGTTGTGTCACATGTTCTCTTGCTGATAGAGACTGCTGAACTGCGCATTCATGAATTCCTTCTCCCAAGCCACACCAACCAAGAAATGACCTGCATGGCTGCATCTGTTAACTTGCAAAACACTAAAATAAAATTTATTTGTCTATCTTCTCTCTTGAACTTTCAATTTTGTCTCCGTTTGCTGGTACATGATTATGCATTTGGACCACATCAAAAATCTTCATGAATGGACATATTTAGTAACCATTGACAAAGGGAATATTATATGGCTATAACAAAACATAATAGCAACTGTCTCCTCTGGAAAATATTGGCAAACAGAGAATTTTAAAGATCATGGTCAAAGCCAAGATCTGCATTACATTACAATACTACGCATATTTTCTTCAGAAAAAAGAATATGGACTTCAAGTGAGATAGGGCTAGATCATTAGAAGTGGCATTATCAACGATGATTGTGAACACACACCTTATTTCCCACTTTTTCAACAATGCTTCAACTAATTTTCCTATTGCCACACCTTTATGACTTCCAATTGGACAAAAGTTTATTATTCTTTTACAAATTTTCCAATCATCATTAACCCAATGTGCCGTGAGACTCATATAATTAATATTTTGAAACGATGTCCAAGTATCCGTGGTGAACGACAATCTTTGTGAACTCATACACTCTTTTAGTTTCAAAGCCTCTTCTTTATTTTATAGATGCTTATACAATCTCTAGCAACCGTCCATCTAGATGGCATTTTAAACAATGGTTGTGCTTCATTCATTAGTTCAATAAACCCCTCGTGTTGCACAATACTAAATGACATGTTATCTTTAATACACATCATTGCAACTTTTTTTCTTAATCTTTCTTGATTAAAAGAATGGGCTTGAATATTATGGGTTGTCCCGAGTTTCTCCATCTCTTCCTTAGACAATTTTTTGAAGTTCAATATTTTTTGCTTCTTATCTAAAATGACTCGTAAAGGAGATCGAGGACAACTATGTTTTAAATGACCAATCATAGAAGACGTACCATTTGAAAACGTGTTACAAGAGACGATAATTTTGCAATAATTACATTTTGCCTTCTCCTTACCCTCTGCACAGTTTGGTACTCTTTCGAAGTGATCCCATGCCGGTGAAGAGGTTCTTTTAGACCTTTTCACATCTTTATTTTCCTCTGTATCCTCCTCTAAGTTTATCGGAGTCTGAAATTTATTATTATTTAACAATTAAAAGGAAATATCAAACAAGAACCTAACATAAATATGTAAGTATATGTATGTAACTATGTATATATCATATACAATTAGGAAAGTAAATACCTCTTTTGTAGCTTCTACATTCTTCCCTTTTGTAGCATCGGATGGACCACCTGTATGCTCCATAGGTTAAATGATTTAATTTTTAAACCCTAAAAGTCTAGAACTAGAAGGGGAGAACCCTAGAAGAATTGCGCCTCTCTTTGACTCTTTGTATGTCGCTGCTAGATCAAGATGAGAAGAGACTTAGATAATGATAGTACGCCACACACATACAATGATACAAGTATTAGGGTTATAAGTCATGTCATGTGAACTGGACTAGTTAATGCCTTAATGGACTGGACTTGTTATATATGGACTAGACTTGTTAATGGACTGCACTAATAGATACTATTAGTAAACTAACAGGTAACAGTCTGTATGTTTTTATAAAAAAACATAAATAATTATATTATTTATAATATATTTAAATATATATATATAATTATATTATATATATTATTGCGGTTCGGTTTATATTCGGTTTTAAAAAAGGTAGAAACCAAAACCGGAACCAAAGTATCGGTGCGGTTTCTATTTGGTTCGGTTTCATGCGGTTTCTATTTGGTTCGGTTTTACTGGTGCGGTTTTTGCGGTTTTTGGTTCGGTTTCGGTTTTGGGTTCGGTTTCTGCTCATCCCTAGTTTGATACGCATTTTAAGGTGCATAACTAGTATAGTTTCATAATTTATTTTTAAAATTTTCTTTAATTTTTTTTGAATAAAAATAGGATTGTTCTATTTTTATACAAAAAAAATTGTAAAAATAAATTATGTAACTATAGTAGTTAGTAGCCTTAAAATGCGTGACACGTCCCTTTTCCCCAATGTATATAATTTGTTAGTCACAGAGGCATGCCTGAATACATCTAATAACAAGCCTAAGTATGTGTAATGCTATGCATTACCTACATGACCTCTTAACTGAGGGAACCTCTAGTTGTAGAGTTTCTACTTGTTTGTACTATGTAATAGGCATCAAATTCTATCTGTGTAACTGTACCTACTAAGTCAAGAATAATGCTTGAAAGAAGTTCCAAGGTTCATGCCTCAAGCAAGGAGATAAAGACTGCCAAATAATCACAGTTGGGATTTGAAGAAATGAAGAATTTGCCTAAGTACCAATTCGAGAAGTACATTTGTCTATTCGAGAAGTCTAGCATTCGAGAAGTCAGAGATTCGATATCTCAGAAGACACTATTCGATATCTCTGAATACACTGTTCGATATCTCAGGGATTCGATATGTCAAAATGCTCTATTCGATATCTCAGGGATTCGATATGTCAAAGTGCTCTATTCGATATCTCAAGGAGTCCCAGAGAAAAGAGCTATTCGAGAAGTGATTCGATATGTCAAGATAACACTATTCGAGAACTCAGAGTTATCGATCAAGTCAACCCCAGTTCTCGAATCACTCACTTAGTCACTTCTCGAATACATTCTTGAGGACAAAATACTGAAGAATTGTACAAGTCAGAAACCTGCAACAAGCCAGCACACTTTATTTGACTCTGTCCTATAAAGCATGCTGGAAAGCCTACAAAGAAGCTTGGAGAGATAAGACAAGGGACAAGGAGCTGAAGAAGTGGATCTAAACAGGCTTTTCAAAGTCAAATCTGTAGCCGTTTGGACTCTTACTAAAGTGAGATAGACAGACTGGAAAGTGCTTTTGTTTACCTACCTCATTTGTAGCAAGTGGGTGTATCCATGTCTATAAGGATACAGCCTCACTTCCTTAGCTGTTAAGGTTTTGAAGTTTCTCAAAAATATCCAGAAAATATCTCTCTGAGAAAAACGAAGCTGAGAATACTATCATTTGTATTCACAGATTGTAGCAAAATCTTTATCTAATAAAATATTAGATTAAAGTGATATTGTGTTGTGTTTGTGTTTAATTATCCGCATCTTCATATCTCACACACTCATCACTTATCTTGCTGCAAAGATTCAAGACCGAAGAAAAATTCAAGAATCCATTCACCCCCCCTCTGTATTCTTTTACTGTATTCAATACTCAACAAGTGGTATCAGAGCAGGCTGTTTAATCTAAACAGAAAACGATCATGAGTTCGAATACACCAAAGACTACAGGTACGGTAAAGGTCCCTAAGTTCGACAAAGAGAATTACAACCTCTGGAAAATAAAAATGCTGTTGTTCATCAAAGCTGCCAATCCTCTCTACCCTGACATTCTCAAGAATGGTCCATTCATACCACAACAAGAAGTTGCTGAATCCACAGTGGGCGCAGTAGTCATTCCTAGATCATACGTTCCAAAAGAGCCATCCAAATGGACGGACTCAGAGAAGGAAAAGATTGCCCTAGACAGCCACCTCATGTTGTTAATCATAGACTCCTTGGATATGTCGATGTTTGCCAACGTAGCATCATGCAGATCAGCCAAGGACATGTGGAATCACATCGAGGTGTTATGTGAAGGGACAGAGGAGGTAAGAGAAAATAAGAAACAGATACTGGTCACACAGTATGAGGCGTTCATGGCACAGCCCAAGGAAAGTATCACTGATATGTTTGAAAGATTTCACAAGCTGGTGACTGAGCTCCAAATGAATGGGAAGGTTTACAGCACTAAGGAATTAAATATGAAGTTTCTACTATCGTCACCAAACCATCTAGAGCAAAGGGTCATATCCCTAAGAGAAAGAGATTTGAACAAAGTCACGTATGATGTGCTCTATGGGGTTTTAAAGACACACGAGCTTGAGTTGCTTCAAAAGAGGGCTATCCAAGCTAACCAAGGCAGAATGATAAACACATCCTGTGCCTTGATTGTCAACAAATCTATTCAAGACCTGGAAGCATCTGCAAGTCAGCTGAGAATAGAAGAGATAGTAGATGATGAAGAAACTGAGGAAGTAGTGACTGAACCTGCTGATGACAAGGAAGAAGATGAGTTCTACACTCTTGAAGAGCTGGATGGCATGGAAAATACATCATATGCTTTTATGGCTAGAAAATTTCCAAACATCAGATTCAAGAGGAATCAGCCCTTCAAGCCTAGACCTCAAAATCATTCATTCAACAAGGGCAAGGCACCTATGAAAACAAACAAGAACATATTCAAAACCAGCTATGTGGATAGGTCATCTGTAAGATGTTATAGATGCAATGACCTAGGGCATTTTGCCAGTGAATGCAAGAAGCCTAAAAAGAAGGATAAGGAGTTTCTTGAGCGTGAAGCTAAGTATGAGGCCCTTCTAAAGAAGCAGACACCAGGTAAGGCTTACATAGCTGAAGGGAAGTGTTGGGATGATTCTGACAGTGATGGGGAAGAACAAGAATTCTGCAACTATGCCTTGATGGCCAATTCCAAGGAAGAACCATCTACATCAGACTCACAGGTACCATCTCTCACTACCATAGACATGTCTGTTTCTGAATATAAATCTTTGGTTGAACAACTATCCGTTGAGATGTTTAACATTCATACTAGTATGACTGCTGCTAATGAAGAGATTGCTAAACTGTCTACTAGGAATGAACTGTTAAATAAGAGAAATGAGGAACTAGAGCTAACTACTGTGCAAATAGAAAATCTTAAACAAGAGATTGAGTATCTAAAGAATAAAGTTCTATGTGCTAGTCAAGTTGAGAAAGCTCTTAGGGATGAATTAGCTGAAAATGAATTTAAGTTGAAGACATTTAAGAATTCCTCTAGTCTATTGCAGTCTTATCATGAGAAAAATCTAGCTAGACCTAAGGCTGCCATTGGACTTGATTATGACACTCTTAAACAGAGGAAAGGCTATGCAGTCATTGAAGATGACATTGTTGTTCAAGAGGAGGTGCCTCAGGTTTTGAAAAAGACTGAGAATCCAATATTTAAAACACCAACACTTGAGATTGATGAGGATGCCTTACTCATCAAGCAAATGTTGGAGGATGAAGATGAGGCACAATCAAATGAACAACAAGCATCCTCTGAGAGTAAGAATGTCAAAACCAAAGCCAAGGAGCCAGTAGGAGGTAGACCTAGACTTGAGAAACCTGTAAAGTTTGTTTCAGCTGGAAATTATGAGACTAAGAAGAAAGTGACTAATAAGAGACCAAACAGGAATGGCAAATTAGGGATTAACAAAGATAACAACTATGCTTATGTGCCAAATGCCCCTAGGAAAGTTTGTCAAAACTGTTTTAGCTCTAATCATTTGACTCATGCTTGCAAGAAACCATCTGGTAGTGTTGCTAAACCATTCTATGATTGCTCTGTGCCTTTAAGACATAGAGACTCTCCTTTCTGTGATAAACTTGATTGTATGCCATGTAACATGAATGTGATGACTAGTTGTTTTAATTTGAGAAGACAATTCATGGAGGGCTGTATCAATCATAATGTTCACACACACTACACAAGGACAAAGTCTTCAAGTCCTCCTAAAGTTAGGAAGGTACCTCTGTCACCTAAGTCTAAGAACCCTGATTCTAAGACTCCCAACAGTGACAAGAAGACCAACATCAAGAAAACTGATAAGCATGCTGATTTTGATAAAACTGTCACTAAGTCACATGGACCCAAACTCGTTTGGGTACCAAAGGAGAAGTAATACTTTTGTGTTTGCAGGGCAAAGAAAGTAAAAAGAAGGTCATGTGGATTTTGGACAGTGGATGCTCAAATCATATGACTGGTGATATGGCCCTGCTATCACAGTATGAGGAAAAGGCTGGCCCAATGGTTGCTTTTGGAGATGACAGCATTGGCAACACACTGGGATATGGCAAGTTGGAAATTGGAAATGTCATCATTGAGAATGTAGCACTGGTCAAGGGGCTCAAGCATAATCTACTGAGTGTTGGTCAATTCACTGACAGAGGCTTCAAAGTGAACTTTGACAAAGATGAATGTTTGATCACCCACAAGAAGACTGGTGATTTTGCTCTGTCTGGAGTAAGGAAAGGAAGCCTGTTTGTAGCCAATATGGACTCTGCAAGCAAGGACACAATTTGTTGCTTCTACTCAAAAGCATCAAATGAAGACAGTTGGCTGTGGCACAAGAAGCTATCACACCTGAACTTCAAAGCCATTAATTCCCTAGTCAAAAGGGAGTTAGTGAGAGGCATGCCCACACTTGAATTCTGTCAAGAAGGAGTGTGTGAGGCGTGTCAAAAGGGAAAAATGAAAAGATCAAGCCACAAGTCAAAAACAGTGACATCTATAACCAAGCCCCTACAACTGATTCATATGGATTTGTTTGGGCCTGTCAATATTATGTCACTAGGAAGGAAGAAGTATGCTCTGGTGATGGTTGATGATTTTACAAGGTATACATGGGTAGAATTTCTGGCATCAAAGGATGAGGCTCCACAAGTAATCATTGAGCACATAAAGAAAGTTGACAAAGAAGCAAAGGCCATAAATGCAAGTGTGATTGCATTAAGAAGTGATAATGGGACAGAATTCAGAAATGCCATGCTTGGAGCATTCTGCAAAGAAAATGGTATTTCTCAACAATTCTCAGCTCCAAGGACTCCACAACAAAATGGAGTTGTTGAGAGAAAGAATAGGACTCTGATAGAGGCTGCTAGAACAATGCTACTTGATGCAAAGATGCCTACATGTTTTTGGGCTGAGGCTGTGAGCACTGCATGCTACATCCAAAACAGAACCCTCATCAACAAAAACACTGGAAAGACACCTTACAACTTGATGACTGGAAAGAAGCCTACTCTAAAGTATGTTCATACTTTTGGAAGCAAGTGCTTTGTGCTAAAAGATAATTCAGAATATGTTGGAAAGTTTGATGCAAAGGCATTTGAAGGAATCTTTCTTGGCTATTCTATGGAAAGAATTGCATACAAAGTTTATGTCATTTGTCAAAAGAAAGTAATGGAGAGCACAGATGTAACATTTGATGACAGCAAACTACCTGGATTAGAAGAAGCCAATGATGAAGATAAAGATCCCTTGAAGTTTGACAATCTAGATGATTCTGATGAGGAGATTGAAAGTGAATCTGAACTCATAATCCAACAAACTCAAGTGAATGAAGAACCTGTGTCAACCAACAATGAAGAAACAAGCATCCAAGATACACCTGTGAGGAGTGACAACTTCACAGGGGGAGGAAATGTAGATGATCATGATCTAAATGATGAAGCAACATCAAGGATGAGAAATCAATCTGAACATACAAGGAAATGGGATAGATCACACACTGCAGATCAGATAATTGGAAATCCAAATGCAGGAGTAAGGACAAGGAGAGCAACTATAAACGAATGTCTCTATGGCTGCTTTCTATCCCAAGTTGAGCCTAAGAAACTTGATGATGCATTGTTGGATCCTGACTGGATAATTGCTATGCAAGAGGAGCTAAATCAATTTGAGAGGAGCAAAGTATGGGAACTAGTGCCTGCACCAAAGGATAGAACCGTTGTTGGAACTAAATGGGTTCTAAGGAATAAGATGGATGAAAATGGTGTAGTCATAAGAAACAAAGCAAGGTTGGTTGCAAAAGGATACTCTCAACAGGAAGGTATTGACTATGATGAGACCTTTGCCCCTGTTGCTAGACTAGAAGCCATCAGAATTTTCTTGGCATTTGCTGCACATTCCAATTTCAAGGTCTATCAAATGGATGTCAAGAGTGCATTCCTGAATGGGGAATTGGAAGAAGAAGTATATGTGCAACAACCACCTGGCTTTGAGGATCCACAGTTTCCCCACTTTGTCTACAGATTACTTAAAGCATTGTATGGACTCAAGCAAGCTCCTAGGGCATGGTATGACACACTATCACAATTTCTACTGGAGAATCAATTCACTAGAGGCACACTGGACAAGACACTGTTCTACAAGAAACATGGTGATGATATTATCCTAGTTCAAATCTATGTGGATGATATCATATTTGGCTCTACAAATGAGAAGCTGTGTGAAAAATTCTCTAAGCTCATGCAAAGCAGATATGAGATGAGTATGATGGGAGAATTAACATTCTTTCTTGGACTGCAAGTTAGTCAAAGGAAGGATGGCATTTTTATAAGTCAAACCAAATACATTAAAGATTTACTGAAGAAATTTGATTTGGAAGAATGTTCACCTGCAAAGACACCCATGGCCACTGCCACCAAGTTAGATGATGACGCTAAGGGCAAAAAGGTAGATATCTCAATCTACAGAGGCATGGTTGGTTCTCTACTCTACCTCACTGCTAGTAGGCCAGATATCATGTTTGCTACATGCTTATGTGCAAGGTTTCAATCAAACCCAAAGGAATCACACATGATAGCAATAAAAAGGATCTTCAAATATCTGAAAGGCACACCAAACTTGGGGTTATGGTATCCTAAGGACACAGGGTTCAATCTGGTTGGTTATTCTGATGCTGATTATGCTGGATGCAGAGTGGATAGGAAAAGCACATCAGGTAGCTGCCAGTTTCTTGGACAAAGGTTAGTCTCTTGGTACAGCAAGAAACAACAATCTGTGTCAACTTCCACAGCTGAAGCTGAATACATAGCTGCTGGAAGTTGCTGTGCTCAAGTGCTTTGGATTAGAAACCAACTTAGAGATTATGGACTTGTGTTGGAAAGAATTCCTATCATGTGTGACAACACAAGTGCAATCTCTATAGTTGCCAATCCTGTCAATCATTCTAGGACAAAGCACATTGACATCAGATATCACTTCATAAGGGAGCATGCAACTAATGAAACCATTGAGTTACATTATGTTCCCACAGAAAAACAACTAGCTGACATATTCACTAAGCCACTAGATGAAGCCACCTTCACAAGGTTGGTTAGTGAGATTGGAATGCTGAATTCTTCAAATTCTGGCTAAGTGAATATATCAACTAGATTGTTGCAGCAGTAAATACTTACTTTATCAAATGCCTACTATTTCTGAAGTAAGTATTGGCTGGAGTATGATGTATTAATATTCCAATGCTGCACATGTTGAAAATCATACATCTTTAGCTTGAAATTTCTGTGAAATTTTGAGAAAATCACTATTTAATTTAGTAGAATATTCTTCAGTGAATATTTCTGGTAAATCTTAAAAGATAGTGAAAATTGAATTTTATGAGTGAAAAGTATAGTTCGATAAGTCAGACTTCTCGAATGGTTCATTGTTATGTCTTGGCTCGAGTTCTCGAATAGGCCTATCTAGAACCCTCTTGAGTTCTCGAATAGTGTCTTTTTGAGAAATCGAATAGCACACTTTGAGTTCTCGAATAGAGTATTTTAGTTCTCTAATGATAGAGTTCTCGAATACTGCATTTGAGTTATCGAATCATTTGAAAAGGCTGATTTTTCGCTGACACTTAATCGCTTTTTGGATTTATATTCAAAACTTCATTTCACTCATAAAAATATATTCTTAACTTTGAATTATTTTCTGAGTTAAATCACTGCCAGCTGTGAGTTAAAAACTGCCTGAGATATCGAATAAGCCTTTCTTGACTTCTCGAATAGTTGTTTCATACTTCTCGAATGACTTGTCGCTACAGAACACTTATCTATCGACAACTCAAGACATTCATATATATATATACAACTTCACAACTATTCAATTCTTTTCGTTCGATTTCTCAAGCATCTCAACTCCTGAAACCTCTGAAAAACCCTAACTGCGAATTTCTTCTTCAATCCTAATTCTCTTTTCTTCTCTACCCAAATGGCAAACCCTAAACTCACCATACCATCCCAAACTAATTTCATCGCAATCACCAGTGATGTGGAAGCACCGAATGCCAATTTCAAGTGCTTTGTTCGGTGGTTGTCTGAATCATACATCAAGAGTGCGCTCTCAGCCAACCCAACTCTGTACATAGATCTATTGGAACAATTCTGGAGGACTGCTACTGTGGAGGTCATCGCTCTTGAGAATGCTATCACTTCTTATATTGTTCACTGCAAGATTCAAGGAGAGGATATCACTATCACCACTGCAGACATGAATCAAGCCTTGAATATGCAGCAAGAGACGTATGATGCTCTGGCCTCAAATGATGAGTTGGAAGAATTCTTTGACTTCATCAACTACTCTGATACTATCAAGCTGGGAAAGTTGAATAGGAAGTTCTTAAGGAAAGAATGGAGCTTTGTATTTGCTACACTCCTTCATGTATTCACTGCACGGAAATCAAGCTTTGATCAGATTAGTACACCCGTGCAGCAGCTTGCCTATGCCTTGGCTCATGGGAGAAAGATAGATGTTGGACTTCTCATCCTACAGGAACTCTATGGGAGACTTGGTCAGACCACAGCCAAGAGAGGTAATGAAATTTTCTTTCCTCGCTTTATTCAATCAGTACTTAACTTTAAAAATGCTTCATTGATTGAATTGCCTGGAGTAGATAAGAGTAAAATAGGCTATCCTAGGTCCATGACCAAACTCATTTTTGGTAATTTGGAGACTAGGAATGATGTGGATGTAAGACTTAGCATAACTCCCCACATGGAGGGTTTGTTTAGGTCTTACCCCCACAACATGCCAATATTTGATTCAAAATCACAGTTAGCACAGCCTAAGCAAGGAGAACAAAGTGCTAACCCAAGGCCTGCTAACCAACCCCCTCAGCCAAACACTCTATCCAGCAAAGAGCCAACTGCATCATCCTCTCAAAAGGGTGATGTTAGTAAAAAGAAGAGAAAATAGGTTGCTTCTGAACCCTTAGAAATCTTAACTGAAGCAGCCTTGGCTGTAGAACTAGGGCTAGAAAGTGAGACACCTGAGTTACCTATCATAAGCCTAAAGAAGAAGAAGAAGTCTAAAACCACCTCTTCAGTCACTCAAATGGCTGAAGTTGTAAAATCAGGGGCACACAGCTCACTAGATGTATCCTCTCAACAGGATGCATCTATAGAATCAAGCATCCTCCCCAATGCACCTATCTGTAAAGAGTCAGCACAAGGGAGTGATAAGGCTGGCACAACACTGAGTGGAGAGCACATCATAACTGAAACTCCCTCTATTTCTCAGGGGGAGTTGCCAAAATCTTGTCTACAACACTCTTCTCTTTCAGAATCTACCACTCATATTTCTTTGAAGCCTGCAACTCAAGCAATTGAGGAGCAAGGCATTGATCATCAAGAATTCTTTTCCTTTGATGAGCCAATGAATTCAAGTGACTTGGTGCATGACACCTTGCTCACCACCCAGGTACCACATTTGGATGGTCAGGGAATGCATGCTGGGGCATATCCTAATGACACCATCACAAACACAGAGGATTCACTAGTTCTTACTAGAGACTCTGTGCCTGTGTCAACTACTGTTTTAACTCATCCCACTTCTGTGGATACAACAGTAGTAGAGTCTGTTCATCCGGTTGCAGAAGTTGCATCTGTAACTGAGGAGCCTAGCAAGCCTAGCTCTAGCTCTAACTTTATGTCTCAATGGCTGAAGCCTGTGCAACATGACAGTGCTTCAGGATCAGGGTCTGTTCCACCACAATTGACGGTTGAAGCACTACAAAGCTTAGTTGTGGATCAGATCCCTGAGTTCACAAAAATTGCTCAGCACCTTCTCACTGCAAACATGCCCAATCCAGACTATGAAGCTATACTCCTATGTCACAAAGAGGATGTAGAGCTACAGAAGGAGAAGATCATAGATGAAACTGAGAGAGATGGGAATATCGATGCTTGGCTGCAAGGAACCAATTCAATTCCTCTCTCAGAAGGTCTTCAGTATCTCAGAGAAGAGTACATCACTTCACTAGGGTCCAATGCCAAATCTCTCAACCCTACTGATGTGTTTGAAGCAGTGAATGACAGTTATAAAGGCATTCTCAAGGCTGCACACTATCTTGGTAAAGGCCTAAAGACAGAAATTAATGAAGTGTGTTTAGCTACAACCAAGGAGGTGCATGAGATCAAGAGGACTTTTGATGCTAAATTCCCTCAATTGGAGACTGTTCTCAAGGACATTCGAACCTGCAATGCTACTTGCACCAGGATGGACAATGGTTTGGCTATTCTCAAGGATGCTGTCACAGGTCTGGGGCACAAATTTCAATCCTTATCAGATCAGACAACTGATGCCAATGCCATGCTCAGGACCCTCTTTGCAAAATCAATATGGAGACAAGCTGGTCACTGAGGTTCCTGTGCATGAGATGTCAAGGTTCGAAGTGCAGAGACTGAAGGATCAATCCCTATCTGGTTTTAAGGCCAATGAACTCTTCATTAAAGTGGATACTCTTGAAAAGGAGGTAGTCTCTCTCCACAAGTCCAATGCTCATCTTACAGACACTGTGACAACTCTGACTGAGCAGTTGAACACTCAAGCCACCACCACAGCTGATGTTCTTCTGCATCAACAATCAATGTTGTCTGCAATGATGAAGCACATGGGTCTCCCTCTACCTGATGAATCTTCAACTCCAAAGGTGCCTCCTACAGTCCCTGTGTCTGTCAACAAGCCTAAGGGGGAGAAGTGGATATCAAAGAACTCAAATCCAAAGGGGGAGAGACCACTAGAAAAGGGCATCAAGATCACTGAGGGTGGCCATCAGAGAACTTTGAAATCTACTACTCATGTGCCTGGAAAAGGAAAGGACAAAGTTGATGAGCCTCCCACTTCTCTGCCAGTTGTCACTCTACCAACTGTGCACATCACTACTCCTGATGGTCAAAGGCAGTCTATCACAACCACAGTGGTTGCTGGGAGTATGCCATCTGACAAGCCTCGAATCTCAATATCTAAGAGTGCCAAGCCAGTAGAAGTGAAGGTGGTCACTGAGGCCAAGCTACAAGAGATTGCAAACTCAAATGTCTATCATGATGATGCATTCTTGGAGCTTCTGAAAGTCTCTAGAGAACAGGCTGGTGATGCTCTGCTATATCATGAGAGTTTGAAGAGTCAGATTGACTGTCTCACTGTAGTACCAAGGAGGCTTAATGATCTATGGCTCAAGGAGATATTGATGGTAGGAAAGAACAAGATATGGCACTTAACCATCAATGCTCTACAGAGTCTAAAGCACTCAGAAGTGAATGTGCTCCTTGGACTAATTGAGAAGGGAAATGAGAACAACAAGAGTCTTCATGATGAATTGAGGAATGGTCAACCTTCAAGGCTACCTGAAGTTTTCACAGATCCTAGAACTATTATCTACCAGGCTGGAACAAGAATTGAAGATATCAAGCAGCTGGTCATTCCTAAGCATCTAACTCCTCAAAATAAAAATCTCATCATAGCCATCATTGAGAAACTGATCAAGAAGAAGGGATCAAGAACAGCAGAAGAATTAGAAGCTATATCTTATCTCAGGTCATATATTGCAACTGGCATTATATCTGAGACTGCTAAGCTCAACCCAAGCAAAGATCAAGACAAGGATGAAGATAAAAGTGATGGAAGGAGAAGACATCACAGGAGTAATAAGGGTGATGAAGACAAGAAGAGGAAGAATGATGATGATCAAGGTAAAGGCTCTGAGAGGAAAAGTGGAAGACAGCAAGCCTCAGGCATTGCTGACAGTAACCTCACCACAACACAAGACTCTAAGTCTAGGGTGAATGCTGCCAGTAGTGACCTTTCAAAATTTGCATCTATGGCTTCTGCAACTGTCTTGCCACCTCAAGAAGAGAAGAAGATTCAAGTCAAGAAACCATCTGTATGTTTCAAAAAGCAAACTGCTAATGGAATACTACAATGGTCTACAAACAAAGGTCACATACTGCTGCCAAGTAATCATGTAAAAAGAATCAAGTTCAAGCAAGCTGCAAGGAAATCAAAGCCAACCACATCAAAAACCCTGACAATCTATCCAGGCCTAAAACTTCAACCACTAGATGAAGATTATGATGTAGACCAACTGCAATTTTTGCAAGCTCAAAGAATCTATCATGTTGCCATTGTTGATAATTGCCTTGAGATTAAATATTCTGATGGAAGGGAGGAGAAATTCAAACAAGGAGGATGTCAACACTGGGGCAAGCTATATGACATAGAGAGAATCATTGCACTGTTGAGCTCAGAAGATAAAGTGGAGAGAGTATGGAAACTGGAGCTAATTGATTTTGTGAAAATGAAGAGAGATCATGAAGAAAAAGTCAGAAAAGGGTGTTTTGAGAAATGGCTGGCAAGGGAGAAAGAAATTGAGAGACTGGAAAGTGAAGCAGAAAAGCTGAGGAAAAAGGGTTTGTGTAGAGTTCAGTTCAACCCCTACATGGTAAAGTATAGGAGGAGGAATGGAAATCAAGTCAACATCAGAATGAATCTACTCAACCACTATCCTGCAAATATTCTGGAACCAGTACTTGAAGATTTCAAAGACTCAACTTTGCTTGAAGAATTGGATGCTATGGCAGAAATAATAAAAGCTATGGATGAGAATACAAGGAAGGAGAAAGAAAGAAGAGAGAAAGAATATGATGAATTTCAAGCCAAAGCTATGGAAAGGGAATCAAAAGACAATGGCTAGTTCTTCATCATAGGCTGTAAGATTACTCACTCTGTAGTTCTATCCAAATTGCTGATGGAAATTCATACCTGTACTGTCAAGTTTTATCTTTATGTATGTTAGGCTTGTTATCAGACATGAAATTGTGACTAAGGGTCTTACTCACAATTTGGGGGAGATTGTTAGTCACAGAGGCATGCCTGAATACATCTAATAACAAGCCTAAGTATGTGTAATGCTATGCATTACCTACATGACCTCTTAACTGAGGGAACCTCTAGTTGTAGAGTTTCTACTTGTTTGTACTATGTAATAGGCATCAAATTCTATCTGTGTAACTGTACCTACTAAGTCAAGAATAATGCTTGAAAGAAGTTCCAAGGTTCATGCCTCAAGCAAGGAGATAAAGACTGCCAAATAATCACAGTTGGGATTTGAAGAAATGAAGAATTTGCCTAAGTACCAATTCGAGAAGTACATTTGTCTATTCGAGAAGTCTAGCATTCGAGAAGTCAGAGATTCGATATCTCAGAAGACACTATTCGATATCTCTGAATACACTGTTCGATATCTCAGGGATTCGATATGTCAAAATGCTCTATTCGATATCTCAGGGATTCGATATGTCAAAGTGCTCTATTCGATATCTCAAGGAGTCCCAGAGAAAAGAGCTATTCGAGAAGTGATTCGATATGTCAAGATAACACTATTCGAGAACTCAGAGTTATCGATCAAGTCAACCCCAGTTCTCGAATCACTCACTTAGTCACTTCTCGAATACATTCTTGAGGACAAAATACTGAAGAATTGTACAAGTCAGAAACCTGCAACAAGCCAGCACACTTTATTTGACTCTGTCCTATAAAGCATGCTGGAAAGCCTACAAAGAAGCTTGGAGAGATAAGACAAGGGACAAGGAGCTGAAGAAGTGGATCTAAACAGGCTTTTCAAAGTCAAATCTGTAGCCGTTTGGACTCTTACTAAAGTGAGATAGACAGACTGGAAAGTGCTTTTGTTTACCTACCTCATTTGTAGCAAGTGGGTGTATCCATGTCTATAAGGATACAGCCTCACTTCCTTAGCTGTTAAGGTTTTGAAGTTTCTCAAAAATATCCAGAAAATATCTCTCTGAGAAAAACGAAGCTGAGAATACTATCATTTGTATTCACAGATTGTAGCAAAATCTTTATCTAATAAAATATTAGATTAAAGTGATATTGTGTTGTGTTTGTGTTTAATTATCCGCATCTTCATATCTCACACACTCATCACTTATCTTGCTGCAAAGATTCAAGACCGAAGAAAAATTCAAGAATCCATTCACCCCCCCCTCTGTATTCTTTTACTGTATTCAATACTCAACATAATTCATTGGGACGTAGGGAGTAATAAATATCATCCCAAAGTCAATTATAGGGCCTGTTTGGCTTAGCTTTATTTAAGGATTTATGGACTTATTTTCGGGTAAAATTTTTATATTTTGATAAAAAAAATTTATACAAGTATTTAATGTATGTTTGAGATTCAATAAGTTGCAAAAATAAGTTGGAAAATAATTTGGAAAGTTAAGAATCTTAACATTCAACTTAAAATAGGTTAACTTATTATAGAAAAAAGTTACCCCAAACACCCCATAATCTTTATACATCGGCCTCGCCAACCTTGTAGGGTAAAAACCATTAAATTAATGATGTAATTAATTAATTATATTCTTGTACCTAAAGCTATCTTTCTCCTTTGCCCTTACATACGCGTACACGTACACGTACCACCACTGGATTATAAACATAAAAATATATTTCCATTTAAACCAAACCAAACCAAACATACCCAGTATATCCCGCTCAGAGCAGGGTCTGGGGAGGGTAAGTTGTACGCAGACCATGCCCCCGCTTTTTACGGCAGGGAGGCTGTTTCCGTGAAGACCCTCGGCTACGAGCACGATAAATACGGTGGGTGATAAATACACAGGAATCCAAATGATAGGAAAATGTTCAAAGCAATACCTCAGCCCATGGCATTCTCCACATGGGACCTACCCGCCTGCTTGGAATTCTGAGCTCGGGTCCTGATGCGCTCCGCTCTGCCAGCCTGCAAGAACAGCTCCGGTTGAACCCCCTGCATAAACACCACATGCAAACGACAACAGACCACACCCTGCAACTGCAAAGCCGGTACACATAGAACAATAAAAACGAAAAAGCGAACGAAAAAGCCGAACTCCTAAGATAAAGCTAACCGAGACAACCCAACTCTGAGGCTCTCTACAACAGAGCCGCTCCCTAAAAGAGAATCCATCACTCTGATATTGTCTTAATTTGATTTTATTGATCAATTAACTCACAAAATTGTGACCTCAAATTACGATTTACCTTTTTGTATTTTTTTAAAAGAAAATTGAATCTTTTATTACGACAATTGTATTTTATGGTAGTAATTTTTTAAGAAATTATAATTATCAGATAATGTAAGTAATTTGCATTATAAATTAATCAATTTGACTAAAATTTAGTTAAGGAGACAAAATAAGTGGAATAGAAAGATTATTAAATATAATCATGCTCTAGGGAGAATATTCTATAAAACTGCATCCATAAATTAAAATCTGGAAAAAGAAAATAATTAAAGGGTGCTGATTAAGGATTGAGGAACGAGAAATTATGTGAAGCGATGCGACGAAAAATTCATGAAAACGTGCAATTTACTATCAAGCGATTTCAGAGTTTTTTGTTGTGTTAGGTTTGGTGGGTAGGATTATTAATAGTTATCCATTTTTAAGAAGAATAGTTATCCATTTTTAAAAGTAATGAATCAAGGATGGTAAGGAATGATAACAATATGATGCGATGACAAAATAATAAAAATGATAAAAAAAATTATTCACGCCTATACGAGAACTTACATGAGGGATAATTAATTATAATTCTAATTCTTAAAAATTGCATAAGAAACGGGGTAAAAACAAAGCAGTAAATGCTCTTTAGAGAACATGACTCCACTAATTAAGGTACATAAACCCTCCACTATTTATATTTTAATAATTCTTTGACAGAATTATCAATAAACAGTCAAAACACAATAGCCCATGAAACTGTCAGACCATGTGTTTCGACAGGGCACATGTAAAATTGGAAATATTTGCGCGACATCCAAGGCCTTTGACTCGACGGAACGTGATCGATCATATATAACAAACGGAGTAAAAACAAAGTAGTAAATGCTGGCTAGCACAAAACCAACAACTAGGGTTCAGTCTTTTTTTTTTCCTACCAAATTTCGTTTTGTCCTCAAAGAAGAACTTTTGTTTATATCAATCAAGTAAATTAGCTCTAAGACCATCTCCAATGACGTTAGCTAAAAATGATTGACTAAATTACATAAAATATTGATTATGTAAAATTTGTCGAATCTGTAAGTAGAGCCGGCCAAACGGGCGGTTCGGCCCGGCATGCACGCGAATAATTCGTGAGAAAAACCGTTCGGACCGTCACTGTACGAATAACGAGCCGGCCCGTTCAGCACGCGAAAATCAACGTGCCGTGCACGAGTCGATTATCTGTGAACCGTAGCCCGTTCGGCCCGGCACGTGGAAGCCCGTGGCGATAATAAAAAGACGGCACGTTCGGCACGTCAGTTCAGCACGCGCGATTTATTCTAAATAATATTTGTATTTTAAAATTTTCAATCGATCATCAAAATATATACCTAATTTTAAAAGTTTGTTTTAATTCACAAATCAGTGATCATATTTTTAATTTTACAAATATTGAATTTCAAATCCAACAATATCATATGACAAAAGTTGTAAGTTAATTAATTAAATATAATTTTGATTATACATAAACACCTAAATATTATCAAAGAAAAAAGGTATCTAATTTAAGTTTTAGTCAAAAATGACAGAATTACAATTATCAAAATTTATTGTGTTTGAAATTCTAATTATGTTAACAATTTTTTAATTATCAATAACTTTTAAAATAATACACCATTTTAAAACCATTTAGAATTACAATTTTTTTTTTAAAAGCACGGCACGTTCATGAAAAGCACGACACGTTCAGGTCTTTTGTATTTTTTTTTTTTTTTTTTGCTAAATGGCTTTTGCCTTTTGTATTATTGTATTACCATTTTTAATTGAAAAGCACGTTCACAGTCATTGAAAAGCACGGCACGTTGGCACGCCAACGGTTACTGGGTCTGGTCTGGGTACTGCTCTCTCTGCACTGTACTTCCAACGGCTCCTGCAACAGCTAGTTCCAACTGCAACGGCTCTAACTCTAACCTCTATAAATATCACACCACACCACTCCAAAACCTCACTGCATTCTTAATCTCTCTATCTCTATTCTCAATCTCTCTGCACTGGTCTCTCACTCTCTCTGTTCTTAGTATCTGTTCTTAGTCTCTGTCCGGCGAGCTTTCAATTTCCAGCTAACTTTATACAAATTCGGCAAAACTAAAAATGGAAGATGCAAGGGGAACATTATCTTCTCAAGGTTCAAGCCAAATACCTTCCTCTTCCTCCATGCCACCACCATCACGTGTCGAAGCCGGTAAGTTTATTTTTGATTAGTATTTTTGGTTTATAAATTTTTTTATTCGTATTTTTGGTTTAAAAAAAATTCATGATTCGTTTTTTTAAAAAACTTGTTTACTTTGTTTTTTGATTTGAAAATTTGAAAATTCGAATTTTTTCCCAAAGATTCATGATTCGTATTTTTGGTTTACTTTGTATTTATGTTCCGTATTTTTCGTTTGGTAAATTTTGTATATTTTAAACATTCGTACTTTTATTTTGTGTAAATTAATCGTTTTAATTTTCCTTTTAGGTTCTTCTTCGACGAGCAGAAATTCGTATGTTTGGAATTATTTTAATAGAGTACCGGCGCCGACGGAACAAGATCCCACCGAAGCGAAATGTTATTGTTTATTATGTATACAAGCTAATCGACAACAAAAACCATTTTTACATCGGAAGGGAAGCGGCACGGGTACACTTGATCGACATTTGCACTCTAAACATAATATTACGAAGGAAAGTCACGAAAGTAGAACGGCACGCGGAACTTCAACGGAGCAACAAACACAAATCGGTGGTTTCATGACTTCGTCACCCGGTGGAGGTATGCCTTTTCACTATAATCGAGAACGTATGGTTAATGAATTTGCTAGATATACTATATTAGATGAGTTGCCTTTCTCCCACGGTGAGAGTCCTAATTTAGAATATATGATGAAAATCGCGGTAAATCCGGCATTTAAAAGAATTCCTAGGAACACACTTAAACGTCACACACAAAATCAATATGCTAGTCAACGAAATGATTTAATTAATTATTTTGCTACATTTGATGGTATGATTTCCTTAACTAGCGATTGTTGGAGTTCGAGTGGATGTGAGCCTTTTATTTGTGTTACGGTTCATTGGATAGATAATGATTACTTAATACAAAAACGAATTATTGCCTTTGATATTATGAACGAGTCACACACCGGTTTTAACATAAAAACAAGAATTTTAGAAACAATTAGGGCATTTAATTTGTATCAAAAGGTTTTTTCAATTTCGTTAGATAATTCCGCCGCTAATAACAAAGCTATCGATTATATTAGGGGTGATATTCCTTTAATTTGTAATGGAATATTTTTACATGTTAGATGTTGTGCTCACATAGTTAATTTATCTTGTCAAATTGGAATTAAACATTTAACTACGTTATTAGAACCTATAAGAAAAGTAGTTAAGTGGTTACGTTATGCGGGTCATGTTAAACGAAAATACAAAAAAATGTGTAAAGATAGGGGATTAAAGGCGAAAAAATGGGGGATTGATTGTCCGACTAGATGGAATTAGACTCATAAATTAGTAATTGATGCAATTATTTATAAGGATATTTTCACGCAATTATATAACAGCGAACCAAATCACCAAAATGAAGATTCACATATTACCGAACATGATTGGGAATTGGCATCTACCGTACGTGATATACTTGATTGTTATTCACATGCTACTAAGGTTTTTTCTTATGTTTATGAACCACATGCACATCACGTTATTATTGAATGTATTAATATTGTTAACACTTTAGCTAATTATGAAGAAGATCCTCATTTTAGTTTTATTATAAAGGAAATGAAGAAAAAGTGGATCGAATATTTAGATGAATTTCCTTTTATTTATGGTATTGCATGTCTTCTTGATCCGGGTGTTAGAAAGGATGGTTTAGAAGTCTTGTTAAAACATTATTACACAACGTTAAATGTTTCATATAATTGCGAATTATATGTTGTAAATTGTTTAGATTATTTGTATCGTCTTATTGATATATACAATGCTAAAACTCAAACTTCTATGCCACCTAAAAGTAGTAGTAGTAGTGGTAGTAGATTTAATAAAACAATTGCATCGATATTAACTAACAAATGACCAAAATGTCTGATTTCCGAATCTAGTACTAATATTCCCACTACTGCTTTTAGTATGCTACATGAATTTTTTTCGTATCATTATGAGTTAAATGATGAGTTCGATATATTAACATGGTGGAAAAACCATGAGTTACAATTTCCGATTTTAGCAAAAATTGCAAAAGATATTTTAGTAGTCCCTACTTCTACAATTGCATCTGAATCCGCTTTTAGTGCGGGTAGAAGAGTGTTAGACGAGAAGAGATCAAGTCTTGCACCCGATTCAATAAAAATATGCGTTTGCAAAAAAGATTAGGATCAAGCCGAAAAAAGACAACAAGGAAAAAAAACGGATGATTCGGACGGAGAAGACGATCCGTGGATGATAATGGATACTTCATCGGAATCCGGTGCCGAACAAGGAGAAGACTAGTGTGTAGAATTTGTATTATGTTGTATTTTTAGATTTATTTTAGATTTTAGAATTTATTTGTTTGTAGTTTTGTAAACATGTTTAATGCGGTTTGTTCCGTTTTTTTAGAGGAGTCCTCTCACACCATTTGTAAAATATTTTTTAATTAATAAAATTTAATAGAGGTACCGTCCTCTTTTCCGCTTTTTATTTCAATATAATTGTATTATTTGTATTTTCTTAAAAATTCGAAATATTTTAATATGAAATAAAATTAGATGAAAAAATTTACAAATTCGAAATTTTAATTCGAAACGTTTCATATTTTGAGAATATTAAAAGTAAATATTAAATATTAAATTACTGAATTTATAATAATCTAATGTAATCAACATATATTTCACTAAAAACTAATTCCCATTTGAATTATTTAAGGTCCACTCGTGACAATTAAAGAATTAAAGAGACAGTCAAAAAGTGTAAATGTAATAATAAGAAGCATGGTATTTAATAGTAAAGAAATATAAAAACAGGAAGTAAACATGATGATTTAAAGCACGTTCATTCACGGGTTGTAAAAGCACGCCAAAAACACGCCAGAAGCTCGTTAAAAAAATTCGAATTTTCTAAAAAAAAAAAAAAAAAGAAAAAAAGCCCGCCAAACCCGCCAAGCCCGCGTGCCATTCACGGGTTGTACAGTCGAAGGACCGGCACAGCACGGCACGGCACGTCCAAACCATGCGTGCGTGCCCGTGCCTGGTTTCATTCAGCACGGCACGTGGCCAGCCCGGCACGGCACGCACGGCCCGCACGGCTGGCCACCTCTATCTGTAAGACATTGTATTCCGAAGGTATTGGCTATAATGACTGGGTATATTTTAAAAATGGTATGTTATTAATATTTCAAGTTGTTATTAATGAAATATATAATTTTAATATAGAAATAAGTGATGTGGCAATTCAATACAGGTCTCTAGAGGTTCGACAAATATAGCCAACATCAAGAGATTATCTATAATTATAGCCAAGGGTTTTGTTCCATTGGAGTGTAAATTTTTTTACACATTCTTTATAATTCTTCTTTATGGTAATTAATTTTAAATTTTACCTAAGAGGTCTGTCCCATTGGAGATGCTCTAAGAGTAAGAATTCACTTGCTTTTTTAAAACTTCAAAGCTAGACATGGTGCCTATTTGGCATTTCATTTGGTAGGGAACTTATGGCTTATAAGGCCATAAGTCCTTATGGGGGGTGTTTGTCAAAGTAAGTTTTAACTAAACTTATGACTTATAAGTTCATAAGTTTAATGTTAGGAATTCTTAACTTTCAACTTATAACTTACTATAACTTATTCTCGATATACGTAATATATAATATCATTCAAATCTTCAAAACCATATATCTCTCGATCCATTCATTAGAAAATTGATATGTATATATCAAATTTTCCTATTCATCGAGATCTATTCATTGATATCCATTGTTATATATAAAAAACAAATATTTTGAAAATTATAAAAAAAAGTTAACTTATAAGTTTTGATTTACCCAAACAGTCTACTGATTATAAGTTCTGATTTACCAAACACTCTAATCTCTACTCTGCTTATCACTTATATGACATAAGTGCTTATAAGTCATAAGCTACTCATTTTAAGGTAAGCCAAACGGCCCCATGATGATTTTCCTTTTCTTTTTTGTTACTCCCTCTGTCCCTCATTTCTTTACCTCCGTCCTTTCCAATTGTTTACACTTTTCAAAGTTGTCCGAAGGGTTATCCGATACGTATTTTAAGGATAGTTCCATAACTTTTTTTAAAAATTTTCTTTTCTTGTATAAAAATTTAAACATTAAATTTATATACAAGAAAGGAAAATTTTAAAAATAAGTTATGAAATTATCTTTAAAATGCACCTTAAAATTCGTGACGGACATCCCTTGAAAAGTGTAAACAATGGATGGGACAGAGGGAGTACTATTTTGGGATGTCCCTCTTATCTTTTTACGTTACTATAAATAGTAAGTTTCCCCACTATTACATCCACTACTTTCCCCCACTATCTCATATTTAATAATAAAAAAATACTATTACACCCACTACCTTCCTCCACTATCTCAAATCTATTATTAAATATTGATAAGTCCCACCACTTTACCCACTTTTTATTTAACTTTACTCATTTTTTATACATTTTTTTGATTTCCCTTCTCATCCCCAATGTAAACAACCTAGAGGGACGGAGGGAATATCTTATTTTTTATTGCAAGTATAATTTAAGAACGATAATATACTCAAATTTCAACACAAGAAAACAGGCCAATCTCAGTTACAAAGATGACCGGATTAAATACAGTAAAAACGCCTGGATTAATAGCAAATCAACCGCTACAAGTCGATCGAATTCAGCTTGATCGGTTTAGGACTTTTTGTTAGATATATCCTGCAATTCTGTATTAAAAAATTTTATCTAATAGTACAATGATGCTAGGGACGAGGTGGGAGTTTTAGGTAAATGGAACCGACAGTGATAATTCGCTTGTAACAATGTTAGAGGTATAAAATATAGTACAAAATTAATTTTAAATAACATGACATGGGTGATGTACAATATAAATTACTTTAATTAATCTCATTAATATGATTGTTGGGAGAGCATTTACATGTAATATTATTATAACAATTTAAAATTTATCGCGTGTTATTCGATAAAAATTTTGAAAACTAATTTTTTATTTTTGATGTAAAAGAAACTAATTTATTACCCCTAACAAGAAAAGGTAATTCAGCCAAACTATTAACTCCATCGTTGGTATGTATATGTTGACTGGTAAAATATTGAGTAAACTGTATTTTGCATTCTTTATTTTTGGCCGTTTTTTCGATTTATTCGTATATTATGAACTTCAGTATTTTGCATCCCAAATTTTATGTTTCTCTTCACTTTGCACTTTTTTGTTAATAATTTTTAATTCTGTTAAGTTAATTTTTTTTTTTCAAAATTTGACAGGTATATTTTCGGTATTTAGAAGATTATTTTTTTTAAAAAAAGAAAAAAATTCAGAAATTTATATTTGTTTTAAAAAAAATATTTTTCGGTTTTTATAAAGTCTTTGGTTAAAAAAAATATTTTTGGGGAAAATTATATAATTTTTTTGGGCAGTTAACTTTGAATTTTTTTTTTCAAAGTTTGATAAGGGTAGTTTTGGTATTTATAAAATATTTTATTTTCAAAAATTTATAAATTTCTTTTTAAAGTGAATGCATTTTTTAAAAAAGTGAAAATATTTGTTTTAAAATATTTTGTGATAGTGATTTTTTGAAATATTTTGTGATAGTGATAGTTCAGGGTACAAGACCAAATCAAAAAATTGTTCAATAATAAGGGGTGCAAAATGTAATTTACTATAAAATATTTTGGTGTATACATAGCTGTACCGAAAGCATAGAGATGCAATTAAATTCAAAACACTTGTGATTCCATTTAGTGCATTAATTTTCTTGGCATAATGTCTTTCAATGATGATGAGCAAATCCCTGGAGACCTTAATGCTGCTGCAGGTTTGTTTAATTAACGATTTCATTCATCGAAAGCAAACTTTACTATTTGGTTATTTTTAGATTCATACAAATGTATAATTGGTTTACTTATGTTTAATGTGTTCTTGAAGCATATATATTTTAGATTCATACAAATGTATAATTGGTTTACTTATGTTTAATGTGTTCTTGAAGCATATATATTGCAGCTGTTATGTAATTTATAGTTTAGTTTCCATATTAGGATTTTAACTAGTTGTGTTCATATATTATAGGAAACGATGATGTGTTCACGGTGGGAAAAGCAAAGTTGAAAATCATTAACTCAGCCATGGCACCTGTGGATGAAAGCAGCTTGAGGGTGCTGCTGGAGTTGACTGGGCTAGGAAACGACAAAGAAAGACTCGGACTCGATCTTGTTATTGTGTTAGATGTTAGTGGCAGCATGAAGGGCGACAGGTTGGACAAACTGAAAAAAGCCATGGAATTTATAATCAAGAAACTTAGCCCTATTGATCGTTTGTCCATCATCACATTTGGCACAGAAGCCCACAAGGTATGCGGGTTGCGAGTGGTGAATGAAGTATCTAAAGTTAAGATCATAGATCTTGTCACGCAGATAAAAGCAGAGGGTTGGACAAACATCACTGATGGCCTTCAGACGGCCTTGAAAGTGCTCGATGGACGTAAATATAAGGATGGGCGTTCAGTTGGCATAATGCTTATGTCGGATGGTGAGCAGAACAGGGGCGGGGATGCTACCCAGGTTGAGGTGGGGAATGTGCCTGTGTACACATTTGGTTTTGGGACAGCAACAAATGCTAGAGGAGATCCTAAGGCCATGGCTGATGTAAGTATGAGGCAGTGGCTTTGGCTGAATGATAGTCACCAATTAAACTTTTTATTGTATCTTCTAATGAATTAACTTTTAGTGATTGTTGTGCAATAAAAAGTAGGGTTATCAAATTGCGGCTAGGGTTCGTGAGCTTCGTGTTTTGATGGCTGCGCTTGCGTTTTCGTGACCTAATTCGGGTCCTCACAAGATGCCTACGTATCTCAGAGTTGAGAATCAAGCCAAAACGTAGTTCTGAAAATAAGGGGTCATGCCCTTTATATAGGCTGTAGGAGCCTTAGAATCATGGTAGGATTCGGAGACTTGGTGGACAAATCACCGTCATTGAGGAAGGTTCTGGACTCCTTCCTTGTGGGAGTTAGTTTCCATGTCGAATTAGGTGCCTTGGAGGCTACATCTTATCCCAGGGATATTCTAGAACGTTCCTTGTTTCTAGAACGTTCCCGGTTTGTGGATCAGGCCCATGTTAGAAACAAGTTTATACCGGGCGTCCCCGGTTTGGGCTTAATTATTAATTACGAATTTAATGCCCAACTAGGGTTTCGGGCCTTATTTATGAGCCAATAAATGTAGCATTAATTATGTCTTTAGGGTTTATTCTTCACCCATATCATTTGCCCCCCAACTTCTGGGAAAACTTGTTTTCGTAGATGTTTAAGGTCACACTAGCCCTGCCTGGTTATCGTCTCATAGTGAAGTGTGGAGCGACCTACACATTCACAATGACTAAAGTTATCTCCCAAGTTAATACTTAAGAGAGTTAAAAGTTCCTTGGCCTCTCGAATCTTTCTCATAAGATTTCTGGGCCTTTCGGGAATAGGATTAGTGTCGTTTTGAGCTCATAGACACTAATCCAAGTGCAATTCGTGCATAGGATCCTTTAGCATAAATTTATTATTGATTTATTTCTCTCAACTTATCTAAATTGGGGTTAATATCAGGCGGTCGTTGCTCGTAATCCTTAATAAGGGCTAATTTTTGAGCAAAATATGATAATTCGGCCCTAATCGGGGCTAAACAACCCTAAACGGGGCCATAAAGGCCTTAATCGAGGCTAACTAACTCGTCCTTGATGTAATTATTACTAGGATATCCATTCTTAACCTTAAGATAGGTTAATATTCGAGTGGAAATCCTTAAACGTCGTTAAACGAGGTTAATCACCCCCTAACTGCGATTAGTGAAATCCTAACCTCAAATTTTGAAGTCAAGCTCATATTGTAGAGATTTTTATAATCTCCTTGACGGAAAAAGAATCACGTGAAAATACCCATTTTTGAGCGTTCTAGAGCCAAACGAAATCAGCTAGGGGTCCACGTGTTCGAAACACCTGGACCCATTTTCCCCCCATATTTCTGCTCGGCCTACCCTGGTCGGCCATTTGGCCAAGGGTTGCTGGGACCCATCCAAGACTATATAGAATTTAATGAGCTTCGCGTGGACAGTAAGATCGTCCAAATCCGATATCCGGAGCTCGAGATATGGCCCAAATAGCGTGGATAGCCCGGAGGTGTTTTCAAACCCTCCTTTAGAGTTTTGAAGTAACTTGTTCTCAAACGAATCACCTTTATTGCTTGAAACTTCATGTCCTTAAACCCTCAATCTTTCAATCATGTTTGAATCATGGATTCGCAGCTGATATTGGTTGGTTGAGGGGTGTTTCGAACACGCCTAGGGTTTGGGTTTTCAAACCAGACCTGATTTTTCAACACCCCTAACACTTCTAACCTCAAATTTTGAAGTTGATCTTATATGATAGGGATTCTTATAATCTCCTGGTTGGAGAAAGAATCAAGTGAATATACCCATTTTTGAGTTGTCTAGGCAGGAAATACGGTCTTCTGGAATGGGTGTTTCAAACACCCTCCTGGTTTTTCAACACTCCTATCATTTCTAAACTCAAATCTTGAAGTTGAGATTATATGATGGGGATTGTTACAATCTCCTGGTAATGAAGAAGAATCTCATGAAAACATGCATTTTTGAACGTTTTGGAGGTAAAATATATACCACCTCTAAGCTGGTCTTCAAACTAGGCCTTGTTCGTAACAAGGTCATTTTTTTCAACTTCAAGAAACCACTTGGGCACCTGCATAGACTTGTAGAGGACCTTGAAAGGTTCTTGATTCTCAAATTTGAGCTCAAACGGAGCATTTTTGAGCGTTCTGGAGGGTCATGAAATCACCTAGGGGCTCAAGTGTTCACAACACCTGAGCAATTTTTACCCCAAGGTAGCCTGGTCGGCGTACCCTGGTCGGCCATTCGGCCAAGGGTGCCTGGTCGGCCACCCCCGGTCGGCTGGGCCCAAAATTTTTATTTTTTATTTTTTATTTTTTTTGAATTTTGGCCAAATTTTGATTAGTTGACTTTGACCTTTGACTTTGACTTTTGACCTTTACTTTGACCAAAGCCAAATCTTGTTTTGAACTCCCCTCCTTGTTTCTAGAGTGAGTTTATAACACCATGGTTGGTTTTGTGATCCTTGATCTCAAACAACCTACTTCTTAGTTTTCATGACTTTCCTGGTCTTAACTTGTTCTTGAACCCTTGGTTTAAAACAACCTTGGATTAAACTATGACCTTTGATTTTCAAACACCCTTGCATGCTTACAATAGGGTGTTTCAAACAACTTTGGCCTTGCCCCCCCTTATCACAGAGGTCGTTGTTTCTTAGTTGCTTATTAAAGGAATTCCCTTGTTTTCAACACCTGACTTCAAGTCTAGGATATTTTGGTTGGTTTTTCACCCTTGATTTTGATTCCAACCTTCTTCATATGTTCATAGGACCTTGCCTTGGTCTGAATTTTGTCGAAAAAGTATTGTACGCACAAAATCATCCGTAACTTTTGACTCGTTACTCCGATGGAGACCCACGATATATCAAATCGAAGGTATTTCAGAGCTCTAGGACCCACGATTTATCCTATTTGCCCCACTTTTCGACCCCAAAAAACGTCATTTAAGGCACTTTTGGAGCCAAAACAATTTTTTCATTGGTATTTCTGGCATCTGTGCGTATGTTTAAGAGACCATAAGGGCTTTGACCCATTTGCTGAATCCTTGATTCGAGACCTTGAATTTAAACGACTAGCTCGAGTGGAGGCCTACAACCTTGGTAGCCATCAAGGGTTAGATCAATGCATATCTCAATGCTCTCACTGATAGTTTCTGTGCCTCCAAGGCATTATGAGGAAGCCAACTAGTCTCAAGATGAGCTTTGATGGGGATCTATCCAGCAACTTCCAACGTCGATGGGCACCAACAACTTGCGCTCTATAGTGGGGGTCTCCAAGACCTGATAGTAGACACTTTTAGTGTAATTCCCGATTTCAGATGAGGCAAATTTATACAAGGCATCGACCGTTATAAAAGGAAGCATTCCTTGAACCATATCAACTGTGATTTTATAATCCTCTGGTATTTCATCATCGTTTCATCTTTGGCTTCAAAATCTCCATTCTTTTGGGCTATCACCAGCCTTAAGTCTCCACAGACTTTAAGGTTTTTTGGCCCTCATGGCTAGAGCCAAGCCTAGTCCGGCTATTAAGGCTTCCTACTCTACCTCGTTATTGGTCGTTGATAAATTCAACTTCAAGGCATATTCAATCGTGAGCTATCAATGGTAAGTACAACTAAACGAGCTCCATTTGTTTTTGTTTTTGATGCCCCATCAAAATAGGACACTCAATATTCCTTTTGTTTTTGATGCCCCATCAAAATAGGTCACTCAATATTCCTTCTGAACTTCATCTTTCTCTCCCTCTTGGGGTGTCTCATCTTGCCCTTGCTAGGGTGTTGTGCCTTCCTGCCCCCTGACTTCTTGGTTGTCAATGGTACATTCAACCACGAAGTCGGCAAGTGCCTGTGGCTTAATTGCAATTCGAGGATTGTACGCGATATCAAATTATCCGAGTTCTATCGCCCACTTAATTAGCCTTCCATTGGCCTTCGGGCTATGCAATATGCTTCTTAACTGTTGGCCCGTCAGGACTTCAATTTTGTGTGCCTGGAAGTACGGTCGTAGCTTCCTTGGGGCTGTTACCAGTGCCAAAGCAAAATTTTCAATGGGAGAGTAATTCAACTCAGCTCCATGCAACATCTTGCTCATGTAGTAGATAGGCTTTTGAACCTTGTTTTCCTCTTCAGTGCTTGTTCGGATATCGCTAGATATAGATATAGGGTCTCTCCGAGACTAGGTTTGGCCAACAACGGGGCTTCAACCATGTACTTTTTCAACTGTTCACAGGCCTCTTGACTTTCTGAAGTCCATTCAAAAATTTTCACCTTCTTCAAAGCCTGAAAGAAAGGCAAACACTTGTTTCCAGACTTGGTGATGAATCTCCCTAAGGTTGTAATTCTTCCAGTAAATTTTTGTACGTCCTTTATGGAACGTGGTGATTCCATATCTAGGATTGCCTTGATCTTATTAGGGTTGGCTTCTGTGCCTCGCTTTTAAACCATCAGACCCAAAAATTTTCCAGATCCCACGCCAAAGGCACACTTGGCTAGATTCAACATCATCTTGTGGTGCCTCAACACTTCAAATACCTCTCTGAGGTTCTTAATATGGCATGCCTTGATTAGGCTCCTGACTAACATGTCATCCCCGTAGACCTCCTTGGTCTTCTCGGTCAAGGGTGCAAAAATCTTGCTTGTTTATTAGCCAATGGTAAGTGGCTCCTGCAGACTCCTCATCTAGGGTTGACATCAACCTAGAGTTTTTAAAAAAACCTTCCTTGGCTCGATTGGCTATCATCGCTTCAATGTTTGTTCTTGGTTCCTGGGGCTTCTCTAGCGGCCTCTCGGTTGGCATGTGCTCGGCCTTAGGGCTGTTCGAGTGTTGAACGTCGATGCTCGAATGTCGATATTCGAATGTCGAATGTTGATGTTCGAAATTAAGGGTTTTCAACCTCAAGGAAGTTCTTTAAACTCTAACCTTGAAGTTTTGATGAAAGAGTGCATATTGGACTACCTTCACATGGTTTCAAGCCAAGTTTTGGGTGTTTTAAACCACCAAAACATCAGAGCCTCTGGTCGGCTCCTTAAGGTTGGCTGAAGGCCTCCTTGGCTTCTAGTCGACCCCATGAGGTCTTGAACCTTCCCTAGGACGTTTTCAATCTCCATTTCAGGGTTGATATTCAAGTGTTCAACGCTGGTGTTAGATGTTCATTGTTGGCGTTCTGGATCGAGAATCCAAAATTTCATATTGGTTTTCAAGTTTTGACTTGAAGCTTCAACCTTTGGATCTTGATTGGAGGTTCATGACCCCCTCAAGTTTGACCTTCTTGGCCTTCATGGCTAATATCTCGTGTTTCTCCACCTAGGATTCGAGGTTGATATTCACATATTCAACATTGGTGTTCATATGTCGACTACCAAGTATTCACGACCTTTCTTTTGGATTGATGTCAAACTAAAGTTCTCTAGCATCCCTTACTTGACTTAATGTCTTTCATGGCTTATCTCAAACCTTTTTTCTGATTTCAGGGTTTTCAAACCTATCTTTGCTTCTCATTTTTCTTGATTCTAGGTCAAGGATTTAAGGTTGATCCTTGATTTAGATTTCGAGAAATACAATCCCGTGGGCTTCTTGCCTTTTAAGCTTCCGAGACAAAAACTTGCTTGAACTTTTTAATCCTTGTTCAAGGATATTCTTATATCCCTTGACCTTAGGACTATAATTCAAGGTTCTTTATTTGCTTCATCCTTGTATCCTCACTCCAGGTATTTAAAAAATATTGAAGAGTAGCTAGTTCTTAGCCTCCACAGCCTTGCATGGCTTTGATTGCCAGATGTGGGTTTTTAATCATCTTATCTTTTATCCAGGGTCCTTCAAGGACTTAAACTCTTATTTGGTTGTATTATAACCTAACTCTCGACCCTTCAGGGTTTTTATTTATGCGTTTGTTTGTTTCCATTCGTGTATTCTTTTATTTTTGGTACTTGGTCATCTTTGACTTACACACATCAGGTGCTTGGCACATAAATAAAATCACAGAATAGAGAACGAAAAATAAACTTGCATTAATGACTTGAAATGGGTTCAACCCTTACATAGATTACTACTGTCCTACTTGGAGCAACATGCTCTGCAATGGTTTCATCGAACCTTATTTCTACTTCTACTAGATAAATACGAAGCTAAGTCCTATTAAGATAGTTTGAACCTATCGGGGCTCTTGCAAGACTAGGCCTGCATTGCTTGATTTTGTTTTTGATGCTTCATCAAAATAGAGCACCCATTACTCCTTCTAGTCTCCTCATTCTTATTCTGAAGTTCACTTCCTGCTTGGGGTACTATCTCCTGCCCCCCCGACTTCTTGGTTGCCAATGGTACATTCACCACGAAGTCAGTTGATGCCTTAGCCTTAATGGCTGTCCGAGGCTTTTGTGTGATGTCCTCTGCCGACCTTTCTCGATCTTCCTTATCATTGTGGACATCCACGTCTTCAATCGGAAGGACCTGCTCCCCGACTCTATCAGGCCTTAACGCGGCTACATAGCAGCTCCTAGCCATTTTCTGATCACCTTCTTGTTCTCCTACACCATTCCTGGTTGGAAACTTGATCTTCATGTGATAGGTTGAGGCCACAGCCTTAAAAGCGTGAAGTCCAGTCCTCCCAAGGATGACATTGTAAGTAGAAGATGCTTTGATAACCAAAAAGTTCAACATCTGCGTGGCCTCCATTGGCTTCTGTCCGATCATGACGGGCAACTGAATAGTTCCCTCAATTTTGGATTCTACTCCATTAAAACCATATATAGGCATGTTATTGGGGGTCAACTTAGAATCATTATACCCCATCTTCACAAACGCATCATGAAACAGAATGTCGACAGAAGCTCCATTGTCTATCAAGACTCGCTTCACCTCTAAGTTTTCAATAATAGGAGTTATGACTAGTGGGTCATCGTGGGGGAACTTCACCCCTTCAAGGTCTGAATCATCAAATTCGATTGTTACCTCGGTTCTTGCACGCTTTGGTGCCTCTCCGACAATATGCATCACCTCTCGGGCATAAGCCTTCCGAGAGTTCTTTGTTGTCTCGGCCGTGGCCGGGCCTCCTGAGATCATGTTGATTACTGGCCCTCGGGGTTGTGGGTTGCGATCTTGATCACCATCGCTCTTATCATACTCTCTTATCTGATTACCACGATCTTCACCCTTGGTGAAGTGACTCAGTTTCCCTCTACGGATCAAGAACTCGATCTCATCTTTGAGTTGCTTGTAATCATCAGTGTCATGCCCCACATCCTTATCCTTCTCAATATCCAACAAGATTTGACTCCTCAGAGTGTTCAATCTTGCATACTCAACAAACCTCAGTCCTAGAGCAGAGTCGGAGTCCTTGCTAGTTCGGGGATACTTGTCCCTAGCATCATACTCCTGCTTTGTCTTTTGCTTCCTAGAGTTCCCGTTTCCACCACTTTCGGTAGAGACCTCTGTTTTCCTCATGCTTTCCTCAGCCTTTATGTATTTGCTTGCCCTTTTTTGGAGCTCAGTCATGCTCTAAGGGGGATGTTTTGCCAACAACATCTGAAAGAAGGTGTTCGTCGTTCCATTCTCCAAGGCTATCATAGCTATTTTATTTTCCAGATCAGGGACATTCAAAGTCTCCTTGGTGAAGCGTTTGAGATAATTCCTTAGGTTCTTATGTTTTCCTTGTTTCACTTGCATAAGATATGCAGAGCTTTTCTCATGGACTTTTCCACTAACGAATTAATTAATGAAAGCCGTGCTCAATTCCTTGAAAGAGCCAATCGAGTTTGCGGGCAACCGGCTATACCATCGTTGAGCCATGCCTGTAAGGGTTTGAGGGAACGCCCTACACTTGAGAGCGTCGCCAGCGGGTTGCAACAACAGTGCATTTGAGAACGTCCTCACATGGTTTGATGGATCGCCCGTTCCATCGTATGCCTTTATCGTCGACATCTTAAACTTCCTGGAGACATGAGCATTCATCACCTCCTCAGTGAATGGGGGTGTGGGATCGTCAGGGTCTCTAAGTGGCATTAGGTCTTTGGGATCACCCCTGGGGGTTTCCACCCTCGTAGCTCCTCCGGTTGGGGCATCAGCCTTTTTCCGTCTCCTAGAAGACCTCTCCAAATCAATGAAGGGAATCTCTCCTGAAGTTGGAGGAGGTCGATTCTGATTCTGACTCTGATTCTGTCCTAGTTGCTCTCTTGCTATGTCTTCCTTCAGCTTTCGAATCTCGGCCTCATAAGCCTTGATTCTCTTAGCAGCTGTCATTGGGGGTCCATCATGGATTCATCGAGTACGCCTTACAGGCTCCTTGCTTGGATGTCGCCTCCTCGGGGCTTGATCTCGATCGTCATCCTCAGATGAAGAATTATCAGTATAAGGACCAGAGTAGTCATAATATCCTTGATCAGGGCCTAAGCCTCTAATGTAAGGAGGGTGATACGGTTCATGTATCTGCAGGGCATGGCCGCTTGGCCCAACACCTCGGGTATTTGGGGGGTAGTTAGGCAAACCATATGCCGGATTCGTACTTCTAGGGAGATCTGTGGTGGAGATCTGTACCTCCAGAGGTAGTGAACGATTAACAAGGGGAGAGACCACCATCTGAAGAGGGTTGGTCTCCTGATTTGGATGGACAACGATGGGTAGAGTTCTCTCAGCATGGGGCGTCGTCTCTCTAGGTTGAGTGGTTGTCTCCGTTGATGAGGGTACATACCCTTGTTCGGTAACGACGGGTGGAACAGAGGTGACGGTGGTAGCCTCGGTTGAGACTGGTGTCCTTCGTGTTTGAACCATGGTTGATGTTGTCTTCCCACAGACGGCGCCAAATGTTGTGGAATAAAAAGTAGGGTTATCAAATTGCGACTAGGGTTCGTGAGCTTCGTGGTTTAATGGCTGCGCTTGCGTTTTCGTGACCTAATTCGGGTCCTCACAAGATGCCTACGTATCTCAGAGTTGAGAATCAAGCCAAAACGTAGTTCTAAGAATGAGGGGTCAGGCCCTTTATATAGGCTGTAGGAGCCTTAGAATCATGGTAGGATTCGGAGACTTGGTGGACAAGTCACCGTCATTGAGGAAGGTTCTGGACTCCTTCCTTGTGGGAGTTAGTTTCCATGTCGAATTAGCTGCCTTGGAGGCTACATCTTATCCCAGGGATATTCTAGAACATTCCTTGTTTCTAGAACGTTCCCGGTTTGTGGATCACGCCCATGTTAGAAACAAGCTTATACCGGGCGTCCCCGGTTTGGGCTGTTCTTTTGGGCTTAATCATTAATTACGAATTTAATGCCCAACTAGGATTTCGGGCCTTATTTATGAACCAATATATGTAGCATTAATTATGTTTATAGGGTTTATTTTTCACCCATATCAGTGATGTTACGAATAATTTTTATTTCAAAAAATTTGATCCGCGGCTGATTAGTGTTTCAAAACAGTATATTTACCCAGTTGCCCCGTAGTATGATCAGTTAACTACGAATTTCTGATTTAGATAGTTTTTCTTTTTGCTAAGTTTATTTATTTAGTTTGTGTACTAACATGGGCAGTTAATTTAATTCGTTTAATAGGTGCTAAATGGCATCGCAAGAAAGAGTAACGGGGGAACGTTCTCTGATGTTCCAAAGACTGATGGGTTGAGTGCTGCATTTGCTCAGTGTTTGGGCGGGCTTCTAACCTTGGCTGTTCAGGATATGAAACTAGTCATCACGCCAGAAAACAAAACGAAAGTTGAGAGTGTGTTTGCAGGAGACTATGGACAGTCGGGGAACACCGACACTGAACCTGCAGTAACTATATCTTTCGGTAATCTGTACGACAAAGAGATGAGAAAAATTATTGTTGACCTTGTTCTCCCTAAGGTTGATAAGGAGGTGACCTTACAAGTCCTTAAAATTGGTTACAAGTACATGTGCGTACTTCTTGTTTCACTAAATAATTAAACTCTCTATCCATCATTTGATTTACTAAATTGGATATTTATGGAAGCTGATGTTATGTTTGCAGGAATAAAGATAATACGAAGGTTTTGAAATCCCCTCCGATATTCGCAAGTGTGAAGCGCATAGGGAGATCCACACCTGTAGAGAGGGAGGAGGTCACCGTTGAGGCCAGCCGTATCCAGACTGCACAAATGATGAAAGAGTCTAGAATCTTGGCTGATCAAGAGAAGTTTGACGCTGCTAAAAACAAGATTGTTGATGCCCAAAACTTGCTTGAGGATGTCGAAATCGATGGGACTAACAGCTTGATTGAGTTGCTGAAAGCAGAGCTCCAACAGTTATTGATATTTTTGCAATCACCAGAAGCCTACAAAAAAAGTGGTCGTGCTTTTGCACTATCTGCCGAACTCTCCCACGAACGTCAACGTTTTGCTGCAAGAGGTGATGCGGAAAAGTCAACTGGAATGTTTGCAACTCCACGTATGGAAGCATACAAAAAGCAATCCGAATCATTTGAAAAGGGCGAGCCAGTGCCCACAGCTGCAGAGGATGCCAAAGAAGAGGCTCTTGCTGATCCAATCGGTCCCATCTCCGGAGCACTTAGTCTGCAGATACAGATTGCCATTCAGGCTCTCATGTCCATTCAAAACATACTCGATTCAGCAGCTCCACGCTGAATACTACATCCGCTACAATAATGGTTTTGCCATCTTTGTTATCATATGATTTGGATTCTGTATTTGCATTCCAAAAATCCATCGGACCTCATTCATGTATTTAATAATGTTTGTAATTTCTCTCGTTTGAGTTTTTTACATTCCGACTCGTTACTTATGAATGTTGTTTTCCAACTTTGAATGCAAGCTATTATCTTTGGTATATGCATTTCAATAATCTATTTGGATCCAGTATTTGCGCAGAAAATTCAAAAATTTCTTTGTTCTATATTTTTATTTCAGGACCCTTCTTTGCTTGTCTCTCAAAAGTTAATATTTTTCTTTTAAAAACATCGGACCGTATTAATATTTTTTCAAGCTGAATTAATATTCTAATCTCGATAGGTACCGTATTTCGTACGGTTTATCAAATAGTATTAATTTCTGGGAGCTTCTCTGGTAGTGCAATATAGTGTGGTATGTTTACATCTTGGTTTTGAACACTTTAATTTTTCGATTTCTTGATTGAACCACTGTTTTTGGTTGGAAGCTGTTCTTCTTGAAGAACGCAAGTTTTTGCAGAGATTAATCACTCAAACCTGCTCTGATACCATGTTGAAATATAGCATATAGAGAGTTTACGGAAGAAGTAGAGATTGTATATATTCTGGGATATTTCTTACAGGACTAAAAGAGTTCTATATATAATATATTCTCTGCCTAACTTCTGAACAATTACGCAATCAATTACATCACTAGCATTGTAGATCGTAGACTTTATTTTTGACAATATTTGACACTTTACCCATTTATCTAAATATCAATACAAGAATGTAATATTTCTCTACTGTTCATTAAATGATAGTACAGCACATAAGTGTAAAATGAAATAAACAACTCTTGACATGAAAATATAATGAAAAATGGCTGATTTATGTTATCTTGGAAACTTGTGTCTAATTTTAAACTGATAATTTCTAAAACGCCTAATCTCCTAATAATAGCAATAACCAGACAGTAATTTCTATATATATATTCGGACGCGGTACTAGCTTACTCAGGCAGTCAGGCTAAACTAAAGAATTCTGATAAAATATACCTTCACTACAGAGCTCTAGTCCAGTGGTCTTTAACTATATTCTTTTAGGAGCAACTACCCAGTTTATTAATTGATATATATACACAGTTGTACATGCAAGCAAAGTGGCTGGCATTTTATTAAATTTTTTGGTTCCCAAATACAATTTTTGTGCATTTTGCTGCATAACTTTCATACAAGTACCATATAACAAGATTTTGAAAATAACACATCACATCCAGCTGTCATTCTTTCCAGCTCAGCACATTGCCACATCATCACAGTTAGTTAGAAAGTTTGTTGCAGTAGTTTGTTACTGCAGCTTGTATATAAGACAAGAGACATTACATTCTGTACTTAACTTTTGTAATATACATTTTCTCTTCTCTAGAATGTTCTTATGCATCTTGTTCTTTCTTTGTTAAACAAGATGATGAATCTTGTTTATCTGGTTTATCATTTCTGTTAAGCAGTTAGTTTTTTCATGGTATCAGAGCTCTAAGAGCCTGATTCTTCCGCGTTTTACTTGATTCGTTGTGTTTCTGCATCTTACTTTTTCGTCCGTACATCAATGGCGGTTTGTCCGTACAACAATGGTGATTTGTGTGTTCTTCATCTGAAATCTTGCAATTTCTCAGGTGAAATGTTTCATTTCTCGTGTTGAATCTAGTTTTTCTTTTTTTTTTGCTTATAATCTCTGAGTCTGTTCTTAAAAGTTCATTGTCACGTAGTGATTTCTGCTATTACTGTGAAAACTCTCTTGATTGACATCGTTTCTCGATCAATCTTTCGATTTCTTTTTCGATCTGTTCCTAGCTCAACATATCTGTTGTAGTCATGGCTGATAGTACTAGTAATACAAATCCTTGGAACAGACATTCAGTTTTAGTTACAAATCCTTCACAAGATGTGACTAGTGTCTACTATATCCATCCGTCTGATGCAAACACTACACAATTAGTCTCTGTGAAATTTAATGGAAATGGATATAGTAACTGGAAGCGTTCAATTATGCTTAGTCTCTCTGCAAAGAATAAATTAGGTTTTGTTGATGGTTCTGTTACAAAACCTGCTGCTAATTCTCTTGATTACAAAGCTTGGGAGAGATGCAATGATTTGGTTTGCTCCTGGCTATTGTGTAACCTAGATGAGACTATTTCACGAAGCGTTTTGTTCTTTAAGACTGCTAGAGAGATTTGGCTTGATCTTGAAGAAAGGTTTGGCTATGCTTCTATGGCTCAAATCTTCTCTATTGAGCAACAATTAGCTGAGTTGAATCAAGGTTCCAAATCTGTTTCTGACTTCTTCACTGAAATCAAGACTTTGTGGGATGGAATAGCTGATATAAAACCTTTGCCTTGCTGCACTTGCAACAAGTGTACTTGCAATGTAACTCAAAAGGTCCTACAGATGGATCAAGATCATCGATTGTTGCAGTTCATGATGAAATTCAATGACAAGTTTGCTACTGTGAGAGGAAACATTCTAATGCAGCAGCCTCTTCCTACTTTGTCTAATGCTTTTAGAGTTTTCTCTCAAGAAGAAAAACATCAAGAGATGTCACACATTTCTCAACAAACAGAGAATCTAGCATTTGTGGCTGACAATAATAGAGGTTACAGAGGAAGTTCTAATACTTTCAAACCAAATACTAATTATGGCAAAGGAGCTACAGGACCTGCAGCTTCTAAGAAAGGGACTTATTTTTGCACACATTGCAAAATGTCTGGTCATACTGTTGACAGGTGCTTTAAACTCCATGGTTATCCCTCTAATTTCAAAGGAGGTTTTAAGGACAGAAAACTTGCTGCAATGTCTTGCATTAGTGCTAATGTTGCTGATGATGTTGCTTCTTCTGGACCTAATGATACTCCTATTTCTGTTGCACAATATCAGCAACTTATGGAGCTTCTTAATAAGCAATCTGATTCTGGTGCTAACTCAGATACTTCACATCATGCATTATTGGCTGGTAAGCTGTGTCTACTAGCTAATAATACAAAATTTGGGTGGTTAGTTGACAGTGGTGCAACTGATCATATTTGTTCTGATTTAAGTCTTTTTCTTACTTAAAAATCAGTCAATGATCTGAATGAATCTATAGTTGTGCCTGATGGTAGACAAGTTCCCATTTTACATGTTGGAACTGTAAAACTCTTTGATGAGATGATTCTACATGATGTTCTTCATATACCAAATTTTCAATATAATTTGATATCTGTAAAGAAGCTTTGCAAAGATATGCAATGTTCTGTGAACTTTACAGCTACTGATTGTGTGATTCAGGACCCTTTGCAGAAAAGGAATCCAATTCTTCTTGGTAAACTGCAGGGTGGACTGTATGATACTTCTAGCATTTCTTCATCCTTGTCTTTCAAAAAAGAGTTTTACCAGCATCAAGGAGGATCTTAGTATTTGGCATCTCAGACTTGGACACATTCCTTTTAACAGATTGAAGCTCATTCCTTCTTTGTCTGGTTTGAAGGATTCTACAGCAAATCAGCTTATATGTCAAATTTGCCCTTTAGCAAAGCAGACTAGGGCTTCTTTTCCTCATAGTAGTATTAAAACTACTTTGCCTTTTGAATTGATCCATTTAGATATATGGGGACCTTACAAGATTAGGTCACATACTGGATGTAATCAGTTTCTTACCATTGTTGATGATTTTAGCCGATTTACTTGGGTTCATATGTTGAAAAACAAGACTGATTCAGTCCAAGTAATGGAAAATTTCTTTACTCATGTTGAAAATCAATACAAATCTAAAGTTTCTATAGTCAGATCTGATAATGCTTTGGAACTTTGTCAAGGTGCTATGAAAGATTTATTTTTGAAGAAAGGCATCTTACATCAGACTAGTTGCAAGCATACTCCACAACAAAATGGTGTTGTGGAGTGTAAACATAAACATTTGCTTGAAACATCTAGATCTTTATTCTTTCAGTCAAATATTCCTCAGAAATTTTGGAATGAAAGTGTACTTTGTGCTACTTATCTTATCAATAGGATACCTTTGCAAAGTATTGATAATGATACTCCTTATTATAGGTTGACTAAATCTCATCATTCGTTAGATCATTTAAAGGTATTTGGTAGTTTATGCTTTGCATCTACTATTGCTGATCATCGAAGTAAATTTGATCCCAGGGCTAAGGCATGTGTTTTTCTGGGATATTCTTGTACTCAGAAAGGGTATAAAGTTCTGGATTTAGCCACAGAGTTGTGGTTCATTACTCGAAATGTGGTTTTTCATGAATCACATTTTCCTTATCAGTCTCATACCAATCCTACATTGTTTCCTTCAACAATTTATTTACCAGCTGTTACTTCTTCTTGTTTTGATGAAGGTTTGTCTGTGCCTTCTAGTGTTGAATCTTCTTTTGAAAATTCTGCCCAATCTCCTGGTAATGAGTCTACATTTGGAAATGAAGGATCTGGTAATGAAGGACCTGTTAATGAAGGATCCTTGGTTTATGATCTTAGTACAGAAATGTCTTCTAGTACTAATATGTCTTCTGATACTAATGTGTCAACATCAGATGTTAATAACCATCCTGTGAGTTCAGACACTACAAATTGTTTAAGAAGGTCAACTAGAATTCATAAAGTACCTCCTTATCTATCTTCTTACAAATGTAATGCTGCTATTCCTGTTTCTACTCATTGGTGTAATTTGGTGCAAGCCTCTGCCATGGTACCTACATGTACTATTTCTGAACCACAGTCATACTTGGAAGCTTCTCAAGATCCTTTATGGGTAGCTGCTATGGAAGCTGAATTAAAGGCATTGCATACTAATCGTACTTGGAATTAGTTCCCCTTCCACCTGGTAAGAAAGCTATTGGTTCAAGGTGGGTATTCAAAGTTAAGCTCAAGTCTGATGGCAGTTTGGAAAGATGTAAAGCACGATTAGTTGCTAAGGGTTATAATCAAAAGCATGGGATTGATTATGAGGAGACTTTTTCTCCAGTGGTTAAGATGGGCATAGTTCGTTTGTTGATTGCTGTAGCTGCTAACAGAAATTGGGATTTACATCAACTTGATGTAAACAATGCATTTTTGCATGGTACTTTAAAGGAAGAAGTTTATATGGTTGTTCCAGAAGGGCTTCCTAATCCACATAATCTGGTATGTTTACTTCGAAAATCGATTTATGGATTAAAACTAGCATCTAGGGAGTGGCATGCTAAATTAGTCGAAGAACTTTTGTGTCAAGGCTATGTTCAGTCAAAGAATGACTACAGTTTATTCATTAAGAAACATAATGGTCGAATATGTATAGTAGTAGTTTATGTTGATGATGTTATAGTTACAGGGGATGATGTTGTTGCCATTCAAAGTTTGAAATCTCATCTTGATACTCAGTTTGGAATCAAAGATTTGGGGTTCTTGCATTATTTTTTAGGGATTGAAGTTACACGTTCATCAACTGGAATTGTGCTTTGCCAACAAAAGTTTGCTAAAGAGTTGTTGGCACATTCTGGTGTTGATGTTTCTCATCCTACAAGTACTCCACTACCTGTTCATATTAAACTTTCTCAAACAGATGGACATTTGTTACCACAACCTGACATTTATATATCTATTGTTGGTAAACTAAACTATCTCACAAATACACGACCTGATCTTTCCTATACTGTGCAGACTTTAAGTCAATTCATGCATGCTCCTCGTATCAGTCATATGAATGCTCTAAAACACACATTGCGTTATTTAGCTGGTACAGTAACACAAGGCATTTTGTTGAATGCTACTGATAAGTTGAAGCTGCAAGCCTTTTCCGATGCAGATTGGGCTTCATGTGTTGATACCAGACGATCTGTTACTGGTTATATATTGTTGCTTGGCAATTGTCCTGTGAGTTGGAAGTCGAAGAAGCAAGGTACAATATCAAAATCATCAGCAGAAGCTGAATACCGTGCGATGGCTTCTGCAGTTGCTGAAGTAACCTGGGTAGTTCGTTTGTTATCAGAACTGGAAGTTATCAATTTAAAGCCAGTTGAGTTACATTGTGATAACCAGTCTGCAATCCATATTGCACGCAATCCTGTTTTTCACGAACGTACAAAACACATCGAGCTGGATTGCCATTTCACTCGTGATAAAGTCTTGGAAGGTTTGATTCAACTTACATATCTTCCTACACGATCTTGAAACTCCTAGATTTTGATGATGACAATTAGAAAGGCTTTGGCCTTATTTTCAGATATAAAACAGCGTGCCATTTGTATTTATTCTAACCTGTTTTGCAGGGAACACAGCATACTGATTAAGTAATCAGTCTGTATCAAACAGCAAGCCATTTGCACAAATGGCGTACCAGTTTCTCAAAACAGCATGCTGATTTCGGTCTGGCAGTTTTTACCGAATATCAAGAAAACAAAGTACATCAAGTTCATACATTATTAGGAATATTTGTAAGGGCCCTCTGAGTATAATTAAATATGCAATCTATCATATCACATGCACATGGGGAGACAAACATATTCCTTGAGTTAAATTAAGAAAAGTAAAGTTCTACTTTTTATTAATTTAATGTCACACCTCACCTCCACTTAAAACAACCACATGACTCTCATGATGGATTTTATACACTCCATACACGCTCTTCTTCTTCTCCATCAGTTGAAACTAAAATCTCTAAAACATCTCTTTAAACAATTATATCATCTCTAAACGGCTCAATTTTATACCGTTGGGAAAATTCCTCAAAGAGTGAATTCTTCAAGCTTCTTGTCCTCCTATTTAAGAACTGGACTTAGTCAGTTCTTATCACGCATTGAATATCCATATTGGAGAATAGAAAAACTCGATATACATACAACTACAAGCTTTCATTGCAAAATCCTTTTCAATCTTTCTAAACCCATTACATTCGTACTTATATCTATATTCAGAGGGTCTTAGATTGAGTTGTAATATTCAAACACTTGTATTGTTCAAATTGTATTTATTTGTTGCTGTACAAGGTTGGCTTCAAGTTTAGGGTGAGTCGAACTTTACTAGAGAAGTACGCTTGGGAAGTAGTACTTAGAGGGTTAGTTCAGCACAGGAAACAGCAAGCCATTTGTAAGCAGCAAGGGTTAAGGGAGATATATTGTTGTATCTTGTAATTGGATTATAGTTGATCAATAATATATTCTCTTACCAAGTTTGGTAAGGGACCAGGACGTAGACCGTAGGGGATTAGGGGTCGAACCTGGCTAAAAGATTGAGTGTCTCTTTTACTTACCATTTATTTTGTTTCTGCATTGCATTTTAGATACAAACAGCGTGCTGTTTGTGAATTGTGTTATTAAAAATAGCAAGCTGTTTTCAGTTATTTTCAAAACAGTTCATAAATTTACATTATTAACCATAAACACCTATTCACCCCCCCTCTAGGTGTTGTTTTTCAATTGGTATCAGAGCAAGGTTTACTAACAATTCTGTAACAGGATAGTATCGATCATGGCTGAACATTATCTTGAAGCAAAAGCGGATTATCGAGCTCCTCTCCTCACTGGATCAGAAAATTACAACTGGTGGAAATGTAGAATGGAAACATTCTTGTCCAAAAGGCCACTAGTATTAAGAGTTGTGCAGAAGGGAGACTACCAGTTTTTGGATGATAAAAACCAACCCAAGGATGTTGATGATCTCACCATGGATGAGATTATCAAGTGCGGTTTTAATGGAGAAGCCAGAAATTCTATAATGAATGCATTAGATAAAGGTGAATATGACAAGGTCTCCTCTCTAAAAACGGCAAAAGAAATGTGGGATGCCTTGGAAACTTATCATGAAGGATCGACCACTTTGAGAAAGGTGAAGCTTAGCAAGCTAATGAACGATTTCGGAAATTTTAAGCTCAAAGATGGTGAAACAATCAAGGAAGGACAAGCAAGGCTTCAAGTAACTATAAACTCTTTAAAGAGACTTGGAAAGGATATTCCACAAGATGAAATTAACATGAAAGTGTTAAGTTCCGTACCATTTATTTATGAAGCTAAAGTCACGGCTTTGGAGTCATCTTCAACAATCGACATCATGGATCACCTAGCTGTATTTGCTGAGCTAGAACAATTTAAAAGCAAGATAAACAAAAGCCAGGTGGAAGATGTTCGGGCTCCTCTAACCAAAATGAAGAATTTGGCACTTCATTCTACAAACAGCAAGCCAGCCACCACAACCAGCAAGCTGATTTCATCTAATGAAGAATCTGATGAAGAAATTGCACTAATCTCTCAGAAGATTAAAGGGCTGATTGAAAGGAAAAACAGAATGAAAAAGGATAGAGGAAGCTTCAATAAGAAGGCCAAGGAACAAACATGTTTCGAATGTGGCAAACCAGGCCATTTTAAGAAGGACTGTTTCAAGCTAAAGTCAAAACAGCAAGCTGTTTTCAAAGACAAGAGAAAATCGAAGGCCTTACTGACCTGGAGTGATGATGACTCAGACTCCAGTAATGACTCAAGTGAAGACATGGTGAATCTGGCTCTCATAGGTCTAAATAATGAAGAAAGCTCTCAAGGATCCGTAAAAGAAGATGGTTCGGATAGTGATTATTCAGATTTAGAAGGAGATGCAAGTGAGGTAAATTCTACTAATTCTGATTTACTATCCCCTCCTGACATGCTAGAGGAACTAACCATGCAGGTACAAAATAATGTATCCATAATTGAATTTATGGAACTAAAAAAATAAGAATGGCAAGCTGGAAAAGAAAAACACTCAATTAAAGAAGATCATTTCAGAATTAATGGTTGAGAAGGATCTTGAAATCAATCATGATGATCTTATTGCTGATCTAAAGGAGAAAATTGTTCAATTCGAAGGGGTTAACAAAGTAATTCTACAAAGGAATGAAGCTCTCATGAAAGAACTCAGGGATTTAAGATCACATATTGAAATCAAAGATGAGTGTATTAAATCTTACAAGCTCAAGGAATCTAGTCATGCTGAACCTTCAAAATCTACAGATAAGAGAAAACAGCAAGCTGAATGTGCAGACAAACAGCATGCCATATTAATCAAACAGCAAGCTGAATTGATCTCTCTCCTGGAAAAAGAGGTCAAAGATCTTGAGAAACGGATGGAAACATATATTCAAGGAGAAGAAAGCTTAAAGACAATGATGAAGAAGGCAAATGTCCCTTTGGTTAGAGAAGGAGTTGGCATAAACTCCAACAAAAAGCATGGTGTGCTTAAATATGATGGAAGAAATGGCATACCTTACAACTATGCTATGCCTTGGAAGACATGCAACAAGTGTGGTGGAAAAGGCCATTTGGAAATACATTGTGTGACTCAAGTAGACCATAAAGTGAAAACAGCTTACCAGAATGAACAAGTCAGGCCACAAACAGCATGCCAGAATGCTTCTGTCAGAAGGAAAACAACTTA